>CM050521.1:52593559-53843559 GCA_027563665.1 Antrozous pallidus
ACTATTTATTTCTTTCTCTGAATAATCTCCAAATCCCACTTTGCAGTCATTCAATTTAGAGTTCAAAAAGACATTATGAACTTTGAGATATCAAAAAAAGCAGAAGTATCTAAAATGATTAAGAAATTTGCCAGGGGTATTTGGAAGAATTTTTGGGCTTCCTTCCAAAGTTCTTTTAGCTTGCATTCAAGTCTTAATATTTTATGACAAGAGCTTTCCCCTTTAGACAAAAGGTGTGTTTCTGCTTTTCATCCCAGACCACAATTTTATAAGAACGTTTGAAAATGAAAGGCTTGGGTGACTCTAGTTTTCATTAACTGTTTTAAATTCACTTAATTTTTAAGTTAGGATTTCATTGCTCCTTATCAATAATGCATTGGACTTGTTCTTTATTACTTGCAGTTTGTGGTTTTATATGCTTCTCACTAATCATTGCTCATTATACCAAAATAATCAGATTTCCAACTATGGTTTGATGTCATTGTATATGTTCAGTATGTCCACAGGTGCCTGGAAGGCCAAAAAGAAAAGGAAACCAGCCAAGATTAAAGTTGCATAGACCCAGATGTTGCTGCTGATGATGTTTGAAAAAAAAAAAAAAGATTTTAGAGCTTGGCATTTCAGCCTTACAGCTGGCAAGTAAAAACAGAGAATGAGGTTTGTGTGCGTGCATGCGTGCTCCTTTAGTGGCAGAAAGGGGAGAAAGGGAAGGAAGGGAAGCCCAATCTGCTGAAATAAAATAGGAATGTGGATGAGAGCCGGTTCAACCCCACTGGCAATGAGGTATTTCCCTGCTTCTTAATGACATGTCCTGGCATTTTGGGAAGAATATCATTTGTGTGCATACATGTACACGACAAAAAACTAAATAAATAAAAACTCAAACTCTCAAGCATCTTTTTAGCTTATTTGCAAAATTATCTTGAGCAAGATTCAGTAATCTTCCTTTCTCATTGAGTAACTTGTCTTTATCATTACTAATTAGTCTTTCAGAAAGAGTTCTGACAAAGGATCCAAAAACCACAGAGTTCACTGAGTCATAGAATATGCTAAAATGAGGATTTGTGTGGCATAATGATTTTTACAAGTGGCTTTTAGCAGATGTTCCTAGCAGGATTACAAATAAACTCAAGCCCTAACTGGTTTGGCTCAGTGGATAGAGCACCGGCCTGCAGACTAAAAGGTCCCAGGTTTGATTCCGGTCAAGGGCATGTATGTTGGTTGCGGGCACATCTCTAATAGGTGTGCAGGAAGCTGCTGATCGAAGTGTCTCTCTCATTGATGTTTCTAACTATCCCCCTCTCTTCCTCTCTCTAAAAATTTAATAAAATATATTTAAAAAATAAATGGTGTTGGGAAAATTGAACAGGTACATGCAAACAAGCAAACAAAAACACAAATAAACCCCAAATTTGAAATCCCAATGACTCATTTCAGAAGAAAGAAATGGCATTATATTTACTGCAAATAGAAATGTGATCAAATCAATGTAATTATCAATGTGAATTCTTATTCATGGCAATGTATTCTACCTCCTTCTCCTCCCCCCCCCCCAAATCTCTTATTTTAATCCTCCCCTGAGGCTGTGTTTTTATTGATTTTAGAGAGAGAGACATGAAGGGAGAAAGGGAGAGAAAGAGAAGCACTGATCGGTTGGTTGTCTGCCACCCTAACAGGGGATCTAACCTGACATCTAGGTACGGGCCCTGAACGGGAATTGAACCTGAAATCTTTTTGGTGTACAGAACAACACTTCATCCACTTGAGCCACCTGGCCAAGCTTTTTTTTTTAATTGTATACATATTAGATGTACTGTCAATGAAAAGATATGTTCTTAATTCTGACCTAATTAAAGTTAATTAGTTAATTAGTTAATTAATTAATTTCTAAGTTAAGTATATTAAATCCTGGAACAAAGTGAAAGTAAGCATTCAAAATAGAGGCTAACATTTCTTCTTGGAGGTCAGTTAAAACAGACTTGACATGAAGAAACTAACTTGTTGTTTTTTTCAGGGGCAATTTAGTATTGTTAAAAAAATGTAAACTTAACACATAGCTGGGACATAAAGCTCTGATAACTCAAAATATATGCTTAGCTTCATACACTCTACTAATGAAATATGTGTAAATAGGTTTCTAAATAGAGATGTGTTGTAGAAAAAATTATAGACAGAGAAATACTTAGTGTTCACTCTATATTAGCTCTTACTCCAGAATAAATATTTATAATTTTGAGTATATTTAAAGATTGCATAACTTTATTAAGTTTGCTACACCCAAACATGCTATTTTTAAATGTCTCATCTACTCACTGTAGACATGTTATCAATGGAATGATTTAATATAATGAGATCATGAATCATTTTATTATTTAAGAAGAAGAAATAATAGAATCTCATTTTTTTAAGTCACAATTCAATCTAAGACTGCTGTCACAACGCTATTCCAGGTCTTAATTTAGGCCTTTATTTATCTCTATTAATTTTATTTTTGTGACAAAAATATAGCTGTAATGTAATATAGCTTATGTAAAATGTGGAAAACAGCAACAGCACTTATCTACTGCATGTGAGTTTCAATTTAGAAGTACTTAAAAAAAACACAATCCTCCTGAATGCTCAGTTGAAGCTACTATCAACTCCTCATCAAATATACATATAAGACCTCCTTTAATTGTCCCTTATCTGCTGTTTACACTTCCAGATGGTAGAAATACAACCCAGAGAAAGGTCACTCTAATACTTAATCTCAATTGGCTAATATTTAACACTAATAACACTCTAACTTTAAAATGATGATGTTGAACTTTTCCCACAACACTGACTCTATACTCCTTATACTCCCATCAAGCTCTTTATCAAAATCCTCAGCAACTGTAGAAGAAATTAAAACAAAACAATGAGGAGTGATAGTTGCCTCTGATTAATAAAAATTACAAAGAATGTTCATTGCTATTTCAAAATCTCAAACTATTTCTGCTTGCCATAATATGCCTACCCTTCAAAGGAAAAAAAAAAAAAAAACTCAGATGAAAAAAAATATAGCTCAAGGCCAGAAAGTCAGATGATAGAAGATATTTTGGTAAAGGTGCAGATAGAAGATAGTTTGGTAAATGTGCTAACTCGAAATGTTTATAGAAAGAAAATTTTCATAGTTGTTATGCTAATGAGCAGTGATACATTTTTGGTTTTAATTTATAACTTTTATCCAAAATTGTGTGTGTGTGTGTGTATGTGTGTGTGTGCATACATACACATGCAGAGACTAAGTATTGTTATAATGTAAATAAATCCCAAGCTATCAATTGGGATTTATTTATATTATAACAAATTCAGTGCATAAGAAAAATAACTTTGACTTGTCCATATTATATTGTATTCCATTGTCATACATTGTCAGAAGTTTAAACTTAATGTACTGAAAAGATAATTTTCAGATTCTGGACTGTGTTAACTCTTGTATTTAACAGATTTTGGTAGATACCTAAAGTCTACTCAGTGTACTGAAGAAAAAAAAAATTCCTGCCTTTTCATACATTTGACTAAATGCCAAAAGCAATAGTTTCTTCTTAAAAGGTAATTAACAAAAGGCAGAAAAAATAAGACTAAACCAAAATCACACTAAGTCCTCTTTACTTGATTCCAATGGTTCAGATTGATTTTTTTAAAGAGTAAGTAGTTTTCTCCTAGCTGGTTTGGCTCAGTATATAGAGCATGGGCCTGCGGACTGAAAAGTCCCTAGTTCGATTTGTGTCAAGGGCACATGCTGAGTTGCAGGCTGGATCCCCGCATGCAGGAGGAGCCAATCAATGATTCCCTCTCATCATTGAAGTTTCTCTCTCCCTCTGCCTTCCTCTCTGAAACCAATAAAAAAAGATTTAAAAAACAAAAAACCTAAACATGAGTAATTATTTTAGACATACAAATTTGTTTGCCATTTATATATTTACTATTCTATAAATTTTGTTTTCATTAATTTAACAATATATTTTATGTGATACACATTTCAGAGTAATATTAAAAGTATTTTACAACTAAATCTGGAGAAAACTGATTTTACATTAACTATAATTTTCACCCAAAATTATGTTTTATGGGTGATAAAATTTTTCAGAATGCTAAAGTTTATTTATAATCCTATCAAATAAAGATGGGATATACAAATTGACCATAACTTCATGACAAAGATGTCAGCACCCACAGCCAATAAGAAGGGAATATGCAAATTGACATGACAAGCTGAGAGGCAGAAAATAGCTCCGGGCCAGAGCGGAAAAGGGGCACTGGCCAGAATGAAGGCAGTGTCAACAGCCAGAGGAAGGACAGCCTATTCTTGCATGAATCTTCATGCATTGGGTTCCAGTTTATAATAAAGTAAAACAAAATTAAATTGGATAAACAATTAAATTAAAATAAATAATTTACAATATTTATTTTATTTTTATCATTTTGGATAAAAGCCTTTCTAAAATACATTAACAATTTCTAATATTATATATATAATTATTTTTATAAATAACTCTAAATATTTTTACTGACTCATTTTCGTCCTTATGCATTCAATTATTTGAAATAATTTGGGTCTATTCTATAACTATGTGAAATGGAAATAAAAATTATTTAAATTTATAGGATTATCTATTAATTATTTCTTTTCCTTCTCTATAAAGTTATTACTAATAGTTGCATGTAGGTACTAGGTCTTTAAAATACATATATCTACATTTGTTCATAATTTTAATTATTTTTGATATGATGAACCACTTCCCTTTCATAATAAAATTCATGAGTTTTCTGTCTATTTCTCAGCTCTTTTGTATATATAATTTGACTATGAAGGTTTATGCCTGCTAAAAACTGTATTTTTTACATTTGCATATACAGGCTATAAGTGGTAAATATAATAATTATTAGATTAATTGAGATGTTATATACTTACTAGAGGCCCAGTGCACAAAATTCATGCATGGAGGGGGGTGTCCCTCAGTCAAGCCTGCATGATCTCCAATCTGGGACACCTCGAGGGCTGTCTGACCACTGGGATTGGGCTTAAACTGGCAGTTGGATATCCCTCTCTCAATCCAGGACTGCTGGCTCCCAACTGCTTGCCTGCCTGCTTTTCCCTAACCACTTCTGCTTGCCAGCCTGATCACCCCCTAACCACTCCTCTGCCAGCCTGTCTAACTGCTCCCCTGCCAGCCCTATTTCCCTAAACTGCCCTCCCCTGCTGGATTGTCACCCCTAACTGCCCTCCCTTGATGGTCTGGTCATCTCCAACTACCCTCCCCTGCCAGCCTGGTTTCCCTCAACAGCCCTCCCCTGCAGGCCTGGTTGCCCCCCAACTGCCCTCCCCTGCAGGCCTGGTACTTTCCAACTACCCTACCCTGCTGGCCTGATTGCCCACAACTGCCCTCCCCTGCCAGCCAACTTGTGGCAGTCAACTTGTGCCCACATGTGGGCAGCCATCTTGTTTGTTGGAGTGATGGTCAATTTGCATATTACCTTTTCATTACATAGGATAATATCTGTCACACACTGATGTGCACCCCCACACATACTCATACTGTTTAGTCCTGCTAAAAAGTAAATATTATGTAATCCACATTTTCTTAGGAAATTCAAACACGTTACCTTTGTTTTTTTAATTTTTAAATGATGATTTATTTATTTTTTAAAATTTATTTATTGATTAAGGTATTGCATATGTGTCCAAACATGTTACCTTTAATTAAAACATATTTATGAACTATGGAGACATACATTTAAGCAAATAAATTATTTTGGCACTTTATTTTTTTAATTCAAAAAAATTAAAAATGCCAATATTTGACAATATGAATGCAAAGATAAAACCTGCATAATTAATATAGTAATTTTTATTGTTTTTGTAATTTACTGGCATTACCTTCACTTTCAGAAGTGATCTAAACCAGCAAAGTCAAATAAAATGTGAGTCACATATTTAAATTTAAATTTCCCAGAAGTCACATTTCAAAATGAAAAAAAAAACTTTAAATAGTGAAATTGATTTAATAACATAAATCAATAATAAAATAAATATTATAGGTGGTCAACATGCAGTCAATATAAATTTATGAGAAATTATGCATTCTTTTCTTTTTACTAAGTTTTCATAATTTGCAAAAATTAACTAACATGAGCACAATTTAAGAACTCACTTGTCACATAAGGCTACTAGCTATCTCTTCAACTGGCTAGCACAGATATACAGTATAGCTAAACTCTACTATTGCATGATCTCAAGAAATATCTGAACTTTTCTTCCTAGATACCATATTTAGAAGAATATAAGGAGGCAACTGTCACATTGAAATATCATGAGGACTACAGAAACAAACCCTATGTGAGTGCAATTAAGGGGAAAGTTTTCAAAACAGAGGGAGTAATTAAGTAGAAAATGCGTAGTTCCATCTAGACAAAAAAAAGTTGGATGGAAAGATCCTTTCCAAACAGAAGAACACCAAACATGAAAGGAAAGGGGAGGGGAAGAAACTTAGCACAAGCAAAAATTACCATATTTACTGAATAGAAGGCCAGTTTGGCTCTGGAAAACTTTTTCTTTTTTCCTCCCAGAGAGAATGGCTACATGCCAATAGATACTGGCCTAAAATAGAGTATATACCATGGTTACCATAGTAATGAACAGATAGAACTAGAAAAAGCTGGTCTTGGGTGAGCAGATGTTCATTCAAAGCAAGAATGAAAACATGAACTGCATTTCACAACCTTCATTTCATCAACGTACAGTAGGACAGTGTTCTAAGAGCCTGTGGGAGAAATGTGCCTGTGGAAGAGAACCCAGAACACCCAGGAGGCCCTGTCATCCACACAGAAAACGGGGTTTCCATTAGGAGATTGCATACACCAAGTAGGTGTATGAAAAGATGATAAATGTTACCCTTACATAGTTGTACACACACACACACACACACATACACACACTTGTCTTTGCAGTCTTGTAACATAGTCCGCCCAAGGTAAAGTGTGAAAAAGTTCTTTACCATCTCAAATTTCACCAGGAAGTCGAAGCTAATACAATTTTTCTAAAAATAACAAGTTGTTATCTACATTATGCCAACACCTTCTCTCGACTTAATGCTATCTTTACTATAGAAGTGGGTCAGTGTTTTGGTTAGCAACAAGGAGTGTTATGCAGACTGCCCGAGTTTGAAATCTGGCTTACCAGGTGACTAACAACAAGTAATTTACACTTTTTGAACCTCAGTTAACTCACTTGGAAAGTGGGACAAAATCATGCCATTTCCTACTATTGATATGTGGGTTAACAAAGAAATTGGAAGTGCTTAGTACATAGTAAGAAGGGACTCAAATACATGTGACAGAAAGAGATTTGACTTTGGATGGTAAACACATAATGCAATATAGATGATGTATTATAGAACTATACACTTGAAACCTATATAATTTTATTAACCAATGTTACTCTAATACATTTATTTTTAAATAAATAAAAGAATCTACTCTCTTACTCTTAAAAATAAATTTTAAAAGTTATCAAAAGATAATTTTAATTATATGCCATATGTACTTAAATACCAAAATAACTTCCAAGAAAAATACTGAAATTGTGTTTTATTGTGCCCAGCACATTTTTGTTGATATGTGTGTGCACAAACAAAAAAATACACAAGCTCATGCCCACATCTATATCTACATTTTCCATTCCTTAAATACACAATTTAAGAAAAACCATGGAAGATATCCTCAAAGAGGACAGGTAGCTGTGATCTCATTTTCCCAAATGCTGCTTGGCCAGTACCTCACTGGGTGCCGTACTCTGCTGCATTCCGCTGGCAGTGTATCAAAGCCATACTCTAAGCTATAAAACGTCACTGAGACCAAGGAGTACTGAGTCCAAATTAGCTCAAGATGAAACTTCAACAGAAATGGATTCGAATTCAGTTTAATAGAAAAAGTCTTTAGATGGAAGAAAGATTGTATTGAGATCTGCATGAAGCAAGCTTGCATTCATTGTCGATTTTAATTTATTGGGGTGAAAGTGGCTAATAAAATTATATAGGTTTCAGGTGTAAAATTCTATAATACATAATATGTATATTTTATTGTGTGTTCACAACCTAAAGTTAAGTCTCCTTCCAATACCACATATCCCCTCTTTACCTCGTGTACCTCCCTTACCCCTTCCCTTCTGGTATTACCAATCTGTTGTCTGTGTCTATGAGTTTGTTTATTGCTTTTTATTTGTTTTAGTTGTGGGTGTTTTGTTTTGTTTTGTTTACTTAATCTGCTCACCTTGCATTCTTGATAGTTGGATACTCCTTGATAAAGTACTTCCCTAGGTCCTTAAATGCCTTTTGCACCTGTGTTGATACATATTCATCCCAATGTATAGCTAGTACCCAAAGAACTGTCAAAGAAAATGCAACAGTATACAGAACTGCCCTCCTCCCCTCCTCTCCCCTCCCCTCCCCTCCCCTCCCCTCTCCTCCCCTCCCCTCCCCTCCCCTCCCCTTCCCTTCCCTCCCCTTCCCTTCCCTTCCCTGCCCTTCCCTTCCCTGCCCTTTCCTTCCCTTCCCTCCTTTCTCTTCCCCTCCTCTCCCTTTGGATTCTGGTGTTTCTCTCTCTCTCTCTCTCTCTCTCTCTCTCTCTCTCTCTCTCTCTTACTGTCACAAATTACAGACGAACCCCCAATAGAGTGTTTTCTGGCTTAAAATAAAAGTTACCTCTGCCATGTTTCTCAACAATGAATTTCAGGAAGCAGTACTTAGATCTCTAGGAAGATAACATTTTAAGCAGAAGTTGAATGATGAACTCCACCATTCAAGA
This sequence comes from Antrozous pallidus, assembly GCA_027563665.1. Taxonomy (NCBI): domain Eukaryota; kingdom Metazoa; phylum Chordata; class Mammalia; order Chiroptera; family Vespertilionidae; genus Antrozous; species Antrozous pallidus. The sequence continues at coordinate 52,602,389 of CM050521.1, forward strand.
AATCTTAGATATTTTACAAAAGCTTTATGCACAAAGATGTTTATAATAGATAGATACATATATATATATATAATTTATGTATACATGTGTTTAGATAGATAGATAGATAGATAGATAGATAGATAGATAGATAGATAACAGTGGAAAATGTTCTACATACTTCAATGATTGACAAGTAACTAAGTAAGTACATTGTTTAAAATGCTTGCATAGAGCACAGCAGTGTAAAAGACATTCATTAAGAAAGCTATAGAAACACAAATCTGTTCCTTTAAACTATGGCTAAGGTTTAGGTAGAAGGTGAAGTTAAACTATAAAATACTTGTTTAGAATTATGTCTTTCTCCTAAATTTTAACATTGTGACTCTGTTGGCTAAGTAATAACAATGGAGCATCAAAATGTTAACATTCTTTATATTTAATAAATTATAATTCATGATGCCCATGAGTTTCAGCACATCATAGCTGCACCTCACAGTTAAGTTACCCTTAGACATTACTTATTTCTAATTTTAAGATTATTATTTTAACTCTAAGAATGAATGTTTGAAGAAAAGGGAAGTGTAAACAAAGAGACTGGGCATAAATAAATATAATGGCACTAAAATGGCAGAAAGAGGTTCTTCTTGCCCATATCTATACACACACATACATACATACAATCTTTCAATGCCAATTTCTGTCTTCACATGGACCTGCCTAATTGGGTTCATTCAGCTAAATAACTAAAAGAATAGATGAGCATTTCACAAATTTCCAGTTTTCTAACACTATTAACAAAATGGGAACATAGATTTGAAGCATTAACTGAACTTATTCTTATTCATTGGAAACAAAAGTCAAATTTATTTTTCTAAAATTGTAAGAGAACATGTATTAAGTTATTTCTATCAGATATGGGGTTTTACTTAAATTTACTCTTTGTTTTTACATGGAATAGCTAAGATGTCTGCGGTAGGTTCCTTTCTCCACATTAATAGATATGTATATATATATATTTCCACATATACATATATTGGGTCACTAGAAATAATTTAGTGCCAGGGATTGCTTTAGATTTTTTAGGAATTAACTGTTCAAAAAGCGCTCCCTTGGAAAATTACAAATCGGAGCGTGAGCATTAACTGAATCAATGTAATTGCATTCTATTTGGTGTGGGTTTGTGTGTTGAAAGAATATATAATCAGAACAAAAGCAGATGATGTGGGGACTAATGCAGGCACAATAAGGGAGACCAGACTCTCCCTGCGAGGTCAATTAGAGGCTGCTTGTGCAATTTCGCCCTGTCTAATGGCCTTAATACAACCACATATTCTTTAAAGTTATTGAACATATGTAATGTGTGTATCTGTCTTTGTGGGTCCTTTCAATAGTTCCTCTCAGGGCAGCTGCACTTGAAGCTTAAGGGTTTGCAGCTGTTAGAAGCTGTATGAGGAACGTGAGGGTTTGGCACTGGTTTTCATAGTTTCTACTGTGTAAAAGTTTGGCAAGAACTGTGGAAGGGGTATGGTGACCTAAAGAATGTTTGTAAAACTTTTCCCCGCAGTTGTGGTTCTGAGACATGAGGTATGGAGCTGAAGAATATAAGGGTGGTTATTTTGATCGGGGCATTTGGGTCCCATCCATACAACTAAGATGAGGAAAAACTGTTCTGAGATGGTGTCCAAATTTTACTTTTTCTTTGGTAAATGCAGCAAACAGAAGAATGTTGTAAAGTAGGTCTGAAGAGTATTCCATTTTCTCAATTTAAATAGCAGTTTTCAAGGCCTTATCATGACCATTACACAGCATCTTTAAAGAACATATTAATAGTAGTATTCCTGAAAAAAAAGTTCCAATATTTAAAGAGGAACCATTTTACCCACTTGTGTTAATTATGGGGGAAATAATTCTAGAACTCAAGTAAAAATTTCAGATATTTTAAATAATTTTAGAGAGAAAAAAATATTGCTTCAGAAAGAAAATTTTTACTTTGTACAGAAAATATTTTCAAAATTAGCATGATGTGATATAAAGATTTTTATTTTCAAATTGTTTAAATATTATAAAGAAAAATAAATATTACTTAATATACTTTTCCAATTCCTGGATGAGATATTATTAAAGTAAAACATTTAAATGTGTATTTAATGGAATATCTATCCTATATAATAAAAGAGAAACATGCAAATTTGACCATACCTTCACTCCTGATTGGCTATGCTACCAGCCAATCAGGAGTGGGGGCAGGGCCAAGTGGCATGAGCGCCAGGTCCCAGGGGTAGAGATGAAATAGCTGTGGCAGTGAGTGCCCAGCCCCCAGGTGCTGTGAGGGGAAGTAGTGGCAAGCGCCCAGCCCCCGGGGCTGCGTGTTCACAGGCAGCCAGGGCTGAGCTGAGCAGGGCGATGGCTGGGTGCCCAAGGCCTAAAGGGTTGGGCCAGAGGCTTTAGGCCTTGGGCAGGCTGGGGGTGAGCCATCAGTTGGACATCCCCTGAGGGCTCCCAGTATGTGAGAGGGGGAAGGTTGGGTTGAGGGACCACCCACCCCCAGTGCACAACTTTCGTGCACCAGGCCCCTAGTATGAATATAATAATAAACTATAAATTCTCGATGCTCTTAAGGAGAAATGTCATAAGGTAACATTTTTGTGGGTAAACTTTAAGCAATATATTACTGTATATTAATAATCCAATGGGATATATATTCCTTGAGAATAGCATTTGTGATTAAAGAGTATTTTTTAAATAAATTTTTATTGATTATAGAGAGGAGGCGGGAGATAGAAACATCAGTGAAGAGAGAGAATCATTCATTAGCTGCCCCCTGCACACCACACACTGGTGATCAAGCCCGAAACCCAGGCATGTGCCCTGCCCGGAAATTGAACTGTGACATCCCGGTTCATAGATTGAAGATCAACCACTGAGCCATGCTGGCTGGAAAAAGAGTATTTTTAACTCCAACAATTTTATATACTAGACAGAACATTCAGATTATAAGCCATAGATTTATAATAAATTTAAGATAAATTCATCTAAATATATTTAGAAAGATAAATAATAAAAGCATAATATGCAAAGCAACTGAACAACCTAACAGTAGAATGACTGTCTGGACATACAAGTTATGACACACACTGGCACTAGGCGAGCCAAGGTGGATGTGATGTGGTTGGGGGTCCCTGCCATTTCCCCATGATCCCCCTGCAAGAGGGAGGCCCAGGCCACTGGATAGTAGGGAAATCAATCTGTGGGGAGGAGGCTTCATGGGGAAACCAAGGAACTGAAGGGGGAGTGGCGGCAGATCCAGTCAGCGCCAAGCCAACTTGAGTGGAGATGGGGAGCAGGGCCAGAGCTGTGAAAGCTGGGGCTGTGAAGCTAGCAGCTAGGGAAATGAAGGCCTACCCTTGCATTAATTTTATGCTTTGGGCCTATATATATTGAAATATTTGTATAAGGTCAACACACAAAATTGGCGTACTAGGGGGGATTTGCGGGGGAGAAGGGTGGTGTCCCTCAGCCTGGCCTGCAAAGATGCCAGCATCCTTCACCCTGATCTCTAGCCAGAGGTTCTTCTCCTCCTTCCACACAGCCTCTGGGGACATGTTTGTTCTGGGGCCTCCTCAGGGCCCCAGCACACGATGCTCTTCCCTTTTGGGTACTCAGCGGCTTGGGCTTTCAGGTCTGGCTTCCCCACCCGGCATGGTTCCCATTTGCTGCCATGGGAGTAGTGCCTCAGGAGTCGCCCCTTTGGACCATAGTACTTGGGAGTGTGTGCGTGTATTGGGGGGGGGGGGCGGCTTTGGCAGCAGTGATTTGATACTTGAAGTGTGCCCTTGGAAACCCCCCCCAGCCATCCCCTTTGCCTCTCTCTGTGCCCACACAGCTAAGCCCGCTGGCGGGGGGTGGGGCACAGATGCTGAGCTCTGGCCCCTTTGCCTCTTTTCTCCCACATGCTATGCTCAGCCCTGCTCTCTGCTCCCAGCACTGTACTCAGCCCTGCTCCCTGGTCCTGAATGGCTTGTAGTGTAGTGAAGGTATGGTCAAATTTGCATATTACTTTTTTATTAGATAGGATGTGTATGAATGTATATGATATATAAAAACCAAATTATTTGAAATGTAATAGGGAAATTAGAAATCTGAAATCAAAGTTTCTTAATTTAATATGCTAGTTATAGTTCCATATACAAAGTAAAATGGAGAAGTGAGGCAATTTTAAAACACTTGAAAAAAGAGGTCTTTGAACATAATTGCTAGAATGATCTGATAAGTCAAGTATCCATCTCTCTTTATGTAGACATGAAATACCACAATATCAACCATATGATAAGCAACTACTCTCTGTGCTCCCTGCAGCTAACATAATCACATGTCTAACTCTAATATGTCCCTCTAGCACCCATTTATAAGTAATAACTAAATATGCAATATTAGATATTTAAATATTGTTTTCAAATATTGATATGTATATATTTTTATCAATCTTCAAGGAATATTTGAAGGCAAGATTTTACATTTCTCACAGCAGTTCATGAATCTGGTTGTCTGAAACATAAGAGTCTTACTGAGTCTCACCCCACATTAATTCCATCAGCTGTCCCACAGATAATGCCTTTTGATTAGCTCTTTATTATCTTTACTTCTCTCCATCTCCACTGTCAGCCATTCATTTCAAGCCACAATCATCTCAAACTTGAATGGCTGCAACAGCCACCTTATTCTTCCATTAACTCTAGCTGCCCTTCAATGTGGTCTTCACAATGTTTGCCACTAAAGAGATTTTTAGGATTACAATTCTGAACATGTTACCTAGACACCCCTTCTTGTCATACCTTTTAAGGATTGGAAAGTGTCATTATAATTCCAAAGATATCCCTTAAACTATTGAGATTTTAAAAGTTTATCCTCCCTCACACCTTAAAATCTATGTCCATAATTCATTTCCTACCTTCCCATCACCAAACAAATTAGTTTCTAGTTGTTCTTTGCATGCCATCTTATGAATCACTCCATAAGGAAGCCTTTCATAAACTCTTAAATCATATTAATTTATTCTTGGCTACCATATAAACATTATTACTTTTCTTTGGAATACCTATCAGCATTTGCAATTACATTTTGGGGGGATAACCTACTTAGCTTCTATAACTGTGAATGTCAGGAGCACAAGTAACTGCTCTGTGGGGATCAATTAAATGAAACATTTAGAAGAAGTGATGGGCCTCAGCCACTGTGGCTCAGTGATTGAGAGTTGACCTATGAACCGGGAGGTCATGGTTCAATTCTAGGTCAGGGCACATGACTGGATGGTGGGCTCAATCCCCAGTGTGAGGCATGAAAGAGGCAGTCTATCAATGATTCTCTCTCATCACTGATGTTTCTCTCTTCCCTTTCCTTTCTAAAATCAATAAAGATATGTTCATAAAAATAAAAAAAATAAAAAAGCTATGATATATTTACATGATGGAATACTATACAACTATAAGAAAGAAGAATTTATTAACTTTTGATACAGCCTGGAGGTACCTGAAGATTATTATGCTGTGCAATAAGCCAGTCAGAGAAAGATAAATACCACATGCTCTCACTTATATATGGAACCTGATGAAGAAAGTAATCTAATGAATAAAATAAAAACAGAAACATGGAAACATAGAACAAACTGACAAATCTCAGAGGGAAGGGGGGCAAAAGGGTGAGATGAGATTAACTAAATAATTTATATGCATATATGAATTGCCCATGGACACAGACAATAGAGAGCTAGGTGGAGTGGGACAAGAGGTTGAAAAGGGGGAGAATATCTGTAATAGTCTTAACAATAAAGATTAAAAAGAAGCATTTGTTTTAAAATTTAGAAAGAGTATAGGTATTCAAATTCTAGTTTTCAGCTAAATAAACACTTCAGGTAAAATAAGAGCTCTTTAAATAGACTCATCTTAAATATATATTTTCTATATCTGTTGAATTAGCACAAAATCTGGTAAAGTCAGTAAATATTGTCATGAATAATTAGTTGGTAATATAATTCTCATAACTGTGAATGAATAATAAAAATAAGTACTTACTGAATACTCACAAAGTACCATATACCATATAATATGTTTTGAAATGTACACTCTCATTTAATTCTCACAAGTATGTATGTGATGTGAGTACTACTGTAACTACCAAGATTCATTTACCTAAGTATGCCAAACTCAGGATTAGAGTACTTTGAAAAATGTCATATTGATGTGCATTTAAAAAAACAACAACAAACATCTGGCCCCCAGTAGGGCTCAGTGATTGAGCATTTCCCTATGAACTTGGAGGTCAAGGTTCCATTCCCTTCCAGGGCACATGTCTGGATTGCAGGCTCTATCCCAGTAGGGGGCGTGCAGGAGGCAGCTGATCAATGATTCTCTCTCATCATTGAAGTTTCTATCTCTCTCTCTGTTCTTCTCCCTCTCCAAAATCAATTAAAATATATACAAAATAAATAAGTAAAAATGTCTGAACTCAGGAGTCCACAAACTTAACCACAAACACATACTGCTTTTTAGAAGTGGAGGTAGAGATGAAGCTGGAATTAAAACTGTTTGTACACATTGTGAAGTGTTTTGGATGCCATGTTTAAGAATTTCAGCTCTGTCCTCCAGGCGATGGAAAACACTGGAAGGCCTGAAAGCAGGGGTATTACATGATCCAGTGTAATTTTTGAGATATTTCTATGGTCAAACATATGGAAAATTAATAAAGATAGATTGATTAAATTGCCTATGACTGCATTAAATTGCTTATAACTGGGCTAGGCAGCTAGGATACTTAAAAGTAATTTAATTCAGTCTTACTCAAACTAAATCCTCTAGAGTGATTATTGAATCCTACCTCATCCTCTGCCAAAACTGATTCTCTAAGGAAACACTTGTCTGCTGAGGATAATCTGGCATTGAGAAGTAGCCGATGTGCTTATGGGACAGCCAAGTGGAGCTGTCAATAAAAAGTTAACAACATGAATCAGGAAAGGAGTCATGCAAGATACATAAAGTTAAAGGTATAAACATACAAATTATTTAAAGTAATCTGACTTTATAAAAATACATTAACACTGTTGCAAAAGATTCATTAGAATTATTAGAAGACAGATATTTCTGGCATTAAAATTTGCTCATGTGGAAATGTTTGCCAATCCACTCAATGTGGATATTTTGCAATACTGCCAATATTATGCAAGATAAAGACTAATGTTTCTGGCCTATGTGGAATAACAGGGAGCAGATTTACCATTCTGCTTTAAACAACAGAAAAGAAAATGCAAAATGCATTAAAGAATGGTTTGAAGACATTGCACAACTAGTGGTGCAGGAGTGTAATCCATCAGAGAAGGAAGATTGATAAAATGAGCTCTAGAAGTACATCAACTAATGTGTAGGTACAGTATCCAGAGTTTAGCGCAGAGAAGGGGAGTAGACTAAAACACAGAACAAAGTTTTTGTTGAGCTGAGTATACAGAGAACCACGTTCTGAAAGGCTAGAGCAGTTAGATTGGGCTGGCCAGAATCCTAGAAAAGAGAAAGCTACAGATCAGAAAACAGATCTCGGGGTATCTTCAGAGGAGTCTCCTCAGGTCTTTGGCAGACTACTGATCTACCCAGGTGTGCACTAGGAGGGAAAAAGACTCACTTTAAAGAGGAGTAGGCAGGAAAAAAATGGAGCTAAAGGATCATAGTTTATGCTTTCAACATCCATAGTGGAAAGAACTTACAGGACATGAAATATCGGATAGAACCCTTAGACTTACTCAATATTAAAAACGTTTGCTCTTTGAAAGACACTCTTAAGAAAAACTAAGAGATGTGGTACACACTTGAAAGAAATAACCTCAAAATCTGAAAGAAAAAAAAATTGCAGCCAGGATATATAAAGAAATTCTACAACTTAATAACTGGTAATTCTATTTAAACAATATGTATAGCATTTGCAGACATTTTACCAAAGATAAATATAAATAGCAAATAATGAGAAAAAAGCTTAGGATCATTAGTCATCAGGGAAAAGCAAAATATCAAAACATTGAGCTACCACTCCACCCTCAACTTAATATCTATCAGTAAAAATACTGATAAGACCAAGTGTAAATGAGGAAGTGGAATTCCCCTGTGTTATTTATGAGAATGCAAGTTGTATACTAACTTCAGAAAACATTCAATAGTTTCTTATGAACACATTACCCTCCCTCCATACAACACAGCAGTCTGTGCTAGGCATATACCAAATGAAAACACACATTAAATCAAGGGTGTGTTCAAAATTTGGAGTAGCTTTATTCTTAGTAGGCAAAAACTAAAAAGCAAAACCCATTTTCATTAACTAGTGACTAGATAAATTACGGTATATCCATATAATAAAAGCTATTTAGCAATAAAAAAGAACAGATCATGTGCAACAACAAAATTATTCTTAAAATGCATTTTCTAAGGAAAAGTAGCTAGCTATATAGAATGTATTTCCTACAATACCATTTTTATGAAATTCTAGAAAATGCAAAATTTTCGATTCATAAAGCAGGTAAGTGGTTGCCAGTGGCCAGAAATGAAATGAACTCACTGCCAAGGGTTATAAAGATGTTGAAATGTTCCATGTCATGATTACGGTGTTAGCTAGATAATTGTATACATTTGTCAAAACTCATGAAATTTACATTTAAAATTGGTCAACTTTATAATAGGTATATTATACTTCGGTGAAGCTGATTTAAAAAGTTAATGTGTATGTTGACAGCAGGAGAGTTTAGATATGTATGGGGCAGGGAAAATATGGGAACTCTGCACTTTCCATTAATTTTGCTATAAACCTAAAATTGCTCTAAAACTAAAATATATTTTTAAAAGTCAACAAAAATACTGCCAAAAGATAAATTTCACCATAAAAAAGTAATGTGGCTTTGTTAAAGTCTTAACACTTTAGTATTAAAAAAATAGATAAAAAATGTTATAGGATTTTCATCCAAGAGATTTGTTTTGCAGGACTATTATATATGATAGAAAATACTAAATATTTGTTAACACGTATTTAAAGTTAAAATTAGTTTTTCTAATGTAATTTAGAAATGTAAATTCACTCAGCTTTAACTGGGATTTTGGTTTTCCTTTTAGGCCATGAAAATTATTTTTTTAAAGTAATGATATACTGCAAAAAAAAACAATAAAAAAATCTGAAATGTACATAAAAAAGTAATGATTTAAGATTTCTGAAGACATTTTTAGATATATAGTTGATTACCTTCTTTGGAATAGAAATAATCATCAAAGTACCAAAATGAATTTGATAGTTATAAAGTTGAGGAAATTCTAGTCTTCAAAAGTACATGCTGCATATCTCCATTTGTATCAGTTTAAGGAAAAAAGAAGCTGAGCTATGGTGATAAAAGTCAGACTGTGGATTTTACTTGAGGGCCTATTGGCTGGAAACTGGCATTAAGGATTTCTATGCATTTATCTCAGTGGTAACTGTGTGTGTGACTGAATGTGTGTCTGCATATCACTTGTAAAATTCATCATGTTATAATTAATAATCATTCACTTAGTTCACATAGTTAGTACTTAAATTTTGAAGTAGTAGTTGTTGTTTTTTCTGCATAGGAGTTGCATGTTCTACTTAACTTTTTTCTACTAAACATTTCTCCCGGCTTCATTTGTTTCCTTAGTGGATATAATTTTATAGCTTCATCTCTCTTTTTTCCCCCCATATTTCTACCATGTTCATACTCCCTTTCTATCTTCTCTCTTTTTCTCAATAAATACATTTTTTAAACCCTCATAATATCCCAAAATTTGTTAGGTGTTGGAGATACAAAAAAAAAAAGTAAAAATAGGTGTTGTCATGAATATTAAATTATAGGAATTATTGATTTTTTTAATAGAGAGGGATAGAAAGAAACAGTGATGTGAGAGTGTAACATTGACTAAGCTATCTCCTGAATGCCTACATCAGGGATTGAGCCCTCAACCCAGGCAGGGAATCTGAATTGGCAAACTTTTGGTGTAAGGACAACATCCAACCAACTAAGCCACACTGGCAAGGATAATATTATTTTTTTAAAAAACACTCAAATAGCAGTGACCTTGGTGGTCCCAGATCTGTCTCTTGCTTCAACAGAGTTTGGACAGAACAGACCTAGGGATACCCCTTCTTCCAGCTTCAGGCCACACTCCTGCATCTTATCCAGTCACTACCTGAGAACCACCTCTGAGATCAGTCAACAACACACCCTTTTCTTTCTTGTACCTTCACTCCTTATTACTGAACAACTATGAGTTCCCAAATTCATCAGAATTATTTCACCAAGGTAGAGGCTAGGGTCAACCCCCTGGCCAGCCTGCATCTGCAGGCTTCCCACATCTGCCTCTCTCTGAGCTTCTATTTTGATGGTGACAATGTGGCTCTGGAGGGTGTGGGCAGCATCTCCCACAAGTTGGCAGAGAAGAAGCGCAAGGTCGCTGAGAGTCTCTTAAAGATGCAAAAGGCTCAGTGGCCAACTTCTCTTCCAGGACATGCTGAAGCCTCCCCAAGGTGAGTGGGCAAAACTCAAGGTGCCATGGGAGCGGCCCTGGCCTTGGAGAGGCACCTGAACCAGGCCTTTGTGGAGCTGCAGACCCTCAGCTCTGTGGCTTCCTGGAGAACCACTTCCGGGGTGAGGGGGTGAAACTCATCAAGAGGATGGGAAACGCCTGACTAACATTTGCAGGCTGCCGACTGGGCTGGGTGAGTAGCTCTTTGAAAGACTTACCCTCAAGCTCAATCAGGAGCCTTTGGAGCCCAGAGGCTTTGAGGGGCCCCTCTGAATTCCCTTGGGGTCTGGCTCTTACCTGAGCCTCTCTGTCCCCGAAACCACTAGCCATTCTGTTAACCACCCTGAAATCTTCTCCCATGCATTGGACCAAATGGAAGCAATAAAGCTTTTTGCAGCCAAAAGCAAACAAACAAACAAACAAACAAGCAAAACACACAAAAATAACACTCAATTAGATTCAAGAATAATAAATAGCTATATAAAAGCATATGCTATGGAGACTTATATTACATTCTAAGGTCAGAAAAGTCTTTTCTGCTTAAATAAACATGATATATATTTTTTAAAATATATATTTTATTGATTTTTTACAGAGAGGAAGGGCAAGGGATAGAAAGTTAGAAACATCAAACAGAGAAACATCTATCAGCTGCCTCCTGCATACCCCCCACTGGGGATGTACCTGCAATCAAGGTACATGCCCTTGACCTGAATAGAACCTGGGACCTTTCAGTCCGCAGGCAGACGCTCTATCCACTGAGCCAAACCAGTTTAGGCTATGCACGATATCTTAATAGCATTCTACTTTACTGATATTTTCTCCTAGAATTTATTCCAGATCCTCTCTTCTTTTCCACTACAGTCTTTGGATAGTCCTGTAAATATTTATTATCCTATTTAACAATGACATCTCCTTTGAGCTCAAGATTTATATCTCTGGCTGCTTTATATCTCCTGGTATATCAATATATCATACTTGAAAATACATTCTTGCTGCCTGGAGTCCCCCAAATTGACCTACTAGTGATCCATATTTTAGTGCTACATCTGTTTATCACACAAGCCAGTAAACTAGATTTGACATCTTTTTTCCTTTATGTTTCACATCAATATAGTTCCATGACCTTTCAGTTAATCTATGTCAATCTCTATTGCATTGATCACGAAAATGTCCCTTATATAAATCCATATTTCCTCTTTTCATTCCAAAAGCCCTGTTCATACTGTATCATCTCCTCTATTGTGCCCAAATATATTTGCGAATACTTCCTAACGTGTTATAGAGAATAATCAAGTGCTTTGCTGTGGTTGGGGCATTTAATTTTCACTTAAATCCAACAATTTTCACTTAAGCCAACACAAAATTTATGTTAGTACTTTCATTTTTTTACTGGTAAAATAGCATGGTTAGTGTGGCACAGTGATTGAGCATCAACCTATGAATCAGGAGATTCTGGTTCAATTCCTGGTCAGAGTACATGCCTGGATTGTGGGCTCGATCCCCAGTGTGGAGCATGTAGAAGGGAGCAAGTCAATGATTCTCTCTCATCTTGTTGTTTCTAGTTCTCTCTCTCTCTCTCTCTCTCTCTCTCTCTCTCTCTCTCTCTCTCTCTCTTCTTCCTCTCAGAAATCAATACAAATATTTTTTTTAACAAACTAGAAAAATATTTTCTTTGTGATTTGCACCCTGTGAAAATCATAAACCAATGGTTCAAATTTTACTGGCACAAGCATTGTTTTATTTTTTATTTTATTTTTTTGCGGGGTGTCACTGCATTCTGGATTTCTCCCATATTAAAGATGTTTACTAGTAACAATTAATATATTCAACTTTATTTTTCATTTACTTGTTTAAACATACAGTGTCTGCTATACTATGTTTAAAGTCCAAATTTAGAATTCCTAGAAAGCAGCATTAACAATGCTGCTTGGAAACCAAAGAAATATTCAGAGCACAATAGTTTCAAAAGGCACCTAAATCTTTAATTACCGTGTTGCTGTTTTATTTTCATAATTTGTATATCTGGATTACCTTTATCTCTTTTATTATTTAAAAAAATTAAGTAACCCTTGAAATATATCCAACTTATTCTGCCATAACATTTGTTCCTTTGAAGAATTGTTAGTGATTGAGAGAGTGAAGATATGATAGGTTGTATGTATTTTTTGATGCTCCTTGGAAACCAGATTATTTTTAAGACAGATGATTAGTTGTATAAATATAAAGTTATGTGAACTCAGAAAAGCATGCATATGTATATATATATACATACAAACACACACCTTAAAGTAACACATTGGAAAGTGCTTTTTTAAAAATATTCAGCTGTTAAGAACTTGTACAGGACAAATATTTATTCATAGTACATATATGAAGTCAGTGTCAGGATTCCTAATGATTTATATGACTTTAAAAACTCTGTCCCACCCTTGCCATATGTAATACCCATTTCCAAATGGACTTAGAGCCTTGCTTGGTCTCCTTTAGCAATATCATAACTTGGATAGGCTTCTCTAAAAAGCCTTTATAAATTCATTACATTTCGTTTTTTTTTTAAATGCTATATTATAAATTGAGAATTTTTGTGATCTTTCTTATGACCTGGCATGATACCTTTGGCCTCTATTTCAGAATATGTAACAGTATTTCAAAAATTTAATTCAATTTTTAAAATAGACCCCTTCTTATAATAAGACAAGAAGCTGCTGGCTCATGCCGACATATGAAGGGCCAAGAAAAACCAGGGCATGATGACATGTGGGATGTCTCATGGACTCGGTTATGCAATAGGCTATACAGTGTGTATTGGGGAGGGCACATTTTTGATTTTTATAACAATATGCTATTGCATCCTGAAAAACATCTGTGACTATAGGAAAGTAAGCAGATTAGAGTCAGACTGCCACATCATTCATTTAGTTTCACTATACCCACAAATATTTATTCAGATCAAATAATGGTAGATTAATAGGTCATCTGGGTAGCTAACAATCAAGAAAATTTGAATTAGTAAGAATAATTATCAAATTAATCTGTAACAACTACATGCAATACATACTTAACATGTATTATATTATTTAATATATACACATAAGTATACATACAAACTCATGGATACATACAGACTCATGGACATCTATCCTTCTTTCTTTTTTAATATATTAGAAGTGTTTTGGAAGTTTAGTTATCAATTATACCAGTTCTTAAAATATCCTGAAATAAATAAAAAAGAAGTGATCCAGAAATATTGAATTACCATCAGTGATACTTCTTTATGAGATAAATTAATTTTTGTATATGTTCCAAATGCCTAATATATTTATGTGGTCCTACATACCATATATTACATAGTGGAAATAAATATTTGGATGGTTAAGGCATAGTTCAACATAGATGAGTTAATTAATACAAAATATGAAGAATAAGTTTTTCTTTTTGTCATCTTGCAATAAAATCTGACATGCTATGCAATATATAGAATTGAAATCAAATTTTGAAATGTTGCTTTTTTCATAATATATTTTGGGGAGAAATTAAAAAAAGCTTTTATAATCACAACATTAAAAAGTCATAAAACATGGAATCTAACTTAAGAAATAGTTTTGACTCTGAGCTTTTAGGTCCACATTGTTTATTGATTTTATCCTCTTCTCAAACCATATGTTAAGTTACAAATACTGAAATTGCTTCATTAAATCACATTTTTCTTCTTTTATGTGTCAGTTACCTATTGAGAACATATGCTATCTCAACATACTAATGCTTACTCTCAAGTCATATACTATAAGCTTAGTGGTCTGAAGAAAAAGGGAGAAATAAAAATGTCACCATGTTCTAGCTGAAAATAAAATTTTGTCAAAATAACAGTATTAACATTTAAAATGTAAAAGAAAACTTATAATGATGCAATAACAAATTCACAGAGTTCTTGGACAAAAAGACTACAGGAAAGAGCATTGCCAGTGTATTACCCTCTGCATGAAGTCATTGCTTACTCTCTTATTTGAACTACACAAGCTAAGAAAACTTAGTTTGTATTCAACTTAACTGATGCTAGTTCTTTAAGTGGTAAGATGACTAAACTTACTCTTTTGATAAACAAACCATTTATTATTTCATTTTTCATAAAAGAGAGATATAGCATTTTATTTTTTTTTATTTTTTTTTTAAATATATTTTATTGATTTTTTACAGAGCAGAAGGGAGAGGGATAGAAAGTCAGAAACATGGATGAGAGAGAAACATCGATCAGCCGCCTCTTGCACGCCCCCTACTGGGGATGTGCCCGCAGCCAAGGTACATGCCCTCGACCGGAATCGAACCCGGGACCCTTCAGTCCGCAGTCCGACGCTCTACCACTGAGCCAAACCGGTCTTGGCGAGAGATATAGCATTTTAAAATAGATTGTGTTTTTAACTGTATGAAGGGGGTGTAACCATATCCTACCCATTTAAATAACACTTTCCTCCTGCTTCTATCCTTTTCTTTATTCCCCCCATTAAGTTGTCAGGATTTTGGACATAATTTCTCATAAGATATTTTTCTAAAGTAAAAAAATATATATAGCCAAGCCACAGTAAATGCATGATAAATCATATACACAATAGGTTTTATGCTGCCAAACACTGATAGAGACAAAAAACAGTACTGCTGGAATGTTTCTGCTTTTGGGGTAGAAGGGCTGAAACTACTCCTACAATTATATCATCTTATTTTTTTTTATTTTATCCTTGTCCATGAAAGAAGAATTTGATGCTGATCCTTTTTGATGTGATTCTTCACAAATATAATATTTGCTGAGTCCATGTGTTACTTATGCACCACAAAAATAAACAAATAGATGTATAATTGGTATTTGGTAGGGAAATAAAATAATCTTAGACTCATTAAAGTCAGGTCATTCCTCCAAAATGCTATAAAAATATGGCCTTTTATTCATTTTGTCATAGTAAATTTTACTCTCCTAACCAAGTCACGAAATCAATTCATCTACCACTGTAACTTCATTAGAATGAAATACAGCATCTGCATACCAGACCTTCATGACTGGCTGAGAACAACACAGATCATTTCCACTTAAGATTCTCAGGGAAATTAAGTATACAGAATGGAATGCCCTAAATGAGAATGTCCATAAGATGAGAACAGAAACAACTATTTTGACTTGGAACCAAGTTTTCAATGTTTTTTCTCATTTTAGAATAACAAAAACAAAGTTGTTTTTGAAGTTCTTGGGTTTGCTCAACTTCTCAACTGTTTTACATGATAAAATGTTTTAATTCATTCAATAAACCAGAAATTTATAATAGGTTTAAGTACACATCCTATCTAATAAAATGGTAATATGAAAATTAACCATCACTTCATCACAAAGTCGATGGCACCCATAGCGGCCGGAGCACTGGATGCTAGTGGCGTTGCCCCAGCCACAAGTCCCAGGGTCCTGTGTGCCCTAGTCCATGGAGGGAGGGTGGGCAGGCATCTGGCCAGAGGCTGACTGGGATGCAGGATGCTAGCGTTGTTGCAGGCCGGGCTGAGGGACCTACCCTTGTGCACAAATTTTGTACACCAGACCTCTAGTATATGCTGTGTTTGTATATGTTGATTATGTAATAATTGGATAATCAGAATCTACATAAATATTTTCTGAAATTCCTCAGTTTAGGAAATCAACAACTAACTTTTGAATTATTCTCACCAGTAATTTCTCAGTATAATTTCTTTTGTATTTTTTTTTAAATCTGATCAAGGATCCAATTGGAAAAAAATTCTGTCTGTTTAATCTGGAAAAGAAAAATAAAACACTAAGGAGAAAATCAAAGAAAGTTAAAAAATGTATGATCACAGATGAAATTGTTTTAAACAAAAAGGCCGGGAATAAAAAAAATCAATTTGCAAGTACCTGAGAATGTAATTTCTTAATGTATATTCCTGGTGAATAAAGTGTGAATGAAAAACTGGTCCGTCTAAAGTGTCCAGGCTTTCCTGTTATAACTAGAGGCAAATGGAAATAGTTTAGAATAAAAGGAAATAGCTCTAAAAACGTTTTCACAAACAGCTTTAACAAAAAACAGTAATGCTATACAAACCTTTGTTATATTTCTGATTCATGGGTTAGATTTTAAAGATCTTAGTTATCTACCATGCACAGTAAATACCATAGGTCTTGAATATTAAAAACACTATGTTTTATTTTGAAAATTATGTTAGTGTTTTAAAAATGGGCAGAATTTGGGTCATAGTGATGTTATAGAGCATGCATTATGAATTTAACTTGTCCTTTAAAAAATAATTGAGAGATAAGATAGTCATTGAATTTATTGCACCTCATTGCTAATTAATTTTACTTCTAATGTATATCTTATAATCGAATTCAATAGCAAACCTTTTCACTTGCATTTATCCCAATTCCAAGAGCATACACAGCACTCTACTTTTAACCTAGTCCATTTTTTTTAGAAAATTCCCTGGACCTTATAGGTCATCTTAAAAACATCTTTAAACCTAATAAACATAAAAGATTCTGATTTTTTAAAAAATAGTAACCTTGGATTTAGCATAAGCCTGTTAAATGAATGCAAATTCAATTTCATAAAGTAACATTAAATCATTAGGAAATCAGGCTTTTACAACATGTATTTTAATGAAAAAATATGCAGTTTGAAAACTCTGCAATTATATTTATTCTATAAAGTAGGGTTTGCACCTGTTGGAAAGTCTAACTCTAAAAGGATTTAATTTGGTCATTTATTCTAAGTACTTTATTTTGATTTTTGAAATGTCCTCAATTTAAGACAATGAAAATAATAGGATTACCTTATTATGAAACAGTTTTTAAATGATAAAAAATAATTAGCTCTGTTAAACCTACACAATGATATTTAAAATTTTTATGATATGAAAAAACATATAGAGGCTCTGAAATTCCAGGTACATATTTTATGCTGCAATTTAATAAAAAGTCATTACAGAACCTTCAGTACTCATATAAAGCAGCTTAAATTTGATTAAGTCTGAGAAGCAGGAAGGTAAATTATGATACTTTTTTTTCCTTTTCTTTTAATCCTCATTCGAGGATATTTTTTTCATTGATTTTTTTAAGAGAAAATGGAGAGGAGGAGTGGGGGAGGGGAGAGAGAAAGAAAAATCAATGTGAGAGAGACACATGGATGGTTGCTTCCCACATGTGTTCTGACATGGCTGAAGATAGAGCCTGCAACCAAGATATATGCCCCTGACCAGGAATTGAAACTGAGACCTTTCAGAGGGTAGGCTGATGCTCTAACCATTGAGAAAAGCTAATCAGGGTACATGACACCTTTGTTTCAATGTTATGATGACAAATTAATTTCGAAAAAGATGAACAATTTCAGAACCTCTGTATTTAGAAGGTTTTACATTGACACGGATTATAATGGCAAAAGTGTTAACATATTTTTCACTTGCCCAACTTCTTGGAGCATGTCAAGATGAATCTAGGATATAAAGTTTATTATGCAGGTTGTCACTAAAGTGCATTGAATGAAATTATCTCAATTTCAAAGTACAATAGAATAACCACACTTTTTAGACAGTATCCTTATCTATAGCATTTTTAAAAATCTAGACTTTTAAATAACTCTTTAAAGATTATGTCATTAAGAATTATAACTTAAAAAATTTAAATGTACATCTATAAATATCTCTTTTAAATTTTTGTTATCAGGAATTGAAAGTTTAATACTTGTTTTTCTGTATTGTGTCTTTGCTCATGAATACTTCAAAATGGATTACATTACATGCTTATTGCCAACTTTATTGTGAGAGATGTTTTCAACAGGTCAAAATAACCTGTGTAAGTATACTTAACTTTTGCTATAAAACTATGCTAAATCAGAAGACCAACAATATAGGAATGAAGTAAAACAAGATGTTCTACATTGGTTGCCATCTACTCAGCAGTAATGTAAAGAAATTAAATTAATTCAAAACAAAATTAGAACTGGATTGTGCTCATTCTTTCCCACATCAAATGAAATTGACAATAAATTTTGAGACATGAGGGCATGAAGTAAACAAATTGTGTTCTATCAAAGATAGAAAAAAAGAAAGGCAAGATGAAAAAGAGGAAAACACAAAAGCGGTATAATTGTGCATAGCAATGACAGGAAGGGCAAAAGAGATTTCTGTGATACTATTTCAGTGAATACACCATTAGCCAGATATAAAGATGGCAAAAAAACATAACTTTAGGAAACAGGAAACTTTTCCACAGCCAGTATGATAAACTAATCAGGAATAAATTTAATTAGGAATAAATTTATTTATTCACCACAAAGATCATGAGGTAGTTTTACAAAGAGAAAATCAGTGTAATTTACTTTCTTGTCAGGGTGACCAAGGCATGGAAGAAAATGAAAGACCTCAATTCTCCTACAAAAACTTCCAAGATTTGGCAGGAACCAAGTTGGGTTTTGTGTTGTTTTATATTTTCATAAAAGGTGAGCTTAATTAATTTTGTGTAATTGTTAAGGATCTTGTGCTCTGATTTTTGGGTAGTGTACAACTAATTGACTTTCAAAGGCTAATGTTAAATAAATGTTAATTGGTTCCTGGTAGATACTAGGAACTAGTTAAAAAAAAAAAAACTAAGCTAAAAGAAAACAGGAGTTCTTAGAACTTGGAATAACTGATCTTGGGGGAAAATAAGCTGTTTTTCACAATTTCTCAAGTAGTCACCATGGAGAACCACAGTGGTTCAGAGTTCCACTGGAGATGATTATCCAAAGGAGAGATGACTAAACTAGATGTTTTCATGAAGTGCTGGATTTGTTTTAAAGCCTTTCTATATAGTTAGATGGACTTGAGAAACAATATTTATAATGAATTGGAGAAATGCTGCAAAATAGAAACCAATGATCACAATAATCTTAAATGGTAGAGAGGAACAAATAATAATAAAACAATGGTAAAATAGGAAGGGTATAATACAGTAGGAGAGATTCTACCACTAAATCAATGAAACTTCATATAGACAAATACATATGTCTATCTTAACAAAGCATGGAAGTTAGGTCTTTTAAATATGAAGTATTAGTTTATATTTAAAGAAAAAATAATAAATAGCATCATTAGCAAGAAGAATTCATATAAAATGGATGAATCAAAGGACTCTTCATTACTAATAATGCCTCAAAAATGATGACTCTCCTGATACAGAGTAGGAAGCTAAGCCTTCTGGAAAAGTGCAATGAACAACAAGGAGAATCTCAAACAAAGCCTCCCTGTGCTAAATCATGTGAATACAAATAACATTATCAAAAGGCTCAGAGAGTCATATTTAAGGTTAGGCCTAGGAGGTTAACTGAAGGACTTGGGAGAGGAGGCTGTTTTCTTTATTCCTCTCTAGGCAAAGAATCCTGCAAGAAAAAATTGGAAGGTGAATTTGGCTCTATATCACCAACCCCCTATTTCACTTTTATATCTTTCATTAGTTCTAGTAAATAGTTTAACTTTCACGCTCTTATTTCTTTTGATTTTGTTTTTCTTTAATGATGCTCTATAGTATTGGATAGTATATTTAGTAGTTATGAAAGGGAGGTCTGAAGATAATCTCAAACATAAATATTCTTCCATTAGTACTGAACTGGATGGCCTTTAACAAGTCACTTAATCTCTCCGAGATTCAATTGGCTTATTCATAAGATTGCAATAATAATCATATCTACCTCACAGCAATTTGAGACAATTAAAATAGAGAATTCTCAGTTCCAACCACATAATAAATGCTTAACAAATGTTAATTTTACTATTACTATTCTGGCTTTTATGGGTCCATCAACAACATTGGAAGGTGTACTTAAGCATATGCTCTGAAAATATCAGAAAAAAATCAGGACAACATTTGACAGACTTGTGTAAAAGTAATGTGATGGTGACCAAGGGCAACTATATCATTGGAAGATCATCCTTATCAAACTTTTTAATCCCATTTTTTAGTTATGGCTTTTTATAAAAATCCATGCACTTGAAGTTTCACATGGCCTAGCACATATGCAATTCATTTGTATATTTATAATAGGACCTGTTAACTATTAATATTTGCAAACATTCATAAAACTGTGATACCTTCATTGCTAATTTTACATCAACTAACTGTAATGTATTTATCCATTTTTTTACATTAGGAATGTACATATCTATGTAGCCCAATAAAGATGAAAATGCAATTCAAATATTTCATCTCTAAATACACAAAAAATGGGTTAATTGAAACAAATTACACTGTAAATGAATGTTAACTGAGGCAAACTAATTCAGTAGTACAGTGAACATGTTTTAAATGCATATATACCTAATGCGCATAGGCAAAGGTGTGGTAAGGACCTGGGGAGGGGATGGGAACAGAGTGGAGAGGGTTAAAGGGAGAAAAAAGGGGAACATCTATAGTATTTTCAACAATAAATATACGTTTTTGAAAAGAATGTAACAATTAAAATATCTTGAGATTTCTGTAACATATCAAATTAATTCCTATATTCACAGCTTATACGTATATATGTGCACAAATTTACTGCATATGTGTTCCCTCAGAAGCAAACAATCTGTCTGCAGACTGCTATGGAAACTACCAAGTATGAGAGAAGGATTCTTCAGAACCCAAATACTGGACTGTGTGGGTTACTCAAAAGACTGAGCACGCAGAGCCCCACACCGTGCCTGCACAAAGACAGGCTCATTCACTCATCTAGATAAGGAACATACTGTAGGACAAATGGATGAGGGGAAAAATGGGAAGTTACACACAAAACAGTAGTGTGGGAGTGTACCATGAGCAACAGCTGGGGGAAGGAAATGGATGACTTGTCCTGCAGCAGATCATCAAGCTGCCTAAGAAGCTAAACAAAGTAGCAATGGGAGAGTTTGTCTATAGACATCTGCTGAAATTCTCTTTCAACAATGTCACATCATACGACAAGTTGCTGACACACCTTATTGAAAATTCCATTCGTCAAAGATAAAGGAAATGAATTATTTGGGAAATGACTCTCTGGACCTAATTTTAACCAACAAAGAATTGATTCATTAAGTGAGAGAAATAGGAACCCTGGGAGAGAAGAGTTCACTGGCCTAAAATTCCATGATGGCCCAGGAGATGGAGATGATTCTCATTCTTATTGGACATTTTGAAATACACATCTATGTCCCAAAGTTGATCACTTTGATGCATTTTCTTCCATTTGATTTTATGGACCTTTTTAAAAAACAGATTTAACGGCTTAACTTAGATATAATTTTGAGTCATTTAAAAAAATATATATACCTGTATTTTAATTGACCGCATTAAGCATACAATTTTGTATTTTTTGTATTTAATTTTATAATATAAACATGTTTCCGCTTAACTAATAAGATTAACCTAATTTTAATGTAAGAATTATATAACCATAACTTTTATTATGGTTTAGAGAACTTTGCAACTGTCGCTTTCACATGGAGCCTACCTAGTCCTGCTTCACTATAGAGCAGTCATGCTGCTTTTGTGACAGTAATCCTACCTCCCGGTATGATCCTGATTGGCCAACGACAATTGTACTAAGAGCTTGATCTAGAGAACCCTAAATTCCTCAAGAACTTTTCAGATGCTCTGCAAGGACAAAACTGCTTTTTAAATCATCTGAATATATAGTTTGCCTCTTGGACTCTTATTTTCTGGGAAGTGTACAGTGCAGCTTTCCAAATGTTACAGATGGGTGCTGTCACCGGAAATTATACATAAGTGCAGAAGTGAGAACCTATTTATGAGGCCAGAAAATGCACAAAAATATAAAATAATGTTACGTTCTCACTCATTTGTTTTGGAAATATGTTTTTATCCAAGTGTATATTGTGTTAACAAATGATTAGTTTATGATACCTTAAAATGAAGTGATATGTACATATCTTTAAATATCTGCATTATAATTATATTATTGTATATAGAGATAGATATAAACATATTTTAGGGTCCTAAATAATTTAAATGAATATAAGGAGGTCCTCAAACCAATAAATTTTATATATTAACATAATCTGTTGCATATTTCCTGAAAACACTTTTATTAATTTGTACTTTGCACATCAACACTGTTTAAATCAAGAGAAGAAATGTAGAGATTAAATACGTGAAATAATTTTTAAATAAAAATTTTAATTTTGTGTTTTTTAAGTATTTGCTTTTTTCTTTATAATTTTTGTATCATTTAAGCTTAGGAGTCTATCATACTTTTTAACTTAAGCTATATTTATTTGTTTTATTCTGATATTTTAGTCATTTGAATTTATATATTTAATTATTTTAGTCACAGAAAAATTATATTGTTGTAAAACAAAGTATTAAATTACTCAATATTATTTCCCCTGTGTGATATAACCTAAGTCTTTATCTTTTCCAATAGCAAAAAAATACTTTTCTATTAATACCACTATGCTATTGTTTTTTTGTTTGTGTAATTTTTTTGAATAATTATGGATCAGAAGCAAAATTCATTATATAAGAAAAAGGAAGACAAAATCAAGAGTAACTCTTGGAACCAAAATAACTTAGCAAATTTTCAATAAACTATTTAGGTCAGGCAGCCCTAAGGACACAAAGAGATTTTTGAGGAGGAAGACGGGGGAAAAAAAGAACAAGGCAGGGTTGGGGTAGGGGGGAAGAGGTGGAACTGTAGAATTGCTTGCATTCTTTTAACCACAAGAATGAAGGCACTTAAAAAAAAAAAGAAAGAAAAGAATGCACTTAAAAAACCCAGAATGCCTTCAATGAAGTAGAGTTACAATTCTTGATCAAAGCTGCCCTGTGCACTAATTCTCTTCCCACTGACCAGCAATAGGATGTTGCCTTATCATTACCTCTAGTTATGGCCCTACAAAAGGAATAAAAACATATATCAATCCTATAATAACAATTAAGAATCCAGATAGAGTTGAAAATCAGTTCAACCCTGTGGGGAGATCTGAGGGCCTATGGGTGGGGTTTGTTTCACAGGAAAATAAATGACATGACAGGAAAGAATATGTAGCAGAGAGTTCTCTTTATCTTTCATGCAGAAGAGAACATTGTGTAACCCGATTTACTAAAACACTCATGCTTGGAAGGGAACCCCACCCATAAACATGTGCCACTTAAGGACCGGAATATGTTCTGAGAAATCCATCATTAAATTCTTTCATCATTGTACCAACATTATAACATGCACTTACACAAATCTAGATGGTATAGCCTGCTACAAACCTAGGTTATTTATATTTAATGGTATAGCCTATTTCTCCTAGGCTACAAAACATGATATTAAATCAAGCAGAAAAGAAAATGATATAATCAAAAGACATAGTCAATGTGAGATGTATGAGGCTGTATATGGTATAACATTGCATATTTTTATTGCAAACTTTGTGTGTTTTTTATAACCAGAAAGAATACACTCTAATGACAAAAATATAGTACAATAAATTAATAAACTAGAAACACAATCATTTATTATCAAGTTCAAGTATTACGTACTCTGCATAAGTGAAATGTGCAATATTTTCATATAACTTGCAGTACAATAGATCTGTTCACACCATCATCACCATAAACTAGTTTGAATGAAAGAAATGCCCCATGTCTTTAGGGTTTGTAACAAGAATAATAAGAGTATTCTAACCATCATAAAAAGATTACCAGAGTAACATTTTGGTGCCTTTATAGTTCAGAGCAGTCTAAGTTTGACAGCACTGGATTTGTGCTCTCTGCACTTTTTACAATGATTTACAATTGTGCCCATTCATATTTGAAAAAGAGATGGAAAGTGTTTGAGTAGTTCCAAATCACAAAGCTCTAAAGTGGTAAATCAGACTTCAAACCATTAACTCTTAGCCTCCAAAAATATTCCCTAGAAGACTCTTCTTTCCCAAACTAGATTTGACTATGTCTCATATTCTGTTAGTTATTTTATTGATTTGCTTATCCATGTTGTAACCACATTTCTTCAATTAAAAAAAATGATTTTTAAAGACAAAGGAAGGGAGGGGAAGAAATAGAGAGAAACATTGCTGTGAGAGTAAACCATTAATGGCTGCCTTCTACATGCACCCCAACCAGGGATCCAGAAGGAGCCCTCAGCCAGCTCATTTTCCCTGACCAGAACTGAACTGGAAATTTTCCTGTGCACAGGACTATGCCCAGCCAACTGAGCTATACCTGCAGGGCAGTAACCACACTTTTATTTTGTGTTGCTGAGATACCACCATAGTATAGAAAATGTATCTCCTATGTTCCATTTTCACTTCACCTTGTATGACTCTGTAGGTTACAACCATGCTTTACACTCAATCAAGCAAGAACATAGAGCACATTCTTTCTGCCTCAATAGATAAGCACTCCAGGCAGAATTGCTTCAGGTTTCCCCAGGAGAGTCACTTGCTTCATCCATAAACAACAACCAAAAAGGTCTTTCTGTTTAACAATAATCCACACGTCATTTTCTAGGCTTTTAAAGATGATGGGCATGCTAGCAATTAAATTGTTATTCCAAATGTTTTTGTATAAAAATATATTTTATATAAAAATGAGTCACATTACTTGGTTATGTAAGATTTTTTTCATTGTGTTTGCATTTAATGATGCAGAAAATTATTGAGAGCTTGTTATTAAGCAAGCCAATGTCCTAGTTTATATATTACTCATTTGATCCTCAAAACACAAAACAAAACTCATAAGTCAGGCTCATCTCATACCAAGTTTAGTTTTTGAGCAAATTGAGGTACTGAGAATTTAAGCAACTTGTTTGAGGTCTGAAAATAAATCTGTGAATTACATTTATGAATCTATTAATACCACTCTCCTCTATTTCTCCCTGTTCAGATCACATCTACACAGGATAAACAAAGTATTGCTAGCAAAACCCCTCTAGAAACCACGGATTAAATGTGAGGAAAATATATTTTCTATCAATAAATAAATGTTTGCAATAACCAGTTATGGGAATATCTCCACAATTTAGTCTAATTACTTAATTTCCCATCTAAATAAACATGCCAATGAATTCTCTTTGGTTTATTTTAAGTTATATACAACTGCCTTTATTTATTTATTTTTTTTAGATTTAATTTTTTTCTTATATTTTTTTAATTTTTATTTTTTTACATATACAACTGCCTTTGAAAGCAAGTGTTATAAACTAAGCCTGCAAAGTCTCAGAAATAATGTATATAATGTGTGTTTATATGTTTAAGAATTCTAAAATATAGTTAAAGAGCTAAGGTCTGTACATAAATAAAACACAGCTTCTTATAATATTACTGCAAACAATAATTTTGCTAGAAATTTCTCTGGACAGTTAAAGGATAGATTTGCTATAGATGTTCCAAAAAGATGGTTATATAGTTTAGCCATCTATAGTTATTCATATTATTTCAAAAGACTGAATTTGGATTAAGGTTTAACAATATAAGCTTTTGATAAGACCTGTGGATGAGAAACAATATTTCAGACAGGAGAAATCAAATGGGGGGAAAATATAGTTGAAGCAGCAAGTGATATATTTGGAATAATGAGAAGGCCTATGTATATATGTGTAAGTGGAGATTGGGTTAAAAATATAGGCTGAAATCCAAGTATGAATAACAAAGATTAGGCTAGAGATACTGGACTTAATTCTTTGGGAGCCATTCACTTGCCTTTAGCCAAATTTATAATCTTCCTTATTTAAAAGGGTCCTCAAGAAATCTTAGATTTATAAAATAGTAGACCTTCTTAGTATCACATTCAACAAATATGTGGTAATTCATTGAAAATACTGGAAATAAAAACATAACTAAAGCAAAGTAAATGCTCCCAGGGACTTTATGGTTCAGTCAAGTAAATAAGGTAGCAAGAAGTAATGCTATAGGTGCTATGAAAAATTAAATATTTATTTACAGACTAAAGGCTCAGTGCATAAAATTCATGCACAGGATAATATCCTCGGCCTGACTGGCAATCAGGGCTAATTGGGGCCTTCCAGCTGCCTGGGGCCTTCCTTTGTTCCACACCACCCCCCTGATGGTCAGTCAGCACACATAATAGTGAGCGATCAAACTCCTGGTCTCCCAGTGGAACTCCTGAGGAGACACTTTGCATGTTAGCCTTTTATATATATAGACTAGGGGCCCAGTGCACAAAATTTGTGCACTGAGGGGAGGGGGATCCCCTCAGTCCAGCCTGCCCCCTCTCACTTACTGGGAGCCCTCAGGGGATGTCCTACTGACAGCTTAGGCCGGTTCCCTATGGGGAGTGGGCCTAAGGCACAGTCTGGCTTCCCTTTGTGGGAAAGGCACCTGCCTCATCACCCTACTGCTGCAGCCACTGCCAGTCACCATGGCCACCAAGGTGTTTTCATCAACGCGGACTCTAGTCTCTTCAGCATAAAAAAGTGACAACTTTCTTTAGGCATTTTCAAAATGTGTCTTTCATAGGATATGACATTTTTTCTTTTCTTTTTATTTTTTTTGTAGCCTCTCCTGAGGATATGTTTCCATTGATTTTTAGACAGTGTGGAAGAGAAAAGGAAAGATAGAGAGAAACATCAAAGTGAGAGGAACGCTTTGATTGGCTGCCTCCTCCATGAGCCCTTACCTGGGCCCCAGCCAAGGAGGAGCCTGCAACCTAGGTACATGGCCTTGATCAGAATCTAACCCAGACCCTGTGGTTGGCAAACCTAGGCATTACCCACTGAGCCAAACTAGCTAGGGCAGAATATGACATTTCTTAGCCCTCCAGCAGTGGACCTTCATTCCCTCCCCCGCCCCCAGGAGTGTGGTAAAAAACTCTAGATTACTTTTTTGGATTCTTATACCCAAGTTACTGAGAATATTACCAGTGATATACAGGGAGCTTAGCCAATGAGTGGTCAGAAAAGGTGTTTCCTCTACAGTTCATACCTATCTCCTCTGATCTCCCACTCCACCCCTGCCAAGGCCTACAGCTCTGGCCCTGGGCAGGGGAACCCCAGTTAGATGTGATTGCCCTGCTCGGCTCTCGGCCAAGGCTGCAAGCATATAGCTGAGACTCAAGCTCTGGGTGGGGGACCCCCAGTGTGAGCGATCGCCCTACTCTGCCCCTGGTCAAGGTCACAAGCTTCTGGTCCAAGCCTCAGAGCCAAGGCTGCTAACCTCTGGCCAAGGCTCCGAGGCTTGGGCCCTAAGCCGGGAGCCCCCAGTGCCGAGATTGCCCTGCTCTGCCCCCTTGGCCGCAAGCCTCTGGCTGAGGCTTGAGCCTTGGGTAGGGGACCCCCAGCTTACTCTGATCACTGGGCTCTGCCCTGGCCAAGGCCAGCATGGGAAGGCGGAAAGCTTGGCTTCCTCCATTGCTAGGGAAACCCCAGCCTCCCTCCTGCTCTCAGTGGCCACAGCCATCTTGGTTGGGGTTTTTTTGCTCCTTATTGGTTTGTGGGCATGGCTTATAGGCATGGTTCAATCAGAGGTACAGTCAATTTGCATATTACTCTTTTATTAGATAGGATACTATACAATAGTTTTTAAATAGGGTATAAACCTCAAAATATCTACTTTTCTTTACAACTTAATCGATTTTTTTCCCACTGAAATTTTAGTGCATCTCACTCATCAAAACAGTGAGCTTCTGACTAGGACCCAGTATTTTTTCATTATATGTAACCATTTTTATTATTTCTTTTTTGTTTTAATCCAATAGGTGACCTGTATGTCAAACTTACTTATGAAATTAAATTATTATCTTCTGTAGATGAATTGCAATTAAAAGCATGTTATTTATCTATGTCATCAGGGATATGAGGATTAAAAACAAGGCGGTTATTTTGTTGATCATATCACTAGGCCTGGCCAGCACCTTTCAGTGGCTGAGCTTCAACCTATGAACCAATAGGTCACAGGTTCCATACCTGGCTGGCGCATGTGTCCTGGTTGTGAGGCTCCATATATTTTTTGTTTGTTTGTTATTCTAGGCACTCTCTAAAAGTCACATCATACGTTCACAATCTTGTGACAAAATGAAAATCCAGTTATTTATATTTGGAGATCTTTTTCTTACTCAAATCAGTGAATCACTCTTATCTCTGAGATGTGGCAAAGTGGCAATAACTGGAAGTATTTGTTAGTGAAAAATTGTTAATCATAATATTTTTTTAGAAATTATTAAATATTTGGCTAAGGTACTCAACTTTGTTCAAGCTATTCTTGCTATTGTTATTATTATTTGGCTTTACATTGATCTTAACTTGGTTATTTTATAGCCCCCCTCTCTCTGTTGTGTATGTGTGTGTGTGTGTGTACCTTTGTGCCTATACAGTGTCAGGATTTTATTTCAATGATCAATCTTTAATTTAGTCTTTCAAATATATATCCGGCCCTGAAACTAAAGTTGTCACTGGAGTACAATGTTAATTCATCTCATTTAAAATCATATTATTGTTGTTCTCACTGAAAACGATAAACCTACTTTGCCAAAACTGCATCCCCATGGAAATCAATAATTACAGAGATAGACACATAAAACACACAAACCTATATTTGGAGTCTAAGCAAAACCTCAAACCAGCTCAAAGCCAGACATTTTACAAGTTTAGTATGTCTGGGAACTTTTTAAAAAAATGTATTTTAATATCCTGTGTTCTGGATAAACTTATTTCTTGGGGATTTTTACCAAATGTACATTATCATCTTTTTTTGGAATCAAGTAGAAGAATTGTGTTTTTAGTCATGTCCAGGAATTAATAATAATGTGCTGCTTTAAATGACTTTAACTATTTAAAAGATCTTTCTTCTAAACTTTATGACCCCAAGCGACAAGGACACAGGCAAGTAATCTGTGTCAGTTTCATAAAGAGACTCCACGATGCAGCATGAAGCTGCAGACCTAAGACAAAAGAACAGCCTCATCTTTGGATGCTTGGACCAGGCCGTCTTTCTAAAAAAAACATCGTATTGAACACTCTACTATAAACTAACAAGGACATGGGTATATTTCTAACCTAGGTATTTGAAAAGATGAATTCAATTGAACATATAATGTATGCCAGATGATAACCTGGGTGCTGTGAGTAAAATGACAAACAAGACATAGATGCTACACTCACAGGGATGTCACCATTTAAGTGGTGATGGATAATAAATACATAGCCCAGGGAATGTAAAATAGCATAGTAGTAAGTGTCATAATGACAAATAAAGTAATGTGAGTGGATTTTGAATGATGGTGATATATTTCCTTCAGGCTGGTCAGAGAAGGCTTCTCCAGTGATGTGGGGATGTGTGGGAGAGGTGAGCAATGAGCAATGCTGACATCTGTGGTGGAACGTGCCTTGCTATGCTCAAGAAGCAGCGCTGAGTCTGGCCTTGCTCAGGGGAAATGAATGGCAGGAGGAGTGATCAGAAGTAGTCTGAATCAAAACAGGTCATAAAGAAGGAGTTTGGATTTTATTTTAAACCATGAAAAGATACCATTATTATATTTGGGCAATGAAATTAAATGATGATATTAACATTTAGAATGGTCATTCTGGCTACTGTAGGGAGACTAAGGTGAGTCCAGTTGAGGTAAGAGATCATGGTTCCTGGATAGAAGAGGGAGAGACAGAAGTAGTGAGAAATGGTATATTAAATTTGTATGAAAAAGCAACACAGTTACATGTCAGTGTCAACTATTAGCATTTGAATAGGAACAAGCTTTTTTCTGAGCTCTTGTTATGCAGAGACTTTGATGTGGCACTG
Source organism: Antrozous pallidus (assembly GCA_027563665.1). NCBI lineage: Eukaryota > Metazoa > Chordata > Mammalia > Chiroptera > Vespertilionidae > Antrozous > Antrozous pallidus. The sequence continues at coordinate 52,632,658 of CM050521.1, forward strand.
GTGGTTATAAGAAATGGTAATAACTCCTTCCCTCCAGTGTTATGGTAGTGTTTTACTGGTCACCTGACATTATTTTTCATTTTCTGTAAGTTGGGAATATATATATATATATGAAAGAATAACAATATAAGAAAACTGAGAAACACATTATTATTTTATTAAAAATTATAATTTACCAACCTAATATCCTATTTTGTAACACTCAGTACATTAGTCAATTACCTTCACCAACAGGAAAAACATCAAATTTTATTACTAATTTGTAAATTAATATTTTTTACTAATAATATAGATATTAGTTTTTCAGATAACAGTGGGATTACCATGGGCTAGGATTACTCATAAATACCAGCAGGTAGAAGCTACACTTGCTATTTAAAGAATGTATAATTTTTGGTCAAGCTGAAAACCATCTCGGATGAGAAAGGACACTGCAAAATAAAGATGATGATGTTTCTGTGGCATTGTGGGTGGCATGAACAGGCTAGTCCTATTGAAGCAAGGAATCCTATTGGACAGAAGTGGAAGACAACTTTAGGAAGTAACTTGTGGCCAGATGCTAGACAACCTGGAATAGCAATCTAAGGGACTACTTAGTAGTGTCTTCCTTCAGACAAAGGAAGACATTGCAGGTTTTGAACATAAGTATGAAATGATGAAAGGTGTGTTTAAGAATATATGAGGATTAAATATGATAACATATGCAAACTGCAATTCATATATTTCATCTTCACACTGTGGTATGCATGTTCCACAGCTGCACAGCCTCATCACAGAATCAGACATGCCAATCCTTATATTTTAATGTATGAGTTTCCTCCAAAATTATATAGTTTAACAGATACATCCTCAAATAAAATATGGAATATCTATGGAAATCATAGATAAATTATGATTTCCATAGATATTTAAGGAAAACTTAAAGGAGATAGGCTTTAAATATAATTTTAAATAATTAAAAACAGACAAATAAACTTGCTTACTCTGTTGAAGCCCTTTTATAGTATGGATCAACTTTTTCTTTTTTCAATTCCCCATTTCAATTTGTAAACACCTGTCTTTTCAAGATTCTTTATACACATTTGCTTTAGTTATAGTTCAACAATACTTTTATAATATCTACTAGAGGCCCAATGCAAGAAATTCGTGCAAGGGGCTAGGCCCTCTCAGCTCCCGCTGCTACCTCGGCCTTCATGGCCCAGGCTGACTAGCAGCCCCATCCCACCCCCCACTGGTCATTCCAGATGGTTGTTCCCCTGCCTGATCTAATTAGCATATTAGCTCTTTATTACATAGGATATTTCTATTTTCACTTTATATTAAAGGAAATAGAGAAGCATAGAAATGTAGCTGTAGGACGTGAAACTTCTTTAGTATCAGAAGATGAGAGGACATACAAAGATGAATACATAAATCTAAGCTAACAGCATACTCTCAGCAGGAGGCAGTGCTATCTCTGGCAGCAAGGTTTTCCATGACAACAAAAGATAATAATGGCACTATCTAACCAGATAGAATATCAGTATAGATGATAGATAGATTGATACACACACAAAAGATAGATGGATAGATAATATATGTGTAACCTGTGCGAGATATATCTATATCTATATCTATATCTATATATCTATATATATATATATAGAGAGAGAGAGAGAGAGAGAGAGAGAAAGGTGCACATATAGATTACATTTGCATGTGCACATCTTCTGTTATACACACAGGCACACACAAATACACAGATATTTACACACAGACTTGCGTATACACATATACACACAGAGAAATATCTATTTTCATGAGATTCTACTTTTGCCACTCTCACAGAAGATCCATATACCAGAGTACCTAAGTAAATACTGGCAGAATCTCTTTCCAATAATACTTTCTTTATCGTCTTGATCCTTAGGAAACTTATTACAGAATCAGATACACCTGTCTATGTCAGCTTGTATTGGACAATACATGGCTACTATTGGACAATGTATAATATGTCTCAGAGACTTTCATCCATAGTACTTAATAGCAGAAAGGTAGATAGTTGAGTCATTTAAAACAAGTGAAATTTAAAATCATGTTAATAATATTCAAAATTTGTGATTATCTTTAGTTTCTACCCTAATTCAGACTTAGCTATTTTTATATGTAAACAAAAGTTTACATTTTTATGTTAACTTGGGAACAATATTTAGGTCTTAATTATTGAGATCATAGTGACAAATTATATAAGAAAATAAAATATTAAAACATACAACTGTTTATTATAGGTATAAAATTACTTATGTAAAGACAAGTTCTATCTCTCACAGAAATTAAGAAACAATTAATATTCTCTTTACTTGAATTTGTAAAAATGAGTAGACATCTGATTAGATCTTTTGCTCTGTTTTTTGATACTTGAAGACTGGCTGTAAGAATATAAAGATGCTAATAATTTCCTTAAAACTGTTTCAAGTTCCACTTACAGTCAAACACAAAGCAAAGAGCCCTTCACCTTTTAGAAATAGCATTTTTCTCCCCATTACCTGTTAAGAGGCCTCTTCTTGATGAATATGTCCCTTTCTTGCTTCAAAATTGTCCCATTGATTAAATTTAAATATTTTGGAAAGCAAAGCAAGCAAGCAAACAAAAATATTGCACATTTGAACCTTTATAATAACTGAATTTTTGTGGTAAAATAGTTAAAAACAAATAAATAAACAAAAAGAACACGTCTCACTACAGGTGAATTTCCTGACACCTTGGAGACATTACGGACTATCTTGCAGGCATCGTTAACCTCTGTGCTCTCTCATCTCTCATCACTAGCCACTCGGAGCATTATTATCTCCCTCACTTCTTCCCCAATTGGATACTCAGAGATTACTTCCACTATTTGCGTGTGTGTAAATTTGGCTCATGTCTTCTCACTCTCTGTTCAGCTGCCTTATCTTTTTAGACAAAATATGTTCACCCACTCAGCTGCTGTAGACATTTCCGGCTTTCTATCTTCAGTCATACTCCTGGGCTAAAATTCCCTCCTCCAATTTCCGCTTAACTTACTGGGAGTAATAGTCACCTTAGGATCAAGTTCCCTGGCAATCGAGTTATTTTGCTTGCAGATAATTACTCTCAAGTGCTCTTTGGAAATTTTAAGAGTTAATTTTTTTGGCACCAGAGTTGAATATGATTCTGGATTCTACAGTTTTCATGCTTATGTGACACAGTAGCCACAGAGTTGGAGACTGCGGCCTGAGGTTGAGTGGGTGGATACAGTGGTGACTAGTTTAATGAGTCACTCATTAAGAGGTTGTAGTGCTGAAAACCGAACCAGAGAGGCGCACAGGAGGTTCTGAAAAAAAACTATCAATATCATTTCATAGGAAGAGAACACCTGATCCCCGAAAACATGACATCCATGGTATCTCCTTCCTCCCTCAGAATGTTAGAAAGTTTCCTTGTATCCTATGATCAAAAAGTTAAGAATATACGTCAATATTTTAGTTTCTTTTCAAAGAAAATGCAATTGTTATGGTGATAGGTTGCATTAGTGAACCCTCCCCCTTTTTTTTCTCTTTATGCTCTTTTCCACATGACTTTTGCATTTCTTCCCACAAAGGGGGCCGATAATATACCCATCCTTTGGCTATCGGTTTGGTTATGAGACTTATTCAGGCCAATTGAATGAGGCCAAGGTCACCGTGTGCCCATTTCAAGCCTAGGAAATGTTATTTCCATTTTCTCTCGTGTATTTCTGCCACTGACACAAGAAGGGCATGCCTGGGCTAACCCACTGGTCCCAGAAGGACAATGAGAAATACCTGGGACAGAGCTGCCTGGATAGGATGCCCCACTGAGTCCAAACGAGGCTAGTGACCCCAGTTAACCTGAAGGGGCTGGAGTAAGCTTATATCAGATAAACCTCAGTGGTCAGAGTTAAAAATTAGTTTATAACTAATGGAGTTAATTTATAACTCTATGGTTAATATCTCCAAAGTTTGTCTAACACAATACATGCATGCAAGATGAAGTGTGTGTGGAGGAAAACATAATTTTGAGATTGAATTGTCTCCACTGATCAAATTCAAGAGTGAAATTCCAAAGAACTGAGGAAACTGCTCATGAGAGATTCTGTGGAACACACACATCACTGGATTCATCTACCAAACACATGAATATAATTGTTTCTATTTATAAGAACAAAGCTTCTACTTGAGGAAATGGTCTGGTCTAAAAAATATCCGCCAAAACACCAGTTATTCCATAACTAGTATGAGGTGACAAAATTGAAGCAGGAAAAGAAAAAAAAAAAAAGAACAACTAGGTTTCATGCTCATTAAGATTAACATGGGAAAACCCATATACGTTTTGTAACCAATAAACTTCAAAGTACTGGTGGCTCTTCTCTTCATATTTTACTGCTTACAGTACTTTCCAATTAGGGGCTATTTGCAACAAGTAAGACCAAAATACTGGCAGCATGACTCACATAAAATGCTAAATACATAAATTAGATTTGTTTGGCAACTAATTTGTGGCTATTTTGGTTCCAATGTTAAAAACATAAATGAAAGTTATGGCTTCAGAATGAGACTGAATGTAGTATATTTGACTTTGGAAATTTTGTTTCATTGAATTGTAAGGCAATATGAGAAATTCCATGGCAGGCTTTGTATGAATTCAGAATAGTGAGTCCAGCATATGTTCCTGAGGGAAAAAAAAAACAAACAACTGATTTGCAATGTATTCCAATCATTTATCACACAGTATCATAAAGATGGCACAGTAAATAGAAATGAAAGGTTATTTCCTGGGATTGGAAGAAAAAGATTCAAATGATTAATTTTATTACCCCAAATGATTTTGAGTAATAAAAATATTTATTGTTCCAGGTGCACTGGAAGAGCCAAAAAAGGGAATAAACTTAAATCATATTTGTGATATGTTTATAATGTAGTTTGGCAGCAAAAGTAAAATGGACAAAATCATCAGATGGCAATTCGGGGTCATATTATGCCCCCAGAGGCCCAGGGCACAAAATTCATACCCTGATAGGATCCCTAGCCCTGAATGGCGATCAGGGCCAATTGGGGCCTTCCAGCTGCTGATCTGGGCCTTCCATCATTCTGTACCATCCCCTGTTGCTTGGTGCACGTCATAGGGAATGTTCCAACTCCCAGTCTCCTGGCCGAACCCCCAAGGGAACACTTTGCATATTAGCATTTTATATATATAGATGAGCTACAGGTACTGTAGTTTCAGTGGAAGTTAAGAGTAAACCAGGAACTGAAGAGGACTCCTCAGAGAAACTGAATTTTTCTCAAGCTCTGAATTTACTATTGCACTCCAAAAGGCAATGAAAGCATGAGGCCACTTTGGGAAAGATCATAAACAAACTGGCGAAAATGGAATGGAATTGGCATGGGTATTTATTATCTATTGTTGCAGTGAGAATTTAAGAAAAAAGTTAGTGCTGCAAACAAAACTTTATAATCTTATAGTTCTATAGGTCAGAAGTCTGTCAATTTGGGCTAAAATTAGGTGTCAGCAAGTTGAGCTCCTTACATAATGCCTTAGGGTAGAATCCATTCTCTTGACTTTTCCAGTTTCTAAAGTCTCTTTGGTTCTTACACAAGATCTGTACATTTCAAAATGAGCAGCAATGAATTTAATCATTTTCATGTGGCCATCTCTCTCTGACCACAGATGGGAAAGGTCTTCCTTCTCCTTTTAGGAATTCATGTGATTAGATTGGATTAGATCCAGAAAGATCTCCCAGGCTTTTACCCTTAATCAAATCACCGAAGTCATTGTCAAGGGAAGTAACATATTCACAGGTTATGAGGATTTGGAAGTAGGTTCATTGGAAGCCATTATTTTCTTAGCACATCATGGGGATGGATGGAATATTACCCTCCCTTTTTTCCCCTTAATTATCTAACTATTTAAATGTTGCTCTTTAAACTTTACACTAGTCTAAGCTCTACTCATTAAAAGAGCCTTATTCTAATTTGAGTGTGGAGGTTGGGGCATGGTCAAAGTGGAAAGTAAAAAAAAAAAAGAAAAACAAACAAACAAAAGCCTAAAGTTTAATCATTTTCTCATTTGCTTCAAGTCATTCATGACATTAGCTTAGGGAACTTAAGCCCATTTTTATCAGAATATTCCATCCTGTAACCTCTACTTCATTTAAATGATAATTCACAAGGACCTTGGTGGTAGTTGTTCACAGGTGGGACCACAGGTAGACTGTTCTTGTGTGGTCTCCAGTCATCAAGATTCCCTCCAGATTAGCCATATTTACCTTTTGCAAAACAGTCAATTCACTTAATACACTTTGTTCCACAGGCTGTCATTCAGACCTCAAAACACACAGAAACTTACATGTTCAACAAATTGCACAAGTACTCAATTTCTGTATACCACACTCTCTTATTCTCCTAGTCACATCTGTCCCATAAAATTCCGCTCTTTGATTTTCTGTTTGCATTTGGGCTTATTATTTTGTATACTGTGGTTTGCAACACCAGCCCTGTCTCTAGTATGGTCTCTCCTCTCTTGTCCAAGTGCAAAGTGTGATAGAAAAAGAGTACGAAGACATTCCTAACAAGCAAAAGTTATAGCTTGAATCTTAGTAGCAAATATAGGATGTTGCAAAAATAGGTTTTCAGTTGTGAATACTCAACACACAGAGTTTATTCTTGTATTGTTATTTATTAGTTATTTTCCATAAGAACAACTTAAACCTACTTTGACCCCATAAAATGTACAGTTAATTGAATATATGGAGGTTACTCTATGCAGAGTCTTAAATGTTGGGCAAGATTTTTGCCTTGATGCAGTAACCCTCCACACATGAGGAAGTATCAGGACTTAATACTTTAGAAAAATTGTTAAGGTGTATCTTTTGAAAAAAGACAAGAATTGGAGCGGTATCAAGAGTATGTCAATTTTATATAAAAACATTGGTTTCCTTCAGAAAGTTATAAAAATATTGAAAGCAGCTTTCTCTTTTCAATATGCATATGTTAGTTTTAACTGAACTTTAGATTTTATAGTCTGTGTTTTTTAAAATATGTTTTTATTGATTATTTAAACAGAAATAGAAAGGGAAAAGGATAGAGAAATAGAAACATCAATAATAGAAAAACATCAATTGTCTGCCTCCTGTATGCCCCCTACTGGCAATCAAGCCCACAACCCAGGCATGTGACCTGACCGGCAATCCAACCAGAGATCTTTGGTCAATGCTCAACCACTGAGGCTTACTAGCTGGGCTACATTCTGGTTTTTGTTGTATGTGTTTTTGTATGTGAATGCATGTATGTGTATGTAGTGCATAGTGGAAACAGTCTTATAATAAAATCTCGACAGACATAAATGAATGATAATTTTATAATTTTAGATATTGTTTAGGATTATATACATAGTCAATTATGCACAAATATCCCATATCATATGTTAACTTTTTTTTAGAAAATATATTCTTGATTGCAATAACTATAGGGAAAATTGAAATTATTTTTCCTTATAATTGAGGAAATGCATGTAAAGTTAACTGTAGTAATTTCCTGAAACATCTCTTAAATACTATTGCCATTATATACTTTTTAAAACAATTACCTCTAAAACGATAGTCTAAGAAGACATGAATAATAGTGGTAAAAAAAGAACAAACTCTTATTCTACATGGAAAGCTATTACTTTGAATAGTGAATTAAAACAATTAAAGTTATCTTTCTAATGCTTATTAAAATAAAAAAGATAAACACCATGCAAGTATACTTCTCTGTTGAAGGATATTAAATAAATAGGGTAAAATAAATTATATATTCCCGCTATATGATAACTAATATTTATGCTTTACTAGATAGAAAATTTTAAAAGGGGGTATTGGTTCTGAAGATAAAATGTAAGAATTCTTAAGTGTTCTTTAACTTCAAAGAAAATTCCGAAGTTCAGTAAATTTGAAAAAAATAATTATTAGTTCATTTGCAACAGTACATTTCTATATTTCTATCTTAAATTCCCTTTTAATAGTTTACTTCAAAATTACAGCTATAGCAAACTTAGGCTACTGAAAGGGAGACCTGACTCATTGATGCAGATAATTACAGTCACTGGGACCTGTTATTTAACATAAGAAGGGATCTAGTTACAATTTATTCAAATGAGCCATGTCCTATGATAAAACACAACATATTGACATTCAATCTTCTATGGAATAGATAAGGTATTATCTGTTTCATAGAACAAAGCAGTGGAAACTATCAAGTAAATTATTTTGTGCTATTCAATGCATTTGTGGAATGTTTGTTACTATCATGAATCAGGTTAAAAGATTTCTATACCTAAGTCTGCTTGAACTCTGATCAATTTGGAGAGCAAACTTCAATAAATTCACCTCCTTACTGACTTAGTATATTGAGATCCTTTAGAAAAAAATACTTTTTTTTAATGCTTAGTATTAGACACTATCATGAAATATTTGAAAGTTAAATTTCCCCTTTTGCTTGGACTTCACAGAGGTTTGGCTAAAAAACAGAATCACTCCCTCCTGTGTCAGTCAACTCAGAATGTTTGGAAACCTCATTAGTCATTTCTTGGAGGGTACTGCTAGGACACAACTGTCTCAATTACAAATAGGGTCATATGAAAGTTAATGAGTCCTTTAAATAACTCACTGGTGCCTTGTTCCATTTATCTTTGCTAAGATGTTAGGGCAGAAAATACTTTCCTATGACACCAAGAAATAGAAAATAATTGTCATTTGCAGGTTTGACACTATTTTTTATTTGTTATTATGTGTTAAATTATACTTGAGGTCTATATATTAAGGAGCCATAATCACAGAAAATAATTATAGTATTGTGACTTCTGAAGAGAAGAGAGATCAATTTAATAATTCTTATAATATTAAGAATTAAAATAAAGAAACAAGTCTGCTAAAAATATTAAACATTTTTTTCACTCTGAAACCAGAAATTAGTATGTCTCTTCTAAATGTACATTAAATGTGGTAATAATTGTATTTATTTAAGAAAGGTGAGGTTATGAAGTAATAAAAAAAAAAAGAATTTTTAGCGGCCTAACAACAAAAGTCAATTTTTCATTCCCACAAATGTTCTATGGCCCCCTCCAAATCCCAAGGCCATTATGCTCTATGCAGCAACACAGGGATCCAGGGAGCTTCAATCATGTGACTTTTACTTCAACACAAGTTTTAGCTGTCGCTAATTTAGGGGAAGAGAGATTGGAAATCAAATATGAGCAAAACTCTCTTAGCCTGAAAGTTACATGTGCCACTTCTATTAACCTTTTATTGGCCAAGACTAGTTATTGTTTTGGCCAAACCTATGAAATGAGGAAATGTAAAGGACTGATGGAAAATGTGGGAGTACTATTTAAGAATTGTCTCTTTCACCCAATATCCTTTGTTCCAATAATTCCACCAAGAAACACTCTCAACTCATCTCCATGAGAGACACTCAAAGACCAATCCAATCTACTTCCAGATTGATATATGAGAGTCTCTATACCAGGCTCTGATGTCACTACTGTCAAAACATATAAACGAAAAAGATAAAGTTAAAGGAACCTTTCCTTATATTTACAAACACACACATGACACTCAATAATAAATGATCTGTTTATATAAAAGCTAAGCGACCAGAAAGCGCTGAACAGCTAGTTGCTATAATGCACACTGCAGCCGGCCAACCTCCCGTGACCCCTCCCCTCTGGCCAGCCCCATCGATGCACAAATTCATGCACTGGGCCTCTATTAATAATAATGATGATGAAATAGAAACAGAATAGATACCATTGATTGAAGAGAAAATTGAGAAACACAGATACACGTAGCAGTCATTAGTCCATTTTGTGCTTGTGAGCAGGCATTGTGAGAGGTCCTAAACCAGGGTTGGGGACTCTTCCTCTATTAGATCTAAATTCTTTTGGGGAGCCTCCAGGGAGTCCATTGTTCTTTGTGCCTCCTAGCTTCCATTTTAAGGATCTTTTTAAAATATATATTTTTATTTATTTCAGAAAGAGGAAGGGAGAGGGAGAGAGAGATAGAAACAATAATGAGAATCATCTATAGGCTGTGTCTTGCCTGCCCCCCACTGGGGATGGATCCTGAAACTGGGGCCTGTGCCCTGACCAGGAATCAAACTGTGACCTCCTGGCTCATAGATTGATACCCAAACCCTGAGGAACTCCCACTGGGCATGGATACTTTTCCCCCTCCATTATTCTTGTTCCCATCAGAAGTGGATTTGGGGGGAAGATTCTCTACTAGGAGACTGAGGAGCCCTTCTAGCTGGCTTCCTGCTCAAAGCAAGTTTGTGAGCTTAGAGTCATATTGCTAAAAGATTTCCCCTCTGAACTTAGTTTCTTTACTAGTGGAACCTACAAATAACCAGTAAGTTTTTATTCTTATTTTATCCAGGTGCCCAGAACAAACACAGATGCTTTTTATGTTGTACATCTCTACTCCTTTATTCCATTAGTCATTTTATACAACAGGGTTACCCAGAAGCTATTTTAATTTCCGAGCAAAGCCATACTCTTAATCTGGTCATTACCCTGAGTCATTTTACCAAGTTATTGAGAGCCACATTCTTAACCTGTTCTTGGATTTGAGGCAATTTAATCAGTTAGAATTATGTTACCAGACATTTGTCTGTAAAGACTTTTGCACTCTTTTCATTTATTATGGTCATGAAGTGACTGGCTTCCAGCTGTGAAAGGCTCCGTATTAGACTCTCTGCTACTATCGCTTCTGCTTGCAAACAAGCTGATCCTATTCTGAGCTCATTTCTTACTTAATACTATTATAGTTTGCCAAATAGAGTTAATAGTAAATCATGCACATTATTATCATCCGGCTTTCAAACTAGGGTCACAGTTGTGTTAGGTACATGATCTGATCACATCATTCTAATGTTTTGCTACTGTATGAAATGAATCACCACCTTCTGAACACCTCCAATATCAGTTCTCTCTCTGTTTTTCCATGGCTTGATCCCTAGTCCCATGTCAAATATAATGATTTTTTGAGGCTATCACCTCATTTCTGGGACCAATGTCTAACATAAACAAACTAGGCTAGCTAAGACAGACCAACTACAGTAGAGAGGTTGGAGAGACAAAAACTAACAATCCCACCTCTCAACACTCAATACAACAAAAGGCTAACTTCTGACTCATCCTGAACCCACTGCATAGTTGAGCATGCTTTGGGCACTGCTCTCCTTGCAGCAACTCAGGGATCCAGGCTGTTTTGATGTTTCAGGTCCATAACACATGGACTTCTAAGCACACAGAAGAGAAAGAAAGGGATCGAATACTGGTGCCGAGGTTTTCACTATTTTAGCACTGAAATGAGACACATGGCACTTCTCACACTTTATTCTCCAAAATATTTTTATGGTTTAAAATAATTGTAAGAGTACATAGGAATGTGGGGGACAAAATAGAATATTTGGAGAGTATTAATCTCTGCCACAGAGAGGAAACCCCCATTTCCCCTATATTTTTGTAAAGATAACACTGTAATATGTTCATTTCTTTTAAAATAGATGTTTCTGTAACTAACACTATTTCAAAAGAAAAATAAAAGGCTGTATAAAAGTGAAGGTTCTTTTTTTTAGACTATCTTGGTCTATTATATCTGCTATTTTAGGCCAACAGAGGTTAAATGAGATAATTTTTATAAAATAGCAGATATGTATGAAGTATTTGACAGTTTTTAGCATTAATTGAGAAGTATGTTCTATTTGCATTTTTATACTTTCATAGAAATAATATAGATATTTAACCCATCATTTTCCACTAATATTAATAGATGATAGTACAACATGCCACAGAAATATGATCATTTTGCTACTAGAACAAAATAAAGCCAACTTTTTGCTTGAGGACTCTCAAAATAACTCTAAAAAAGCCAGTTAAATTTGGAATTCTCAAGCAAAAATGGTCTGAAAATTGAAACACACTGTGTGACATTATTGTAAGTAAACTAATAAATAAGAGGGAGAAGGATAGTGACAAAGAGGGGGAAAGGTTAAGAGAAGGGCAGATTAAATTTAGTGACAAAAATTGTTAATTTGTCTAAAACAAAACCTAAGAATAATTGTTAATTAATAGATATGCATGCCTCCCCATCTTATTTTAATACCTGCAATATTATTCTGTTTGATCTCTTTTCACTGGAAACCGTTGGCTAAATGGTACAATGCAGAGAATTTTGCTCTCATCAGAGAAAATGAGTTTTGACTTTGACTCTGCCCTGCAGTCTGGCTCTTTTATAGCTGTCCTGACTTCTAAAGAAACAGATCTCTTTAAAAACAAGACCTGTTAGAATGTGGACATGTTTGACATATTAAAACTCTACATTTGTTTGATCTAACCAAACAATTTGAATGTATATCAACAGAAATAAAGCTCACATCTGCCACAACAGGCATGTTTACAATCATTTTAATGATACCATTAGATGTAGCTCTTCAGGGCCTGCTATTCCAGGCTGTTATATAAAAACCATGTGATATAAGTTTACCACCTGTGCACAATGGAAATAACCCATTTAAATGAATCATGGTAAGTACAGATAGAAGATAGACCTCAATTCATTTCCTATGTTAAAATATGACCTTACAAGCAAACTTATTTTTTATTTATTTTATTTTTTTGTGGATGAGCATGTCTTCACTCTAAACCAGAAATAATAAAATACAATAAACAGACTTTTCCTGACCTCAAAATATTTGAACTTCATTATCTTTGGAAAAGTCTTTTAGTTAACAGGTAGGTTCTTAACTCATGTAAGAAACCCAAGCTTTAAAGTTTTGCAAAAACATTTACCTGGTTCTTAAACCATCTTAGATTTAGATATTTTCAGGAAAGTTGGTAGTTAAGTAACCATAAATTTGTTGTTTCTCTATTTTTCTTTAAAAGGGGTAGAAATTGTTTTTTGTATTATTTTAAGACTAAAAGAGTTACAGGACAGTTCCTCCTGAATTTTTACTGTTTTTAAGAATGTATACTTTCATTATTTTAAGCCTGGGATTATTGGAGTGTACTGTTGATTATACTTAAAACTATTATTGAGTAGATTATAAGTTTTTGTTTAATTTTAAATCTTATTTTTATATACCTCTTTGTATTTCCAGACAATCAGACTGCAACTATCATCAGAATTCGTTGTAATTGTCTATACAACTTTATATAACAAGTAGAGGCCCGGTGCACAGATTCCTACACCGGTGGGGTCCCTTGGTCTGGCCTGCACCCTCTTGCAATCTCAGACCTTTTAGGGGATGTCAGAGAGCTGGTTTTGGCCCGATCCCCATAGGCTGAGGAACCCCACCAGTGCACAAATCTGTGTACATATAAGATCTAGTATACATATAAGATCTTTGATTAATCTCTTCTCACCCCCTCCCATCCCACCTTCCCTCTGAGATTCACCAATCTGTTCCATGTTTCCATGCCTGTGGTTTCTGCTCCTGCCTTGTGCATCTGCCCTCTGGTGGTCAGTGCGGGTCATAGCTACTGGTCTGATGGTCAACAGTCAGCCTGTCACTTAGGCTTTTATATAGATAGATGTGGAAGACAAAACAAACAAACAAACAAACAAACAAGCAAACAAACAAACAATAACAAATGAATACTAAGCCCTAGGAATGGAAGTACATATAATAAAAACATAAATTATTTTCTAGTCGCTACTAGGTTATTCAAGGAATACAGTATCTAAGGAGCTTTTAGTTTCTGATAACAGGCTTTATGTTTTATGATACTAAGAAAACGTCCTGATTCCTTAGCTACCCACCTCCCCCAAGCTGTGTGAAAACAAAGCCTCATTAATATGGTTAAGGAAATAAAAGTGTGCAAATTAATTGAAATATTTCTTCCGTGTTATGATCATAGCAAGCAATCTAAGGTATCACAGTTAAAGATCACTCTTTATAATTATGAAGGAATAGATTACAAAGTATAATTTATAAAAAGCAGATATTATAGAGAACAAATAAGAATAAGGGTTCCATTTCCATATCTCAATGTAAGCATTAGAAATGTTAGTGAAGTTCTCTGCAAATAAAATTCCTATCTGTCAGACACCAAATCTAGTGAAGAAAACATACAGCAGTATTCCTGATTAGATAAAATTGAGTCAAAGTTCATTTTGGCTCTGACTTCTCAGGTATGATGGAATTGGAACATTCTGGTAGAAAATTCCTAGAGTGAATCTAACCTCTCTGTAGCTCTCCCCTGTGTGGTGTGGTATACTCTGATTTTTATACTCACTAGGTACAGGAGGGTGGCCTATTTTGTGAGTCTGAAGTATGTAATGATGCACCTTGAGAGTGCATTTTGCTTTCCTGTCTATGCAGCTTTTATGGTTTCATTTCCCCCTTTTGATTTTCAAGTATATAATTGTGTAATTCAATGGTACACACCTGGCTTCTGGGTAGACTAGCCCAGGCTGTTAAGAAAACAATTCACAAATCTCCAAAGTCTTGGCAATATTTATATGTCAAATTTAATAAAACTGTGCAGCGATCCTAAACATACCTGCTGAATACTGATTGGAGATACCCTTCCTATGTATAACATAAGATCCTTTGCTTAGCTAAGTAATTTTTTTGAGAACTTTAAAGTAGTCATCATGATAAAGACATAAATTTTGTGCTTGAATGAAAATGCACTCCACTTTTCTTTCTGCTGCCATATATATATATATATATATATATATATATATATATATATATATATTTCATCAGCAATATTCTAAAACATATTTATAAACTCACACAAGATTAAGATGAAGAAATATTTATGCTTTATATAACCTTTTAAGTAGAGGAGAGAAAGAGAGAGAGAGAGAGAGAGAGAGAGAGAGAGAGAGAGAGATCATACCTTCAAAATATTGAAAAAATAATATATTCAAGGGCACTTAAAAGTTATGATATTGCCTATGCAAGAAATTAAAGGGATGTAGGTAATTTACTAAACTCAGGTTTTCATGATTATCTTGTGCCAAAATAATAGCTACAGGTCTCCTCTGAATAAAATAAAAAGTAACTACATATAACAATAAAATAGATGATTGTATTTCTGAGACACTTTATATTTATAAAGCAAGTGCAGCAACTGGTTGTCTAGAAGTTTCTACAGAGACTTGTAAAGCTCGTTCCAATTCCGATGCCATTGTGCTAGGACCCTCCTGAACATCTGGCAGTACAAGATTTTTTTTATTGATACTTTTAATATATTCAGCTAACTGAAAAAAGCTGGTGGTAGTCAAAAATTATTATTATTATAACAGCTGGGAACCAATTGTTGGGTCCATCTCAATAATGTTTCCAATATTAACTCCTTTACTACTAGAAATAAGAAATGGTCCTTTGGTCACAATAATATTTGTGAGAACACTAGTCAGTGTTCCTGCTGTTTTCTGTCTTTTCCCTCTGAAGAACTTCTAGACTCAGCAAACTCATCAATTAAAGCCATATTGAACCATTAGTAATATTCCCAAGCCATCAGTGTGTAAGCAATACATATTCTGAACAGGGCAGCAGGGTTGGGTTGATGCCAGTGCCTCCAAATGTAGTACTGTTTGATAATAGAATGAAGAACAGCCAGAAATTAATGATCGCTGAGTTTCATTTATTTTTATTTTAAATCTCTATTGTTGAAAGTATTGCATATGTTCCTCTTTTTCCCCCAATGACCCCTTCTAACTCCCCCGCCCCATACACACACACACACTGCCACCTGCCCCAGGCCTTCATCACCTTATTGTCTTGTGATCCCTGACTTTTAGAGACTCATGTTAAGATGTGGTGAACGTTTTTAACAAACTGTGGCCTAGACTTCTTTGAGATATAGACAATGATCTAACAGAGGCTGAGCTGATGGTGAATGAAGAGTTAAAACTTAGCATTTGGGGCTGTGTTTAGTTGCTTTTTGAGACCAGACACTCTTTGCCTGTGGTTTCCATTGTGGAATGCTTCAGGGTCTACCCTCATAATTTGCAGCTTGGCCAGGTTAGAAAAGCCAACTTCTGTTTGCCAGTTTAAAGCTGGATTGTATAAATGCCACAGCATGCAAACATCAGTCTTATTAGGAGATACAATAAGAAGGTGCCTCAGTACCTTTCTTCCACAGGAAAACCCTCCAGAAGAGACCTAATGCTAAATATGCCTACCTATCCTAGCTTTAAAATTAAAACAATTTAAAATTGTTTAAGTAATATAATTTGACCACAATTACAGCAGCATGGAATTTACTAAGAGCAAATAGATTAGAACTTGCTAAAATGGAAGAAAAATAGGCCTGGCCATCCTGGCTCAGTTATTGAGCTTCAACCTATGAACCAAGAGGTCATGGTTTGATGCCAGGTTGGGGCACATGCTCAGGTTGTGGGGTTGATCACCAGTGTGGGGCATACAGGAGGCAGCTGATCAATGATCTTTGTCATTGTATTTATATCTCTCTCCCTCTCCCTTCCTCTCTGAAATCAATGAAGATATATTTTAAAAAATAAAATTGAAAGGGAAATAAAGCAGCAATAAAACACTAAATCTGTCTAGAAAACATCTATGGAAATCTCTGGCCTCCGAGAAAATATCAATGGGAATAAGAAAGCCAAAACAATGGGTCCTCCAGGAGAAATACCTTCAATATCCAATTTAGATGTAGAAGGGAAGGAAAGCAAAAAGGAAATTCCCTCTCTCTGCATTAGAACCAAAGATTCTGGGAGCAAAGTAAGAATAGAAAATCAGCTAATCAGGTAACTTACTTCATTCCAGGATAGGGTTTTCTGCCATTACTATCTAGCAGGGTTGGATATACGTTCTCAATAGCAACTGCTGTGTCTTCCATGGTTCATATTTAAAATGAAAAATTATAGTATTTCTTCTCCAAAGTTGTACTTTGTATACATTAAAGGCAAATGTCTCCTGTTTGTTTTAAAAAAAATACATTTTTACTTATTTCAGTGAAGATGGGAGAGGGAGAGAGATAGAAACATCCATGATGAGTCATTGATCAGTTCTCTCCTGCATGCCCCACACCAGGGTCCTAGCCCACAACCCAGGCATGTTACCTTGACTGGAATCAAACCTGGGATCCTTCAGTCCACAGGCCGATGCTCTATCCACTGAGACAAACAAGTTAGGGCTAATGTCTTCTGCTTTAACCTGGAATCTCTTAATCATGAATAGTCACATCTATCTTGTCAGAGAATGATGCATTTCACATAGTTATTGCATGAAAGGAACCACAACACTAAATGGGAGAGGTGAGTATCTTCCATGTAAAAAGAATATGGGTATTGAAAACCAGAGTGGAACTAGTTTGTTTCTTTATTCCCAACTTCTTGTCTCTTGTTAATTCCCATAAAATTGTCAATAAGTGGCATACTAAAAATTAGAAAGAAAACAGATATGTTTGTAGTGTTCTTTAATTGCTGGATCATCTATGAAACAATCTACCTGTAAACATCTTTCTAAATAAACAATGACATATTGTGTAGACACTGTTGATTTGGTATTTTGTTTCTTATAGTCTAAAACTTTTTAAATTATTAAATGCTGATAGGTCACTAGCTCAATATTTCCCCCAGGTGATTTAGAAAATCAGAAATTTATAGTCTGTCGTATTAAGAACATTTTTCATGTAGAATTAATAGGTCATGGAATTCTGTGCATTATTTGCTAATCTTTAAATAATAATTAAGGTGTGTGGTATATATAAAAATGGAATACTATTCAGCCCTAAGAAAAGACAAAATACTGCCATTTGAAACAACATGGATGGCTCTTGAGACTATTGTGCTAGGCCAGTGGTCAACAAACCGTGGCTTGCGAGCCACATGTGGCTCTTTGGCCCCTTGAGTGTGGCTCTTCCACAAAATACCACGTGTGGGCATGCACATATGGTGTGATTGAAGGGATACCCTGATTAAGTTAATAACGATATACATACCTATTTAGTTTTTAAAAAATTTGCCTCAAAATGAATTTCAATCATTGTACTGTTCATATTTGGCTCTGTTGACTAATGAGTTTGCTGACCACTGTGCTAGGCAAAGTAGAGTTATATAGACAAAGTTAAGAACCATATGATTTCACTGAAGTGTAGGATATAAAATTGAAAGTAACAAATGAACAAACAAGAAAAACAACCAACAAAAACTCATGACACAGACAATGGTTACCACAGGGAAAGGTCGGGGGAGAGGGCGCATAATAAAGGGTAAAGGGGGGTCAAATGTATGGAAATTATTTTACTTTGGGTGGTAGGCTTACAATGCAATATACAGACCATGTATCATAAAATGCACACTAGAGACCCATATAATCTTATTAACCAATGTCACCTCAGTAAATGTAATAAAAATAATTAAGGTAAAAATGGGATATTATTTCTGAGGTATAATTTATAGGAACTCAGTTATCTATAGTAAACTAGAGGCTTGATGTTCTGTCAACATTCGTCTGCTGCACCAGTTCTAACAAAGGCCCTGGAATCACTATGAAAGTTGGGCAGCAACAAATGTAACTTTTTAAAACCTGAAATGTATACCCTCAGTATATAGAAAACAATGTTTAAATATAATAACAAAAGAAAGCATGTGTAATAGGCATTTTGAAAAAAGCACAAATAGGATTTTCATTGCCAAGAACTAGTAGATAAACTGCAAATAGATTTCTCAATAAAAAACAAATAAGAGCAATAAAAATATAGCAAGTATCTTTTTAAATGCTTCTCTGGGGTGGAAATAAATTTTAAAATCCATAGAGACTAGAAACAGTAAAAGTAAAAACTCTGGTAACTAAGTGTGCTAAAAGCCAGTTTCAGATTGATTCAACAAACCCAGGGGATTTTAAGTTTTCATTTTGATGGCTATTCAGGATATACAAGACACAGATAAAGTCTTGGGTATGCTTAAAATACAGCACCTGATAAGAGATTGCTCTATAAAGCTGGGCTCCCAAAGGAATACACCTTCAAAAACCCACAGCAGAAAAGACAATAAATAAACTTTCTTATGTCAAGGGTATTGTGAGATTGGGAAATTATCTTTTTAAAATCCATAAGCACAATCTGGCAGATTCTTTCTCAACTTTACACAAATTAGTGGTAGGGGAACTGCAGGCAACTGACAGAAGTAAATGCAAAACATATACTATAAAACTTTAATTTGATTCAGAATTTTTACATATAAATAAATATCAAAAAACACATGGGGAGAGTGGAAGAATGTACCATGAGTGAAAACGAGGTGAAGTAGACTTGCAGAGTGATTATATTTTATATGTATAAACAAATAATTTAAAGATGTATGTTTTATATATTTCAGGAAATAAAAGTAAGCTTGAAAATTTGTGTGAGAATTAAGAATTTTTAAAATGTCAGTAAAGATTTTAAAAAGCATCTAATTTAAATTTTGGAAATGAAAAATTAAAATAAAAAATTCAGTGAATTAGAGAGAGGCACAAAACACACACACACACACACACAAAAACAAAAAACAAAACAAGCTAAAGAAAATATTTAAAAGGCAATCAGAAAGAAAAGTTAAAATATCCAATACTGGTTATGAGATAGAGAAAATAAATTGAGAAAGTCTGATAAAAGTCTAATTAAATTCCAGAATAAAAACAATAGGTAGCCGAGACTGGTTTGGCTCAGTGGATAGAGCATCAGACTTCGGACTGAAGAGTCCCGGGTTTGATTCCGGCAAGGGCATGTACCTTGGCTGCGGGCACATCCCCAGTAGGGGGCGTGTAAGAGGCAGCTGATCGATGTTTCTCTCTCATCGATGTTTCTGACTTTCTATCCCTCTCCCTTCCGCTCTGTAAAAAATAAAAAAATATACATTAAAAAAATAGGTAAAAGACAATGTTTTTTTAAAAAATTGAATATAATTATGAATGTTGAGATGTAATTATATAATTATGAATATAAGTTTATAGGATAAAAGAAAGACATCCAACTTTTCACCTCAGAAGACCAAACATTAACAACAGGTTAAATAAATAAAAAATTCTGAGCAAGATATATTATTCTGTTGGACTATATTATTTAATAGTACTGTAATAGTAATAATAGTAATTGAATCTTAGAGACAAATACAAAATTTTAAAAATTTCAAGAAAGAAAAGATAAATCCTTTGTAGAGAAAAGACAATAGGCTGGCCTCAACAGAAACAACGGAAGTTAGAAGCACTAATAATATTTGAAAAACATCTTCTTATCTAATGAAAGAGTAATATGCAAATTGACCATACCTCCGATCAAGCCACACCCACAAGCCATGCCCAAAAGCTAATCAGGAGCAAATAAACCCAAACCAAGATGGCTGTGGCCACTGAGAGCAGGAGGGAGGCTTGGGTTTCCCTGGCAATGGAGGAAACCAAGCTTTCTGCCTGCCCTTGCCAGCCTAGGCCCCCACTCAATGCTACAAAGTTTCAATTATAGAAGATATATCACAACAGAAATGGTGGCAGCCACAGAGCTGGAGATAGCAGAGGGTAGAGTTGCCCAGGCAATGGAGGAAGCCAAGCTCTGCAGCCCTAGTGCCTAGGCCTCCACTCTAGGCTACAAAGTTTCAATTATAGAATTTAAATAAACTCAAACAGAAATAGCTGTCACCATGGAGGGAGCAGAATGCTTGGCTCCACTGAAGGCTACAAAGTTTCAATTATAGAACATAAATTAATCCCAGATCCCAGAGCCTCCACTTGGGTCGCTAGGGGGCATGGTCAGCCTGCAAACCACCACAGGCCTCTCGCCCAGACCCCCCATGCCCAAAGGGAACCCCTACCCTGATCTGGGACACCCTTCAGGGCAAATCAGCTGGCTCCCACTTATGCACCAGGCCTCTATCCTATCTAATAAAAGAGTAATGTGCAGATTGACCATCACTCCAACACACAAGATGGTTTCCCCCATCTGGACACAAGATAGCCACCACCAGATGGCCAGCACAGGAGGGCCGTTGGGAGGTTCCAGGCCTGCAAGGAAGGGCAGTTGTGGGCGATCAAGCCTGCAGGGGGAGGCAGTTAGGGATGACTAGGCCAGCAGAAGAGGGAAGTTGGGGGCAAACAGGCTGGCAGGGGATTAGTTAGACATCAATTGTGCTGGCAGGATAGTGGTTAGGGGGTGATCAGGCTGGCAGGCAGAAGTGGTTAGGGACAATCAGGGAGGCAGGCAGGCGAGCAGTTTGAAGCCAGCAGTCCTGGATTGTGAGAAGAATGGCCACCTGCCCGTTTAGGCCTGGGGCAGTTGAACATTCCTTGAGGGGTCCCAGATTGGAGAGTGTGCAGGCTGGGCTGAGGGACATCCCCTCTCTCCCCGTGCATGAATTTCATGCACCAGGTCTTTATTAACTGTTATAATTCCATATCTGGTTCTACTGTCTTTCAAAAACTAAGGTGAAATGAAATATTTATGTCAGAAAAACAAAAAGTAAAAGAATTTGCCTACTAATTCTCATTACACTATCTTCCAAAGATTTCAATATAGGTGTTTGGGAAGATTCCTGGTGGAAGGTTTGGAATCTTAGGAGAAATCAGGAGAAAATAATTACAGTTTTGTTTCTTTCTGCTCTATCTGTATTTTTATTTTATTTTCTTGATGTAGAGAAATAATCTAGGAACAACACTTTAATCCTCACTTTTCTTATCAAGGCAATATTTACCTCATCAGGCTTGAATAAGGATAAATTCTTAGCAGGATATGTAGTAAGTAATCATTTCACATGTGTTCATTTATTGATAATTCCCGTGTATCACTGTCCAACATTCAGCGACAAGAGTGTAGTTGCATAAGTGGAAACATGTATATAGATTCTATTGTAAACAAAAACAAACATATGATGGCTATTGCTTGAGTTTTTCAAAATCTTGATGATTTACATTTCCAAGTTTATAATAGAAGTTTTTAAAGGTATAATACCAGTTGATAAATTCAAAAATTTCCAAGCTACAGTATTTCTATTGTTTATATTAAGTAAAAATGGTTTACTCTGTATTATTTGTTACTTTAATTACTTAGTTCTAGTTGTAAGGGTTTGAAAGATCAGTGTGCAAAAAGTATTTAACCCCTCAATAAACATTTATTGACTTTATTTTACATTGAAACTTCTAGCATTTCTATGAAAATAGTTTGCATGTAACCTTTGCCACAGTAATCTTCATGAATTTCTTCAATTTCAACAGACATGAGCACAGGAGACCAATGTGTGATTTGGTCTTTTGGAAAGGAGTCAGAGAAAACCCTGAAGGTTAGTAGTTTTGGAAAGTTTAGTTAACCCTATGGACCTTCATATTTGAATGTTATGCCAATTCTGGTTGAGTGACCCCTAGACCATGGGGTTTTGGAATAATTAAAATGAGATAACTCATTCAAAGTTTATAGAACTGGGCATGGTACATAAAAAAACAAAACAGTGTTACCCCTTTGTATCTGTATGCCAGGCATGGTCCATGCTAAGTGACTCAAGTCTTACTCAATTTACTTTTTCAAAAGACCATGCAGAAAAGTAAAAGTAAGCAAACTAAACAACTAAAAGACATGTTGGCTGATAATGCATTTTAATTCCTGTCTCTCAACTTTCAAACATGTATAATCCAGCTACTTCTTCACTTTCTTATCCAACCAGTATATTAAGTCTCTAAAAGTGACTTTAATCCCACCTCTCCTGATTGAAAGTAATAATAGCTACCATTTATTGTGTGCCTGCAATTTCCCAGAACCTATAACAGGAGTGTTCGGCTGTTTTGTTTAGCATAAGAGTCTATTGCCTTTTTCTCACTTTTCATCCTGATTAATGTTACTGTGCCATGTGATATTTCTTTTTTTTAAAAAATATATTTTATTGATTTTTTACAGAGTGGAAGGGAGAGGGATAGAAAGTCAGAAACATCGATGAGAGAGAGACATCGATCAGCTGCCTCTTGCACGCCCCCTACTGGGGATGTGCCCGCAGCCAAGGTACATGCCCTTGCCGGAATCGAACCCGGGACCCTTCAGTCCGCAGTCCGACGCTCTATCCACTGAGCCAAACCGGTCTCGGCTCATGTGATATTTCTGACCATTTACTTCTTAGAACACTTCTTCTCTCCATTTCAGTGATATTACACACTTCAAGCACATCACTCTTTCTCAATTCTTCACTGAAGCGCTTAAAATCAGGTATGCAATATGTTCTATTTTGCTTCCGCATCCTTCTAAAATCTGTCCTACTAGTTCTGCTGCACTGTTCAAATACCAACAGCACTTTTTATATCCATCAATCCCTTTTGTGCTACTTCCTTGGCATTTTACAACTGCCCAAGTGGTTTTAATTCAAAACTTAAGGGGACAGTAACTTTGACATTACTAACATTTAACTTAGCATTTATTAGGATACATAGTGGAACGTTGCTCTCCGGCCTGAAACTCATTAATACTTATTTACAGATAAAAAACACCTATCTTTTAAAATCTTCTTCAATTGAAAGAAACTAATTTATTTGTATTTGATTTCATTGTTCCCAAAATAGAAAGAGAAAGCAAATGTATATTCTGAATCACTGTCATTCTTAGACCAAATCAGTTAGGTGAGAAGAACTATATTAAGACAAGATTTTTGGGAAACTGCTATTTTTGAAACAAATGAATTTAGATAAAAGCTACAAATGTTACATAAGATTTTATTTTTAGAGAATTGTGCACTGGTTCCCAAGGCTCTTGTTTTGTGAGGTATAAAATGCAGGCATGTTGCTATTACTTAAAAATGTAAACATTCCTTATTTTTCATCAAAAGATCTGTGGTTTTGTTTTGTTTCCCTGTTTGCAAATAATGACTAATACGGATCAGTTACATTATGGAGTAGCATTCATCATATGATAATTTATTTGAAAGGGAATTTCCCCACTGGAGAAGTCAAATAAATGAATAATATAAGCATGTTAAATAAGTCTTTTGTCTTGTACAAAAATTAGTAAAAATAAGTTAATGTTAACTCCTTGTATTATATGATCAACTGTTTGCTACCTAAAGGGAGACACAAATTCACATGAATTATTATATTTTATACACTAATATAAATGCATATAACACATAGATATAACTATACACAGAATGTATTTTTTACAAGCAGTGATTGTGGTTATTCATCAGAGGACATTCTCTTCTATAATTTTCAAGATAAAAGGCATTCTTTAAATATTAACTTGTGCCTATATAGTTATGCATTATATTATTAAGCAGGCAACCTGGATTTAATTCCCAGCCCAGATTGCACACTCCCCAGGCTACTTTGTTCAACACCTGTAAAGAACAAAATTGCTAATCCTACATGAAAGCGCCTATTTTAGTTTTAAGGAAAGGTGTTAGTTTCCAATAAAGGAATAAAGTGTTATTTTGTTTTGTTTGCTGTTGGGAATGCAGTAGCTGTGGCCTTTCAGCAGGAGATATTAAGCCACCCCAGAAAGGGCTCCCTTCCCAGCGTATCCATTACTCTGCCCAAGACCACATGTTTTTCTCATAAAGAAAAGGAAAATGTAGGTATTAAAGATTCTAATTATATGTTCCTACAAACTGAATTAACACGGAAATGGCAAATTGCTTGGGGGAGCATTAAACCCCATGTCTCTAAAGCTTTCAAAAGTATTTGTGTTTCTCCATACTTGTACTTTAAAACTCACTTGACTGTTTTCCCAAGATATTGGCACCCGAAAGACTTGCTTTCTGTTGACACAGTGGCAACTACAAGATAGAACTTCTCCCAGCTGTTCCTGAGAGGTGTGACCTTCCAGTATCTACACAGCTTAATGTTGAAGATAGAAGAAGAAGCACTTGCAGTAGGGTGACGTACTCAAAAATTTTGTAGGCATGTACATTGTTTAGGAGCAGAGTTAACCAGATCTCAGAAACATCAACAGAGGTAGAAAGACAACCTTCTTCCTTAGGTGATACTGGATTTCTGGAATAAGAGAAAAAATGGTAGCAGCTTACTTAACGATTGTTTTTATAATGTTGTAAGTTGGTTGTGATTATGAATTTCCATTTTAGCAACTAAACATATTTAGGGGGCAATGTAGAAAGCACAGTCACTGGAGCATAAACATGCGGAGAACATAATAAGGACTTTTGTCAGGGATGATTTATCTTGGAGGGAAACTAGGATTCTAGTTCTCCCTTGCTTCCTAATTACTATGAGTCATTGACTCCATGTCCTGCTACTTCCATTAGGATGTTTCCAAAATATCAGCCAAAGCAGTCTTTCCTATTGAGTGCATTCGAAAAGAATAGACTGCTAACAACTTCATCTATTTCTTAAAATATTGACATTTGGGTGTGATGATATATTCTTGGATTCTACTGTTATAACAAAACAACTGGATTAAAGTAGATGGGCTCAAATGTATTAAACTTTAAAAATTTTAAAGGACATAAAAATTCCATTGGAAAAAATCACTAGTTTTGCCTTATCTATGTTGAAAATGTTTCTGCTATTATTTTTTCTCATATCCACATGAAATAGCTGGATTAAGAAAAATCATATTTTAAAGTCAGGTTTGTTTTCTTTCTTCTTTCAACAAGAGGTCATGGACCACCTTTAACTTTGATCTTGATGAATTAAGTAAAATTTGTGAAATTGAATCCAGGTAATATAATAAGTCTATAAAATAGATACTTTGTATTATTCTCTCCCATTATCCCATTCTCTTGTGCTATTTCAAATTCAAATGTGCACTTATTTTTAAAATGCATGATTTCTGTAAGTTTGATACTTCTTGCCTTAATTCTTAAGAAAGGCATTGTGAATTTTCATACAGTGCTGGCAAACTTTGAACTCCTAGATGGTATTTATGATAGCTGGAAATGAATGCCTTCATGAGGCTACAAAGCAAAGGAAAGGCTTGAAAAGCCTACTGATGAAAAGGCTGGTAGGCAGGCAGTGCAGACCACATGCGTGGATCATGCGAGGGGCTACAGGAGGTCACAGGTTTTTAAGGAATGAGGATCAAGCAGGGTCAGATTGGTTACAGCCAATTGCACAGCCACATTCTTCTTCATTCATCCTTAGCTGAATCTCCAATTATGACCTACACAGCCAGTGCCAAAGCACTAAAGAGTGAAACTGTACTGTTCCATGGTGAGGGTTTAGCAAAAGAGCTGGAATTCAATACTTAGTCACAGTTTGCAAACAATGTGGTTGAACCACCTGAGGGGTCACATTTTTACATTCTGAGGCAATTTATTAGTAATGGTATCTGTCAGTCAGAAATCCCCCCAAAGCTCTTTCATTCCTAGGTATTACTTTGATATAGAAATGGTTCAAAGTAAGAGGCAAATAAAATGAGCTAAATCATTGAAAAATACCACATCATCACATTCCCTTTAAACTTTCCTGATGAGCAATCTTTGTAGTTGTGCTCTAAGTGGTGTAAAGATTGGGTTGGAATGGTTCTTTTAAAAGTGAGCCTTTTTATTTGTCTAAGAGGGATGTTTCAAGTTCCCAAACTATTTCCATGACTGCTTCCACTTTAACTCAAAATGTAAACAGAAGTGAACATTATGGTTGAGATATTTCATGCAATGACACTTTCCCAAACTATGGTACTTCAGATTCAAAGTTTAGGAAGCTTGTCTAAATCTAAAAACAGTGTCCTGCATATAAGGATATTGCACAGCTTTCTCCCAATACACACATACTCAAACACATCTCTCTCACACACACTCACATATTCACAACCACAGACACACTCATATTCACACTCCTACACACTCACACAAACTGAGGCCATCATATGCAAATGCATTTATATTTCCAGCCCACAAAGCAAGCTTCCATTTCTGATTATCCAGCAGTTTTTTCAAGACAAGTACACAGAATTCAAGAAGCATTACTGTTTTACCATTGGAATAAAAATGCAACCTGTTACAACTGATAAAATATTTTATTATTTTTATTTAATTAACTAAGGGCCCATTGCATGAAGATTCATGCATGGCGGTGAGTCCCTCAGCCTGACTTGCACCCTCCCAATCTGGGAGTTTATGTCTGTCTTTGCAATCATGAATGAATTGTCTGAGACCCCAACGCAGTTTGGTTTGGTGCTCACAGAACAAAAGAGGTCTTTGTTTTTCTTTGCTCCATTAGTGGAGATTTTCTAGAAGTTGCAGGATATCTTCCCTTTAATTTGTCCTCCATACTCTGACTTTACTCATGTCTCTCACCTTTGCTTTCCCTCCATCCCCCACCTGCAACAGTAACTTGCTTCAGGCTCACTTTGCTCTAGTGTCTAGGAGATCCCACAATGTGCCTGCCAACAGAACTATGATTTCCAGCATTCTTGATGTTCCCTGCACTCTGGGCTTCCATTTCCAGTCCAGGGGCTGCCATCAGAACTATGATTCCCATAATTCCTGGTGCTCCCTGTGCTCTTGGTTTCTGTTTCTGGTCCAGGGGCTGCACAAACCAAAAGGACTGTGAACTCCAGCTGTCCCCAGGCCGGACTGACAGGACCGGACACTCCAGTGGCATTTCTAGGACATCGGCCACTCAGTGCTGGTGTGCTGTGGGCACTGGCCACAGACTTGAAGTGGGTGGGATCCCAGGGATGCCTGCCACCTTGCCACCTCGTCCCAGCTACTCGGAAGGGAGGGTGGCATCCTACCCTATCCCGGTTACTTGGTGCATGTGCAGGTAGGCCCTCAGCAGCCTGGGCGGAGGCAGGAATAGGCCCGCCATCTTTTTGGATTAATTTGCAAACTCACTACTGATGGGCTGTGGGTGTCGTGGAAGTATGATCAATTAACATATCTGTTTATTATCCTATATAATAAAAAAGTAATATGCAATTTGACCGTACCTTTGCTACATCCACCAGCCATGCCCACCAGCCAATCAGGAGCGGGGACAGAGCCGAGGAGGCCCTGGGCCAGGGGACATGGCTGCGGCGGCCCAGGGCCTAGGTGGGCTGGGGCTGGGGGAGGGGGAGGCTGAGGCGTCCAGGGCTGTGGGGAAGCGGGGTCAAGGTGGCCAGCACATGCTGGCCAGGGTGAAGGCCTGGGAGGGGGGGCTGGGCCGAGGCCCATGCTATCCATGCTTGAGCTGGCTGGGGCGAGGCCCCAGGCCGGGGGGGAGGTAAAGGGGGTATGTGGCTGGGACAGAGCCAGCCATCAGCCCCACTGCAGGGCAGGCTGGGGTGAGTGATTAGTAAGACATCCCCTGAGGGCTCCCAGTATGTATGAGGGGGCAGGTTGGGCTGAGGGATCACCCGCCCCCAGTGCATGAATTTTGTGCACCGGGCTCCTAGTTAGTATAGATTTTCTATACATGCTTTTGCAATTATTCTTCTTTGATATATTTATTTATTTCTACTACTGACTTCCATTTAGGAACTTATTGTTTAGAAGGGCAGTTTTTATGACATCACAGGATACATTGACAAATGTGTAGAGCAGTAATGCTATTGCCACATCCTCTCTAAATGAAGTTCTTCAAGAAAATGGAAGCCATATTCTCTAAGGGATTTATGTGGGCTATTTTGAAGCAATGAACAAGAGATTTAAGGCAAGAAAAAGAACACAATGTGAAAAGCAAATCCATCAAATGAAATTGCATATGTAGAGAGAAAAATCTGAAAGAAGTCCATCTATTCTTTTGTCTAATTACTATAATCATATTATAGTAATTAATAAATTTTGAAAATACTAAATCACATGACAGGTAGGAGAGTGTAATACGGTAAGAATAACTAACATATGAAAATCATTGTTCCATGCTAAAAAATACAATTTATGCTTTATATGTAGTATCTCAATTAATCCTTACAGTTCCATGAGGTAGGTATTATTATTTCAAGTTTAGTACCTGGGGGAAATTAGCCCCCAGGTCACACATGCTGCTTCATTATAAATTCCTCATAGCCCTATCAATTGATATTTTATTGTGCATTAAAATGGTATTTATGATAAACCCCTCATTGTTAATCTAAATTACTTGTTTGTTACCAATTTTAAATTATATACTATAACATTTATTATATGTTCTATATTTTCAAAAATAATTTCATATTCAAGTATTCACCACCTCTGAGATTTGGAAGCTAGGCACATGCATATCCATTAATCTCTTGACTCCAATCCTGACCTCTCTTAACCATTTCTATTGTCCATGAACACAGACATGTCAAAGTGAAATAATTGGTTTGCAATACCAGTGTAATAATTGGCCCAAGCCAATTATCAAAAGAACATGCTAAATCATTGGCTAAAATGTTGTTGGGGAATAAAATCTTCACACGTCTCAAAGTAACACCCCACATGCCGATAAATGTGTGCAATAAAATATACATTTACAATGGAGAAATCCCACAGAAATCACTGTAGCCTCGTTATTAAACTTAGTATCTTCAAAAATGAGGCAAACTGCCATTATGTAAATCTGATATGATAGCAAATATACAACATCACCTGTAGCATTCTTGCCAAAATTATTTAACCTTTATTTAATTCTTACTAAACACTCAGACAAATCCAGATGGGGAATATTCTATAATAGGATTAAGTAACATTTCTAAAAGAAAAAAAACAATTAGTATTAAGAAAAACAATTCAGGATGAAGTAGAAAGGGTGAAATGCAGGGACTATTCTTCCACATGAAAGGGAACTACAGAGACATGAAAAACAATTACAATGCAGGTTTCTTGACTGATTCCTGGATCAAAATGATCAAACAAATAAAGAAGCAAAGAACTATAAATAATACTGTTAAATACTTGGGAAATTTAAATAAGAGCAATATATTAGATCAGATTATTGTTCTGAAGTATTTTAAAAAGTTACAAACAATTATTGATTTACAAATATTTCTGTCAAAACATTTATCTAGTTCATCAGTTAATGATGAACCAGTAACATATTAAAGTTAGAGTAAATATTATAAGACTATCTATGTTTCCATAGGCAAATTAATAAATAAATGTTAACATAATATTTCTTGGTTAGGTACAAGACCAGGGCAATAAATGATAGTTATCAGGGCTATCTTTTGACATAGGTAGAATCCATTTGCATCTGTGCAGACAAAAATATATAAGTAAACCTCTGTTATTTAATAAACCTTGCTTTTTACAAAACAGACATGTTAATCAAAAATTTACCAAATTTACCACCTAGCATTGGGCATATCAAGAGAAACTCATTGATATTTTTTGCCTTGAAGTTTCAGAAATGTTTATATTAAATCAAAGTTAAAGTTCTTGGGTGTGATAACAAACTTGCTATACATGTAGGAGAATGTCCAAGTTTTTAGGATATACAGGCTGAAATATTATAGGATTTTGTTCCATAATATCTGCAATTACTTTCAAATGATTCAGAGAAAAATACTGCTTGGGGATATCAGAGAGCAAATGTGGCAAAACTATCAATATCTGATTAATCTAGTCAATATTTTATACAGTTTTAATTTTGCTAATTGCCCAACTTCTTTGTAGGTTGAATTTTTAAAAATAAACATTTGGACCCCAACTGGTTTGGCTCAGTGGATAGAGCATCAGCCTGTGGACTGAAGGGTCCCAGGTTTGATTCCAGTCAAGGGCATGTACCTTGGTTGTGGGCACATCCCCACTGGGGGGTGTGCAGGAGGTAGCTGATAGATGTTTCTCTCTCATTGATGTTTCTCTATCCCTCTTTGTAAAAAAAAAAATCAATAAATATATTTTTAAAAATAAATAAACATTTGGGAACATCATGATTAAAATATTTGGCTTGGCCGAGACCGGTTTGGCTCAGTGGATAGAGCATCGGACTGCGGACTGCGGGGTCCCAGGTTCGATTCCGGCAAGGGCATGTACCTTGGCTGCAGGCACATCCCCAGTGGGGGGCGTGCAAGAGGCAGCTGATCGATGTCTCTCTCTCATCGATGTTTCTGACTTTCTATCCCTCTCCCTTCCGCTCTGTGAAAAATCAATAAAATATATTTAAAATAAATAAATAAAATATTTGGCTTGTTTTGGCATATTTTCTTATTTAAATGTTACTAGTTTGCTTGTATTTGTACTCTGGTGCTCTCATCCTTGGAAGCAGTCTAGCTTGGAGCATAGGCAGGTTTTAAATATCAAAATCCCTACATGCAAGCTGTGTATAATTAGACAACTTATACTCCATGCTTACTTTAATCAGCTGTATGATTGGGATATAGCATCCAAATTACATAGCACATATTTAATACTCAATAAATTCAACCTAATGTAATAATATTACATTTTATATCTTTAGTAATTATAGCACTAGTCTCCATTTAGTTAACTAAACTCCAGGGATTTCTTTAAAGTGTACTGATTCAACAAGCATCACAAAGTGTATCAATGTGATCTAGTGTTTCATGTACTGATTTATGAAAAACTTTAATATCTTTTGTTATTGGCAAGACATTTTATAAGCTGGTTTTGCTGTCACTGGCTATTCCTTGATGATCAACATCTCTAAAAAGGAAGTTATGGTAACATGCATTTACTTCATAAATGCAAAGGTTTGAAGTTGGGAAAAAAATCTTTCAAATATGGAGTTTGGGGTATAAAACAAGGTCGACAAGAACTATCTCAAAACAGATGATCAACCTTTAGTTAAATGTCAGATTGAAAAGTTAAAGGGGCTTGAGAGTCAGAAAAATGAAAATATTCTCAAGGTCTTTTTTTCTCTTTGAAATTGAACAGGTATAATTTTAAACAATACTTGGAGAAAGCAATTTGGAGTAAAGACTAATCTTCAGAAGGTAAACGATGCAAAGATTATTTCTCTATTTTTAATCCATTTGGAGCCACAGTTCTAATATAGTAGTCTAATTAGAAGAAAGATTCTGTTCCAATGAGGAATAAAATTCAGTTCCTGCCTTGTTCATTAAGGTTCCCATGGTACTTGCAATTTTTAAGGCACAATCCTTTGGAAAAAAAACAACCACCTAATTTATTTGATTACTGTAATTGGCTATAATATTTTAAAATTCAGGCTCTATGCTATACTTTTTAATTTGGCTGCATTATAAATAGATATTAAATTCCAGTTCAGAGAAAGGCTACTCCAGCCATGAATAAAGAGCATTTTACTTATACTTGATTTAAGAGAGTTTTACTTTATTACAAATGTATTTCAGATACTCTGTACTTATTATAAGAGTCATTACAAATGTAAATTATAATAAAAATGAATAGCTGCAATGTTGTGTGGTCTAAAAATGGTAAGATGATAAAAACCTTCATTTAGATTTTTAATAAAAATTATTTTGTAAAACCTTCACTTATATGACAGAAGACAGGAAACTCACTTTAAAGTTCCTGAAAAGAAATTGATACAGATAGGTTGTAAATGTAGGTGCTTAAACAAAATATTTTAAGATTAGTTTATCTTTCCAATACAAAAATTTTGTTTTATTTCAACTATAAACTAACTCTGATAAAAATTTCTGCTCAAAAATTGCAATTTTATAGAAATTTAACTTAATACAAAGAAAATGTTTTATTGTTTTCATTTAAACATCAGTTACAATTAACACATTTTTAATTTAAAAAATGCATTTTCCTTTCATTTTTTAAATTAGATATTGCTGTTAATAATCAGTTATTCCAAGGCATCAACTTAGATGTGAGGAATAAAATAACCAAATCTAAATGAGTTTATATTTAAGAACCCTGGAGCAGTTACTAAACTATTGCAAAAATAATTAAAGAAAATTCAGATATTTACATAGCTATTAATTTCTCCTAATAATCTGGGTGGCCTGACTATATTGCAGAAAATAAATTTTGTCAGGTTCATGTGTGGAGGAAAACTAAGTGCACTTAAAATTATATTCTCTGCCCATGAACATTTGAAGGAAAATATATTTTCCATAATTATGATATATTGACGCCTAATTCATCAAATGATGTTTTATTTGCTATTTGATGTTCACAGAATCTTACACGTCTATTTGCCTTTAGAAGCTTTTATTCTTTGAACTAAGAAGTCATATTTTGCTTAAAATATAACTAGTTTTCAAAAAGATGATGCTCATTTTTAGAGTCAGAATTCACTAAATTTGAATTGAACTCAATGAATAAAGCATATTTTATCATTAACTTTGGATAATATATAGAACTTATAGAAAAATCTTGACTAGAAAAGCTATCTTAATTTGATAATAGGATTGGGTTTATTAATTATTTTCTACATTTTTAAGCAAGATAGAATAATGGATGAGACCAGTTTTAGTAATTAAGAATAGATGAGGTAAATTAAACAAGCATTAATTGAAAGTCACATTAGAAAGACTTAAAGATTTGTGTGAGTATCCTGCCTTCAAAGGGCTTACAGTTGTGTGGTAGAGGAATAAACATAAGCAAATACTTTTAATAGAACTGATAGAACTACATGCAGAGTAACACAAGGATAAAGCTATTGCCTCTCTCTGGCGCATCAGGACAGATTATATAAGATGAAGTGTACCGGTCCTTGTGTACTGAACAATGAACAGTTTCCCAGTAGGTAAAGGAGCCAGATACCTAGATACCATGTAAATACGTTTGGACAAAGCTTATTATTAGGATGGAAGTCATTCTATCTTTCAATGTAAAGGTGGCATGAAAATATACATGTTTTAGTAGTCAATCAGAAAGTAAATTACTTAGAATGTTTCTGTCATCCAAATAGGGCCAAAGTTAATACATTCATAATTAATGGGGACTGAGCTTAAGCCATAGTTTTCTTCTTGGACTTATCCTTTATTGTTTGAGATGCTAATTCTTAAATTGTCTTTTATGTGAAAACAATGAAAAAAATACTTATTCTGAAAGAGAAATTGTTTATTACCCACAAGTCTTTTTATTCAGCTTCCCCAAACAGTTTTAAAGTCCTTTATCTTGAGTTAAATACCAGTAAATCAATTCCATGACAGAAACACAGACAAAGCAGAATCACAGTTATTGTCATCTAACACAGCTTCTTGGCACTATGTGCTTTTACATATTATCCTTCAGGATAAAAGATCACAAGGGGTTTTTTGTTGTTGTTTGTTTACAATAGGCTCACTGGGTGGTTGAGGAACCTCCCAAAGGGATCAAATGAAGAATGATCTATGGTAAATCAAAGGATAGTAGCTTTAGTGGCTAATCGTTTCTGGAAGACTCCCTGCAATAAAAAAGGAAGAATAGGATGAGCTGAAGTAAACAGACATGGTAGGTGGGGTTTGGTGTCATTTGAGCTAGTAATCAATTTTTATTGCTAGCATTGAAACTCACTGCTTTGCTATTCTCATTTGAATGTTTCTTTCCAGTTAACAGTCAAGCTTGAGCATTAAATACTTAAACTAATATTGTTATTAACATAATCTTATGTAATATGCTCCTAAGGTTAGATACAATGTCCCTTATTGTATTAGTAGAGCATATTTCACTTAAAAACATTACAAATTTAATTTTAAAATTAATCTGATACTTTTATAGGACTAGTTTTCTATTTACAGCTGAGTGGTTTTAATAATAGAGGAAATCTGCTTGAAAGAAAATTATTAAAGGAAAGATTTTTATAAATGAGGTATTATGTAATCATACTTGAGAACAAACTATTCCAGGTAGACAAGATTAAAAAATATAAAATGCCAATAAGTATCTTGAAATGTGCAGTAATCAGAGTGTCAGAATAAAAACCAATAGAACATCCAAGGACTGTAATGTATGAATCAACCAAAGTATGTGCTATACTCAGTAGTACTCAGATACCACTTTTCAAAATTAATTTATCTAATTATATTCTAGTTCAGCATTAGTGTATGCTCAAACAATGTGATATTAACTGTTAGTGAAATAACCTCAACTTATTTTTACAAAGTGAATTTTTTAAAATGCAGAAAATAAAAGTTGATGCCTAGACAGATGAACAATGGAAGAAAGGCTTTGTGAACCAAGTAACTGATTCTGAAAAGGGTTGGAGAAAAATTATGTATTACATATTTTCAGTGACTTCCAAAGACCACAGACTATGGAACATGTTTTGTTAATAAAAATAAAGTTAAGGGTTGTTTTTCAGCAGCCAACAAATATATGTTGGCAATCTATCTATTGAGGACATAAAATAGGAAGACTAAAATGAAGTGGATACAGAGACTGCACTAAAGAAGTTTACAGTGTGTTAGAAATGACTTCATGTGGTTTTTTTATGCGTGTGGTGTGTGTGTGTGTGTGTGTGTGTGTGTGTGTGTGTGTGTGTGTGTATGTGTGTGTGTGTGAAACAAGATAAAAATAATCAGAATAATATGGTCTTGCAACACTTTATGTTAGACTTAAATAATTCAATTAATTTTTTTCAGCAACTTCAAGGCATCAGACTAATGTGTTATGATAGAATCCATAGAAGATCAATCCTATAGATATAATGGGTAGGCCCTGGTAATTATGGATGTAATACAGTTGTAATTTCATAGAACTATAATAAGTCACATAACTTTTCCCTCGGCAGGTTATTGATACTAACTTGAAGTGTGAGCTACTGCATTATGTGTATCATCATACATAGCCAGCAAACCATTGAAAAGTCATACCTTTCAACCCAAAAACTGAGTAGCAAAAACATTTCTCCCCTTGTCAGAGTAAAGACAGGAAACATATTTCCTGAATACTGATTTTCTATGACAGATTATAAGGTAACATCCACCAGGTAGAAATAGTCAAGAATTTGAGAGATCTAATATTGTTAGCGTGGTAGTGACCAATACTTGAGGATTGTAATAAAATATTTTGTTAAAGGTGTTTGTTTTTTTTAAATTTCAGTTTATAACAGATTTCATTAAAGTTTCTTCCTTATTACAGTTTATTCTTTCTAACAATATTATGATAGTACCAATATGTCTCAACTGTGCAAAATAAACTAACAGAGCCCAGCTGGATTGGCTCAGTGAGTGAGCATCGACCTATGAACCAGGAGATCATGGTTAGTCTTGGTCAGGGCACATGCCCAGGTTGCAGACTGGATCCCAAGTGTGCACAAATTCATGCACCAGACCTCTAGTTTTTAATGTGTGTGTGTGTGTGTGTGTGTGTGTGTGAGAGAGAGAGAGAGAGAGAGAGAGAGAGAGAGAGAGAGAGAGAGAGAGAGAGATGTCTACAAGAGACACATTGCCTGGTTACTTCCCCCATTCTCCACAACTGGGGTGGGGGATTGAACCTGCAACTGAGGTATGGGTCCATGACCCATTGAGTGGGAATTGAACCTGACATTTTAATTGTGGGCTGATGCTCTAACCATTGAACAAAACCAACCAGACAGAAATGGATTCTTTCTTAACTAACAATTTATCTTAGAGAGCTTTAGTTTCTAAGCCCAATCACACTTTTTTTGAATAGCAAAGGTGGAAATTTATTGAAGAACAAGTATAGACTTCCACACAGGGAGAGGGAAAGAGTCCCACAGAATGGACTCCCACATGGGGAAGAGGGAAAAGGTCCCACTGAGTTTTTTTTTAATTTCTTTATTGATTAAGTTATTATAAAATGTTCTTGTCTCCCATTATTCCCCTCCTCGCCTCATGCCCTCATCCTCTTGTTGTTTGTGTCCATTGGTTAGGCCAGTGGTTAGAAAATTCATTAGTCAACAGAGCCAAATATAAACTGTACAACAATTGAAATTTCTTTTGAGAGCCAAATTTTTTAAACTTAAACTTTTTCTAATGCCATTTCTTCAAAATAGATTTGCCCAGGCCTTGGTATTTTGTGGAAGAGCCACACTCCAGGGGCCAAAGAGCCACATGTGGCTCACTAGCTGCAGTTTGGGTTAGGCCTATATGCATGTATACATTTCCTTTGGTTGATCTCTCCTCCTTACCCCCACCCTCCCCTATCTTGCACAGAAATATTGATCAGACCATCAAACCACATTTTTTAATGAATAATTCCAATGGATCTCAGAGTGGCGATGCATGATTTATTTTTATCTATCTTTTATTAATTGATTTGAGAACGAGAGAGAGAAACATCAGTTTATCATCCCACTTATTTATGCATTCATGTTTAATCCTTATATGTGCCTGACAGGGGATTGAAACTGAAGTCTAGGTGTATCAGGTCAATGCTCTAACCAGCTCAGCTCACTGGCCAAGGCTAATCACATTTCTTTTTAACAGGTGGAAAGAATTCTAAATAAACAGTTTAATTTTCCTAACTATTCTATCTTGCCAAGCAGTTACTTTGTGTGTAGCTTTGTTTGTAGCTTCCAAAATGTAGTGAAATATATGAGTACATATATTTTTGCTGATTGATTAGAGTATATACTTAAGATAAATCCTCCAGAGTAAAATTGCTGGGGCAAAAAATATGTGCAACATACATAGCATTTCTCTTAGCCTAATACAAGAACTTTCTGCTTCCCTACGGGAAGCAAAATATCCCCTTTGGGTGATATTTAAATTCAGGTCCACAAGTAATCAAATCACAGAGAAAAGTTTTTGTTGTCAATTTTGAGTCATTCTGGAACAAATTTGCCTAGCTATCACAAATAATTCTTAAATTGATTACAGATGTTTATAGCTCTAAAATATTGTCAAATAAGTGAGGCTAAATCATTAACCTGAGATTCAGGTTACTTTTCCCCATGATACTAGTAGTGATTTTTATAAAACATGACTGAGATAGAAATTTGCTTTATATAGGAATCAATATTTTATGCACAAGGATCTCATGTCTTCTCTTTATGCTGCATCTACAATCTTGAAATCCAGCACTACTTTATGAAGTGACATAGTTTGAAAATTTTAAGCAAATGTATCACAGGAAGTTTTTCTTCACCAAATTCTTGTTTGAAAATCATTGACGACCCAGTTGTATGCCGAGTTCACATTTCATTGAATACCTTATTGCAAATAGAACCATACTTGGATTTTTTAAAATATATTTTTATTGCCTTCCGAGAGGAAGG
Organism: Antrozous pallidus; assembly: GCA_027563665.1. NCBI lineage: Eukaryota > Metazoa > Chordata > Mammalia > Chiroptera > Vespertilionidae > Antrozous > Antrozous pallidus. Next base: position 52,670,601 of record CM050521.1, read on the forward strand.
GAGAGGGAGAAAGAGATAGAAACATCCATGATGAGAGAGAATCATGGATCAGCTGCCTTCCACCTGTGTCCTGACGGGTTGATGCTCAACCATTGAGCCAAGGTAGCCAGGCCATAGAGTTGTTTGTTTGTTTGTATATATATATACCTCTACTTTCCCCTCTTCCAAATTTGGTTGATGAGAAGATGTTGGAAGTCTTGTTTTGTTCATTTATAGTCTACCTACCCTTCATTAGTATCGCTATATTTTCCTCAAATAAAGGTACAGTTACATGGGTAAAATCTGCAATCTCTGTACCTTGCTTATATTCCTAATTTCTAAATAAATTTAGTAATATTTGCTTACCTTGTTATTTTTTAAATCTATTTTTAAAAATCACCTTTATCTTCATTTAATTAAATATATCTTCAACATTTTAAAATATTTTTTATTGATTTCAGAAAGGAAGAAAGAGAAAAAGAGAAATATCAATGATGAGAAAGAATCATTGATCAGCTGTCTTAGCATGCAGCCTACTGAGGATTGAGCCCACAATTCAAGCATGTGCCTTTGACCAGAATCAAACCCCAGGACCCTTCTGTCCACAGGCTGATGCTCTCTCCACTGAGACAACCAGCCAGGGCTATCTTTAACATTATTTTACTAATCATAATTAAGTCTGAATGACAAGATTCAGATAAGGAGCACATATTCTAAAGCTAAAAAGTTCAATGTTTGATAAAAACAGAACAAACTCTTATCAAATACATTCAGGATTGTTATTTTTAAGTCAAGATTTTTTTTTTAATATCTGAATTTTTCATATAAACACACTTGGACATTTCTATGACTCAGTGATCTGTGATAGGACTTATTTTATGGACAAGAGTAAGGTCATGGAAACCATCATGGAGAGAATTCTAATGCCAGCCACCCAGGTAGGTATCATATATATTGTGAGTAGGAGAATGCCATGTGGAAGCATTTATGTTATCCTCACAAACATTCATCAGGATCGGATGTGGTGGCACAATCGATCATATAAATCCGGTGTTTTCATGACGATTTCTATCCTGTTACTTTGCTTCTTTCCTAAACCTAGTCATTCCTTTCACTTCAAATCTTTATTCTTGAAAGAATTAAATATGCCCTCCTTTTTCCCATTGATCTCTTCTAGACCCCACTCCCCTGCTCCCACCATAGGCCAGACAATAGAGTGGTGAAGGCCGACTTAGTGATTTCTTTCTAATCGACCCTCAGCTTGAAGCATAATGTTATATGATTGTTTATTATAAATTAGTTTTAAAAGTTTTTAAAAGTTAAAATATGTAGTAGGACACTCCCAGGACAGCTATGTATTTTGCCACGGGCACTGCTCCATGGGGTGCTGCTAATGAAAGACCTGCAGACAGCACTGACAAGTCACCTACCTGTTTTCCCTGCAGCAGCGTGATGGATGCAAAGTTCACCTGTCACTAACCAGAGGTGTCATTTTTCTCTTTCATTCACAACTTGCCTGAACTTGGTGTACTGGGTCACTTGTCACTCTCTGTGAGCATTTGAGCGAGAAAACAAAGATTTTTTTAGGGGGAAGTAAATCTTTGTAAACTGTCAGAATCTTCCTCTTCTCGTTAACGTTCGAAGTTTGTATGGTAACGTCCTTATTGATTTGTAGTTTGTAGAATTACACCAGTGATAGCTTAACTGTCTTATATTAACTCCTCTTTATCAAAGACAAAGGAATGTAGGGGGGAAATAAAAGTTGGACCCTTACACACAGTGGCTATCTGCTATTATCCAAACTAAACAGTGAGAAGCCTGGAAAGAGAGAGTCTCTGAATGAAGCTTCAGAGGAAATTATGATGAGACTGTGTCATTTTGATTGACAAGTAGACTTCATCCTAATACACACTGTGCAAAGATATATTCTGCACAACATCAAGAAATGGCACATAATGGAGCTGCATGGAGGAAACACTCCCTGTCTTTCCCCAAAGGCCGCACTCTGTATTAAATAGTCTTTCATTGTTTACATTATCCTAGTAAAGAGTAATCTGGACTTTATCAAGAATATCTGTTTGCCTGACTTTGCAAAAAATTGTATAAAAGTTTATTTGACAACATGCCAAAGAAAGCTGTTGTGCAAGGATTGTGTCAATGAGTCAAATCTGACCTGATTAGATGATTTCATTCTAGTTACGTTTTTTTCTTTTAAGAGAGGGAGTAAACAATACTAGCCTTTGATAATACAATATATATTCAAGAAAAAAAAAACACCTTGGTGTATCAAAAAATAAAGTAGAAGTCATAAGCAATTATTATGATTATTAAAACAATGAAAAATGCATCCACAATATGTGCATCAACTTTTTGAGTTGATATGTTTAAGTTTGTCTCAATTTTCTCTTTTGCTTAATTTTAAGTGTTAATGGTCCTGAACTTTATCTGAAAAAAAGTAAATTACAAAAGCAAACAGGTGGACAATATTAAAGAACTATAGAACTTTACTGCAGTTTGGATAATATTTTCTTTTTCTGCCTTTATTCTGTGTTATGCATAATTTGGGCTTTATTTATGGAAGATGTCAAGTGGCTTTACACTAAGACTTTAAGGTGTTTACTCTGTGAAATAGTAAGATGTATATCAGCCACAGATAAGTCCCTAGTTGGCTTTAAACAAAAAGGAATTGACTTTAAGGGGAGAGCTTAGGGTTTTTCCCCTCTACTCGTTGTTGAGTACACATCGATTATTCACTTTATTGTCATGTCATTATTTTTATTGAAAACCAGTGCATAAAAGAGTGACCAATTGTTTTACCCAGGGATGTCTGGGGAACAACAGCTCTAGGTGTTGTAGCAAGTTGAATGATCCTAAAACAATAACTTTATTATAATTTTAAAACTCATGATATCCATTATGGCATGGATACATTAAGTTATGTATAACATAATTACTTTGAAAAAATAGAAACCATTTACCAGCAATTACCAGGTATTATTTTCTATTTGTATTACACTTATACTGTTTTGGGCTTTGTGCAAAATATCAACAATAGAAAAACACCCAAAATAAAAATGAAAAAAAAAAATCTTACTCAGGCTGCTTTAACAGAACTATTTGACTCTGATTTTTCCTGCCATCTGGTGGCAAGATCAAAACTCAGACACTATATATTCAACCACATAAACAATGCACTTTAATTTTAAATATTTTAACACTGTGAAACAATACTATCATATTAGTTTTACATAATTACAATAATGAATATAATAAATCCTTTAATTACATGTGTAATCTAAGTAAAAAAGAGTTATTTTAAATATATAAACAAATGTCACCTTTAGATTAACATAATCTTTAAAACTATGACTCTAATACATTAAAAATGAGACAAAAATTAACAAATTAGCTGGTATCACATCTATAGGTCAGTGGTACTTATCATTATACCACATCAAATATTTGTTATTCACTTAGTGAGCAGTATTGTATCATATTCATTCATTTTAATAGAGTTGAATTTGATAGAAATACAGAATATAGTTTTAAAGTAAGAATGTTAGAAATGTGAGAACTCGTTCTTAAATTTTTAAATGAATTTGGTGGATGGAAATGAATATCTCTTTCTAAAGATGTTTAAAATTGAAAGGAAGTTTAAGATAAAATAAATATCATTTTATATAAACATTATATAATTTACTTTGAATGCATTATTTCAAATGAGAGTAAAAATTTATCTTACAGCATTTTTATTTTAATAGAACTACTTTAATATTTTACATCTATTGGACACAAATTTTAAAAATGCATAATACTTCTAAATATTTAAAATAGATGGTTCATTAATAAAAGTTCTTATAACTTATGTACAATAATTTGAAAGGTGTAAGAGATAGTGGCATATATTACATAACAAGTGATTTGAGTTAGGGACAGTAATGGGTAGAAAACCCAGTTCTACTTTTGAGGATTTTTTAAAAATATATTTTATTGATTTTTTACAGAGAGGAAGGGAGAGGGACAGAAAGTCAGAAACATCGATGAGAGAAATATCAATCAGCTGCATCCTGCACGCCCCCTACTGGGGATGTGCCTGCAGCCAAGGTACATGCCCCTGACCGGAATCAAAACCGAGACCCTTCAGTCCGCAGTCCGACGCTCTATCCACTGAGCCAAACCGGTTTTGGCTACTTTTGAGGATTTTTAAAAAAGAGATATAATCTCTAAAATTTCAGTGTGAGCATTTTTTCTTATAATTTAGTCTGACGCTCCTTATCAATACATCTATAATAATAAATGCATAATATGCTAATTAGAAGTAAAGTCCTTCCGGACGACCTTCTGAATGAAGCCGGGGCTGCAAAAGCTGAGCCCCTTGCATGAATTTTGTACATCAGGCCTCTAGTTTGTATACAATTAAAGAAAATAGTTTTAACTTTATTACTAATTTACATGAATTTCCTTAATTTATAACTGTAAACTACTTTAAAAAGTTATGAGTTATATTTTTCTGAATTTCAAGAATAAAATATCTATTCTGTTTTGTGTATGCTAAAGAGCAGGACTACAAAAATATGTGACCAATGTAATAACCAAATGTACTCTAATTTGTATTCTGATGAATATTCTTTCTTACCTAGTTGGAAATAGGCAATAGCTGAAATAGCTCGTGAGACAGCTGAATGGCTGATTCATTCAGTCTATGGATACATGTTCTGTCTACACAGCATAAACGAAAATGGAAATTTGGCAGACACCCAATTTATGTGATCCTTGACAATTCAGGCCTTAAAGTAGATTTAACACTTGTGAATGAGATGGCTAAATAAAGGATGTTTGGGATGATATTCTAAAATTATTTCATGCACTTCACAACTTGTTAAGTTCTCCTTTGAGAAAAAAATATTTTAAAAAGCAGAAAATACCCCTTTCTTATTTCTAATCCCCTATGCTTATAAAGATATGTCTATAAAAATAAATTAGATACTGATACATCTAGAACTTTTGTGTCAAGTCAATGTTGGGGCCGGCATATGGATAAAGTCTTAGTATGGTAGACTCTATTATTATATTTTGAAAACTCTATATTGTACAACTCTGAATTCCAAATTAACACAGGAGTCATTCATCATTTTTTTTAGCATTTATGTGTCAGATACTATAATTAAATAAATGATGAAGGAGGCACCATTATCTCTTAACCATTTAATTTGGGGCTAAGTATTAAATGAAAAAATCTTCTATCATGTAAAACAAATAATATAATATCAACTAAGTAAAAAGACTTAAATTTCACAAATATTTGGTTTCTAATCAATATTAATATATTTATTTATTTAATTATACAGCTTTGTGTCCTATAGTAAAGCCTTTAAAAATCACTAAATTGAAAATTGTTCCATTAATGTCATTTTAGTGCTTTGTAGGGGTGCAAAAACAGATTCTCGTTTGTACAACATGTTAGAAAAACTCATTCAACCTTTGAGTAATTTTGTAATTTAAATCTTACACCCATTACGATGATAGAATCCTGAGGCTAATGGACCCTAAGTGACTTGATTAATATCAGCTAGTAAGTGATAAAGCAAGGTCACAAAGACTCATGTCTTCAGATACGAAGCACACATTTGTGTGTTTTAAATAAATAGACATGAATTTTGGTATCAGAGATAAGTGGGTCCCAATCACAGCTTCACCACTGAATACCTAGTACCATTAAACAAATCCAATGATAATGCTATCTCTAGTGTGAAATGAAATGTCAAGAGGGGAGGAAAATAGAAAAATGGCTATTTTCCAGCTTCTCCTGAGTCACTTAGTCCTCAATTACAGAATATAGCCTTCCTTAGTTACAAGCAAGTACATTCCAAATCTGCGTAGGTATGTATGACAATTTGTCATATTTCAGTCTGCAGTTCCTCTGCTTTGTCGTGAATAACCGAGATTTGAGTGCAGAACAAACTTTAGGGAAATTGCTAATACTAATTAATAATCTTCAGAAAATAGTGGAGATTTAATAGTTAGAAGAGGAAGACTAATCTTTTTGTTTTTTAAAGTAACTATTAAAAAAAAGTAATATTTATTTTATAAAGTTTTAAGTAATTTGTAGGAAAATGAACTGACTTATTTTTACAACAATCCTTTAAAGTGAATCTAGAAAATATTTTTGTTAAGTGAAGCATTTACCCTAGATAAAGAAACAATCTTAAGTGTTCCTATATTCAAATTGGTGGATATATTTTAAACATAAGTTAATATAATAACCCACTGAATAGCTATGTGAGGTGTTCTGATTTGAGAATACCAATATATATAATAATGAATAATGGAAAACATATTTCTAATTCTTAATTTTTCTTAAATATATTAGCCAATTAATTATTGGGAAAAATACAATTATTGAGCAAAGAATTCTAATATTATAGCATTACCTATATAATAAAAGCCTAAAATGCAAATCAACTGACCAGCAGAATGACATGCAGAATGATGGTAGCACACTGACCACCAGGGGGCAAACACTCAACACAGGAGCTGCCCCCAGCCCGCAAGCCCAAAGCCAGCCAAGGCAGGTGCCAGCAGGGGGACCCCCCAATTACCCAGCGGTTGCCCCACAGATCAGTCCTGATCATCGGCCAGGCCTAGAAACCCTACCCATGCATGATTTTCATGCACTGGGCCTCTAGTAGAAAATAAATAAATAGAAAAAACAAATACATACATACATGTATATGTCAATTAAATGAGGGGTCCATCCTGAGGAGTAACCTGGGCCTAAGAATACTTGACTCTTAGTCCTAGTACTTCCACAGACAGATAATGCAGCCTTCGGTGACACATGAAACATTATGCTCAAAACCTATTTCTTGAACTGTGTTGACATTGGTGAAATGAGGAAGCAATGTCTCACATTTAAGAGAGAATGATTTTCCTTCTCTAGCCTTTTGGTAACAAGAATGCATCCTCACCGCTCATTTAACATATCCAGCATCTTTTATTTGAGAAGAAGTGAATACTTTAAAATATTTTATTTAATTTTATTATTATTAAACATATTGATGCCATTAATTCAGTGAACGAAGTCAAGTCAGCTCTTTGTTGCTATGTTAATCATAGAAAGAAATCAGATGAGAATTTTTACTTTTTCATTTTGATTGCATATTCTAAAACACTAACAGAATTAATAATTTTTCATTTACATACTACAATTGCCCACCCAGAGGATTAGAATTCCTGCTTTTTGTTTTTCCAGAGGAAAGAACCTCTAGCCTGTCAGCTGTGGTTACAGGACCCCTCCCACCTTTCTCCTGGTTATTCCTCAGTTTTCACATTTTCCTTACCTCCCAGCTCTTACTAACATTATTCAGAGTGTATAGCACTAATACTGCCAACCTCCCAGTTCCTGCTTTGTATGCTATATATAATTTTATTCTCTTTAAAAACCTTCTAAGGATTCACTACATTTCCAATGTGTAACTCATTTTCATCTTGCAGAAAGTTGTCGTGGTATCAAGAAAAAAGGTCACATGAAAAATAAACTGAGTTGCAGTTAAAAAGACATACTCATATTTCTAAACACTCTGACTTAACTATTGTAAGAGAAAGTGTAGCTACTGAACCTTTAAGAGCAAGAAGGACTCACACTGGATCTGTTGACACAAAGGAAATTCTCCAGTGCTGATCATTACACATTATTTGCACTTTATTTCTTTCTAATAAAACATAGTAATGATGCATTGTTTTAAAATTCTCATTAAAAAACTCAGTTTTTTAAATAAATAAAGAACAACAGCCAAAAACTTCAGCAACCTTGGTAGCAGGTGGACAATGAATATTATCAACCCTAGTAGATATGAAAGGAAGTAGATATGATCAAGTTAATAGTATGTTAAAAATGATACTGGAGGAGATATAGAAAGAAATGCAGGTTCTGAATTACTCATTTCCTGAAGGCTCCCTCCATACTTTGAAAAACAATCTTTGCATTTAATACAGGTTTTCTCACATAACTTTAATAATCATAAGAAAATAAAGTTTTCTCCAAATTGATTGATTCACTTAATAAAATTGTTTTACTATATAACTTTGAGGTATTAGAAAGGGTTTCATCAACTCAATTCAACAGTGCTATAAATTCTGATTTTCAAATGTTAAGAATTCTTGGCTTAGAATTTTAAAAACTAATTTAAAGAAATGGATATAATCACATATAAATGCTTCCATTGGGCTTTCTAATCTTGCAAATTGAAAAGCAAATAAAATAATGAGAAATAAGTTTGGCTTCATTTTCTTAACAGATTAAGAAACTAGTAATATGTACTATATCCTTGTGTTAGACTTACATTTGTGGGCATTTTTCCAAAAATATAATGAAGCATGCAAATCTGTAATTTATTAATCAATTCTTTAAAAATGAGAAAGAATAGAAATAAAAATTATTTTAGAAGAATTATATGTTGGCAGGTTATTCTGTATCTATTTTTCTACCATCTTGTTGGGAGGCAAAGAATGTAAACTCATCTACTCTCTTAAATCTCAACATTTGATAAAATCAAGGTAAATAATTATTCTCAAAGATCTCAGAGATCTTAAAGATCTATACATGGTTCTCAGGTTACTTGTTGATTCAAATACCAGCAATTTGAATTATTACATGCTGTCCATTTCATCAGTGTATTACAGTTCACCAACACCTTAATGTATGCCATCGAATTTAAGATACACAAAGCTCTGTGGGTATTGGGATTTTATTACCCCATTCAAGAATAAGGAAGTGATGGATCAAAAAGGACGTACATGTAGGAAGTGGAGGAGCCAGGGCTTGTACCTCCTGGTTTCATATGTTATTTGTCACTCCTTGCAGTTGACACCCAGATGTACCAAAGTGCAAAATTAAGTCACATAGACTTCATTAAAACACCTACACTCACTTGCTCAATTTGCCTCAAATTTCAGACCAAGAGAATCCCCAAGATGTGTGGTTGAAAATTGTCATTTTTCTTATTTAAGAAAGTATACTGTGCTTCAAGTATACTTCATTCTGAATGTCATGAAATACACACAATGTTCTATATTGGGTGTGAAATGAATAGCAGATTAAAGATGTTGATTAATGTTCTTAGTGAGCAGTCTGCAGCTGCCTTATGTTTCAGTCATTTACATCCTTAAAATTGGTCCTTACGTTCAATATGTTTAAACATTCAAACACCAAAATGTCAAGAATCTTCACTGAACATCCTGCTGTGTCCCACCAGGAGTGACATTGTAGCAGAATATGAAGAAGACAGGATTTAACTTTTGCAAGATTATAATGTCGCCCCTTGCAAGAAACACATTTTTGGTGGGTAATTTTTCATCATTAATATGTATTTTTAATGCACAAATACTTTGAAAGCTTTTTTACAGCTGACTTCACTTCTTTAAGTAAGACAAACTTTAGATGCATAATTTAAGATAATTATGCATAAAGAGATAATATCCTGTGCATTATAATCAAGCATAGGCCATGAACAAATAATGAAAAAATAAAGAACAAATAAAAAAAGGTTCCTTCTCAATGTATATAGACTGTTGGGGACCAAAATAAACAAAGACATTCTGAGAAGGACTATAACTACTTTACAATACTAAACTATTAATATTTAGCTAATCCAAATACTATTAGGGTAGAGTTGGTTTAAACAGAAAACAGTGCAGTCACATAAAGTACATCTGTTTCATTTATAAAAAATAACTTTATGATTTATTTTGTTCTTTTATTCTAATTTCTCATTTAATTTTGTGTTGTTCAGTTCTTTCACTATGTTTACCATCATGGCCACAAAGCAATATTTTAATAGCAAGATTTGGAAGTTTGCAGATTCTACTGCTTTAACAATAATGTTAACATTTTTTAATATTCATTCTTTTGGACATTTCTTTTGATGCCAATTTAACTCTCTTAAGTAACTTTTTTATTTTTTAAGTATTGATGATAGCCAGTATATCTTAATTATTCCTCTCTCTCCATCATTATATAATGTTTCATATATGAGCAGCACCTTACAATTTATAAAGCATTTCCCCATGTGGTATTAAGCATTGGCATGTTACATATTGAATGCTTTTTCCCTCACAAAAAAATATACCTTATTACCAAAGCATTCTGAGGAATTAACAAAAGATGGATGGCCTGATTTTCAGCTTTTGTTACATTTCCAGGATACCACTGCTGCAATATTTTATAATATACAATATAATTTAAGGGTTCATATTAATCAGGCAAGAAGAAATGACAAAATTGTACATATAGCAACTGTGACTTCTGGAGTCTTCCCAAGGAATGTTATGTAACAAAGCCAAAGTAGCCCTGAAAGAATGTAAGGAATAAATTTTCCAAGACCACTGGTACTCACACTAGCTCTGTATGATCATTAAAGCCTCTTTTTAAATTAGAATAACTATGGTTTGTTCCTTTGTCTGGCTGATTTCCATTTACTATTCCTTACAGTCTGGCATTCTTAATTAGTCATGTTCTTCACATCTTTAGTTGAGTTGGTCTGTGATAATAAAGGCCTTTTCTAAAACAGAAGTACATTAGCAGGTTTCGATGCCTAGTTTACTCTAAGAGAGTAGTTTGCATCTATAGCATAGGATCAGGGTGATCTCAATGTGAAAAGAATGAGAGAGCTCTAATTTAAAAAATGGCAAGAAAGAGTCTCCTTATTTGCATGTATAGTTTGTTCAACCCACAACCTCCCATATTCTAACTGACATCTTCAACTTTTCCCAGAAATTAAAGAAGTGCCTTTGAGCTCTTCTACCTAGGCTCTTGACTTGACTATGTTTTCAAATGTCTTTTCTATGCTAGCTCTTCCCTCAATATTCTAGTCTCTACTGTTTTCACTCAATATCTTTTGCTTAAATAGCCATCATTCTTTTTTAATTTAACTCTCCATTTCCCATTTTTTTTGTTTTGTATTGTCCCAAAGTTCCCTTAGATTCTTGTCCTGCTTTTTATTTATTTTTTTCTAGAAGTTGCTCTACTTGGGTATTTTTTCTACCTTGTATTCTAGTTCACTGATGCTGTCCACTACTTCTAATATATTCTTGATGCTTTCTATTGAGTTATTTACAGCAGCAATGTCATTTTTCATTTCTTCTTGGTTCTTCTTCATGTCCTCTTGGTTCTTACACATATTGTCAAATTTGTCTTCCATTCTTTTCAGCCATCTTATGACCATTTTTTCTGAAATCTTTCTCTGGCAAGTTGCTTGCCTCCATTTCATTTACTTCCTTTTCTGGTGATGCCTGCTTTTCTTTCATATGGGGGTTTTTTCTTTGTCTCCCCATGTTCTCTCTTCTCTGGGTGTCTAGTGATGTAGTTCTCTCTCACCTTATACCAGGTGAAATCTGAACTTTCCTTGTTGGAGTGTAGAGCTCCTCTGAATCCATGTGTTTGTGCCAATTGGGACCAGTGTTCTGGGGTTCTCAGCTATTTTGTGGGTCTTGCAGCTGTAGATTTTTAAGCTTCCGATAACATCCACTATCCCCTTCAAAATGGCACGGTCTTCAAGTCTAAGCCAGTAACTCCGGGAGAAAACCCAGCAGCAGTGGGGGCTGCCCAGTCAGGGGAGCCTTGTCCAGCAGTCCCCCATTGTCTCCTGGAGTATAGCTATCCACCAACAAACACTGACCAACAAACACTCCCTGGGTGACCCTCAGCTGTTCTTCTGTCTGCTCCAGGACAAGGCTCAGGACATGTCTGTCTATTCTGATGCCATTTTTTCTTCCTCCAATATAACTTTCATCCATTCTCCATTTTTTAATTCCATGAATTCCTCAACACAGTGAACTACATTCTATCTGCACCACAGTAAGGCAATACTTGTTGAAAAAATTAGCAGTGAACTTTTCATATTCAAATATTATATTTTCTTTACATTTTTTAAATTAATGGACCTCAGAAGCAGTAGACCCCACTGGCCTTTATTTCTTAACACTTTAAAAGAAAGTTCCCATTTATTGAATTCTCACACAACAGCCCTGACAATAAAGCAACACTATCCCTATTTTTCAACTTACAAAGCTCAGAAAAGTCATTGGCCTGAGGATACATAAGTAAGTGGCAGTGCACTGAGTGAAACTAAAATATTTCTTTCCAAAGTTGTGACTAAAGTTATAACGGAAAAAAGAAAGAAAAGAGGACTTCTCTGAGAAGTTGACATTTAAGCTGATTTCTGAAAAAAAAAATGAACCTGCCATGGGATATTTTCGGGTGAGAACATTCTAGAAAGAAAGTAGACTAGTAAAATAGCTTAAGTCATTAGCATGCTTGATAGGTTTGAGAACAAAAGTAGTTAATAAATTATTTGACAGTGTGATGTCAGAAGAAAACAGGTAAACATTCAGGACCTTAAAATGTATGCTAAAACTTTGCATTTTTCCCTAGTTGTCATAGAAATTCATAAAAAGATTGCAAGTGGAATAGAGATGTGATCTGTTTTTCATTTTATAAAGATCATGTAATTCAGACATATAAATTAGACTCCAGAGAGTAGATATCAAAAATGGGAAAGTTGTATAAGAATGATACATAAGAAGGTCATATTTATGTTCTCCCACACAGTAGACTCCCTTCTTTTCATTTTGTTGCTGATTTCTTTTGCAAAAGCTTTTATTTTGATGTAGTCTCATTTGTTTATTTTCTCCTTTGTTTCCCTTGCCCTTGGAGATATATGGGCAAATATATTCCTTTGAGAGATGTCTGAGATTTTGCTGCCTATGGTTTCTTCTAGAATTTTTATGGTTTTGGACTTACACTTAAGTCTTTTATCCATTTTGAGTTTATTTTAGGTATAGTGTAAGCTGGTGCTTTAGTCCAATTTTTCCAGCACTATTTATTGTAGAGATTATCTTAACTTCATTGTATCCTCTTGCCTACTTTGTCAAATATTAATTGAGTGTAATATTTTCAATTGATTTCTGGAGTCTTGATTCTGTTCCATTGATCTATATACTAATGATAGATCTGATAAAGTGTTAATATCCAAAATATATAAGGAACTCATACAACTTAACAAAAGGATGTATGCCTTACATCTTTGGCATTATTATACTCTAAGATCCTTCAAGCCTGCATCTGCCTGTGCCCTTCACCACACTACTGTCTGTGTCCTGCGCACCAATATGTCCAACTGCATACATTTATTTGAAATTCTCAGAAAGATCTCAACTTGATATACTATCAATAAAAATGCTTGATTCTATTTTTTTTCATTGCTCAAACCAGAAAAGGAGAAACATCATCTTATATCCTTCATTCTATATATGTTCCTCATCCTTATAGTTTACCTCCTAAATATCTACCAAATCTATTCCATCCACTTTAGCTACCCATTATTACAAGCATCAATATGTTTTTAAAGATATTTTAAAAAATGACCTCCTTGCCCTAACCATTTTGGTTCAGTGGATAGAACGAAGGCCTGTGGACTGAAGGGTCTCCCATGTTCAATTCTGATCAAGGTCATGTACCTTGGTTGCAGGCACATACCCAATAGGGAGTGTGCAGGAAGCAGCTGATTGATGTTCTTCTCTCATCATGTTTCTAACTCTCTATCCCTCTCCCTTCTTCTCTGTAAAAAAATCAATAAAAAATATTAAAATAAACAAAAAAATGACCTCCTTCCTGTCCCGCATTGCTCAGTGATAAAGTGTGGGCCTATGAATCTAGAGGTCATGGTTCAATTTCCTGTCAGGGCACATGCCCCGGTTGTAGGCTCAATCCCTAGTGAGGGGCATGCAGGAGGCAACTGATGAATTATTTTCTCTAACCATTTATGTTTCCATCTCTTTCTCCCTCTCCATTCATCTCTAAAAATCAATAAAAGTATATTTTAAAAAAACCAACCTCCTCTAATTTCTCCTCTTCACAAACACACTTTACTGAATCTCAGGTAATAACTAACTTCAATGTAAATCTGATTATTCTCTCTCCTTTGAGTTGCTTCCCAGTTTAATCAGGACACACTTCATAGCCTGGGCATAGCTGCTAACACTTTCACAATTAATCACTTGCTGTGTACCAGTCACTCCTTTTGGTGCTTTAATGTTAAAATAGTTTGTGGGGAAAAAGTTAGTCTGTGACATAATCCAAACGAAACATTGTTTTTGTCTTCTATCACTTTTAAAAACATTTTTCGTAAATATTATACTCCCTGCCCATGCAAGAAATAACACAGGTCCATAAATGATCTGCCCTTTCTTAAGTAAAAGAGAGTTTTTTCATCACTTAAGTCACAAAACACAGCCTCAATTTAGAATTAGAAAAAAAAAAGTGTGTGTGTATGTGTGTGTATACACCCACCTGATAGGAGCCTGACTGAACAACACATCCTCTTCCATCTGCTTGCTCAGTGTGGAGGGTTGAGTGGTACCTGGGACCTGGGAAAGGCTAGAGGCTGACTGTTTTCCTGGAAGGCCTCTGTGAGTGATTCAAAAGGCCCCCACTGGGCCTGGGATGCTCTCAGCTGCAGTTCCCCTCCCTCGGTATGAAGTGATGGAGGTAGCACTACATTAACCGTGACTTCCCTGAGAACAGATGCCTAAAGGTTGGCCATTATTCTGGTTAGTAGCATTTCTTCATCAACCCTCCTCCTCTCCACTCTGTTTCCAAAGGTGAACAGTTTCAAAGGATTACCGGTGTTCAGAAATTTCCTACCAAAATCTGCATGTGGTGATCTGGCATCTCAGTGCACAATTTTGCATTTTCTGTAGTTGGTGTCAAATGGATGTTTCAATTACTGTATGCATTATTTAATTTACTCTTTAACATAACGCTGAGAGGGATAAATGTAATCGCCTTTGTAAGCTTGAGGAACTGAGTTTAATAAATTGTTTTAAGTTACAGAACACATGAATGACTAAATCAGAAATCAATTGTGGAACCAAGTTTAATAAATTAAGTTACAGAATGAATGACTAAATCAGAAATCCTTGGATCTGTGACCCCAAGCCCTCAACTATACAGCCTCTCATGAATTTCCTTCTTATGATCTGACCGCTATCTCCTCTAAGCCACTTTCCCATTTTCAGTGCATTCCAGCTTCATTGACCTTTGAGACTCTTCATTTACCAACCCTTTTTCACTTTCTGCCTTCACACAGACTTTCTCTGCCAGAAATAGCCCTCATTTTTCCCTCCTTTGATACTGATTATCTGCTGAACTCTTAATCTCAAAATAGCGGATTTCTTGATCTTACCAGATATAAATTCTTCCTTCAACAATGCCTGCAAATAACACTATTGTAGGCATGTTTTTCTATTCTTTTATCATTTGTTTTCATTTCTGACTCTCCTGCTAAAACTCTGAGGCCAAGGCAGATAGAGACAATTTTGTGTTCCTCAAGCCCTAGAAGATGCTTGTTGGATGAAAAAAGTAATAGACTCTGTGTAGGCTACTAATGGCGAATGACATGCTTGCTAAACTTTCAGGATAGAAAGGAAAGTCTTTGGAAATGATCTAGTTCAACTAACTCACTTCAGAGTCAGGACAATTTAGGGCCACAGAGAAAACTATACTTGAAGGCACCTACTATTACATTTTTAATTTAGAAGTCTCTCTTCCTCCATATCCTGGGTATTTTTGCATTTCTTATTTCTACAAACCTTTCGGCGAGGTCCTGTGGCACAAGGCCAGCTTACAGAACCCTCACCCTCATCTTTCTAAGACCTAGCAGATGTGACCAGGCTGTGCCAGGACCACCTGGGAGTCTTTCCTAAGTGGCAAGACTTGTTTCACTTATGCAAAGGTTATAACTACAATCCACAGCAGGTGCTTAGTTTACAGCATTGAAGGTCATTACACAGGCGCTTTGCTGGGTTCTTAGATGCAATGAAACTCATATCAGAGTAACAATGTTAACTTTGCTCCCTTTCTTTGTTTTTACCAACTATTTAAGTCAATGGTTTTCTGTTGCCTATAATTTTTGTTGCATAAGTCCTTTACAGAGATAAGGAATAAATTACGAATAGGTGAACGAATGGCCAGAATCATATTATCAGTTCAGAAGAATAATTTAAAAGTAAAAATTATGGAGAGAGGCAGAGAGATTTCTTATCTCCATATTCAGTAAAGATTGGTATTAGATTAAACAATCTGGTTCCAAGGTTTTCCTAATCATGATTTACAAGTATTGGATTTATATCAAGAGTGGTTATTGCTGTCATTTAAAAAAAACTCTCTCTGCAGTAACATGCTCTTATTTTTCAAGAAAACTAGGTCAGTCTTAGTGTTAAATTTTGCTTACTTTTTAAGTTTTGTTTGTGGTAATATCAATGTTACAAAATCATAAGCCTTTTTTCTTTTTTATTTCATTTCTTGAAAAGTAAATAAAATGGTCAAAATTAAGGAATTTTTATCAGTCAATTTTTGAGAGTTTAGAGAAGTGATTTTTTAATGGAAATATGCTGACCTGAAAATCATACCACATGTGTTTTTAAAGTAATGCCCATATTTTATGTATTCATGTTTTTGAATAATAAACTTTCTATCCTTCTCTAGGAAAGGGAAAGTATGGTTATGGATATGAATGATGTAATATTACTTCCTGCCTTTGGGAGACCTTCTCTCTTGTTAGAACCATTTGACTGAACCTTGTAATCTTTCAAGAATGTTTTTGGTCATGGGCCTTCACCTACCAGTGATTTCATCCAGATCCAGTTTCCATAGTCTTTGCTGGTTTAAACAGAAGGAAAGAGCAGACCATCTGAACAAAATAAAATGTCAGCATTAAATTGGTTTTTGTAGCTTAAGGTACAGTGTAATGATATTTTTCCAGCAGCTGCTTTCAGTTGGATTTAAAGTTTAGAAAAAGCTTTGCATTTGATACAAAATAATAAAGTGCAGGTTGTGTTACTTCCTTCTTTTGTGTCCCAAAACATAAGGAAAGTCTTTGTGTTTTTACATGGTAACTGTTGATCATTAAATTTTTGTTGTTGTTAACCTAAATAGTTGCCCACATGTGCTAAATGGAGTATATGTGAAAGTGCTTTTGCAAAAAGTAAAAGCATTATTCTAAGAAATATGACTGTAATTTGGTCAATTTGTTTGACTTCTCACATTCAGCTGATTTCTTCTATAAAATGGTCTAATTGCTCATGTAAAATAAGATGTCTCAGTGATAAATCTGTTGTTTCCAAGAGGTAAGGATTTCTTTCATGTAATCATAGTAATTGATTTTATTTCCAACCTTGCTGATATTTGCTGTATTGGTGAAGAATATACAGGCTTTGGAAGAATACAAATTTAAAAATATTCTGAAATAATGATTATCTATGCTATTACTTTCAAAAACTATTAAATAAAGCAAGTAAAATGAAACAAAAGCATTAAATATTTAAATAAAACTCAAAGCAGAAAAGCTTTTACTACTTCTTTCATTAGCAAAGTGAAGTGAATAAATTTTCACCAATTAATAAATTTACTGCCAGATATCTAATGAAAAATAGGAAGAAGAGCAAAACTTCATTAGAAGATTCATTAAGTGTCTGGGATTACCCTATCATTATAACTCATAAAGAGTTCATAAATTCTCCAATGTTTCTATTATCTGAAATTTCAAGGTCAAAATTAAATAATGAGAAGTGCTTTCCTTGTAAAAAATGTTCTTCACAAACCTCATTTTTATTTGTCTTTAATTTGGCCAAATTTGTGTTCCTAATCAAAATTTTAAACTATGCTGTGAAACAAAGCATTTGAGAAGACAAATGATCATGTGGATGGTAGAAGACAGTAACTGTTGTGAAACATTGTTTAGAAATGTTTTAATAAAGATGACTCTGGCGCTGCCTGTGTGGCTCAGTGGTTGAATGAAGACCCATGCACTGAGAGATTACTGGTTTGATTCAGGTCAGGACACATGCAAGTTGTGGGTTCAATCCCCAGTAGGGAGGCATGCAAAAGGCAGCCTATTGATGTTTCTCTCTTAACAGTGTTTCTATCTCTTTCTCCCTTCCTCTCTCTTTAAAAATCAATAAAATTATGTTTGTTTGTTTGTTTGTTTTTTAAAGACTCTGGAAGGTGAACAGATGGAAGAATACAGACTGCCCCCTGGTGTATGGGTCTTACCTTGCTCTGACCCAGTGAATCAACTTAAGGACAATCAATGCATGATGAATTTAAGAATAAGACTGTCAGTTGATGCTAAAACCCTGAGGCTTATCTATGTATATAAAAGCCTAACATTGTTATGACCAGAATGACTACAACAACCAGAACTGTGCTGCATTGGCACGGCCAAGAGTGAACCTGAGTGGGGGTGGCTGAAAGGCATAGAAAAGACAGACAACAGAATGAAAGCTGGGTCTCCATGAGATGCTGCTTTCTAAGAGACAGTGCCAGCTGTCTTTATTTTATAGCAGATTCCAGGAGGCAAAGTGAGGGCGTGGTCAAGATGTTTACAACATTCTCATGAGTTTTGATTCTACTCAGTTACAGGCACCTGATCAAACTTTGTTTACTTGCAGCCTATATCACTTAGGAACGTGGGGCCACTTGTTCGGACCATAGGTTCAAGCTTACAACTACAGCTGTTGGCTATAATTATGGTGGGAGGGCTCTGGCCCCCAAGCTGGGACTTGCACATGGCCACGAGAGGACTGTGCCCTTTCATCAGTTCAAGGCTTGAACCTGTCCAAAACACTGTAGCTGCGCCTCGGGCAGAACGAATGCAAGGCGACCGGTTAACCAGTCACTGTGATGTGCACTGACCACTGGGAGAAGATGCTCAATGCAGGAGCTGCCCCCTGGTGGTCATTATGCTCCAATAGCCGGGTTCATGGCTAGCAAATGCAGCTGCAGGGCCAAGATGAGCAGTGGTGCCGGGCCTGATTTGGGCTCCTCCCCTGCCACCTGCCTCTTTGGCACTGCTCTATCCCTCAGGGGATGTTGGGCTGCTGGTTTTGGCCAGACCTGGCCTGCAGGAATTGGGCCAAAAGCAGCAGTCTGACATCCCCAGAGGGGTCCCAGATTGTGAGAGGGCACGGGCTAGGCTGAGGGACCCCACCAGTGCACAAATCTGTGCACCGGGCCTCCAGTCCTATCTAATCAAAGAGTAATATGCAAATTTGACCGTACCTTCACTGTACCCACAAGCACGCCCACAGCCATACCCACCAGCCAATCAGGAGCAGATTATGCAAATAAACACCAACCAAGATTGCTGCTGCCACTGAGAGCAGGAGGAAGGCTTGGGTTTCCCCAGCAACAGAGGAAGCCAAGCTTTCTGCCTGCTCTTGCCAGCCTAGGCCTCCACTCAATGCTACAAAGTTTCAATTATAAAAGATACAGTAATGGCAGCAGCCACTGAGCTGGAGAGAACAGAGGCTTGGGTTTCCATCGCATTGGAGGAAGCCAAGCTTTGCCTCCACTCTAGGCTACAAAGTTTCAAACAGAAATGGCTGCCACCATGGAGCAATCAGAAGTCTTGGCTCCACTCCAGGCTACAAAGTTTCAATTGTAGAACATAAATTAACCCCAGATCCCAGGGCCTCCACTTGGATCACTGGGGGACCTAGCCAGCCTGCAAACCTCCACAGGCCCCTCGCCCAGGCTGCCTCACACCCCAAAGGAACCCCTACCCTGATCCAGGACACTCTTCAGGGCAAACCAGCCATTTCCCACCCATGTACCAGGCCTCTATCCTACCTAATAAAAGAGTAATTTGCAGATTGACCATCATCCAACACACAAGAGGACTGCCTACATGTGGTCAAAGATCCTGCCCCCATGTGGACACAAGCTGGCCACCACAAGATGGCCAGCAGGGGAGGGCAGTTTGGAGAGACCAGGCCTGCAAGGGAGGGCAGTTGGGGGTGATCAAGCCTACAGGGGATGGCAGTTAGGGGTGACCAGGCTGGCAGAGGAGGGAAGTTGGGGGGCAAACAGGCTGGCAGGGGAGCAGTTAGGCATCAATTAGGCTGGCAGGGTAGTGGTTAGGGGGTGATCAGGCTGGCAAGCAGAAGCAGTTAAGGGCAATCAGGGAGGCAGGTAGTTGAGCAGTTTGGAGCCAGCAGCCCTGGATTGTGAGAAGGATGTTCGACTGCCCGTTTAGGCCAGTAGGATCGGGCCTAAATGGGCAGTTGGACCTCCCTCGAGGGGTCTCAAATTGGAGAAGGTGCTGCTGGGCTAAGGGACATCCCCCCACCCCATGCATGAATTTTGTGTACCAGGCCTCTAGTATATAGATAATAGCTCATAGTTACTTACTTAAATATGGTATGTAGCAAAGATTATACATACAAATCCCAGAACTCCTTTTCTAATTAATTTCTAATTTTTAAACACTTTTTATTTAGCAGTATTCCTTAGCATCAGCTCTAGAAAAAATTCTATAGGAATAAAAGTAGGCCTGCCCCAACCTTGTCCCCATTAACCCATTTAACTGCCTCAGTGAGATTTGAATACTTTCTCCTTCAATATTGTATTTGACATCTTTTTTTCATAATTGGATTTTACATATACCAGTAAAAGTATTTGGGTCAGAGGGAAAATAGATTAGGATTCTCTACTGGCTAAAAAACAGAAAAAAATAGAAACACTGAATAGACAGGGAAAGGGGGAAAAAAGAAGACATGGCCTCAATTTTAACAGGCCTTCCAACAAACAAGTGGAAGACTAAAGTGGGGAATTATGATATTTTAATCTCATATGCCAATAAAAACTGTGACATTACAGTCAGCAGTACACAAAAACAAAACAGTGTACTTAAACCAGACAGACTTTGGGATTAAATCATTGCCCCTACCTTTTGTAATGTTTCTTTTCTGTCCTGAGTCTTAAAGTATTAATACTTATGAGTGGCCTAGCAAAAGAACTGATTTTAAACTGTGGGGAGTTTTTTTTCTCCCAGCAGTATTTCTATTTAGCAAAAAGAATAATTGCTTGACACAGTATCATTTTTAAAAGACTAACATTTTTCTGACTCATCCTATTTCTATCTCCCTTATTAAATAAATGCATAAAATCTTAAAAGAGTGTGAGGAAATCCTAAAAGGAGGATCTTTTCAGTATAAGACTTTAAATTAAATGTTGGAAGTGTTAATGTCAGTATATTTCATTTTTTCCATGGCATAAAGACATATATGCAGGAAGAATCAAAATACTTTGAAATCTATAGAGATGTTAAAAAAGCAAAGTTTAGATCTGTAGGACAATAATATCCGTCTTTTGTGGGATAAAAATAGACTGGGTTAGCAACCTGTCCCAATGGCTTTACATCCTCATGGGAGAGAGAATGAAAGAGCTATGAAACCTAGACCTGAAAATGCTAGAGTGCAACAAAATCCCCAATTCCCCCAGCCAAAAAGAGATGGTCTAAACCATCCATATTTTTCTGTGCACGTTTTTCCCTGGTTTCTAGGGAAACATGCTTTTATCCCTAAGGCTGACTTGGGAAATCTTTTTTTAGATCTCTTGTTCCAGTAAAAATTTGCTGCTTCTATTGTGAACAACACATTAGAAATAATGGCCCTCCAAATTATCTGACTTTCAGATTTCCCCCCTATAGTAGATTAAGTTAATGCCCAGGATTATTATTAACTGCATTGCCTTGACACTGATTGCTAACTAAATTTAATAGAGTTTTAAGACACTAACTCAATGAACACTAGTAGATAGCTCTTGGGACTACTTAATTTCAAATTGAGTGCCCAGTCTATAATAAGATGTTAACATGTATGTCTGTAATAGAAAAAAAAAGAATATATGCATAATCTTGTAAGTCCATATAAGTAAAATTGAGAGAAATGGTAAAATTTTTATGAATTGAGGAAAAGTTAGCTTAGAGACACTGGCTACAAAGAAAAACAAGTTGCATTATTCCAATTCACCACCACACATGTTTCAGGAAAATGAATAGATTTGGAGGAAGTCTTTTGACTTTGATGGGATATGAATTTGGGTTAAGAAGGAATCAAACATCTAAAAATTAATAGGAAAGATCTTAGCTAACATCTTAATTATTCAAGAAATAGTATGAAATCCATCAGTGCTTTACATTTTTTCTGGTCATGAAGCTGCTGGTGCTGCTTGTTCCATCTTTAGTATATGTCCACTTGTTTTGCTCCCCATCATGTTCTCCAGCCTTTTTTAGATAAATCATGCCACCCCTCATTTATTTCAGGGAAGACATTCAGTGTCATTCAGTGTTTGTCAACTTACAAAACAAATTTAAATATTTGGATTGAAATAAAAGTCTTCTTTTAAAAACAATCTCATATACCAAAAAGGATCATATAATACAATTAGAGGTAAATTCAATTGAAATCAGTATTATGCTCTTAAACTTTTACCATGACACTTCACCATATTGTTTTAGAGGAACATAAACCCACTAAATTAACGATAGAAAGAGTCCATAGTAGTCCTTTAGAATGGAAAAGGAAGATCTCAAACACAATGAAACATTGAGATTTAAGAAGTAAAATAATATTTCCTCCCACCAAATGACAAATGATGTAATTTATTAACAACAGTTTGCTTTTGCTTTTTATACTTATAAGGATACGTTTTCATTGATTTTAGGGAAAGAGGAAGAGAAGGAGGGAGGGAGGGAGGGGGGGAGAGAGAGAGAGAGAGAGAGAGAGAGAGAGAGAGAGAGAGAGAAATAGAGAAAGTCAATTGGTTGCTTCAATTACTGGCCCTGACCAGGGATTGATCCCACAACCAAGCCATGTGCCCTAACTAGGAATACAACCCATGATCTTTTGATGTTTGTTATGATGCTCCAACTGACTGAGCTATCTGGCCAGGACAACAACAGCTTTTGATACTGCTTTCAGTTTAGAGCAATGCTCATACCATTACTAACATTTCCAAAAATGGTGAGAGTGAAAGCAAGAAGGGTACTGCATATCTGTGTTACAAAACTTGACTTTGGAGTACTACTAATTCTAGATGTGAAACTAAACAATTTACTTGATCTCTTTGAGCCACCATATGTGCTTTTTTCATAGAGCTTTTATTTGTGTTTAATAAAAAAAACACTATACTACACACACACACACACACACACACACACACACACACAGAGTTATGTGCATAGACTACCCCATACCTAAGTATTTGTTAAATGTGTCCTTTTTCTTGATTTCTCTAAAAGTCTTAACTTAACTTAGTTAACTAAGTTAAGTCTTAACTTAACTTAGGATTTCATACTATTTCTTGAATAATTAAGATGTTAGCTGAGATCTTTCCTATTAATTTTTAGATGTTTGATTCCTTCTTAACCCAAAAAGTCTAATTTTTTTACTTAATTACTTTATTATTTTTTGTAATTTTACCTGAAAATAAATAAGAATATAGGAATAAAAGAAGTAGGAAATTAAAATGCTACCTATGGATAAATCATAATGTCCCATATTTAAGTCAAATATGATACATTTTAATTGCTATGAGGATAGTTGGTTAAAATTGCTAATCAGTCGATCAGTTAAAAAACTCAGAAGAAATACGTAAATTGTAAATAAGAGTGCCAAAACTATGGCAATTATCTTCAATGTGGGTCCTAAGAGAAAACTTGTCAATGAAACAGTGTGAAAGACAACTATAATTAACAATGGTATACTGAAGCAGGAGTGCGTGATAGCTGTATTTCCCATACACTTGCTGAAGGAGAGTCCAGGTGCCTGAGACACACAGGCACAGACCTTGCAAAGGGTGGGCTTTGGACCAAACCCTACTTGGCTGTGTGTATCCCACCACTCAACCACGGCTCTCAGTCTCAGCTGCTAGGAAATGGGGGGCTCCTAACCATTTTACTTTCCTTACTTCTTGGCCTTGAAAAACAGACAGTATGATCCTGATTTTTCTGACTATAATATGAAAAATATGATTAAAGAAAAATAAATTAGCTAAACCTTGAACTTCCCTTGCAAGAAACAACAGTCTTCCCATATTTTATTTATTTATTTACTTTTTATTTTACTTTATTTTAAATAATGTGTGTTTTTTAAATTGAGAGAAAGGGAGAGAAAGAGAGAGAGATGAAACATCAATGATGAATGGAATCATTGATCGGCTGCCTCCTGCACACCCCATACTGGCAATGGGGCCTGCAGCCCAAGCTGGTGCCCTTACTGGGAATGGAACTGTGACATCCTGGTTCCACGGGTTGATGCTTAACTACTGAGCCACACAGGCTGGGCAATGCTTCATATATGTTAAAATGGGTGGGATGTGGGTGAGCTGGAGGGGCGGGGAAGGATGAAAAATGAAAAGTGTGTGCATGCCCCCAGAACAGGGTGAAGTTGGTCTTTGAGACAAGTGAATTCAAAGCGGGTTCTTTTTCTCAGAAAGGCAGGCTGTTTCCCAGAGAATGAAAGGACTGTAGGAAAGTACGGTGGGTACTTCTGCTTCCTAACCAGGTTGTATAAAATTCTGGGGTGAGGAGGTTCTCTTGCCTCTAGCTATGCCTTTGCTGAGGATGGTTTTTCTTTCTTTCTTTCTTCTTTCTTTCTTTCTTTCTTTTCTTTCTTTTCTTTCTTTCTTTCTTTCTTTCTTTCTTTCTTTCTTTCTTTCTTTCTTTCTTTCTTTCTTTCTTTCTTTCTTTCTTTCTTTTTCCCCAGAAACATTTGAAACGAGCACAACTATTCTCCTGTAGCATCTTTTACACTTGACATTTTATCCTCTGGGTAGGTGTGATAAGGATTATGACAACTTCCCTCTCAAGTGGGTGAGAAAAGAATTATTGCCATTTGGTATTAATATGTTTCCTCTGAAGAATGTGTGAAACACATCATAAAATGTTAATTAATAGCAAGTATTCTTCAACACTCGCCTGGAGTTGGCAAGTGCAGGTGATGATCCTCACACCCTTCACATCTGCCCTGGGGGAAAAAAAAGCCCTGTCCACAGTAAAAATTGAGAGAGAACACAAAGGATCGGTGGGAATGAGTGTTTATATACATTTGATCAGAAGAATTGTCACTCGTTTAAGGAGATCAGACAACTTTGGAGAAATGTTAGAAGTCTTAAACAGTGGGGAACTGCTCAGAGAGGGGAACATTGAAGTATGAGAGAATGAAATAGAGAGGATGAGGAAAAAAAACAGTGAAACATCTGTGACATCATTTTTCTGCCAGAAGGCCTCATATGGACTAGAGGCGCCAGAGTTCTCACCCTGGCCCTCAGGAGTGCTGGATCCCCTGGGGTGGGGAGTGGGGGGGGCTGGAGTTGGGGGGCGGGCAGGTACAACCCCTCTCACACGCCCTGGTAGAAGTATATTTTTACCGTACACATTTGATGGGGAATTGCTTTGCCATGATGAGTTGTTGGAAAGGCAGAATCTGTGTTTGTAGTTGGTTGTTTTTCTCAGTCTGCTCATGTATTTGTTCCTTTGGTGTGAGGGTGTATGTAAATGTGATGAGTGGTTACACTATTTCTTGTCATTGGCTTCAGAGTGGTGGTGGTGGTGCGTTGACTTGCTGTTTTAACATGAAAAAACTCATGTGAAACATATCATTTTCTTAAATTCCTTTCTACTTAACATTTGAAAAATTCTCAAGTGAGAAAACACAGTCATACAGATGTTGGACCAGACTTTATTGGGATGGGTTGGACACTCTGACCTTACTCTTTTACAGATAATATAAGATGAAAATAAATTTTAAGAACAGTCTTTAAGGAGGAAAATCCACATAACATTCAACCTTGTTGTTTAGTTGGGAAGTAGAAGGCATCCCTATTTCCTTTATCCCCCCTACCCCCCTCAATCTTTGGTAAGAATTAGTACTGAGCAAATAGTTTGTAAAATAATGAGTGATATGTTCAGGTAAATGGACTTACTTATCTCCTGATTACCTGAGGCACTCATTCCTGCTCTCACGGGAGACATGAGAGTCAAAGACAGCACTCCTCCCCACTTCTCCCTGGGGAACGGTCTCTGCCCTTGCAGTTTTCTCTAAAAATGTTTCAGCATTAATCTTATAAGCTGCTTTGTTCTCCCCTGGTAGGCTTTATCTCTAGTTTTCATACAAATCTAAGTAAAAATTTATTTTAGAAAATCATGCAAATAATGCCAGATTTACAGGAAAGACACAATAAACACGATAATAGTTTTTATTTCCTTAAAAGTTGTATATTTTCTTAGAAACTGGAGATAAGGTGAAAATAGTTTAGGGATCTTTTAAAGATGCCTCATTCTTCCAAATTTAGAGCCAATACTAAGTTTGGATTCTGCAAAACCGTGTAGTAAAGTAGTAAAATCTGATGTTAGTTTTAATAAATTAGGGTCACAGTCCTTAATGGGAAGAATTAAATAATGTCATTTAATAAATAACCCAAATATCTGATATATGCTATTAATTCAGAGGCCAAAGTAGAAAGATAAAACTCATAACAAATATAAAAATTATTTTACTAATACTAGAGATATTGTTTTGCTCTTCAAGTATTCAAATAATAAAATATTAGAATCATGTGATTCTCATGCATAACCACTCAAACTAGTAATATATAAAAAGTAATAGAGCAAAAGTATAAAAACATCTATCTATATAAAACTCTAATATGCAAATAGACTGAATGGCAGAACAACCGAACAACCAACCAACCAGTCGCTATGATGCATGCTGACCACCAGGGGTGTGTGCATGGAAAATGGAGGGTTTCAGCTGTGGCAGAAAGGTTGGAGCAGTTGAGCAGGAATGCTAGACCAAGGCAGGGCACTGGTTGCTGTCACTGGGACAAGCCTCTGGTGATTACTGAGAATTCTTTGCTTCTGCTTGCCCAGTCCCACCCAGCACTTCTACCTGCTGCTGGCACCCAGTGTTAGCCCCAATCATTCAGCGCACCATCAGCGGGTGTGAGCACTGGCTGCCAGCCCCAATCACACCTCATGGCTTCTTCAACAACCTGTGCTCCCGAGGGGCAATTGGGATTGGCAGCCATCTCTAGCACCTGCTGCCAATGATGGCCCTGCTCATACCTGCTGCTCATACCAGAGCCACTGCTCGCACCCCCTGCCAACGCTGGCCCTGATTGTGTGGCACTTCCAGTTGGTGCGAGCGGCGACTGGTGGCCCTGATCACCCCTGAGGGCTTCTTCACCTCCCCCTGCTACTGAGGAAAGATCAGGGCAGCAGCCACCATGCACACCCGCTGCTGGCACTGGCCCCAATCACTCTGCGCCATTAGTGAGTGTGAGTGGAGTCAGCACTGTTAGCACAAGGGAGTAGTGGCGGCAGGAGTGGGGCTGCCAGCAGATAGGGGACAGGGAGCCACAGCAGGAGTTGCCTGGAAGGGGTGTGGAAGATGGGCAGAGACCCACCCCTGTGCCCACTGTAGCCTTGTGGCCCTAAGTTCCTTTCAAGGTACATAAATTTGTGCACTGGGTCCCCAGTAGAGTTATGAAAGAATACACATTTTATGTAGTCCAGGCTCTTTAAATAGCTCCTGAAACCCAATGTAAGACACTAACTTGCCTAATATCAACATGATTTCATTTGCTTCTAATTGTGTAATAATTAAACTAAACATTTCTTATAAAGTGGAGACATAGCTTCAACTATTATCACTATTCGTGTTCTTTAGAAAAAAGTGAAGATAACATTTTAATCAGGATTCCACTATTTAGCTTCTATTATGGTATTTAACACTCATATTAAAGAAAGAAACTTGTCTTATTCCTAGATGTTGTGGTGCAAGTGAAAACAATTACAGAAGAGTGAACGCCACATGTTTGTAAAAAGAAAATAATTTAAATTTAAAAATGCATTCTTAATGCATACATGGAACAGACTGACAGCTGTCAGAGGAGAGGGGGAGTTGGGGGACTGGATGAAAGAGGTGAAGGGGTGAAGTTAAAACACACACACACACACACACACACACACACACACACACACACACACAGCAGTGTGGTAGCCAAAGGAAAAAGGGGTATGGATACAGAGGAGGTGAGCAAAGTTGGGACATTGCTTGGGGCATTGGGCACACTACAAGGTGTGCAGATAATGTTTTATAAGTTGTACAGTTAAAAACTGTAGCCAAATTCAATTTTTAAAAAGTATCTTAAAAACATTGAGATAGTTTATGTGACTGTCTCAACAGTAATGACATAAAGTATTCTTGAAGTATCATGATTTCTAAAGCAAAGTTACTAAAAAATAGATGTATATATTTCAGATGACATTTTGCAAAGATGAGAACAGAAATTTACTTCCATTTATTTGCTTAATTTTTGAGCTAAATCTGTATGTTTTTTCATCAACTTGTGTGAAAATAATGTCAATGTATATGGGTATGTCCAAGCTATTTTTCCTTATATATAGTGACAAGGCTATGGACTCTACTAAATAAAAGGTCAAAGAGTTAATCGGTATAGTCTTAGGGTCTTTGTACCTCCAAGACCAGCCTTGAGGCTCTCCACAAACGAAGGTAAACATGCGTAGAGAGCGGAAAGCTATCTGGAGAGACGTTTCTGTGAAAGCTATTGATTAATTCTCAAAATAGAGGGTCAGTATTGGATTTGGCTTATTCTTGTGGCTCTCCTTCCTGGACTCTCTTTTGCTAAGTCCCCCTCTCATTATCACCTTCCTCTCAGGTAGGCAACTACATTCCGAGTGAACCCCTAACCAGCCCGTGCTAAGGTAGCATCTTTGTAGAGTTGAAGACATCGTGGTACACCTGTTTGTCTTTCAGTGAAATTTACGTTTGTTAAAATGACCTTCAAATGCAGTTTTAAGGAAGACCTCCCCTGCCCACAGTTGCTCACACCTTCTAGTCATGTCAATTTCCTCTGGGACCTGGAGCAAAACGGAGCACTTTGACAAATCTAAAAATAATCAGTCCATTAGTATCACGTTGCTTTCCTGAATGTAGCAAGGTGCTCTTTCTGCCTCCTGCATAAAATCACCCTCCCACACTCTATTCTATCTCTTCCGATGATGTATTATGTCCAGAATTCAAAGGAAACTTCTTTGACATGTTATTATCCCCCAAATATTAAAACATAATTGCATCTAAAATTGAACCAAAAGCTTTTTTTTATAAGCTTGCAATACTGTTTTACTACACTTATAGGTTTTGAATGCAGATCTTGGTGAAAACAAACTATGATATAAAAGAAATACAATAAATAGAAATACATTAATTAACACTTGACATTTGTTTCTTGAACATGTAATTATTTTATATAGTTTTTGTGAAAAAGCCCAAAAAGGAAAAATTATAGATTTTTGTAGACTACAAATGATTATGAAAATGGTATTATTTCAATAACATTGATTATAACTATGGACAATAATATTTAATATTTTTCTTAAAAATCTAAAATGCTATGTTTAAAAGGACATTTCATTTATTTTTTGCTAACATTGGAAAATAGCTACTATTCTTAAAGTAATTGGTTGATTCTACATGTCTGGAGTTAATATTATATAAGATTTTAGCAACAGCTTTAGGAAAAGTTTATTTATTTTTATAAATAAATTGGCCAGTTTTCATTAGAAATGATATGTGATAATATCATGGTTTTCAATCTTATAAATGATACTTTAGAAAAGCATTGTCTTTTCTCTTATCAAATATATCCTAACATGCTTCTTAAAATAATTTCCCAAATTTTGTATGTTTCCTTGAATATCTGGAAAATTAATTAATATTTACACACAGAAATAGAGTCTTTTAAAATACATTTTTATAGCCACTCACAGAACAATAAGAACATTCTACTAAGATTCTTTTCAATGTTAAAAAATGCATACAGTGGAGTCTGTTTTGGGGGATTGTAAGGGGAGAAACCTGGGGTGCTTTAGGTTAATGGACAATGATTAAGGTTAATGGCTGAGTGCTTAAGGTTAAGTGCTGTATTTACATAGCTGCCAGTTCTCTAGGAAAGAAGTCTTCATGTCTATCAATCAGTTCCAGCTAATAGCTAATTAAACAGCAAATGAGGCATGGAAACAAAAGGTAAAGACCCTCAACCTGCATTGACAGCGTGGATTTGTCAATTCTCAATCAAAAAGTATTTATTGAACAACTACTTTGTCTAAGCTGTGTTGTACGCAAAGAAGCTTAGCACCTAGTAGGAAATGGAGTAATGAATGAAGTACTTCAGCACAAGTAGCTATGAAAATAATGACAGAGGCAATACATGTTTTAGAATTCGGAGCAGGGAATGATACATCCTAGCTCAAGATTTCATAGAATGGGAAAGGATGTTTAAAGCATGCTTTAAAATTAATGGTTTACAAAGAACCAGACAGAGTTCATTCTTTAATAAGGTATACAACGTTATACAATGCAAACATCTGTCAATGACGCCATGTGCCATTTATATTATCCTGGCATAGTTTAAACATTAAAACTACATCAACAATTTATCAATAATATTAATAGGGAAGTTCAATAATTAGGAGTACTTACTTGCACTTCTTTGTCACATGCGAAACCTCTAGATCAATTTAAAGTAAGGGCAACAATAACAAAAATAGCGAGAGCAGGACTACACTGTAGCACACGAACCTTAAATTCAATGTAAACTTACTTAGACTAGGAAAATCAGAAAAATTTAGGCGAGGGCAGGGTCTGTGGAACCCGGCAGTTATCCAAGGCAAACTGCATTACTAACCCCCAAATGACAACATGATTAATTATATAAATGAGGTTTTCTAAAACAAGATTAATGTTCATCTCTGCAGCAGCCACTGGGAACAAAGCTTTGTACATGGAGCAGCAGCACTTTTACTCAATTAGCAACATTCACTCAGGGCTGTTTGCATTTCTCTTTCCCTTTCCTCACTAGCCCTGAATTTCAAAATGATTTCAAAATGAAGGCATGCTGGGAATGGAGCACATGGAGGTTAGGGGCTAAGAAGGAAAACCCTGAAATGGTAGAGAAAGTGAAAAATGACCCCTAACATAATTATTAAAAGTAAAATTTTAAACCTCTTTTAAGAAATATTTTTCTCTCAGTGAGGTTATTCCATTGGCTGGTTTCAAATTGCTTAGAGCAGGAGCATAAAGCAGGCAGAAATGAATGGGCAGGAGAAGTTGACATTGAATTGTAACAGATCCTGATCTGACAGTAAGAGTGATGGCTGGGGAGCAGCTTCCTTGAATTCAACCTAAACTTACTTAGACTGGGACCATCATGACAGCTCACAGGACAGCTTGCAGTTCTTGGCTTGAAATTCACCTCTTTGAACTTTTCTGAAGCAAAAATACTGGATAATTATTTTGAATTAGAAGAATGCTTCTACTAAAATGTCAATACACCCCCCAAAGGGTTAAAACTTTATTAATTAAACGATACCTATCAAACTGTATTTTTCACATGCTGTGTTTAATATGTTTCAACATGTGTGTAATGAACTTCCTTTCCAGGGCCTAGAAGTAATTACTACACCAATAGAACCAGTGTTTTGATTTAGGAATTGCTGGGCGTAAGGGTGACAACTCTGAAGAACAGACTGTTTAGGAGCGTGGAGCTTTTGAACTGAAAACATTGCTCTTGGCAGAAGTTCAAGTTTTGGGGTAATAGGAAATCATATGGCTTGTGGGTGACTCAATTGTAGAGAAAATTAGGGAAGAGAATTGGGAAAGTTGTAAAGAGAATGAAAAAGTGTCAAAAATAGTTTGGCAAGGATCAAAATTTGCTAAGGTTCAATCCTGGTCTTTATATTTCCTCCATCTTCTGGCTTCTAATTAGAAAAGGTCTTCCTTATCTCTGGAGTGGACCACAGAGAAGATGCTAGGAAATCAAAGCTGCAGCGATCCATTTGTCTTTCAAGTAGTCATTACCTCTTTCTTTTTTTGCATGTGCCTCTATTATTAACAGCTTTTGCTGTACAGTAGGGGTGAAATATAATTAAAATAAACATTATTTCATATATCTTGAAAGATAACTTTGAGATGTCATATTGAAAGAAAAAAATATTTTAAATATATGATTAATCCAAATTAGAAGAACCAGCTACAACCTATGCTAAAACTTAATTTCTATTAAATAAGAAGTAAAATGTATAATAAAAAAAAACCTACAGAATATACCTGTCAAATTTTACAGACTTACAGCTTTGATTTTGAAAGGGATTATGAAATAATTGCAATGTATCTTTCTATTTCTTTAAGTAATATCATTCTTAATGTGGTTTTATACATTTTCATTTTATTATACATAATTCAAGATAAGTTCACTACTTTCAGCTAATTACATTGCACTATCTCCATTTTATTATGGTGTCTATAGTTTGACAGAACAAAAAAATTATCTTTAATAGAATAAAAGCAAATTACTATCTATTTAAAGTGTGAGAAATGCAATTTAATTCCTTAATTCATGTAAGCCTTAACAGAAACCAGCAAAAATTAACTAAAAGAATCAATGTTCTCATTTTTCAATATTCAAGTAACTTGAGAATATTTAATTACTCAAAAGTTTATTAATTGAGTCAAGATTGACTTTAAGTCATTTAAAATATATCTTCTTTGTAAGAGTATTATATCTTCTACTTAAATTTTATTTCTAAATTATTTTATGTACTACTATTCAATAACTAAAGGCCTGGTGCACAACATTTGTGCACTGGGCGGGGGGGGGGGGGGGGGGATGGGGAAGGTCCCTCAGCCCAGTCTGAACTCTTTAGCAGAGCAGGAGCCCTCTGGGGATGTCCAACTGATAGCCCTAAGTTGTCAGTCGGACATTCTTAGCACTGCCACAGTTGTAAGAAAGGCTCCTGTCACCTCCTCTGTGCTCACCAGCCATGAGCCCAGCTTCTGGCTGAGTGGTGATCCCAGTGTGGGAGTGCACTGACCACCAGGGGGCAGCTGCTGCATTGAGCGTCTGCCTCCTGATAGTCAGTGCATGTCATAGCAACCAGTCATTCCACTATTTGGTAAATTTGCATATTAGCCTTTTATTATATAGGATATTAGCTATCATAAATAAAGTACTATATGTACACACTTTTTAAATTAGACAAAAAAGAAACTATATACATCATTTATTTAAAGTTCTAATTTTACAGTTGAAAAATTTTAGGTAGTATTAATAAATGATCTGTTCATTGTCATACTACTAATGCTGGCTTTAGAGCAAGTAGAAGCTCTGAGCTTTTGGTAGAGTCTCTCTTCTATATAAGACAATTTACATATATAAATGCATATACTTTACAATTACTGTGTAGCTAATATCCATTCCTAAACAGCAAACTATAAGCTCATTCTGAATTGCAATGTCTCTTAGTGTTCATTTAAATGAACATTAGTATTTATTTAAATATCAGTATTATAAATTCTTACTGGTGCTTTTAAAGTTGAACAATTAGTATTGGCAACCACAATAGTAAGAGCCCTCAAAATGTTCTGAACTTTCCCACCTTGTAGTCATTTCTGAAAAAAAAAAAATAGCTGACGTTAGTCCATAAACACTGATAATCAGAACTTGAATGTATAATCTGACTATTCCACTGCTTCCTCTGGAAAAGCTGGAGTTTCTGACATGTCCACACCCTTCCCTCTATAACATACTATGTCATGTGGAACTATGTGTAATATCATTGCTCTGGCCACAACTCCTAATGGACTGTGGATGGGTCCTATTAGCCTTTCTTCATTCACAGGTGGTCCTCCAGAGTTAGTATCTTGAGTTTTGAAAGCAATTTCTTGCTTATATTAAAGTCTTGTTTATTTAAAGCAATTACATAATTGACTGAGTTTTAGCCTTTTAAAATGTAGCCTTAACGTTTCTTAGTCTAATCTCATACACAGGACACACAATTCCCTTGGAACTTTTAATTAATACATTCAGATGTTATTGAGCCTTTCAAAATGCTGGCATGAAGGTGTGCATAGTTTTTAAAGTTTACAGAGAGGACAGCAATGCTTAACATGCTTTGGAAATGAAATCAAATGGACAACTGATGGCAGGTCTCGGTGCAATAACCACAGCTATAAACCTAAGTGCAGTCTGCTTTTGTAGGCCAAATGGAAATATGCATGTAGTCCTTAAAATTAATCTTCACGCTAACACTCTGTAATAATTAAAGTGTAATACTTTAATTAGAATAGACATCCTTCTGATGTCCTTCTAAATGACCTTCCGAAGAAGCCGGGATGCAAGGGAAGCAGGGGTCCTGGGTACCAGAGGGAAGCCGGTGCCAGCAGCTGGGGGAAAAGCCTACTCTTGCATGAATTTCCTGCATCAGGCCTGTAGCCTGTGGAAAAAGACTAACAATATACTTTCCTCCTCTTCATAACAATTGAATCTTTTATGCACTGGCTAGCTCCATTCTTCAGGGAACCTGATAAAAGTTAGAATGCCTCAGAGGAACCCGTGCTGCTGCCCTGCTACAGTATGGTCTCGTCTTGGCCGAGCTCCTTCAAGAGTAGGCTCACGTCAACCCTGGTCAATGGTGGTCTTATATGTCTAGTTGCTCAACAGAATCTAAAAAGTACTCTGAATGGGCAATATATTACCCAAGTCATATTAACGTAAAACATAACTGGGTTTTATCACAATATAAAAATAAGTTTACAATTTCCAAAATGGACACATTTTTTAAAGTTAATAATGATATCAAAATAATTCGCATGCCACCTATAAGACATCTGTGTAATGCTTTTGGTAGCCATAGTTATTGTTCAAAGTTATACATTAAATAATATAAAAATCCATTATCTCTAGAGCAGCAGTGAATACCAATTGTTTAACTTTGTGATGAGATTATTTTTAAATTATAGAGCATGATTTGTTAAATAAAATAGAAATCGTTTTTATTTAATAAAACTATTGCTGTGGAATATATAATAGAAATATGCTAATATAAGGTTATTCATGCATGTATGTATTTTTAAAATGTATTTTATTGATTTTTTACAGAGAGGAAGGTATAGGGATAGAGAGTTAGAAACATCGATGAGAAAGAAACATCAATCAGCTGCCTCCTGCACACCTCCTACTGGGGATGTGCCTGCAACCAAGGTACATGCCCTTGACCGGAATCAAACCTGGGACCTTTCAGTCCACAGGCCAATGCTCTATCCACTGAGCCAAACCAGCCAGGGTCACACATGCATGTATTGTCTTTCACACACAAACTACATACACACGCAGAACAAGTTATTACATTATTGTAACACAAATTAATAACTATACCAAAAATATCATATAAAGACAAGATTTGATATAAAAAGTATATATTTCTACATGATAAATCTATTGATAGCATTTTCATTTTCATTAAAGTGCCAAAATAATGGCATTGTTTTATATCATATTAATTTCTTATATTGTCTTAAAGAAAAATATGATGGCAATGCTAATGCTTTTGTCAGGTAACACTCTTATCATAAATATAGTCTATAGGTATGCCTTGCTTTACTATGCTTCACTTGATTGCACTTTGTAGATATTGTGGTTGCCCTGTGGTTAGTGAGTATTGCTACCATTTTTTTCTAATAACACATTGTGTCACATTTGGTAAGTCACTATATGTCTTTGTGTCACATTTTGCTAATATTTATATTTCCCATGTTTTCACTGTTATTGTATTTGTTATGGTGATCTGTGATCAGTGATCTTTGTTGTTACAATTGTTATTGTTTTCAGATATCACAATCCACAGCCATCTATAACACTTAACTAAATTGATAGATGTTATGTGTGTTCTGACTGTTCCACTGATCAGCCATTCCTCCTCCTCTTTCTCTCTCCGATGGCCTCCCTACTTTTTGAGATACCACAATATTGAAATTTCACCCAATTAAGAACCCTATAATGGCCTCTAAAAGTCAAGTGAAATAAAGTCGCATGTCTCTCACTTTAAATCAAAAGCTAGAAATTATTACAATGAAGAAGGAAAGTATATCAAAGCTGAGATAGGGTAATAGCTATGACTTTTGTACCAAACAGTTAGTGAATTGTGAATGTAAAGGCAAAGTTCTTGAAGGAAACTAAAAGTGTAACTTCAGTAAAGACACAAATTCTAAAGTGAAACAGTATTATTGATATGGAAATTCTCGTGGTCTGAATAGAAGATCAAACCATCAACAACATTCCCTAAAACAAAGCCTAATCCATAGCAAAGGTGCTTACTTTCTTTATTACTCTGCAGGCTGAGAGGTGAGGAAGCTGCAGAAGAAAAGGTTGAAGCTAGAAGAAGTTAGTTCATGAGGTTTAAGAAAAGAAGCCATTTCTGTAACATAAAAGTGCCAGGTGGAGCAGCCAGTTATCCAGAAGACCTAGCTAAAATCATGAATGACGGTGGCTTTTCAGTGTAGATGAAACTTATATTGTAAGGTGCCACCTAGGACTTTCACAGCTACAGAGGAGACAAGGTCTGGCTTCAAAGCTTCAAAGAACAGGTTGACTCTTGGTCAGGCCTAGTGCAGCTGGTGACTCCAAATTGAAGCCAACAGTCATTTACCATTTGAAAATCCTAGGACCGTCAAGAATTATACTCTATCTCCTCTGCCTGTGCTCCATAAATGCAACAACAAAGCCTGGATGAGTGCACATCTGTTTACAACATGGTTTATTGAATATTTTAAGCCCACTGCTGAAACCTTCTTCTCAGGGAGAAAAAAAATGTTCCTTTCAAAAATATTACTGCTTATTGACAATAGACCCAAAAGCTCTGATAGAGATGTACAACAAGATTAATGCTTTTTCAAGTCTACTAATAATAACATGATATTCATTCTGCAGGCCCTGGATCAAAGAGTAAATTTGACTTTTCAGTCTTATTTAAGAAATGCATTCCATAAGACTATAGCTGCCATACCTAGTGATTCCTCTGCTGGATCTGGGCAAAGGAGGATGAAACCTTCTGGAAAGGATTCACCATTCTAGATGCCATTAAGAATAGTTATGATTCATGGTAAGAGGTCAACATAGCAACATTAACAGGAGTGTAGAAGGAACTGCTTTCATCCTTCATGGTTAACTCTCAAGGTTTCAAGTCTAAGTGGAAGCAGTTACTTTAGATCTGGTAGAAACAGCAAGAGATCTAGAATTAAAGGTATAGATTGTGACTGAATTGCTGCAATGTCCTGAAAACTTTAAAAGATGAGGAGTTGCTTCTTGTTGGAAGAGCAAAGAAAGTGGTTTCCTGAGATGGAATCTATTCCAGATGAAGAAGCTGTGAAGATTGCTGAAATGACAACCAAGAATTTATAATGTTACAGAAACTTAATTGCTAAAGCAGTAGCAGGGTTTGAGAGGACTGACTTCAATTCTGAAAGAAGTGTTACTGTGGGTAAGATGCTATCCAACAACATCACAGGCTACGGAAAAACTGCTCCCATAAGAAAAAGCCAGTCAATCAGTGCAACAAACTTTCTTGTTGCCTCATTTAGGAAGTCGCCACAGCCAACACACACTTCAGACCCCACCACCCCGATCAGTCAGAGCCATCAATAAGTCAAGACCCTCTGTTAGCAAAAACATTACAACTCACCAAAAATGCAGATGGTAGTTAGTAATAATGTATTTTTAAATTAAGGTATGTTCACTGTTTTTCAGACATTATGCTATTGCACTACTGTAATAGTATAATGTAAACATAACTTTTATATGTACTTGTATATCCAAAGTCTCATGTGACTTGCTTTATTGTGATGCTCATTTCATTGTGGTGGGCTGAAACCAGACTTGCAAGATCTCCCAGGTATGCCTACATATGCTCATCCTTAAGATTCATAAAGTATTGAAATAGTTTGAGACCCTAAACTCCACTCCAAGGAACTAGAGCTAGAACATAAATAGTTTATGACCCAATCTACATTGCATTTGAGCTTCTTGGCATGTTGGCACAGCTTCACTTCTTTTCAGCATTATATTAATCACTTGAAATTTAACTTTGGTTTAGTGTTATCAATAAAAAATGACAAAATAAAATACATTGATCACCTTTAAATGGAACTTATATATTCAATTTTTCTTGTAAATATGAAGATTAAATGAGATAATGTAAATCACAAGAAATGTAGTTAGTGAAATGATTCTCCTTCTTTATAGTCATTCACATATAATTGCTTTTATATCTTGAAGGAAATTGAAATGTTTTTAAATAAACTAATGTTAGTCAAATTTTAATTTTGTATACATTAATTTAGAGAACAATATCGTTTGTGATAAAGTATACTGCTAGCATTATTTGAGAAGTGAAAAAAATAGTGTTTTGGTGGTATCTCATGGGGTATCTGAGAGCAAAAATAGCAGACAATATATGTCAATATTTAGCGTGAATCTTAGCACATTTTAGCTAGTACTAACAATATTCTCCTTTTTCACTACTTTTCAAACGAATGTTGGCTGTGAATGGGTGGATAAACCAAACTTAATTCAAGAGTTCAGTATGTGGACTCATTTTCATATGTTAAACATTTTATTTCCATTGTTAACTTTATTTCTTAATTTTTTTCAAAACAGGACAGGAGAAAGACACATAGACAAATGTCTTTCTCTGACTGGCTTATTTTGACAATTGCCTAGACGGTGTGACTCAATTGGTTGTAGCATCATCCCATACACTAAAAGGTGGCAGGTTCGATTCCTGGTCAGGGCACATACCAAGTTTCAGGTTTGATCTCCATTTGGGGCTTGTACAGCAGGCAACCAATTGATGTCTCTCTCTCTCTCACTCGCTCTCACTCTCACTCTTGCTCTCGCTCTATCTTTTCCTTTCCCTCTCCCTCACCCCCTCCCCCTCATTCCCTTCCTTTCTCTAAAAAATCAATTTAAGAAAAAGAAATGTCATAAATCAAATATGAGTCCTTCATCACCTTTACAAATGAAGGTTTGAAAAGTGTTTGGTCATGGAACGAATTATTAATTTAAACTTATGTTTTGTTAAGTGAGATTTAGACACAGATACAATTTTTGTGATTAAATACTACTAAATATATATAGTCTAAGGGAGAAAATATGCATTATGCTTTATGTGATACAACATAAATTACATCAAACATATAATCCTATACTACATATGAAACCCTTTAAAATCTGGCAAGAGTCTTGTGGGAAAGGTCATATACATGGCTTGTGCATTTCCATGCTCTTTTATAATGTGTGATAATTTCTCTAAGTTATTCCTGGTCACTTAACAAAGGGCTGTGCAAAGTCCTTTTACATTTAAATAATCACAAAAATGTTACCTACTTGATATTCTTCACATTTTGAGAGTGAGGTACTTAATTGTCAGAAAGAAAACTGAACCCCAGTATTTGTGTTTAGTGCTCAACTTACAGAGGATTTTAGATTTATAATTCATGTGAAATATAATTATAAATGCTAAAAAGTATATGCATAATTAGTAGTACATAATTTATCTAGCAAAAATAACTCCTAGGGTGATTAAAAATACTATTTAACGGGAAAATAATTACCTTGCATAGGCATTTAAGTACATCTGACCAGAAACAAAGTCAAAATGTAAGCTGTAATGGAAGTACAAATAGAACCCTAATAATCCCTCTTTGCTATTCCTAAACTCAAATGTATAATATTAAGGAATAAATCAAAGTTGACTGCTAATTAGAATCCACTTTGATTTTTTGAGTTAGACACAACTGCAATTTTTTACTTTTTAAAAATATTTTATTGATTTTTCACAGAGAGGAAGGGAGACAGAGAGTTAGAAACATCGATGAGAGAGAAATATTGATCAGCTGTCTCCTGCACACTTCCCACAGGGGATGTGCCTGCGACCAAGATACATGCCTCTGCCCAGAATCGAACCTGGGACTTTCTAGTCTGCAGATTGACGCTCTATCCACTGAGTCAAACCAGTCTTGGTATGCAATTTTTACTTTGAACATACATCAATGATAAAGTATACTTCATAACAAGATTAAAAATTGATATCCTGTTCAAAATATGTTATAGGTTTCAATGGGCCTAAAATGAAGAAACATTTAATATTACCCAGGGTAGAAACTATGAACTTCTGCATATTTGTTAGAGACTCCTGAACCTCTTGGATCTATTTTTTTTTTTCTAACAAATATGCAAAAGTTCTTGGTTTAGAACTAGATCCAAGAGGTTCAGGAGTCTGAGTCCTATAGAGAGACTGGACCCAGAGCCTTCCATGCAAAGGAAGAAACATAAGTTGAGCTGTGATTGACAGCTGTCTTGGGCTTCAAAATGTAGGGATCTGTAAAATGAGGCAGGGGCAGCCAACCACCAGATATGGGTGGCACTGTTCACCAGCACAATGTGTAAGCCTACAATGTTCCCAATGTTGTCCTGAAACAGGTGAAAAAGTAACCAGTAAAAGATTTAATTGTAGACCTGGGATCTGCTGGAAGGCTTGGGATGGGTCAGGAAAGGAGAGAGGGAAGGGGAAGAGGAGACTCACTTAAGATGAGCTTATACTAGTAAATGCAAATGAAGTCCTTTCTAGATAGTTCAAAAAGGATTTATGGGGATAAGATTAACTTCAAGGAGTGAATCTGTTGATCTCTTTGAGTAATGATAGTGATAGAGGAAGTCTTTGACCACTGTTTTTTTAAGTAATCATTAATCCTCAAGGTATTTAGAGCTTTCAGATCCTGTCACCGTGGATTAATTCTTCCAGGATCTTGAAATTAGGTTGAAACATTACTTGTTTTCTTTTATAAAAATAATCCATTTCTATAAATGCCAACCACACCTAAATATCTTTACCAAATCTTTCATGAGAACCAAAGAATATGTGATATTAAAATAATATTTATGTCTACCTACCTTTTCAGAAAAATCAGATAGATTGTGCTTGCTAAAATTTTAAAGTAATTTCTTCATGTTCATTTCATTTTTCATTTATCTTGTATGAGTCTGGTTGTATTTATAAAAGTAATCTAAGTCTTAGCTTAAATATTACAAAAATATAGACTTTATAAAAACACCAAAACTCCCTTTAAACTGAATATTCTGTCTCTATCTGGAAGAGGATACACAAATCCATGATGATAAAAGTTAATTATGAAATGAAAGGATTTTTAAAATAATAAATATTTTGTTTTTGATCTCTATATAAATAATGTTCTCAATCAAATTGATAAATATCCATCTTGGAGAGAGAGTATTTGAGCAGACAGACATAACACAGATGCAGGTCCTGGGAAAATCTGTACTTGAAATGAAATCTCTCCAATAGGTGCTTTCCAGGCTATGTCTGCATGACAAAATAAGTCCACAGATAAAGGGAAAATTCAATTACTATTTGATTTTATTTAAAAATACATATCTAGATGGCCCTGCTGAATAACTGAGGCCTGAAAATCTTTGCAGGCGAATATTGACAGTTCATTTATTTCACTGCTTTAGAGGTGGGAATGTTTTGAGGTGACTCTCATTGAGGGG
The DNA here is from genome assembly GCA_027563665.1 of Antrozous pallidus. Lineage (NCBI taxonomy): Eukaryota > Metazoa > Chordata > Mammalia > Chiroptera > Vespertilionidae > Antrozous > Antrozous pallidus. Next base: position 52,711,906 of record CM050521.1, read on the forward strand.
CTGTTGTGATTAGAGTCACCCCTGATAAGGTCAGAGTGATTGGAAATACCCTCAGGGGACACAGACTTCTCAGAGAATTAATATTAACAGGTATAGACATTTAGCAACTCAATGAGGATGGGAAGTCCAGTTTCTTCCCCAAATGTCTGCAATGTAACTGTAACTCCTTTATCTGTAGTAAAACCTCAGAAAAGTAGTAGGGTCTATTAGGGCTGGATGATGACATAATTTGAAGAGAGGTCATACAAACTGGCATGTGACTATTTATGTTTTGTTTGATTGGGTGTCTACCTTTTCACATTTATGAACTGCTTTCAGAGTTCAAGTAGTCCTAATAAGGTGATCAGAGATTAAAGACAACTTTGCACTGATAATGAAGTTACCTGTTAAGGAAGTGGTTCTGAGGCACAGTTCATTTGAACCTAAGTTCCACTACTTACTAGTTGTGCAACACTGGGCAAGTCCCTCAACCACTCTATTTTTACATTTATAAATGGAAATAGAAATAGTCCTTACTTCACAGAGCTCCCAGGATAAATGAATTATCCATAAAAAATGCTAGTTCCTTATGGATGACCAACTGATACTATTCATTAACACCAAATCTGGAAGTACTTGACTTCCAATACAGAGCAAAAATGAAACTCTGAATAGGAGAGTACCTAGAAGATATAGCCGTGAGCGCTAATAAGGTGACAGGAAATAAGAAAGTACTAATTTTTTTTAAAAAAAATTTTTATTGTTTAAAGTTTTACATATAGTAGTACATATATCTCCTTTTTTTCCTCATTGACCTTTCCCCAACCTTTCCTATCCCCTGTCACATATACTCATACCACCCTGCCCAGTGTCTTGTGTCCATTGGTTGTGCTTATACATATGCAGACAAGTCCTTTGGTTGATCTCTTTCCCGTCTTCCCCAACACTGGTCCCCAGCCTTCCTGCTGTAATTTGACAGTCTGTTTGATGGAAAGCACTAAACTCTTATGAAGCTGACTACACTGTCGCCTCCTTGAGTGACCATTGAAATTGGAGTACATTTTTTCCCAACACTTCCCATCTTTATATGTAATATTAGAGGCCCGGTGGACAAAATTTGTGCATGTGGGGTGGGAGGGAGTGTCCCTCAGCCCAGCCTGCACCCTCTCCAATCTGGGACCCCTTGAGGGATGTCCGACTGCCCTTTTAGGTTTGATCCTACCAGGATCAGGCCTAAACGGGCAGTCGGACATCACTCCCACAATCCAGGACTGCTGGCTCCCAATTGCTCGCCTGCCTGCCTTCCTGATTGCCCCTAACTGCTTCTGCCTGCCTGCCTGATTACCTGCTAACCACTCCCCTGCCAGCCTGATTGATGCCTAATTCTCCTCTGCCAGCCTGTTTGTCCCTAACTGTCCTCCCCTGTAAGCCTGGGTTCCCCCCAACTGCCCTTCCCTGCAGGCCTGGTCACCCCCAACTTCCCTCCTCTGCCAGCCTGGTTTCTTCCAGCTGCCTTCACAAGCTGGCCTGATCACCAACAACTACAATCTCTTCCAGACCAGGTCCCTCCCAACTGCCCTCTTCTGCTGGCTATCTTGTGGTGGCCATCTTGTGTCCACATGGAGCAGGATCTTTAACCATGTGGGGGAAGCCATCTTGTGTGTTGGAGTGATGGTCAGTTTGCATATAACTCTTTTATTAGATAGGATAGCTCCTTTATTACAACTGAAGATGTAGTTATTAAACCCTATAAATGTTAATTTATGACTAAAAAATAAATAAATAAGTTAGAAGAGAATAACCCTTAGAATAAGTTTACCTATTCTGTGATTTCTAAAACTTTTATCCAAGCATATGAAAAATTTTATGCATTATAGATATAGTATATATACTTACATTGTTTGTATTACTATATTACCCATATTGGAATCTTATTTGAAAACAGGCAGAGATAAAGCCAGAGTAACACAAAATACATATAAATAAAAAGATGACCATCTACTTTGTGAATTGCCTAAATTTAATCTTTATTGGCAAAATATAATTTCAGTCAAAAATTTTTGTTTTTTATTCATTTTAAAGTAGACTTAATGTTTTCCAGCAAATATATCCTCTATTTAATAAAAGAGTAAGATGAAAATTAACCATCACTCCACTATACCCACAAGCCACATCCACTAGCCAATCAGGAGTGAGTATGCAAATTAACCCCAACCAAGATGGCTGTGGCCATGGAGAGAGCAGGAGGGAGGCTTTGGTTTCCCTGGTGATGAAGGAAGCCAAGTTTCTGCACACCTTGCCTGACCTAGACCTCCACTTAAGGCTACAAAGTTTCAATTATAGAAGATAAATAAATCCCAACAGAAATGCCTGCCACCATGGAGGAAGCAGAAGGCTTGGCTCTGCTCCAGGCTACGAAGTTTCAATTCTAGAAGATTAATAAATCCCAGATCCCAGAGCCTCCTCTTGGGTTGCCAGAGGAGCCTGGCCAGCCTGCAAACCACCACAGGCTCTCCCAGACCACCCCATGCTTCAAGGGAACCCCCACCCTGAAATTGGACACCCTTCAGGGCAAACCAGCTGGCCCACACCCATGGACCAGGCCTCTATCCTATCTAATAAAAGAGTAATGTGCAGATTGACCATTACTCCAAGACACAAGATGGTTTCTCCCATGTGTACAAAGTTTCTGCCCCCATGTGGACACAAGATGGCCACCAGGGGAGGGAAGTTGGGAGGGAACAGGCCTGCAAAGGAGGGCAATTGTGGGCGATCAGTCCAGCAGGGGAGGGCAGTAGGGAGAGACCAGGCCTGCACAGGAGGGCAGTTGGAGGCTATCAAGCCTGGAGGGGCGGGCAGTTAGGGGTGACCAGGCCAGCAGAGGAGGTAAGCTGGGGACAAACAGGCTGGCAGGAGAGCAGTTAGACATAAATCAGGCTGGTAGGGGAGTGTTTAGGGGGTGATCAGGCTGGCAGGCCAAAGCAGTTAAGGGCAATCAGAAAGGCAGGCAGGCAAGCAGTTGGGAGCCAGCAGTCCTGGATTGTGAGAGGGATGTCTGACTGCCCGTTTAAAAGTCGGTCATACCTAGAGGAGTACCAGATTGGAGAGGGTGGAGGCTTGGCTGAGGGACACCCCCACCCCATGCAGATATTCGTGCATGGGGCCTCTAGTTAATTATAATGGTTATAACTAAACCAACATTATCACTTTTGTGGCTAAATTGCTTGAGGATGTCACCTGGGTTTATAGTTACTCAAATCATCTCCATGTAGCTATATTCTTAAAGTGAATTTCTCTATCAGCAAACCATCTTTACCTGCAAGAGTTATCTTTATATATTTACTTGCTAGCATACAGCTAGGGCTTAAGCTCAATAAATCTTACGTAAAATATCAAACCCTTTATCTGTCACTCCATCTTCATCACCCCATTCAGTGCCCCGTAAAGGTTATTAAATTAACTGAAATTTAAGCAAAGGTTCTACAGTGTAACTATTTGGATAAAGAGTAAAATTCTCATTCATCATCCCATGCCCTCAATAATAGGCTGGACTGATTTTTTTCACTTTATTATTATTATTATTTTTATTGAACCAAATATACTAACTAATACGCTGCTATCATATGAAACCAACCACCAGATGCTTAAAAATTGCAGGATAGTACCACTTGATTTTTATTACACTTTGAAAGGCAAATGAAGTAAATCAAGAAGAAACAAATCCAAATGCAGTGCTGAAGTGAGGCCTGGGCTTTCAAACTGGCTTCCTATTAATCACAGGGCTGACCTTTTCATTAAGGGGCACTTGTTGGAGTCACTGACAGGGCTACAGCATTCATATGTGTGAACTATACTCTGCGGTATTCATGTACCGGGGAAGACATAGTGAAATTAGATTCTCTCCCTGTAGGGGGTAGACATTGACCGCTATTCAATGCCAACAATTGTCGGTTAAAGTATCTCATGAAAAATGACTTTTAAACTGCGTTTACTCCACCACCCTTAATGTCAAATGCGATTCTAAAAGAAATATATTTAACCAGGAGTAATTAATTAGACCTCTCATAGCAGCAAACTTTATCTAAGCTAAATCATTTCTGAATAGACACAAAGGAGTCATAAGAATTCTACTGTCATGGCTTTTAAACCATCAATTTCAATAATGTCTATCTGTAATCTTTAGAAAACAAAAAGGAAACACTGGCCAGTGGGGGATTAGTTAAATAATGCAACAGTGTATTATCTAATTTCACCTGCCTATACACTTCAGATATGTGCATTGTCTTTTGATATGACAATGCCTTCCATATTGGTTTTTCAAGTAAAAAAAATATCGAAGTTAAAAAAACACACACTTCAAATGATGACTACACAGTGATAAGATGTGCCGACAGTTTTTATTGCATCTTTTTAACATATGATTGCAGTTGTGCAATATTTGACAGGTTGAATTTGGGAATCCTAACTGAATCTTTGTCAGGGCATATGTGCAATGTGTTTACTTCTTACATGAAACACCATGCATTTGAACAGCAAACACATTCTTTCACATTGGCTGACGTTCCACCTGAAAAAAGTCCACCAGTTAGCTTGTTAACACAATTCAGGATATATAGTGTAGTAGTAGAAAGATTCCCTGTAGCCAAGTAAAAATAAGAGCAGGGGCTCAAGGAATAGAACTGCACTTACATCAAATCTGAACTTCAAGTTCAAACATAGTTTAATGGTGAATCTGAAGTTGTAAATGCAAAGTAAACGCAATGTGAAGGCTGCTTCAAACCAAGCATGAAAGACCAAAAAGTCAAAGTTGAGATTTCCTACATCTGGTTTTAATATCTCTTCCTATACTATTAGACAAGTGAACTTTTGTTTTTGTTTTGTTTGTGTTACAAATTCATTATCATTGTCATTGCTTCCACAACCCAGGCCCGGGTTTAGAGGTTTTAGGGCCACTTTTTTGGTAAGAGACTGAGCGGCACAAATTGGTTAAGCAAAATCTCCAAGTAAATCGTTCACATTCATGTATAAATAATGACATTAATTGATTTTTACACAAACATGATTATGTGTAAAAGTTGAAATCCATGTCCAAGAAGATCATGTGCTTCTTAAAGACTGGTTTCTATTTCTCATACATGTGACAAAACATTGGCCACCGTCACGTTTGACAGGAATGAAGGACATGTCACCCAGAAAGAGCAGCTCATACGCCAGGCTACAAGATTGGCTTAGCAACGTTATTAGCACCACATTTGAGTTCCGAGCCCGTCGGAAGGGGGAAGTCAGTCGCCGAGTCTGTAAGCCTCAGTGACGGTGCCAAGGTTTGCACCGTGCAAACCGAAACCAGAGGCAATCCTCGGGGTTATGAACGCAGGCTTTTCTGCTGGTTCACTTTTACCAAATCTTTAGAGGATTCCCCGAGAGTAAACATCTCTAATGCATTCCAAGTAAAAGAGAGAGAGAGGGTAAAAAAAAAAAAAAAAAAAAAAAAAGATAAATATCCCACTTACTGCCTGTGCCGTCCTGTCCTCTGTCCACACGTGGAGGTGAAGGGGTGGGTCTGCCGTCCTTGCCGCGCTCCAGGTTGCCCCCCCGGATTAGGCATCCATGGGAGCGGCAAGAAGCGTGTTGACTTTGTAACTGGACCAGGAGCGGCGCATCGCCCTGCTGCCGGAGAGCCGGCCAGGACAGAGTGCTCCACTTCAGCCCGAGAGAGCGCAGCATCGATTACCCCCGGGGCTCTGCCATTCCACCTACACCTGGGCGGATCTATCAAGCTTCATCTCTATTAGACTGTTTGACTCTGTGGTTAAAGAGGGAGGAGGGGGGAAGAGAGGCTCGCCGTTGTCACACTTGTTTCCTATTAAAGAGCCTTACGGTGGATTGAGTAATTGTGTACGAAGGTAGTCTGGCTGGCAGATGTGTGCGGCCCCAGCGGAGCCCTAGATTCAAGGCAGATGGGCTGTACCAGGGCGCAAACAACGCTGAGAGAGAGAGAGGCGTGATTAAAACAGCAGGCCTCTGTTTTATGGTATTGGAAGTGGGGTAGCAGGAAAGCCCCTGGGAGCCAGAGTTCCCCAAATGGTATTGCTCCACCGCAAGCAGAACAATAAATTCAATAAAAAAAAAAGAAAAAGAAAGAAAGATGTTCCAGCTACAGAAGTTACAGAGGTCTTTATAATACGCACTTTAACTATTAATGAAGGACTAAATGAAGCGCCCTTCCCCCAACACCCTACCTGAATTTAATTAAAACTACTCAATCATGGGTCATAGTGGGTTATTGATAGTGTTAACGTGATGGATTTGAAACAGATCCTTCATTCGGCGATGTAAGCCAAGGTTATCTTTTTAATCTGAATGAAATTGCTTTAGGGAGATTTACACTGTGAGGCAGATTGACATTCTGCTATGGGGCATTTAAAAAAAAATGCAGTTGAAGCCGATTGTTAGAAAAAATGTCCTCTTGTAGGGATTTCTTCTTACCACATATTATTTTAGGCACCTTAACCCATGGAAATTTTAGAGCTTTCTATTTCACACTCTTTGAGAATGAAAAATGTATAAGTAGGCAGAATGACTACAGTTAATTTTCACAGATGAGAACTGTTTGATCTATTTTCCAGTGTTGTTAAATTAGGAACCCAGTGCATGAATTCATGCACCTTGAAAGGATCTGTGGGCTGTAAGGTTGTGGTGGGCACAGGGGCCGATCCCAGCCATCCTCTGCACCCCCACCTGGCCCCTCCCTCTGGGGGCCCTGGTTCCTTGTCTGTTGGCAGCTCTGCTCTGCTGCTGCCACTCTGACATGCTGACTGTGCTGGCCCCACTTGCATCTGCTGACAGCGTGTGGTGATTGGGGCCAGTGCCATCAGTGGGTACAAGCAGGGCTGGTGCCCTCAGTGGGTGCAAGCAGCAGCTGCCCCCCCCCCCCAATCACTGCTCAGGAGCAGGGGGAGGTAGAGAAGTCCTCAGAGGTTATCAGGCACGGCAGCAGAGTGATTGGGGCTGGCACTGGCAGCAGGTGCAAGCTCCCAGTGGGACCACTGCATTCTCGGGGTCAAAGAATTTTCAGTAACCACCAGAGGCTCTCCCCAATGACAGTGACCAGTGCCCTGCCTTGGACTGGAATCCCCCCTCACCTGCTCATCCCACTGCAGCTGATGCCTGCCATGTTCCATGCTCTACCACCTGTTGCCAACACTGCCATGTTCTGAGCTGCTCCCTGGTGGTCAGCACACATTGTAGCAACCAATTACTTGATTGTTCCATTGTTTTGCTGTTTGGTCTATTTGCATATTAGGGTTTAATATATATAGACTAGGGGCCTGGTGGATGAAATTCATGCACTAAGGTTGGGTGGTCCCTCAACCCAACCTGCCCCCTCTCACATACTGGGAGCCCTCAGGGGATGTCCAACTGATGGCTCACCCCCAGCCATCTCCCTGCTCAAATAAGCCCTGGCTGCCTGCAACCACCCGGCCCTGGGGGCTGGGTGCTCACCACCACTTCCCCTCACAGCACCCGGAGGCTTGGTGCTCACTGCCACCACCATCACCCTTTCATCTCCAACCCTGGGGCCTGGCACTAGCACCAATTGGCCCCACCCCCACTCCTGATTGGCTGGTAGCATAGTCAATCAGGAGAAAATTTGCATGTTTCTCTTTTATTATACAGGATAGTGTGAAATTACTTTATGATTAACCATGATGACGATAGTGATAATTGAACAATTGCTACACGCCAGAAACTGCAATGAGCTCAACATGCCTATCTCTTAAAGTCCTACAATGACACTTTGAGGTCAGTATTACCATTATTATCACCTTTTTTTCTGTTATAGATGAGGGAAACAGTTATAGAGGTCTTGCTAACCAAGGTCACCCATTTTTTTATGATTTGGAAACAAGATTTCATTGTAATTCACTCTTCTCCATGTCATACAATCTCTATGCAGAACAATTCTTTTCCTGCACAAAATAAGATGATTACCATTGATTCCTTTTACAGGAAAATTGGAAATAAATGTTTCTTTTATTTCTCTGAGTAGTTATAACTTAGAATTAAGTTCTCTAAATCAGCAGGAAGAAACATTAGGTTGAAAATTTTAAATTTCAATAAACAAATAAATTCTTAATTTTCAGTGTTTCCCTAAGTCAACCAAAATATATTGTTTAATTAATCATTTCTTATTTTTAAATATATTTTACCATTTTCTTATAGGAGATAATGCTTTATTCCTTCTAATTCCTTTACTAATTCCTTAGTAAAATCATTACTAAGTATATTTTAAAAAGAAGAACAATACACTTATTTTGTTCCTGCAAACAAAGAAGATAAGAAAAGTAAATTTGAAAGTCAGTTATATCACAGTTTTGTGAAATTATTATTTAAATAATAAGATTTATATTTAAGAAAACATTTTGCAAAAAATAAAATAAAATTATGGTTTAAATAGTAGCATAGTCTATGTTATATGTCAGATTACACTGACATACATATAATCCTCAGACTTTGGATATTTATAATAATCATGCTCAAAAGTTAGCAAAGTATCCTATCTATCATTTCATTCAAAGCAATAGAATAATAATGAATATGCTTCTAAATATAAGAATAAATTCAAGGGAATTATTAAAGGATAGTGAAGGAGAACTCTAGTGCATGGTAAAAATGATTATCAAGTATCAAAAAGAGATAGGTAGAAACAAAGAGTAGAGATAACACTGGGTGAAAAAACAGGTCATGATTTAAATGGAACCCAAGGGGCCAATGCAACTTGAAGCCTAAATGGTTCATAACTACTGCTTGTATACAGATGCAATATGAGGAGAGAGCATTCTAAACTATTTCTGGTTATTTTAATGTGTGTTTGTGTATAAGTGTGTGAATGTATGCTTGAGGGTTTTTATACCCCAAAGACATTATAGGCATATTTTGATATTAGAGTTATAGAAAACACAGTGCTGGGAGAATATAGAACTATAGAAATATTTTATAAGAGAAAAATAGATCTTATTTTTATTTAATTGGCATTAAGTAAATTAGGCTAAAGTTTACTTGTGACCATTTAAAATTTCTTTTATGAAGTTCAGCCAGACATTTACAATTTTCAGATTTTCAAAGTTTTCATTGGAAAAAACAAATAAAAATTCTACATTTTCATGGTTTTACATAAAATGCCATGAATACTTTCAATGAGATTTATTTATATCTTGGCTGAAAGTGGTACATATTGGAAATATCCCAAGAAATGTCCTGGGGAGTTTCCAGTCTAACTTATATATGAAAGTCAGGGTAAGATTTGGACAAGCATAGATACTTTATTTTTATTTATTTTTAGTTTTTTTCACAACCCATCATATCAGCTTATTCTCAAAATAGTCTTTTATACCAAAATGTTATCAAATTTATGAACTGATTACTAAGTGCTTGCAGTTTCCTTTTTTCTTTACAAAAATGAAAATCAAAATCTTTCCACAACCAAGTCACCTTGTTTCTGATTTCTACCTCCACCTTCCATTGTGTTTATCACTATATCATAACAAATGATCTCCCCTTTACTTGTACTCTTATTGATTATGGCTGTGGAGTTATTATTAATAAGATTTTTAAAATAAATTCCAAATGTGATCTGCCATATCCAATTCAATACGAAAAACATGTTGTTAAAAATCATATACAAATATTTCTGTGATATATCTGTTCAAACATTTAAGATACTATGTCATTGAAACCAAAATTCATGGTATTCTTAATTATCTGGTTCAAGATTTGAGTCTTTTTAAAACCTATGTCTCACATGGGTCAAGATTTTAAAGTTCAAATGGTAAATAACTTGAGCTCCAAACTGCTTATTTCTGAATTTAAGGTAATAAAAACCCTCATGCTGATCCCTAGTTACAAGGTGACATTTCTGCAAAAAATACATCACTTGTGTTTGTTGTTTTTCATTCTTACCAGATGATATTTTTCCCTTAGATTTTTAGACAGAATGAAAGGGAGGAGGAGAAGAGAGGGAGGGAGGGAGGGAGAGAGAGAGAGAGAGAGAGAGAGAGAGAGAGAGAGAGAGAGAGAGAGGAAAAAGATACATGAACTATTGACTGGAGCTGGGGGTAGAAAATGCAACCGAGGTATATGCCCTTGACTGACAATTGAACCCACAACCCTTTAGTCCACAGGCAAACACTCCAATTACTGAGCATAACTGGCCAGGGCTGGATCAATTCTAAAATGTAAATATGTTTTATATAAATATCTTCAAAGAAATTCTATATCCTATTTTTTTCCTCATTGATAACATAAGAATATAAAATATAAAACATGGTAAGCTTTTTAAAGCATAAGATCCACGGTGTCTTCTGCACAGATTTGCTTGTGTGTTTGATTCCCCCACCCCAGTGTTGTTTGTTTCGACAGGTGCAATTATATATAAGGTGAAGATGGGATAAAATTTTTTAGGTTTTATTGATTTGCCAGCTTTAGAAGATGGAAATAGTATTATTTTTCATTGTGATTGATTACTTTTAGAATACATTATGCATCTGGGCAGAAAAAATATATATGTCCCAAATCACTAGTATCCTATTAACTTTATGATATTATTTTAATAATATATTTTAGTGATGCATAAAATTATTAAAGAGAACATATGATCTCTATGAGGAGATCTGAAAAAATTACACAGAGATCTGTCATTTGGATGTGATTAAGAATTAAAAGAATACTTGGAGGTAACTCCTTTTGTGAGACTAGTCATAATTTGTATAAATCTATGACACAAAATATTTTCAACACTAGTCATCTTTTTCTTCTGTTAGATATTCTATATTCTCCTTAAAATATCCTTCTGGCCAAGGTCAAGATAATTCTCTCCAAATATTTTGCTTGTGGTAAAAATGCTAGTAATGTAGGAAAAAGATAAAAGTTACTACTTTGAATATTTCTTAATTTTTTTCTTTATCCTCTGGATTAATTTAGGACTTTAGCTAGTGGTCATTGGAAGGCTGGTATAATACACTTTTCAAAGGACAAGTTGTATTACAGAAGAGATTTCTTGGATAAAATAAATAGTTTGGGGGATCAATAATGTTTACAGGAACTATCATAAAAGTTTCAAGTTGGTTGAAATCTGTGATAGATCCCCACTAGGAGGTCAAGCCAATAAAAGTTATTCTTAGAAAAAAATACCTCTGGATGAACACAAAATTAGGCAAAGGTTGGAGGTGGAGGATAGAGAAGCCAACCCCCCCCCCAAAAAAAAACCCACACACACAAAAAAACACACAACCCTGTAACCTTTTTAGACCAACTCTATAATTTTGTTTAGGCTAATACTATAAACTACACACATTAATTAGAGAATATTTACGAGACAGTTAATCCAAATGCAAAAAAAAATCTAGAATGAAAAAATATTTTGCCATTATTCAAGATTTGTCAGGTAATGTTTAACTCAGTTCAACAAGCTATAGATGCTTCTTATGAGCTATCACTGATGTAGATTTCATAGAGAAGTACAGCAAGTCCTACCTAGTGTTTGACCCTAAAACATTTTATGAACTACTTGGGATAAAAATATACACACAGTAAATTAAATGAGATTTTGCTATCAGAAAGATTGACACAGGCAATACATTTAATAACAGGTCAGAAAAATGAGACATCAGTGTGGTTTTCATGAATTCAGAAGTAGGGAAGGCGATTGTGAGGTTCAGAAATGATGACAAAAACAGTCTCTGTCAAGTAGAAGATTTGAATTGGGGAATCATGAAGGAAGTTGAGGAGGGCCAAAATTGTGTAGAACAAAGAAACATTGTTGGAAGTTCTCTGGTACATGCCTGGCATGATAAATACATTTGGAAAGATTCATTGGAAGGGATTAGGAAAGGCAAGACAGCCTTTCAGTGTGCTGCAATAACTCAGGTACTGACCTATATTTCTCATTTGACCATCACTTTTCTCTGCAAAGGACTATCCCTACAGACTGATATACTCTAGTCTTCCTTACAATCCATTACCCTTTCTTCTCCTACGTTCATGCCATGTGCCTGTGGTTAACAGTGGAGCATGTGGGATTTTAAGTCTTTGATTTAAATCCTGATTCCATCACTCAATAGCAATTTAACTTCCGCAAACCTCATTTAAAAAAAAGGGATTGCAACCCTTTTTATAAAGTTTAAGTATGATGAGATCACTAAGCTGGAACTTTATACAATGGAATAAATATAAGCTTGTGGTTGGCTAATCAGAATATCTGTGTCCCCATTTTCTAACATCATGACTGGGTTGTAGCAAAGATGTCATAAATACTCCTTTGCAAATGATTATATGTTTTCATATTTCTCATAGGATTTATTAGTACACAGAAAACTTGCTGAATTTGATTTTTTTAGGATGACCAACTAAACTTGGTTAATGATAACAGAATTAGAAAAACAAAAACAAACAAAATTCACATGGCTTCAAAAGGAATTTCAAAGCTAGAAGCAATAAAACCTTAGACCTAATGAGAGAAGAATAAAAAGGTTGAGTGAAAATTAATTCTAGAAGTCACAGGAAATAATAGTGGATTTCTTATATAATAAAAGAGAAACATGCAAATTTGACTGTACCTTCACTACGCTATCAGTCAATCAGGAGCGGGGGGCAGGGCAGAGTGGCATGAGGCAGGGGGTCGGGGCTGAGGTGTGCATGAGGTGGGGGGCGGGGCTAAGGGGCAGGGCTACGGCGCACGGGCCAGTTTGAGGTGCGGATGTGGGTGGTGGTGGCGGTGGCAGTGCCGCAGCATGGGCATCGGTATCACTGTGGTGCAGGCGGCAGCATTGGCAGTGTCCCTGGGGCACCAGGTCCCCTGGCATCAGGATGGGGTACCTGAGGCCAAGCCAGGGGACCTGAGGCTGCACCCCTGCCAGAAGACCTAAGATTGTGCTGGGGGACCTGAGGCCAAGCCAGGGGACATGAGGCTGCACCGCTGCCAGGGGACCTAAGATTGTGCTGGCGGACCTGAGGCCATGCTCCCTGCCAATAGGACTTGATGGGGGACCTGAGGCTGTGACCCCTGCCCTGTGGGGTTTTATGGGGCTGGGGCTGGCCGAGTCTGGGTCTTGCATAATTGCACGATGATTTCAAGGTGAACACGGATGGAGACTTGACTCTGGGTCCTGAGACATGCCCCAGACTCTGATAGGAATGGAGATTTTCATATACATTTTATTAATTTTCTTTCATCTCTGACACTTCTATTATAGAGAAAGGGAAAATGGCAATATTAAAATATTTCCTCTAATTAATTCCCTTTTAATGTGCATGAATTTCATCCACCAGGCCACTAGTTAAAAAGCAAATATTATTTCATGTTCCTTCTTTGCTCAGATAAGAGAAATACAGAAATAACATTCTGAAATTTGTATGACATTAATTTTCAAGCCATTAGAGATATGGCATCTTTCTTTCTGCTCTGCTATTTTTGACTAATAGATGTCAATTTCAAGGTCATAAGATGGCTGCTGAACTTCTTTCTGGTCATTGTTTTTGTGATGACCAGAGGAAAGAGAAAAGGGTAAAATGGTGACCATACCAGTTGTTCAGCCCCATTTAAAGGGCAAATCCATAAGGTCCACCCAACAATCTTTGCTTATATAATATTGGCTTCACAGTTGTAAGAAAGTTTGATAGCATTGAGTATCAAGAATGGTGGCTAATTCATTACTTTTGCTCTTATACATTTTAGAAAAAGATTGCTAACTGTATTTCCATAACCATATATATATATATATATATATATATATATATATATATATATATGTGTGTGTGTGTGTGTGTGTGTGTGTGTGTGTGTGTATGTGTGTGTTAAAAGCCTGTTTTCTCTATCACCAAGATTTAAAACTTGTCATATGATTTAGTGAAAGTTTACTGCAGCACATTTTGATTATACACATTTAGACATTGCTTTTAAAGAGGTCTGAAGGAATCTGAAAACACTAAAGCAAATGCTAAAAATCCTTTAGGCAGGAAGTATCAAGAGTGAAAGCTGGTTTTCATTGTTCAAATAATTATTCTACAATGGTTAACATTTCACAGTGGCATGTTATATTTGTCATTTTATTTATGTGATGGAAAAGTACAAGGCAGTGCAACCTATTTAGTAAATCCAGATTTTTGAGAAGCAATAATGAAGAACAAAATTTTTATTATGTGTTTTGATCCTATCATAAATTAGTAAGTGCTTTCTAATAAGATTTGTAGGAAATGCATCTAAGTTTCCTCACACCTTTAGTTTAGCAATAGCATGTTTATTAAACAACTGAATTACTCATAAAAATCTTAGATTACCTAAAATATGCTTTTCTTCTTTTTGTCTTTAAAAATTATCTTTTATAGAAAGCCTTTCTTGTTGCCATAATTCCAGTTAGCATCATCTTCAGCACCTTTAAATAATCACTACTTGAATATTTAGTATATGCTAATAATTGTGAATCAATGTCTATCTAAATTTTACCTTGTTCTCTCTCATTGCTTTGAGAATAAAAGTAATTTTTCTAACAAAGGGGTTCTTTAATTTAAAAATTACTATGCATACATTTATCTATTCATTTTACTTTCCCTAATTAACTAATCTTTAATAGCACTCAAGAGCTACCATTATGCTAACAAAGTGAAGTATTTAATTGGTATAAAGATAGCATTTCTATAATTTTTTCTTGCTCTCTTTTCTCTATTAGTTCCTGGCATACATTTGTAGTATAAGAAAATGAAGTTAGAAATGTATATTTTTATAATAATAATACACTATCAAAAAAATTCTCTTCAACAGATTTTTATTAAGCACCTACTGTATTCAAATCCACTATGTGCAGTGAAGTAAATATAAGTTGAAATTTTATTGACACTATAGAATACAATAAATATACTTAAATGATTAATACATTGTTATTTTAAAAACTGTCCTATAAATTGGATTTATGAATTTATAAGCAAATTAGGTAATATATTTAAGTGTTCCCTTTTTATCTTTTAGTAGTTTTGATTATCAATGATGCAAAAAGTAATATTCTTTTTAAATTTTTAGTCAGTAAAGCCTTCTTATAAATACACATTGTGTTCAAGGCTCTATTTTTATTTTATTTATTTTATATTTTTATTGTTTAAAGTATTACAAATAGTAGTATATATGTCTCCTTTTTTTCCTCATTGACCTCCCCCAGGCTTCCTTATCCCCCAGCACATGCCCTCACCTGCCCTGCCCCATTGTCTTGTATCCATTAGTTATTCTTATATGCATGCATACAAGTCCTTCCATGGATCTCTTTCAGCCCCGCCCCTCCAACCTGCTCTGCTTTCCCGCTGTAGTTTGACAGTCTGTTCAATGCTTCTTTGCCTCTGTATCTATTTTTTCCCTATTTCCTTTCTTTAAAAAATTCTTGCCTCTGCAGACTAGAAATAAACATATAGCAACAAAAAATGTTTCAGTAAAACCAATTTCAATGTCAAAAAATTCTGAGTCCCAGTTTCAAAGTCAAACAGTTTCTTATGTGTACATGTCTCAAGGTCTAACCACTAATCTGACAGACTGATTGATGCCTAACTGCTTCCCTGCCAGCTTGATTTCCCCTAACTGCCTTCCCTTGCAGGCCTGGTCCCACCCAACTGCTCTCCTCTGCAGGCCTGGGTCCCCTGCAACTGCTCTTTCCTGTAGGCCCAGTTGCCCCCAATTTTCCTCTTCTGCTGGCCTGAGCATCCTAACTGCCATCCCCTGTAGGCTTGATTGTCTCCAACTGTCCTCCCCTGCAGACCTGGATCCCTCCCAATTGCCTTCCCTTGCTGGCCATCTTGTGGTGGCCATTTATGTCCACATGGGAGCAGCCACTTTTACTGCATTTGGGCAGCCATCTTGTGTATTGGAGTGATTGTCAATTTGCATATTATTTTTTTTATTAGATAGGATAGAGGCCTGGTGCATGGGAGGGGCCAGCTGGTTTGCCTGAAGTGTGTCCTGGATCAGGGTGGGAGTCCCTTAGGGTGTGTGGCAGCCTGCGCAAGGGGCCTGTGGTGGTTTGCAGGCCAGCCATGCCCCCCAGTGACCCAAGCAGAGGCCCTGGGATCTGGGATTTATTTATCTTCTATAATTTAAAGTTTGTAGCCTTGAGAGGAAGCCAGGGCTGGCCAGGAAGTTTGACTTCCTTCATCACTGGGGAAACACAAGCCTCCTGCTCACTCTGTGGCCACAGCCATTTTCGTTGGGATTTATTTATCTTTTATAATTGAACTTTGTAGCCTTTAGGGAAGCCTGGGCCAGCCAGGATGTGCAGGAAGCTTCAGTTCCTCCATTGCTGGAGAAACCCAAGCCTCCTGCTTGCTCTGTGGCTTGAGTTAAATTGCATACATACTCTTTATTGGCTGTTGGGTGTGGCTTGTGGGTGTAGTGGAAGTATGGTCAATGTGCATATTACTCTTTCATTAGATAGGACTAGTGAACTGGTGCATGAAGTTGATGCACTGGGGAGGCTGGTCCCTCAGCCTAGCCTGCACCCTCTGCAATCTGGGGCCACTTGAGAGATTTCCCACTGTCTATTTAGGCCCTGCCTGCTTTTCTGATTGCCCCTATTTGCTTCTGACTTCCAGCCTGATCACCCCCTAACCACTCCTCTTCCAGCCTGATTAATGCCTAACTGCTCCCCTGCCAACCTTTTTGCTGGTAACTGCCCTTTCCTGCAGGCCTGGTCACCCCTAACTGCCCTCCCCTACAGGCCTTGTTTTTCCCAACTGCTCTCCCCTAGAGGCCTAGTTCCTCCCCAACTACTCTTCTCTGCAAGTCTAGTCACCCCCAACTTCCCGCATCTGCCCTCCCTTGTAGGCTTGATTACCCCCAAATGCACTCCCTTGGAGGCCTGGTCCCTCCCAACTGCCCTCCCCTACTGGCCATCTTGTGGTGGCCATCTTGTGTCCACACAGAGGCAGCATCTTTGACCACATGAGGACAGCCATCTTGTGTGTTGGAGTTATGGTCAATCTGCATATTACTCTTTTATTAGACAGGATAGAGACTTGGTGCATGGGTGGGGGCCAGCTGGTTTTCCCTGAAAGGTGTCCCAGATCAGGGTGGGGTTTCCTTTGTATGTGGGGTGGCTTGGGTAAGGAGCCTGTGGTGGTTTGCAGGCCAGCCATGCCCCCTGGCAATCCAAGCAGAGGCCCTGGTATCTGGGTTTTATTTTTCTTCTACCATTGAAACTTTGTAGCCTAGAGCAGAGCCAAGCCTTCTGCTTATTCCATGGCTGCTGCTATTTCTGTTGGGATTTATTTATCTTCTGTAATTGAAACTTTGTCACCTGGTCTAGCGGTCTGAGCTGGCAAGGGCAGGGGAACAGCTTGGCTTCCTCCAGTGACAGGGATACCCAAGCCACCCTCCTACTCTCTGAGACTGCAGCCATCTTGGTTGGGTTTATTTGCATATTCACTCCTGATTGGCTTTTGGGTGTGGCTTGTTGGTATAGTGCAGGTGAGGTCAATTTACATATACTCTTTTATTAGAAAGAATTGTTTTGTTAACTGTACTTGTTATCAGGACAGAAGCATTAATTGTGCTTTAAAGACTGGAGAGTAAAAGCTCACAAGTTGAATGTCCTCAATAGCATATTAGAATATTTATTTTATTTTGAGGGGCAATTAAAAGCCATTTATGGTTCCTCAGACTACAAACCATGAAACAACATAATATTTTCAAAATCATTTTCCTCTGAGAGTGTCACAAGAATTTAGAGGTAAGATTAAGGATTTTTTCCAGTACTTTGGCAAGAGTCAGTGATGGCTTGAGCCGAGACTGTGTAACAACAGAGAAAGGAAAATTCCAAGAAATAGTATAATGAATAAGATTTAGTAATTACTCAAACACAGAGAAGAGAGAACACAGATACAAAGAAGACTTGAAAAGAAATAGAGAATGTTTTGTGACAAAGCAAGGGTGATCAACTATCTGTCTAATCACAGTGTTTATAAAAAGCCACATTGCAGAATTCACTATACAAACAAAAAGTATAATTTTTCCATATACAAAAGAGATTCAAATTCTAAACAGCATCATCCCCTTTTCTGCATTATTTTAGTGAAGCAGAAAACAAAATATTTTCTCTGGGTACTTTTTTGCTGCTTTGTTACTCTGTGCCAACAATAGTCAGTGGATTGAGCAGCTATCCATACCTACCGAAAGATTACTGGTGAATAAGTGCCAGCCTGGGATACATAACCAGTGATGTTTTGAAGGGGTCACCTTTGGTTCCAGGGCTGCTTAAGTGTTTTTTCAATGGCCTGGAAAATGGAATAGAGAATAGGCTCATCAAATTGTAGATGAGTTTAATCTTCTAAAGAGAATAAAGACAGGGCTACTCATGGAAGATAGATTCAGTATTCAAAATGAACTTGGAAAATTAGCAAAGCAGTGAGAAATGAACTGAATATTTAAATGGCTCATATTTCAGGTAGTGCAGGAAAAGACAGACCAATCCCCAAATAATATATATACCATCTCTAAAAATGGGAAGAATGGTGAGTTGGAATATTACTGGAAATACTCTCTACAGCATTGCTGAAAACAGTGGGGCATCATGCATGCCTGCCTATATGCCAACAAGAACACAAGGGAACTAAACTCATCACATTCTAGCATTTCATGTGAATTTAAAACAGACGCCACAAAATATTCACATAAAGACTTCCATTTAGCACTTCAGCAATAGTTAGATATTTACTAAATGAAATTCTCCATTTTGTTTTAGTGCTTTGTAACAAAAGAAAATAATGCTAAATAAATCTATTTCAAAGAATTAGGATCAACAATTTAGAGATGAATATAAAAACCTACACAAAGAAAAACAAAACATTTACAAAAAATACTTTTAAAATATAATCATGTTCTTAATCACATTGTTTCTGATATTAGCTCATTCAACTTTTATTCAGGAAATAACAGTTAAGTTCCAGTGGTGACTAAAAAGAATTACTGACCTCCAGGAGCTCTTAGTCTTGGGCAGGGGTCTATAAAAGTCCAGATACTAAATATCTTTGGCTTTGCCAAACAGATGGTCTCTGTGACAGCTCAACTCTGATGTTGTAGTGCAAAAGCAGTCATGACAACATATAAACAACTTGTGTAACAATTATCTTATCCACTAACACAGTGGTTGTTGGCAAACTCATTAGTCAACAGAGCCAAGTATCAATAGTACAATGATTGAAATTTCTTTTAAGAGCCAACTTTTTTTAAACTTAAACTTCTTCTAACACCATTTCTTCAAAATAGACTCACCTAGGCTGTAGTATTTTCTGAAAGAGCCACATTCAAGGGGCCAAAGAGTCACATGTGGCTTGAGAGCCGCAATTTGCCAACCACAGCACTAACATAAGAGTTGAAAAACTAAGGTGCATGGATCAAATTGCGCTCATTTTGCCTGATTTTGTAAGTAAATCTTTATGGGAACACAGTTACACCTGCTTGTTTATATGTTGTCTATGATCGGGTATCACATGTCTATGCATCATGTGAAAGAACACCCGGAGATGAACAAGGAGAAGGCTTTAGAATGGTTGTTTGGGAAGATTCCACTGCGAAAGTGACATTTTAGATGAGATCTGAAGAATGATTGATT
Organism: Antrozous pallidus; assembly: GCA_027563665.1. Classification (NCBI taxonomy): domain Eukaryota; kingdom Metazoa; phylum Chordata; class Mammalia; order Chiroptera; family Vespertilionidae; genus Antrozous; species Antrozous pallidus. The sequence goes on from CM050521.1 coordinate 52,731,525, forward strand.
CATAAGTTGGCCAATGCATAGGGAACCAGTAAGTGCAATGGCTCTCTGGGGCAGAAAAGAGCCAGGTAGCAGCAGGTAACAGAGTGCATTGTGTACTGGGCCAGTTCTAAGTGAGGAAAGAGAAATGACAAAGGAATAAAAGTTGCTGCCAATCAGGATATCCTATTTTAATGGAATCAGCATGAGCAGAATGTCATGAAAAGTTCTATCAAGAAAATAAAACAAGCTGATGTGGTAGCATGATTCAGAGGTAAGGGGTCAGTAAGTATATGGCATTTGAGCTGAATGTAAAGGAGACACCTGAAATCACTGGGAGAAGCAGTTCTAACCTAAGGAAAGAGCAAATTCCAACTCTCAGAGGTAGAAACAAGGTTGTCATGAATAAGGCAAGAAAGATGACTGAAGTGGGCAGGCAGAGCATCTCATGTATATTAGTGACATGCACTGTGATAGACAAGACTGGGGGAGAAATAGGACTGGGAGGGAATGTCAGGAGTTCTGTTTTGGTTGTGTTAAGTTTGGCATGCTCCTTACACATCTGAACCAAGATTTCCAGGATGGCGTTGCATACAGGAGTCCATGGCTCAGAGCTGGAACAGTAAAGATAGGTTTGGGAAACTCATTAATACATAGAAAGTCGGTATGCTTAAGCATAGAAGATAAGGAGGGCTTTTGAGAAAAAATTAAAAAGAGGCAGTTGACATGATGAAGGGACTTGCAAACCACTTTAGCAGGCTGAATTACTCCAAATATACTAAGAAAACTATCACATTTTAAACCAAGAGAGTACGATGATTAAGTTTATAGTTAAAAATATGAACTCCTATTATTTGTAAATTTTAAAAATTGTCTACTAACCAAAATCTATTTATGATTCCCAAGTCATTTGCAGACATGCACAGAGCAGTGAAAAACGGAGAGTGCACATGTTCCCAGCTGAGGTTGAAGAGGTGCTTCTTTTTGTGGGGCACTTAGTACAAAATGTTTCACTTTTCGTGCTTTTCGTTGCTGAGTTTGCTGTTTAAAACGTCCCCTAAGCAAAGTGCTGAAGTGCTGTCCAGTGTTCCTAACTCAAAAAGGCTGTGCTGTGCCTTTAGGAGAAAAATATCTGTGTTAGATAATCTCTGTTCACACATGAGTTGCAGTTGTTGGCTGTGAGTTCATTGTTAATGAAGCAAAAGAATATTTTATTATATAAGGTGCCTTTCACAGAAAAGTAACTTAAAGAGGATTGCATAGTGATCAGCTGATGACAATTTTGTGACTAGAGGTTTGCAGGAACCTAACCCTGCATTTCTCCTAGGAGCAAATGGTTCAGTATTCATTAATTCCATACTTGCACTGACTTTATAGAACATAACGATCGTGAATAACAAGAATTGACTGTATGGCTCAAAAAGGCTACATTGAATTATACTATGAGACAGCTGAGTTTATTATAAGGAAGCTTTTCTTATAGCTGTATAAAACATTGGCAGGACTTCTTTAGGAAAAAAAAAGTAATTTCTTTTTCAAATCGTATATATATAACAAGCAGTAATTGAGAAACTTTAGCCTTCAGATTATATATAGCAGTTGGTTTATTTTATTTGCCATTAGATAAAATGTAAAGTGAAGTTTCAGTTGGCTTTTTCTACCCTGGCCTTGAAACCAACAAATACAATTATGTGCATATGTGAGACTAAAGCCAAGTGCTTAGCGCATGACAAATAATCCTTGTTTCAGTAAGTGTTAACCTCTGCTGCTGCTGCTGCTGCTGTTGCTGCTGATGTTTCAAGTACCCTGAGTAGAAATGCCTTATTTCAGCCCAGAAGGGACACAAAGCAGATTAGCCTGTTCCCTAAAGGTAGGTGTGACTTCAGGGCTTTCTGCTTATGTGTGCCTTCTAGTCAGCATCACCTTCTGTTGGTGGTCCCTGGCTGGTACAATAAGTTATATGCTCATACTTACCCAGAGACATTTGTAAGTAGAAATACAGAATCCTATCTAATAAAGAGAGAATATGCTAATTGACCATCATGCCATCACAAAGATGGCAGTGCCCACAGCCAATAAGGAGAGAATATGCTAATTTACTGCCATGCCCTCAAAGATGGTGGTGTCCACAGCCACAAGATGGCAGTGCCCAGTCTTCTCAGGCCCCAGCCACCCAGGGACAGCCTGAGGGGCAGACAAGCCTTGGATGTTGGCTCCCCAGCCACCTAGAGCTGGCTCAAGGTGCAAGCAAGCCTTGGATAATGGCTAGGCAGCCACCCAGGGCCTCCCAAGGCTCAGGTAACCAGGGATGGCCAAGGCTTGCACAGCTGGCAGTGGCAGCAGCAGAGGTGTGATGAGGGCATTGCCTTCCCCTGATCGCTTGGTTGCCTCCTGCCTCTGAGGGCTCCTGGACTGTGAGAAAGAACAGGCTGGGCTGAGGGACCCCCATGTTTACTAGTTTTCATGCACCAGGCCTCTATTATGGATGCAATGGTGGAGCAGCTGCCACTTGACTTTGAAATCAGAGTTAGGCAAAGGCCAAGGAAGGGAAGAGTGTTCCATGCCAGTGTATCCTAAGCAAGTAGTGGCTGCTCTAAGGGTCAAAAGGCAATTTTTAGAGCTAGATGTTGGGGGCAACTGGCAGTTATTAGAGCTGTTAGAGGAGGGTGCTGGGACTGATGGAGTAGAAGGCTCGTTGATACCAAGACCAGAATAAATTAACAGGGAGGCTGCAGAGAGCCAGGTTTAGAGAAAGTTAGCCAATCAGAAAATGTAAAAAATTTTGTTTTTAAATATGAGAAAGGTAGAATCATAGAGATATACTGGAAACAAAAGGATTAAGTAAATGTAAGCATAAAATATGTTTTGTTCATAAGTTTCTTTTTTAAAATATATTTTTATTCACTTCAGAGAGGAAGCCAGAGATAGAAACATCAATAATGAGAGAGAATCATTGATTGGTTGCCTTCTGCAAACCCCCTACTGGGGATAGAGACCACAACTTGGGCATATTCCCTTGGCTGGAATCAAACCCAGGACCCTTCAGTCTGCAGGCCAATACTCTATCCACTGAGCCAAATTGGCTAGGGATCTGTATTTCTTTAATTTTCTTCATGTACTTCTGCCTCCTCCTTTTCCTTCATGGTCTCTAATATTTTAGGAATCTACTTTTCAGAATTTGAGCTCACAATTATTAATTCTATCCTATTTTCTTCCTTTTTAAAATATCCTCTTTTCCTTTTATCTTCCTTTTCTCCCTACCTCTTTCTTTGTTTCAATTGGCTAAAATAAAATATCATTTTCATGTTTATTTTTTGCTTTATTCTTTTCTAAGTGAAAGGCAGCCTATGTGTGATCTGGCTGTGTCCATCTCTCCTCCTGAACCTGAAATCACTCCTCTAGTCTGCAGCCACCCAAAGCCTTCTTTTGGATCCTCCCCAGAGCCAGATTTTTCTATTACAAGGGCTGTCCATTCACAATTCCCTTCTCTTTGGAGACTTTCCTTTAGTCTGTGTTACTTCTAGTCATTATTCATTTCTCATCTAAATATCACTTCCTTGGAAAGGTCTTCCCTAATTAGACCAAACAATAATGTTTACTAATGATTAATACTATGTAGCAGCCCTTGTCCTAGATAATGGGGCTATAGTAGTGAGTGATACAGATACAAACTTGGGCTTTCATGGATTTCTCAGTGAGGAGGAAGATAACAATTGAAATAAGAATTAAATTGGTGCTGTGTTGGATGCTCTTATTTTCCATAGAGGAAAATAAGAAAGGGAAAGAGGATAAAGGGGGAGGGAGGGGGGCTAGACGGTTGTGCTTGGAGGATTTGCAAGTTTAAACATTTTGTTCTGGGAAGATGTTTTTAGGGAAATAGTATTTGAGAAAAGATCCAAGAATGTGAAGGAATAAGCCATGGAAATCTGGGGTACAACAAGCTGAGGAATGGTTAGTTTTAAAGGAAACAATAGGGAAATTTAAGTAGCTTGAGCCAACTGTGCAAGGGCGATTGTAGATAAGTTCAGACAGGCAACCGGGCAACATTATTGGTTAATTATTGCCTCTTACCTCGGTGCTCTACCTGACATTTAAACCATACTACCATGGCAGCTAGGTCACTGAACAGTAGCAGAAATGTTCTCAAAAGGTCCCTTCCTCCCACCTCCCCCATTGCATTCTTCTGCTCTTTTCATCTTTCAGGGCATCCTCTTCTTTCTCCTTCAGAAGCACTTATTAAAGTGAATCATTATGCATTCAATTTTATATTAATTTATTTAGTGTCGTCCTTCATCCTTTGAAACATATGCTCCCTCGGGGCCAGGAGAGTCTAAGGTCCAGGATAGTCTCTTTTGTTGATTAGTGACATTGTTGACAATTTTCCTCCTCCTCCTCCTCCTCCTCCTCCTCCTCCTCCTCCTCCTCCTCCTCCTCCTCCTCCTCCTTCTTTCTTCTTCTTGTCAATTTGTGTTGAGTCTAGTTCAGTGCCTGACTCTATATTAAGTACTTAATAAGCAATTGTTGTTGAAAATGTTAAACAACCCTATCATGCATTATCTCTACCTTCGAAAGTATTTAATTGAGTCTCTGGGAGTTAAATAACTTGTCCAAGTGAAATAGGATAGTAGGAATTAAAGTGAGGATTTTTTTTTCTGATTCTAAAGCCAAATGCTTTTAATCAATGCATTATTAAATAATATTTATATGATTTTATCTAACAACATGAATCAATATTTGTGTTAAAATTATCAAAGAACATATTCAAATTTAAGGAGCTTCTTTTGATTTTCTATTTTAATTGGAAAGATTGATATTGTAAGTGTTGCTTTTTTTTCAGAGAGAGAGAGGAAGGGGAGAAAGAGATGGGAGAGAGAAGGGAGAAGGAGGAGAGAGAGAGAGAGAGAGAGAGAGAGAGAGAGAGAGAGAGAGAGAGAAACATTCCCTTATTCTCCCCCCAACAATGGATAGAACCTGAAACCTCAGTTATGTGCCCTAACAGGGAATTAAATCCACCTTCTTTTTGTGTGCAGGGGGATGCTCCAGCCAACTGAGCCACACCAGCCAGGACCTACTTTAATATTGCATCTCCAAATGTTATTCAATGTAATTCCATTATGTGGTGAAAAATTAACACACACACACACACACACACACACACACACATATATGAAATACTCAGGGTAAAACAATATTTCCTCTTCCTTTAAGAATGATGGAAGAAGTTTTAAAAAACAATTGTGGTTTTTGTTTATGGCAGCATGCAGATCTCTAAGCACTTGAATCTTTGCAGTATGTCTTAGACTCAGTGAAGGTAGAATGAATGGAATCACATTTCCAGGAGGTTACCTAATATTATAAAAGGCTCTTGCTAAATCTCAAGTGATTTGCAGTAACATTTAACTACCCTGTTGCTATAGCTTTCCACATGTATGTGTATACAAGCTGTTTGAAAGTCTTCAAGAGTGAACTGGCAAAATATTCTTGGTACATCTGTCCCATTAAAATAAAAACTATAGATTTTATTATAATATAGATTTTATTATTTTCTATAATAAAAATGAAAAATTATTGCAAAGTAGGCAAGATTAATCTAACATTTTAAAGTTACTTTTAAATATAAGCATTTCATTGAAATATTGACCTATTTAAAACAAGCAAACCATCAATTAAACATTTCTATTTTTTTAATGGAAAACGGGGGGTAAATATATTAGGAATTTTAGGAAATATACTCTTAGAATCTGAAAATTCATAAAAAATGATATAATCTGATTTAGAGTATTCATTTGTTTCTATATTTGATACATGTACACCTAAGGAGAAAAATAATCAACAGGAATTGTGGAAAGAAATACTTCCAAGTAACATTAAAGATTTCTTATTCACAATCTTGAAAACACCACCACAAGTACCAGCTGATCTGAACATAGAAATTAGCCTGTGTGATGTATCTGTCTCCTGAGCAATGAAATAGCTGAGTTTTATCATGCCCTTCCTCTCAAAACCTGTTCGTAGTCAGGCATAAGTTTCAGGGGAATAATATGTGGTGTTGAAAGATTGTTTATAATTTCTTCTCTCATTCTGTTTCCTGCTCCAGAACATACCAGAAATTATAAATTTGCCCCAGATAATGTAAATTCCTCTCTAGCACACCTCATTTTCTCCTTACGGCACAATGAATCTCTGTAACATACCAGCTAATCAATCCTGGGAATTCAATCATCCATTGAATAATTAAACTAATCTAGATGTTTTTCATTATATGATGGTACATCCAGATAGCCAATTTATTTTAAATTAATTTTATATTTTCTGTGAACATACTTCCAAATGTATCTTAAAGTTTATGAGGTTTCAGATTTCTGGAGTTTACCTATTTTCCCTATCAAAAATAAAACAAGTGAAGTAGAAGCAGCAATTCACTTAGAACTGTATTGTTAAAAGAATATTTTGAGACACAGTTGTGGCCTTAAAACCCCTCTCCCTATTGCCTATAAGGTTTCCTTCCGCCTTTAAGTATTGCCTCAGTGCTATGGGCACACCAACATTTTTATAGCTTCTGATATCTGGAATCTGGGATCTGCTTCTGTCACAGTTCTACTTGTTTCTTTTCTATGTTTTGCCACTTAGAAAGAAAATCTACTTTATGAAAAATATTTCTTCTACCCTTGGGAGCCCCAGAGAAAGAAGCAAGAGGTTGAGATGGCCTGTAGCATATTGTTTATGGCACTATGCAACAAGCAAGATTTTGTATGTCTACATATGCTCCAAAGCTCATTTTAATTCAACCCTTGGGACATCAATCCAATAATGCTGCCAAAGTACACTCTTCGAAGTTCAGTGATAATAGACTCTGAGGACAGAAGACTTCCAAAGTTTTCAGCCAATAGTGGCTTAATTTTTCTTCATGTTTTTACATATGCCAATTTAAATATATATTCTAGAATTTGTGACTGTATTTTATGATTAAGCTTTATAAATAAATGCCTATTTACTTTTTAATAATAGTGTTAAATAATGTAATTACTCTACTATACTTTGTTTCCTTTGTTTATAGTGTGTTTAAATATATATAATCTCACTTATATGTGGAATGTAATGAATAAAATAAATTGATGAACAAAATAGATACAAAGACATGGAAGTATGGAACAGACTGATGAATCTCAGGGGGAAGGGGAGAGGGGATGAAGAGATTAATCAAATAATTTATATGCACATATGCATAACCCATGGACATAGACAATAGTTATGTGAAGGCCTGGGGGAGGGGGCAAGAACTGAGGATTGGGGTAGAAGCTGAGAGAAGAGGTCAATGGGAGAAAAAAGGGGGGACATCTGTAATATTTTCAATAAGATAAATTTTAAAAAGAATCTAGCTAAGAACATTAATATATATTTATATTTGAGAGATAGAGAGAGAGAGAGAGAGAGAGAGAGAGAGAGAGAGAGAGAGAGAGAGAGAGAGAGAGAGAGGAGATACAGGTCTTTGAATGTTTTAAAACACAGGTACACTTTTTTTTTTTTTGGTGAGTTGAATGCTTCTTATAGTGAAATATGAAATGTCCAAACATAACTGTAATCTCCCATCTGAACTGTTGCTTTCTCTGGATCTGTTTCAGGGGTTCTTGGCCTAAGCACAGAGAGGTGTCCGCTGATTTTACAAGCCAAGCCTGACATATGTGTTTTTCAGAGCTCTAGCATGGAGTAAGGAAAGTTGTTCATATTTTGGTCAAAGCAATGCTCAGGGGAAGAGCAAGTGTGTTCACTAAATCTGTATTACACCTGATGCTGCCGGGTAAAGGTTTTATTTTGTGGTTTTCTAGATGAGGGTAATAATTATTACTAAAAGTAAATCATGTATGTCTTTATTTCTTAAATGACTGTGGACAAATAAACAGCCTAAATCAACATCACCCCATTAAAAGACCAACAATGTATGATTTATATTTGTGTTTTTTTTTAACTTCCATGTAAAGAAAATAGCAATCAGAGTTTTTCTGACATTTTTTGCACAGTGTTCTTCATCTACCTCTAGGCTAGAAATATTTAAATAATCAGTAAAAATTATTTTCCCCAACTTGTCATTTCTTCTTAAAAGTTTAAGAAAACTAGGTACAAAGGTTTTTCTTCTATTTATAACACATATAGTTTTTCAGCTTACCTCTAATAATAACAAAAATTTTAATTCAAACATGGTATAACTTCATTATAAGTTTGCCAGAAATGATTTACATAACTATTCACATAGTTCAAGTAATATGATCCACATGTGTAGACTGAGTAATGGCAACTTTAATATTCTTTGTCTCACTAACAGTGAAGCATAAAATAGATTATCTAGCCACTCTCTACTAACATCAGCAATTCATTTCTGAAAATCAGAAGTTCTGTCTGAAAGTGTTTGTTGGAAGCCCATTTCTCAAATCTTCAACCTATTTTCTATTATATAAGCAACAGACTACCATAGTAGAATGGGATATGTTTTACAACATTAGTTTCTGATTAACAAGAGAATAATATGGGTTGTTTAAAAAATAAGCAGTAGCCCTGGCCAGTTTGGCTCAATGGTGACATGTTGGCCCCAAGACCACAGTGTCTCAGGTTCAGTTCAGGTCAAAAGCATATACCTCGGTTGCAGGTTCAATTCCTCAACTAGGTTGGGGCCTCTGATGGAGGCAACCAGTAGATGTGGCTCTCAGATCAATGTTTCTCTCTCTCTTTCTCACTCCTCCTTCCTCCCTTCCACTCCCTCTCTAAAGATCAATGGAAAAAATATCCTGGGGTGAGGATTATTAGTAAAGTAATAAAATTAATTAATTAATAGAAGTCAATGCAGTGCAGATGTACTGTTTGCAAACCTTACAGTAAGCATTCATTTATCACACATGTCAAATGTAATGTAATAAGAATAAATCTAGCATCAGAAATCCCAAAATATTTTCTGTCGAATTCTTTAATTACAAATACATCACTAAGACCAGCTCAAATTAAAAGAGAAGAAAATTAGATCCCACAGCTTGGTATCAGGCACAGTTTACACATACATGTAGTGAAATAATTGATACTAAGTATATTTTTATATTACCTATTCAAGAAGTTGACAAACAACAACTTCCATATAAAACACATCTTGCCATCTGAGTTTTTATTTTTTTTCATTTTTTATCTTTATTGTTCAGTTTATTAATTACATTATTTCACCTTTTTTATCCCCCTATAGCTCCCCTCCACCCTGTACCTATGCTACCCTCGACCCTTACCTCCCCCTTCCCAATGTCCTTTCCCATTGTTGCAAGATTTTTGTCCAGTTTCTTGCTGTACTTCCCACAACCCTTTCCTCCCCAAGAATTGTCAGTCCATTCCCTCTCTATGTCCATGATTCTGTTATATTCACCAGTATATCCTGTTCATCAGCCTATCAATTCACTTGATTTTTATGTTCATTTGTTGATAGATGTGTATTTGTTGTTAATAATTTATATTTTTACCTTTTTCTTCTTCCTCTTCTTAAAGAATATCTTTCAGCATTTCATATAATATTGGTTTGGTGGTGATGAACTCCTTTGCTTTTTCTTATCTGCGGAGCACTTTATCTGACCTTCAATTCTGAATGATAGCTTTGCTGGATAGAGTAATCTTGGTTGTAGATTCTTGCTATTCATTATTTTGAATATTTCATGCCACTCCCATCTGGCCTGCATTGTTTCTGTTGAGAAATCTGCTGACAATCGTGTGGGTGCTCCCCTGTAGGTAACCAACTGTTTTTCTCTTGCTGCTTTTAATATTCTCTCTTTATCTTTTACTCTTGGCATTTTAATTATATGTCTTGGTGTGGTCCTCTTTAGATTCCTATATTTTGGGGTTCTGTGTACTTCTTGGGCTTTTAAGTCAGTTTCTTTCACCAGGTGGGGGAAGTTTTCAGTCACTATTTCTTCAAGTAGGTTTTCATTATCTTGCTCTCTCTCTTTTTCTGGCACCCCAATAATTCTGATGTTGGTATGCTTGAGGTTGTCCCAGAGGCCCCTTACACTATCTTCAATTATCTGAATTCTTTTTGTTTCTTGCTTTTCCAACCGAGTGGATTTTGCTTCTTTGTATTTCAAATCTTTGACTTGGTTCTTGTGGCCCTCTGGACTGCTTTTAGGACTTTGTGTAATAATTTTTATTTCAGTCAGTGTATGCATGATTTCTAGTTGGTCCTTTTTCATATCCGTGAGGGTCTCGTTCATATCCTCAGAGGTCTTGTTCATTTCCTTGAGGGTCTCATTCATTTCCTTGTAAGTCTCATTCATTTTCCGGTTGGTCTTGTTTATTTCCTCATAGTGCTCATTAAGTTCATCAGCCTTTTCTAGGAGCCTCTTGAAAAGCCTTATAACCATGGTTTTGAACTCTATGTCTAGTTGTCTTTTTTCCTCCATTTCTTTCACACCTGATCTCTTTCCATATCTCTGCATGGTGGCTGCTTTATGCGGTAGATGTCCTCTAAGGGTCAGTGGCACAGCCTCCGCAGTTACTTGAGGTGGGTAATCTTACTGCAATCCTTTATGATTTGTACAGTATTTTTTAATTTAAACCTAGCTTGTTGTTGTTAGCCCAATTGGCTGTAAAGGGAGACTGTGTTCAGGTTGGATGGGCGGAGTCTCTGAGCTGAGCAGGCAGCCTCAGTGTCAGCTATGTCCTATGTGGCGCTCTTGCGCACATGGGTCTCTATTGTATGGGGATGGCTGCAGGCACCTCCAAGAGAAAGCCACTAGTCTCTTCCCCTTGCCAGACAACTCTCCCTCTCCCCAAATGAGTCTGCACACCCAAAGTCTCGCCCTGGGTTGTAAAACATGTGGTTTCCGGGACCAAGAGACAAGTTTCCAGGGAGCAAGTCGTGCATCTGTGCTGTCGCACAGTTTCCGTGTGCAAACTTCTTTTTCAAGCACCTGGCTTCTCCACAGACTAGGAGACCTCTGCTGCGCCCGGCTTCCAGGGTGTGTCCTCCGGACCTCAGACCTTGCCTGTCACTGGTGAATCCATGCAGTGGGACGTCTCCACCCTCCTCGTTGGCGAAACCCAGCTGGGGTTGCTACTCCAGCTCCTGCTTGCGCTTGTGCGACCAGGATGGCTCCTAACCTGTTTCCCCACAATCTTCAAGACTGCGCTCCTGCTGCTCTTCTGGGTCTCAGTGTCCCACCTTTACTTTCCTTTGTGGAGTTTTCACTCAGTCAGCTTTCTGGTGATTCTGGGTGATGTTTGTTTTGTTGTTATGTTGTAATTTTTAAATTGTTGCGCGGGGCAAAACAATAGGTGTTTACCTATGCCGCCATCTTGGTTTTCCCCTCCATCTGAGTTTTTAAATAAGGCTTTATTTTAACACTGCTCCATACTTTATTTACATATTGACAATGATGCTCTTGCTGCTTTGCAGGAATTAGAGTTAGGCAATTGTGACAGAGAAGGTATTTCCTATCTAAGATATTTACTATCCCATAAAGTACTTGTCCATCGGTATTAGTAATTGTCACTGGGTTTTGAAGAGGATGGTGCATCAGATGAGAGGGGGATGTTAGACCCAGGATTTAACTGGGATTGTCCATTAGTTCCATGCTGACATTATCGAACAGAAAGATTTTCAAACTTTTAGGGAATTTCAAAGTTTTAGGGAATTTAGCAGAGGCTTTTAAATTTTTAAATCAGTGCAAAATGGACTTCACTTATATTTCTTAGTTTTTTTTAACTTTGGAGATCTGTGGATGGTGTTACAAGAGACATTAGAATAATTTCAAAGAAAATACATTCAAGGATGATGCTAATTGTTGCCTAACCCATGCTTCTTTAAGTTGATGTCCCATGTTTTCACCGACTGCTCTTTCAGGTTTTTATCACTGCACATTTTCTTCAGACTACTATTGTCATTTCTCTGTGTGAAATTTAAATGCTCTTGATATATTATTTTCTTTAACCTCCACGAAGCCCATTACCATTGCAAACAATTTCCCCCTTAGCATCAACTTTATTTTTAAAGTTTTTTAAATGGCCCACATATTGAAGAATTCATTTCTTCCATTTGTAGAAAAATGTACTGCCATGACTTGACAATGAACTCTAAAGCCTTTTTGATGTACAAGTTTTTCCAAACACCCTTCAATGAAGCTGGACTACCTTCTGCAGCCTCCATCAAGGTAAATGTGGCCACACTCTTAAGTTCTCCCAGTAGCACAAAACTTGGGGCTTTTAATAAGGAGATGCATGTTATTTCCACTGGGACATTCTACTTTGGATGGTACAGGTGGCAGATGACAAGATCCTCAAAGAGGACGGAGTCTGAAAGGCACAGAATCATCACATGAAGGAAAGCTGCCTTCCAACATGAATGTCAGCTTTAGATCATCACGCAAACAAGAAATAAACTGCTGTGCTTATGTCAATAATAATTTGGGGAAGTGATTATTATTGTAGGTAAGGTCTACCCAATTATTACAGAAACAAGTTAATATATAATAATATTTGTGCAAAACTTTCAGGCTTGTAAGTTTTGCACAAGTTTTTTTTTTCCAGTGAGAAAGTAAGAATTAAACAAATTTAATCATGAAAAATGAGGAATGTAGAATTTGCATATAATCTTCAAGTTTGTTAATTACTCTTAATATGTTTACTTTGGGTTCTTCCCTGACAATTTTAAACATATGGGGGATTGGCTAAATTTTCTGTCATTTTTATTTATTTATACTTATTTTATGTGAAGTTCTTCCCCACATAGCAACTATAAAAATATAACAATGGGGCTAGTTCACATATTTTTTTTTATATTCTTCCATTCCACTTGTTATATTTGAGGCACATGATAGGTTCATAATAAGTGCCTGCTAGGTGAGGTTGACAACCTTGGTCTTTTCTACATGATTTCCACAAATAAATATGTGGAGTCTTTGCCTATAAAGTGATTATATGGACAAAGATAATCACGTTCAGCTCAGGCACAAAAGTGAAAATGCATAATTTTCATGTTTTTCTTTTTTACCATGGATATAAAGATATTAATACATTTTTATTAAAGTATTTAAAATATATATTTATTGATTTCAGAGATGACAGGAGAGGGAGAAAGAATTAGAAACACCAATGATGAGAAAGAATCATTGATTGGCTGTCTCCTGTATACACCTCACTGGGGATTGAGCCTGCAACCCAGGCATGTCCCCTGACCAGGAATCAAACTGTGACCTGGTTCATAGGTCGACACTCAAACATTGAGCCACACTGGCTGGGCAATAGATTTTTAAAAAACTTATTATGACACTAATTTATATTGGAGTCACGTTGAGTTAAGATTTTTCCTACTTAGTAATAAAGCAAGAGGTCCAAAAGTACTGTGTGATTCCCAACCATCAATAAGCACTTGGTTACAGTAGCAGGGCTAATCTGAGGCTTCACTTTCCACGGCTTATTATTCATGGTTAACCATGGTCTGAAAATATTAAGCGAAAAATGCCAGAAGTAAACAATCATATGTTTTAAATTGCACAGAATGCTGAGGAGTGTGATGAAATCTCTCACCATCCTGCTCCATCCCATCTCTTTGTGCAGTGAACCGACACTGTGTAAGCTGCTTGTCCAATAGTCACTTTCATAATAGCCTTCTTAGCTACCAGCTCAACGTGCACAGTATCACAGAGTCACAGTGTTTAAATAATTGTTGTCATACTTAATAATGGACCCGAAGCACAAGAGTAGGCATGCTGATGATTTAGGCATGGTGACGATTTGGACATGCTAAAGAAACGCCTTCAAGTGCTTCCTTTAAGTGAAAAGGTGAAAGTTCTTTACTTTGCAAGGAAAGAAAAAAAATCCTATACTGAGGTAGTTAATTTCCATGGTGAGGACCAATCCTCTATCCATGAAATTGTGAAGCAGGAAAAATAAATTTGTGAAAGTTTTGCTGTCATAACTCAAACTGCAGAGCATGAGAAGTGCTTAGTTAGGATGGAAAAAGCATAACATCTGTAGATAGAAGATAACCCTGTATAGGGTTTAGTACTACTGGTGACTTTAGGCAGCCAATGAGTTCTTGGAACATATCCCCCACAGATAAGAGAGAACAACTGTATTTAATTTACTTTACAATGGTTCGTCATCATAGAATTGAAACAAAATTGTTAACAATAAATTATTACATTCTTATTTCTCAACACAATATTTTAAAAATAAGCTAGTTTGAAATATCATCTTTACAAATAAATTGTATAGGAATCAAGTAATTCCAATTTAAGAAATAGCTTTCATTCCAAAAAAAAGTTGTACAATAAGCAAGCTCAGATTTTGAATGAATATATAATGGAATGAGAAGTGTATCTGTAAATATCCATCCAAAAAACATCATTAAAAATACTGTTATTTCATCCACCACTGAAAGTCCAATAGAAAAGCACACAAACTAATATTGTTCTTAGTTTTATTGTTATTTGATTTTTTATAAAGTGCCATTTATTGTTATTAGTAATTATTATCTAGGCCATATTTATTGTTACTTTGTATGTGGTTAAACTGCTACCAGTGGAAGTGGACTTCCTGGGGTGCCATTGAAATAAGAATTTCAGGAGGTCCCCATGGGAGAATGAGTTATTGGGAAAAGTTTTATTTCTATGGAATTAAGCACCCCTACGTTTCCAAGGTCCCATCTCTCTCTGTCGTGTTAAGGCAGAAGTTCCCTTTAATCTTCAGATGAACTAGAACCAGAGCCATCGCTCAGAGTTTCTGCTCCAATTTTGTACAGTCCAGTATGGCATGTGAGTAGGTTAGCTTGTGTCCCCAGCTGCAGTCCATTGTGTGTGGGGTGCACATGGCCATTGAGAGCATGGGAGACTGCAAGGAAGCTGGAGCAAAGCCAGAGGAGCAAGAGAGAGATTTCCTTTGGCTTTGGAATATGCGTTCCCAAACTTTTCATAGGAATACCCCTCTAGCCAATGATCTTTGTTCCCAGGTTAGACTTACAGAAAAACACTTTCCCTGTATCACCCTGTCTTTACTGCAACATGAAGCATGTCAAACTCAGGGCTCGCGGGCTGCATGCAACCCACAGTAAAGATTTTTGCAACCCAGCCAATATAACAGAATGTAAGAAACTTTTATATAAAAATGTTGTAACTTAATTTTTACAATATCCTGTTATACATAATCAGTCATAACAAACTATAATGTTTGTGAATGACTGATTACTATAATCGTATTGCATTCACTTTTCTTATGTGCAAGCACACCATTTCTCTCCACTAATAGCAGCAGTGAATATTTTAGCAGCCAATGCCACGTCATTAGTCTTGGACTCACTTGTTTGGGGTGCACAACAGGAAGCATTTTGCTTTCTGAGAACAAGAAAAATAGGTTTATTTGTGTTACGCTTATGAATTTGTGCAGTTATTCAGAGTCTGGTAAGTTAATGTTCAAGAAAAAAAATGTTCTATTCAAATGTTCTATGATCTTGTTAACACTCATTTATTTCAGCCCTTTGTATTCAGCATGTCTCTGTGGAAATAAACCCATGTTTCTATGAAAATTGAAGCTTTTGTTTTATTGTGGCCCACATACACTTAAATCTTGCTTATATGGCCTGTGTTAGCCTTTGAGCTTGACATGCTTGTTGTACCTGTACCCATGTTCCCCTTTGCTGGGTCCCTTCCCCCAGTGATTTGCAGGGAATAGACAGGTGCCCCCCTGGGGAGTATACAGTTGCAGCTTACTGGTGAGGTTGCGCAGACGACCAGGATTAAAATGCCTGGCCTCCCCCTTTGCTCCTTTTCTATTATTAATATAAGCTAGCTAATTGCAATGGTAACAAAACCACTAATTGAATAAACACATTTTGAACACACATTATTAAACTGGATAATGTGTGTTTGTCCTTAAAGTACTGATTTCATTAGTGGTTTGCATCTTTTTTTTTATTTGTTTTAAAGTTACAATTAAAAACATACTTATATAATCCAACACTGCCTAGAATATTGTGCAATTAAAAAAATAAATTCTCAGGAATGATTCTCCTATGGCACCATGTGCTGCATTTGGGTTATTAATAATATTCATAACTCATATGAGCATAGCCGTTTAGAGCAAACTTGCTCTTTGGCTGAGTCATTGTAGTGTCAGTTTAGGCATCCTATTGCATCAAACAGCAGAATATGCATTTTGATATCTTAAAAAACAAGTCAACAGAATTTTAAAAACAACAGACAAGAAAGAACTAGACAGGTTGCCAAACCAGTCAGATGCCATGAATTTTTGTCAGCCTCCTTTCTCAGAACAAAAAATACCCAGGAGGAGGAACGTTATTTTTTTTCAAGCACTTTTCAGTACCTGAAGTTATAATAGCAATTCTTGTTAAAGTTAATAGTAAAATCTATTATATTCCCTCGAAGAATCTTAGCTGTCCTGTTCTTGGATCTCTCTCTTATGCCATTTAATTACAGCCAATGAGGCCACAGTAAGAGATGGCTCTTTCCTGGGGGAAATGTGTGTGGAATTTGAGATGGCGATTTCTCATTTACAAGTAGGTGATGCAAAGCAATGCCTATGTTACCAGAGAACCAGGAACTCTGGTATTGTTGTCCTTTATCCTACTTACACAACATTCACATTTCCTGTTTCTCCATATAGGCCATGAATGATATTGTGCCCTTTAACTAATATGCTGTGCATATTGTTTCACTACTATTTATGTTCTGTTACTATTCAATTTCTACAGACATATGAAAACATCCTAGTAGAATGGTCGGCATCATTTTCCTATGTTTAAGCCAATTCATTGTACAGATTCTTCCTTATTTTATAGGAAAAGGTATTTAGCAATTTACATTGCCCTCCAGTTTACCCAATACAACTTGCAAGTATGATTTCTTGGCGGGTGGAGAGTAGAGAAGATAAGTTTACTCACTTTAAAAATTTTCTTAAAAGAAATAGAAAAAAGGAAAAATCTTGATGGACATGATGATCTCTGTTGTTATTTTCTTCCAACCAATAGTGTTATAACAACATGAAAATTCCTTTGCATTTCTTATGAGGTAGTGCCTTTTTGGAATTATTAAATTCCTAAGAGTTGATCATATATGTTACATATTAACTCTGTAAAAGAAGCATCCCAGTTTTTTAAAGGATCCACAGTTACGGGAGACTTTGTGGTCTCTAGAGAGATTAAGAAGTGGAAATTCAGTCTGAGTGGCAGAGTCACTGAAGTGCCACTTTCACACAGATGGCTGCAAATAACACCAGTGGCCTCTCCTCAAAGGGTTACATCTCTTTCATGTTTAATGTGTTTCAATTCTTCAAAGTTATTTCATCCTTTTCTAAATATAAGAGCTTATGACCTAAGCCTGAGCAAGATTAAGAGAGTAAATCTAGACAGAAATAAATATTTCAATATCTTTTAATATAAAAAGTAATTGTAACCCTAGCCAATTTGGCTCAGTGGATAGAGTGTTGGCCTGCAGACAGAAGGGTCCCAGGTTCAATTCCAGTCAAGGGCATATGCCTTGGTTGCAGGCTCAACCCCAGGTCCTAATAGGGGGAAGGCAATCAATCAATCAATGTGTCCCTCTCACATCGATATTTCAGACTGTCTGTCTCTCTCCCTCACTCCCACTCTCTCTAACAATCAATAGAAAAGTATTCTCTGGTGGGGATTAACAAAAAACAAATAACAACAACAAAAAGTAATTGTAGACCTAGTACTAGAGGCTATCGTGATTTTCAAATTTATTATAATAGATATTCTTACCTTTTTGAACAGTATAAATCCCCCTAATACCCCTCCCCCCAAATTAGTCACATGGTATATATTCTTGTAACCTGGTAGGCCATTTACAGAGGCTATTGGCAAAATGTATATTTCCTTTGACCCAGAATTTTTACATCTTAGCAATGAACATAAAGGCATTAAGTGAGTGCAGTAAGTAATTTAGATTCAAAGCAATAGTTTTAGGAATGTATTATCACATTAGTTAGCAACAGGCTAAATGTGAATAATGGTTCAATAATCAGTGAAGTATTAGCTGGTCACTAAAATAATGTTAAATATATATATATATATGGAAAGACCTTGTAGCATCAAGCAAATAAAGCATTATAAAGTAATATGTGGAGCATAACCTTACCTTTTGTAAAATATATGCACAAATATAAGGATTTCTGCAAAGAGATAAAATTAATTAAATGGTAATAAACAGATGTCTAATATTAGAGATAAAAACCTCTGTTCTAAACTTAGATATTATATACTTCACCCTTTTTCTAAATTCTTTTTTGAAGGAGAAATGCTTGGTAGCTAAATGCAAAGTGCTTAACTTCTATCAAATTTTAAGGTTAAAGAAAAACATTTATACGTGTTCATGAGCCACAGCCTTTCCACTTCACTAATGGGAAAGATTGCATGATACCAGTAAAAAGATTGCAGATAAATGGAACTTTAAGTAAGCAGTTCTTATGTAAAGAGTAACAAATAAAATTAGAAACTCAGCTAAGAGATCATGTAAATCATTGAAAACTTCCTCACTTTGAATCTATTTATTTGATTAAGCTACTGTTTGCCAAGATCTACTAAAAGAAGCAACAAAAAGAACGTTGAATCTACATTCAACTCAAACAATATCTCTCAGTTTCGCTCCTGAAGAGGCAGCAAAGCCAGAGGGGCCTTAGGAGAGGGGGGATCAAGATGGGAGGGGTAGGCTGTCATCCTTGTTTCAAATGGGGCTCATCATGCCAAGGGCTCATGTGTTATTGGTTCTCCAAATGCTGAGAGTGGACAGGAGGTGGCACCAAGCCCTCCAACACTGTATCCTGATGTAGAAAGTAATAAAGTGCCTAATTCCTCAGGTGTCCCTCTTCTGTTGTGCATTTGTACCCCTCCCATTAGGATAATCATGCCCCTGCTAACTGGGAGCCCCCTTTTTCTTTCCTCTAATCCCTCCTAACACCCAGCCGCCGCCTGGGATGTCCCTTCCCCTCATCCTTGTGACCAGCACAGCTAGTTTTATAAAATACTAGATTGGTACACAGTCTTTTATTTTCCTTAAATGGGTCCAGCATTGTTGATTATATTTAATGAACACAAGATAATTTTAGAGGTTTTTAAGTTATTAAACTTGCAGACTATGCAAGGGAAAAAAATGGAAGGAAGGAAGGAAGGAAGGAAGGAAGGAAGGAAGGAAGGAAGGAAGGAAGGAAGGAAGGGAGGAGGGAGGGAGGGAGGGAGGGAGGAAGGGAGGAAGGAAAGAGGAAGGGAGGAAGGAAAGAGGGAGGGAGGGAGGGAGGGAGGGAGGGAGAGAGGGAGGGAGAAAGGGAGGTGCCCTTGCCTGGGCCAGTGTGCCTCAGTTGGAGGGAGTGTCATCCCATACACCAAAAGGTCATGTATTGTTCTTTTTTTTATATTATTGTCTAAAGTTTTACATATGTCTCTTTTTCCCAATTGACCCATCCAACCCCCAGCCATTCCCACCACAGTCAAGTCCCTACCTCTCCAGTGTCTGTATTTATTCTTTATGCTAATATGCATGCATACAAGTCGAAAGGTCATAAGTTCGATGTGGTTTCCATCTCTGGCCAGGGTCCATATGGAGGCAACCAATGGATGTTTCTCTCTCTCTCTCTCGTCTTTCTCTCTCTCTTAGATATATAAATGATAGATAGATAGATGATAGATAGATAGATAATGATAAAAGAAAGAAGAAAAAGAATGATTTTTTTCATTTATGACTACATGAATAGACCTTGAGGACATTATGCTAAGTGAAATAAGTCAAAAAGACAAATACTGTATGACTTCAGTTATTTTTGGAATCTATAACAACTGAGCTCATAGAAACAGGGAATAGATTGGTTTTTGCCAGAGGTGGGATAGGTGTGGATGGTAGAGAAAATGGGCGAAAGTAGTCAAAAGGTACAAACTCCCAGTAATAAAATAAGTAATGTACAGCATAGTGCCTAGTTAATGATACCATAATGTATATTTGAAATTTATTAAGAGAGATCTTAATAGTTCTCATCAAAAGAGAGAAAAAATGTAGCTATGCAGGTGGTAGATGTTAAGTAAACTTACTATGGTGATCATTTCACTATATAGAAAACTATAGAATTATTATGTTTTGCACTTGAAATTAATATATGGTTATTTGTTAATTATATTTCAAAAATAAAAAAGGAGGCAGAGGGCAGAGTTGTTAGTCTTACGATGGGACCATAGAACTTATGCCAAATTCCACAGACCTGTTTCATGGATACCTCAAGCCTACACTGTGTAAACACTGAATTCTCAACTAGTAAAGCTTGGACAAATAAATGAACTTTGGGAGTTTGGTGAATCATTGTAGCCCATGGAAGTATTAGTACCTGGAATTTAAGCAAACAAATACAATGGTCTAAAATACTAAGCTCACACGAATAATTATTTCTACCGTTAACTTTCTTTTGTATATTAAATACCTATTATAACTATTGCCTGCATGATTATGGGCAGAAAAAATAACCTAACACATCAGCATGAGAAATAATGATTATAATCAACAGATATGGTTGTTTTCCCCATTTCAGAAGTTGTCATTATTTCAAAGTTCTGAAGTAAGTCTTGCCTTAGGGTAAGACATATGGGAAGAGAGTTTAATATCACTGTGATAGTTAAGAGTTGACAATATTGGAGGACAAACATCTTATTCATAAATAAACAGCATAAACAAAGAAATGAGCAAAATTTGTATGTTAGCCTGATGAATACCATTTTCATTTTATTTTATCCCCACACCTGTATAAAACATTGTTCTAGTTCAAGGTATTGTTGTGAATATTCAGTCTCACTCAATCCACCTGGGAATGTTAAAATTAGTAATGCATGTCAAAAAAGAAAAGCAAACATTATGAATTCAGGTGTGAATATGTTGGCCTTGTTTCTAGCTTAGTTCAATATTTTTCTTTTCTCTGCCAATCATTTTTTTTACAGGAAGCAATTTTTATTCCATTGATGAGATGAATTTCTAATTTTTCACTTACTATAAATGAAACAGTGTCATTAAGAAAACCCCATTTTTGTTGGTGCTTTTTGGAAAGAAATAGTTCAATTTAAAAAAAACTGAAGCACTCATGCTTAATGTGTCACCCTTGACCTGCCATCAAAATCTCAGATTTGTCTTTAAAGGAGGGATTTTGCTCCGTTCCACAGTGTTTATGACCAAAGAATATATTTGTTTCCTTTGTCACTGCTGTGGGGTTATCACATGCAACTGGGTTAAACAAATGGAAAGTTCATCACATACTTATCTCTGAGCCCAGATGAGAAAGAAAACAATTGGACTATAAATGGCATCATTAGCTTGGTTTTATATATATGCACATACATTAAATGTGTGGTTAGTGTACATATTTGAAAATAAGTCAAAAATAATCTTCTAGTATCTTTAAGAACTCTTACTTAAGCAAAATATGGTATAAAGAAGTAATGTGATCCAGAACTCTGAGTAATCCCAGCCACAGTTCACTGGGATTTTCAGTAGTTATTGAAGACTGAATGTTTCTAGGTTTGCTTTGAGTTCCTCTGAAAACAGGTCTGTCCTTGAGGTGTCAGATTAACACTCCACTCAGAAGACAAATTGTTCGTGGGCACACTAGACATATGAGAGCCATTAGATAGTGTGCTCTGCATTCTTGAAAAATGAAAAATTCGAAGCAACATAACATTTTATAAATGCAAGATGTTTATTATTATAGTACCAGCAATAAATGTTTAGAAACTGGAGTGGGTTCACTGTGGTTCTGACTAGGAACATATGCCTATCGAGTTCATTGGAAGCGGAGCCATTGATTTTTGGCATTAAATAAAGGGTCTGGAAGTTATTATGCATTTAGGCTTCTATGAGTATTTAATTATATCAATAGGAGAACACAATTTCTGTTGTGTGCATAGTGATGAATGTCTCCATTTATTCATGTTACTATGCATGATAGATGAGTTTAAACCAGATGCTGTAACTTTCTTTCAATCTGAGCAAATTAGTTAAATCATATATATAATTTAGAGGATACCTTATAGAACATCATTGAGAAAACCTTTCCCATAGCATCTCTTCATAGATTTCCCTCAAGATAATGTATAAAATTTAAAATAAAATAAAAAACACTGTGTGTTATAATTTCTACTTCTTGATATAAAATGATAAATCCTATTATATTGCTCTTAACCTTATGCATTTTCCCAGGTCTGTGATATTTTTACCTTGCAATGAAGCCTGCTTGCATATGTGATTACTACTGTTTATTTTGCATTTGCTACTGCTCAATCAAACATTATCCAATGATGCAATGCAAAGGCTGTTGTCTGGCAGCATTCCTTCCATGTGGCTGCATTTGAGATATAGACCCAAGCCCTCTTCTTCACTGCTTGATTGGGTATGCCTTTACATATATAGTAAAACATATTTTTTTAAAAAATCCATTTCTTGTGTAAATAAAAACAATAGTTTTATATTAACAAGCATCATGCTCAGAACTTAAAACACTGGAACAATAAATGACTTGCATATCACCAGGACATAAAAAAATAAATAGCTCATGAATAAATGAATGAGCTGATGAAAGGCTCCAAACAAATGGGGGGGGAAAGTTGAAAATGGCACAATGTTCAAAAGTAAAATGAAATTCTGTTTATCAGTAAAGATGACATAGTTTAGAATTCCAGAATGGCCACTATACAAATGCTTATTCGAAGTCTTCAAAAACCTAAGAAATATTTAAAAAGTTAAATGCCTTTGGAATTTAGAAAATGTTCTTGCTACTTTCTCTGACCTCTTGTGGTTTGAGTCTACTATAGACCCATGTTTAATTCAGTTCTACAACTGTACTGAGTTCAAAGTATTTTTATAAAAAGAGCAAGTTCAGAAGCACAGTTAGTTTTCAGATCAGCAGGTATTATTATTGACTAGGATAACCAAATGTCTGCAAGTATGATTAAAAATTGACACTTTTTAAACTCAACTAAAGTAAGAATTTAATAGCAACTTACTCATTCAAGACTTACAATTTTTGTATCATATTCTCAAATAGACTTAGTAAATGGTTAAATTTACACAAAATGAAAAATATCAGGAAAGACCTAAGACATAATATGACTTTAGGTTACTGTATACAAATAAATTAAAGCTTTATGTAGATACAAATGTTGAGATAGGCCCATATATATATATATATATATATATATATATATATATATGTATGATGTGTTTCCAGTGAGTTTGTTGCATGTGCACAAATAAGTCTATAAATCTTAGATTAAATCAAACATTAGTGACAACAGTATGAAATATTTTTTAAAATGTTAAATGTTTATATGACCAGACATATAAAATATCACAAACTTCACTTTGTATTTGGAATATTGTACTGATAGTTCAGATAACGGTTTATTATAGAATAAAATCCATGAAACATGAAATAATATTCCCTTTTAAAATACCTTCACCCTATTTACTAAAATGTCATTTTAATATTTTATTTTTGATTATAATAATTCATCAAAATCAAGTAATTATTAAAAGATGCCTTTGATTAACAGATAATAAAAAGAGTAAAATGTAAAATCTTCAAAGATACCTTTTCTCTGTAAATATGTAATTTTGAGGCACCATCACAATTATAAAATATATACATGTTTACTTAGCAAAATAAAAGATTTTCTTTTCTATAACTTTCTGCACTGTTGTGATCTTTTGTCTCCAGTGGTCAGTTTACAAAACAGGTTGCTGTTTTCACTGCAACTTATTTTTCACAATGTTTTATTGGCTTCAAACTTAAATCATAATTATACTGATTATATTTCAAGGTTGTCATCTAATTACATTGGGAAAGGTGGATGGCTATTGGGTCTTTGAATATGAAGAGAAGATGAAAGAGAAAAAAGGTAAATTAATACCACGAGAAATATACAAATCTCAGTTTTAGCTTGGTGGCCTCCTGATTATAGCTGTAAGGACACCTTTAACTGTGATGAGTTTCTTAGTCATTAGAAACTATCCCCTCCTTGATCTGATTATCTCATTTGTGTTTCCATACACACCTTTTGTCTATCGCAAGAACAAAATAGCTGTGTTGATAAATGTTTCTCTACTTTGTGTTCACATTGGAATATTCCAGAAAACCTTAAAAAGGACAGAATCTGGGTCTTATCCCAAGAAATTCTGCTGTAATTGGCCGGGGGGTGACTCTCCTGGTAACCAAGGTTGAAAACTATAGACTTGTGTGTCCTTCTTGGCATATTTCTCTAAAAATCATACAAAAAAGAAGTAGTAAGACTTATATTAGAAATGTTACCAAATTTCTGTACATGTAAACTATATTTTAATATTTTAGACACATAAACTGCAACATATTCCTTCACACATTCATTTTTTTCATTTAAGCATGAGTTGATGCACCACTGCCACACACTGTTGTTGGCACCAGAAAACATAACAGGAGACGTTCCTACCTTCAAGGATGTGTGTGGAGAGTACTGAAAGCAATGCATAGACAAGTCCTCTCTATACATTGACTAACAACAGTAACAGAGGTGTTGACACAACATAGGGGTTCCAGTCAGGGAAGGATGTATGTAGTCAATAAATACTTCACAGATGCTAAAGCAGTTTGATTAGTTCTTTGAGGAGAAGTTTTGAAACTGGGACCCGAGTTCTCAAAAAAGGGAAATATTGATAATATGTGCACAAGAATGAGATTTGACATACTCATAATTTCAGGGTTCATCAATTGTGGACTAATGTGCATATGTGTTTATGGGTGTGTATGTGTTTATGTGTCTGTGCATGTGTATGTTGAATCCTTTTGAGATTAAAAAAAAATTGGACCTCCCAGTTGCCTGGTCCCTAAGGGCTTATCAGTGTGATATTTTCAATATAGAAGATTAAAAGTGTGAATAAATAAATGAACAAATAAATAAGTAAAGCACATGAATTTTATCTATATTGTCTTTTGAACTGTTTCATTGGCCTGTTAATTAGACATGACAGGAATCATTGGTGGGATTTAACATTCTATGTAAGTTTATATTTTATGTGAAAACCTGGATTATTACTACTCAATAGGTAATAGTACTCGTCATTATCAATTAGGCATTTTGCTATACCCACATACACCTTATTTTTTTGTGGATTTTGATGGATGATCTACTAGTATTTATTCTACTTACATTTTATTATTCCAGACTTCATTATAGGAAATATCTGTGTTGGTATAAAACCAACACATATTCTGAATTCAGATTTAGCAATAGCAATGTATTCCTTATTTCTAAAATAAGTGTAATCATATAATTTAGATAACTACTAAATGAAATGAAAATAAATAATGTTTATAAAGTCCCCAGGAATATGAATACTATAAATTATACTCTATCATTGAATAGGCTACTGAAAATCCCATCTGGAAAGTAATTAGTATCTGTCTTCTGCAATACTGAATGGGTACAATTCTGTTGTGGTGTGCATTTAATATTACTTATCATTAGGACACTGGTAAGAAGAAAAAGCATGTCTGATCATTTTAAATGGGAAGGTAGTTACCAAAACTGAAATTCAAAATTAATCTTAGAAGTTATATCAATGAAAGAAATCATAACATATTTGTTCTTATATTTTTCTACTTTAATGATGTTAGTAAAAATTAAAATTCTGAATCTACTATAACAGAATCAATGATAAATGTACATGTGGGAGTTCAGAACATTTTTAAAGTTTAACAAGAAATAGAAAATAAAAAAATATATATTTAAATGCTAAGGCTTTTTACTTAATGTCAAAGCATGAAAAATACCGGTGTTCAACTTTTTTTTAAGATAGGAAAGGAGAGAGATAGTTAGAAACATCGATGAGAGAGAAACATCGATCAGCTGCCTACTGCAC
Organism: Antrozous pallidus; assembly: GCA_027563665.1. Classification (NCBI taxonomy): domain Eukaryota; kingdom Metazoa; phylum Chordata; class Mammalia; order Chiroptera; family Vespertilionidae; genus Antrozous; species Antrozous pallidus. The sequence continues at coordinate 52,757,411 of CM050521.1, forward strand.
ACCTCCTACTGGGAATGTGCCTGCAATCAAAGTACATGCCCTTAACTGGAATCGAACCTGGAACCTTTCAGTCTTCAGGCTGATGCTCTATCCACTGAGCCAAACCAGTCAGGACCGGTGTTCCAATTTTTTAAAAATCTTCAAAGTAGCATGAAAAATGTAAAAAGAAGGTACTTTTGCCATTGTTGTAAGCATAAGCCTATGTGAGAAAAAGTGAGCAAAATAGAAGACAAAGGAGAGTAACAAAAGTAGGTCATTATTAATGCGTGAGAAAACAAATGATAAATATTCTAAAATACCACATAATTATTGAAATTATTAAATGGTGTAATTATTGCAATAACTTTTATATCTATTTTGTCCCTTGGTATGTTTTTTTCCCTGCCCTGAATAACAGTACTAGGACACTGATTAAAGTTATTAATAAAAGAAAAAAAGGAAGGTCAAAACAAATGAAATCCTTTTCTTTAGTAATCAATTCTTCCAGGGTATTCTAAGAATTCAATTATCTCATTTTAGTTATTGTTTATTGTACTCAGGTAAGAGAAAAGTTTCCTTTTTAAAAGTTTATGGTAGAAGAAAATCAAGTATGGTTTTCAACAGACTTATCTTTCCCTCTACTACTTTATTTTAGGCTTGTATTGCTGAGAGCATTATAGATGTCCCCTACTCTACCTGCATTGTCCTCTTCCACCCACCTCAGGCCTTCAGCACTCTATTGTCTGATTCCATAGATAATGCATATATGCACATGTTCCTTGGTTAATCTCTTCCCATATCCTCCCTCTCCCCTTCCCTCTTAGATTCATCAGACTATTCTATATGTCCAGGCCTCTGGTTCTATTTTATTTTGATCATTATATTTCTTTTTAAATTTTTTTCTTTATTGATTAAGGTATTACATATGTGTCCTTATCTCCCCCATTGCACCTCCACCTCCCCACTCGTGCCCTCACCCCCTGGTGTCTGTGTCCATTAGATAGACTTACTAGTATATGCATGCATATAAGTCCTTTGGTTGATCTCTCCCCCTTACCCCTACCTTCCCTCTGAGGTTTAATGATCTGATCAATGTGTCTCTGTCTCTGGATCTGTTTTTTATTCATCACTTTATGTTGTTAATTATATTCTACAAATGAATGAGATCATGTCAATTTACCATAGCTAAGATTTGGAAATAGTTTAAGTTCCCATCCGTGAAAAAATTGTGGTACATCTACATAATGTGATACCATACTGCTGTAAAAAAGAAGAAATTCTTACCATTTGCAACAGCATAGATGGAACTGGAGAACATCATTATATTTCTTGTTCATTTATTTTGGTTTTTAGATTCAATTGTTGATAGATTTGTATTTATTGGCATTTTATTATTCATATATTTTTATTTCTTCTTCTTCTTCTTCTTCTTCTTCTTCTTCTTCTTCTTCTTTTCTTCTTCTTCTTCTTCTTCTTCTTCTTCTTCTTCTTCTTCTTCTTCTTCTTCTTCTTCTTCTTCTTCTTCTTCTTCTTCTTTCTTTGAATACTCTTCAACATCTTATGTAACACTGGTTTGGTGGTAGTAAACTCTAGTTTTCCCTTATCTATGAAGCTCTTTATGTGACCTTCAATCCTAAACGATAGCTTTGCTGGGTACATTAATCTTGGTTGTAAGCCCTTGATATTCATAACTTTGAATATTCACTCCCTTTTGGGCTGCAAAGTTTCTGTTAAGAAATTAGCTGACAGTCATATAGGCACTCCCTTATAGATAACTAACTGCTTTTATCTTGTTGCTTTTTAAGATTCTCTCTTTGTATTTAGCATTTAGAATTTTAATTATTATGTGTCTTGGTGTAGGCCTCTTTGGGTTCATCGTATTTGGGGTTTCCTGAGATTCCTGGATTTGAATGTCTATTTCTTTCACCAGGTAAGGGAAATTTTCTGTTATTATTTCTTCAAATGGGTTTTCAATTTCTCCCTCTCTTCTCCTTCTGGCACTTCCATGATGCAACTGTTGGTATACTTGAACTTGTCTCAGAGGCTCCTTACACTGTCTTCATATATTTGGATTCTTATTTTCTTTTTGCTCGTCTGATTGGCTGTTTTGTGCTTTCTCATATTGATGATTTTATTTTTGGTGTCCTCTATTGTTAGAGTAAATCATGGCCCAACTAAAATAGGACAGTGCACACAGTCCACACAGGTGCATTCCTAGAGTTCCCAACTCAGGTAACTAGGCCCTACAGGGTACTTACTACACAAGGCCAGTCTATCACTTCCAGGAGACACAGCAGCTCTACCGAATACATATAATCAAATACAAGGAAGCAGCTAAAATGTGGAGACAAAGAAACAGTTCACAAATAAAAGAAAAGAAGAAATCTTCAGGAAAAAAAACTAAATTAAATGGGAACAAGAAAACAACTATATACAGAATTCAAAACAATTGTTACAAAGATGCTCAAGGAACTTAGTGAAAATTTCAAGGAAATTAGTGAGAACATTAAAGGCATGAAAAAGGACCAGTCAAAAATGAAGGCTACACTAATTAAGTATAATTTACAGGGAGTCAACAGTAGAGATGCTGAGAATCATACTTCTTAATATTACTAGCTATTTAAGTACTAGCATGGATTCCTCCAAAACATGAATTTGACAGATCCACTATTATAACTTAAATTTTGTATTTAAAATTTTGCCATTTCATTGTTTGTTTATGTTATAATAAAATATTGGCATTTTAAATAGCTCTGACACCTTATTTCTGATCAAATACATATGCTTAATTAGGTTCCATTCTGTAACTAATTCCATTATTTCAATAAGAGTGACTAATACTAAACATCATGGAAATAAAAATAATATTTGCCTTAGTAGTAGTAGCAAGAGGAGGAGAAAAAGAAAGGAGGAGATGTAATAGCAGTAGTGACTAACATTATTCGTTTGCAAAATTCTAGATTCTATCCTACTTCAAATGTATCATTTAATCCTTTGAATATATTCTCATTTTAAAGATGAAGTTACTAGAGTTGGAAATATTACATAACTCACCCAATATTGCCTAGCATGTAAGTAGTAATTTCTATTTGGATATTAATACTGTTTCATATATATATATATATATATATATATATATATATATGCTAATTTTTCTCTTTTGGAGTCTATAATTTAGGGTAATTAATCACTCTATTGGTAAAAAAAAAATACCTCTTCTTGAGAACTATATTGACTATTTTTTTCTTCCTGATAGTGTATGATCCATGTATACTGGCCCTCACTAGACTATACAAATCATCCTTTTTTTTAAACTATGGTATTTCAAGGTAGTACTCCACCTGAGGGGAGTTTACATTTGCTCTCCTGATTCCAAAATATCAATGTTGGCTTTCTTAGCCACTGCCTAATGAATGGAACTCAGGAGGGCTCCCTTGGTAATGAAGCATTCTACAAGGAATTCATCATGTGCTTACTAGCCCAGGAATGGACTGCATGTGCATCCTTGTATGCTGTACTCCTAATGCTTTTGCAGAAGACTGCTGTTAGTGATTGCCTTGTCAGGTCCATGGTCAAAGGCCATATCATAGTGTGTGGGAGTGGAATTTTCCAATTGTTTATTACCCTAGAAGAGGTCAACTAAGTCAGAATACTATAGGTCTCTGAATTGAGGCCAGAAGGAATAACTCTGACTGAACTCAGTAAGAGGCTGTGCCTGCACTTTCAGTTACATTGAGTCCTGGAGGGTGGGCATAAATAACCAGAAAAATAGACTAGAAGTGGTTATAGGAATGAGTGGTAATACCCAGAGTCAACATTTAATCAGAGGGGGAAGCACAATAAATCAATATTGCTCGAGACTGTTTACTGAAGAGATTACTCAGTATCCTTTCCATCAAATTCTGGGTGAGGTCTAATTGACCCACCAGAGATTATCTGATTCTATAGGGGTGTAACTTTCTATTGACTAGGCTGTTTTATAGTTCTGTAAGGGTGAGGTTAACTGGTAGAAAACTGATAGTGCTGTAAATAATCCTTACCTGAAAGAAACACAAATAATTCCTATCCATAGCAACACAAGTTAAATGTGTTTGAGATGTAATTGTCTGACCCAGGTAGAAAAGATAACTCCCAACTGTATTCTGTAAGGAATCACTAGGGTGAGAGGTGGCGAAGCAATGGTACATGTGGACTATTTTGACAAGTGTGTTAGAGAGACCATAACACAACTGGAATATCGGGTAAAACACTTCTATCTGGGTACATTGGAGAAATTCTATTTCTCTCAGACCTTTCTATTTCACTTGTCAATACAATTTCAATAACAATTATTAATCGGTAGTGCATCACCAGCTGCTGTATTCTGAATAAATAAGAAATATAATATAAGATTAAAAACAATAGCAATATAAGTATAATCATTTCACAAAAGAAAGGATATTTTGCCAAGCTGGTATGGCTCAGTGATTGAATATCGACCTATGAACCAGGAGGTCATGGTTTGATTCCTGGTCAGAGCATATTCCTGGGTTGCTGTCTCAATACCTAGTGTGGGGTATGAAGGAAGCAGCCAGTCAATGATTCTCCCTCCTCATTGATGTTTATCTCTTTCCCTCTTTCCTCTCTAAAATCAATAAAAATATGTTTTTAAAAATGCTTGAAAAGGAAAGAACACTTTAACAATACAATGTATCTTAAAGAATATGGAAGTCATTATTGTAAATGAAAATAATTTAGCCTTATAAAATTGTTTATATAATTTTTTAGTTTATATTTAGTTCTGACTCAAGAAGATTTCTTTCTAGACTAACTCCAAAGTACAAAATGAGTTGGGATACTGGAGTAGCCCTTATTTAACTTGCCAGCTTTATTGTCACCATAATTACCTGATAGAAACTTATATCTTCAAGTACATAGGTTTGTGTAACTTCCAAGTCTCCTTCTGGTTTTCATTTGTTTATAACCTTAAGTTTAAAGTGTACAGCATAAAACCCAATTTGTGCTTTTATTCATTTACAACAGATGGAGTCAGACTGAAAAGGGGGAGCATATTATAGCTTCCCATTTTTTGTAGCCTGTTTATTAAAATCACTTGCACCATTTTTATAAGGATCACACTTTTTTCCTAAAATGTGATTCTTATAAAGGATACACACTTCATTTTAAAACCATTTAGTAAGTAATAAACCTGCGCTCTCTATGTCTCTATTAAAAAGTTATGATCAAACTGACTGACCTTTATCTTAATCATAATCCCCAAACCTAATACTTTTCCTAACATGCAGAAGCCGTAAACAAAGTGAATTCCCAATAGCATATGGTGAAGTTACAACTGCTGACAATGAAAGCTGCTAGCCCTAAAAGAACTAAGAGCCATTGTTTACCAGGGTGAGAAATGGGATAAGCTATAATCATTACTCTTTTTTTAGATTGAAGATATATTGTCAGCCTGCCTAACTACTATACTTAAAATTCCTTTTATTAAAATTGTGCTTATGTGGATATCAGCAACTATTATCTGTTTTATATCTATGTATATAAAAGCCTAAGTGACCAGAACGACAAGATGACATGACGACTGGACAACTGGATGACTTGCCAGTAGCTATGATGTACACTGACCACTATGGGGCAGATGCTCAACGCAAGAGCTGCCCCTGGTGATCAGTGTGCTCCTATAGCCAACCTCTCTCAGTCCCTCTGCCTGGCCAGCCCCCATCAGCCACGATTGCCAGCCAATCTGAGGGACCCCACCCAAGCATGAATTCGTGCACTGGGCCTCTAGTATATAAATACTAGTAGCCCTGCACATGAATCCGTGTACCAGTAGCTCTCTGCAGGGCCTGGCCACTCCACGCCTGCTGCCCACAGGCTCTCTGTGGCCCAGAGGCCCATCCATTGCCAGGTGTAGAATCCTTGCCTTGTTGCCAGGGACAGCTATGCAAGTGCCCCCGCCCCATTCCCAGCTGCTTTATGTCCAGTGCCCAGAGGCACTCTGCAGCTGGGGTAGAATGATTGCCTCATCGCCATGGCAACAAAGCAAGCATTCCACCAGTTTGATCACACTGCCCACTCTCAGCAGCCACCCCCTTGGGACTGGAGGACTCCAGCAGGGCTCAGAGGACTGGATGCTGCCATATTGTGGCTATGGGTGCTGCCATCTTTCTGACAGGGTAATGGTTAATTTGCATATTACCCTTTTATTATATAGGATACATGTAAACATATATATATTCCACTTTGGGTTATAATTCAGAAAAATTCAAAAAGAATGCCATGAAAGAGAAGGGTAAAACATTTTAGGTATGAAACAAATTATAAATAATATCCATAAAAATATTGAAAGAAAGAGTTGTAGGAAAGGAAAACCCTCACTTCCTCCCTAAGAAAGCATGCCTTTCTTGGTATTTATATCACTGGACCCTGTAAGGTTTCCATCAGATCTTCTCATATTTTGTAGTTTAGCTTACAAAATACAGAGTAAATATTAGGTAATGTACAATCTGGATGAGTGAATAGCAACAGTTGTGTAAACAACTTTTAAAAATCAATTGGAAATGATGGAAGACTTTTTACTACTGATATAAAAGATAAAAATGTATTTTTTTTTTGTAAAGATAAGTACAGACAGAAAACAGTTCCATTTTTATCACTTGTTATGCCCCGTAGGAGCAATTACATGACTAAAAGCAAGTATTACTTTTAAGTGGAAGGTATATTTACTTTAGGAAAATTAGTCTTTGAATGAAGAGTGATTTGATAAATTTTAGATATTTTAAATTATAAAAGAACAAGTGATAAAAACTTTAATTTTAATAGTTAGTTTTACATTACTTTTTAAAAATGATCCTTATAAAAATACAGAGTACAAAATTTTCAAATATAATTTAAAAATGAAGAATAATTTTAAAGATTATAATAATGTTTTACATTCAGATATAATAGAAATATCACTGGCTCAAGAATAGAAAAATGTATTTATGTTTTATTCCTCAAATAAAATAAATTTCTATTCCTATTGAGACAGTAAATATTCTTATAGGAAATTAAAAAATAAATACCTCTAATATTGCTTTTTATGTTATTTGATATTTCTTAAATCTCTTTTAATCTATCATGTTGGCCTAACTCTCCATCCTTTTAAAAACTTTTTACCACCAAAAATGTCTAACATTCATAAAACAGGAATTTCGCATGTATTCATCAGCTAACTTTACCAATTATTAACTCAGGCCAATCCTGTTTTATCTGTATCCACAAAGACTTACTTGCTCTCCCTAAACAAACCCAAATTATTTGAAGTAAATCTCATTCTTAATGTTATCATATAATTTCATCCACAAAAATGCAATTGTGTTTCCATAAAATAAGTACTTTTAAAAAATATAATCACAATGTTATATATTTATAAAATAGTGTATGAATATATGCATATGTGCGTTATATGAATCTCTATATGAATGCATTCATATATATGTAACATATATGTATCTCTATATGCATTTGTAAATACACATATATGCACACATTTTCTTTATGTGTTTGTAATTTTATTTTTGTGTGTCAGAATAATAGTATTATTATAACTACTAACAAAATATCTACTGAGAACAATTACATTTTTTAAATTGCTTTTGTCCTTGCTCTATTATGCATAGGGGTGTAAAGTCAAATTATTGTGCTAAAAGGCCATTGAAATAATTTTACCATCAGTTAAATACATAATTTCATTTGTATCCATTTGCTTTGGGGCTTCAGGAATGGAAAATATATTTGCTTTTATAATTATGCAGAATATTTACAGGTTCCAGAATAAAACCTAACAAACAAAGCATATTTAGAGAAGTCTAGATCTTACTGTTGTCCTCTTTATCTTTTTATCTTTTATTCTTATAAGTGTCCATGTTTTCTAATTTTAAAATCATTTTCCATCTCTTAACATAAGCTATACACATATGTATATATTAATCGTCAATACTTGGTTATATTTTAATACATTTTACCATTTTTACTTAACATTTTGTGTATACTGTCCCTTTCTTAGATTAAAAAAAATAGCACATTATACCCAGTTTTCTCCACTTAGCTTTATGTAACAACCTATACTGGAGAAAAATCCTTAGTGGTTTGAACACAAATTCTTTTCTTCTTGTTAGTATTACCTAGAACCTACGGTATTGCTTTATTCAAACAATCCGTGTCTCATAGTAATGTACATTTGTTTTTTTTCTCACACTGTTATTAAGATAATGCAATCATAAATAGCCTTGCACATGTTTTAGCTTTCATAATTTTGTCAACGTGTCTTTGATAACTGTTCTTAGAAGTAGGATTACTAGGTGTTGGCAAATGAATAGGTATTGTGGGATATTACTAAATTTTCTTCCCAGTAGTTTTAACATTTTACATTTCAATTACCAATATTTGAGAATATTATATTCATCTCTATCCACAGAGGATATTGCCAAACTCTTGGATTTTAGCCCATTCAAATGTGAGATATGGGGTCTCAGTGTGGTTTTTAGTTGCTATTTCCTATTATGGGGAAAGCAGAATAATTTTTCATATTTTCTAGAGCATTTCCACTTCCATTCTCTTTTAGTTGTGTACCTATTTATCCATTTTTTCTATAGTGTTGGACTTTTTTCTTTATTTTTAGATCTTAATATATTTAGCTTACTAGGTTTTATCTATTATAAAATTACATTTTCCAGTTTGTCCTTTGTCCTTTTCATTTTGCAAAGATGAGGTGTGTATTGCTATTTTCTTGTTTTTTTTTGTATACTTTGTTTTTACACTTTTATATTAGTATATTGAATAATTTATTTCTATTATCCATTATTTTATCTATAAATTGAATCATAATATAGACAATTTTATGTATTTTAGATTTAAAATGAAATATACCTATGCTTTTTTTTTACTTGTTATATGATTTTTTTTTAAAAGTCTAACTCATTTAGTAGTTATTCTGGCATATGATATAAGGTGTGGATCCAAGTTTATTTTTCTCTGCATAACTCTCATTACACAATCTCACATTAAAAAGTTGCATCTCTTTCTAACTAACTTGAGATGCCATTTTTATCTTATGCTAAATTTATATTCTCAATTTGGGCTATTTCTGGATTTTCTATTACAAAGTAACTTAACTGACTCTGATTTGCTGATGTGAATAGAACAGTTGTCCAAAAGAATCTCCTGTCTTCTGAATTTTGCTGCTTACTTCTTCTTAATGTATTAGCTTATTCCTTTTCTTTTTATTTACTTTAAAGACGTTCTTTTATTTTTTAATTATAGTTGACATACAATATTATATTAGTTTCAGGTATACTATTGGAGTGATTAAACATTATATAAATTATAAATGATCGCTTCAATAAATCTAATATCCATCTGACACCATTCATAGTTATTACAGTACTAGAGGTCCAGTGCATAAAATTTGTGCACAGGGGTGAGTGTCCCTCAGCTCATCCTGCACCATGTCCAATCTGGGGCTCCTCAAGGGATGTCCGACTGCCTGCTTAGGCCCGATCCCAGGCGGTCAAACATCCCTCTCATAATGCAGGACTGCTGGCTCCCAAATGCTCGCTTGCTTGTGTTCCTGATTGCCCTTAACTGCTTCTGCTTGTCAGCCTGAAAACCACTTAACCATTCCCCTGCAGCCTGATTGATCCCTGACTGCTCCCCTGCCAGCCTGATTGCCCTTAACTGCCCTCCCCTACAGGCCTGGTCACCACCAACTGCCCCCCCTGCAGGCCTGGTCTCCCTCAATTGCTCTTCTCTGCAGGCCTGGTACCCCCCAACTGTTCTCCCCTGAAGGCCTGATCCCTCCCAACTGCTCTTTCCTGCTGGCCATCTCATGGTGGCCATCTTTGTCCACATGGGGGCAGCCCTCTTGTTTGTTGGAGTGATGGTCAATCTGCATATTAGTCTTTTATTAGATAGGACAGAAACCTGTTACACAGGTGAGGGCCAGCTTGGTTTGCCCTGAAGGGTATCCCAGATCAGGATTGAGATTCTCTTGAGGCAGGGGGTGGCCTGGGCAAGAGGTCTGTTGTGGTTTGCAGGCTGGCCATGTCCCTCCCTCCCCCAGTGACCCAACTGGTGGCCCTGGTATCTGGGATTTATTTATCTTCTATAATTGAAACTTTGTAGCCTTGAGCAGAGGCCAGTGCAGGCCATGGTGGGTGGGAAGCTTGGCTTTCTCCATTGCCTGGGTAACCGAAGTCTCCTCCTCTCTCCAGCTCTGTGGGTGCCACCATTTTTGCTCGGTCTTATTTATCTTTTATAATTGAAACTTTGTAACCTTGAGCGGAGGCTAGGGCCAGCCAGGGCAGGCAGGAAGCTTGGCTTTTTCATTACCAGGAGCAACCCAAGCCTCCTGCTTGCACCAGCTCCATGGCCACTGCCATTTTTGTTTAGTTAAATTGCATACTTGCTCCTAATTGGTGTGTGTGGCTTGTGAATGCAACAGAGATATGGTCAATTTGCATGTTTCTTTTTTATTAGATAGGATCATTGGCTATATTCCTTATGTTGTCCTTTACTTCCCTATGACTATTCTGTAACTACCAATTTGTATTTTTTAATCCCTTCACTGTTTTTACCCATTACCCAGAAACTTGTGCTGCTGGGCTTGGAGGTCCCCAGAATAGGCCAAGCTGCAAATTGAGGCTGGCTGCTGCTAGGGCATGCCAATGCCAGCTGCTGCTTGTTTGAGAGATTTTAGGAAAGTTCAAAGCATGAGCCATGTGGGGCTGCTTGTACAGAAAAGCCCTTGGAAAGAGTTTGGGTACGCCCACAAGTTGGCTGGGGTGGGTTCTCAGGAAAATACCAGGGTGGGACTAAAACAGTGTTAGCCAGGTTGCAAGAGACTCAGATACTGCACCTGCCTGCCTCTGGTAGAGGAGGGCTTGCAAAGGAACAATGGCCTCTGCGAGCACTTCTCTCTGGGTGAAAGCTGCCCCTCTAGCTCTTTCCCTGATGCCAGGCAATTCAGCTCCTCTCTGCATGTCCCTGGAGCCTTTCCAGCTGCTTCCCTGTGCTGGAGATCAAGCAGGTGAATCAGTTGAAGTCTGTATACAAGCTCTTTAAGAGAAATGTCTGGGACTTTAGGAATTCTCTGTCTAGCTTAGCCACAATGTCTGCTAGTTTTTGCAGCCAGAGTTATGGGGACTTCTTTTCCTGGCACTGGAACCCTGGGCTTTTGGAATGCTAGGGCTCTGCAGAGGGCACCTCCACAGCTAAGATATCCCACCGATATTTATCTGCCACAGTTGGGTGTGGACCCAGCCTATTTGTCTCTACCCCTCCTGCTTGCCTCAGTATAGAGTCTCCTTATGTCTTTAAGCTAAATTTCAGGCAGTATTGAATAATGAATTTTTTGTTTTGTTTTGTAGTTTAGTTGTAATTTTGATGTGGTTGTGGGCATATTCACATACCACATTTATCTACACTGCCATTTTGACTGGAACTCCTTCCTTATTCCTGTTTTATTTATATTTTAACCATATTTTCAGTTAAATTTAATTTAAATGTAAATGTTTGATGGAATCAAAAGAAACCTTTTGACTAGAATAATAATCAGTGAAATTATATACTTTATAATATTATATCACAATAAAAGTTACATAATATTTGGTGACCTACCATTAATTATACTAAATTTATCCACTGCATTAATAACACAGATAATCTATCTGTTGTAATTTTTATCTTGAGATATTAAAATTTGGATTGTTTCTTGCCCTAGCCAGTTTAGATCAATAGATAGAGCATTAGCCTATGGACTGAAGGGTTCCAGGTTTGATTCTGGACAAGGACATGTACCTGGTTGGGGTATATGCAGGAAAGCAACCAATCAATGTGTCTCACTCACAATGATGTTTCTCTCTGTGTGTCTCTCCTCCTCCTTTCCATTCTCTCTAAAAATCAGTGAAAAATATCCTCAGGTGAAAATTAACAACAAAAAAGTAAATAAATAAAATTAGCACTGATTCTTAAAATGTCAATATAATTTTTGAAAAAACAACACAAATTAGAAGATAATAACAATTGAAAATTTGTTTGTCAAAGTAGCTAGGATTTTTTTAATCATCCTGAATTTTTTTTTCATATAATTTTACTCTTAAAAAAACTTATATTTTAATTGTAATTGACATACAATGTTATATTAGTTTCAGGTGTCCAACATAGTGATTCAACATTTATATACCTTACAAAGAGATCACCTTGGTAAGTCTAGTAATCATCTGTCACCATAAATAGTTGCTATGATATTATTGACTATATTCCCTACATTACATTTCTATGAGTTATTCTATATCTGATTGGCAGTTTGTATTTCTTAGTCCTCTTCAGTTTTGCACCCACTCCTGCCCCTCTCCCATCTGGTGACCATCAGTTTGTTCTGTATCTTTAAGTTTGTTTTGTTTTGTTTTGTTTGTTCATTTGTTTTGATGTTTTTAGATTCCACATGTAAGTGAAATCACATGGCATTTGTCTTTTTCTGTCCAACTCTTCTTAATTAGCATAATACCCTCAAGGTCTATCTATCTCAATTGGCATGATTTCATTATTTTTATGATTAATATTTCATTATATATATGTACCAACTCCTTTTTATCCATACATTGGTGGACATTTAGGGTGCTTCTATATCTTGTCTATTGTAAACAATAAAACAATGCTATAATAAATATAGGGATGCATATATATTTTTGAATTAGCATTTTAAAATTCTTCAGATAAATACCCAGGACTGGAATTGCTGGGTCAGATGGCAGTTCTTTTTTATTTTATTTTTAACTTTTGAGGAATCTTGTGCATAGTTACTGCACAAGTTTATAATCCCACAAACAGTGCAGTAGGGTTTCTTGTTCTGCACATCCTCTTGTGCATAGTTACTGCACAAGTTTATAATCCCACAAACAGTGCAGTAGGGTTTCTTGTTCTGCACATCCTCTCAACACTTTTTTATTGTCTTTTGATAATAGCCATTCCAACAGATGTGAGGTGATATCTCATTGAGGTTTTTTATGAGATAATTAGTGATGTAGACCATATTTTCATGCATCCGTTGGCCATCTATCTGTCCTCTTCAGAGGGATGTCTATTTAGGTCCTGTGCCCATTTTTTCATAACTTTTTAAAATGTTGAATTGTATGAGTTCTTTAATATTTTGGTTATTAAACCCTTATTTGAGCATATCATTTGAACATTTTGGTTGTTGTTGTTAATGATTTCCTTCGTAGTGTGAAAACTTTTAGTTTGATTTTTTAACATTTCTTTATTTTTGCCTACATCTACTTTTACTTTTAAAAACTTACTTATATCATTATTAAAGCAACATTCTAAATAATCTAACTGAATCATGCCATCTCATTAGAAGACATTTTAATGACAATATATCAATAAAAAATAGTCTCTTTACAGTTTCCTTATTTGTTCAAGGAAAGCAAAGAAAATGTAAGAATAAAACCATATTCAACAAAAATGTGTATATAATTTTTAAAAGAATCAATGATTATAAATTCTAAACTTAAAAACCATTGTTCTGTTTAGTTTCATTACAGTTACTACTAGTATGCATCAATCAATATAACTGTTTTGATAACTATTTAACAAAATTTTATTCATCTCTTGATGAAATGTATGGGCGTTTCTTCTAATTATTTTATGCATACATGAATTAATATAATATCTTTCTAGAATTATACAGTATTCAGCCTCAATTTTATTATTCTTTTTCATTTTCATAAGTGTCAGCAATAAGCAACATATTTCATGTTTTTAAAAAAATGAGTTGATGGGAATGAAAAGAATTCTAGCATAGATATATTACTCAATTATTTAAACTCCTCTGTGTTGCATGCCAAAATTATATTGTGATCTTTTACCAAAATTACTTTTAATGATTTATTAACTGACAACTCAGGGCCTCCTTCAATTTTGTGGAAAGCAAATATTGGAAACCACTTGAATTATAAAAACATTTGTTATCCAGTCATCAAAGTCATGCACATCTTCAACTTTTGGGAAATCTAAATACAGGCTTTACCAAGACCTATTAAGTTTCTTAGTTCTCATACAAGTGTTTGAAGTTAAAGGAGATTTCTCAGGCAATTGTTTGTATTATTGTTCTTTTGTTTGTTTGTTTGGTACACTGGGGATTTTTACACATAGTATCCAATGCACCAGAGGAAATTCAAGATGTGTCTGAGTATGTGGGAGAGGGTGATGGGGATGTGGTCGGAAAAAGGAACATCATCTTAACTACAAGTATGTTCTCAGGCAAATATATTTTAGCAGAGTTGAGAATTCAAGTTCAGAATTGAAGCTGAAAAGTGACTTCCTTAACCCTGTCCATGCCTGGTCCTCTCTTGGAAACTGTATTTTTCAATGGAACATTGCTCCCAATTTGTAAACCACTGTCCTTGGTCAAAACAAAGTCACATACAGGACCTCTCAAAGTGAAAAAAAAAAAAAGTTGACATAAGAGATGCTAAATAGTTCAAGAAACTAATTTAGTGACTAAACTTAAACTTTATTTATATCACTGCTTTCCTTGATCTTCTGGAAGCCTGTCAATTACTACTTAGGAGACGATGATTAGATCCAAATACCAGGCCCTCAACATGAAAATATTCTCAAGTTTAAAGGGTCAGAACTCTTGCTGAGACCTGGCACTCAGCTTATTACAATAGTGGCAAGTAGACTCATAAAGTACAGGATAGATAAAATAAACTTTATTAAATATTATTTTCACCATCCTATATAATAAAAGAGAAACATGCAAATTTGAGTGTAGCTTCACTCCTGATTGGCTATGCTACCAGCTAATCAGAAGCAGGGGCAGGGCCAAGTGGCATGAGCATCGGGTCTGGGGGTGGAGATGAAATAGTGGTGGTGGCAAGTGCCCAGCCCCCAGGGTGCTATGAGGGGAAGCAGTGGCAGCAGCAGTGGTGGTGGCTGCAGTAGGGAGTGGCCAGCCCCCTGGCGCTGTGAGTGGAAGTGGCGGCGAGTGTCCAGCCCCTGGGGCCGGGTGGTCACAGGTAGCTGGGGCTGAGCTGAGCAGGGCGATGGCTGGGTGCCCAAGGCCTAAAGCCTCTGGTGAGGGGGTGAGCCTTATCTGGACATCCCCTGAGGGCTCCCGGTATGTGAGAGGGGCCAAGTTGGGTTGAGGGACCACCCACCCCCAGTGCACAAATTTCGTGCACCAGGCCTCTAGTTAATATAATAATATTTGTGCCTTAATGTACTGCTTAAAAAACTATATGCTTCACATACTTATATATTATTTTACATTACACATAACATATTACTTAACATGTCATGGGTTAGTGGTCAGGGGAAGATAGAACAGTTTAATTTTGGTATTTTTTGTTTATTTGATTTTTTAATAATTTTTTATTGATTTCATGGAGGAAAGGAGAGGGAGGGAGAGTTGAAAGTGCTCTCATCATTACTGAATTAATGATGAGAGAGAATCATTGATATGCTGCTTCCAGAATGCCCCCCATTGGGAATCAAGCCTGTAGTCCAGGCATGTGCCCTTGACTGAAATCTAACCTGGGACACTCTATCCAGTGAGTCAAATCAGCCAGGGCTGTTCTTTTTTTTTTTTTTTTTTTTTTTTTTTGGCAAGCTGAATTGTGGCCTACTCTGTGAACAGTTTCTATTACTACTGACTTAAGATGGCTTCTTTTCCAATTTGGATGCTTTTTATTTCTTCTTCTTGTCTGATCACTTTGGCGAGCACTTCCAGTACTATGTTGAACAGGAGTGGTGAAAACAGGCATCCCTGTCTTGTTCCTGTTCTTTATTTTAAATATATTTTATTGATTTTTTACAGAGAGGAAGGGAGAGGGATAGAAAGTCAGAAACAACCATGAGAGAGAAACATCAACCAGCTGCCTCTTGCACACTCCCTACAGGGGATGTGCCCACAACCAAAGCCCTTGACCGTAATTGAGCCTGGGACCTTTCAGTTCACAGGCCAATGCTCTATCCACTGAGCCAAATCAGTTTCAGCATTGTTCCTGTTCTTAAAGGAAATGGTTTTTGTTCTTGCCCATTGAGTATGATGTTGGCTATAGGTTTGTAATATAAGGCTTTTATTATATTGAGGTATGATCCTTCTATTCCTACTTTGCTGAGTATTTTTATCAGAAAATGGTGTTGGGCTTTGTCAAATGCCTTTTCTGGATCAGTTGATATGTGTATGTGACTTTTATCTCTCAATTTGTTTATGTGATGTATCATGCTTACTGATTTGCAGATATTGTACCAGCCTTGCACCCCTGGAATAAATTTCACTTGGTCATAGTGTACGACCTTTCAGATATAATACTGGTCATCTCATACCTGTCAGAATTGCTATAATCAACAAATCAACAAATGACAAGTGCTGGTGAGGATGTGGAAAAAAAGGAACCCTCACGCACTCTTGGTGGGAATGCAGAGTGGTATAGCCACTGTGTAGAACAGTATGGAGTTTCCTCAAAAAAATAAAAATGGAACTTCCATTTGACCCAGTGATCCCACTTGGGAATATATCCCAAGAAACTAGAAACATCAATCAGAAAGGATATATGCAACCCTACATTCATAGCAGCACAATTTACAATAGCTAAGATTTGGAATCAGCCTAAGTGCCCATCAGCATATGAGTGAATTAAAAAACTTTGGCAGATCTACACAATGGAATATTTTTATGCTGCTGTAAAAAGGAATGAACTCCTACCATTTGCAACATCATGGATGGAGCTGGAGAATATTATGCTAAGTGAAATAAGTAAGTCAGAGAAAGATAAATATCATGATCTCACTCATTTGTGGGTTATAATGAACAACATAAGCCTATGAACATAAACAGATCCAGAGACAGAGAAGCATTGATCAGATGCTCAAACCTCAGAGGGAAGGTAAGGGAGGGTGCGGGTAAGGAGGAGAGATCAACCAAAGGACTTGTATGTATGAATATATGCATAAGCAATGGACACAGACAACAAGAGTGAGGGTAAGGGCAGGATTGAAGGGTGGAGGAACAATGGGGGGATAAGGACACATTTGTAATACCTTAATCAATAAAGAAAAAATGAATTACAATAAAAGGCAGTCAGAAAACCATTGGTAATAAACTGATATACACATGTCAATGTACCTAGAATATATGTTATATGAGATATCAATTATGCAAAGGTGGCAAAATGAATATAAAATTGCATATATACTATGTTTGGCAAGAATGTATTTTATTTAACTCTAACAATATTTTGATATAAGGCTTAGACAAAATTCAAATTTTTGAATCAATTTTTGACTCATTGGCAAGTATGAATGATTTTTTATTTTTAATTTTTCCCTTAAAAATAAGTTGTGACTTATCATAGTGTATTCCAGAATCCATTTGCTTATTTAATAGGTCTATTTAATCAGAAACACTCAGACTGTTTTCTTAAAAATACATATGCGTGTAAATTCTAATGGAAAATGTGCTTGGCAAGGTAACTTTTGAGCTTGCCAAACTCCAGACATCTTAGAAATGCTTGAAGATGTTTATAATGAGCAAAACATACTACCAGTTCAATGAACCTTGGACTTATGTGTCAGGAAAGTAGACAAAATACCAAATATGTTGTCATGATTTCCCTAAACCAAAGCCATTCTCGTGTGTTTGAATTTAAGCTGAAGGCTTCTCCCACGTTTAGCTCAGCTGTGATGTGAATTAGTGTGATCAAACCAAGGCAGATCCCAATATGACTTGTCATCAGTTATGTACAATCATCTCTGAAGGAGAATTGTGCATGCGTTTTTTTGAGCTCTCTATAGAAGAATGTGGCATTTAATGAGTTGTTTAAAATGTACATTGGTGAATGAATTTACAGCAAGTCATGAAAGTATTTTAATTAGAAAACATACTAAACTTACATGCTACATGCATTTTTGTAGACACTTTTAGAGCCTTATAATTATTTCTGTCTTAAAAGAATACAGAGCTGTACAACTCCCCTAGTTTTACAGCGTACCCTGCTACTCATCATGATAAATGTAAATGAGTAATAGAGCCTCTTCTACCTGACCCAAGACTTTATTTTCTCCTTCAATATATTACCTAAAGCTTACACATAAATAATGATTCCTTTAAATTAATATCAGATATACATTTCATGCACTCTGCCAAGTTCAGTATAGTTTATGTGTATATGAGGAATTTTACTTCTAAGTTGAGAACAATACACACGTTATCATACATTATATATTTTATAAAGCTTGTTGGAAGAGGCGAGGCCTTACTATAAAAACTACTGGTGAATATTTTGTTTTTACTCTGCTTAAATTCAGCTGTCCCAAAACTGAGAAAACAACATTCTGAGGAATTACTAAGAAAATTCTGTCCTCCACATGAGAAGGCAGAAGGAATGAAGAGGCAAGTGAAGCTAGCAGCGTAGTCTCTGATGCATTCTGATTTAGATATATCCAAAAGGCTGGGCCACAAGTGGAAAAATATTGGAATGCCATGAATACACATATTTTAAGACAAAAATTCTAATTAGCCTGGATGGGAAACTCAGCATGAGGCTAGATAATTAGTTTGATGTTTAGAGTCATTATTCTGGACTGTGTTAGTAGCATTAGACAATACCATTGTGATAACACAAATGCAAAACAAATCACCCATCTCAGAATTTCCTAAACAGCACTTTACAGCGTTTGGAGACAATTTTTTTCTTAATATTATAGTGTTTTTCTTTGTTGGATTCCCTAATGAATTTAGCAGTCCTTATACTTAGCAGGAAATCTGGACTGATCATTTGAGGCCTGTTTTCTTTATACATTGTGGAATAAGGGTTTACTTTTAGACACCTAATAAATCATGATCTAACATCTAAGAAACAGACTTATTGCCACATTGCCGAATCAAGGAAAGAAAAAAAAAAGTGCATTTGCCTATCGGACAGAAACAAGCCAAGCAGTGATATTCTCTAGTAATGATATGCTCCATAGTCTACTCTATTAATGGAATGTTAGTGCCCCTGTCTTACGATGTGGGCTTAGTAATGATTTTGTATATGAAAATGTTGAGCCCTGCCTTGCTTGTAGCTCACCAAGGAATATAACCATATGCGATGCTTTTCTATTTAAGGCAATGCCCCACTGTTGGATAGATTACTGTTGACAGCTTTTGACCAGAGGGAGCCATTAGATTTTGCTGACTAGCAAACAATTATGGCTTTGATATAAGCTACAAGGCAAAGATTAAAAGGAATACCAATGTAAAAAAATATGCCAGCTCTGTGTGGTCTCTAGACTCTTCTTGAGCAAATAAAAAATTATTTAGATGTAAAAACTAAAAACAAAAAAAGGCAGAGTGGAAAAAAAAGAACTTTTCAGGACTCTAATAGGTAAAATGAACATTGAAAGAAGCACAGGCAAAACTTCATACTGAAAAAATGCAAAGGATGTAATTGAAGTTAACAAATACTTTTCAACTGATACTATTGTTGAAAAGGTTTAAAAATGATTTCTGAATTTGGAAATATATTGCTCTTATTGCTAGCAATGTAGTCTTTAGACAGCAGTTGTATTTTTATCTTATATATAGGGTTGCCACAACACCTTTAAACTAAGCAGGTATATGGGACAATT
The DNA here is from genome assembly GCA_027563665.1 of Antrozous pallidus. Classification (NCBI taxonomy): domain Eukaryota; kingdom Metazoa; phylum Chordata; class Mammalia; order Chiroptera; family Vespertilionidae; genus Antrozous; species Antrozous pallidus. Next base: position 52,777,046 of record CM050521.1, read on the forward strand.
AATGCTATAAAACATAAGATAAGAATTATCTATATTATTTGGCATTGTTGAATATAAAGCTAAATCACACTTAGTTTAAAACATTGCCTGGACTAGGGAAAAAAAGACAAGAACTATAAGACATTTAAGACAAAAGAGACCTTGTGTTTATTAGAAATATCAATCTCAAGAGTTTATATAGATAAAGCATACTTTCCTTTGGCAGCTACATAAATTGTAAATCTAATCTTACACAGAGAATATAAAAATGCTGTCTTCTCTATATGTAGTACTCTATGTATTGAGATTTTATGAATTGGAAATAAGTAATCATTATTGTGGGTTAAATTGTAAAATAAAAAGGTGTTGATATTCTATGACAAAATTTATATTAGTTTACTATGAAAAAGTGAAATTTATTTTATAAAAAATACATGGACGTAGGTTCAGCAATTTACAAAAGTACTAATGCACCATTTAATTTTTATTTTGTTGTTACCTTGTATGGATATTAGAATCACCATTTTTCCCCTCAGGATACTTTTGTCAATATATACTTTATATGGATAGAGTGGAAGCGATTTATTAAACAATTATATTTTGTTTGATTTTAATATATGAGATAAAATGTATAATTTTACAAGTGTATAATACTTTAAAGGTAGACATTTTCTATAAATACAAACCAACCTTCCTTTAGAGAAAAAAAATTAAACATTTCCCCCCACATTTTTTCTTGCAAGATTTCTGAAACAACCTTGGGCTATTTAAATGTGGTTAGTACCCTCTTCAGTTAAGACCAATATCTTGGTTAAATAAAATATGATTGTGCTGTCGTTGTCATGACACCTAATATAGACTTTCCCCCTGAATGTAAAGGCACTATTTCATAATTCGCGTAGGCGAGAAATGTAACTTCCTTTCTAATAATGTGGAGCCAGATACTAGTCACCTAATCAAGGCCTGGAAGCCTGCCTCAGTTGGCATTCTTCCTTCAAAGTTAAGGATCTGAAAAGTATGGCTCTCTCGCATGTACAGTTACAAACAGATAATTTCATTCTAATAGAATTTTGGGTATTTATTTTTCAAAGCACACTATTTGTTTTATGTTGCTTCTATTTCCCCATACACATAAAAGAGAACAATAATACTTAGCATAAGGGTTGTTGTGAAGTTTATAAATTGCTTTGCAGTGCCTTCTCAAGAAAAGTTAGATAATTTTATTCAATTGTGATTGTTTTTATCTATTTTTAGGGTTCAGAGTCATTGTCATAGCATATTTAAAAAAGCAAATTAGTAAATTTTAAATCAATAGGTCCTCAGCAGACATCACATAAAAAACATGTGATTAACTGTCTTTACACATTATGATGTTTTTCTCTTTGGTTGCCATATATCTAATTGCAAGTATTCCTCTTTTTCCTCTATAGAAACATCTGCAAATTTTTTAAAGTCTCACATATATTATAAGCAACAAATTATTAATAGTTTAATCAAAATTGCAATATCTCATATACTATATAGAATACAATCACTAACATGTTGTTAGAATTTTGATAATTGGGTTTGAAAATATAGCTAGAGATCAAAATTACTTGAAACTCAACACACAAAAGCAACTCAAATACCATAAGAGAATGATTTTGACAAAAAGGGGATTTTGAAAAATAAGAGGTAAACAATCCCATTTAAAAATACTAAAAGAGGAAGCAAGGGATACATTTTATTGGACTGAGAAATGCATGTTGATCACTACTTGATGTTATATCTGTTTTAAGACATTTAAAAATATCTACCCACTTTGGTGTCTACATTTTTTATCTCTCCAACCCTTTCCCTAACCTGTTTTTTTTCCAGTTTTTCCTCTCTTTCTAGTCAAAACAGTACTGGCCGACGTCAGAAGTCTGAGAGCCACACTTCAAAACGTCCTATCACTCTCTTCTGGCTGTTTATCCCAAAGTCCTGATGATTTTACTTCAAACTACTCCTTATATTGGTCCACTTCTCCTTGTCAACGCTACCATTATTTCTTGCCTGGATAACTGCAAAGACCTTCAATTTAGTATCTCCTAGTCTTGTCTTGTCCCTTTTTATCTAGTCTTCTCAAAATAGAGTCAAAGTGTAAAACAAACTTGATTTTAAAATGTCTCTACTTAAAATTATTCCATTCATTTCCTATTGTTCTTAAGTAAAACAAATATCCCTTTGCTACAGTCACCTCCATGGATTCATTTCATCTTTCACTGCATTCACACCAAGTTGGCTTTCTCTCTATCTCTAGAAATGTCTAAAACCTTTCATACTTCAGAGTTTTAACCTTCTCTCCTTTCCAGCAACACAATGGTAGAGCTTTAAAAATCTGCCCTTTTCTTTATCTGGAAGGCTCTCCTCCCATCCGTGCCTCAGGAAATCACTATTTAGACAAAGTTTCAGTGTAGGGCCTTAGAGAGGACTGTCCTAATCACACAGTATAAATTACATCCGTTCTGTTATTGCATCCTGTAGATCCAATTTATTTTTCTTCCTTAGCATTTATTTACTTTTTTAAGTTTATTTTACAAAAATTGGTCAAACAAATAAAAATGCAGGGAATAATAGAGTACACAGGCATATACGGACAACGGAAATAAATTCTCTTGAATATTCTGCCCAATGTTCTTGAATATTGTGATAAGAAAAAAATGTGATAGGAAAAAAAGTATTACCAAGATCAGCTTTCCTGGTAGTGTACCTGTTTTTACCCCTTCTAGCAGTGTATGGAGCTATTGCCTCTTCCTAATCCTTGTTAACTGGACAGACTGCTGAGTATGAAATGAGTATTTATAAATTAGTGCTTCTCACTAATTTCTTAGAAACTTTTCCCCATTTTTACTGCCCCCAAATATTTCTTTATTCTTTTTTTGTGACTCACTTTTATAATATTTATCTATTTTCTTTTTGAGTTGTTTCTTTTTATTTATTTTTCATAATTAAATTCTGGAAGGGTTATTTAATGTTTAGGATATTAATTCTTCAGATATATGTTGAAGTATGTTCTTCTAGTTTGCATATTTTAATTTCAACATACTTCTACTTTGCTTTAAAGTCTTTTATTTTACAGAAATGTTTAATTTTTATGTCATTAGGTTATCAATCTTTCAAATTTATAAGTCTTATATCAATTTTTTAAAAACTTTCCCTATCCATTGTCATTTAAAGTCTTAAATCTTTAAACTGTATTTGATATCCTAGCCATTTAATCTTCCATATAAAGTTGTCATTTCTTGACAAGGTCAATAAAATCCCCTGAAAAGATTGTAATAGAAATTACACTAAATATGTAGAAAAATTAAAATTGTTGTTAATATCAACGAGTTTTTCAACAACAAATATCTTATGACTCTATTTTAGAATTTTTGTGTACTGCAATAACATTTTATAACATATTCCATGAAATTATTATAAAAAGTTAATAGTTTCACTTATTTACTGGCTAAATAGAAAAGACTTTGCATTTTTGTGATAAGCATCTTTTTTCTATTACTAATGTATGTATACTATTAATAGAGGACATGAAGTTGTATATGTATTATCTTTAGGGTTAAATCCTACATGTTCAAAATATATGGCTAGGGGAGATTTGACTTTGGATGGTGGGTACACAATGCAATATATAGATGATATATTATAAAATTGTATACTTAAAAGGTATATAATTTTATTAACCAATGTCACCCCAATAAATTTAATGAAAAGAGAGAAATAAAGATATACTTCTAGCCTTGTTGAATTTCACTTGAAATTTTTTTCTTAATTTTTTTTCAACAAAAAAATGAGGTAGGTATATATTATTTTCTTTTATAGCTCTTTTTTAAAATGTAAATTATTTATTGTTTAAAGTATTACATAAGTCTCCTTTTTTCCCCATTGACCTTTCCTGGGCCACTCCCACCCATCAGCACAGGACTTGACCTTTCTACTGTCTGTGGCCATTGGTTATGCTCATATGCATGCATACAAGTCCTTTGGTTGATCCCTACCCTCACCACCTACCTTCCTTCTGAGGTTGGATGGTCTGTTCAGTGCTTCTCTGTCTCTAGATCTATATTTTTTCATCAGTTTATGTTGTTCATTATATGCCACAAATGAGTGAGATCATTATCTTTCTCTGACTGTCTTATTTCACTTAGCATAATGCTCTCCAGGTTCATCCATGATGTTTCAAATGGTACGAGTTCCTTTCTTTTTACAGTAGCATAGTACTCCATTGTGTAGATGTACCACTGTTTTTTAATCCATTTATCTGCTGATGGGCACTTAGACTGTTTCCAAATCTTAGCTATTGTAAATTGTGCTGTTATGAACATAAGAGTACATATATCCTTTCTGATTGATGTTTCTGATATACTAGAGACCTGGTACATGAAAATTCATGCACTGAAAGGGGGGTCCCTCAGCCTGGCCTTCCCCCTCTCACAGTCCTGGAGCCCTCAGGGGCAGGAGGCAACCCGGCGATCAGGAGAAGGCGATACCTCCATCAGACCTCTGCTGCTGCCACTGCCAGCACTCCATGGCTGGCCCTGATTACCTGAGCCTCAAGCAGCCGTGGGCGGCTGGGCAACCACCATCTGAGGCTTGTCAGCACCTCACACTGTCCCTGGCTGGCTGGGGGCTGAGAAGACTGGGCATCGCCATCTTGTGGCTGTGGGCACTGACATCTTTGAGGGCGTGGCAGTCAATTAGCATATTCCCTCTTTATTAGACAAGATTATTAGAAGTGGAATTATTGGGTCAAATGGGAGTTCCATTTTTAATTTTTTGAGGAAACTCCATACTGTACCAGTCTGCATTCCTACCAGTAGTGCAGGAGGGTTCCTTTTCTCTATATCCTTATCTACACTTGAAATTTATTGATTTGTTGATGATAGCCATTCTGACAGGTGTGAGATGGTACCTCATTGTCATTTTGATTTGCATCTCTTGGATGATTAGTGACTTTGAACATGTTTTCATATGTTTTTTTGGCCTTCTGTATGTCCTCTTTCAAAAGTATCTATTTAGGTCTTTTGCCCATTTTTTGATTAGATTGTTTATCTTCCTTTTGTTAAATTGTATGAGTTCCCTGTAAATGTTGGAAATTAAACCTTTATCAGTGATAACATTGGTAAATATGTTCTCCCATGCAGTGGGCTTTCTTATTGTTTTATTGATATTTTATTTTGCTGTACAGAGCTTTTTATTTTGATGTAGTCCTATTTGTTTATTTTCTCCTTAGTTTCCATTGTCTTAGAGCTGTTTCTTAGATTTTGTGTATATCTTGGGCAGCCAAAAAGTAGAAACAACCTAATTGCCCATCAACTGATGACTGGAGAAACAAAATATACTCTATCTGTACAAATAACTGACTACATATTATTTGATTCCATTTGGATGAAATTTTTGGAACAAATTTATTTCTCTTTCTGTTATCTGTAATAGATTTTAGAAGTTAGCAGTTACTTATTTTTTGAAGGTTTTGATATATCCTTTACATCATTTGTGCTTAAGATATTTTTGAGGGATAAACATTTACCAATTATTACACTTTCAAAATGCTCACTGGCTTATGCAAGTTTTATTCTTCACATGAGAAAATGTGGGTAGTGAACATTTTCTATTTGATTAAAGTTTTTGTTAAATATAGAGTATATTACATTATTATATAACATGTTGTATATATGACAAAATCATGGTTTCTGTATCTTTTACAGCACACCTTTTATTGTTTTGTTCAAATCTTTTATTTCCTTCCCATAACTTGTTCCGTCTTATATTTCAGTTGATTAAGTCCTGATCATTCTGGGCATATTGCTGCAGAGATTGTTCATGGGCTCTCAGGCTGATTGATGCAGAGTTTGTGGGTTTGAACTCTTTTGCCATATATATCCTGGTTATTGTCTATTTATGCATTCAGTCTCACACTATAAATCTTTCTTACAATGTCTTAAGTTATTCAATATCTTTATTTACTTTGCCATACAAAATAAGTCTTCATTTCATCTTAATGACCCAGAAACATCCTACCTTTCTTCTTTCTTATATCATTCTTTAGCATTTAGATCTTCATTCTTAAAAACAAAATTTTGTAATTATTTTATATGCAGAAATAGTTAATGAAATAGATCAATACATGTTAAAATATGCTTGGATTTCTATTGTTTTTGCATCCCATTGATTTCTTCTAATTTATTTATATTTCTCCTAAATTATATCCTGTGATGAAGATGGTACAATCTTTTACTCCTGGTGAGTTAAGAAATGCCTTTATTTTGCCCTTACTTTTGGATAATTGTTCATCTGGTTAAAAAAAATGAAAGCTATCTTTCTCTTAAGCTTTTAAATATATTGCCCCATTGTATCTGGCATTTATTTTTGTTAAGAAGTCAGTTATAAGACTTTTGAATAAAATTTGTCTTTCATTTTTGGTACAACTGAATATTTTATATTTAAGTTTTATCCTGATGTTACATAGTTTTACTAAGTATTTATTGATTTTATTTGCCCGGAGCAATTTTGGTGTTGATTTTCAACTGAAAATCATGTCATTTCCAACCACTATTTCATTAAATATTTGTTCTCTATAATTTCCCACATTTTGTCTTCTTCACTTATTCTTTCATTTATTTTAACATTTTAATTTATTTATTGTTTTCTTGACTATTATATTTTAATACTGTCTTTGTGTTTCATTGTGTGTTAATTACTTAATTCCTTTTACTTACAGTTTACCATATTCCTTTGGAGTCAATCCAGACTTTAAATGACTTTTTTCTTTCAAAAACTACTATTTCCAAGATTTCTAAATTGTTTATATTCACCTATAGTTGTTTCATTTTGCTTCATTGTGTTTTTAATATATTTTGACTGATATTATTTCTTGAATTACAATTTTTAGAATCCCAAGAGTAGCAATGATAAATACATTTTGATTATTTTTTAATTTTAATTTCCTCTGGAATCTTGTGATTATTGTTGGTCTTAGATTTTATTTGGTAGTATTATATTTATTCATATGTTTTGGTAATTTGAGTTCTAGGAGTTTTCTCTCCTCCCTCCTTCTCATTTGCTAGTATTATTGGGGTTACCTGTACATGGTCCATGGGACCCCAGTCAATAATCAGGTCTTATATTGAAAGTCTGAGGGATTTACACCATAGAGTATCTCAAAGACCCAGGAGTCCAACCGTGGAGAGTTTGTCTCAATTTCTGGTTAAAAAATTGGACCTGTAGCCTCCCTTCTGAAGCAAATTGCCTCATACCAGGCAGAGCCCCAGCTCCAGGAATATTTCCCCCTTTTTTATGTGCCAAGTAGAAAGCCCCATTCCAGCCACTGGTTTCCAGCAGTGAGGTTGGCTCTTTTCCCAGGATAGACCCAGAACAGTTAGTGGATTCTAGAGGTTGACTTCCTAGCAGCTTCTGACTGCTTCCAGATCCAGAATCCAACAGACCATCAGCTGCAATTCTGATTATTTCATTCTATTTCTTTTTAATTCCTTGAGCATGAAAATACTTCTCTTTTTATTATTATTTTATTTTTACTTAATATTTATATATATTTGGTTATATATTTGAGTTAGGAGAAGGTTGGATCAAATCATGTATTTTCAAAGCCATTTTCCAAAAGCTGTATTACATTTTTTAACATATCTTACTTTGACTAAATCATAAGCTGAGTAAAAGCAGTGATCTTGTCTGTTTTGCTCATAATATTCAGACTTGAGCTTGTCTTAATAAATATGTAAAGGACAAAGCATTCTTCAATTTGTTACCAGGTGTTTCAGGAACAATATGACAATAATAATGTAAAGCCAAGAGAAACCTCAGCAAATCAAAAAGAAAAATGTCTTGTAACTTAGCATCACTTAAAGTTATTGCATATAGTTTGATCACAGAATTTTAGTGCAATTGACTAAGCATCAAAACAGCATCTCCAAAAAATAGTCATATTTTTTAAAACAAAGAAAATTGTCTATAGCATGAAGGGAAAATTTTAAAAATGAAATAAATGAAGAAAAAGAGAAATAGTATTTAACAATTAAAGGGCTTCAACATTAGATATTATGTTAATTTCTTATTTGGAATCTAAGAAAACCTTGTAGTCCTCATTTACTGATAGACATTAAACAATGCTAGCATTTCTTGGCCTACTATGTGTCCAGCTAGCTAGCTAGCTATTAAATGCTTTATCTGTAAGTAATTATTTGAATTTCAAAACTTTTTGACACTGGTCATTCTATGTTAAAGATGACTCAAATGAAACTGAGCATTTGAGTTACCTTTCCATAATCAAGAAAATAATACTATATGTCTCCCTCACTTATAATTGATATTATGGCATCAAATCCTGAACTAGAAATAAGAGGATTAGAGATTGTGTGAATAGTGGGGAATATATAGGAAGGATTTGTGAAGTTGAGAGGAAGGAAAAGGGTAACAAAGTGTGGCAGTGGGGGGAAAAGGAGGGGCAGTGTCACGGGGCTGGGACTTTCTTAAGTTTGCAGTAGCTTAGGGAAGAGGTATGAAGGCAAAGTAGGAGGGAAGGTATTGGCATCTACAGGAAGGTACAGAATGGATTAACCCTGAGCTAGGAACTGGGAAGAGGTTTGAGGGCATTCTTATACTATGAGCTCAAGGTCTCCAAATGAACAAAGAGAAAGGGATAAGTGGATAGAGAAAGGTGTATTTGTGTGCAGGAGTTTCTACCAGACCATCCTGTGCATGCTGTTTTCCTAAGACTAGAAAGTCAATGCTATAGTTCCACTGTTCAGTGAGTGTGACGTAAATGTGCAGACTCACTCAAACCAGAAGTTATTTTGTATACCATAGTTAAGACAAGTCATGCATCCAGGGAAAGACTTTCCTAGGAAATAAAGATAGAACCAACACACACACACACACACACACACACACACACACACACACACACACACACACACCCCTCCCAAAAGCAAACATTCATTCTCAGAATTGTATAAGTTTAGCCCAGAAAAAGTTGGGAAAATCTTTTTAACTGGCTCACAATATGCACGGCTTCTCTCTCTGAAGCAATACTTCATTTTTGGAGTCAGGTCAGAAGAGTGTCAGTTTCTTTCGTTTATCAATTAGTTCAGAGTGTACCCTTCATACCTTCCTGGAACAAGAAAGGAGCTGAAAATTGATAGGTTTGTTGTCTCCTCTCTCAGCTACAATAAGACAGGTCAGAATTTTGACACTACCCTTGGTACAGATTATATTGAAATCATAGCTCAGGATTCTTATTTTCTTTACTTCCTGACCAGAGGGACAAGGAAGGAGGGAGTTTTAGTCAACTTATTCTTTTGACTGCATTATATTATAGCAATAATTCAAAGGCTTGTTATATTACTTGGATAGCTGAAACAAATATATGTGGCATACCTAAGAGTTGATTTCTAATTTGCATGCATCAAACAATTGTCAAAGTTCTATGTACTACTACATATAAATTACTACATATAGTCCATTCATTTTTTTCAGCAAAAGCAGTGATTGAATATACTATGTTTCAGGAATGTGCTAGGGGCTGAGGTTATAAAAACATGTCAGATGTAATGTTTGCCCTCAAGGAATATTCTAATAAGGGATAAAGGCATGTAACTAATGACTACAATGTCATGAGTGCTAAGATTAGAATCTGATATGGAAGATATAATATTACAGGAATGAGTATTGTATTAAGAGGAGAGATTTAAGGAAAATTCCCTGAAAGATGAAATATTTCAGTTATACATAATAGATGAAGGGAATAATGGAAAAGGTAGAGCACAAAAGTTCACCAAGTTATTAAGTTATTAAAGAGATTAATGACTATTGGGGAAACTAAGGACTGCTCTTATTCATCACTGAATCATGAAAAACTATATTTTCTTTATATGGATTTAGTTAAAACTGATTATTAAAAATGATATATTTAGTTTTGTGGCAATAATGCTAATTGTCTCTGAATGCACATTATCTTTTTTATTAGTAATGGAATCACTATTTTTAGATAGGCACACGACACCTTGTATAAAGCTTGCAGCTAAGATCGACCTATGATTAGACTGCAATTTATAGGATACAAGCCAGAGAACTATTCCTAAAGAACAGTAAGATGTTCTTCTCCACCCTTTCCTCCTTCCAGGTGACAGAAATATGGACATGGTGGCCAAAGCATGGTGTCCAATGTAGAGAAAAATGTGAGGTAAAAATAGATGAGGTAAAAATGTAGAGAAAAACATAGAAGGGGCCTAGGTCCCTGACCTGACAGAAGACCATCTACCTTTGGATTGGTTACTTTGAACAGCTTCTACTGGAGAGATAAATAAATGTATATGTTGGAGATTTTCTATTACTTGGGGCAAAAAAATCTAATAAATACAGTTTTATTCTTACATCCCTAATTTTAAAATATATTTTGTGAATAAATGCAAAAAATTAAGTACAACAATATTTATAAACCACACTCTGTGGGCTAAACCTTTGCCTGGGTGTAGGTATCTCATGACTGTAATGTCTTACAAAGTAGGTACTATTATTACCTGTCTGATTCACAGAGGAAAAGGCTCTAAATTGCATAGTTAATAAGAGGGAAAGACAAGATTTGAATCAGGCAGCTTAAATCAAGTGTCTGGTTCTACTAGTCCTAAATGTTCTGCCTCCCTAACTAGATACAGTTTAGAAGAAAGCAATTTATTTTCCCGATAAATCAGAAAAATCAAATTATAAATTTAATAAAATAAATAAATAAATAATAAAATTACTCAGCACCTATGAGATGTTCTCTATGTTTGCTAATAAGGATATAAAAGGAAATATATTTAAAAATGAAGGCATATAATAATAAATTTTAGGTATATATTATAATGTGTATGTACTTGAAATAAAAATAGAAAATAAAATATAACAAATAGAAACAAAATATGTGAAAATATAAATAATAATTGTTAACATTTCTTTTTAATGTTCAGATTGTCCAAATTTATATAATTCTATAATTTCTATATTTTTCTCAATTGATATGAATTCTCAAAAATACCAGTTAGGAGTAGAGTTTTCTTACAAAATATAGGTAGTCACATAATTTACAAGCTGGAGTAGACCTTAAGGAAAACCTAATCCAATCTTTTAAATTTATTGATAAATTATTGCTCAGAGAATTAAGAAAAGTTTATACTATAGCATGTTAGTTTCAGTTAGAATTGGAGTTAAACTTAGTTCTCCTAATGATCAATGTAGTAATAGTTCCAGTACATCTCATGCATGAACAGCATCTCCTACTGCCATTTAATGGAAAGGGGCAATATGTTTGGTGTAACTAGTAACAACCTTGAACTACAGTAGAGGATGAAAGGCACAGACTGAAGGAAGATTCTAAGTAACAGATTTTTGTACTCAATGGACTAGCTGGTCCAGGGTCTTCAATCTGAAGGTGGTTAATGTAACTTTGTGAACCACCTGAAACTGCATTGCTAAATGTTACATGTATATTTACCTCATGATAGAATCCACATTTTTTTATAAAAATTTAAGGAACTTAATGATCTATAAAGATGGATAGGCAGTGACCTCCTCAAATGTTCTGACTATCCTCCCAAGGAGTGTTCTTTCTCACTGTCTTATGTAGTCTTCTACTCTTACAAGTAATCCTGCTATAATTTGGAAAGAGAGACATAATCCTTGAAGAGAGAAGGGAAACAAGAATGACCATAATTGCCCCTGGATAATTGTCCCATTCAGTAAAACAGTAGAAAATACCAATGTGTGGGTGACTTGGGTAAAAGAATTGAAATATAAAGGAAGTGGCTGTGAAGATGAGATGCAGTCCTCATATGGGCAATTTCCCAGGATGGGCCAGTAAGAGGATTGTCCCTTGAATCCCTTCCCTCCTTAACCCTTAGCAAAACAAAGAGAATTGGCATTTACATAGTACAATCCTTTATGAAAATCCATTAAGAAGCTCGTCGGATTTCAGGGCTAATTCATATGAGCTTATTCTTCACGTGTAGGGATGGCTTTGGAGCTGGACTGAAATCATCTAACTTTTCAGTCAGCTCCAAAGCCATCACTACACGTAGGGAACAAGCTCATGTAAAGTATCTGTGAAATCAGATGAGCTTCTTAAAATGCTGAGACTTTCAAAAACACCAGTCACGCCACACATCCCACACTCTTAACTAAGAACAATTCAGCACAGTTAGGGGTCTTCATCTATAAAGAGTTTCAGTATAAAGTAAACATGAAGAATGAATTCCCCTCCTTCCCTTGGAGAGGTCACGTTCAAGGTTCACTGACAATGCAAGATGGGAAGGCTGGGTCTGTGCCCACCTGCTAAGAATTAAACAGAGAGCTGCAGTCTGCTGTACAATCAATGCCTGGTCTTTAATGGGAGGCCCGAAATCCATCACCAGAAACTCTGACAGGCTCATAAGCCATTTATTAATATGTGTTAATTTGGGCATCATGGAATTGCTCTAACTTAAAAATAACAACCTTCCTAAAATGTGAGAAAATTCTCAGGCAAAATAGAGGTATGCATTGCTTTGGGTAATCAAGTTACCAAGCAGGTTTTATTGTGCTCTTCTCAGCATGGTGCTTAGTATATAAAACCCCACCACATGTTGCAACAATAAAGTTATTGCTTATCGACCAGACTTAGTTGACAACCAACAAATGCTGCCATGAATAATTTCAGTCTTCTCCTTGGCAACCCATCAGTGTGTGTGTGTGTGTGTGTGTGTCTGTGTGTGTCTAGTAAGTAGTGATCAGTAATATTCAAGGTAGCAAACTCATGAAGAAACACACTGACAAAGACACAGCAACCGCAACCACAAAACAAAACAAAAACAAGGAAGAAAGCCTATGTATGGAGAGACATCCTCTAGAAAGAATAAACTAATTTACAACAAATTTATAGTAAATCATAAACTAAAGTACACAAGGGGGAAAGTATTTATACTTTTTTAAAGGCATGAGTAATTCTAGACAACACCATGTTTTTTATTAAAGCCTAACCTTACAAGGAACACTGGACTATTCTTAGGGAGGAAGGGCATTTATCACCTTCCTCTTTGATGGAAGGTGTTGATACATTTTTGGTGGTAGCTTAGCTACATGGTTCTTTAACTTCTTCAGAAGTTTTTAGATGAAGACCATTTGAACTTAGTGATTTATGGCCACTTAATTTCTCATATTTTTTCAATCAGGTCTTTGTTTTGATTTCTCTGACAGTTCTTCACCTTCCTTCTCTGTACAAAGTAACTCCAGGATAGATACTTCTTCATCATCTTGGATGGAAGGCCAGGCACAAAGCCTCCATTCAATTCCTTTACGTTCTTTTCAGTCTCTTTGGTTAGATTCATTCCCAACATAGTAGTCTATGAGATTAAGTGAATCTCCAGTGGATTTTGCAGTTATGATATGCTTATCTCAAAAAGATTATTTTTGTTCTATGAATAACTGCCATTTTTGGTTTGTTTTAAACATTATCCATGAAAGTCAGTGTTATAGGCTTTTATCACTTGTCTTTTGTTCTCCCCAAACAAAACATCTTTTCTTCATTTATTTTACTTTCCTCAGGGTTCATGAATCTCTAATTCTGTATCAAGGTGCAAGTTCTATGCTATTTTTATGAATTTTAATTTTCTACCTTTTATCTGGGGAAGCTTTCTGGTGAGTCTTCTTCTTTTCCTTAAAGTTTTCTTTGAAAACTTGAGTGTCTGCATGTGTTCCTTTAACATAAAGTTTTCTATGAAAAGTGAAACCTGATTATGTCATTGCTGCTGCAAATTTTTAATTTCTCATTTTTTACTCTCAGCCCGATAAGTCAGAACTGGCAGAAGCTATACCAACACTCTCTAAGTACTCAAATATGATTGTTATAAAAAAATAAATTCATGATTATCTAACAATAAGACAAACTTCATGTCTTAAATTTTTAACAATGTCCAGATTTCAGTATTGGATGTGCCACCTCTTAAAATGTGCCACTGTGACAAGTAGCAAGAATCTATCAACCCTGCCCCCATCGTTATGCTCTACAACAGGCCCCTGCAGTAATGTAAAGCTTATGTCCTATATTTCATATGATAAATCAATCACAGTGGAACATAGGTTTCTTATTAACATATGCCAATCACTCTTTGGTAATCTACCAACACTTCCATAGAGTAACCATAGTTTATCCTTCTTTATATAAATAAAACAATGTGTCTCCCTCACTTTTCTAACCATTTCAATATAACCTCTAGTGGCAGAAAAACCAAATTGAGAGGTGATGAACCTGTTCTTACTTCTTCCAGATTGAATATATATAACCAAATAGTTCTATATTACCACAGATTCTCTTTTGCAAGAAACCATGGAAGAATCACTGAATTCCTAATATAACTGAAAAGCATACAAATCTGTCAGCAAAACCTAAAAGAAACCGTGTGAAAAAAAGTCATAAATCCAATACATGCTTTACTGTTACTAGGGAAATTTTCTCTCAACCTGGATTTTAGAGCACCTTATAATCACCTATTTCTGTTACACAGATCATTCAAATATCCAGATCACTTGCAGACCTCATTATCCCTATGTCCCAAGCCCCCGCAGTGCACAGAAAGTCCACTTGGGTCTTTATTCATCTGGTAATATTTGTGCCTAAATTCAGATTCTGAGTAGTCCATTCTTGGAAAAAACTCAGGCTTTTTATTAAATAAAGAAGGTTTAGATAAATGTTATTGGCTGAATAGTGTTTCTCCCAAATTCATAAGGTGAATACTTAGTACCTCAAATTGTGGCCTCATTTGGTAATAAGATTGTTGCAGATGTAATTACTAGTAGTTAAGATGAGGTCATACTGCAACATGGTGGACTCCTACTCTAATATGACAGGTATCCTTCTAGAAAGGGGAAATTTGGGCACAGAATCATGCACACAGGAAAAACACCATGTGAACACTGGAGTTATGCTGTCATAAGAAAAGGAACTCCTCAAAGCTAGGCGAGAGGCTTGGGACACATGCTAGCATCCCCTAGTACCTTCAAGGGAAACATGGTCCTGTGGAAGAATATCTTGACCTTAGATTGGTAGCCTACAGAACTATGAGACTATGAAATTAAATTGTTGTTTAAGCCATTTGATTTGGTATACTTCATTATGGCCTCCCCAGCAAATTAATGCAATGGAATTCAGCATAGTTCATCAATATTAAATTATGTATCAGGTAAATGAGGTTGGTAGGTAGAGATATGGGAAATCTATAGGAGGATTTTAGAGGCTAATTATTTTTAAATTGAAGTGTTACATTTCCCCTAATTTTGGGATAAGTATTGGCTTGCTCTTCACTATCTCCATAGCATTTGTTACATATCTATGTTAATATTTCCTCATTATGCTATTATAATAACTTGTCTGAGGATGTTTCTCTCTTGAACTGGAGATCTGAAAACGCAAAGACTATATATAGTGCCTTCATCTCAGAACCTAATATGATGCATGATACATAGTATTTAGTATATGTTCATAGTACATCTTTAAACAATGATGAAACTAGATTTGCCAAAATACTTTAGAAATTTAAACAGATTATTCTGTTAATTAAAGTCTTCACTCAGAATGTTATTTTTTATAAACATATTTTATTGATTTTTTTACAGAGAGGAAGGGAGAGGGATAAAAAGTTAGAAACGTCAATGAGAGAGAAACATCTACTGCCTCCTGCACACCCCCTACTGGGAATGTGCTCGCAACCAAGGTACATGCCCTTGACCAGAATCAAACCTGAGACCTTTCAATCCGCAGGCCGATGCACTATCTACTGAGCCAAACCGGTTTCGGCTGGAATAGTTATTTGTTCTTAACTGAGACTCATGAAACAATTTAACAGATGGACTCTGACCATGTCTTTTCCCACCCCTATCATTAAAAAGGAGATGCTATGTCTTTTTTTAAAGGGTCCTGAGAGATCATATATACTGCAGATAAAGTAGACTGAAAGTAAGAGGGGAAAGACAGAAAATAATCCCTGGCCTCTAACTAGATTTTTATTTGTAGATTTGTTGTCTGTTCCTTAGAACCTACTACTAATAGAAGGTATGAAAATATTGGCATGTATTAATCTCTATTCTAGGCTCTGATTGCCCTGCTTGGCCAAGGATGGAAGTGTGCAAGCTGACATACAAGTTGTAATAGGAACCAGACTCAGTGGGGGATTCACCACTGTCTCTGGCCAGGTATGCAAGCCTTCCAGATTCTCCGCTGTCTTTTGATGATCTGCCTATAAATACTTTCAGGCTCTGAAACTGAGCCCAAGTTTCTCCTCCTCCTCCGCTTACTGCCCCTCCTCCTCCTTTTCTCTCTGACCTCCACTGTGTCTTATCTGCACTGTGCAATCTGACATAAGCTACTATGATTCAGTCTCACTTTCATTTTGCTGCATCTGTTTTACCATGTAACCCTAATTTCTGTGTTTCCAAGAACAGCCTGGCAACTTAACTCCTTTTCCTAATAGATAACTCAGTTTTCTTTTCCTGACTGGATTTTAGCCTAAGACATAGCACTTCACTATCAGTGTGGGAGCCTAGATATTTGATATTTGTCCCCAAGCCCTGCAGTTCATCCAGGAGGATGTGTTCCCCCAGTGAACTACTATTGGCAAGTTTCTATATATTAACCAAATGGGAAAAATAAAGCATGCATAAATACACTATTTCTGAAACTCATTGGTTTAAAAGACTCATAGAGTAGGGCTAAAACAATTTCTTTTGGATTTTTAACAACACTCAACAATTTTTCATAGGATTTAAATTATTTAGAATAATCTGCCTATTTTGCTTTCATTGTTATTATTTTCCATCATCTCATGAATATTTGATATAGTTATAATGGAGATGAAAAATGTAAGGATTCATTACATTAAAGACAATTTAGACTTGTGCTATCTTGAGCTGATAAAATGCTTATAAAAAGTATTTATTGTTAAGATGCAAAACCAATATATATTCTGTCCTGCCTACAACAAAACCAAACAAAACATGAATTTCTAACTGATTTTCGGGGTGGGGGGAGGGGGAGAGACAAAAGATCTGATAACATTATGTTTATATCCTCACATGGCTGCCATTGAGGTCTGGTGTCGCATCTTTGGTTGGCTATGGTCCTCACCACTCACTATTGTTTCTATCAAGCTTGTTCAGTCATCTGAGATAGATGTTGGCTCCTGTGTAAATTTAAATCACCTGTAGGAAACATGATATTTTGATGTTATGCATATGATTGTGCCCAAATCCCACACCCTATTGAAAAAAAATTTTTCAATGGTAGAATCATGCCTATTCTCAAGTATAACTTGCACATGAACTGACCTGCTCAGTACAGTTACATATGTCTCAGGTTGTAGGTCTTCCTAAAGCACAGAACTTTGACCCTATGGCTATGGGCTTTTTGTTCAATAAAGAAAACCATCAATTATGTTATGTTATTTGATACGAAAATGCTTTGATCTTTTGAAGGATATTTATTACAAAGGAAAACAGGGTGAGAGTCCTTTGACAGACATCAGACTTTATATGAAAACCTCACGCTCCATGACTTATTGTCATGGGACCATTGGTGTAAAATGTTTCAGATCTGATTGACTTCAACTTTCTGGGTTTGATTTCTAGATTTTCCATTTACTAGCTGGGTGTGAGTGTAAACCTCAGTCTTTGTGGACCTCAATTTCTTAATTTGTCACATTATCTCTGAAGTTTAATAGATGATCTCTAAAGGCCCACTGAGGTCTTTAAAAAACTTAAGTCTCCATAATTAGCACATTAGAAATTCTTGGCCACAAAACAAATATTTGTAAAATAACTTTGTAAAAAATTGAAAAAAAATATTAAATTCATTGTTGTTCCATAGGTGAAATATTGAATTATTTTTAAAATTAATTCCATATTCACCAAAATATGCTCAATTTCTCTTGGGATTTCACCTTCAATTTTTTATTCTAATTATCTAAAACTTTAAATTGATTAAACTGCAATAGAGCTCTGTGATACTTCACTTATATGTGAATCTTAAAAAAAATAGTCATACTCATAGAAACAGAGAGTAGAAAAGTAGTTGCCAGGGACTGGAAAAAATAGGAAAAGGTTGGTAAAAACATATACACTTTCAGATGCAAATGACTACGGTTTGACGATCTAATGTATAACCTGATGTTATAGTTGATAACACTGTATTTTGTAATAGAAATGTTCAGAGACACTAGAATATGAATGTTCTCACAAAAAAAGGGGGAGATAAATATGTGTGTTTGTGGATAGCTTAAGGAACTCAATGGGAGAAATCCTTTCACAATGCATATGTTTATCGAATCATCATATTTTATATCTTCACATCAAAACACTTTAGAATTTCATTAGCCAACTAATGGCCTGGTGCACGAAATTCGTGCCTCGGGGGTGGTCCCTTAGCACAACCTGCCCCCTCTCACATACTGGGAGCCCTTAGGGGATGTCCAACTGATGGCTCACCCCCAGCCTGCCCAAGGCCTAAAGCCTTGCCAGAGGCTTTAGGACTTGGGCCCTCAGCCATCTCCCTGCTCAGCTCAGCTCCAGCTGCCTGTGACGACCCAGCCCCAGGGGCTGGGCACTCATCTCCGCTCCCACAGCCCAGCCACTTGCCCCACCCCCTGGCCACCTCCCACGCTTGCCTCGCCCTGCCCCACCCCCACCCCAGCCACCTCCAAGCTCTGGTGGCCAGGGCACTACAGTGCTCCTGTGCTCACCGCACCCCACACCCGTGCCCTGTGCCCGGTGTCCCGGCCACTTCCAAGCTCAGGTGGCCAGGGCACCATGGTGCTTCATCTCCACCCCCAGGGCCCAGCCCTCGCACAGCTTGGCCCTGCACCTCAGCCCTGCCCCCTGCTCCTGATTGGCTGGTAGCATAGACAATCAGGTGCCAAGGTATGATCACATTTGCATGTTACTATTTTATTAGATAGGATTATACCTCAATAAACCTTAGGCAATGAAAAGAAAAACATATCTCCACAAAGATGAGCAACTCTAATTTGGCTCATCATTCTAATATGATAAATTAGAATCTGTGAATTGTTTTAGTTTCCTCTACCTCCCTGACTCTGAGACAACCAACCAGCCATATGACTTGTAAATGACTTCCACCTGGTCCCACCTAACCTTCTGGGCCTTCTAACCAGCCACTATCCAAGCTTTGCTCCCTTAAAACTCCGTGACAATGTCTTTGTAGTGGTATTTCTGCAGCATTTGTTTAATGATTTCTCTCCTCCCTAACATCATTCTTCTCATTCTCATCAGCAGTGTAAAGGCACTATGTTATCCTGGTTAAGAGCACAGGACTTAGGAAGGCGTCAGGGGTTCTATTGCTGTTTTAACAATGCTTAGCTATGTAGCTCAGACAGTAGCTAATTATACCTGAAAGGTAGGCTTTATTTGAAATATCAAGTTAGAAAAAAGACTATACACTTTTTAGATGTCACCACCGAAGGTAAAATTAGAAACTATAGTTGGGTATAATTGGGATTTATTTTTTATTAATGCAATACACTGAAGAATCCTCACTCAACCTCAAAATGGAATTTAATGTTTTATAAAAAAAATATTTATCCTTACCTAAATTTATTGAAGTAGTGAAACAATGGCCACAAATTTAAGAAGAAAATGAACATATCAGATAGAAGAGACAGGAGGGCTGAAACCAGTTTGGCTCAGTGGATAGAGTGTCAGCCTGTGGACTGAAAGGTCGCAGGTTAGATTCTAGTCAAGGCATGTACCTTGGCTGTGGGCACATCCCCAGTAGAGGGTGTGCAGGAGGCAGCTGATCGATGTTTCTCTTTCATTGATGTTTCTGACTTTCTATCCCTCTCCCTTCCTCTCTGTAAAAAAAATCAATAAAATATATATTTTTTAAAAAGACAGGAGGTATAGGAAATAATGAAGGATGTTTACAGTCTGAGATTTTCATAATCTGTGATTTCAGTTTAATTGAATTGACTTAAAATTAAATTCTAGTTTAAGTATATATTATACTTGACTTTTAGGAGTATTTTTATTTATAGAACCAATGTTTAGTTTACTGAATGTCAAACTTTCTTATAACACAGTTATGCATTACAGAATAGTTCTCTTAAAATTAAAATTATTATATTTAGATATATATAACTTTAACTCTATGCTAGGATCCTAAGAAAACTTAAATACATCTTGTGGTGATCTACTTATTCACATACACACATATACATAGACATGAGACAGATTTTGTGATTATTCTGCCCAAATATGTATTGCTGTGTTCCCCCCGCCAATTGATCCAAAATATAACAAATTTAAAGTGTCATTTTGTGATTTGAAATGCATACATTATTTATCAAAATAATTAAACTATTATTCTTAGAGTGTGTATGGTTCAGGTATCATTTATAAAAGGCTAATAAAAGAGTTTTATTTTGAAATATTTTTTTTCTAAATGTATTTTAACCAATCCCTGTTTTGCCCTTGATAACTTTTTTTTTTTTGCAAGTAAACCCTTTGTCTCTTTTAAGCCTGGATGTAAAGAGATAAATTACCACAAACCCTGATGGCCTTCTTAATGCCTGTCCATGGGATTAAGTTGAGACCACCAACCAATTTCCTATAAGCCATAAAGCAACATCATGTGTTAACAATTTTCAGTTTCTTTTGATGTGGTTTGGATTCAAAATGGGAACCTAGAGGTGAAAGGTCTGATTTTAAAAAACCAACTCCCATGGGCCAACCAACTTTTTCAATTTTCTGATTTAAGTTAATTATATAATTTGAGTTTAATGAAATTATCAACATGTTCACCTTCATTGTGAAATAACACTTTACCTGTTCAGATTAAAATCAATATTTAATGTTTACATAGATTATAAAGAAGAAAAAAGAGAACGTAGTGTCAAGTTTAATGTATTTTATTATTCAATTTAGTAATTATGGTGCATTTTAGGATTTAATGAGGATAATACTGTTTTTATTCAGGGGAAAATGATGTTCTCTAGGAGTTTCTATATGAAATTTGAGCACAGCATTACTTCTTGATGTGAGCTTTATAATTTTTTTATTTTAGTAACATCTATAAAATGAAAAGAACTTGTAGCATTAGTTGAATATATTTAGTGTTACATTTTCTAACCCTTATAAATGTACATTTAAAGTGAAGAGCTTTATTCTAAAGTTTTATAAATTAAGTTTAAACTCTAAAAAGTTAGGCATTTATATACTTATATTTCATTGTTTTTTTTTTTCTCTTCATGAATCCTTTCACACCTAATTTTCTGTTTATAATTTCATCATCTTCTTCTCTTTTTTTTCCCATGAGGAAGAATCCCAAGGTGATTAGGCTTCGGTCTTCACACAAGTTGGGTCCTCTCTTTTGTTCAAAGTAATATTATTGTGGAGAAGACTTAAAACCCACCCAGATTTGCAGGGCATTTCTACAGACATAGATGTCTTCAACTCTGTCTCTAGGCCAGATAAGTCTTAAGACCCAGATTTACACTCTAACATTTACTACATATTTTTTATCCAATTAAATCATTAGCCTTAAATTAAATGTATGTATTTGAGAAAGGTAATATTTTGAACTATCCTAATAAATTATTTTAATATTTTAGATTAAAATGTTTTTTACATTTAGTTTCAGTTGCTGAGTATTATTAGCTATGTTTTATTTAATAAATTGATATGAGATGAGAAATTTCCTTCCCTACCAAAGCCAAATTTTACTTTTGAGTTTATTTATAAGATATGGAGCTACTAGCCTCCTTCAAAGAGTTCAAGTCAGCTGGCATCCTTTTTCCTACTTGATTAGATTTTTAAAACTTGGCATATTTATTGCTACTTTAGAAAACTTCAAATAGAGAAGTAGGAATATAGAAATGTGAAGATATTAATTAAGTTGTCCTCTATTGAATAATTATTTTAAACTTGTTTAATTATTTTAAACTTTTATGACTTGCATAAATGATGCATATATCCATAAATAGTTTTATCACCATATAACTCATATTAGCTTCCAACTGGTATACATTTTAAAATTACTGACTCATGCATTTATAAATTGGTGATTTAATTTTTGTTTATGCATGTTTTAATTTTCTTTTGCATTTTCTTAACTAACACATGTTGTATTTCTCTAATTCAAATCTAAAAAATAAGTATAATACCAAATACATGCATTGCACCTAATATGTCATTCTCTATTATTAGCTTCAACAACACTATTATTTAAGTACCAATATTATTATCTTTATTTTGTTGTTGAAATAGATGCAGCAAAATAGCTCACCTGGTCATTTTCTGCTTTGAAATGGGTAGGTTTATTTATCAAAATAATTAAACTATTAATCTTAGCGTGCGTATGGTTCAGATATCTATACTATTATAAGGGTAATATGCTAATTAGACTGCACATCTTCCAGACATCCTTCCAGACAAAGCCACAGTGGCAGGGGCTGAGGCAGAGGTGATTAGGGGTGATCAGGCCAGGAGGGGAGGGCAATTAGGGGGCAATCGGGCCAGCAGGCAGAGGCAGTTAGGGGTGATCAGGACAGCAGGAGAGCGGTTGGGGCATCAGGCCAGCAAGCAGAGGCAGTTAAGTGTAATCAGGCAAGCAGGCAGGTTAGTGGTAGGAGCCAGCAGTCCCAGATTCCAAGAGGGATGTCCTACTGCCAGTTTAGGCCCAATCCCAAGGAGGAATTGAACCTAAATCAGCAGTTGGACATCCCCTGAGGGGTCCCAGATTGGAGAGGGTGCAGCCTGGACTGAGGGACCCCCTCCCATGTACAAATTTTGTGCACCAGGCCTCTAGTCATTTCTAAAAGTCCTATACAAGTTTTATTTTAAAATATTTTTCTTTTCAAATGTGTTTTAACCAGTCACTTTATTGCCCCAATAAATCCTTTGTTCCTTGTAAGTTCTGATGTAAAGAGATAAATTACCACAAACTCTGATGGCCTTCTTAACGCCTGTTCATGGGATTAAGTTGAGGCCACCAACTAATATAGCCTGGGTAAGCAGCACAACAAAGCATTTTTATAAACAGGCAAATATTTCTAAACTCCATACCTAACAAACTTCACATACTCAAAAATACTTATATTTAAAGAAACGGGACAGGGACATACCAATGACAATTCTCAGAATTTAAGTATGGTGGCCCTTATTTTAGGTGTCCCCTTCAGGACTAGAAAAACATTAAAAAAGAAGGTGGGAAATGAGTTGGGCATGCCACTCAAGGCCTGTTCCATTAACATTTGATTTAATTATCTGATAAGTATATCAGCAAGTGACCCAGGGGAGGAGTTAATGCACATGCCCAACCTCTTCTGAGTCTCTATTTAGCTACATCGTTTTGTACACTAATAGGTTTTAAAGCTACTATTTTCTCATATTTCTTTTCTCTTGATATTTATCCAGTGACATTAATTATAATTTCATATGAGACTAAGAAAAAATGGGACAAAAATATAGCTTCTTTTTTCATAAAAAAGATAACCAGTGGCAGTTAAATTAATAAACCTGAAAATCAAGTAGAAGATACAAATGTGGGAGTGATAATCATATGGGTCAAGGATGAAATCACTTATGTGATCAAATAGCTCAAGGAGAGGACAAAGAGTAGCAAAAGCAATTAACTGAGAAAAGGGGCCCACAAAGACTAAAAAGCAAGAGTGATAAAAGGGTTTTAAAAAGTCACATGTATTCAATAAACCAATCAACTTTAATTCTGTAATTCTTAGTAGGTCAGATTTGTTGAAATTACACTTAGCCCATGCACTGATAGTTGTTTTTTTACACAATTTGTTATTTAGTCCTTTCAGGTAAAACTCAAATGTTCTAAATGCTAATATTTTCTGTTTCTAGTAATACTTGAGTACATTAAAATGACTTTAATTCATTTAAGTACAAATTATCCTATCTAATAAAAGAGAAACATGCAAATCGACTGTACCTTCACTACGCTACCAGCCAATAGGAACAATATGCAAATTAACCCCAAGAAAGATGGCGGGTGAGCTCCTAAGCTGGCCATGGTGGTGCTTCTTGCTGTAGGCAGCCGGGGGTCCTGATCTCAGCCCCAGCCCCAGCAGGGGCTCCAGCCCAGCCTCCTGGGCACCTGCAGCAAGAAGCCTGGCCATGGTGGCATTTCTCACTGCAGGCGGCCGGGGGGTGGGCAGGAGCCCTAAGGCAGTGCTTCTTGCTGCAGGCAGCTGAGGGTCCCCATCGCAGTCCCAGCCCCAGCAGGGGCTCTGGCCTAGCCCCCTGCCTGTCAGCAGTGAGAAGCTTGGCCATGGCAGTGCTTCTTGCTATGGACGGCCGGGGTCCAGATCGCAGCCCCACCATGGAGGACTGGGCAGACGAGGTGGGCAGTGCCAAGGCCACGATCAGTAACCAGGCAGGCAGGGGAGTAGATGGTGATAGCACCTGACGTCTACCTCGGGGTCCAGGTCGCCATTGGGGATGGGCAGGGCAGACTGGCTGTGCCTGACTCTGCCCACTGGGTCAAAGCCAAGATCAGTAACAGGGCAGTCAGGGGAGGGCAGGGTGGCTACTCCTGACTCCGCCTGCGGGGGCCAGGCTATGAGTCTCTTGAATGGGGTGGCCAGGGTCTCTTGAATCACTGTATGCCTGTGCACACCAGTGGAGCAGGCCAGGGTTGAACATTTTAATGAAAATGGGATGCCTGTGCTTGCACCCAGTGAGCCCAGTTCCTGGGGAGGAGAGGGCAGTGGGCAGTTAGCAGGCACCAGGGCTTGGAAGGGACTAGGAGCAACCTGCAGGCATGCTACAAGGAAGAGGTCCTGAACCATGATGAGGCAGAGGGCTGGCTGATGGAGGCGTGCAAAAGTACAGATGAGGCGGCTCTGGCTGGCGCTGAGCTTGAAAAGTACATCAATAGCCTGATGGACTAAATCGCCTTTATGAAGAAGGTGCATGAAGAGGAGATCGCTGAGCTGCAGGAGCAAATTCAGTATGCTCAGATCTCCGTGGAGATGGACTTGTCCTCCAAGTCCGACCTCTCTGTCAGCTCAAGGACATCTGCACCCAGTACAAGAAGCTGGCTGCCAAGAACATGCAGAATGCCAAAGAATGGTATAAGAGCTGCTTCACCATGCTGACTGAGAGCACTGTCAAGAACATCTATGGGGTTTGAGAAACCAAGGAGGAGGTCTCTGAAAGCCTCGCCTGCTCAAGGCCAACACCCTGGAGATGGAAGCATGCCAGGGCATGAACTAAGTTCTGGGAAAGCAGCTGGAAGAGCTGGAGGATAAGCAGAACTCAGGTGTTAGTTCTATGCAGGACACAATCAACAAATTAGAAAACGAGTTAAGAACTACAAAGAGTGAAATGGCATGATATTTAAAATAATACCAGGACCTCCTCATTGTGGTTTTGGACATTGACATTGCAGCTTACAGGAAACTCCTGGAAGGTGAGGAGACTTGGCTCAGTTTCACCAGCATGGGAAACATAGCCAGCGGCTACTCCCACAGTTCCCAGGTCTTTGCTTGATCTGCATAGGGTGGTTTACAGACCAGCTTCTACTTGATATCTTCTGGCTCCTTTCCTTCTTAATACACCAGCCACATCCAGAAGGAGTAGATCGTGGTGGAGGAGACCATGGAGGCTGCAAAAGCCAAGGAATCTAAGGATGAAACCCCCTCTGAAGGAGAAGCTGAAGAGGAGGAGAAGGAGAGGAAGTGGCTGACGAAGAGGAAGGAAAGGAAGAGAAAGAAGTGCCAAGGAAGAATTTGAGGATGCAAAGGAGAAGAAGGAGGTGAAGGTGAAGGAGAAGATGCCCAAAAAGCTGAGGATGAAAAGAAAGATGAAGGTGCTGGGGAGGAGCAAGCAACCAAGAAAATATTGAGCCCCCCTTTCCTTAATTATTTCAGGAGTAATTCTCCTGAAACCAGGTCAATCCCATCACCAACCAAGCAGTTGAGTTCCTGATATATATGAATTAAGAAGTCAATATATATATAACATTCTGAGGTGACTGAGATTGGACATTAAATGTTGTGCAATGACTTTTCTCCTTATGCAGAGTATCTGTTTGCTTTCAGAGTGGCTCCCTGACTTGCTGCCAGCTTGTGCATGGTCCATGCTTATGAGTTCAGGATCTATGACAATGTGAATAATTCAGATGTTTACAATGAAAACACATGAATACATGAATTCACTGATGTTAATGTTAAACTTCATGGAAAAAATAGTCCTTTGAACCCTTGGTGGTTAGAAATTAAAGACCTCAAATCATGTGCAATAAACAGTAAAGTTATACTGAATGACCAAAAAAAAAAAATTAGGTGACAGGAAACATTCAAAGAACTGGGGAACCATTCCCACCCAGATCAGGAAGGGAAATCACAGGGTATATATTATTGCTATGAATATAGTATTTCCCACCACTTACAACATATACCAATGTAATGTATTAGATCCCTTCCTACCACATGAGGTATGTATTTCCATAGAGTAATATTGGTACATATGTTATAATTATGGCAGTATATCATATCCTATCTATATTAATAAAAGGGTACTATGCTAATTAGACCATGAGACCTTTCAGAAGTCCTTCCGGACAAAGCCATGGTGGCGGGGCCGAGGCAGAGGCAGTTAGGGGTAATCAGGCCAGGAGGGGAGGGCAGTTGGGGTGATCAGGCCAGGAGGGGAGGGCAGTTGAGGGTGATCAGGCTGGTGGGATGGGGCAATTGGGGCAGATCAGGCCAGCAGGCAGAGTGGTTAGGAGTGATTAAGCAGTCAGGCAGGTGAGCAGTTAGGAGCCAGCAGTCCTGGATTGTGAGGGGGTTGTCTTACTGCCAGTTTAGGCCTGATCCCACAGGGATCTCAGATTGGAGAGGATGCAGGCCAGGCTGAGAGACAACCCCCACTCCCACGTGCACAAATTTTGTGTACCAGACCACTAGTCCTATGTAATAAAAGGCTAATATTCAAATCAACTGAATGGCCAGTTGCTATGATGCACATTGACCACCAGGGGGCAGACACGCAATGCAAGAGCTTCCCCATGGTGGTCAGTGTGCTCTCACAAGAAGAGCGCTGCTCAGCCAGAGCCAGGCTCATGGCTGCCAAGTGCAGTGGTGGTGGTGGAAGCCTCTCCTGCCTCCAGGGCAGCGCTAAGGATGTCTGACTGCTGGCCGTGGACATCCTTTAAGGGTTCCTGGACTGTGAGAGGATGCATGCTAAGCTGAAGGACAACTCCCCTCCCCGCCCCTGCAAGTGCACAAATTTCCTCAACCAGGCCTCTAGTTAAGCATAGTCATATAAATATTTGCACAGAAACCCTATCTTTACTTGGGTTTGAAAAGATATTTTGGTTACAGTGAAAAAAAAAATTAATACTAGAAGATATTGGCTCAGGAATCAAATGCATAGCTGGATACAGAAATGCAAATAATATAATCAAATATGAAATATGCCTCTTCTCTGTACCCTCTGTCTGCTCATGTTTCTCTGTGATGGTTTCATATTCAGGAAGTTTGCCTTCGTGCTGTCATCAGATAAAGTCTGGATTATACTTATACCTAGCAATGCCAGAGGAAAGTACATAGAGCCCCTTTCCCAAGATTTATATCAATATTTACAAAGGAAATTGACTGAATCTTTTCCTTTTATAGGCAGCATGAAATTGAGAAAATAAAGCCAGGTGATTATAGGCACTCCCAGGTGGGAGAGAGCTGTCCTTCTTAAATAAAAAAAAATAAAAATAAAGATGCAAAGAAAAGGATGTCAGAAAGATAAAAATAACAAATATCCTCTACACTACTAAAATATATTTTAGGTAAAAGGTTCAAACATCAATATTTGAAAGATTTTTATGACTCATTGAAGTGTTCTCTTCATATAAGTATAGTATCCTTTACTTCTTTTACATAGGATATTTCATAGTCTATATCAAAATAATTAAGTACTACTCTGTTATATAATCAGACTTACAAAGACCTCAAGTGCTCTAATGAAGAATTGAAATTGTTCTGTTTTGAATTTGTTAACTATTTGTTTAACCTGAGCTGTCAGAGATACTATAAATCCATCTTGGATAAGTGTTTGTGTCTTTTCTTTTGCTAGTTAGCCTTGAATGTCGTTAGAGACTATCTTTTTTTTTTTTTTTTTACAAATGGCTAATTTTTCTTAATTTAGACATTTAGATTAAAACAGAATAAAATATCAGAAAATCCACCCAGGAAGGAAAGCCAAAAATAACACACCTGAAAAAGTCAAGAATATAACCATCATGCCAGTGGAATATCAATTTAAAACATAATTGTAAACTCAATTGGGAATTTGTAAAACATTTTTTACATAAGCACATGAAATCAATGTCAAATCTTACTTCTTTGGTTCTGAAAACTATATATATTATTGATTTTTCACAGAGAGGAAAGGAGAGGGATAGACAGTCAGAAACATCAATGACAGAGAAACATCGATCAGCTGCCTCCTGCACACCCCCCACTGGGGAGATGCCTGCAACCAAAGTACATGCCCTTGACTGGAATCGAACTGGGGACCCTTCAGTCCGCAGGCTGACACTCTATCTATTGAGCCAAACCAGTTTCAGCAAAACCACCATTTTTGATTCTGCAGATAAAGTTCCTACCTCATTGAGTGTACATAATAAATAGAGTTGAAAAATTATGACTATAAAGGAAAAAGGAATTGAGAATGACTGCTAGGCCTTTGACTTAACACACTAAGTGTTACCATTTATTGAATTGGGGAGAAAAGCAAAATGGGGTGATAGGTGGTGGAGGGGAACGTTTTACTTTGTACATAGTTGGCATGCCTCTCTAAAGCCAAATGGAAACATCAAGTAGTCAGTTGGATACGGAGACCTGGAATCAAGAAAGAAGTTAATGGGGGCGATACACATTTGGAAGTTAAATACAGATGCCATCTAAATTAGGAGACTGAATAAGATACTGTGGGGAGTATATGCAGTTAGAGAGGAAGACGGGACCATGGATGAGTCTTCACGCACCTAATACTTTAGAGATATAGAAGTAAAGGAGAAGTCCACTACAAATATTTTGAAAAAGTTGCTCATGGAGTGGGGAATACGATTTTGAGGCCTGTTGGAGAATTTCAAGGTGATGCAAGTGAATTAAATGTTGCTGAGAACATAAGTAAAACAAGTACTGAGAATTTATAAATTCATTGATTATTAGTAACCTCAGCAAGATAAATTTTAGTGTAATGATTAAAATAATGAGAGAATGAAAGCTGAGGAAATAAAAGAATTGATAATTGTTTCAGAGCATTGCTATAAAAAGAAGTAGAATAATAGGGTGTTAACTAGGAAATCTTTTTACTATTTTTTTATTTTTTTAAGGAAGGATAGGAAAAGCTTTTTAAAATACGGTTGTAAGCTGATGGGAATAATCCAGGAAAAAGTGAAAATTTGATTATGTAGCAGAAATAAAATGGATATTTTAGAAAACAAAGCCTTAATGAGTGACCAGATCTAGCAAAGCCATGGAAGGACTCATCTCTAATATCAGCAGTGATGGGTCAGACAGAGAAAAAGAAGAAATAACTGATATCAGTATACATGTAAGTGGATTCGCTTCTTTTTATCAGTGATATATAAGGAAGAGAATTAGCGAGACAGAAAGGTGGAGAAGAGTTGGCAATTTGAAGAGAAAGGAGAAAATGAACCTGTTCAGGAGGTAGGAAGGGATATGCTGGGATCCAGGAAGAGTGAGACCCCCTAAGAAAGTGCTGAGAAGATGAGTTTGTTAATTCATCACAGGTTCAAACAACACCCATAGGTATGATCTTAATCTTACCCAATAAACAATTAAGATATGGTGCAGTCAATTCCATCTCTGACTAGAATGCATGCTCTTGATTCAGTAGTGAGTTGGGGGTAGAAAGTTTTGTAAGTTGTAGCAAATATTTAGGTAATGAGAGTACAGATAAAAAGCCATTCCTGCATTTTCACCAGAGCAGTATTTGTAATAATACAATAGTCGGGAAGAGAGTAAGTGTTATCAATAAGTATAGAGATGTTTTTTAAATGTTGCAAAGTCATATGCTGAAGTGAAAGAACTAGAATTACATAGATGGAAAGACATTTGATCTTACTTATATATAAGAAAATATAAACTACAATAATAAATAAATTACATAATTACAATAATACAAAACAAGAATAAGATGCTGTTTCCTCACTTTAAAATTTGTTAAAAATAAAAATGCCATAATATCAAGTTTTGCCAGGGTTTGGGAAAATGATCCTTCTCTGTTAGTCGGAATATAAATAAGTATAATCGCTATGGAAAATATCAAGTAAAACTGAAAGTGTCCAAATCCTATAATATAAAAACCTCACTTCTGGGAATGTACTTTATAGAAATTCTTGTCAGTTTCACTAGTTTTACACAACTAAGTATCAAAAAGCTGGATATTCATAGGAAATTAGATAAATGGTGTAGTACTGTTATAGACAGAATGCTCTAGAAAGTTTCAAATTGAATAAGCAAACTAGATAGACCAATATGGAATGTAACAAGAGGGTGATTAAAACTTTTAGTGCAGAAGGATCATTTGGTTTGTAGATCTGACAGTGAATTAAATGATGAGATCAGAGGCTGAAAGAGGGTGGAGGGAGGAAGAGTAATGTGGAAGTCTGAGAAATAGTAAAGCTATAAAGTAGTTTTCAGAAAAATATATGAAGAAAATGTAATAGAAAAATCTAGTATTAATAAGCAGACTTATAAACATTAATGGTTTCATCATTTTGACATAAATAATCATTTAAGTATTACAACTGAAAGTGACTTACATGTACAAGTTTCATATATTAGAATTTTTCAAATTAGGGTTGATTACACAAAATAAAATGTGGCCATTACAATTTTATTAAAATATTAGAGGCCTGGTGCACAAAATTCATGCATGAGTGGGGTATCCCTCAACTCAGCCTGCACCCTCTCCAATCTGGGACCCCTGGAGGGACGTTCAACTGTCCAGTTACAGGGATCAGCCCATGGGGGTGTGGCCAGTCTGGGTGAGGGGCTGGTGGCTGTTTGCAGGTTGGCTACACCCCCTGGCAACCCAAGCTCCCAGTGACTCCTTTTTTTTTTTTTTTCAGCACCTCTTGAGTGGAGGCCAGGTTAGGTGGAAGCAGGTATCTGGGTTTTATTTATCTTCTATAATTGAAAATTTGTAGCCTTGAGCAGAGACCAGGGCCAGCTAGGACAGGCAGGTGGGAAGCTTGCCTTCCTTCATCACCTGGGGCAACTTAAGCCTCCTGCTTGCTCCAGCTCCATGCCTGCTGCCATCTTTGTTGGGTTATTTGCATACTCACTCTTGATTGTCTGGTGGGTATAGCAGAGTGG
This sequence comes from Antrozous pallidus, assembly GCA_027563665.1. Taxonomy (NCBI): domain Eukaryota; kingdom Metazoa; phylum Chordata; class Mammalia; order Chiroptera; family Vespertilionidae; genus Antrozous; species Antrozous pallidus. Next base: position 52,808,443 of record CM050521.1, read on the forward strand.
TGGTCAATTTGCATGTTTCTCTTTGATTAGTATAGAATCCCAGAAGTGGGATCGCTGGGTCAAATGGCAAATGCATTTTTAATTTTTTAAGGAATCCCATACTGTTTTTCATTGTGGATGTACCAGTCTACATTCCAAACAGCAGTATATTAGAGTTCCCTTTCTCCACATCTTCACCAGCACTTGTTGATTTATTGATGGTAGCCATTCTGGCAGGTATGAGGTGACACCTCACTGTGATTTTAATTTACATCTCTCTGATAATTAATGACTTTGAGCCTTTTTTATTAGTCCATTAGTCATCTATATGTCCTCTTTGGAGAAGTGTCTATTCAGGTCCATTGCCCATTTTTTAATTGGATTGTTTGTCTTCCTGGTGTTGAAGTATAGAATTCCAAAGAACCAATCAGAAAGAATACATACACCCTTATGTTCAAAGAAGCATTATTTACAATAGTTAAAATCTGGAAACAGCCCAAGTGCCCATCAGTAGATGAGTGGATAAGAAACTGTGGTACATTTACATAACAGGATGTTATATAGCTATAAAAAAAGAAGGATGCCTTACCCTTTGAGACAGCATGGATAGATCTGGACAAAATTATGCTAAGTGAAATAAGCCAATTAGAGAAAGACAAATATCATATAACTAGGGGCCCGGTGCATGAAATTCGTGCACTGGGGGTGGGTGGTCCCACAAACCAACCTGCCCCCTCTCACATACTGGGAGCTCTCAGGGCATGTCCAACTGATGGCTCACCCCCAGCCGTCACCCTGCTCAGCTCAGCCCCAGATGCCTGTGACCACCTGGCCATGGTGAGCGCCACTTCCCCTCACAGTGCCCAGGGGCTGGGCGCTCGCCACCACTGCCATTTCATCTCCACCCCCAGGGCCCCACGCTCGTGCCACTTGGCCCTGCCCCCACTCCTGATTGGCTGGTAGCATAGCCAATCAGGAGCAAAGGTATGGTCAAATTTGCATGTTTCTCTTTTATTATATAGGATTTCACTCATAAGTGAAATCTAAAGAATAAATTATATGAACAAACAAAATAGCACCAAAGGTATGGAAGCAGGGAACAGAGTAACAAACCTCTGCAGGTGAAGGGGGTTGGGAGGAGAGGACAGGAAGAGATTAACGAATGAACATATATGCATATAGGCATAACTCATGGCCACAGACAATTGCATGGTGAAGACCTGTGAGGAGAGAGGCAAAGAGGGAGAAAACGGAAGACATCTATAATATTGTCACAATTTTAAAAAAGTATTAAATTTTTTAAAAAGCTCCTAAAACATTGTAACCATATTTGCTCAATAATTACATGTAGCTAGTGGCTGCCTTTTAGGACAGCACAGATTTCTACAGAACATTTCCATCATCACGTAACATTCTCCTGGACAGCCTTAGTCTAGATAGGGATTGGCAAACTTTTCTATAGTACATCAGCAGAGCAAATAGTGTAGTCTCTGCAGGCCAGAGGTCTCTGCAGCTGCTCCACAGCTCTGTTGTAGTGTAAAAGCAGCTATGGACAATTCATAAATGATGAGTATGACTGTGTTCCAATTAAACTTTATTTATAGAAACAGCCAGATTTGACATGAGAACTGTAGTTAGCTTAACCCATTGTCTAGATCATTTCTACATGAATAAAATTAGTTTACTCAAAGGTACATACTCTTGGGAAATATATGAATATGCAGCAAAAGAAACAAAGGAGATTTCCAAGAGAAAATTTAACAAAATAGTGGTGTAATAGAATAAATTGTAGTGACATAGAGAAAACTGTTTTTGCACATAACTTAGAAAACTTGAATCAATATCTGAACATAATAGACAATGCTCTCTCTATTTAATTTTATTAAATTTTTTCTCTAAAGTATCCAACTTTATTTTAAAAACTTTTCTGAAATAGTTTATATGTATATAAGCTGCCTACAATAAAGTAACAATAAAGTTAGAATCAATATCTTTGTATTTCAAAAATTTGGCTTATTATTGTCAAATTTAAACAAAGGCATCTGCCTAACTCTGAAAGACAGTAGTTCACAAGTAAAATGTTACTGGAAGTAGGGGGCATATTAGCCACTATTCCAATGGAATTGTCATTCTGCCAAAATGCCTTACTGGTGTCCATTAAAACATCACTACACAGAACACTGGGCCTCTCCAATGCCCTGTAATTTTCAGAGCTTTGCAGTGGTTTTTGTGGTGTGTGTTTATAGGGTGAGACTTTCTCTCTGGCTTCAAGCTATGTTTTTCTCTCATCTTCATGCCACTCTAAAAATAGAGGCAAGCCCTATTTTAAGTGATAACTTAAAAATTTAGAAAGCTTAAGTTACCTGACTTTTTAAGACAGTGAAATGAAACATGATATATGTAATTCTATAGTTTCATACGTTTTAGTTTTATGTATTCTTTCTTTCTTTTTGGCTCATTCTAATTTATTTTCATATGGTATTCTATACTACATATGTAGGTATAGTATTTTTGTTAACTATTATGTTTAATTTTAAAACAAGTCTTTTAGAAAATAATTCAGTGTCAAATTTGATTTCCTTTACTAATATTTGTGAGTTAACTTCTTATTTGTGAATTCCTAAAAATATTCCATAATGTAAGTCATATTATTAATTTGTTGATAGTTCCAGTTAGACAATTATTTGTAATGAAACAGTTTAAAGGCTACATTGGAAATAGTATAAAAATAAGATATAATCTATAGTCATTAAAGGAACATTTCTAAAAAATAACTAGAAAATAAATTGACCAGATTAAAGTTGAGTTGATCCTTTTATGCATTCATTCTAATAATATTTGAAGATATATATATATATATATATATATATATATATATTTATAATATCATATATTTTTCTGGCTCTTCAGTTCACACATGAAGGCCATGTTGCAGGATCCAGGTTTGTATGTAAAAGCTAAAACAATATGTTCTTGGAACTGTTGCTCCCTATCCTTGACCCTTGCTGAACTATCAGTTCCTTAGCACAAAAATATATTGGCTAGTTCTTTCACACAGTTTTTAACATAACATGTGATAATTATCCTAAACAACTTCTATAAACCCTTTAAGAAAACCATGGAAGAGAAAAGTATTTGTTTATGTTGTACTTTTATCATCTAAGAGTAGGTTGCTAAGTTGAGAAAAACAATATAGAAAGACTAGAGGCCTGGTATACGAAATTAGTGCACAGGGAAGGTAGGGGGTTTCCTCCACCCAGCCTGCAGCCTCTCCAATTTGGAACCCTCAAAGGATGTCTGACTGCCCATTCCTACCTAAACAGGCAGTCATACATCCCTCTCACAATTCAGGACTGCTCTCTCCCAAACTGATTGCTTATCTGCCTTTCTGATTGCCCCTAACTGCTTCTGCCTGCCAGCCTGATCACCACCTAACCACTCCCCTGCCAGCCTGATTGATGCCTAACTGCTCCCGTGACAGCCCGTTTGCCCCTAACTGCCTTCCCCTGCAGGCCTGGTCCTCTCCAACTACTCTCCCCTGCAGGCCTGGGTCCCTCTCAAATGCCCTCCCTGCAGGCTCGGTTGCCCCCAAATTCTCTCCTTTGTCAGTATGGTCACTCCTAACTGCCCTCTCCTGCAAGCTTGATTGGCCCCAACTGCCTTCCTTTGCAGGCCTGGTCTCTCCCAACTGCCTTCCCCTGCTCGCCATCTTATGGTGGCCATCTTGAGTCCACATGGGGGCAGGATCTTTGACCACATGGGGGCATCCCTCTTGTGTGTTGGAATGATGGTTAATCTGCATATTACTCTTTATTAGATAGGATAGAGGCCTGGTGCATGGGTGGGGGCCAGCTGGTTTGCCCTGAAGAGTGTCCTGGATGAGGGTGGAGGTTCCTTTGGGACATGGGTCTGCCTGGGCGAAGGGCCTGTGGAGGTTTGCAGGCTGGCCACACCTCCTGGCAACCCAAGTGGAGACCCTGGTATCCGGAATTTATTTATGTTCTATAACTGAAACTTTGTAGCCTGTAGCGGAGTCAAGCCTCCTGCTCACTCCATGGCATCAGCCATTTCTCTTGGGATATTTACCTTCTATAACTGAAACTTCGTAGCCTTAAACAGAGGCCAAGACAGGCCAGGGCTGCAGAAGTCTTGGCTTCCTCCATTGCCAGGGGCAACCCTTGCCTCCTATCTTAGCTCCCTGACTGCCGCCATTTCTTTTGGGAGTCTATAATTGAAACTTTGTAGCATTGAGTGGAGGCCTGAACCTGCCATGGTACACCAAAAGCTTGGCTTCCTCCATCACCAGGGAAACCCAAGCCTCCTTCCTGCTTTCTGTGACCACAGCAATCTTCGCTAGGATTAATTTGTATATCGCTCCTGATTGGATGGTGGGCATGGCGGGTGGGCATGGCTGGTGGGTATAGCGAAGTTATGGTCAATTTGCATATTACTCTTTTATTAGATAGGATTTCCCACAACCTACAAATATATATATATTGTCTACATATATATGTCACATATGTCACATATTAGTATGTTATATTAATATATTTAGAATATCTGTAATGACTAAAGAATAATTGTTGATTTTATTGTAATGAGAGTAATCTAATGTATATGTATCAAATTTATGTGCAAAGTACATCCTATTTAATAAAAAAGTAATACGCAAATTAACCATAACTCTAATCAAACCACATCCACAGGCCATGCCCACAAGCTACACCCACAAGCCAATCAAAGCAAGAATGCAAATTAACCCAACCAAGATGGTGGTTAATTTGCATATTCACGTGCAGAAGATAGTATTGAAGGAAGCCAAGCCCTGCAGAAGGGAGCAAATCTGTGGAGAAGTAAGCAAGCAGGATGGGGAAGAAAGGAGGGAACAAGGCAGAAGAGACAGGAACGAGGTAGCTGAGACGGGAGTGAGCAAGGAAGCAGAGATGGAGCAATGCAGCAGAGATGGGAGAGGATGAGGTAGTGCAGAAGGGAGCGAGGCAGCAGAAAAGGGAAAAAGCTTTGCGCAGGCCACAGGAAGCTCTATTCTTGCAGGAATCTTCCTGCAACGGGTCTCTAGTATAGTATAAACACACACATTCATGAACTAAAAAGTAATGTTTGAGTCCTTTCTCTGAAAAATCTACAAGCATTTTTGAAGGTGGATTAATTTCAAGATTATAAACTAAGTTTTGATAATCAGATCTTCCATTAGTAATGGTATAAGAAATAAGAAATATATTTTTCCAACACACTGAGAACCTTTTAAATTAAGGTATTTGTTTGTAAAATTAAAATGCAAATATTTTCCCACTAGAAGCTGCCAATCATTTATTTCCTTGTCAATACACTTTAATAATTAAGATCTGGCTTTACTTTTGGTTGGTAACAAGTATGATTAAGAATGAAGACTAAAAAAGATATGTATATTTAAAGATACTCTGCCGTCTGCTTCTTCTAGTTATTATTCTTATTATAACTCAGGTTATTTTAAAATTAAGTACCTTGATTTGCAATAAAATGGGTTTAGAAAGCCTGATACATTTTTCCAAATTAATGCTAGTTGCAGTGTATAGATTTTCTCAAGATTAAATAAAATATATAGAAAGAAGTATTCAGAAATGTTTTGAGGACTGTCTAAAACTACTTCTAATATTAATTATATTTAAAAATGTTTATAATTCTCATTATTCTTTAGATAACTGGTATGTGCTATTCTTTTGGCATATATTTCTTTTGGCATATTATATATTTTCCTTTATTTCCCTCTCATTCTCTAGTTCTGTTAACTAATAACTTAATCCTTGATTACTATTTGAGTCTTCTATACAAGCCATAACTATTTTTATTAAATCACTAGAAATTAATTTAAATATGTAAGAATAGTTCACTGTATTATTACCATAAACCCTAGAATGTTACTTTTACAAAATCTGCTAATAAGTGAAATTTAGCAAAATGGAAATCAATATTTGATTCTTTCAATAAACATTTACTGAATATTTTTATAGGGCAAGACTGTACTTCATAGTAGAAATAAAAGAAAAACAAGAGACATTTCCTGTAAGCCAGGTGCACAAGCATATAGAGGAAGTGTTTTTTAAAAGAGGCCAACAGTTTTGTTTTTGTTTAGAGAAGCTACTCATCCAATTATACATGTAATTGGAGTAGGAGTGGATTCTTGACCCAAGAAGGGTAAATAGCTTTTCTTTCCTCAAAACCTGAAATGAGTGCATAGAATATACAGAGGAGGTCAAAATTGGGTTTACATCTATAATAAAAACAAATAATACAATAATTAATAAATAATAGTACAAATATACAATCTGTGTTTTGTGTACTCACAACTGTAAACCTACTTTTGCCCACCCCTGTTGGATCCTAGATCATCATTTTGATTTGGCCATTATGTGTGAGTCATCTGCCACATGCAAAAAGATTAATAAAGCACATATATTAGTAAAAAGAGAAGTAGAGACCAAAGGCATTAACAGGGCACCAAAAAAAAATTATTACATTCTGCTTTCTTGTTCTCATATGACCCAGTGATTGTAACTGTAATTGAATTCTGTGACATTTCATACTAGTTTCACTTACCAGCAAAAAAGGGGCGGGAGCAGAGGAGGAGAAAGGGGAAAGTTGGGGTAGGGAAGTGAAGGAAAAGGCAGAGGGATAGGGTGTTGGAGAAGGAGAAATAAAAGGAGAAAACAAAATAAGCAAAATGTCTCTACAATCATAGAGGCTTTGAAGAAGGGTAAGCAACCACAGAAATAGCAATTACAATAATTAACATTTATTAAGCCTTTTCTCAGGGTTTAAGTTTACATGTATTAAGTAATACATATGAGGTTATTATTACTGTTATCTCTATTATACAGATGAGGAAACCAAGGTACAAAGAGCTTAAATAACTTTCCCTTGGTTTCTTATACCATGGACAAGTTTGGAACTGATTTCTGGCAAAATACAAAAAATAGTCTCTTGGGATTTGGGGTTATAAGTTTAAAAATGCAAGCCGTATTGAACTCACTTATTGTGTTAATAAAATAAGAAGAATTTGGAGCTCTTGGGAAAATCCAATGAGAAATACATGGTCAAGAGTGGAACAAGTGGGAAGAGGCTCAAGATTGCAACAAAGCAAAAATAGCCAAGAAAAATATTCCTGATGGAGGAGATATTTAAAGAGATTTTCAATAATTGAAATTTCAAACAGAGAGTGAAAATTTGTCTTGCCCTATAATATAATCTCTCCTCTGGCACTTTAGTAATATCCATTAGATTTGTGAATGTTTGTGTAAGGGAAATGGTGTATCTATTCATGTGTGTGTCCAGGAAAGAAACAATGGAGAAGAAGCGGGATTTCAAGTTTGCATCAATGTGGTAACTTCCTTCAAGAATCAGGATGAGCAGGGGCCATGAGAATGTTATCTGGCCTCTTCTCCATTCCAATGAATACCTAAAGCCTTAGGGGACCATTTGGGACCTCTGGTCTTAGAAGTGAGGAATTTGATGCTTTTCTTGGGTTTGAATAGGTTGAGATTCCTAAGATTATATCTAGGTTTCATTAATATTAAGTTTCCTATTTTTGCTTGAATTTCTTGAGTAAGTTCTGTTCCTTTACACCAAACAAACCCACTTTATTATAGAATATGAGCAATAGCATAGAATTGTAACAAATTTTAATTCTGATTATATCCAGAATTTGTGAAGAGCATACATGAATTAAAAACTAATTATTATGATATAGTATGATAAATGCCATAATAGGTATATGCATATAATACTAGAATACAGTAAAGAGAAGACACAACAAAGGTATTTAGAAATGAGATAGTAAATGCTTTAATGGGGAAGTAACTCATGACTGAGTCTGGATGAGTAATATTTAGATTAGCCAATTGACAGACAAAAAAATAAAAGTGTAAAAGACACAGAGAAGTGAAATAAAGAATTTAAGAGTTTATAAATCATTTGGTGTAGGTTAGAAAATATTTTACTTTCAACAAAATGGAAAATATATGTCAGTGTGTTTTGGGTGAGGAGAGGCTGAATTCTGTTTAATAATATTCAAAAGTGAGTCACCAGGCAACAGACAATTATTCAGAATTAAAAACAGATACTTGTGAGCCATAAGCTTATGAGAATTAGTTAAAACCATAAACAAGAAGCTGGCCAGATACAGACTCATATATTCAGAGAACATTTTGAGGGATATCAGATGGGAGGGGTTTGGGTGATGGATGAAAAAGGTAATGTGATTAAGAAATACAAATTAGTAGTTAAAGAATAGTCATGGGATGTAAAGTATAGGATAGGGAATATAGTAAATAATATTATAATAACTATGTATGGTGTCAGGTGAGTACTGGATTTATTGGGGGGATCACTTCATTAGTTATATAAATGTCTAATCACTGGGTTCTAAACCTGAAACTAATATAACATAGATAAACTGTAATTGAGATATTTTTTAAATTATTTTTAAAAGACCAAAAAAAGAATCATATTTGTCAGAGTACATAATTTAAGAAAATAAGGATTGCCAGAAAACTAATGTTTCATGGGAGAGAAAAGACAAATGGAGTTAGAGCCAGGGAGATCATTCATACTGAAGCTAAGGAAGGAGAAGGTTAGTCAAGAGGAAGTTTTGCAGCAGATTAAGGTAAAAGTGTCAAATTTAACAATTAACTATTAAGTTGACAAATGACTCTTTAGAGCTTATCATGTTTCTGGCTTGATGCAAATCTCTGGGGATAGAATGGTAGATCAGAGGCATGATCCTACTACTTGTCGATTTTACTGTCCAGTGGAAGAGACGAATAATGAATAAATCAACAGATAAATGATGATTATCACTAAGGTGATGGTCTCTTTGGGATAATATTTTAGCTCAGAAATGAAAGATGAGAAGGAGCTAACCAATGGGGAAAACTTGCGAGGAAGAGTAAAATGCATGGTCTGAAGACTTCAAAGAAGAAAGAAATTGGCATGTTTTCAGAAACATGAAAAGGAATCTACAGAGTTGTAGAGATAAGGTTTGAAAAGTAACCAAGGTCAAGTCATATTTAAGACTGAAGACTGTCAATATTTTGACATTTTATTAAAGACTAGGAAGAGAGTCCTTATACTGAAGCATAAGGCTGTTAAATTGCAAAGATCCTGGAAGAAATTAAGGAAAATTGCTACATTCTATTAAAAATATTGACAATGAAATGATTAATTACCTGCACTTGAGGCATGCATTATTCTGACATCTATTTCAACACCTATTCCTACTTCTTCCCCTGTGAAATAATTCTTCAAAGAATGTGATTCTTAGATGACCTTCATTGGAAACTGCAATCTGCCGAAAGACAGGCAAATGGCCTAAGGTGAACCCACTGCAGCACTTCCCTAATATGTTTTAAGTTGGTTCTATGCAGTTTTCTAAGAATACTATATCTTCCTAGTTCACCAGGGGAAATGCTGCTTATCACTTGGGGAAGTTTTCAGAAAAATGGAATCAACACACTGAGAGCAGCATAGACAGAAAAGCAATGAAGGTATTAAGATTTTGGGGCCAGTCATCAATAAGACCTCAGAGGTTGCTCATTTGAACTGATACATTGATTTTTGTGTTAGTTTAAATCATTTGAGTTTTGGTCTTTTGAAAGCATATTTCACTGATTCATACAATGGCCACATTTTTCTAGTATGGTTTGGGAATAAAAGTAAGAAACTTAGTTGGCAACAATTACACAAAGCTTGGGATGGTCAAATATGATAAGGATAATATAGTCTTACTTGCATAATTTACCTTGGACAGCACTTGATATGGAAATAGGTATGGAAAGAGAGAAAATGAGTCCATAGTCAATTTTAACATTCAGAGTCAGACTGGGCAACAGAGATAAGCATAGAGCCAGCAAGACTCAAACATTACCCCTCCCACCCCTCGAAGCCCCTAAGGACTGGAAACCCTCTCATAGACGTGCATCTTGGAAGAAGGGAAGCAAAGAAGCAATCCCTCAGGGGATGAAACGTTACATTGACTGACAGTTTAACTGAGAATAACTAAGTTACTTATTGACAAGTTTATGAATTAACTAAAAACTGGGTGGTTTGTGAGAAAGATTACAAGAATTATTGAAAAAGATTCTAAAACTACATCTTTTTTGCCCATGTGAGTGTGAATGTGTGACCCTTCCACACTAGCAGTAAGAGGGAAAAAACACCAGAATGCTTTATTGAAGGATCACCAATGAGGTGCTCAAGTTAATATATATTTAATAATGTCCAGCTGTTAGCCACATGCCCCCCACTACTGACCACCTGCTGGCAGAAACTTTTTATTATTTTTAATTAAAAACATTATCTTCTCAACCCTACCTCTGAAATAAACATGCCATCACATGACAACTTATTTTATCAAGAGTTTATAACATTCATAAATGGACATGCTTTGATCTGGCAAGTCCCCTATCTCTAGTAAAATCTCCCATTCATTTTTACTAAGTAACCCTTGTGACACAGCTTTTTATTAGTGTGGGGAGATAAAAATCTGAACATCATTCAGATTTAATGCCATTGATGTAAGAGAGGCAAAGTGCAGGACTTGACAAGTTTATGAAAATTATAGGAGGGATTAATAGTACCAGGGGACCATTAAAACCTCTATGATTGTGCAGACTATAAAGTTCCCATGCCTAATCGTTTGGAATTATCTCCTTTTTTTTCTATTTTCTCCTAAGAATAGATCCAGAAGATGACCATTTTGAATATTATTTTTATATATTCCCATTGAAGAAGCCTTCTTTCTTGCTTTGATGTAAACTGTATTTGGAAACAAATATTAATCATTAATTACCCTTTAAGCAAATAAAAACTGTCATTAAATGGGAGCATTCCATGGAAATGCATTTTCAATGTTCCAGAAAACATCAGTTTATTAAAACCCACATTTGTAGATTTGAAATGTGTATTAATAGTAAAGCTGAAAATGGTCTGATAAGGGGGAAGTGTTTGTCACCTACTTTTCTTGTCTAAATAAAAGTTCAATAGCACAGTGAAGGGAAACTCTGAACATCACAAAAGCATAAGAACTCATTGGTATTTTTGGTTCAGAGCAGAGTGAAATTTTTTGTCGCCATATTTAAATTAAAATAAAAATAGAAACCATTGCAACAATGCAGTGTTAAATTAGAGTTCACAGTTTAAAAGGCTCTTTGAAATCACCCAGGATGAAAAATAACTTGCAAATTGGGTGCTAATAATTACCGCTTTCTTTTTCTATTTGCTATATTAAAGAATTATGTCACCAGAGAAGCAATGTATGGCAGCAAGTTATTGCATTTACAAAAAAAAAAAAAATTCCAAAGAGAGATAATACTCATCTTATTTCTTTTCTTTATGTAAAATGAATATATACTATAAGCCTAAACAACATGTTCAGTCAGTTTCTCAAAAGGTGTAGGTGTAATAAGTCATTTTAAATACTAGATATTACTAGTGCTGTAATCTTGTCTAAAGTCTGTTTTGTGGAATTGAAACTCCTCATTTGGAATGATTCAGTTATGATTTTTATTTAAATACGAGAGGCCCGGTGCATGATATTCGTGCAAGAGTAGGCCTTCCTTCCCCCAGCTGTCAGCACCGGCTTCCCTCTGGCACCCGGGACCCGGAGTTCCCTCCGGCCACCAGCAGGCACCCAGGACCTGGGCTTCCTTCACAGCCCTGGCTTTGTCCTCTGGAAGGCTGTCTGGAATGATGTCTGGTCCAATTAGTATATTATACTTTTATTATTATAGATAGTATTTGACTCTGATAACATTGTAAAAAAAAATTAAAATCTCTTGAAAGGTTTTCAAATCCTTATCTCTTTTTCAGCATTAAAAACAAAAACAACAAAACTGAAAGCTCCTCCTTCCCAGGAAATGAATTTCTGGAGCTCTAGATTAAGTGAATATTCTAAGGAAAAACAAACTGAAAATATAGTCTATGTAAATCTATCTGCCTTTATGATTATTTCTCATATGTGTATAGGAATGTTCCCAATAATTAGAGACTAATAACAGTATAACTCACAGTTGCAATGCCGTGATTTGCAAGGAGTTTAACAGGCCAATGCACAGCTCAGATATTTAGGACTCTTTTCTGACCATGTTCTACATATGAAATACATTACAAATTAAGCTGCTGTCAGTCTTCTTTCCATATTGGTTGGGCCCATTAATGTAGTCCATCAACTCACCAGCAGACCATTACTTTCTCAGCAGTGTTTCCTGCAGACTTGCATGGCTCACTTTGGACATATTGCTTTAGCAAGATAATTATTTCAGAAAGCTTGAGTTATCTGAAGCCTGGGATGGAGCACTTTGGAACCTGGCAAAGTGCTTTCTGCAGTAAACAGTTTTAGAGATCATAGAGTAAAATGTATATTTAGCTTCATTTACATAAAAACATCCAGCACAGCTTTTCACAAATTAACACAAATTTGATAGAATAGTGAATGATATATTACTAAAGTTCTTCCATTTCTAAGACTCCAGATGTGTTTTTTATGTTGGTTAATTTACTTTATAATTATTTGTTAGAACTTAAGACATCTGTTGCCATTGTGTAGTATAAAATATCTTAATGCTATTACTAAATGCCATATGTCTATCAGTGCCTAATCATGTATCTAATGCTAAAGAAATGCCCTGGGTAGACTTTTCTACACAGATGTGGAACACCAAGTTGCTGATCATGAAATTCTGCAAAAAACAAAACAAAACAAAACAAAATAAAACCAAAAAAAAAAAAAAACACACAGAGAATTTATCCAAAGCAACTTCTTAGTATTTGAATTTAGGTAAAAAACAAAGTGCTAAAATCATGCAGAAATAATTCAGAGTTTCATGCTTTTATCTGATTCTTTATTGCAGCAGCTGTAATTTTATATAGTTTCTATAATTTCACACTAAGCTTAATAATCTTGATATCACTATTACTATTGATTACACCATATATCTCCATTTTATCTGCAGTTCAGGAAAGTAAGCCATAGTATTCCCAATGTCTCATAACAACTGAAGGTGAAACTAATGCAAATCAGACTCTGATTAGGAAGATAATCATACAGTTATCCCTGCATAAACTGTATATACACTTCCTTATTATTGCATTATTATCTAATTTTTATGGAATGTATGTCGGTTGAGGGGATTTAGAGTATTAACTGCCAATTCAGGCTCAATTATCTTTAACTATTGATAAGAAAGGCTATAAAAAAATGAGGTGATGACAGGATGAACAACCAAAGACCTGGTAAATTTCAGAAATCAGAAGATTATAGCTCAAATGAGATATTACTTGACAATTTTATCTTACACATGCAGAATTCATGATAGTGTCCACAGTCCCCTGTGCTTCTTTAGTTCATAAAGACTATCATTAGACACGTGTATATTAAGAAGAAGAACACAATGTTCTCTCTGGACTATGATATTCAACTAGATTTAGAGTAGTGATAACCCTGGGTCAAAATGCTATGGGAAAGAGTGCAAGTTAATATTATGTTCCTAAATTCGCTGTCTTAAATTATATTCAGAAAACTTGACACCATTTTAGATAAAAATAGAATATCCTTTAATCAAGGAAAAGTATGTTGCTCCTTTCCTTGGTAGTGTCAGTCTTTCTAAATCTTTTATTAAGAAAGCTTATTTTTTCTCTCTCTTGCTTTTACCTCTCCTTGACCCATTGGTTTATCTTTCCTGAACTTTTAAAATTCTCACTTACTCAAGAAAGTTTCCATAGAATGTTGACCTGAATCATTGCAAAAATCACATTTCTCATTTGTGTACTTTTCTTCCCTCTTAAATTAAAGCTGGATTTTAAATTTGCTTTGTCCATGGGATGTGACAGAACTAACACCATTCAACTTTCAGATCCTAGAAAGTGAGAGATGTTACAGATTCCATTCTGCTTCTTTGGAACTTGGAGATAGCCACGCTGTGAAAACGCACGATACTGCTGGAGCTAGGCCACATGGATGAGAATTGGACAACCCAGCTGACAGCCAATACCAAATGCTACCATGGAGGCCATGTTGACCCCTCCGACCCTTTCAGGCTTTTAGATAACTACAGCTGCATGACTGGTCCTAGGTGACATGAACAGAAAAAATGCCCAGACTGCCAATCCACAGCATTAACAATAATAATGAGTTGTTTTAAATGACTGGGGATTGAGTTACTTTATTACACAGTAATAGGTAAGTGGTATACTAAAAATAAAGGTTCTTTAATCACTACCCTTCTTCGACTCCTCCTAATTATTTTTATTAGTATCTTTATATACTTTTTAGAACCAGCAAATAATTCTTTTTCTATAAAATTGCTCTTAACTTTGCTGATACAATTTTAAGAATTATTTTCCTATTAATCATAAGTCTTTCTAAGTTTATAAACCTACAACTTCCTTTATGTACACATTTGTAGAACCATATATATCATTTCTTGACCTATGCAATGAAGTTAATAGCCCCCTTTCTCTTTTTCTCTGCTTTGTTTAAGTAAGCTTCCATAACTGCATGGTTCACTGTCTACTGCAACATTAAGAGTTTGCTTGTCCATCTCTCTTTGTTGACTATGTACTTCTTGCCAAAGACTGTGTCTTGTCAGCCTAGGTATCCTTTGTACCCATACTCTGCCTGGCACAAATTCAGGATTAAGTAAATGTTTAGTGAATTAATGAATGAAGAAATGAATAAGTAGGTCCTTTTTAAAAATATATCTTTTTAATTTGTTTCTCCCTTTTCATTTCTACTCCAAATATCTCTAGAGACATATAGCAAGATATGTGTTATCTTTTATTAAGTGTTTTATTTGTGTTTCTTTTCTTCCCATGTAGATTTTAATCTCTTGGTATGTGGGAACATAAGTTATACTATGGCACATTTCCTGGAGACAAATGATTTTGACCATTGCTACCTGCTTCCATGTGTTAGATTATTTTATTCTTAGTTTCTCTACCTACTACTCATAGATCTATGTGAAACATTTGCTTCTCATACTTAAATATTGTTAGTTTTAAAAACTTTCTAATAACTGGCATTATGGAAATATCACAGCTTGTTATAGAAAAAGGCTGGAAATCTAGGAATAAGTGCTAGCATTATTGTTGGCTAAGATAAACCTTGATTGCAACAAGTCCCTTATCCCCATCCATCAGTGCAAGTGAAGCTTTAACTTTTAAGTAAGAAACTTGGTAACTGCCAACATTTTACATGTTTGTTTCTGTTACTCAATTAATTCAGTTGTTGAGATCATGGCAGTTATTTCTGGTCCAAGGATACCTTATTCTAGCCAGGAAAATCTGCTTCTTTTGCAAAGGGATTCAACACTTGTATTAGAAAAACAGTTCAGAGCATGTTTTCATGGTCATGGGTCAATAGCATCAGTGTCATACAAGAATAGTGACAAACTGTATTTTTGCATAGATTTTTTTTAAATTTTCAGACTAAGATGTGCATGTGTGTTTTTTCTTCAAATTAAGTTGTGTATACTACTATGTTTCCATTGTGTGGCATGAAATCAACATATTTCTATTTTTTGTATTTTGGGGAGAGTGGGTTGCTTGTGAATATTTGGTATACAAAACTAATGAAGTCTTACAAAACCTCCCATCTTTTAACTTAATCACTTAATATTATATATTTTCTATGTGTGAAAATGTACTTGTGAGATTAGTTCCATAATTAGCAACCCCATTTATTGTACTTGCCACTGCTGTTTTATTGCTCTGGTAGAGACAAAGAGTAATTAGAACAATTACTGTACTTATTACATGCAGTCTCTCTAGATTCACAATAGGGTATTCTCCAAAATACAATGAGAAACCAAAAGTGCTTAATTCCTTACATACTTGTCAGAAAATCTTCTAAGAATTTTTTTTTGAGAAATAATTCTCTGTGCAAGTCTTTGTTGAACAAGCAGATCTGCCAAAGTTTATAATTTACTTTAATGAATGCAGACTTGAATCCTACTAACTTTAATATCTTTTGAAAGTTGTAATCTAATAAATGTGTTTTGATATAAAAATAAATAATAATCATCTGAGTTTTGTGTAAAAGTGTGTGTGTGTGTGTGTGTGTGTTGAAGAATAGGGCTAGTTGTTAAGAAAACTTGGGTGATAACGCAAATGGACTTTTACTAAAAGAATAAAAAAATACTTCAGAGTTTCCCAAGGCAACCACTTCACCCAGTCGCCCTTTCCCCCCATAAACACTGACTGTGCTTTTGGGTAAGAGACATTTGGCTGTATTCAAAAAAAGCTTTAATGAGTCAAAAACAAGTCAGAAAACATTTGCAACTTGTAAAAATCTTCTCCCGATTCAAAGCAACCGCATCTTTATAGGCAATTTTCAAACTGGATCACATTCAGCTCACAGCACAATTTACTTAGACAGATTCCCTATGACGGAATTCAGTTTTCAAACAGAACTAAAGTGCACTCACAAAGGAATCTGTCTGAACAATGACATTTAAGTAAATAAACAAATAAATAGCCACTGTGTTTAACCAGCAGAGGATATACTAGATTAAACAAACGGCGTATCTTCAGGAATCTTCCTACACAAAAGAACAAAAAATGCTGATTCATGCAAATATAACATTTGTATTAATTGAATGCTTAAATAATTATTTGAAATCGCCCAGTATAACAAAAATTATAAAATTATAACTTTTTTGCATTTTCTAAGACAATTACTTTGTGGAAAATGCTGTACTATACTGTCTTCTTAGAATTAATAAGACATGTATGTACTCTTTCTTGCAGCTAACTCTACTATAAATCAAAGAACAATGTGGCTGGTAGTCACTACTCCTAATTTGAATTCTAGTTCACTGAGCATGGCTCCTCCCCCAATCATATTTTCAGTCCCCTCAAATCCTTTCCTGTAGAGGTCAGACACACCAAGTCTGAATAAAATACAGAGATGGCAGTAGAAGAATTCTATCAATTTCAAGAAATACAAATTTACAATGAAATCCATTGTTAGAATCTTTACATAATGAGATTCTATATTTAGAGCTCCTGCCACTTTCAATATATGTGCATCAATAGCTTAGGGCACTTCAGAAATTGTAGTAGTTAGGAAGTTTTAGTTGATCCCAAGGAAGAAAAAGTTAGCAGATTTTTGGAATTTATAACCCCCTGCTCTAATGCTCCATCCTCACCCTAGATATCAAGCACATATTTTTCTTATTAAAGATATTTGGGGAGGGTAGGTCATCATATTCCTGTCAAGATCACCCCTTGTCATGAGTCAGAGTCATCCATCTCATCTCTTGTGACTTCCTTCAAGCACACTGTTTCACTAGAATAGATATTGACACCAATTTTTAACCCCAATATTTCGTTCCCAGCAGAAAACACTTAAGAAACATTTAAAATGCTCAGGTCCTAGTGATGTGGAATGAATTAAAAATTAAAGTCAGGAGGTCTCTTATGATGTGTGTTATCTTCAATCCAAAAGTGACATTCAAAATATTCATATTTCACTGCCAACTTTAATATTAAATGTTAAGACCATGACATTTTCAGTGAACTTAACCTGATCCTGAGGCAGTATAGACACAAGACAGGTTAGAGAGCTATTAGTCATTAACAATTTAGCATGATGATTAGATTCTTGTAACATAAATTTAGAGTAAAATCATCCTGCTTATTTCATACCTATTTTACAGAAAAGGAAGTTAGAACATATATATATATATATATATATATATATATACTGCAACCCAATATGTGAAACATTAGGGAATTTTGAGAAATTCCTTTTCCCCCCAAGTGTATTCTCTTATTTTATATGTCTGAAAAGGGTTGCAAGACCAAGAGTTGTGATGAAAGCAGCCAGGATTTCACAAGGGGATAAAAATGTAAGAGAGAGGAAAATAATATACAATGTTCTATATGAAGCGCTAACTTTCCCAAAAATAAATAATCTAAAACACCATTCCTCATATATTTTAAGTTGTCATGATATTTTTCTTATTATTAGAAATTAGAAATGCAGCTATAATACCTGTAACCATTATGGAATAGAAACTTTGAGTTTTTAAACACTATAGGTGCAAAATTTTACACTATTTTAGTATCATTTATTTCAGGAATTATAATAATTTATTTAAATTATTTTGTAAAAATATTTTTCTTTATTTATGGACATAACATTTTAACATTTCTTACAATAGATCCAAATTAAATCAAATTTATGATTCATGGATAGTTATGTTTAATATTTTTAGAGAATAATTTTCTCTAATATTTTCTGATAGCCTTCCAAATAAGATCTATCACATAAGTAACTCATGGTTCCTCAATGTGGTATTCTCAGTGTCTAGTACAGTACTTATCACATTTGTAGCTCCCTTACTAGTTGATGAATAAGTAAATGATTATCTTCAAAATCAACTAGATCACTCTTTAAAGATTCAAACTTGTATGTAAAGTCTCACTTCAAATACTTTACTGTTTTGAATCTAAGTGGGGGACATCATAGAAATGTTATTTCTTTTTCATTTTTATTTTATTTTATTTTATTTTATTTATTATTTTATTGCTATATGAATGCCTACTTCTTTCAACACGGTTTGTGAAAAGGTTCTTCTTACCCCATTAGATCACCTACGAACCTTTATTGAAAATCAATTGAATACCAAAAAGGTTGTTGGTTAAATCCCCAGTCAGAGTGCATATGGGAAACAACCAATTGATGTTTCGCTCTCGCTCACTCTCCCTTTGTCTCTCTTTAAAATCAATAAAAACATATCCTTGGGTGAGGAGTAAAGAAAAAGAAATTGGACATATATACATGGCTCTTCTCTGGGATTTCTATACTGTTCTTTTTATAAAATTATATTTATATCAATACCATACTATATGATTACTCTAGCTTTACAGTAAATACTAAAATCAGGTAGTGAAACACTTCAATTTATTGTGATACCATTGTAATAACCTTGTTAGGAAAGGAGTTAAAGGGAGACTAGATAATATAGGCATGCCATTTACACAGCGTTGCCAAAACAGCTGCTTTTCACACTCCAAGTCTGTTCCCTGATGATTTATGGGGGAAGGGGCTGGACAAAGGCAGTTTGGACTCATGCCCATTGAAGTCTGAGTGTATTGGGAAGGTGCTTATCCTTCCCTCACACCTAGGAGCTAGCTAGTCAATGGCCAGAATAGGCATGGTCTCTGCAAACTGTGAAACCGAAGATTTAAACTTTTAAACAAAGGAGCACCACTTGCTCTCTCTCTCCCTCCCTCTCTCTCCTCTCTCTCTCTCTCTCTCCCTCTCTCCCTCTTTCCTCTCTCTCTCTCTCTCTCCCTCTCACCTCTCTCTCTCTCTCTCTCTCTCTCTCTCTCTCTCTCTCTCTCTCTCTCTCTCTCTCTCTCTCTCTGGTGGGCCAGGCTCCTGTGACTTCTGCTGCAGGGGATCACTCTCCTCCCCATGTGGGATTCCACACAATGGATTACTGGGCAGAATCTGGACAGAATGCTAAAGTATACTGAGCTGCAACATGGAATGGGAGCTCTGGACACTGGCTTTGCTACTGGCTCCACTGGAACCCCAGCTGCACCACTGTCAGGACTCCTTTAGGGCACATGGATTTTACAACCTGAGAAATATAACCCCACGCAAAGAGAGCCTCTTACTCATCCCATTCTCATGTGGGGACTTCTGAAAATTCTTGTTTTAGTGGTGCTCCCAGAACCTCACTCCCAAGAGCGACAGAGGAGTTAAAACATCTGAAAAATATTGGACTTTAATTCTATGACTACAGCATGAATCACTATAGAAAACTTACATTTCCTTCAGCATTATTTTGTGGTTCTCACTGAACAGTCCTTGAACGTTCTGTAAAATTCATACCCAAGTTTTTCTTGTTTTATGCTATAGTAGATGATATTGTTGCTTCATTTCAATTGTCAATTGCTCATGCCTAGTATATGGGAAGGTGATTACTTTTTATATATTCACATTATTTATTGATTTGCCAAACTCTTATATTAGGTATAGTATTTTGCTTTTTATTTATTTATTTATTTTTACTAATTCTTAGGGTTTTCTATGGACATGATTTTTTTTCTGTGGAAATAGTTTTCCTTCTTCGTTTGCAGTTTATATGCATTGTGTTTCTTTCTACTGTCTTCTTACATTGGTTACAAGCTATAGAACAATGTTAAATAGAAATGTTGATAGTGGAAAAACTTGCTCCCTACTTTACTTGTTAAATATTCAGGCTTTCACCACTAAAAATGATTTTATCTGTAAATATTTGAAGATGACCTTTATAAGGTTGAGGAAGTTCTGTTCTATTCCTTTTTGTAAGAGTTTTTATGATGAGTGGGTGTTGAAATTGTTGAATTCTTTTACCACGTCTATTAAGATAACTGTATCATTTTTCTCCCTAGTTCTGTTGATATGGTAAATTTCACTGATTAATTTTTGATTGTTAAATCAAGCTTGCATTGCTGAAATAAAATGTAGATAAAATTATTCTTCAGGATACTATTTTATAATATTTTGGTAAAGATTTTAGCTTCTATGTTTATAAATGACATTTAACTATAGTTTTATGTTTTGTAATATCTTTTTTATTGGGTTAATTCTGGCTTTATAAAATGAGTTGAAACAACTTTCCTCTATATTTTTGAAAAGCATGTTAAAGTACTAGTATTATTTGTTTCTTGAATGCAAAGTAAAATTTACCAATGAAGATATTCAAGCCTGGAATGTCTTCATGTGAAAGTTTTTAATTAAACCATCAATTTCTTCAAGTTATATAGAGATATTCACATTTTTAGTTTTTAAGTCAGCTTTGTCACTTTTTTTCCTTCAATGAACTTGTCCTCTTTATCTAAGTTGAATTTGTTGGCATATTCATATTATGTTCTTATTATGCTTTTAATGACCCCAGAATCTCTAATAATGTTTACCCCTTTTTCCTGATATGAGCACTTTGTATTTTCTCATTTTAATTTTACTGATCAATCTTGTTAGAAGTTTTCCAATTTTATCAATCTTTTAAAATATTAATCTTGTAAATTTTTTTAATTTTTCTATTTTGTATTACTTCTCTATTTTATTTAATTTTATTCTTACACTTATTATTCCTTCCTTATATTTACTTATGGCTTAATTTGCTCCACTTATTTAACTTTTTTAAAAATATGTTTTTATTGATATTTTTAAAGAGAGAGAGAAAGAGAGAGGTTGAGAGAGATAGAAACATCAATCAGCTGCCTCCTGCATACCTCAAACCGTGGATCAAGCCCACAATCCCAGCCATAATTGACCGCCACACAGGCAGGATGGTGGAGCAGGTGAAGAGGCGGTGCCAGACCAAGGCGAGGTGACAGGTGGGACTCTGGGTCTGTGAGGTTGGGGCTGGAGCTGGGGCCTGATTCTTGCAGGCCACCCTGTGGACAAATTCATGCACCAGGCCTCAAGTCTATATAACAAAAGACTTAAGTGACCATTGCAGCAGAACCACCAGAACAACTGGTCACTATGATGCACACTGACTACCAAGAAGCAAGCGCTCAACACAGGAGCTGCCATTTGGTGGTTAGTGTGCTCCCACAGGGGGAGCGCTGCTCAGCCAGAAGCCAGCTCACAATTGGAGAGCACAGTGGTTGTGGCAAAAACCTCTCCCACCTCTGGAGCAGTGCTAAGGAGTAATTAGCCAAGCATTAAGGAGCAGCGAGCAGACAGACCGTAAGAAGCAAGGGGTCCCAGACTGCGAGAGGGCAAAGGTCAGGCTTAGGGACACATTTCAGCACATGAATTTTGTGCACTGAGCCACTAGTTGACATATATTTTACTCCCACAGTTGTTATAAAACTTACTCAATTAGCCATCCAAATTGGAGAGTTTCACATCTCTGCATTTAATAAAGAACAGCTCAAAATACTTGCAAAAATATGTTGATGATGACAGGGACATTGTAGATACACCTATGATGGCTGTGTCTGTGCTGAACATGTACAAACTGTTTTTCATGTTATTCCCTAAGACTAGAAGAATGTAGTATAACAACTATTTCATAGCATTTACATTGTATTAGGTATATTAAGTAATCTAGAGATGATTTCAAGAATATAGAAGGATACACATAAGCTATAAGCAAATACTACATTATTTCATATGATGGACTTAAGCATCCAAATTTTGGTAACTATGGAGGTTCCTGAAACCTATCTACCACAGGTACTGAGGGATGACTATAAAAGTTTATAATTTCTCCTTTAATAATAACACTAACTTTTCAATAAAGTAAAATAGAAAAAAAATAAGTTATTTATTTACCCATACATACATTTCTGGTGCTCTTTATTCCTTTGTATAGTCCCAAAATTTCCATCTGCTATCACTTGCTTTATGCCTAAAACTTCTTTAACATTTCATATACTAGATCTTCTAGAAATGAATACACTGAGCGTTTGTTTGTCTAAAAAAAGATGTTAGACTATATTTTGTAAGATACGTTTTCTAGATATGGAATTCTATATTGATCTTTTAAATTAATCTCTTAGCATTTTAATGGTGTTATTGTGTAATGCTTGGCTTACATTTATTTATTTTCATTTTATTATAATTTGTTGGTTTATTTATTTATTTATTTTTATTGTCTAAAGTTTTATGTATGTCTCCTTTATCCCTGATTAACCCCTCTACCACAGCCATTCCCACCCTGGGCAAGCCCCCACCACCCCATTGTCTGTGTCCTTTGGTTATGCTAATATGCATGCATACAAGTCCTTTGGTTGCTTTCTAACCCCGCCCACCCTGTCATTTGTCTCTAGATCTATTTTTATTCATCAGTTTACATATGAGTGTTACTTTATTAGTCATAGAGTATACTTTATCCTCTGTTCCTTTTTACTTTATATGGATTTTCAGCAATTTTTTTGATTATAGTTTTTGGAGGCTTATATGTGCTTATTCTCTTTGAACTCAGTGGAGTTTCTTGGATTTGATTTCATAGCAGTCATAATATTCAAAAAAATATTAGCCCCAATTTCTACAAATAATTTTTATTTACTATTTTAACTTTTTGTACTGCATGTAATATTATCTTACTTGTAATGAAGGTGTTTTGTTTTCAGTCTTTTATCTCTGTTTTACATATTAGAGTTTCTAGTCCTATGTCTTTAAGACCATTGACATTTGGTTTCTACAATGTCTAATATATTAATCCTATACAATAGATTTTAGTTTTAGACATATTTTTCTTAATTAGAAACAAAATGTGTTATTTACATAATCCATTCTCTCATTTTATTTTCCTTAAATATTCATATATATATGTATATATATAGACACACACATATGCATAATGTCTGTTTTATCATTCTTATATTATTCTTCTATCATTGCCTTTGTACCTTCTTTTATTATATATTTTATTCTTCTGCTTATTGGAAAAAGTTAGTAATTTGGGGTTGAACATTGGGTACTGAAATTGCTATATAATATCAATTATTTAAATTTTGTTGTCTCCTCTTTTAGAAATGAGCTTTGTTTGGGCAGACACTAAGTTATTTTCTGGTGATTTTTTATTCTCTGAAGGCCTGTTTTTAGTTTTCTTAGAAAAGGTTGAGTATAATCTCATTCCATCTCAACCAGTAATTCATAACTCATCTCAAATATTAAGGAATGACTCCTCCGGATCTCCACTGACCACTCAGAGTAGTCTCTGAGGGTTTTCAACATTCACCAGAGAGGTTCAAATGTCTCCCCACCCTTTCTTAACAAGAGAAATTTTCCTGGTAAAAAATCCTCTGTCATTTTTACTTGGCCTTATGAAATGTTGGCCCCCATATAAACAAGTTAATAGTCAGCAAAAGTTTAAGGGGTCCAAAAACAGATTTCAAAAACCCTTTTTCTGCGTCTATTTCTTCTTATAAATCCACCTTGTAATTCACAGACTTCTCTGGCTTTCCGAACTCCAAATTTCATCAACTCACCTCAGTGATACTGCTGGGTTATGCTTAAATCGCCCTGATCTACACCTGTAATTCAGACATTGGTTCTAAGAAGAAAGCCAAGGAGGTTGGAAGGTTCACCACCCGCACTGTTTTCTTTCTCATAGAGACCAGCTTGTGTTGCCTCTTCTCCAAAGTTTTAAAAAATGTTGTCTCATACATTCTCTTACATGTTCTGGAGGTTAAGTCTAGTCCACTAAGTGTGGCCAAAACACAGTTTATTTTGGAGACCAGACTCTTAATTACTCTGCTGCTTTTATTGATTCCTGGTTTTTCTATAGAAGCACCATGAGCCTTTGGCAAATTAAAATCAACAAGTCTTTTTCAAGTGAAATGATCTCAAATGAAAAATTTTAACCTGTATTATTATAAAAAGGAATACACTTATAGTTCAAGTCAAATATGGATCTTTGCATGACCTGTTACTGAATACACATCCTTGGCACATCTTGATTTTGTTACCATATGTAAACTATCACTAACATTGTTTTTCATTTGCAAATGAAATCAGAACTGCCTTCTATTTTTTCTTTCTTTCTCTTATTGGTAAAACTGTTGAGCCATAAAAAACTAAACATATATTGACTTCATGGAAAAACTTTATTCAATTTAGAATCCACCCACATACATTTTCCTGGTTATCCAAGCCCTTATCCCTTCTATAATCCGGACACATTTATCTCCCTTATCTATGAACAGATCATGAGAGATTTTTGACAACTACTATGGTCTGTGTCTTCAGCAATTATTTGATCTTGGACTCTAATAACACAGTCAAAAAGGAAATTAGGCTTGTTTGACATAACTTGCTCCTTGTGAATTCATGCTGGCTTCTAACATTCCCTACATTCCTAAAAGCACATAAACCATATGCTTAGGAACACAGTGAAGAATTCTATGATGGCTTAGATAGTTCTGAACATTATCCATTTCCTTAGTTTTTAAATTGAGTTATTTACTACTTCTGCTTATCTTTCATTTGTCTTCAAATTCTAAAATAAATGCTGTTTTACTAACTATGTTTACTAATATAATTATAATTAATTTTGGACTAAAATGTAACTTGCCTAGACCTAAAAGACTTAAACACTTTTTATTAAAGAGACCATGATAACCCCTCCTTGCCTGTTTTATAAGGTCAGAACTTAAAAAAATGTATAAAGGTTAACTGAATGATTTCTTACTTTAGGAATCAGGAAGCAAAAATACTGCCTTAACTCATGAAAACCACAACTGAGGAAGGGAAACATAAAAAATATTAACATAACATATGCAAAATAGCCAATGTAACTCTTAAGGATGGTCCCAAAGTGTTGTGAGAGTAGAACATGACTGAATTTGGAAAGTTAGAGAAGGCTTCCTATGGTGAATTTTTAAAATTGCAACAACAAACAAGCAAGGACAACACGAGCAGAGGAACTGGGAAGAGGCCAGCTTGTTTGCTAGTCATTATAGCCCCAGTGCTGTCTGTCCAGCAATCTGTCTCCCCAAGGAGTTGCTCTTACTTTCTACTACACATTTGCATTGCAATGGGAGTTTGCTTTTCCTGTTGAGTAAGGAGCACTTAGAACATTGTCTCTAAGCTGCTTATTCAATAAATGTTTGTTGAGTAAATGAATGAATAAAAAAATGAAACAAGAATGAGTAAAACAATCACCCACTTTTTATGTATTTACCATATTTATTCTTACCTCAACTTGCTCAGGTTATTTTCCCTCTAGAACACAAAATTTCTCCTTGTCTATATAGTCAGCAATTTAATCTCATGCTCCAAGTCAAACATTCACCCACAAATACCTTTGTCTTGCTCTCTTCTGGGTTAGTCTTTCCTCACTCAACTTACATTGCATCATAGTAACTGCCATGTTATTTAGTACATCATTATAAGTCACCTTTATTGCTATTTCTTTGATTTTTCTTCATCTATCCACATATCTTTGTCCGTTAAAGTGCCAAGCCTACTGGCCCCTCTAAATAGTGTCCACAGACAGTTTTATATGACAACACTCTGATTCTTGAGAAAATGAGTACCACATATGTGTCTCAGTTTCCTCTCCTGTCTCATTTATCAGTGTGCTCAGTACATTGATGTATATTCACCTGCACTGAGCCTGCATACATTGTTTTTATTACCTATGGATGATTTCATTAAACTATACTTTGTTGATATGTCTCTGTTACATACCAATTATTGCTTTGACAAAACAGTTATATAAAATTCCACATAGGAATCGCTGGAAGAATGCTGTTAAAAGTGTTACCCATTGTCATTCACTGTGTCCTTTTCCCTCTGCAAAAGCTATTGTTTAATGTCCAACTTGAACTACATCATAGGGGTTAAAGAAATAGACTCTGAAGCCAGACTGTCTATACTTGATTCCCAGCTCCCAGCCTTACTACTGTGTGATCTTGGAAGTTATTTAGCCTCTCTCTGCCTCAGCTTCCTCATCAATAAAATAAGGATGTGAGCGATGATGGCAGAAATAAAAGTTCCACAGACATATTCCACCTCAGCAACAATCATTTGCAACCATCTACACATAAAAGTGCCTTTGTGAGAGCTTTGGGATCCAGGTAAGATATTCTGAAGCTGCAGTGGAATCCAAGTCAATAAAGAACAATTTTGAGAGGGCAGGCCATGCCCAGGGGGCGAACTCACTTACAGTAGTCCTAAATACAGACCTGGAAATATCACTATACCTAGGGGACTCAACTACAGTGTCATTTGGCCTTGGTCATGGCTTTCACCATAAGCCCAGGACCTGAAAAGAATTAGACATTAGTTGCTTAAATAATAAGTCCACAGATGACAGTCCCAGATGTGGATCCTAAAGTGGCCATAACTTGCCTCCAGCCACTCTTGGCTACAGACCATGACCCCATAGAGGCAAACCTGAAAAATTAGTCTAATTATTGATCCCAAAACAGCCCTGTACTGGACTCTAGCTTCTGCCATCTGTAGTCTGTGAGCAGTCCTGCTGGGCAGGTGCCCAAAGGGAGATATTCCCATTTGCACCCTTGGAGATCCTGAAACAGCCCTGTCTTGCTAAGTTAGGGTTCCATCAGGAGACATGTATCTCTGAAACCATGCCAGCCAAACTCTGTCAGCAGAATCTTAAATGGCCCTATAACACGGTTCTAGTTCATATTGGCCAGTCCTATCTAATAAAAAAAATGACATGCAAATTGACCATACCTCCCCTACACGCACAAGCCACATCCACCAGCCAATCAGGAGTGAGTATGCAAATTAAGTCAACCAAGATTGCTTCAGGCATGGAGTAAACAGGAGACTTGAGTTTTCTCTGGCAATGGAGGAAGCCAAGCTTCCCACACACCCTCGCCAGCCCTGGAGTCCACTCAAGGTTACAAAGTTGCAATTATAGACAATAAATAAATCCCAACAAAAATGGTGGCAGCCATAGAGTGAGTAGGGGCTTGGATTTCCCCAGGATGGAGGAAGCCAAGTTTCCGCCCACCCTGGCCTGCCCTGGCCTCCGCTCAAGGTTTCAAAGATTCAATTATACAAGATAAATAAATCCCAGATCCCAGGGCCTCTGCTTGGGTCACCAGGGAGTGTGGCCAGCCTGAAAACCACCACAGGCCCCTGACCCAGGCCACCCCATGCCCCAAGAGAATCCCCACCCTGATCCGGGACACCCTTCAGGGCAAACCAGCCAGCCCCCACCCATGCACCAGGTTTCTATCATATCTAAATAAAAGATTAATATGGAAATTGACTGTCACTCCAACACACAAGAAAGATGGCTGCCCCCATGTGGACACAAGATGGCCAGCAGGGGAGGGACCAGGTCTGCAAGGGAGGGTAGGCAATTGTGGGCAATCAGGCCAGCAAGGAAAGGCAGTTGGGAGGGGCCAGGCCTACAAGGGAAGGCAGTTGAGGGTGATTAACTCTGCAGGGAAGGGCAGTTAGGGGTGAGCAGGCTGGCAGAGGAGGAAAGTCGGGGGTGACTGGGCCTTCAGGGAAGTTCAGTTGAGAGGCAACAGTCCTATAAGGGAGCACAGTTAGTGGTGACCAGGGCTGAGGGGAGGGCAGTTAGGGCCAATAAGGTTGGCAGGGGAGTGGTTAGGGGGTGAACAGGTTGGCGGGCAGAGTGGTTAAGGGCAATCAGGAAGGCAGGCAGGTGAGCAGTTGGGAGCCAGCAGTCCTGGATTGTTAGACTGTCCATTGGATCGGGCCTAAACGGGCAGTTAGACATCCCTCAAGGGGTTCCAGATTGGAGAGGGTTCTGGCTGGTCTAGCGACACACTTCCTTGTGCACAAATTTCATTTACTAGGCCTCTAATATTAAAGTAAAGGCCTTCCTGCTCAGGCATCTGGTGGGAGACACACCTCATATATTGGATCTATATAAGGAAATCTACAAAACTCTGATGAACTAAATAAATAAATGTTCACAGATAGGAAGACTTGATCTTATTAAGATATCTGTTTTTTCCATATCAATCTATATACTTATTACGATCTCAATAAAAATTCTGGTAATTTGTTATATGGATATTTATAAAATAGTTCTGAAGTTCATATGGATAGGCAAAAGATACAGAATGGCCAATATAATATTGAAGGAGAACAAAGTTGAAGGATTAATACTGCCTGAATTCGCAATTTATTAGAAAGCTGCATTAAGCAAGATAGTAGTTCTTGGGGCTGAGGGATGGGAAAAGATAAATACAGCGTAGTAGGATCCTGCAAGAGGCAGCTGAGCAATGATTCTTTCATCCTTAATGTCTGTATCATTTACCCTTTCTCTCCCTATAATCAATTCAAAATGTTAAAAAGGAAAATCAACAGTATCTTGAAAGAAAACCAAAATGGCCCTACCAGCGAACTCAGTGGTTGAGCAACAACCTATGAACCAGAAGATTATGGTTTGATTCCTGGTCTGGGCACATGCCTAGGGTGCTGGCTTGATCCCTAGTATGGCCATATAGGAGGCAGCCAATCAGTGATTCTCTCTCATCATTGATGTAACTATCTCTCTCCTCCTCTCCCCTCCTATCTGAAATTAATAAAAATATATTTAAAAAACACACCAAAAATGGAAATGTAACATATTCGAAATTATATAATACAGCAAACACTATTTAAAGAGGGAAGTTCATAAAAATAAATGCCCACATTAAGAAAAAGATCTATAATAAACAAGCTAATTTTCGACCTCAAATACTAGAAAAAGAACAAACTCAGCCAAAAGTTAACATAAGAAAAAGAATAATAAATATAAGAGCTGAAATAAATAGAGATAAGAAAAAAACAACAGAGAAGAGCAATAAAACTATGAACTGTTCTTTTTAAAGGATAAACAAAATTGACAAACCTTTAACTGAGAAAAAGAGAGAGGACTCAAGCAAAACTCTAAATGGAAAAAGAGTCAATACAACTGATATCACAGAAATATAATAAATCATAAAATACTTCTACAAACAATTAAATTGAACAACTTACAAAAATTGGATAAATTGCTAGAAACAGTATGTAACCTACTGTTACTAAGTCATTAATGAATAGAAAGTCTGAGCAGACTAGTAACAAATAAGGAGATTTAATCAGAAATCAAAAACCTTCCAACAAAGAAAAGCTGACAGAGATGGATTCACAAGCACATTTTATCAAACATTTTCAGAAGAATTAATGCCAATGCTTCTCAAACACTTCCAAAAATAGAAAAGGAGGGGGAAGACTCCCAAATTCATTTTACGAGGTCAGCATTACTCTTATAACAATGCCAGATAAAGAGAGTATGAAAAAATAAAATGTAGGCCAATATACTGATTAACATGGATGCAAAAAATCCTCAACAAAATATTAACAGACTGATTCCAGAGCACATTAAAAAGTCCTTGGACCATGATCAAAATGGGATTTATTTCAGTATCACATTGAATTATTTGCAGGGATGATTCTTCATCTGCAAATAATTCAATGTGGTATGCCACATTGACAAAAGGAAGGACACATAGTAAATTATCATTTTAGTAGATGGCAAAAAACGCATTATAAAACATTCTTTTCATGATAAAAACATCCTCTAATGAGAACTCATAGCAAATTAGGTATAGAAAGAATATACCTTAACAAAATAAAGACCATATAAGTTCAGGCCACCAGTGTGGCTGAGTGGTTGAGCATTGAGCTATGAACCAGCAGGTCATGGTTTGATTCCTGGTCAGTGCACATGCCTGAGTTTCAGTCTTGGTCCCCAGAAGAAAGTGTGAAGGAGGCAGTTGATCAATTTTTCTCTCTATCATCATCATCATCATCATCATCATCATCATCATCATCTCTCTCTCTCTCTCTCTCTCTCTCTCTCTCTCTCTCTCTCTCTCTCTCTCTCCTTTCCACTCTGAAATCAATGAAAATATATTGAAAATATATTTAAACACATGTTCATTTTATATTTTTATTATATTGCTATTTTGTCTCTTTTAAATTTTACTTTAATGGCAATGATATACCCTTCTTAATTTTGTCTTCTGGGAAGCTCCAGAACAGCTTTATGATTCACCATATATACCATTCTAGTCTTTACTTCAAAGGGTTACTCTGCCCTATTTTTCCTGTAGTTAAACCATTTTACCTATGTCATCATGGGACATTCTATATTTGCATTAGTGATATAGTCGAGACACTGCACTACAATTAGTCCAATCAATATAAATTATTTTGCACTACTTCTTATCAACCTTGCATTTATCTCCTCTGTTATGATTGTCTTCAGAATTAGTATCATGTCTTATTTTTGTTCTGTTCATTTATTGACTTGTCTTCTTCTTAGTGAATGAAATAGTAACTATTTTAATGGCCAAACTTTTTAGAAAACATTCACTGAAAGTAATGGAAATAAGAGGATGCATATATTTTAAAGCCATTTTTAAGGCAACAGTAAGAAAACATCTCAGAGCCATGGAAGCCTGAGGAAGTGTGTGTGTGTGTGTGTGTGTGTGTGTGTGTGTGTGTGTGTGTGTGTGTTTCTCTAGGAGATGTAACTTTTCATGAAACAAATCAATTGAATAATACTTTACACAGATGTATCACATGTCCCAGAGAACAATTCAATACCAATGTCTATTTCACAGCACTGAATCCTGAAACTTAAAGAAGTTTCATGACACGCCCTAACTCACCCAGCAGGCATATTGCAAATCTGGCAACATAATTCACTTTGAAATTAAAATGTTTAAAAATGTCTATATCTAAACAATCAGACTGAACCTTTTTTAAAGATTAGAGAACTATCCATCTGTGGGGAATACTGAAGAGTATAATGGTGATGAAATCTTGACAACAACATGACACATGAAAGGAAATTCCCGCTATGATGGGAGAGGTGAAAGCCACATCTGTTATTAACATTAAACAGGAATAAGGCTACACAATAAAAAGTGGTCTAAGGACATGCAAACCAAATTGCCATTTTGATATTTTTCCTTTAAAAAAATCTATCAGACCTTCATATTAAAAGGTTAATAGTCATCGAACACAGATCTAATATGCATAAGAATATTAGCAATTTTACAGATAGAGAGTTCTTAATAAAACAGCTGGTAATAGTCAATGTATTCTAGTTCATTTTTTCATAACTAAAAAATGTGATGATATATTCATATTATTTCTAGAATTATTGGGCTTAGGTGTTTATAAAATCCATATTTTTATAATTATTTTATTAGATTTCCCCCCATTTTTGTGTGTACCATATGGTTTTAAACAGTGGTGACTAGACAGAATATATGGCCTTTGCCCATTCGTTGCAGTTATAAATTGGATAGTCAATGATACAACACTCAGCTGGGAAAATATATTTTACCCTCCAGTATGCTCTCTTTTCCTTTTGAGATTCACTTTGAAATCTAAATCAGTCTTGGACATTTCCATGGCTTTTAGAAGTTTGCAATTTCTTTAGAATATTTATTACTAAAATTATATAGATCATATATAGGGGACATCTCCTGGCCCCATCCTTTTGTTTGAAACTGCCTATCAAGTTGTATGTTCTCTGGAACAATTCTTTAATATAGTTACTCTTTCTATCCCTAGATGCCCTGCATGTTTCATGTATCATGTAGACAGAATCATTTCCTTCACCTGTCTGAGGGAGAAACATTTTCACATTAAATAATCTATTGACTCTAATTTGCATGAATATTGAGTCCAACTACCACTGATTACTGACTTATCATGCATGGAATGAGAATGATGATGAGGATGCAGTGCTTAACAACACAGAAATTGTTAATAATTGTCAAATGATCACCAGAAAAATTACTGATTTTGTTTTTGTTTCATAGTTGGCCATCATCCATATTCTACACACTGTGATAGTGATTGGATTGCATTGCATATGTGATTTTTTTATTCCCAGATTAATTTATGGCTTTTCTGTAAAAGGATGGAAGTAAAAGATGGCATTGATGATGACTTTCTTACTTTTTCAGTTTTTGAGTAGATAGCATCTCCTTCATATTGAGCAGATTTATCGAAGATTAAAGGAGGTTAGGATTTCCATTGTAGAATTTAGAAGTGATTCCCACAGTTAAACTTCAATCAGCGAGAAACTGTGATCTGTGTGTACCTGAGATGCTCAATGAAGATCAGGATTTCTGCTGGAGAATGTGGAGACTTTCAAAAGACAACATGATACGCAAAGGAAGAAAATATATTCGATTAAAAACTAAGGAATGGATGAGGGATAAACTAATGGCAATTTAATTTTCTAACCTGTTGTTGTTCCTTAAAATTGACTATCACACTGTTATCTCAGCCATCTGTTTGTCTTTTTGGTGTTTATTGTGGAACATAAGAGGGGTCTGTGCATTGTGGCAACAATATAATTTAGTGTATCCCTTAATAAAATTTAGAATATTTAAAATGGAAGTAATCTCATGTAATATATTGAAATGAATGGAGTTTGACAACACATAAATCTGTATTTCAATTGCTGCTGCTTTGCCAGTTTCTCACTAGGTAAATAAGAAGAAAAATCAGTTAATTGCTTTTTAGTCTTCATCCAAGGATATAATTGGGGAGAGGGAGAGAGTGAGAGAAAAAAACACACACACAACAACATCAACATGAGAGAGAAACAATTTGTTGCCTCCTGTATGCAGCCCAACTGGAGATCATGCCTACAACATAGGTATGTGATCTGATCCAGAATCAAACCCACAAACTTTGATGATACATGACACTCCAACCAACTGAGCCACCCAGAAAGGGCTCAATTAATATTTCTAATTCATAAATTGTCATCTCTAAAATAAAAATAATAATGCCTCTATCACTGATTTGTTGGGAGAATTCAAGATGTAAAATATGTAAAGTTCCTATCACATAGCAGTCATTTAGTAAACAGTAAGTATTACAATAGTAGTGATAATAATATGTCTAGGTCCAAAACAACACAAGGCATATGTGACAAAAATTATGTAAACATTAATTCCAGTGACTAGACATGACCTCAAAAAATTATGACCGGAATTAAAGCTGGAATAGGATTAAAGGTAAAATTCTTAACTGATAGACGTTAATATTCCCATTATCTATCCTCCAGTTCGAAAGACAGAAGCTCTAATGGAATAGATACCTTCACCTATGAACCTAGTTAAATAGTCTATTTCATAGAAATATTTCTGTAGTGTTGACAAGTATATCTAGCTATCATAAAATGAAAGACATATACTATATATATGTGTGTCTTTCACATACACTAGGCCTGGTACACAAAATTTGTGCACTGAGGGGAGTTGGGGAGGTGTTCCTTAGCCTGCCTGCACCCTCTCCAATCTGGGACCCCTTGAGAGATGTCTGACTGCCCGTTTACTCCAGATCCTGGTAGGCAGTCCGACATTCTTCTCACAATCCAGGACTTCTAGCTCCAAACTGCTCATCTGCCTGCCTCCCTGATAGCCCCTAACCACTTCTGCCTACCAGCCTGATCACCCTTAACTGCCTAATTGATGTCTAACTGCTCCCCTATCAGCCTGTTTGTCCCCAACTTCCCTCCTCTGCCAGCCTGGTCACCCCTAAAATGCCTTCCCCTGCAGGCTTAATTGCCCCCACTGTCCTCCCCTGCTGGCCATCTTGTGGTGGCCATCTTGTGTCCACATGGGGGAAGTATCTTTGACCACATGGGGGCAGGTCTCTTGTGTGTTAGAGTGATGGTCAATCAGCATGTTACTTTTTTATTAGATAGGATAGAGGCCTGGTGCATTGGTGGGGACTGGCTGGTTTGCCCTGAAGAGTGTCCTGGATCAGGGTAGGGGTTCCCTTGTGGTGTAGGGTGGCCTGAGCAAGGGGCCTATGGTGCTTTGCAGGCTGGCCACATCCCCCAGTGACCCAAGCAGAGGCCCTGGGATCTGGGATTAATTTATGTTCTACAAATGAAACTTTGTAGCCTGGAGTGGAGCCAAGCCTTCTGCTTGCTCCATGGCGACAGTCATTTCTGTTTGAAACCTGGTAGCCTAGAGTGGAGGCCTAGGGTAAGGCTGTAGAAGTTTGGCTTCCTCCATCGCCCTGGCAACCCTAGCCTCTTCTCTCTCCAGTTCTGTGGCTGCCGCCATTTCTGGAGGGATTATGTATCTTCTATAACTGAAACTTTGTAGCATTGAGTGGAGGCCTAGGCTTTCAACAGCAGGCTGAAAGCTTGACTTTCTTCATTGCCGGGGAAACTCAAGCCTCCCTTCTGCTCTCAGGGGCATAGTGGCAGCCATCTTGGTGGGATTTTATTTGTATAATTTGCTCTTGATTGGCTGGTGGGTGTGGCTGTGGGCATGGCTTGATTCGAGGTACAATAAATTTGCATATTACTCTTTTATTAGATAAGATATACATATATGTATGAACATACAGATATATATCTATATGTGTATGTGTGTGTATGTATGTATGTGTATATATGTATATATATATATATATACAAATATACATATATACATATACATACACACACACACACACACACACACACGAGTTCCAGTGTATGAAATTAGTGCATGGGGAGGTGTCACTCAGCCCAACCTGCACCCTCTCCAATCTGGGACCCCTTGTGGGATGTCTGACAGCCCCAACCACTTCTGCCTGCCTGCCTGATCACCTCCTAACCACTCCCCTGCCAGCCTGATTGATGCTTAACTGATCCCTTGCTAGCCTATTTGCCCTAACTGCCCTCCCCTGAAGGCCTGGTTCCCCCCAACTATCCTTCCCTGTAGGTCTGGTTGCCCGCAACTTCCCTCCTCTGCTGGCATGGTCACCCCTAATTGACCTCCCCTACTGGTCTGATTGCACACAACTGCCCTCCCTTGCGGGCCTGGTCCCTCCCAACTGCCCTCCCCTGCTGGCTATCTTGTGGTGGTCATCTTATGTCCACATGGGGGCAGTCACTTTGACCACATGGAGGCAGCCCTCTTGTGTGTTGGAGTGATGGTCAATGTGCATATTATTCTTCTATTAGATAGGATTAGATAGGATAGAGGACTGGTGCATGAGTGGGGGCCAGCTGGTTTGCCCTGAAGGGTATCCCGGATCAGGGTGGTAGTTCCTTGGAGCATGGGTCAGCCTGGGCGAGGGGTCTGTGGTGGTTTGCAGGCTGGACATGTTCCCCCTGAAACCCAAGCAGAGGCCCTGGTATCTGGGATTTATTTATATTCTATAATTAAAACTTTGTAGCCTTGAGCAGAGCCAAGCCTTTTGCTCGCCTGCTTGCT
Organism: Antrozous pallidus; assembly: GCA_027563665.1. NCBI lineage: Eukaryota > Metazoa > Chordata > Mammalia > Chiroptera > Vespertilionidae > Antrozous > Antrozous pallidus. The sequence continues at coordinate 52,844,164 of CM050521.1, forward strand.
CCATGGCCACAGCCATTTTTGATGGGATTTATTTACCTTCTATAATTGCAACTTTGTAGCCTTAAGCAGCAGCAAAGGCAGGCCAGGGCAGGTGGGAAGCTTGGCTTCCTCCAATTCAGGGGAAACCCAAGTCTCCTGTTCTCTCTGTGACTACAACCATCTTGGTTGGGTTAATTTGCATACTTGCTCCTGATTGGATGGTGGGTGTGGCTTGTAGGTGTAGCTGAGATATAGTCAATTTAAATATTACTCTTTTATTAGATAAGATATATCTCCTATCTAATAAAAGAGAAATATGCAAATTGACCATACCTCTGATAAAGCAATGCCCACAAGCCATGACCACCAGCCAATAGGAGCAAATAAACCCCAACCAAAATGGCTGTGGCCCCTGAGAGCAGGAGGGAGGCTTGGGTTTCCCTGGCAATGGAGGAAGTCAGACTTTCAGCCTGCCACTACTGGCCTAGGCCTCCATTCTATGCTACAAAGTTTCAATTATAGAAGACATATCCCAACAGAAATGGCGGCAGCCACGTAGCTGGAGAGAGCAGAGGCTAGGGTTTCCCAGGCCATGAGGAAAGCCAAGCTTCTGCAGCCCTATCACCTAGGCCTCCACTCTAGGCTACAAAGTTTCAATTATAGAATTTAAATAAACCCAAACAGAAATGGCTGCTGCCACAGAGCAAGCAGAAGGCTTGGCTCCACTCCAGGCTACAAAGTTTCAATTGTAGAACATAAATTAATCCCAGATCCCAGGGCCTCCACTTGGGTCATGAGGGGGTGTGGCCAGCCTGCTAACCACCACAGGCCCCTCACTCAGGCCATCCCATACCCCAAGGGAAACCCCACCCTGATCCAGGACACTCTTCAGGGCAAACCAGCTGGTCCCCACTCATTCACCAGGGCTCTATCCTATCTAATAAAAGAGTAATTTGCATATTGACCAACACTCAAGAGAGCTGCCTTCATGTGGTCAAAGATACTGCCCCTATGTGGACACAAGACGGCCACTATAAGATAGCCAGCAGGGGAGGACCGTTGGTAGGTTCCAGGCCTGCAAGGGAGGGCAGTGGGGGCAATTAAGCCTGCAGGGGAACACAGTTAGGGGTGACCAGGCTGGCAGAGGAGGGAGTTGGGAGCAAATAGGCTGGCAGGAGAGCAGTAGACATCAACTAGGCTGGCAGAGTAGTGGTTAGGGGGTGATCTGGCTGGCAGGCAGAATCAGTTAGAGACAATCAGGAAGGGAGGCAGGTGAGCAGTTTGGAGCTAGAAGTCCTGGATTGTGAAAAGGATGTCCTAAATGGATGTCGGATGGGATCGGGCCTAAATGGGCAGTGGGACATCCCTCGAGGGTGTAAGACATCCCTTGAGGGATCCCAGATTGGCAAGGGTGAGGGACATCCCCTGCCTCCCATGCACAAATTTCATGCACTAGCCCTCTAGTGAATGTGTGTGTGTGTGTGTGTGTGTGTGTGTGTGTGTGTGTGTGTGTGTGTGTGTGTACACACTTTTTTGGCCATGGACATAATTTTATAAAAATCATATTTTGATTTTATATTCAATAAACGATCTTCTAAGTATAAGTTGGTATTTTATGTATTTTGCCTAACAAGAGAGAATATGCTGTTCAGTAAGACTACATCTGCCTTGATCCATAGTTGTTATTAGTTATTGAACTATCCTCATGTATGAATAAACTGCTATAAATGTGGTTACACAGGCCAGATTTCTTGAGTCTGATCATTCTATTACTGAAAATCCAAGAATCTGGAACTGGAAATCTGTGTACCATTCTAGAACCATTAATTTTTATGCAAGGCTATGTGATTCTGTTGGTTGCATTAGAACACCGATTGCTTCTGCTTATAAGGCACATTAATCTCTTACTAATACCTAGCCTTTTGAAAAAAATAAAATCTTTTGAAGACTTTTATTTTTCAAATGTTCATGCAATATAGTTATGTTTTTAGCTAACATTGATTTAAAAACAGTACTGAAAAAGTAATTAGGAATTCAAATAAAGTACTAAATAACAACTGTGATAATTAGGCTATCAAGAAATAATTTTCTTTCTCTTCCTTCTTAATATCCAATAGGGCACTTCTCCACTGTTTTTGACAAACATTAAGCTGAACAATGTGACTTACTTTATCCAATAAAGTGTGACATTAAGCAACATGTTTTACTTCTGGGCAGAAGCTTTAAGAACATGTGTGTAAATTGCCACATCCCCTTACCTGCTCTGAGGATTATGAAATTGTATGTTAGGGTGGAGCTACCATCACTGTAGGCTCTTGAATTATTGCAATCAGTCTCTAAACTTTCCTCCCTCTGCTATTACTCATTGGTTATGTAAAATGAACAAGCCATTTGAATTAAACCACTGATATCTAAAGTTACTTGTTTCTATAGCATAACCCAGCCAATCCTAAATCATGTGACAATTAACTGCACACATTTGAGAAAAACATTTTATAAGTTAATACATCATATTGTTCTAGAAATATTATATTATTTATCATCACATCAATTCTTAGATCCTTTGTATTCTTCTGAAGTTTTGGGAGTCCATAGACAATATGATAAAGTACTACTTGTGTCACTGAATACCCCAGGACATATATGTTAATATTATAAAGTCTCAAATAATGAAAATATATATCCCTATACATAAAATTCAAGTATTTTGAAGGATGTGTTGCCTCTGATATAGATAAATATTAAACCTTACTTTTTAGGTAGATTCTCAACAAATAGACATTCCTGGGCTTATCCCTAATTCTTGTTCATCTAAGGGTAAAGACAATTACCCAGTTTAGTTCACATTCATTAACACTTATATTCTTTGCATTACACTTCATGCTTTTATACATTATTCCAGTTGTTTATGTTTACATGTGATTATAGTTATATAAATATATTATGTTAAAACACACACACATGCACCACAGGGATAAAACAATATAGGAGAGATAGATCAATGGGCTTATTATTTCTGTATGTGTATCTTAATAGAGCTTGAAACTGAGATTGACAGCGGAACTTAGTTACCTTAGGAGCTTGTAGGAGAGAAACATCAGCTATTGAGCTGTCCCACACTGTGGTATATGGCAGTGAAGCTTCTGATAAGATGATTGCCTTTCACTAAAGACGATAACTATAGATTCAAAGGAAGTGAGGGCCATTACTTATTTTCAAGTTAATATGCAGCACAAATCACATTTCTTTATCAGTGTGCTTCTTAATGGGAAGATAAAATTGTCAAGAATTACAAAGATCTAGCAGAAAACAAGTAAAATAAAATGTCAACTATTTTCTTCATGAGTTATATGTGAATGTATTAATACATTCATAAATAATAATCACACAATAAACTTTAATATTGATCAAAGAGAAAGCTAAAGATGAGTTTTTATAGGCGAGAAAAAAATATATTTTAGGTTGTCCAACTACATAAGAACACATGCTTTAATATAAAATTTGATTTGTTAGCCATTCGAAACAAGTTGCAATGTTCTTGTTTTTATTTGTACCACATAAATTTTGTCTTTGTATTTTCAGCAAAATATATTAACTAATCTACTAGCTAAATACTTTGTAATAGATTGTTCAGTTGTATATAATTTATATCTATACAAAATTTATCTATATACTTGTACATATAAATTAAGGCAATTTCATTTTAACTTCTGTACAGGAAAAATAATGAGAATAAAAAAAATAGATCCTTGTTAGGTTTGGTAGTCATCATGTTAAAAGGCTTAAATATGTGTAATGCATTTCCTTCTTAATCAAAGAAATATGTGAATGTATTAATGGAGTATTCCTAACAATGAGGGCTTTTTTTTAATCAATGGAATCATAGCAGGCCATTGGAGCAACAGCCATAAAGCCTCTTAATTTAAATTATTCAGGATATAAGGAGTAAATTTAGAGAACCACATGAGTGAAATATAATATCTGGACTTCCTGAATGATTCACTTAGGGCAATAACAGGCTATCAATAAAAAGCTATGAACTCTCTCAGCCATATGTAAAAAATAAATAAATAAAATGCTGCACATACAGCTAAATCTCATGTTGCAGATTCTTTTTATATCCACGTTTAAATATTAAGTTCTAAAAAGAATACCCAAGAGAATTGTGGACAATGGCTGGTGAAGTAGGGACAAAGAAATGCATGGAATCTCTGCAAAGAGCTTATTTTATTAAGCTCTGAAATAACTAAAAATGGCAAGAGAATAGTTAGAGTGCTCTAATTTCTGGGCTGAAAGCCTGTTCCACAAGTACAATCTGTCTGCATTTGTTTATGCTTCTTAAATGCTAAAATTCCTGACTCAAAGCTTATACACTGAATCTCATTCTGGAAACCATTCAGGCAACTACAAGAATCAAGTATTGTGAAGAGAATACTAAGGTGAATGAGAAATTATATCCAAGGCATCTGGTGTCAGTGTTGCACGGACTGGTCACAAAGGCATGAGCAAGACATGCAATCGCTCTCAATTCCAATGGAACATCATGCAAGCAGGGTGCTTTTTTGCCAAGAAAAAGTAATGTACTACATTTTTTAAGAGGTAAATAAATTAAAGATAATTTTATAGATGACATGATACAAAAACATCTGTTCATTCTGGCTTTTATATCTTCTGCACATTCAGTTTTAAACAGGGGTATCATAAATGGTGTATCACTTAGCTATTGGCACATGGGGGCCAAGTAAAAACAACCACAAAAGCCTCAGTGATGTACAAACATATACACTTTTGTACCACACAAATCTGGGAACCAGCTATAGGATGGTGCTCTAGGCAGGGCTAGGCAGGGCTTGGCTCTGCTCCATGTGTTTCTCATTCTCCTAGGACCTCTGGACTAGCCTGCATATTTGCTTCTCACCTGCATAGCAGAGGTGCAAAAGGGCAGGTCTAGCATTGCAAATGTTTTTCAAGCTGAAGAATCTGTGTAATATTCCATTAGTAATTTACATGGCAAAGGCAAAGTCAAAATCACATATGAAGACCTGATGACATTAAGGGAGCAAGCTATGCTTCTATTGAGACAAGCAACTTTTTCTGACAGTGGTTAACACTGAGAGCAAAGATTAAAAATAAAATTGGAAGCACGGCATCAAAGTAGTCAAGAGCTGAAACAAAGAAACAGATTGCAAAGCAAAATACATATAAAAGAAGAGGTTAAGTAGGCAACAGCAGACTAGCCTGTGTGTAGTATGTTGATTGTATGGATTTCTGGCATTTACTCTGAGATGAAAAGTTCCTGAAAGTTTCTAGACAAAAGAATGACAGGATCCAACTGCACTTTCAAAGGATCACTGGGCAATTATTTTGATAATAGAATTTAGACGGACTATCTGGAAGCAAGGTAGGAGACCAACATATTATTCTGATGAAAAGAAATGGTGGGGGAGATGCCTATTGTTGGTTGGGTGTATTCAGTCCTTCATTCTATCTACAAATATTTATTGACCACCTACTTACTACGTGCTAGGTACTTCTTGTAGGTTTATCTAGTAAATATGTTTTAAAGACGTGCCTGTATAATTTGCTAATGACTATATACAAAAGCCATTTTTCATTAATACAAAAATAAGAACCCCCAATATTTAGGAGAGGGAAAGGGACCTCTAGATTTGGTGAAGCAACATTTCAAGCTGTTTGAATGTATTCAGTGGTCTGATCAATGACCTCATTAACCCTGGAGACTCCTGTGTTTTTTAAATCTTGGGTTCTGTGTTTTGTTTTAAGAGGTGAAGACTTTCCCTAATAGAAGAAGAACAACAACAACAAAAGAATGGCATAGGTAATATTATATTGAATCTATAATTTTTAAAGCTAATATTAAAATATAAGGAGTGAGCCAAAGAAGAGAAATATAAGTGTTACAAACTGCATTAATAAATACCTTAGCTGGTTTGGCTCAGTGGATAGAGCGTAGCCTGAGGATTAAAGGGTCTCGGGTTAGATTCCGGTCAAGGGCACACAACTCAGTTGGAGGGTGGATCACAGGCCTTGATCAGATAAATGTGTCTCTCTCACATCAATATTTCTTTCTGTCTCTCCCCCTCCCTTCCACTCTTTCTAAAAATCAATGGAAAAATAATCTTGGGTGAGGATTAACAAAACAAAACAGAACAAAAACCCTGCATTAACTATTCTTTGCATTTAACTCAAGTTTAAAGCTCCATTTGCTTCCTATTGCATATAAGACAGCAGAAAAGCAGCGGAGTGCTGACAGCTAAAAAAGAACACAGAGCATGTTTCACAATCGAACACATCCCTCCAAATGACCCGTGAGAAATAGAAATGGACCATGTAGTGAGTATGTTAAGGCAAAAGCCTCAGCGAAGGTTTAATGTAGGATGTGTGGCAGGAAAAGAGTTGAGTAGAAATTGAAACCAGCTCTTTGAGGTGGTAGCTTTTGAGCCTGTCCAATACATTCCTCTCTTGTGTTACATGGTACACATGAGGAGGTCATTTCCAAAGGTTGACAAGCCTAGTGATAATAAGTGGAGATGAGCTGGAACTGAAATCTGTGACATGTCTTCCGGCACACAGTGCCAAAACACACATGGAGAACCCAACCTGCGTAGCTGAGGGGAACTGATCTCATGAATGGAATTGCATTTGCTCTTCCAGCTCTTTACATCCTGTTAATATCTCCTAAGTCAGGGGGGTTATTCTTTTTTATTAAGAATATCTCTGCCTTCATCTGATCATTTCCACTTAACACATTGACAACACATATCTTAAAAATTGTTGCCCCAAAATATTAGCAGTATTGCTTTATTTTTTGAAGAGGAAACTGCTTGAATTGAGTACCGGTGAGATTATTTTCTTATGGATTATATTAGACAATAATTCTATTCTTGGTTGGTATCATTTAGAAACACAAGAAAATATATGTACATTTGTATTGTGGAATTAAGTTAGGTTTTATGAAAACTCTTGTTAAGACAGTAGAAAATGTAAAGAAGACATATTGGAATACAGTTATTCTGAAGTATAGTGACTTTACCGTTCTCTTAAAAGCTCTTAAATATACTTTAAATATAGCTGATCAGAAGAATTTTCAATGTTTATTGATTACTCAAATAACTATTTACAGTAAGTAGTTCAGAAATCTGAAAGCTCTGTGTTATAGAATATGCTTACTGGAAACAGTTTGTTTTTAGGAATCAAGTTTACTAATATAGCTGGTAAATTTAAGCTAAAGTTTTCAATTGTTTTTTACAATTAATGTCTTAAATTTATTATCTCATTCCATTTTCATAGTAGAAAGAGTTTTTTACTTCTTGTATTTAATATTCAAGACAAAAAGGAAAATAAAGTTTGTGACTTGTCAAAACCACCTGAATCATGGCAAGAATGTTTGCTATTTTTATGATGTCATACTGTGCGCAAAAATTTGACCAGAGATTTAAATTTGTTTGGTATGATTAGAAACAAGCTCAGTAAATTTTTAAATATTTTTTCATACTGGGACTTTAATTTTTCAAATTTGTTCTGAGCCCGGCAGTCCTCCAATGTAATATACAAATTATAAGGATCAGAACCTGTTAAGTATGAGATATTTTGAAGTACAATATAGTTTCTGTTTCCTGTAAGATGAAGAATTGTATGTTAAGTAAAATCAGTCCATGTGCAGCATTCTTAACACACCAGATTTTTCTAAGTTTCTAAAACAAGAGTTGTCATCCATAAACAAAAGCATGTGATGTGTCCTCAAACAGCTCATTCAATGTTCTAATTACAATTCTACTAACTTAGCTTATATTCAGTTCAATAAACATTTGAGTGACTTTTATGTCAGGCATCATAAACACTTCCACTAAACTTAGAGTCTAGTGAAGAAGACTGACAACAAAATAGAGAATTATAATAATGAAAAATGCTAAATTAGAGGTTTGCAGAGGTAGCTAACTCTAGGTTAGAACTCAGAGGATGAGCAACCAATTTCTGGTTTATCCAGTAGACTCTTAAATATGGACTATCAATGAGAAGAAAAGTGAATTAACTTATGTTCAGTTACCCATTTCCATGATCAATATAATATCAGGAAAAAATCTGAATTTTGTTCACATAAATATGACAATTTTTAAAAACCATAAACTGAAAGATCTAATTTTGTGACTATATTTTTGTAGATAAATACATTAAAGATGAATACATTTTACAATAACTCCTCACAAAAGAGGTTGCTTTGAAAGTAAAGTAATATATATATGTATATGACTGAAGATGGGACAGTCTAGAAATAGAAAAGTTTGTTTTTTTATAGTTTTAGCCAGTCATAGTTATTTCAACCAGAAATTCTTATGGTCTTTTTAAGGAATAAAAAAATCAGAAGCCAATGCAAATACTTTATACATTTATTGATATCCAAGTTTGCACTCTTCTTCAATACATAAAAATGGCAGATAAATGATATTGCTTAGGTTCTTTTAAAAATTTCTGCATAAAATGGAATAGATTACCTCAAATACAACTCAAAACAAACAAAAAAATGTGTTTTATTAAGAACATCTATATATATAAAAGTCTAAGGAACCGTTATGACCAAACAACTGGAGCAACCTTGTAGATCAGTCACTATGATGCTCACTGACCACCAGAGGGCAGACGCTCAACACAGGAGCTTTTCTCTGGTGGTTAGTGCGCTCCCATAGCCAACCTCCTGTGTCCAGCCAACCGGCTGGCCAACCTCCTATGGTCTATTCCCCATAAGGACTGGCCCAGATCAGCCCAGCCTCCACCTGCCCTGATCGCTGACCAGGCCTGGGGACCCCACCTGTTCATAAATTCATGCTCTGGGTCTCTAGTGGAAAAATAAAGTCCTATGCAATAATAAAAGAAGTAAATTTTGTTTATGGATGACAACTTTTGTTTTATTCTTTTATTACTGTTTCATGAATGAAATCTTTTGAGTATTCCCTTATCAAATATGGACTATGAAGTTACAATAAAGTTTTTATTTCTTTTTTTTTCTAATCCTCAAAGATATATTTATTAATGTTAACGTGGAAGGGAGTGAGAGAGAAAGAAGGAGAGAAGCATTGATCAGTTTCTTCTTGTATGTACCCCAACCAGAGACCAAGATTGAAACCTAGATATATGCCCTGAACTGAAATTAAACCCTCAACCTATCAGTGCATGAGATGATAGTCCAACCAACTGAGCCTTCCTAGCCAGGGCAAAGTTAAAGTTTTTTTAAAAAATGAGCTAGAATATCCACTCTTTACTTCATTAAATATATCCCTTTCCTCATCATAATAATTTAAGGAATATTTAATGTCAACATACATTTATTCTATTCCCATATTTAGATTTTTTTAGAATTATTTTTAAGTGCTTAAGTAATGGTGAACACACACAAAAAAAACATAATTTAAAAGTGAGCTAAATACATTATTATTTTAGATATGTAGTCCTTGATTCCTCATTATTTTGGAGTCTTCCAAACTATGTGACTAATATATTTTGAGTTTAAGTTTTTCAGTAGTACTGCACTTAATAACAAGACCACTTATGATATTGTAGTTAACGACACCCCTTTCATTTATATTATGATTGATTTTTATTAGTTGGCAAATTATTTTTTTCAAGTAATGTATATTAGTCAAATATACTTTAAAAATGTAGCACTTTTATGGAAATACATGATTGCATTCCTTTATTTTCCTAATTCAACTCTTTAGTGCATTAACTTAGAGTTTTTTAGTCATTATTAATGGTCAATTTCTCTGAGAAATAATAGGAAATATGGCAACAATCCATATTTTATCACTTAGTGGGATGAATATTTCTAAAGTGTCAGATTTAATAGCCCTTTGGTACATATCAAATACTTGCCATTAATATTTAAAAACCATTTTTTTTTGGCAAGTTAAATTTCACCTTGTTGAGCACTGATTGCTCTTATTCTTTGTACAAAAAGAAGCAAAGGGGGAAAGCAGAGAGCCTATTGAAAAGCCACAGATATTAACACATTTTATTGAAAACTATAAAATTATCAACTATAAAATAAATTATAATTTGATATACTATTAAGAAAGAGTCTAGCCAGTGTTGCTCAGTGGTTGAGCATTGACCAATGAACTGGGAAGTTAAGGTTCTATTCCAGAACAGGGCACATGCCCAGGTTGCAGGCTAGATCCCCACTGTGAGATCTGCAGGAGGCAGCCGATCAATGATTCTCTCATCATTGATGTTTCTGTCTCTCTCTTTATCTCTGAAATCACTAAAAACATATTTAAAAAGAAAGAATAGATGTTGCCCATTAAATCATAATGAAAGTTCTAACATAAATGTAGACTGCATCTTTATTTCGAAGTTTGCAAAAATTAAAACAAAAAAGGTAAATTCTGGATTTGATGAAATATAGTAATATTCAAAGTAATAATAATTCCTGAAATATTATGGCAAAGATTGGTTAAATTCTTTTTCTTCGTCTTTATTGCAATTATTTATGATTATTTTTTACTCCATATGACATGTTCATAAAATTCTTCTTTTTTTGAGTACAAAATCATTATCTTACAAGACACGTGTGGCTACTCTGATCAGCAGTAATGGGGAGAGATCAACAAAGGACTTATTTGCATGCATATAAGCCTAATCAACGGACACAGACAACAGGTGGGTGGGGGCATGAATGGAAGTTGGGGGGTAATGGGGGGATAAGGACACATATGTAATACTTTAATCAATAAAGAAATTAAAATAAATAAATAAAAAAGAAAAAACATTTTAAATAATAGGGACAGCTTTTAAAATTTATTACAACAGAGAAGTCCTGTAAGGGAGAACCAAGATGGCGGCATAGGTAAACACCTATTGTTCTGCCCCGCTAAACAATTCAAAAACTACAACATAACAACAAAACAAACATCACCCAGAATCACCAGAAAGCTGGCTGAGTGAAAACTCCACAAATAAGAGTAAAGGTGGGACACTGAGACTCAGAGGAGCAGCGGGAGCGCAGCCTTGAACACTGAAACAGGTTAGGAGCCATCCTGGTCGCACGCGCGGGCTGTAGGGCTGAAGCAGCAACCCCGGCTGGATTTCTCCAATGGGGAGGGTGGAGATGTCCCACTGCATAGATTCCCCAGTGCCAAGCGAGGTCCGAGATCCGGGGTACATGGAGACATCCCACTGCACAGATTCCCCAGCACCAGGCCAGGTCCAAGGTCCAGGGGCCGCACCCTGGAAGCCGGGCGCGGAAGAGGTCTCCTAGTCTGCGGAGAAACCGGGTGCTTTAGAAATAAGTTTGCACACTTAAACTGTGCGACAGCACAGACACGCAACTTGCTCCATGGAAACTTGTCTCCTGGTCCCGGAAACCACCTGTTTTACAACCCTGGGTGAGACTTTGGGTGTGCAGACTCATTTGGGGAGAGGCAGAGTTGTCTGGCAAGGGGAAGAGACTAGCAGCTTTCTATTGGAGGCGCCTGCAGCCATCCCCATCCAACAGAGACCCGCGTGCGCAAGCGCCACATAGGACATAGCTGACACTGAGGCTGCCTGCACAGCTCAGAGACTCCGCCCATCCAACCTGAACACAGTCTCCCTTCACAGCCAATTGGCCTGGAGGTCAAACCCTCCTAGGGCTAACAACAACAAGCTGGGTTTAAATTAAAAAATACTGTACAACCCATAAAGGATTGCAATAAGAGTACCCACCTCAAGTAATTGGAGAGGCTGTGCCACTGACTCTTAGAGGACATCTACCACATAAAGCAGCCACCATGCAGAGATATGGAAAGAAATCAGGTGTGAAAGAAATGGAGGAAAAAAGACGACTAGACATAGAGTTCAAAACCATGGTTATAAGGCTTTTCAAGAGGCTCCTAGAAAAGGCCGATGAACTTAATGAGCACTATGAGGAAATAAACAAGACCAACCAGGAAATGAATGAGACAAGGAAATGAATGAGACCCTCAAGGAAATGAACAAGACCTCTGAGGATATGAACGAGACCCTCACGGATATGAAAAAGGACCAACTAGAAATCAAGCATACACTGACTTAAAAATATTACACAAAGTCCTAAAAGCAGTCCAGAGGGCCACAAGAACCAAGTCAAAGATTTGAAATACCAAGAAGCAAAATCCACTTGGCTGGAAAAGCAAGAAACAAAAAGAATTCAGATAATTGAAGATAGTGTAAGGGGCCTCTGGGACAACCTCAAGCATGCCAACATCCGAATTATGGGGGTGCCAGAAAAAGAGAGAGAACAAGTTAATGAAAACCTACTTGAAGAAATAGTGACTGAAAACTTCCCCCACCTGGTGAAAGAAACTGACTTAAAGCCCAAGAAGTACACAGAACCCCAAAATATAGGAATCTAAAGAGGACCACACTAAGACATATCATAATTAAAATGCCAAGAGTAAAAGATAAAGAGAGAATATTAAAAGCAGCAAGAGAAAAACAGTTGGTTACCTACAGGGGAGCACCCATACAATTTTCAGCGGATTTCTCAACAGAAACGATGCAGGCCAGATGGGAGTGGCAAGAAATATTCAAAATAATGAATAGCAAGAATCTACAACCAAGATTATTCTATCCAGCAAAGCTATCATTAAGAATTGAAGATCAGATAAAGTGCTTCGCAGATAAGAAAAAGCTAAAGGAGTTCATCACCACCAAACCAATATTATATGAAATGCTGAAAGATATTCTTTAAGAAGAGGAATAAGAAAAAGGTAAAAATATAAATTATGAACAACAAATACACATCTATCAACAAATGAACATAAAAATCAAGTGAATTCATAAGCTGATGAACAGGATAAACTGATGAATATAACGGAAACATGGACATAGAGAGGGAATGGACTGACAGTTCTTGGAGAGAAAAGGGTTGTGGGAAGTACGGCAAGAGACTGGACAAAAATCTTGCAACAATGGGAGAGGACAGTGGGGAGGGGGAGGTGAGGGTGGAGGGTGAGATAGGTACAAGGTGGAGGGGAGATATAGGGGGATAAAAAAGGGGAAACAATGTAATTAATAAACTGAACAATAAAGATAAAAAAATAAAAAATAAATAAAATTTATTACAACAGCCTTCTTGCCACTATAGCAGAGATAGGACAGGCCTTCCTAAATAATTTACTCATCAAATTGGTTCAGTTTGAAATGCAGGCATGAGTCTTCCTTTAGGATCATTCACTGTAAGAACCCATGGGGTTGTGAATAAGAGGAAAGATGTCAATAGTGAAGTCTTTGGAGCATGTAAACACTAAAACTTTGAACACTGCAGAAAGAAAGTGAGAAGTCTCTGCAATTAGTACTTCAAAAATTTCTGCTGTGACCCTGTATATATCTATGCTATATATTGATCATATCAGATGGCATATATTAAGTTATGTTACAATAATAAACAACCCCTACCTTTTTAAGGCTCAAAACCACAACAATTGATTTTCTGGCTCACACCAGGACTCTCTCCCCCTTGATTGGCAAGATATTCGGTTTTGTGCTATCATTGTCTTTCCCAGCAAACAGCCACTTATTAGACAAATGGCAGACGGAGTCTGTGGCAAAAGAGAATGTAGCAAAGCAAGCCCTTAAAACTTAACTTGAAAGTGACAAGCATCATTTTTAATAATATTTCATCAGCTAGAACCAGTTACAGATCCCTGCTCAACCACAGGGTACCAAGATCCTACTGCATGTCTGAAAGGTGCAGACATGGAAATATTTACTTTGTAGCATTAATAACTACCATCTGGACCAACATAGCTCACAAATGTGATGAATGGATAATGAATGAGGATGATCTAGGCAAGAATGGGGGCAGGGATTTTTTTTTTCTTTACATTGTTAGTGTTTCCACCAATTCCTTCATGTTGAGTACAGTTATAAGATTAATAGCACAAATCATGTGTTAAAGGCTATATATATAAATGATTGACAATACAAACAAATACATAAATATGTACATGCATAAAGGACATGGCTTTAGTTACTTCCATCTAATCCTTTTTTGATTTTAGTGAGGAAGCTCCCAGAAAAATAATTGCTTCTATTGTTGAATTCAGTTATTTGGATACTATGCGGGACCTGGGCAGTTGCAGGCAAGGTGCTGAATTCCAAAGTGAATAAATTATGAAAATTGAATAATGCATGTGCAATATCTGTGATGATTCTGTGAGAATGCCATTTACAAAGTGCAAAATACACTAGTGTTAAATGCATTGGCAATTATATTCAAATACTGACTACAGTTTAGTGTGATGTTTAAGAATATTAATTCTGGAGTAAGTCTCCCTAAGGTCAAATTTAAGTTCCATCATTTATTAGCTATAAGATATTAAAAAATTTGTTTAACTTTTAACTTTTCTCAGGTTAAGGATTATAGTCATACCAGCCTCATTGGGTTGCTGTGAAAATTAAAGGAACTAAGCCAAAAAAGTGTTTAGCTCAGTACTTGGCACTAAGAGGTGCTGATACCAACAAAATCCACAAGGATAATCAAAATCTGAAAAATGTTAACCTTTGCAGATGATATCTCTACTTCTCTGCAGTTTTACCTTGTTGAGTACTGCTTGTCCTTATTCTACAAGAAGAAGCAAAGAGTGAGCAAAGAGATCCTACTTTGAAAAGCCACATACAGAAGCATAACATCGCTTGCTTCTAAATGGCGTGACTTTTTTCCACAGCCCTTTTCTGTTTTTGAGTAAAGTTCCCCATCCTTTCTTGAAAATTCATAAATCACCCTGGAATTGATCCATTTGGACCTTTATTTTTTCCTTGCAGCAACCATGTCTTCCCAGAGAGTGTCCCGATTTTCCTGGAGTTTGGGCCGAGTGGTTAACAGCTTGGCTTCCACAAACTGTCCCAGTGTTATCTGAGAATTGTGTGGATGGCCTTTCTCTAGTGCTAGTGAGAGCAGGGTTATTGGGGTGCTGCTGGAATTCCCCACCAGAGGATGAGATGTGGTAGAAAGCTTTTATTTGCGTGGAGTTACATCCCTCAGGTTGCAAAGTCCCATTTCTCTTAAACCAGCCCTGGAAAAGGTGCAGCGGGGGAGGGGGGGAGTGGGGGGGAGGGTGGTTCAACAGGGCTAGAAGCAGTCAGAGTCCAGAGTTTCCATTCCATAGTGGAGCTGAGTCAGGTATATCAGGCTAGTTCCAGTTCAGCATTCCATTTTGTGTGGTCTACATGGTCTTGAGCCATATGGGCAATTGCAGGGGTGTGAAAACACTCCCCCTGCAACAGGAGTCCCCAAGGGAGCGGGAGCAGGAGCGCGAGCGGGAGCAACTCCATTGTTTGTATAATATTTGGCCTTCTCTTTGTTCCTTCCCATTCATTAATAACTGGATTCAATACAATGACGTCACTAGCACTTCTCACAAATATTTTATTTTCTTTAATTCTGAATAATTTACCTACATATTCCAAAAAAAAAGAACTTAACACTAATAAAGGCTTGCGGTATAGTTACAGAGTCTGAAATGGCTGCAGAATTCTCTCTGAAGTTTCTTTCTTTCATGGATCACCACATACATTCATCCTGAGCAAGTAAGAGCTACAGCGATTCACATTAGTATCAGCATGTGAAAACAAAAACAAAAAACAAAACAAAAAATAGGGCTCTGAAGTAAGCAAGACTTCACTGCATCTTACTGGTAATCAGGAACTCCCTCCTAGCGGCTCACCACTGGTGGACCCCCTACAAGGTGAACTTGCTTACTTAAGTAGAGCAGCACATCTACTCATCCGCTTTTCCTTGTAACCTTTACTGACTCACACCTCCACTCACACCGCTTCAGTACTTCCTCCTTAAATCTCATCCTTCTGCTTCAGCTCACTCCCATCCTCATAGCAGATGACGGATGACCCTGTCTTGTACTCTTCTGAGAACAGTTCAACTTGCTCATTTAGATATCTCCTAGATGTGACATGTGCTTTTCAAACTACACTCTGGTACAGAACATAGTTGTTATTATTTGTTAATACACTTCACCTGGAACTATGATAGTACTTTCATATGTTTCATTTTTGTTTTTATTCCGTAAAGAAAACTAGGAATTTCTGTGCCAGAAAATAAGGTATGTAATGACTTCGCATTCTTCGGAAGACAATATAATTTGATATGAAAGAGGAAATGAATACAAGCAATCTGCCCATAAACCATATTATCTTCAAAACCACATGTATCATATTAAAGCACCATCTTCAGAGATGATTTAGGAATAAATAGCTTTTGCATACAAATTATTTCAGGTTTACTCTATACCTGTATATTTTCATTCAAAATGCTGACGAGGAAGCCCCTCTGAGTGATGTCTCAATGTGGGAAACACTTCAATTTAACTTAGTGTACTTTCTGTAATCTCTGATTTTGAGTAGTTATACTTAAAATTAATGAAATTGCATAAATCACATGGTAGTGGTGATTTGGAATCTTGCAAATTAGATTATGTTACTGTTTGTGATTGATGTGTCTCAATATCCCTTTTAGTGAGATGTTGTTTAAAAGGTGTTTTTTGATCCTCTATTTCAATGTTTAAATTAAATTCATTAACAGCTGTCAAACCCCAAGAAAAAATGTCAACACTAATCAAAACAACATCTGAAGGTGTCATCTTTCCTTCATTTATCTCTTGTCCCCAGAAGGTACAAAGCCATCAAGTAAAAAACTCCAGGTAATGACGGCTTTTGTCATTCATTAAATGTGATTAGAATGCAGTTGCACAGGCATGGATATTGTTTCAAGCTTCCAATGGCACTTGCCTTCATTTTTGAAATTAAAGAATACATTTTACAAGTCTTACTTTTACTGTAGGTCTGCACATGACAATTTACATAGTTTGCTTCCGCCCATAGAGATACTGTAATTATTTGATTCATTGCATCTGTCACACTGGGCACATTCCATTGTTACCTAAGATTCCTCTGCAGTCTTTCCCAATCAAAGACTAGGGAGTTTAAGTAATTGATTATTTTTATTCCACATTTTTCAACTTATAAAATAAGGAAAAAGTTAGTAATGATGATAAATACCTTTGTATATACATTTATCCCTCTGTGAGAAGGAGGATTTTGTTAACATAAAAGCTTTATTAGAGAACTCTTTCCCATTTGAATTATTCATGTTACTGGAATGCCTAGGTGGCGTACTATATAATTATAATGAGGTTATGTATTTATTTTTCTAAGACACTTTCAGTGGAAAGGAATATCAATCACAAGCAAAGAAATGTTTTAAGTATAATTTCCCAGATTAATCTCTTTTTCATCTTTTTTTGAAATGGAGAATAATACTGTGTGTGTATATGTACTATATATGTGTCTGTATATATATAATTGTACACATAAATTATATATTGTAAAATTATATACAAAATTAAATGAATTTGGCAACAATGGGAAGATGAGAGAAGACTAAAATGTGTTTATTTATTAAGATGTAATTAATATTAATGTACTCAGTCTCGATAACGATAGCATATTTTCTAAATTTCAAAGAAAGAAGTATTTGAGATCGTTTTGTTTATTATCCTTTTCTTGCACATGATTATACTGAGTCCTTGAAATGTTAAAGCATTTGCTTCAAATTCATCAACTAATTTTAACAGAGTCAAAAATAAAATTCAGACATTCTCTTATGTATTCAAGTATTATTCTTAATCAATTCTTTTATTACAATGTTTATTTCTATTATCATTATTTTTAGTGGAAGTAGTAAATGTTTACTGAGTGTTAGCAACATGCAAGACCATTTGCTAAGCTCTTTACATAGATTAGAGTCCAAGGTAACATCTATTATTTACTCTCATGCTCAAATTTTGAAAACAGAGGCACAAAGTTATTAAGAGAACATACATATAAAATAAAAAGTACTTAAACACAGATAAGGAAGTGACTTTAAAAAATTGAGACTACTACATGCTGCTATGGTAATGAACCTGAAACACAGAAAAACATAAATTTGTAATAAGGTAAAAATCACCAAAATTGGCTCAAGAGGAAGTTTAAAAAAAAGAAGACATGAGAACTATTGTTGGGGGGAGGAGGAGGAAAGTGTTAAATCTTTAAGAAAAATATAATTACAATGTTACTAAAACTTTTTTCCAGGTATAGAGAAAGTTCCTCATTTTATTTTGTAACTATAACATCAACATGATTTTTATAAGGAAACACATGACACTAAAAAGGCTAGTATACGCTCATCTAATGAATATGTATGCAAAATTCTGATATTTTGTTTACCAAATTCTAAGTTGTGAAGAAATGAAAATATTTTTACATATTTTTAGAAGTATTAGGTAAAAACACAAAATGTTTATTGCATAATCCATCTGAGATAAGCCCTATCACCAAGAATGCCCATCAATGACTATTAATTTATACTTTTGGGCTTCCAATGAAAGGAAATGTTCCATAACAATGGGATAAAATAAGATTAGAAACAATTAATGTAAAATTGGAGTCATTCTATCAATGAGATGGATCTTAAATATCCTTTCTCTAGCCCTCATGGACTCTGGCACTGAAAAATAATGGAAAATAAGAAATGTCTCTGACAATCATGTTGATTTGTCCTTTCTCAGCTAATGCAGGAAACCAAACATTACCTCACCAATAGAGATGTAAATAGAACAAACCTGGTCAAACCTTAATGGATCTATTTACCCATTGTTTAGGTGAGACTTTAGTTGCCCCTCCTTTAGTCTTATGTTAAGTATGAACTATTCACATATTGTTTAGGTGACACACTGGTAATTGTAAAAGCTTCCACACATTTTGTCTTATGTTAATTCTTGCTGGCTGATTCCATTGTTGGAACTTCCTGACCTAAAGGACATGGATGTATCATTTGGCCCTAATAAAAGGGGATAGGAAAGCCAGAGCTGGTGGCGTCCTCCCCCTTGCCGTGGGCTCCCGCCTGACCCCCATTATTCCCAAAAATTAATGCTTTTCGAGTTTCTGTTCATTTGTGTGTGGCTTTCTCCACACATGGGAACCCTGACATGGGAACCCTGGACACACGGGACGTGAAAAGGATTCCACAAGCTAAGACTAAACAAAATTAGACAAAAATGTCTCTGACTCACCCTAACTGCTTCTTTGTGAAAATATTTCTTCTTTTAAAAACCCAGAATCTACTTTATCCTCATTTTCCCTATAAAACATATAACTCATATATTACCACACAATTTTACATCAAGAGGAAGTACAGTAAACATAACCTGGCTATTTAGCTAAGCTCTTTGCATTTTAATCTTTTGTATCTTAAACATCTTTTTAGTGGTGTGGAACGAACACACATATTTATTGCTACAAAATAGTTTTCAATGTCAGGAAATCGGTAGGCAGAGATTGCCTGAGGGAAGCTTCTAAATTTTTTCCTACAAAAAAATCTCCAAATTGCAATCTCCAATTAAGTTCAAACTTGTAGTTACAACTTCTTTAGCCCTTTGTATGTGGTTTAGTGTTTTCATAGAGGAATAGGAGGGAAGACGATAAAAATGAAGACTGATTTTAATTCCCCCCTCCTTCTCTCAGGAGGGGAAACTAGCTAAACCTGGTTGGAACATAAAGGCCTACTTTCAGGAAAGACCAAGAGAAAAGCTACAGCCTTAAATCTGATCTTTGGTCTAACTATTGCCTGTGTGATAGGCATGGGAAGAAAACATAAGATACTGGCTCAGCTCTGGTGGAATTTGTAGTTTAGTGAGAAAGATACCCATTTAGTAGAAGTGATAGTTGTTCCCAAAGAGGCATATACTGAAAGCATTATGATAAAACAAAAGAAAGTGCTTGGTGAGATGCTGAGGGTTGCAGAAAGGGAAGGTTTCCTGGAGGAGAAAATGGTTGAGTTTAATCTTGTAGGAAGGGGAAGGAAAAGGTGAGCTGGTGGAGAGCATGCATTGCAATATGGACATCCAAGGAGGAAGTCTAACAGCCTCTGACAGCATCTGGGTCTGGCTTTTTCTCTTTTCCTCGTGTTGCTTACTGGTAAATATGCATAGTCCTTCCTTTAAAAGGATGTGGCTCTGCACTCTGTGGTTTTTATCCATTAGTATACAATTCAGTCCAAGGTGGGCTGGTGGCACATGTGCATGTGTATCTGTTCACGTAGAGATGCCTTCTGCTTTAGACAGTATGTACTTTCAAAGGGATTTGGAAAGAGTCCAGTCATTTCTGCTGACTCTGTTGTCTGCAAAGGGAATTAGGAAAGGCTGTGGTGGCCCTGCTTGATTTTATCTTAATCTTCTCATGGACCCTTTTATTACTTAATGTTCTTTAGGAATGGGACAGAAACAGATGCAGTGTATGGGGGGTATTTTTTTATTCTCTTTCCCTTTTTTGACTGCTTATATGTAAAATGCACTTACAAACAACAGGTTTTAATCATTTTGAAGCAGTGAACTTAAAAATAAACTGTGATTTTAAATTAAATACACTAGTAAGAGCGACCTGATATTTATAATTGCATATATGAATATAAAACAGGTACATATTTTTATTAATTTATTCATTTTATTTTTATTGTTTAAAGTATTACAAATAGTAATATATGTTTCCTTTTTACCCCCTTAACCCTCCCCCCAGCTTTCCCACCCCCCCAGCACATGCCCTCTCTGCCCCCCCCCCCAAGTGTCTTGTGTCCTATGGTTATGCTTTTATGCATGCATACAAGTCCTTTGGTTGATCTCTTGCAGCACACCCCCCGCATCTCCTGCAACCTCCTCTGTCTTCCCCCTGTAGTCCGACAATCTGTTCTATGCTTCTCTGCCTCTGTATCTATTTTTATTTCCTCTGTTTTCTTTCTTTAAAAAAATTTAAAAATGAAACATGTACATAATGTACATAAACATGAACTTGATTTGCAGTTATAGAGCTGCAAGAGAGTTCTAGAGGGATAAATTTTGTTTTAAATATTAGTTAAATATAAAACTCTAGGGATTTAAAATAAAACATACACTCACCAACATCAGTCAATAAATCATTGCAACTAATATCTGACCTGCCAAATTTAATTTCAAATAGACTCATGGTGATTTTCATAAGCATTTACCTACAGAGAATAATGATAATTTACTAAAATTTTCCTGAAATTACAGGTAAATGGTTGCACCTGGTTGTCTTTTTAACCCCCCCGCAAAGTTGGGGTGGGTTGGTATATCCTTATAATAATTTTCCTCATTTAAAAATATCTGCACATATCTAAAGGATAGATTGTGGCCTTTAGTAACATAATGAGTTCTTTAGGGTTTACTTCATATAATCTTTTCTTTTCCCTTCTGTACTTTGCATACTTAACACTCCACATGCTAATATTAACACTAATGCCTTAGGCCTAAATAGCCATAATTACTGGATGACACACCGTCTTCTATTTAAGTTGACAACTCAATAACTTGACATATGCATTATATCTCTATTACACTAGAATCTAAATGACACTTTATGAAGCATTCATTTTATATTTAGTTCACTGATGGATCAGAGCTTGGGTTCATCATGTGTCTTCTAAAGACTAGTGAATATGTCATTATTTCTAAGACTTTGCCAGTGGTAAGATAATAGAATCATCAAAAGCTATAGTTACAGATAAATGTTGAGGTTTTGATAATATGTTTCTTGGACAGATAAGAGTCAAAGGTGATTTTATAGTTTTATAATATATAGTATAAAAGTTCTAAGTAAAAAATGTCATACTTAGGAAATTCAGCCTGGGATATATAAGATATGCCCACTTGTATTTTTATCTTCAAATATGTTCAATACACAGATATACTTTAGAAATACTATTTATGTTTTAAGATTTTTTTGCTAACGCAGAATTTCAATTATAAAAATGTAGAACTTAATAATTATAAAACATCTTTCTTCTTGTTCCTAGACCTCACATAGTTAGAAATATTTCAATCCATCCTACGATACAACATGGACTTTAAAATATGAACATTGTTTCCTCTCCTCTCCTCCCTCTCCTCTCCTCTCCTCTCCTCTCCTCTCCTCTCCTCTCCTCTCCTCTCCTCTCCTCTCCTCTCTTCTCTCCCCTTGGATCTTTAATTCTTTCTTCATCTCACCTCTCCTCTTTCTCCTCCAAAAGACTTCGGCAGAGATAGTAATGATGGCAGGCATAGGGTTTATATGGAATGAGACAGAGAGTATGGTCAGAGGTGGCCAGTAATAGGTGGTGAGAACAGTCTTATAGATAAAAGTAGCCACATATAGGGGACTTACCAAATATGTAAATATATTAAAAATGAATGGATTAAGTTTCTCACTGGCAGAAAATGAAGGTACAAATATTAGAAGACTTTAGTATTGAAACACTGTATGAATAATGAACACACCCAGTGTTCATTTAACTTCTCAACTTCTAAATACCACTCTCATCTAAAAAAGAACAGAGACTGAAGGAGAAATAACCAAATTCAAGGCTGGAACAAAGAAATAAATACCTCATTGGTACAGTGGAGAACTCAAAGAAAAATGGGAGTATTATAAAAGCACCCAGAAGTCAGTTCTAAAGGATTCCCACTGGCCAGATAATCTACAAAATGACAGTCCTGAAATCTAGAAAATTATGAAGGTCGTGAAATCAAAGAAAGATTGAGAATGTTCCTGAATGAAGCTGACTAGAAAGATATGAAAATTGGGTACACGTGTAATCCTGGCTTCAGTGCTTTCATTGTAAAGGACATGATTGAAACGAAACTTTAAAAGGTTCTGTGGATATAGATGCACAGGTGTTCTTTGCATTATTCTTGCTACTTTTCAGTAAGTTTGAAATTATTTCAAAATAAAATCAATATTTAAAAAATAAAAGCTGTTTTGAATTCCTTTATAAATACTTTAAACTAACTTTACTAAATTATAATTGATATACAGAGAAGCTGCACACATCTTATTTATACAATTTGATGAGTTTGGGCATACACATACACACATGAATAATTATCACACTAAAGATTGTAGACAAATCCATCACCTCCAAAAGTTTCCTCCTGCTCCCACCCATGTGTGTGTGAGTGTGTGTGTGTGTGTGTGTGTGTATAATACTTTACATGAGATCTATCCATTTAACATGTTTTTAAGTAAACATTACAATATTGTTAAATATAAACGCACTTTTTGGAGAAATGCTTTTCTTTTTGTTTTTGTTCTATGTTGTTTGTGTGGCATGAACTGCATGTAGGTTTTGACTAATTTCCCGCATATGCTCACATAAACACTTCCCGGGAGATACTAATACTGATGTAAGAACAGCCACTATGGGAGGAGTGCTTTTGAACTTCCCTTTTATTTCCTTTGACCTGGACACCTGCATCCGGGATGGTATCTCCCTACTTTCGTCATGACAGTGAAACAGGAAATGACAATCTTATCGAACTTCCTGGAAATCCTTTTTCCAAGGAAAACAAGGACACATTCTGCTTAAGCAATGGTCTCCTTCACGGGGCCTCCCACAGTGTCCTTCAACTGTGAATTTGTTAGCAGATACCCTGAAGGAATGGTAGTTTTGTGGCAGAAGCCAGCATTGTATCCATATTTATTAACTGTCCTTCAGAGTAGCAATTTTTCTTGAGATTGTGCTCCTGCAGACAGTACAACATAATGGCCACGCTTCACATGAGACATGTCATTAACTGCAGAACTATTTATCATGTGGTCTGCCTCATTGCGTTCTTTTTTTTTTTTTTTTTTTTTTGCTGAAGCCAAATGAACACAGAATTTCCCAGAAGCAAATAAATGGAACACCACAAAGAATGAATGCAGAAGGCAGTTCATGTACCTCATAAAAAGGAAGGAAGAAGCAGGGTGAGGTTAAGGGGAAAATCAGGGCTGATGGGTCCAGTGGAGTGAAATGTTGCAAGAAGACTGACGGGCATTTGGAAATGTCTGTGAATCAATCACCTCAAAGGTATATTCTGATAGTCTGAAATTGACCACTACAACAAGTCAAAGAATGGTTTGAAAATTGTCAAAATAAATCTTGATGACAGATACCAAAAAAGTATTATCTGTTTCCTCTAAAATCTTTGTAAGAATATTATTTAATTATTTTAAATTCAAATTGATTCCACATGTATTTATTTGAGTGTGGGCTATTCTCCAAACACTGTTGGAAATAATGGCCGAGAGGGGGGCGGGGGGGGGGGGGACAGGTAGTAAACAAGGATGTTGATGGTAAAATCTCTGACATCAGAAAACTGAAAGTCTCACAGACGACCCTTCTCTAGGACAGAGCAGAACATGGCATATTCCATTGGGTTTTGGCCAATGTGCCTTGGAGGCACATGATCTCAAGAGGATAATGAAGAAAGCCATTGTAAAACTTAGTCAAATCTGTACATGTTTGCAGAACAAAAGGGGGGATTTAAAAGTTTGCATGGGGATTATAGACAATCCACATTTTAGGGATGACAATGCCTGTCTCTTTCTATGTACTTTCTAGGCTATGCAGGATTATCAGGGGTCAAGAATCACAAACTGAGTGTCCCTGAGAAGTGCGAAAGCAACTGTGGTATCATGATTTTTGAGGAGAAGGGGAGAGAAACAATACAATGGGGAGAGGGTGGGGAGAATCAGGGAGAAAATAAACCTGACATACGTCAATATTTGCCTAAGGCCAATGCAGATACTACAACTGTCTGAGTAAAACATGGGGAGGTAACTAAGAGACCACAGACCTCACATCGCACCTCACATCACCTGCTCACATAGCCTCCACACCCAGGGTTTCATTAAGTCCATATTCTATCTGGTTACAGCAGTTTCTTTTCCTCTCTATGTTTTGTTGTTGTTGTTTGTTTGTGTCATGTGGTCTGTACTAAAGACTGTGAGTAGGTACGTGCTTTTAGAAAGTCCTTGCTCAGCACAAAGAAAAGGCAGAAGAAAAGCTGTTATATATTTTCTGCAAAAAGGACCCCGTGCCTAGGGTTCTGATTCACCTTGAAGAAGACATGTTTGCAATAAATATATGGAATTTTCATTCCCAATGTTATGAATCACATAGTTTGGATCTAAATGAAAAACCCAAAACAGGAAATATATTTTTCTTGATCTTTGCAGTGATTTATTTTATGGCTTGTTGTGGGCATTTGGTTTACTAACTCTTAAAAACAGAGATAATTTTTGGAAACAATGAACCCTGAACAAACATGTAATGAAAACAAAATTAAATAAGTCATTCTAGTGCCCAAAGTACAGTATACCCAACACTTTTTTTGTAAAAACATAATTATAATATCCTAAATTTGATCATAACTTAAGAGTCTAAATGATTCTTTTTTGTGTAAATCAGGACAAACTCAACTACAGAAAATCTCTGGGGATAAAGAAATTGTTCATTAAAGAAATACTCAAGTAAATATTTATTGCTCTCCCTTTCTTTCTTCTATTGGTTTGAAGCAGTTTACAAGTTATCTATATATATAAAAGGTCAATATGGAAAGTGCCCCCTCGGGAGTTCAAAAGGGCGACAGGGAGTTCGATCACTTGCTATGATGTGCACTGACCATCAGGGGGCAGCACGGAATGAAGGAAGGCCAGAAGATCACAATAGGCCCTGTTTGCTGGCCAGGTCTAGGGAGCCTGCCTGTGCACACATTGTGTGCACTTGGCCTCTAGGTAATAATAATAGCTACCATTATTGAGTGCTCATTACCCTACTTAGCATCAAGTAAAAGTTTTACCAAATAAGAAGTCCCAGACTCAAATGAATATGTGTATCATCTCTGAGAAATCATTTGTTTGACTACAGAATAGTGTAACATAATTTGGGAACAAGCTATTTTGGAAAACTGTTTTAAGGAATTTAAAACAATTTTATTTTTAACAATGCTCATTTTGACCACTTTTTTCAGATTTCTTTCTTTGATTGAAATTTTGGGACAACTCTAAGGTTTTAAGACTGTAATGACTTTCCATAGAGTAAATGTAGCATATATAATGATTCCCCCTAGAAAATATCAGCTTCCACTGTATTTCCTATATTCTACTCACATGTTCCACAAATTTCCATTTTAATATAAGAATTAGGGCTCCGAGGGCTGTTAGCAGAATTGGGGGAGCCAAGGTTAAGAAACTGTTGCTGGAAAGGCAGGAAAGAAGACACTGAAGATCTCAGTGTGCAACACAAAAGTCTTACTGAAAAACTGCTGCAATTCTCAAGAATACCTCAGAACATCCACCAAGTCTCTCATTGTGCAGCAGCAAAGTCTGTAGTTCTCAACTACATGCTGTGAACCTTCTGTGGATGTGTAGTCACCTTTAGAGTCTCACTGTACAGCATGTTCTCTTCTGCCTGGAAGATCACACTGGGATTCCTTTGGTTGGCAAATTAACTGTAACTATAAAGGGAAGGGAATAATTGTCTAAGAGCCAAGGACACTTTGAAGGAATAAAGTGAGGCTGAGTTAGCAACAAATAATGTACCTAGAATATAAAAAAGTGTACCTATTTCATTAAGCCCTAAGATCATTGACTTATTTTAAACTATAGGCCCAGTGCACGAAATTCGTGCACTTGGGGCAGGGGTCCCTCAGCCTAGTTGGCACCCTCTCACAGTCCGGGATCCCTCAGGGGATGTCCGACTGACAGCTTAGGCCAGCTCCCCTAAGAGCAGGCCTGAACTGTCAGTGGGATATCCTAGTGGTGCCGGGGAGGTGGGAGAGGTTCCCGCCATCACTGCTGTGCTCTCCAGCCTTGAGTCTGACTCCCAGCTGAGTGACACTCCCCATGTGGGAACACACTGGCCACCAGGGGGCAGCTCCTGCATTGAGCATCTGTGCCCTGGTGGTCAGTGTGTGCCATAGTGATGGGTTGTTTCACTGTTTGGTTGATTTGCATATTAGCCTTTTATTATAGAGGATGGTAGGGATAGGCCACACTTAGCAGGTAGCTGTAGACTACGGAAAGCTGAAGATAGGTGAGGGTAGAAACCAAAATATTCCCTCATATAGCAGGTTCCATATAACATATAAAGTATAAATCAAAAGGATCACTCTGTACCAGGTTCCATATAACATATATGTCAGTTTTTGAGAATTTAGCAAACAAAACAAAACAATTTCTCTCAGGTAATTAGAAGTGAAAAACAAAAAAAGTCTTGCAACTCTTAAGAAAAAAAGAACAAGCCTTTGACCTTCAGAATCATGCCTAGTACCACTAAGTCATGCAATTCTCCTAAGGAGCAAAAATAATATCATAGAGAACCAACTGAGACTAGGTTACTCTGAGTCCATGACACAGTGTGACAAAACAAGGCTAGTTCATCATTTTGCCTAAGTCTAGTCAAAAGCAAGGTCACTGTTCCAACCCCAAGATACCAAACATCCCCTTATTTTGGCTAAAATGAGTGCCTGACTGCTCACTCTTCTTTACCAATTATAGCCTGATCCTCATTCAAATATTTTTTTCCTACAAATAAAATGTATGGAGATACCACTTTTTCCCAGCCTCCAATTTACAGCACCATCTCCACCATGGCTGCTTCCTTAAACCCTCCTATAATTCACCCAAAAAAAGTCCCCAAATTTCTACAAGAGATTCTTTCAACACCCTCTCACTGAGATACTCCACGATTACTACTTGTGTTGATTAATTTTAAATGTCAACTTGAACAGGTGCTGGTTGTTTGGTCAAACACCAGTTGATACATGTGACTAAAAAGGTATATTTTTTAGATAGTCTTAAAATTTTAATCAGTAGACTTTGAATAAAGATCACCCTCTATAAGTGGTGGGCCTGTCTCACAGTGTTCTCTCTGCTGCAACAAGAACTACACTGAATATGTTTAAATAAAGAACTGTGCTCCTCATGATCTTTCATTAAAGGGCATAGATACGGTACTGCTCTGTCCTGCTTGAGTTTTTTCATGTAACCAAAAATAAGGAAAGGATATACTCCAACCGGTTTGGCTCTGTGGGTAGAGTGTTGGCCTGTGAACTGGAAGGTCCCAGGTTCAATTCCAGTCAAGGGCACATTACCAGTAGAGGGTGTGCAGGAGGCAGCTGATTAATATTTCTAGCTCTCAATCCCTCTCCCTTCCTCTCTGTAAAAAAAATCAATAAAATATATTTTTTCAAAAAGAAGAAAATGATATCTTGTATCTCTAAGAAAATAAATAGAAAAATCAGGATGCTTTTTTACTTATTTCTTCATAAAAAGAGAATGCTAAATATTTGAAAACTATGCATAATCCCTATGTTTTACACAATCAGTAAAATTTTTAAAATTGTTTAAAGTATTAAATCAATATAAATATATTGTTTGTTTTAAAGAAAATTGTGTGTCAAATATTGATTACTCTCAGTTAACAGAATACACATTAAGTCTCCTCACCTTGGTAAGCCTATTGAAAATGTTGCTAAGCAGATAAATAATTAATGCACATGAGCAATGTTAAAAGTACCTCCCATAGAATTACGAATTTCTCTCTAAGATATGAGCTTCTTTCTCTCAAAACATCAGCACTAGTACAGGAATAGCAAGCACAGTTTACCAAGTTCTATTTAATGTCCTTCCTATGTTCTGGTCATCATGTTTTTTTCTTTACTTGTACTTCCTGTACCCAGAATTTGGACAATTTGTAATTTTCCACTCTTTCACAGCACATTAAAAAAAAAATTATGAAGATCTTGAGTGTTAAGGCTTATGACGCAAATCAATCCTAATTGGAAATTGGTGAGTTCATTTACAACCAGGAAACCATTAAGGAAGTTCTGTTTTTTAAGAAATCCCATTTGGTCATATGTTATTGACCAGTCGCCTGATTATATCACCCTGGATGTAACTATCAGAAAAAGTGCTTTCATGTGTCCGTGGCCCATTGCCACTGCACCTCAGCCTATGATCATATCAGCACTTGCAAACAGATCAGGGTCAGGTGTGATCTACATTTTGAATGGAAACATTCCAAGAAAAACCCAGGTGCTACAGGAAATGAGATGGATGATACAGAAGGTGGTGTCAATTCTAAAACAATCACCCAGCAGGGGGTAAGGGAGAAATGCTGTGTGACAGGTTGTCCAAAACCAAATTTCTATGGTGCACAATTTCTTATAGTTAATTGGAACAATTTTATAAGCTGCCAATTAATTTTGTCCCCCAGGAAAAAAATTATGTAAAATATATTGTGTTTTTGCTTATTCTCTCCTTATTTAATAAGAATTATATAAAAATATATTGTCCATTTAAATAATTCTAGCCTTGAGTAGTATTAAGGATCATTTGACTCAAACCTTACTTTTCTAATTATAAAGGAGATCATTTATAGGAGATGCAGAATTTGGTCTTTGACCAGGCTTTCTGACACCTAATTCTGCTAATCCTGTTCTCACTACTTTTCTTCTATCTCACACTATTTCCTATTATCTTTACAATGTATTTGTTTTTAATTCAGGACAGATTTTTGTTAGTCAATGAATAAATAACATACTTAAGTGCTTCAACATAAATAAAAACTATTAGAATATTTTTTCATGTTTTCCTTTCATTTAATAGTGCATAGCAAATATATCGCAGATATTTTGGCTACCTTCAGATTCCAATATAACCCAAATGAATTCCAAAGATTTGTTTAGTTTCAGACCCACAGAGCCAGAATATTTCTGAAAATGTTCATTTGATTATCAAGTGTGATGGTCCAAGATTCAAATCCTTATGTTTAGAACTGAAATTTTCAGATCTACTGCTCTGAATATAGCAATAAAGATGAGCTTACAGAGGTCAAATACTGCTGAAACAAATAAAGAACAAATAATGTGAAGAAATTATTTTACTGAAATGGAATATCAGAATTCATAAATTAATATGTTTCTCTAAGTTAATAGTAGTGATTATTGAAAATTTTATTAAGATATTTTGAATTTAGCAATGCCAAATATATCATCCACAAGATCTAAAATGGTTAGCATTAGCTTGGCTGGAGTGTCTCAAGAGTTGAGCATTGAATATGAACCAGGAGGTTACAGTTAGGTTCCAGGTTTGGCATATTCCCAGGGTTGTGGGCTCCATCCCAGTGTGGGGCATGCAGGAGGCAGCCGATCGAAGACTCTCTCTCATCATTGATGTTTCCATCTCTCTAGCTCTTTCCCTTCCTCTCTGAGAACAATAAAATATATATTTTAAATGCAAAAAATAAATAAAAATGGTTAGCATTACATTGTAAGCATTTCAACAGTGTGGTGATTTTGGAAGTGGAGGT
Source organism: Antrozous pallidus (assembly GCA_027563665.1). Taxonomy (NCBI): domain Eukaryota; kingdom Metazoa; phylum Chordata; class Mammalia; order Chiroptera; family Vespertilionidae; genus Antrozous; species Antrozous pallidus. The sequence goes on from CM050521.1 coordinate 52,874,360, forward strand.
TGGAGAGGAAGAGGGCATAGAAGGGATATATGGTGATAGTAAAATAAAATAAAATAGTACATTATGATATAATCTATTGCTATAGTAATAGTAATAAGGATAAAATACAATATAGAATAAGTATTAAAGTGTGGAATTAAAGTGTGATATCTGAAAGTGTGAAATGTAATGTAAACAAATTTAGTGTGGAATGTAATGTAAACAAATTGAAAAGAACCTTTGACTGGCCTATAAGTAGAAAATAGATAAAGTGACCTATACCCCGTATGTAAGACCAGATAGCAAGTCTCCTGGGGCCCACTGACCCCCAGCACATAAAAAGAGGAAGGAACAGAGGAGGTCAGAGAGGCTGTTTGTGTGCTCCTCCACAGTCAGTCGCTCTCCACTCCCCTGCCTACAGCTGCCCGAGCTCTGCCATGGACTGTGAGTCCGAACCATGAACTGTGAAGACAAGGCCTCAAACGAGACACTGAGCTGCAGTTGCAACGCCCAAAGTCCAGTGTGTGTGTGTGTGTGTGTGTGTGTGTGTGTTTGTGTGTGTATGTGTGTCTGTCTGTCTGTCGGCGTGGATCCCTGGGGCCCTCCCAAGGTCTGGAAACCACCAGGACTCTGGTAAACAAACCATGTGTGATTCGTGCATTGCATGTCTGTCTCCTGTGTAATTTATGCTCAGTCAATATTAAGTAAGTACCTTGGGTCGTACATGTCAGTGTCTGTTTAGAGACTGGCTGAGGCACCCTTGGTCACCTGTGCTTAAGTCCCTGAAGGAAAAATTGGGACATCTATGAATACAGAATCTGTGGCAATAACAGCCCAAATAGTTTCTCTGAAGTTTAAATCAATTTAGATTTTTAATGGTCAAATTTATCCTGTGACTATTTTAATTTTAAAAATTGGAATTCCTAATATAATTACAATGTTAGTTATAATAGCCGAGATATGGAAGCAACCCAAGTGCCCATCAATAGGTGAATGGACAAAAAAGTAGTGGTACATACAATGGAATATTATTTGGCTATAAAAAACAAAGTTTTACCATCTGCAAAGCAAGGATGGACCTAGAGGGTATTATGGTAAGTTAAATAACTCAGACAGAGAAAAACAAAGGATTTCATTTATATGTGGTATCTAAAGAACAATATAAACAAATAAAACAGAAAGAGACTCATAGATACAGAGAATAAACTCAGTATTGCCTTGGGGGTGTGGAGATGATTGGGAGACTGAGTGAAAAAGGTGAAGAGATTGAGAAGTACAGATTGGTAGTTACAAAATAGTCATGGGGATATAAAGTACAGTATAAGAAATATAGTTAATATTATAATAACTATGTATGGTGCCAGGTGGGTAATGAAAATATCAGGGGGAACACGTAGTAAAATGTATGATTATTTAACCACTATGGTGTACACCTGAAACTAATAAAAATGATATTGACTATAAACTCTAATTGAAAAAAATTATTTAATGAGGAAAAAAGCTAAAATCTTAGAACACAAAGAAATTACAAAGTAAGTACCAAATAATGTTTGTAAGTATTAACCACACATTTATTTGTAAGAAATTGTACTACATAATTTCAGATTGTGTTTGAAATTATAAAATATATTTAAAATTATAAGGGAAAGTGAATAATTGATTGGGAAATAAAAATAACAATATTTTAAATCTTTTATTTACTCATTTTATAGGTGCTCTTTCAGTACTTACAAATGAAAATATATGTCTCAGAGTAGGAAAAATAAGGCAAATAATGTATTTGGCTTCAAGAAACTCAAAGCATAGTTAGAGAGAGGAGATATTAGATAAGTAAGAAAACAAACTCCTGTGTACATGTGTCCTTTTGTTTGTTTATTTAACTGATATATTTAAAATGCAAAGAGGACTGAGCAAGAATCCTCAAAAACTGACATTTTAAAACTCGCTTTTCTAAAAGGAAAATATCTACACAACCTATTATTATATGATTCATTTTGAGAACGACTATGACTATTAAAACATTAAACAATTTTTATGCTCCTTTCTATTTTACCCCTATTTTGTCATAAGTAAAACTAAATTAAAAACAGTTTAGGAAACAAACGCACTTCAAAGTAGTTATACAGGCTTAAGCATTATTTTGATCTGGTATCTGAGGTTGGAAAACTTTTAGGGGACTCATCTGGTCTTATATAGGGGAGTTTTTACTTACACTTCCTGTGAAGAACATTCAAAAAGAAACATTACCCTTAACTGTCTTATGTTAAACTCAGTGTAAGTGGGACAGATGATTAGCAAGGGGAGAGCTTATGTATCCAAATTCAGACGTTTAAGTTATTGATTTCAGGGAGGGTGACAAGTGGTTCGCACTGTGTATAAAAACAATTTCAAATAAAATCAGAATTGTAAGAACCTGTGTTGTTCACACATTGTTAATAAATAAATTTATATAATTTTTACTTATTTAATCATATCTTTAATTATTTCCCCAAAGTAGAGATCCATACTTTTTTAAATTTTATTTTGCATAAGGAGAAACAGAACCAGAGTTTAAGCAATTTGAGCAAGGTCATAATGAATCTTTGGATTAAAACTTGGTAATCAAAGCACATTTTTTTTTTGCTTTGGATAATTTGCATGCCTGAATTCTGCCTTCACACTCAATTAGTGAATGAGCCTATAGATTGAAATTACTTTCCCTAAGAATTTTGAAGGTACTTCTCCACCGTATTTTTGGCTTCCAGATTTGCTACTTAGAATTATAATTCTTTTTAAAATTATTTTTATGGACTGTTAAATACTATTTTTAATGTTTTTTAGAGAGAGAAGAAGGAAAAAAGAGAGAGAAACATCAATGTGAGAGTGAAACATCTATAGGCTGCCTCCTGCTTGCCCGCTACGAGGGACTGAGCCTGCAATTCAGGCATGTGCCCTGATGGGGAATCTAACTGGCAACCTTTTTGGGCATAGAATGATGTCCAACCAACTCAACCACACCAGCCAGGGTGAATTATTATTTTTTCATATTCTCACCTAGCTCCTGTTTTTTTCTGTGTTTTTTTTTTTTAATTTTTTTTTCTTATTGTTACCAGGGTTTGGAATTTTACTATGATGCCATACTATTTTTGTCTGTTTATTTGTTTGTTTTTTCATTTATTGTGTAGATATCCAGTGGGACACTTCAGTTTAACTCATGGCATTCAGAAGTGGAAACTTTTTTTTCCTTTTCTCTTTCTCCAGTCTCTGTTCTTTTTATGTGTTGTATTAATAGACTATTTGGAATAGTGAAAGACATATCTTCATCTTTTTTATTTTCTAAAATATTTATTAAATTATTTTTAGTGATTTTTTTTCTCTCATATAATTCTAATTTTCTAAATGTTCAAAGACTCATTTTTGTTCTCTGATTCTCCGCTACTATACTGTACTGTTTTTGCTTCATGGTTTCCTGAAGATATTTTAAAGTTTTATTAATCCTTTCAATCTTTTTTCTCTTCTATTGCTTTCTTTCTTCTTTTTTAAATATTATCTCTGATCTTCAAATGAGAAGTATCTATACCATTCCCTGTGACCCATAGTTGTGCTTAGTGAGACAGTACAAACAGCTGACCATTTGCCTGGGCAAGGCTTGTTGACCGGAAGGCTCCTCTATAGAAAATTATCTAGTATTTTGTTGCATTCTTTTAAATATTCATATATCTGATGTTCTCCAAGTGAATGAGTTTCTCTAGAAAATCCTCTAGAATTATCCTGTAGGTATTTTCCGGCCTAAACTTTTGAGGCGCAGAGTGGTAAAATAGAGTTTTATCTTTTGTGTACAGAAAAATCATCTATTTTCCGTTAAGCATCTCCACCCTGCTTTCACCATTGCTTGGTGCCTCAGAATAAAAATACCCTGACTACTGGGGAAGGACAGTTGATCTGGGTAGCAGAGGAGGTGTTGTTATCTAAATCCTCATTGTACAAATTTCCAACTAGTCCTTCTTTCTGAGACTTACGGCAATCTATCTTATAAAGAGCCTTTGCTTTCAATTCCTGAGCCATCCAGGTTTTGAAACAAAATCATAGAGTGGTTTTTTTTAATCACTAATCTCTTTATCAATTAAGAAGGATTTGAAAATTACTTCAAAATATTATTGTCAATCATGGAAATTTAGTCAGTAATGGAAATGAGACTGGAACCTAGCAGGTACTTTCCCCACCTCTACCTCTAGACCACTAGCTTCTTGTTCAATTTCAAATGACATTTCTTAAGTAGAATTCACATAGCAACTAGAACATTTTTTAAAAAGAGAATAGATTCAAATTACCATAAAGTTTCCCTTGTTAACAAAGTGTCTTTTTTTCTGTACTTCCACCTTTCAGATTAACATAAAAAGTGTATCATCATCAATATTGTTTATTAAAGTTTCATTGTATATGACAACAGGAAAGCATGTAAATCCTACAAAGCAAAGCAAAGGAAGTATACATGATTTCTGCCTTTCAAAGCAAACCTACGCTCATTATGTACATACTTTCTTCTAAAGTTCAGAAATATAAAAGTGTGCATTGTAAAAATAAACATTTTTTTGCAATGGATATTGAGTAGTTGGAGAAAAGTAAGCACTTACTAGAAATTGCTGGAGTCAATATGATCTAGCTTTGGAATCTGACAGACCTCAGTAAAAACTGAAATGATGGCACTCTTTGTGAATCTGTAAAATGAGGATGATAATAAAAATAACGATAATTATGGGAATTACAAAAACATTTTCTATTCCTAATGTTTGCTGGCATTAAGTGCTTTGCTAATATGGATGGTATTCCATATTCACTCAACAAATATATGTTATACAACCATTATTTGCCCGGTTCTGTGTTATATTCTAGGGAGAAAATGGAAAATAAGCAAGTGAGAATCCCTATCTAGTGGAATTTCCAACAGAATTTATTTCATTGATTGTTTACCATTTTATTTTGGCTCTTTGCTGGAAATGTGATGGCAAGTGAGAAAAAAAATGGTTACTTTTTTACCTGTGGAGAGGTAATAGACAAAATTATCTGAAATTCAAATATAAACTCAGAATATAAAGTGGGGAATTTGGTATTAGGGTTTAGAAAGAATTTCTTGGGAAATGACATTTACTCCAGGAGCTGTGGAGTAAGATAAGTAGGCAATGGCTAAGCAAAGGTGCTAGGGAAACAAGTCTAGAATAGTACAATGTACATGAAGCCCTAAAGAAATAAGAAGCATGGTGCTTCAAAGGAAGAAAAAACAAAAACATTATTGTCACTGGGGTATAAAGGGAGAATGGCTTGAGGTGGAGGGGGCCTGGGAATAAGTACCAGGTCAGCAAGAAAAATGTTGACTATGTTAAGTATTTTGAGCTTTGTTTTAAACATAATACATAGTTATTGAAAGATGATTAGTTTTGAATTTTAAGATTACTCTGTCTGCTAAGGGGAACATAAATTAGAAAAAAATAAACAAAGCATGAATGTAGGGGAGACACGTTGAGAGGTCACTGAAATATTCAAAGTAAAATAGGTAGCCTGGAATGGGTATGGTGATTATAATAATAATTACATTGTTTTATGAGTTAGTAAATATATTGCATATAGGCACAAAGACACAGTACTTCAACTTGGTTTAGACAATGAAGCATTCTTATTAAACTTCTGTTTTATCTAAGTGCTATCTCATTTTTTAATAGTGGATTCTGTCTAGGTTTCATGAATATCCTGTAGTAGATAGTCTGGATGTCATTCTCCGTTCCTTTTAAGAATATCCTTTCAATATCATTTTGCCTAAGAAGTCATTATTGAGCTTCTATCATGATACTGTGTCTTTGAAAACCAAGGGATAAGTCAACTGGACTCTATTCTTGAATTTGGAATCTTTAGAATTTAACAAAAGAATAAAGTTTTGGTGCTGATTATCCTTAGCAGGTCCTATCTGATAAAACCACCAATTAACTTTCTCCACTTGGAGCCTTGACTCTGCCCCAGTTCAAGCTTCTTCCAGATTTGGTTCTTCATTACCTTTAAGCTTTTTGATCTATTTCATGTGTTTACAATAAATTCACATTATGCTAAAGCCAGCCAGAGACTATGTCTGTTGATTGTAACTCAACAGATGTGTGCTAAGCGATTAATATCATGTAGACTAAACTGGAGGACCTCTAGGAAGAAATGTTGAAGATTGCGCTACAGTGCAGTGGTTCTGAACTTTTTGTGGACGTAAGGTGGACATGGATTTTCTTCCTATAAAAATTTATATATGCCCAAACACATGATACCTTGACTACAATTTCAGGGAGTTCATGAACCCCCCAAATCCCTTCCCTAGAACTCCTAGGTGTCAATGGAGCCCAAATTAAGAACACCTGTCCAAATATACAATTCACTCCACAAAGCAGTAAAAGACTAAGATATTCTCCACATTTATTTCAATCTTGAACTCCACAAAGTAGGTGATGTAGAATGTGAAGAAAACCATAAAACAGCAATTGACCTAAAGCACAATTGTTTTAGGAGCATTTTTCATTTCAAAGGAGAAAGCTTAAAAGAAATTAATAGCAATATTTTTCTCCTTATTCTTAAATAACTTAAGTATTTGGCTTCAATTTATATGATATACATTTAAATTTTATTTGAAATGAAAATTACCTAGGCTGCCTATTATTATATCAAAGTCTTAAAAAAACTAAAGTCTTAGAAATCACATAAAATATTGAATATTTATAGGAATCTCTATAAACATTCTATTACCTTACAAATTGAGAATTTTAAGGATAGATGTATTTTTAGTGCCATTGTATCAAAGAAAGGTAAGTTTTAGCTGTAATTTTCATACGTAGTCTGATTTCTGCTCAAAATTGGCACTTAGGAACCTACTAGTCGTCAACTAGAGTAATTTCTGACATCTTGGGTAAAAATACTATTATCATTGCTATAATTTAGAGACACCATATGTTGCCTTAAAGTACTTAAAATGATCATTTTATGAAATAAATGACATTAATTTGGAAAATTCGGGGAGAATGAGGGAAGAATTTTCAGTTGTTGAAAATGTTGAAGAAAACATTGAGTGTAGCACAATGCAGGATGCAATTATTGTTACTGATTTAATTTAAAGAGATCTCTCTCAACCAATCTGCCTATTACACATTCACAAATTGCTCACAACTGATCTCACCTGCAGAAATTCAGTGACATTTTACAGTTATATTCACAAAAATGGCTAAGAGTTAAATGAAAAAAGGCCAAGTATTTAAAATATATGCTTGCTTGCTCAATACAATATCAAATATTTTATATTTACATAAAAATGTATTCAGTCCATATATTTACATTTTCAGAATTAAATACAATTTATTTAGCATTTCTGTGACAGAGCTAGGCTTCACCATCTGTTTAAAATGCACCACATTTTTGAAGATCATGAAAGTTGTCAATGTTGTAATTCTATCACATACTTAAAATAAATATGTGCAATGCATTTCATTAGACATGCAACATATGCAACCAATGGAAAATAAAGATTGTTTCCGTATGGGACTCTGTATTCTCACTGTCTTCAAAAAGATAACTCAAATGTAATAGATTAGGATCATTTTACAGACTGGATGGTAGCATTTGGATTTGGAACAGAAAAAAAAAGCAACTGCTTATTAAAGTGACTACATTACTGCCACTGTAATTTGCACAAGAGATACTAAAGCTTTGATCCCCAAGACTCTATCCTCACTCTTTCAAAAAGCTAAATAAAAATCAGGTTAATTATCTCTCAATCTGTGTAATGCAGCTGTAATATCCTTTGACAAAAAGGATGTGCTGATCAGGACACTGATCTGCACATTACCAAAAAACATCTAAGATTCATTTTCATTTTACGATTAAACCAATCTGTTTTCCAGAGATTCAAAATCTTGCAAATTAGCCCCTCCAGACTCTGGGAAAAAGTTGTAAAGATTTTTTTTCCCTCTTCACCTGTTTGAATTGAGAATGAAAAACAAGTGTGAAAGTGCTTTAATATTTTAAATGTGAAAATCAGGACTTTGATCAAAAAAGAAAATCTAATCAAGATATACAGAACTTAAACACAGAGGTATAATATTTTATTTGGAGCAGGCCTTGGACAAATATAGTCTTACATACCATCTAAAAACATGAAATACTATGAAAAAGAAGATATTTAACCCCTAAGGAATAGGCAGGCACTCTCAAATTTAAAAGTTCTTTTCTATGAATTCTTTATTACGTGTTCTAAAGGAAAAACCCTATCATTTTTGCAGTAGATGTATTCCATACTTCTTGTAGCTTTATATTTTCATTGTGCTGTCTTTAATCATGGGCAATGTCTCAGCTATAGTCTGGGATTTCAGGAAATTGCACAAATAATTGTCATCACAGACAGCTTAATTTCTAGTGTAGTGATGACACAACAATTTGCCTAAGGCCAAATCAAAACAGAAAAATCTTTTCTAAAACTAGGAGTGGCTTATTCCAGAGCTTCATAGATTACTATAATAATATTAGGGAATGTAAAAAAATGGAAATTTATTTTTAACTTGAGCTTCAAAACCTTAATGCAATGGATTGCTTGGGGATTATTCAACATTATTATGATGAAATAATCTTATATTAAACCCTCCCTTACACATATGGACTTTTACTTACTTAAAAATGTAGATATTACACAGCCAAAAACACAGGGAGAAAGAATAGATAAAAGAATAAAAATTAATATCTAGGGACTTATATATATAATTTTATTCACAATTGGAAGTCAAAGACACTTACTTAAAATACTGCTCTGCCACACTTTAGTTGTGAAATCTTGATAAATTTACTAACTGCATTTTTGGCATCAATCTTGCAAGATTCTTGTATATGAAATTAAATTTTAAAAAACAGGCTTGTAAGCTATTTGGTATGATACCTACCAGCAATAAGAAGCACATTAATTGACAACTATTACATGTTTTCCTATAACTAAGTCATGCAGGTCTTTAAGCCATACTTAGAATTTAAAGCCCCGAGACTATTAAAATTATAAGTGAATAAGTTCTAAAGTGCAATTTCTCAGAAACAAATACTAATTATAATGTATGATCAACAATCTAATATGTCTTAGGGATAATGAGAAAATTGTGGTTTTGAACAGTGACTACTTCTGTTTCTTATCATGTAACTCCAATCATTTCTTTGCTCTTTAATATCTAAACTCCTGAATTTTATTCCAGTACACATTTTGTAAACTCAATAAATGTTCACTGACTTATTTTAAGTAAAGTTGCATAGGTAAAAATAAATAAAAAGACAATGAAAGTGTTTTACAAGTTATTTATAAATTTTATATATTAACCCCTTATCAGATATATCAGAGACTATGTTGTCCCCTTTATAAATAACTTATAAATCTCAATATTAATAAAAAAACAACCTTATTAAGGTGGATAATAATGTGTTTACATTGATATGTTCTGTGGGCTACTCAGTTTTTCTTGCTGTGCTCTGATAGCATGAAGAAAGTAAATGTTTTGATGTAAAAGTATAATAATTAGAATTAGTCATGCCTGTTTAAGTGTTTACATCTAGTGAATCCAATATTGTAGTAAAGCAATGGGAGAAAGATCCCCTAATGGTTAGGGAGAAACTGGACAAGCCAGGGGATCTTAGGTGCCAGTGAGGTAGAAGATTATTAGCAGTGGAAGAAGCTGATCAGCAACCTGAAGTTCGTGGTCAGAGAATGGGTTTATATGTGCACATATACTTATATAATTGGAACCATGCTCAATGTAGAGTTTGTAACTTGTCACTAAAAATTCTTTGAACATATTTTAATGGCTTAAAGTTTGCACCAGGTGGATACAATTAACCATTTCTTCTTTGTGGTTGTTTTCAAATTTTATAATTCTAAGTAACTGTGATGAACATACCTGTACATAAATTTAAGATCCACTAAAAAGCAAAAGGACAATTGTTTTTGTTCTAAATAACCCAATGCTTTACTTTCTAGTAACCAAAACCCCAGGCCAGGGAAATTAAGGAGAATTCAATGGAATCACCATTAAATCATGGTAATCTTAAATATTAATTTTTTAATGCTGACACTTTTGGTGTGGTAGTATATTATATTTACTACATTTACATCACTTTATTATATAATATGGTTTGCCTGACCACTAAGTTTGGTCTGATTATTTCTGAAAATGCTTCATGAATGATAATTTACCATATAGTTCTGCAATTTTCTCTGCAAAACTAGACATATACAGTACTCAACAATTACTGAAGTCACAACATTAATACTGTCTGGATAATTCATAGTAAAAAAAATTCAAATTGGACTTTGAAAAGTTTTTCTTAATTACTGTGAAGAACCCAGGAAAACACACTCACCAATACATTTGGATATATTTCTCTATTCACAAGATTCCTCCAATTTGCTTGGGTTCTTGAACTACCAGGAAATGATCTTTATTACTACCTATGAAGCTGGAACCCAGTAGGTCTGATAATGGCCAGATTCCCTCGGAGAACTTTGAAAGCATTAACTTCATGAGTAAAATCAACCTTTGTTTCATAAAAGTAACTGTCATACCTTTTTATTTTATTTTTAATATGTATTTTATTGATTTCAGAGAGGAAGATAAAGGGAGAAAAAGATAGGACCATCAATGATGAGAGAGAATCGTTGATTAGCTGCCTCCTGCATGCCCCACACTATAGATCGAGCCCAAAATCAAGGCATGTGCCCTGACCGGGAATCAAACCATGACCTCCTGGTTCATAGGTTGATGCTCAACCACTGAGCCATGACAGCCAGGCTTGTCATACCTTTTAAATGAGGATTGTTTTCAAATGTGACACTCCCAATAATTTGCTAAAAAAATATTCTGGTATGAAGAAAATTAGATCCTTATTAAAATATGCAAGTGACTATATTGCCATGAAAAGGTTTCAGAATTCTGAGGGAATCAGTGAAAATTTGATATCAGTTACAAGTGTTTTATGGTATGTCATAAAAGCAGAGTTTATGAATTGATAAGGAAAGTATAAGAAGAGAGACTAAGGTCTTTTTCATTGAACAAGAAAATAGAACATTTAAGACAATATCAACATTACTCCAAACAAATATCCATAATAAAATTTCACTCATGAATTAACTCAGTATTGTGTAATTAATCCTGTCTTAATACATGTTGGTCCAGCAATTTGCTTTCTTGAAGTCTCCTTCTAGATAGTAAAAAAAAAAAAAAGTGTGTGAAAATTCTGCTTCAGTCCACTGCTAGAGCCTAAAAGTTATTTAAGAGATGCATGTTTACTAAAATTGGTTTGGCTTAGTAGATAAAGTGTTGGCCTGTGGACTGAAGGGTCCTAGATTCAATTCCGGCCAAAGACATGTACTTTGGTTGTGGGCACATCCCCAGTAGCGGGTGTGCAGAAGGCAGCTGATAGATGTTTTTCTCTCATCGATGTTTCTAACTCTCTATCCCTCTCCCTTCTTCTCTGTAAAAAAATCAATAAAATATATATTTTTTAAAAAGAGATGCAAGTTCAAAAATGTATACCCATGGAATCACATTGAAGCTTGCACTTGGCGTCTATACTTGGAAGTGTCAATGGTTTAAAGCCCTTATATAGTCCTAGTTCATAAGGCTCTGAGATGCTCTTTTTTTTGTGGAAGGCAGAAATTCTGTTATGTAGCATATGCAGCATATGGTAAGTATACAAATAAAACTAAAATTATCTCTAGATGACAGAGCTTCAGGCAAGAATCAGAATAATACTAAAATTATCTGTAGATGACAAAAATGTAATGGTTGTGGTTAATTTATCCCTGGTAATTTTTCAGTATGAAAGGCCCAACAAGGAATTGTAATAAGACTAATGCAACAGACAAGGAAATTTTATTGCTTCTGTGACATGCATAACAAAGATTATAAATCCAAAATAAATCATCCTCCCTCTCCCCCCAAAATAGAGAAAATACCTCTAAGAATAAAGATCAAGTGCAATTTCAAGTGTCATTAAATTTTATATCTGATTTACGAAAATGGATTGAATAATTTGGGTGGGGAAAAACATTGAGATATAACATATAGTAATACTGAAACTAAAAAACATACAAAGGATATATCAGAAAGAGATTCAGTAAGACTAGAGTAGGCCTAGACTTTAAAAGTGCATGGGTAAGTCTGATGTGCATCCCCATGAAATCCAGTGGCTTAGAAGATGTTACACATATGACATATTCAAAATGGCATTCTAAAATCCTGATGGTTTTAAAAAGTAAATTCACCAAAGAAAAAATAAGATGTAGTTTCACCTATAATGTTCTTCACAACCTACCTCAACCTCATAAAATAGATTACAAACATTGAGACAAGTCCTACTTTTTTTTCTTTTTGTCTTATTACCATTATTACAGATGTTCCCATTTTCCTCCTCCCCTTTGCCCACATCCCCCTAGCCCTTGCACTCACTTTCTCTGTCCATCACCACACTGCTGTCTGTGTCTATGTGTTATATATATAATACATACTTTGGCAAACTATTCATCTTCTTTCATCCATTCCCTTCCCCCTCCACTGACAGATGTCTGTCCATTCAATGTATTAATGCCTCTATTTCTATTTTGTTGGAAAAGATATAAAAGATTTCAATACTTAAAAGTTAGTTAACTATTAGCTGATCCAACAGAACACTTACTTATTTGAATTTTATGGAGACTTTATTTTTTAGGGCAGTTTTAGGTTCACAGCAAAAATAAAGGGAAGATACAGAGATTTCCTTTATACCCTCTGCCCCAACATATACATAGCCCTTTTTTTCATTATCAATATCATTAGCAGAGTGTTACTTTAAGGGAAAAAAACACCAAAAAACTAAGGATGAACCTGCATTGATATATCACCCAAAGTTCATGATTCATCTTATGATTCATTCTTGGGTATTATACATTCTATGCACTTAGACAAAATACATAAGGACATATATGTGTCTGTATATATGTATATTGTCTATATAATAATCTATAAAGTAAAAGCCTAAGTGACTATTATGGCAGGAGAATGACCAGAACGACGGGTCACTATGATGAACACTCATCACCAGAGGGAAGACACTCAACACAGGAGCTTCCCCCTGGTGGTCAGTGCGCTCCCACAGAAGGAGCACTGCTCAGTCAGAAGCCAGGCTCACGGTGGCGAGCTCAGCGGCAGTTGTGGGAGCCTCTCCTGCCTCTGCAGCAGCACTAAGGAGTACCAAGCCAAGCAGTAAGGAGCAGCGAGCAGGAGGGCAGTAAGGAGCCAGGAGCCCTAATCATCCCCTGAGAGCTCCCGGACATATCTTGAGGGGTCATGGACTACGAAAGGGCACAGACCAGGCTGAGGAACCATCCCTCCTCAGTGCACAAATTTTGTGTACCAAGTCTCTAATACAAATATATGTATATACATATATGCATATATATGTATATACATATATATGCACATATATATAATGTATAGAAATAAATATATATATATATAAAATCTACAGATGGACATCTAGGTTTGATGAAAATCAATAATTTTTATGAAACATGACTGAAAAAATTCTGAAGTTCAACACAAATTGTGTCTAATGTTTATGAATTAACACTTTTTATTCAATAATTTGCTCATTTGGTGTTTTCCACATTTTGTATTTTTTTAAAGTATATTATATTGATTTTTTACAGAGAGGAAGGGAGAGGGATAGAAAGTTAGAAACATCACAGAGAGAAACATTGATCAGCTGCCTCTTGCACACCTCCCACTGGGGATATGCCCTCAACCAAGGTACATGCCCTTGACCAGAATCGAATCTGGGACCTTTCAGTCTGCAGGCCGATGCTTTATCCACTGAACCAAATCGGTTTCGGCTACATTTTGTGTTTTATAAAAGTAAATTCCACGGAAGCTCCACGATTCAGATTTACCTTCATGATGGTGCAGCTGGTGAAGAGATAAAAGCACAAGTGCCATATTACAGAGGAAACACACTGAACTAGTGTGTGTGACCATCAAACTGGTTTGTCATCAGAAGATATAGACAGAAACCACTGAACAAAAAACACTTTACATTTTGATTAAAAATTAAATCCAGCAATGTTTATGATTTTATGTCAGTCTATCTTCAGAGTGTAAAGGAATATTAGATTTGTTTAATGAGGTAAGAAATTAGAAAATGTAATTACCAGCAAAAAAATGCATAAAGCAGACAGCACAGTGCTCAATGACTGCTAGTGCTATTATTATTCATCCAATTAATGTCCTAAAAATTCCTGGATAACTGTATTCCATAAAAAAGGGGGGGTGCGCGGGAGATGACAATAATAGATTTGAGTTGAATTTGGATGTCTCATTTTATACTCAAATGCTTGATAAAGAAGCATTAGTAATAAAATACTAATGTACATGATTTATAAAGCAGCTAATCTAAACACTGCTCATTTCCAGTGTCATCTGGGATCTGTTCAAGTATTAAAAAATACTAATAGTTTTCATATTTAAGCATCTCACACTCTGTAATTCTATACTGAACTAGTTTGGTCAAATATCCAAATGTTAGTCACTTTTATAAAACAACTACAGGCCTGGTGCACAAAATTTGTGCACGGGGGAGCATAGGGGGGTGTCCCTCAGCCCAGCCTGCACCCTCTCCAATCTGGACCCCTCAGGGGATGTCTGACTGCCCATTTAGGCCTGATCCCAGTAGGATTGGGCAATCGGACAACCTTCTCACATCCAGGACTGCTAGCTCCAAACTGCTCACCTTCCTGCCTCCCTGATTGTCCCTAACTGCTTCTGCCTGCCTGCCTGATCACCTGCTAACCACTACCCTGCCAACCTAATTGATGTCTAACTGCTCCCCTGCCAGCCTGTTTGCCCCCAACTTCCCTCCTCTGCCAGCCTAATCACCCCTAACTGCCCTCCCCTGCAGGCTTGATTCCCCCCCCAACTGCCTTCCCTTGCAGGTCTGGTTCCTCCCAACTGCCCTCCCCTGCTGGCCATCTTGTGGTGGCCATCTTGTGTCCACATGGGGGCAGGATCTTTGACCACATGGGGGCAGCCCTCTTGTGTGTTGGAGTGATGGTCAATCTGCAAATTACTCTTTTATTAGATAGGATAATTATTTACTATAATATATACAATAGATTAATAAAATGCAAATTCTTGATTCCAAATACATTTACACAAAATGCTTAATTGCAGAAAGTTATATGTTTTCTTCCAACATTTTTGTTATCTATTCTCTACTAAAAATTATATTATCATATACCCTCAATATTGTTGATATATTTTTTCTATTTTCCAAATATTAGTTGCAACTTTTTCGTATATAAAATTCAATGATTACTAAATAAATATTCCAAATAATCAAGAGTAATTAGCCCAGCCAGTGAGGCTCAGTGGCTGAGCACTAACCTATGAACCAGGAGGTCATGATTTGATTCCCAGTTAGGGCATATGCCCAAGTTGTAGGGTATACAGGCAGCAACTTATCAATGATTCTCTCTGATCATTGATGTTTCTACCTCTTTCTCCCTTTGCCTTCCTTTCTGAAATGAATAATAAATATATATATATATATTTGCCCTAACCGGTTTGGTTCAGTGGATATAGTGTTGGCCTGCAGACTGAAAGGTCCCAGGTTCAATTCTGGTCAAGGGCATGTACCTTGGTTGCGGACACATCCCCAGTAGGAGGTGGTGCAGGAGGCAGATTGTTTCTCTGTGTCATCGATGTTTCTAACTCTATTCCTCTCCTTTCCTCTCTGTAAAAAAATCAATAAAATACATATTTTTAAAAATCTAGAACAAGATTGACAGTCAGGGGACATGCCCTGGTTGTAGGCTACTTCCCTGGTGGGGGTGTGAAGAAGTCAGCCAATCAATGTTATGCTCTCACATCAATGTTTTTCTCTCTCCTTCTTTCCTCTGTCTCTAAAAATCAATAAACTATTCTTTAAAAACAAGCTTTAAAGAATATGTTTCTGATTCATTTATACACTTAACTCATCAAAATTTTCCTTTAAAGAGGCATACAAAATCAAGTAGGCTTTTAAGCATTTTAGTTTTTTTTTTTAACACTTTTTAAAGTAACTTTAAAGAGGAAGGAGGGATGGGCGAGAAGATAAAAGCATCAATGTGAGAGCAGTTGCCTCCTGCAAACCCCATCAAGCTCACAACCCTGCATGTCTCCTGACCTGGAATGAATACACAGCCCCTTAGTGCCTGGGATAATGCCCCACCAACTGAGCCACCCCAGTCAGAGAAAATTTTAGTTTATGTTTAAGAATGAAGAAGCCATCATGTTTCCTCAGCTATTAAGTACTCAAGAGAAAAAAAAAACATTTTAGAGACTTAATTCCATGTTCTTGAAATTTCCAATGAGTAGTTTGCTTTTATTTTCTCAGCTATTAAGGTATTCAAGAAAAAAAGTTTAGACATGAAATTCCATGTTGTTGAAATTTCCAATAAGTAGTTTGCTTTTATTTTCTGTTTCTAAGAGCTGACAGTTCCCATTGGAAGATTGCTGTTTCATTTGAAATAAATCTGGAAGGTTAGGTCTATCCTAACATAGGTGAATATTTAGAAATAAATGTATTAAATTGCATGAAATAATTTAGAGCATGCTACCTTTCTTTAAAATAACATCTTATTTTTTTTTAATTTACATATACTATACTAAAAGCCTGGTGCATGAAATTTATGCATTGGAGGGGGGGTCCCTCAGCCTGAGCTGCACCCTCTCCAATCCAGAAGCCCTCAGGGAATGTCCTACTGATGGCTTAGACCCATTCCCCATGGTTCTCTGCTCTCTGAGGGGCCCTGCCTGCTCCACATAATGTCAATGGGCAAGCAGGCCCAGCTAGGTGCTGCCTGTGGACCCGCTTGCCTGTTTGTGGGTTGTCACAGGTACAGCCAAGTGGGTGCTGCTATCTGCTGTCAAGCTGTGCAACCGCCCTTGCCTTCTGGGGCTTGTGATGGTCCAGGGAGCCTGTGGGCATGGAGTGTGTCCCTAGGACCCAGGCCACTGGCACTGCCCCAACCCCAGCCATTTCACACCTGTGTATGCAAATTAACCCACCATCTTTGTTGTGTTCATTTGCATACTCATTCCTGAGTAGCTGATTGGCATCGCATCGGTATAGTCAATTTGCATCTTTCTCTTTTATTAGTGTAGATATTTTTTTCAATATTATATTTATAACCTTATACAGAACTTTTTTTTGTTGTTTAGCACACAGGCCTTCAGTTCCTATAGCACAAGAGCACCTGCACAGGCTGACAAGCAAGGGCTGAGTGAGAAGCACCTTGGTGAGCAGGGCAGATACCAATGGGGTCCTGGGAGCCAACTCCAGCTGTCTATGAGTAAAGGGTAGGCAAGAACATTTAGAAAGAGGATAGAAGGAGTAGTGAGGGAAGATAGTGGGAGGGAGTAACTGGGTCTTGGGTAGGAGCCTGGACACTGCCAAGCCAGGGAGGCTGGGTGTAGGCACACTGCCAGGCAGAGTGACTCACACACAGACAGTTCCCATGACAATCAGTAATTAGCAATTCAGGAAAAAAAGGGGGGCAGGCATGGGGAAGTCCCTGAAAGTCAACAAGGTCTAGGGAACCACCTTTAATTTGGGGGTCAGGGGGTCAAGAGCCATTTAGCTCTGTATCTCGTGATGACAAAACATGAAGAAATATGAGGACTATCCTGCAAAAGCAGTTAAATAAAGAAGGAGTTCTGAGAAGCAAATATAGCTTGAAGACCTCCAATAATACTCAGCATCAAACTCTTAAAACTGTGTACAGTTAAACACTTTAAAGTCTCATAGGCAAGTGGAGTATATAATATATTTATTACTGTGTTGTGATATGTAAAACCTAAACAAGTACAACATATCCTTAATTCATTTATTTGTATTTTCCTTAAACGCATCCGTTAAAGTCCCAATTAAATTATAAATTCATGTTCACTAAAAAACAAATGTTACACAGCCTGTGCCTTTAAAGAAAACATGATCTAAAAGAAATAAAAACAAGAAGTTTCATATTTTATAATGCTTTTGATTGTATATAAAAATATAGAAATAAAATTATTATCTTGAACCTGAAAAAAGTATTTATCATTGAAAGGATTAATTTAATATTTGCCAAAAATTCAGCAGAGAAATATTTATACTTTATTTATAAAGAGAATTTCAGATGTAAGCACTTATCTGTTAGGAAATAATCAGTTTCACTTGGCTTTCAAAGGGTCTCAATGACCTTTAGTCACTCAGGTGGAACTGAGCATAAGCTGCTTTTCCATTTCATGGGATAATGAGCAGTTAGTTAAATGGTCTAACTACATAGTAATTGTGGCAGAACAAATTTTATTTTTTAATGATTTTTGATATAGTAAAATTACTTATTATATTTCATCTTATTCCACAAAATTTAAAACGTTATTAATTCAGAAAAGAATTTTACACTGATGTGAATGGAGATAAATTGAATTTTTCTATTTTTTCATTATTATTTGCAATTTGTAAACGTTATTGCACTAACCCCATCTGGAGATCTAAAGAGTACAATATTTCAGAGCACAGTCATATCAATATAAATATATGAATAGCTGATAAAACTATGATGTCTAGTATGGAAACCACTAGCTAAGTGGCTATTTGAAAATGAATTTAAAATCCAATTCCACATTCATACTAGATGAATTTCAATTCCATTTCTAGGATCAGGATCTTAAAATTGCTTACATTACTGCTTCCATCTAAAAACACATTCAAAATATGGATCTTATAACTTTCTATGGCTTTAATTATGCCCCCCCCCCAAAAAAAAGATATGTTAAAGTTCCCAAACCCAGTGCCTATGAATGTAATCTTATTTAGAAATAGGGTCTTTGTGGATATATTTAGGTTAATACGAAGTCATGCTAGATTAGTTTGGGGCCTAAATCAAATGCCTGGAATCCTTATCAAACTGGTCTAGAAGGCTTTATTGCCCCCATAATTTATTATGGAATTAATCCATTGTGTATTTGCACCAGGTCAGTTCTCTGAAGGGAACCTGCATGGTATCCAAATCAGATTGAACATTACAAAAAGAGGGTACTTTGCACACAAGTAGGCAATACACAGAGTGTACATGAAAACAAAAGCAGAGATTTCAGTTATACTGCCACAAACCAAGGATTGTCAAAAATTGCTGGTAACCTTCAGAAGCTAGAAGTGGTGAGCAAAGATTCTTCTTAGAACCTTAAAATCATGCAGCGCCTGCCAAAATCTTGGTTTCAAAATCCTAGTTTCCAGAACTGTCACACAATAAATGTCTGTTGCTGTAAGCTGTGAGTTTGTGGTAATTTCTAATGATGGACCTAGAAAACCAATGCATAGTCTGATAATTTATAAAGACTGATCCATTGAGAAATTTAGAATCAAGTGTGAAAGACTGAAACCCCAGGGTTTCCTCCCAAAAGGCTGATTATCTATGCCCAACTAGTATCATTTCATGATACTAGCAGCTTGCTTGCCCTTAGAGTGATAGAAGTAAATGGAGCATAAGCTTGTTTCTGCTGACCTTCAGCACTCATATGAAGTGTAACACAATCAGTGAATATTAAAAAATCTAAATAATATGAACTGAATTGACCTGAATTTTGTACTAATCTTTATTCTTTCTAGTTACATAATGCTTCACAGATTTTGAGCCATATTGATAAATATTTTCATTTGATCTTCACAAGAACCATCAGATCTAGGCTGGCTAGATCTAACTCATAAAAAATGTAGATTGTGCATTCCTTAAGGACAGAAGTGTTGTTTTATAGTTTTACTTATAAATATAAAATTATTATTATGCACTAAGAAAATTTTTATTTTGTTTTGAGTGAGTCTCCATTTCTTAAAAAGCTCAGTCTATAGTGATTTTTAACTCTATGTAATTCTATTTCATTTTTCTCTTTATTTCCATCTTCCCATATTGCTTTGAGGAGTAAAAGTAGTAATTTCTTATTAGGAATAGATCATTTCTGCCATGAGCTCATGGGTAACTCAACTAATTTATAAAATATTCCTCAGTAATATACAGCATTTCTTTTACATTTACTGATTCAATGTTAGGTGAAAAGATCTACCAATTTAGATAAGTTAAGCAAGTTATTCAAGCACAATATCAAAAGAATTAACTCATATAGAAAGGGAGGAGCTAAATATTCATTTTGATTATCTTTTGTGAATTTTTAGAACAGGTATTATTAACTTTGTTGCTGAGACCTAAGTAAATTAAAAAATAAGCAAAATAAAATTTCCTTGAATGGTTAAGATCATCTCATGCATTGTATTTAGGTAACAATACAGATTTTTAGAAGTCTAAAAAGTTATCCAAAAGGGGCAATAATTCTTATTCTGGGCCTCTCTGCTGCCCAGTGTTCATCAATATATGATAAAATAATCCATATCTTTGTTTATTTGCCTAAGAGAGCTTTCCCACCCTAACAGCAATTTTTAAAGAGCCTAAGTGCATATTCTATGCAATATAACTTCACACAAAACTGAAGCAAAGTGATCTTATTACAAGATTGGATGGCAAATGGACATTTTCTAGACATAAAATAGAGCTAAAAATAGATGTAAAACAGCTGGAGTTCAGAGTTATAGAGTCTATATTTCCATGCACCTTTAGGTGTGACACTCTTTTGACTAGATGTTAGTGTCCTCCAGGAACTTTCAGGTACTTGGCTAGGAAGTAGCTCCAGAACCATCATAAAATAATGCACCAGGAGAGAATGTGCTCAGATCCAAAACCAAGTGCCCCACATTCAAACAGTTTATTATGCCCAGAATGCCTTACAAATAAAACATAAGTTTGGTTTTATAAGGTGACATAAAAGATTGTTGCTTTAGAGGCAAACTGATCTAGAAAGCTTTATTGCCCCCATAACTTATTATGGAATTAATCCACTGTGTGTTTGCACCAAGTCAGTTCTCTGAAGGGAACCTGCATGGCATCCAAATTATACTGAGCATTGCAAATGGAGAATCCCAAATGGAGTACTAAGCACACTTCAAAAAGCCAAGCATATGGACTCAGTTATAGTTTCTGAATGGTTTCACTTGAGTCATAAGATTAATAAAAAAAATAAAGAGAGAGAGAGAGAGAAAGAGAGAGAGAGTAAAAAGCAGCCATGGCTATTTTTTTCTACCTAATGTCTGTAAATAATCTAGAAAGAAACCATTTTTGGTTGTTAAAATACAAAAGCAAGTTATTTTATTTCAAAGACTCTTCAGCAAGGACTTAAAATTCCCCATAAAATTACACAAAAAATATTTGGATAAAAATGTCAGAGAAAACATGCTGAGGCATTTATTCTAAGCTATTTGGAAAGATACTAGCTAATTCTCTTTTTAAATTTCTTTATTAAGGTATTACATATGTATCTTCATCCCTTCATTAACCCTCAACCTCCCCACTCATGGCCTCACACCCCTGGTGTCCTTGTCCATTGGTTAGGCTTATATGCATGCATACAAGTCCTTTGGTTGATCTCTCCTCCTTACCCTCATTTTCTCCTACCTTCCCTCTGAGATGGTAGTTTATTGATCAAAATTTGCTGACTGCACCTCTAAGATTACATGGTTTGTATGACTAAACATGTAAAAGTTGCTGTTTTTGATAAATAAGTGAGCATTATAAGTCAGCAAAAATCAGGTTAGTGAGCAGAAAAACTAAATTTGGATACTTCCTCTACCATTAACCAATAACTTGAACCCTACAGAAATCTTTATCTTCAACTCTAAATTAGGAAAAATAATCACCATCTGAGTATTAAATGTTAATGATAGGATGAAATAAGGTAGTATTTGTAAAAACATTTAAATATCTAAATTATATGCATAAGATATTTTACTAATGTACTTATTTTATTATAAATGATTCATGCAACTAAGTTTAATACCATTTTTAGCTTTCTGGGAAAAAATAAATTCCTACTTAACAATAGTATCTTTTTTGTGATTCATAATACCTAAATTATGTCATGAATACATTGGCATGTGTTAATAAGTTATTAATCATTATTAATTATTAATATACAATATATATGCTGAAAGTATATAATACATTAAATATGCACATACCCAAGGACAATAATGCTTAAAATGAGTATCATTCCCTATATGTAGATATATACATAGTCATATCCATATAACTTTATAAACCATCTCTATATATACATGTTCATTTAAAATTAATAGACACAAGCAGAATCTAGAAATTACATCTATGTGATTAAAAATACATTTTAAAAAAATGGGTCTGATGAGCGGATCTTCCCTTTAAAATTTCACCCAAAAAGTGAGTTTCAAATAAATGTATTTCTTCTCTAGTAAATTTCTCTCCAAAGTTTTATTTTCTTTTTAATACCTTTCATATGTCATATGAAAGTGAAGTCACTCTCCTCCAGGCATTAGGATGAGGTAGGGGGAAAGTGTTCCCTCTGCTCTCCAGGTCACATCCTGCTTTATGTCTGATACACCTTTGAGACCCATCTGGCCATTCTTTTCTTTTCCAATTATTTTATTGACAAAACATCTTAGTAGCTTCAACTTTGCTTTAACAGTATTTCTTACTTATGTTAACTTGTAAAATAGACCTTAGCTTTCAATCATATTCTTAGACATTTCATCTCTATCCTTGAAAGCCCTGTAATTTATTTTTCTCTGCCTCCTCTCTGCTACTGCAAGCCTGGAATTTGACCCATAATTTCAACTAAAGAAAGACCCCATTCACCTATCACTTTTGAAACGTTTAACCAAACACTCTTAACTAGTCAAAAGTCAGCCATAGGAGAGCCTCCTACTGGGCATCTTCAGGGCTGCGTGGCTCACTGACAGCCGTGGGAAGGCTCTCCTTAAGCGTGTCCGATCGCCCTGGTTTATGTCTCCTACGTTACACTGGAAAAGCCGCCATCAGGTCACTGGCTGGGCCTTCACAGCTGAACCCGAGAGATGTGAAGTGTAAACAGTGATTAAGTGCCTGCACGATTCTCAGATTTCCAGAGCTCCAGCCTCACAGGTGCTCACCTTGCAGCTGGAATAAGGTCTAATTTTATCAGAAATTAGTTATCTATTTTAATTGTGGCAAGTGTAAGGTATTGACTGAAGGGATTTGTTCATTAGTGCTAACGTAGAAAAAGCTGTTAAATTGATCAAAATTTATTTTGTTTCCCTCTCATCAATGTTTCTGACTTTCTATCCTTCTCTCTTCCTCTCTGTGAAAAATCAATAAAATATATATTTTTAAAAATAATAAAAAATAAAATAATATAAATAAACAAAGACTCATGAATCCTTCTCATGTTTGCAAGAAATCTCCATCCTGCAGCTAGATTTTATAGATTTTATAGATTATCTTCTGGGCCCAGGCAAAATGTAAAAAAGCAATAATAATGATGATGGCATATTGTCTTAAACAGATGAATACACCTAATTTACCCATAGCATGCTGAGCAGTATAAAGAACACATCAAGATGTTGAAGGATATGAATCTTTTGTTTGATGATTTAGACAACTGAAGATGCTTCACTTGAAATATACTTGTGATTTCTATTTTTAGGTACTTTGAAGAGCCCTCTGTAGAAAATGGATACAATTAAATACAGAGGGCAAAGTCGTGGCTACAGAGTAAAAATATACCACAGCAGATTTCAATTCAAAAGAAGACGAAACTTCCTAGTCAGTGGATCATATGAAATTTTTAAGTTATAACTGATATTTATTACTAAGTGTTCAAGAAGAGTTGAGTGAACATTTTCTATAGTGGCTGTGGTGATAATTTCCAAAATGAATGGAATTTTGTATTAAATGGGCATTATGATCTTTTTGATGCTAAGCTTTAATGATCCTAACATCAAATGAAGTGTGAGTGTACAAAGGAAATATGTCTTTGGTTTGGTATACTGAAAAGTGTAGGTTTTATTATTTGAGAACCAGTAGTTAAATCCTATACTACCTATTTACTACCCATTTTGGTAAATAGATTAAACTCCATTATAACTTCCTCATCCCTAAATAAGAAATATGCAATATCAAACTATTATGGTAAGGATTAAATTAATGGAAAACTCTAGGGATAGTGTCTGGAATATTACAAATATTCAATAAAAGCTAACTAGCATTATTACTATCTTTACACATGTTTAGGTACTTGATATGACTTTCAAAGTACCAGTACACCTGACACGTAACTCAAGCAGCTAATGTGTGTGTGAACAATATTAACTGGTTCTGCCTTTCTTCCTCTTGCCTCCACTATTAAATCCAACCTCTAGTTGTGCTATGCTGGCAACATTGCAACAGTCTAACCTGCCTTTTCTCCCCGCAAACTTGTTTTAATCTTTCCACCAATATTACATATTGGGTTGCATAAGGCAATTTCTATTTTAGATCTTTACAGCTGATTCATACTTTGAATATGAAAAAAATAGTCAATTTTATGATAGATAAGGATGTTACCTTGAAGATTAAACCCAATTATTTAAACAAAGACTCATCCCGAAGCTGGTTTGGCTCAGTGGATAGAGCATCAGCCTGCGGACTGAAAGGCCCCAGGTTCGATTCCGGTCAAGGGCATGTATCGTGGCTGCGGGCACATCCCCAGTAGGGGGTGTGCAAGAGGCAGCTGATCTATGTTTCCCTCTCATCAATGTTTCTGACTTTCTATCCCTCTCTTCCTCTCTGTGAAAAATCAATAAAATATATATTTTAAAAAATAATAATAATAAATAAAATAATATAAATAAACAAAGACTCATGAATCCTTCTCATGTTTGCAAGAAATCTCCATGCTGCAGCTACACTGGCTGGTGTGTGTGTGTGTGTGTGTGTGTTTTCAAACATGAGTATTCATGTTTGCTTTCCTTCCATTAGCCCTGTTTGCAGTCCTGAAGTTCTACCTACACCATTCAGTTACTATGAGGACTACCCAGCCAAATCCTCTCACTCCATTAAAACTTTTCTCAAAACACAGGTTTTCCATGGAGCCTTTCCAGATGAACACCAAACCCACAGACCACCCTGCTAACGAGTTTATACATATCTTGTTTTACTAAATGTATGTCTCTTGCTTGAGTATCTGCATAGTTTTACCCAGAAACTTTTAATGTATATTCTGTATTTCCTAACATTCCTATTCCTGGGTTATGTGTGTAATCAACACCGAACACATAGCTGATCCTATATCTTTTAAATATTTACTAACCTTTCATTTGTGAGAAGCACTAAGTTTTACAATTCACTAAGGGATTGGAAATCAAATCTATAAAACAAAGCAAGTATTAATAAATGAGATTGGTAGGGAGCGTTTGATAATGTTTAGAATTATAACAAAATATGAAGTTATAAATGTTTGTGTATGCTATAAAGAGAGAGAGTGATTGTTCATATCATGCATATTGTTCTAGGTCTTTCTTAATATAAAAAGCAAAAGTTACTTCATACACATATTATAGATAGTTTTTGATGCTAAAATCATATTTTTGTATAAAGGAAACAGCTTCCTTACTTAAAATGACTTTTGGGATAAACTCTTAACATCCTTGACTAGACATCCAGGAATAATTAATTAGTTAGATGATTTTTTAGTCAAGAAATTTTAAGATGAATATATAACATTGGCCATAGAATTACTGTAATTAGTAAAAGAAATAATGCTGTGGTAAACAGACTAATAGTCCCCTCTCTAACCTTTTGTACCTGTGCATATGTTACTTTATGTCCAAAGGAACTTTGCAGATATAAGGACCTTGGGATGGTTTTTTTGGCCTGCCCATTGCATAGATGACCCAGTGTAATCATGAGGTTCCTAAAGGAGTTAGAGAAGTTATGTGATGGTAACAGAGAGTGCCACCGTGATGTGAGAGAAATTTAAAGATGCTATGATGCTTTAGCTGGTTTGGCTCAGGATACTGTCAGTCTGCTGACTGAAAGGCCCCGTGTTTGATTTCCATTCAAGGGCACATGCCTGGGTTGCCAACTCCATCCCCAGTAGGGGGTGTGCAGGAGGCAGCTGTTCAGTGATTCTTTCTCATCATTGATGTTTCTATCTCGCTCTCCTTCTCCTTTCCTCTCTTAAATCAATAAAAACATATTTTTAAAAAATAAAGATGCTAGGGAACCAAGATGGCAGCATAGGTAAAACACCTATCTTGCTGTCATACTCAACAATTTTAATACTACAACTTAACGAAAGAACAAACACCTTCCAGAATCAACAGAAAGCTGGCCGAGTGAAAATTCCACAAATAAAAGTGAAAAGACACTGTGATTCAGAGGAGCAGCGGCGGACAGCATTGAAAGATTCCTGCGGAAAGAGGTTTGGAGCGCGCACCAGCGGAGAGGGTGGGCGGCTGAAAACTGGCCAGTTTTCTCGAACAGGGAGACAAAGATGTCCCACTGTACTGATTCTCCAGCTTTAGGCGAAGTCCAGGGAACCCACTATCATACGGGGTGAAAACTGGACAGTGGGAGGGCACGCCGAAACTCGGGGGCTGCAGGGGTCTCCCGGCTTGTGGAGAAGGCAGTTTGAAAAAACAGCTTGACTGTGTGACCACGCAGAGAGCGCTCTGCGACTTGCTTTCTCATTCAGAAAACCATCAGTCTGCTTTGTTTTACGACCGTGGGTGAGACATTGGGCATGCAGAGTCATTTGGGGAGAGTCTGAATTCCCTGGCAGCCAGTGGAGCTCCACAGCAGCTCTCTCTCAGAGGTGCTGGCGGCCATTGCCCCTGGAACAGAGTCCCTGGGGCCGCATAGGGCGGAGCTAACACTGTCTGCTTGGCCCAGAGACTCCGCCCATCCAACCTGAGCACAGCTGAGCTTCACAGACAATTGGCCTGGAGGTCAACCCCTCCAAGTGCTAACAATAATTAACCTGAGCTTAACTTCAGCAAGACTGTGCAACCCATATCCACCTCAGGTCACTGGGGAGGTTGAGCCACTGTCCCTAGTAGGAAGTCTACCACACAAAGCTAATTGACCAACTCAGGGAAGCAGCCACCATGCAGAGACATGGAAAGAAATCAGATGTGAAAGAAATGGAGGAAAAAAAACATTATAGGATTTTTCAAGAGGCTCCAACAAAAGGTCGAGGCCTATAAGGAATTAAGCAAGACCGCAAAGGAAATGAATGAGTCCTACAAGGAAATGAACGAGACCCTCAAGGATATGAATGAGACCTGCAAGGAAATGATCAAGACTAATGTGGAAATGAAGGAAACCCTCAAGGATATAAAGGAAACTCTCAAGGATATGAAAAAGGACCAACCAGAAATTAAGCATACATTGACTGAAATAAAAAATATTATACAAAGACCTAAGAGTGCTCTGGAGCACCCCAAGAACCAAGTTAAAGATTTGAAATACAAAGAGGGAAAATCCACTCAGCAGGAAAAAAAAAGAAACCAAAAGAATCCAAAAAATTGAAGATAGTGTAAGGGGCCTCTGGGACAACCTCAAGCATACCAACATCCGAATTATAGGGGTGCCAGAAAAAGAGAGAGGCCAAGACAATGAAAACCTATTTGAAGAAATAGTGACTGAAAACTTTCCACACCTGGTGAAAGAAATTGACTTAGGAGTCCAAGAAGCACACCGAACCCCAATATATAGGAACCCTAAGAGGACCACACCAAGGCACATCATAATTAAAATGCCAAGAGCAAAAGACAAAGAGAGAATATTAAAAGCAGCAAGAGAGAAACAGTTGGTTACCTATAAGGGAGCACCCATAGGATTGTCAGTGGATTTCTCAACAGAAACGATGCAGGCCAGACGGGAGTGGCAAGAAATATTCAAAGTGATGAATAGCAAGAATCTACAACCAAGATTACTCTATCCAGCAAAGCTATCATGCAGAATTGAAGGCCAGATAAAGTGCTTCGCAGATAAGAAAAAGCTAAAGGAGTTCATCACCACCAAACCAATATTATATGAAATGCTGAAAGATATTCTTTAAGAAGAGGAAGAAGAAAAAGATAAAAGTGTAAATTAGGAACAACAAATACACATCTATCAACAAATGAATCTAAAAATCAAGTGAATTAATAAGCTGATGAACAGGATAAACTAGTGAATGTAACAGAATCACGAACATAGAGAGGGAATGGACTGACAACTCTTGGGGAGAAAGGGGTGTGGGAAGTGCAGCAAGAGACTGGACAAAAATCATGCAACTATGGGAGAGGACAGTGGAGGGGGGTGAGGGCGGAGGGTGGGATGGGTTCCAGGTGGAGGGGAACTATAGGGGGGGAAAAAGGGAACAATGTAATTAATAAACTGAACAATAAAGATTAAAAAAATAATAAAATCCACAAAAAATAAAAAAATAAAGATGCTATGCTGATGGTTTTGAAGATGAGGAAAGCAGTCATAAGTCAATGCATTCAGGCAATCTTCAGAAGGTGGACAAGGCAAAAAAAAAAAAAACAAACCCACAAACAAACAGATTTTTCCTCAGAAACCTATTAAAGTCTTGATTCCCAGTAAAAGCCATTTCAAATTTCTGACCTCTAGAAGCCTAATATATATAAACAGCTAGGTGGCATCATGACTGAACGAGTGCATGGACACCTCTCAGTCCTCCCTCCCTGCCAGCCTCCAGCTGCTCACCATGGGAGGGTGGCTGGCGGCAGAGAGGGACTGGGGACTATTGAGCCGCAGTGGTGGGCTGCTTTGCTGGGTGGCCATGAACTTAGTAAAGCAGTCACACAGGCAGCAGTGAGTTTCACGAAGCAGTCGTGGGGTGGGGGAGTTTCACAGTGTCCAGTGGCGAGGTTTGTGGGGCACCAGCAAGTTTCAGGGAGCAGTATAGGGACAGGGGGAAGCCTCGTGGAGCAGTGGCATCGCAGAGTGTCCTGGGCTGGGAGCATCATGTGGAGTCGTAGGGTGGCAGAGGCCATGCAACAGAGGCCAGGCTAGGCCTAGGGACACTAACCGTGCACTATTTCATGTGCACTGGGCCTCTAGTATTAAGATAAAAAAAATTGTGTTGTCTTAAGTTACTATGTTTATGGTAATTTACTAAAGAAGCAATAGGAAACTAAACACTAAATAATGATTTTATTCAAATCGTTAACTCCTGCACATAAGTTAAGTATAGAAATGAAGCAACCTACAGATTTTTTTTCCCTGTGATGATAATTGCCAATGAAGAAATTGTCAGGAAGTCAGAAGAAAAGGATAAAACAGGACATTTGAAGCCAGTCCCTTTCAAACTGTAGCAAGGACTGGCTTCATAAACATGTGATCGGTGAAGTCATGCTTATGAAGTTGCTTAGAAAGGACCCGGCCTTGTTTTAATGGCCCACTGCCACATCTTAAAACCCTTAACAATTCTTATAAAGGTCTCCTGCATTTTTATTTCGCACTGAGTCAGAGGAATTATATAGTCAATCTTGGCATAGCCTTGCTGTTTACAGTTATTGTAATACTCAATTCACTCAGAAAGACAAGAGCAATAACATGTAACAACAACATATGGGAGGAAAAAGGAGGAAGTGGAGGAGGAGGGGGAAGAGGAGAAAAAGTAAAAAGGCAAGGCTATGCAACATCTCCAGGAATATTCTCTATATGTTATCTTCCCCTCCTCTTCCAACTTTTACCTCAGAGAATGTGTAACCAACAATAATGGAAGCTTTTCATTTGGTGGAGTTAAGAAAGTAAAATATATTTCTCAACCTTCAATTCAACATATTTTTATTGAACTACAGAGTTCGTGATACAATTTAAAAGCTGCAATAACCTAGAGAACTATTGGGTGATAAGTTGAGTTATACACTTAACACAAAATGCCATCCTATGAAAATTATTAGGAAATTTCAATTACTGAGAAATCTATAAAAATGAACCAATAACAACTAAATAAAACCAGCAGGAAAATTTAAACCTGATGGTATTTGGATAAGATAACTATACATTACAAAACCACATATCATTATCATCAAATACCAACTTTACCCTGTTATTTCATAAAATATTCTTGCTTTCTGAAATCCTAACCAAGACTGATCCTTTCTGTTAAAAATGAAAGACTATTCCTCATTAGATGTCCTTTGATGAAATCTATAATTCCAATAGAACACTAAAATAAATTTGTAGAGAAAAGTTTCTAAATATGGCATAATAATATATATACATACATATATATTTAAAATCATGTGTGCAACCATTAAGTGCCATTTGTTATATATTTAGGAAATGAATAATTCATAAGCTTAAATTTAAATTAGCAAAGAAAAATATTTCTTTAGACTACTGACTTGTCAGTAGTAATAGCTGCTTTATTTTAGAGAAGAAATCCCGAAAGTACAATATTTGTAACCAATTTTGCTAGAATAATTAATAAAGCCAGTTTTCAAATTATTCAACAATAAAAGTAAAATATTGTATTTGGTTTAACCTAATGCAAAGTAGGTTCTTCAAAGTGCTGCCTAAAATCTTTTTTGAAAATATATTATGTTCTCCTATTCAATGGGTTATCTTTTCTGTTTGTTGATGGTTTTCTTTGCTGTGCAAAACTTTTTAGTTTGATGTAGTCCCATTTGTTTATTTTGTTGGTTTGTTTCTCTTATCCTAGAGATATACCAGAAAAAAAATATTGTTATGAGAAATGTCTGATATTTTACTCCCTATGCTTTTTTCTAGGATTGTTATGGTTTCAAATCTAACATTTAAGTATTTAACCCATTTTGAGTTTATTCTTGTGCATGATGTAAGAAGGCGATTTAGTTTCTTTTTTCTTTTTGAACTTATCTTTCCAATTTTCTGGACACAATTTATTGAGTAGACTAGGGGCCTGGTGCACGTAATTTGTGCACTGGGGTGGGTGATCCTTCAGCCCAACCTGCCTCCTCACACATCCTGGGAGCCCTCTGGCCAAGGCTTTAGGCCTTGGGCACCCAGCCATTGCCATTCAATGGGGCAGATGGCTGGCTCCATTCCTGCCCTACCCCCCACCCCTCTGGCCAGGGCCTTAGCCCTAGCCAGCTTGCCTCCAGCTAGCATGGGCCTCAGCCCTGCCTGTTCAGGCCCTGGCCGCCTTGGACACTCCCCCCCAGACCTCCCCAGGCCCCCCCACAGCCCAGGCCACCTCAGCCACTCCCATCCGTGGCCCAGGCAGCCTCAGCCATGCCCCCCACAGACTGGGCTGCCTCAGCCATACCCCCACGCTCCTGATTGGCTGGTGAGCATGTCTGGTGAGCGTGGCTTATGGGCGTAGCGAAGGTATGGTCAAATTTGCATATTACTCTTTTATTATATAGGATTATCTTTACCCCATTGTATGTTTTTGTCTCATTTGTCAAATATTAATTGGCCATAAAGGCATGAGTTTATTTTGGGACTTTCTTTTCTGTTTCATTTACTTACATGTCTGTTTTTATGCCAGTATCATGCTGTTTTGATTTCTATGGCCTTATAGTATAGTTTAATATCAGGTAGCATGATTCCTCCAATTTTTGTCTTCTTTATAAAGATTTCTGAGGCTACTCAGTGTCTTTTGTAGTTCCATATAAATTTTTGGAATATTTGTTCTAGTTCTGTGAAATATACCATTTATATCTTGATAGGAATTTCATTAAATCTATACATTTCTTCTGGGTAGTATGGACATTTTAATGATGTTACATCTTCCTATCCACGAACAAGATATATACTTGTACTTACTGTAACTTCTTCAATTCCTTTCTTCAGTGTTTTGCAAATTTTTAAGTGCAGATCTTTTATAACATTGGTTAAATTTGTTCTTAGGTATTTTATCCTTTTTGAGGTCATTGTGAATGGGATTGTTTTCTTAGTTTCCCTTCCTGATAATTCATTCTATCTGATAAGGGGTTAATATCGAAGATTTATAAGGAACTTATAAAACTCAACACCCCAAAAATAAGCAATGCATTTTAAAAATGAGCCAAGTGACCTGAATAATTCAGACACTTCTTCAAATAGAACATATGGATGATCAATAAACATATTAAAAAGTGCTCAAGGACACTGATTGTCAGAGAGATTCAAATG
Source organism: Antrozous pallidus (assembly GCA_027563665.1). Lineage (NCBI taxonomy): Eukaryota > Metazoa > Chordata > Mammalia > Chiroptera > Vespertilionidae > Antrozous > Antrozous pallidus. The sequence continues at coordinate 52,906,416 of CM050521.1, forward strand.
AAAACTACAAGGAGATGTTGCATCACAGCTGTAAAATGGCTACCATCAATTCATCAACAAGGATGTGGAAAAAGAAAACCCTCAGGCACTACTGGTGGGAATATGGCCACTATGGAAAGTAGTATGGAGTAACCTCAAAATTTTTAAAAATAGAACTAATTATCCAGAGATTCCATTTCTGGGAATTTATTCAAAGAAGCTAGACACACTGACTCTAAAGAATATATGCACTCCTATGTTCATTGCAGTGTTATTTACAACAGCTGAGATTTGGAAGCAGCCCAGGTGTCCATCAATAGATTAGTACATAAAATAGCTGTGGTATAATTTACACTATGAAATACTACTTGGCTGTAAAATGGAAGAAAATTTTATCCCTTGCGTTAAGTAAAATAAGCAAGTGAGAGAAAAACAAATACCATATGATTTCACTCATATATGGAATCTAATGAACAAAATAAACAATAGAAATAGACTCAAACAGAGGACAGGTTGACAGCTATCAGGAGACTGGGTTTGAGGGCTGGTTAGGAGGGATGGAGGAATTGAGCAAAACAGAAAAAACCCATGGGCATGGACAACAGTGTGGTGATTAGGGGAGGTAGGAGAGATTCTACGGTGAATAAATGGTGATGGAAGGAGACTTGATTTAGTGTGGTGAACACACAATATAGTGTACAGATGATGTGTTATGGAGTTGTGCACCTGAAATCTGTATAATTGTATTAATCAGTGTCACCGCAATACATTCAATTAAAAGGAAGAAAAATTAATAAAAGAAAGGTCCTTGCTCCGTATCATAAGGTATATGATAAGTACTGTTCAAACTACTCTTTATAAGTTGTTTTACAAGGAAAGAAAGTAACTTACCTCTCAAAAACATATGTTATATAACATTTTTCAATTGTAAATATTGTAGTTGAGAAATTGAATTGAGAAAAAAATATCTGGGTTTTGATAGCCAGTTATTTTGTGTGTGGCTTAGTCAAGTCATTAAATATGTCTGGATCCTTTTTTTTTATTCATCTACCAACAAGAAATCTGGACCAAATTGTTTCTAGTGTACTTCCCAACTCATTTCCATATTACTTCCAGAGGAATTAAGGAATATCTCCAAGAAGAAGTTAGTATTGCTCTGACTGGCTTAAGAAAAATGATGAATCATGGAAGTGAGATGCTTGCTTTTAAAATTCTAGTTTCTCTTGAATAAAAATAGATGTTAACATTATTCAAGTTCAGAAAGAATCTAAGGAAAATGCTCTAAAATTCAAGATTTATAGAGACACCTGTGGTACCTATAATTTAGACTCAAATGAGCACAAACATAACTGTTGTCTTGTAAATACAGTAGTAAAATGTGTTGTTCAGTTAAAAGTAATTTTCCATTAACTTTGAGGGTAGTTTCTTTGTTCTTTCATACTAATGTAGACTTAGTCTAAAAAGCATCACTGTGTTGTGAGAAATCTACTGGCAAATTGATTGTCCTATCATTTTTTTTTTTCTAACCACAGACAAGAAGGACATTTTTAAATGAATTATCCACAACCCTCATCTTGAATAAAATATCTTATTTTTTCTTACAATTTAAAACAACTCTTACAAAAATGTTTATTTGACTTTAAGAAGTAGTTTACAATCTCCCAACTAAATAAAGCCCATACATTTTAACCTGTCATTCAAGAGCCTATACAACTTGGCGCCAACCTATCTTTAGAGCTTTATCTCCTCCGACCCGTTTGACACATCCCAAACTCCTAAACCATTTACTTTACTAAATATGTTTTGTGTTTTCCTGCTCACCTATCTTCCTGTCTTGAATGTCTTCCAAGCTGTCTGCATTTATAAGTCTAACCTACCTCAAGGCTGATCTAGTTCTAGGTCATTAATAAAAACATCCCAGATCCTGTTCTCTCCCACACCCCCATCTTCCCTTGCCACATCATTGTCAGAAATTATCTCGCTGTCCTCTGCTCTTCAGAAATAATCTCCTTTTTATAGTCCTAAGATTATTTAGCACATCCAAATATATACTAAGAGAAGTTCCCTGATGGGGTTTTTTAAAGATTTTTGAAGCCAGAAAGTATATATTTTAGCTTTCTTCCCAGTATCATTAAGCCTAAGTTTGAGATCATGCATACAAAATAATATGTGAATGAGTATATAACTAGTAAAAGGGAATGAAGGGCATATTGTGGCTTTTATTATAGCAATATTACAGGCTAAAATAGATTTCAATGTTATGGTTCAACCATAATTGTTTATGTAATCTTAAATTATCAAACATAATTGTTTTAGGACTGTCATAAGATTTTATATCAATGTAAGAAATACCAGTTTTAAAACTCCACTCTTTGAAATCTTTACAATCCTAGAAGACAAGTCATTACTCTTTAACCCTCCTCTCCTTGGACTTATCCCAAGGCTGTAATAATGTTTTATTAATTATATATAGATTTATATTTTCAAAGCACTTTAGAGCCATTAATTTGTTAAGCCAAAGAGCATACAGTAGAACAAGGTGAGTGTGATTAAATGCAGTTGACAGATAAGAAAACAGCAGAAATGCAAAAGTGGTCTTTTCACAGCCAGGGGCAGTCTGGAGTTTCTTTGAGTGTTAGAACTACATTTTTTTCCCTTTCAAAAACAACTAAATATTGACCTACACTTATTTGTTTAATTTTAATTAATGTTCATTTCTATAGTCAAACAAAGTTAGGAACAAATATTATGTTAATGGTCTTTAGTTCAAATATATGACTAAGTTTAAAATGAAATTTTAAATTTTCACTGTTTTAATTTTTGAGAAAAAAATACTATTCTCTGTTTCTGGTTTAAATGTCTGAAGATACTGATCAATAATCACGCATTATAATTCTTCAAATATCACTGAAAAAGTAATCATCAGTACCTAGATAAATAAAATGAAACCTACAACTGCATTTTATGGTGATTGTCATTTGCACTGGGTTAAAGAAAAATCTTTCTAAAAGAATTTTTTAACTCTAATGTTATGAGCAAATACATATGTATATGATAAAAATATCACCTCTAAAACGTAATATGCATTTGTCTTCAGATATATAAATTTTTCCAAAGATAACTTTTCCCTTCAAAGTTTTAGTTACACTTGTCATTGCAAAATTGCTTTGAGAGTAGATTTTCTTCCTTTATGTTCAAGGTTGTGATTTTAGGCAATGTGGTAATAAATTATTTGAAGTTCTTTTCTCCATACTTTTGGACCAAACAATCTCTAAAGAAATTGTCTGTTCCTAGTCAGCATCTCAGGAATGTGTAAAGTTATTTTACCCCAGTGGGGATGAGGGCTTTTCTCCTTTATTTATGGCTGGCACTTTTATGCTTTTGACTCACACAACCACTCTCTCACTGTGAAGCCAATCATATTTCCTGAGAGGTTAAGATAATTTACCATTGTTGGATATATTTTTTCCCTCATACTGATGCAAAGAATTAGACACATGACTCCTATTAGTGTCAATTCTAGTGATCTATAATGTAAAAATCAGGACTTTGCATAAAAATCATCTGCTTACTTTGATTCAAAATCTTTAAAGTGCTTGCATATGTCTAGATACTCGGGAATTGGTTCACAGGCACAACAGAAGAAGATAGAACTGATCTACATAATGTTGATACGAAGTGGTCACCTGCATGGGGAGGGGACTGAATTGACTGTGAACCCACACATGTTTAACCTTCTGTTAATGTTTCCTTTAAATTTATTATCTAGAGCTAACAAAAGCACTAAGGATTTATAACAGATGAGTAATTAGAATATACAGATTCTATCTAAATTGCCCATACCAATTACAGAAATTTCTTCATCATAATTGTATGCAACATTTTCTTTTTAGTATCACTTTAGTCATTTTCACATATTCACAAAAGAAATTACCAATACTTCAAATACTATCAGTGACATGGAGCTTCCTTTGAATTTAGTGTGTAGATCTAAAATCTAAAGTGATTGATATCTGCAAAAAAAAAAAAGAAGAAGAAAGGAAAGGAAAGGAAAGGAAAGGAAAGGAAAGGAAAGGAAAGGAAAGGAAAGGAAAGGACGAACAAAAGAAAGAAAGAAAGAAAGAAAGAAAGAAAGAAAGAAAGAAAGAAAGAAAGAAAGAAAGAAAGAAAGAAAGAAAGAAAGAAAGAAAGGAGGGAGGGAGGGAGGGAGGGAGGGAGGGAGGGAGGGAGGGAGGGAGGGAGAGAGAAAGAAAGAAAGAAAGAAAGAAAGAAAGAAAGATAGAAAGAAAGAAAGAAAGAAAGAAAGAAAGAAAGAAAGAAAGAAAGAAAGAAAGAGGGAGGGAGGGAGGAAGGGAGGGAGGAAGAAAGGCTCATTCTCTAAAGCAAATAACATAGGTTGCACTTTTTAAATCGAATTTATTGAGGTGATACCGGTTAACAAAATTATACAGATTTAAAGTGCATAATTTTACAACACATCATGTGTATACTGTATTGTGTGTTCACCACCCCAAGTCAAGTCTCCATCCATCCAGGTTAAACTTTTAAATGTCTTCAATCCCCTCTCCTTTCAAGTATCTTGAGGGAAGTGAGAGTGCAAGGGTCAAACCTGCATCTGAGTTTCATTACAAGACACTGTCCTGGGATTCCTCTTGAGACCTTTTTTCCTTCAAGTTACAGCATGTGTTATGCTTAAAGGTGGAAAGGCTGTTTTCTTCCTCCACATCCCTGGGAACCCAGGCATCTTGCCTCATTTAGGTACTTTGATGTTTTCATTGGAGTTGGGGCTACTAGAGGAATTGATTTAAGAGAGACTTCTGTTTTAGCATTATGATTGCTTTAAATGGCAAAGTAATTGGCAAATGGCTGGCGCAAGTGAAATATTTCTCAAAAAAGACAAAAAGCAGGGTAAATTTTTCTGTTCTTTTAGCTGGTAGTATAATTATTCATAATTTTCTTTTAAATGCAAAAGAAAACCAGCCACTATAATGGACACATATGAAAATTCACTTCATTCAGAGCAATTATGTGCATATTTATACATGCATTTATATGCACACTTAATAAGATGTATATAGAGCTTTAGAAATAGGAAGTACATGAACTATTCAAGTCTCTCGAAGCTGCATGAACTTCTTAGTGACTTTAGTGTTTGTTTAACAGCTGCTTTCATTACATAGTAAAATCCATGAGGCACTAATCACTAAAGATTACCTCTAGGTAAAGTAAAAACAACACTTTGACCTATGTAGTTAGCCTTTCCACTCGCTTGTACCATACGGTGATTTCTTAATGCAACATGGAAATGAAACTGAGCATCTGGAGAGCATTCCTGCCCCATCCAGGCTATTCTCTCCTGCACCCTAAACACCAAAGCAGATTGTGTTGAGGTTTGAGTATACCAACCCATCCCTTGTCGTTAATTGTCTGTAGTGTGGAAGTATGTGGTACTGATATCTTTCCAACTAAATTCCAAACTATATGATAATTGGCTCCTTAAAAAAAATAAGCTACTGAAAAAGAAGTTGTATTCCACCCTTTCCCTGTAATGGCTAAACAAGTTTCAACATTTGATCTCAAATAGAGAATGATTCACACAAATATAATCAAAAGTATGTAAGTATAATTCAATTAAATGTATCAATTTATTTTTTCTATTTTCTTACTTATATTTTAATAAGCTTTTTCTTTTATAATAGCTTTAGATTTATAGAAAAATACAAAATTAATACAGTGTTTTTTATGTACTCCACATGTAGTTTTTCCTATTCTTTATATCTTAAACTGACATAGAATCTACACTAATAAAAGAAAAAGATGCAAATTGATTGTATCTTTGCAACACCTACCAGCCAATCAGGAGTGGTTATACAAATTAACCTAACAAAGATGGTGTGTTAATTTGCATACACAGGTGCTAAGCAGCCAGGTATGGAACTCTTGAGTCATTGCCCAGGCGACTATGCAGGTATTCTGCACTGCCCAGCAGCTCCAGGCCTCTGGGCACCATGGGAAGGTGGAAAGGCAGCTCCAGCTGGAGCAAAGGTGGTGCCAGCAGCCAGGGGAAGGAAGGCCCATTCTTGCATGAATTTTCATACATTGGGGTTTCATGCATTATAATTAATAAGCCAATATTGATACATTATCAATATTGTTCATATTCTATTCAGATTTCTTCATTTTTGGGTTTCTTTAAAATCTAATACCCCTTTCCGATTTTGGAATCTCATCTATAAAACCATATTGGGAAACCTGCCTGGTGTGGCTAGGAGGTTAAGTGTCCACTTAAGAAATAGGAAGTCATGGTTTGATTTTGGTCCAGGGCACATTCCCAGATTGTGGGCTTGATCCCCAGTGTGGGGCATGCAGGAGGCAGCCAATCAATGATGATTATCTCTCATCAGTGATATATATATATATATATATATATATATATATATATATCCCTTCTCTGAAATCAATAAAAATATATTTTAAAATATATATAAAAATAAAACCTTATTGGGTTCAGTTGTCATGTCTTCTTAGATTCCTCTTGGCTTTCCTTTTTATGATATTTATTTGATATTTTTGATTGGTGCTGGTTAGGTATTTTGTTGAATGTGCCTCAATTGGGATTTATCTAATGTTCTTCTCATCAGACTGAGGATATAGGTTTGGGGAAGAGGAGCACAGGGGTAAATCATCGTTTTTATCAAAGCATATTAAGGGCACATGACTTATCACTGACCTTGACCTTGGTCACCTGGATGAAGTAGTGTTCAGCAGGTGTCTGTTCTGTAGTTACTCTTTCCTCCCCTTTTTTATATTTTACTCTTTTGAATGAAATTGCTATGTGCAGCCCAAACCTAAGGAGGAGAGAGTTATGGTACAGCTACTTGAGAGTGAAATATACTACATAAATTATTTGGAATTTTTCTACATGGTAGATTTTCATTCTCCTAGAATTTATTTATTAATTAAATCATTAATTTTTTCAGTGTGGAGATGTAGATATTTATTTTATGCTTGGATTATAATCTAATACTACCTTTTCTTTTTTTGCTAAAATTCTTCTTGCTTTAGCCATTGGGAATTCTTTATGATGACTTCAGTGTCCCTTTGTTGCACATTATGTGTATGTTTGTGTGTGTGTGTGTGTATATATATATATATATATATATATATATATATATATATATATATTAGAGGCCCAATGCACGGAGATTCGTGCAAGAATGGGTCTTCTTACCCCTGGCTGCTGGTACCACTTTTGCTCTGGCCCACAGCTGCCTTTCTACCTTCCCACACTGCCCAGAGGCCCAGAGCAGCTGGGGGAGAGCAGAACACCTGCATCATCAACATGGTGACAACACACACATCCTACCCTTCTCCCTCATCACCTGGGTATGCAAATTAATCCACCATATTTGTTGGGTTAATTTGCATACTCACTCCTGGTTGGCTAGTGGGTGTCATGAAGGTATGGTCAATTTGCATCTTTATCTTTTATTATTGTAGAAATACACACACACACACATACATATTACATATTCTTTTTCCACTTTCTTCCCTTTTGTCTAAACAAGCTGCTTCATCTAGCTCTTATTGTATATCTTCTTCTTCTAAAATCAGACAGTCATCATTATTTTGTTTTGTTTTGTGTTAGAAATAAAGATACCTACTAAGCAAGGATTTGTTTTGGCCCAGAAAATTTACATACACACATAATGAGATATTGAGTAAACCACACATTTGCTTTTCTGTTTTTTATATTGAAAGAAGATATTCCATTTTGTCCTTCTTTTAAAAGTAATATAGCTCTTTCCAATCATCACAAAGCATAATAGATATTTTCTGTTGCATTAAACATATTTGATATTCATAAGGTAAAGGTAGAGAACATTTTCTGGTATTACATTAGCATGCTCCTATGACTATTTTAACCTTTAATCATGACGTTTTTCTTAGTTTCTTGTCATCATGGAAATGAAAACTCCTTGATGGAAGCTCCTGATTTATGTGAGGAAGAGCAAAAATTAATTTAAAAAGTGTTGCATGAGTGATGATACTACATTGAAAATACTTTGGAATTTTGAGTAATCAGGCAACCACTATAGGTCTAAAGTCATTTTAGGGCATGTTATAAATACCTCATAATTTAAAGTTGCCACTTCCATGCTGATATTTATTAAAGAGATAAATGACTATCCACATCATCATCATTATCAATTCTATAGAGAAAATCAACTGGCTTAAAAATCAACTCATTCATTATTGATTACAGTGAGAAGAAAAGGAAAGAAGTGTGTATAGAGATGAACTCTTTTTTTTTCTATAAAGCCTACTCCAATAGCATCTTGCTTGCCCAATTTGGCTTTCCTAACCTTTTTTTAAAAAAAATAATGAAATGCCCCATCCACATAGAACTGAAAGTGGTGTGTTGACATAACCCGCTTAGGGTAGATATAAACCTCAATTTGCATTGAAGTAGGAAACCTTCTGAGCAAATTAACATATAATCTCCCCCCCTCCCAGCCCTAACGTCGTTATTTAGTTTGGCAGTATTTTAAAATAACTCAAACATTTATATTTTGCTTAGATATTTTCTATTATATTTATTATTTTATGTTGATATCTCTGAGGTCATTTACAAATTTCATAGAGGCATAGAGGTACTTTTTCCATATGAAGAAATCAGACCTCAAAGTTACAAAGTAATTTCCTTAGAACTTTAACTAGTGCTAGTGATCATTTTAAAGGTGACTTCTCCTCTGGGGCAGGATAAAGAATTGAAACATGATGTATCCAGGACTAGAAATGAGGTACTTTTGGGGTATGAGAAAGACAGAGAAACTTCCTCTGCTCTCAGAGTTGACCCAGGAAGATAGAATACGTGGTTAATTCTGGGTCAGTATGAATCTGAGACTGGAAGATACTCAAGGTATACCCAGACTAATTATAGGGAAAGAAGGACTAGTATAAACAGTGGTTCAGGAGTGAGCAAAGATGCTTTGGAGAAAATGGCTGTGTGCATAGAAACCGAAAAGGTCTGTCTTACTGAAACATCTTTAAATTGGAAGTCTAGGGTATTGATGGATAAAGCATTAGCATAATGCATTCTTACTCTCATATGTAGAAATCACAGCCTAGTCAGTGGTGTACTAAGTCACCAAAATAGTTTTGTTCTATGAACAGGGCCACCAAGCTCCAGATCACCAGCTATTAGTGATGGGTCACATCTAAGTCCAGATTGTCTGGTGATGTGACAAGAATAACACAAGCTACACTGGATGGATCACCTGTGTTACAACAGATACGTGCTAAGTTCTGAAAATACAAAATTTTATGCATGTAAAGAATGCCTCTGAAATCAAATTAATATGTCCAATTATGTCTCAGAAGTATAATTTAGCCTGGATTGGTGTAAAGATAAAACTTTATCCTTCAGACAATATTATTTAAAAGGACAATAAAAGAAATTGAAGAGTGAAAACTCCATTTACCTGGGATAGACTGTAATATCAGTAGGTAGAGAGAAATAGATTTGTTGATGCAGTCTAATGTTAATATACTAATTTGACTCACTGGAATCTTGTCTTTCTTTTCTATACTGCTATGTTTTAACTCTAGCAAAGGTTGTACATTCCTAGATACATGAATTTCAGTTTAATCAATTAAAATTTTAGTCATATAAGTAACTATTCTAATGTCTCTCTTGCTCCTATTATTCATTCTATCAACAGGGTAACCATATTAGTTCAATACTAGAGAAAGCCACTTGAACTGTTTTATTAAAAAGACAACCCATGGCTGAGTGGCCCAGTTGATTGGAGTATCCTCTGCTATACCTGAAGATGGTGGTTTCAATTTCTCCTCAGGTCAAATACTTAGGTTGTGGTTTTGATCCCCCCCGACTTTCTCATTTTCTAAAAACCATAAACATGTCCTGAAATGACTATTAAAATAAAGGCAACAATTAGTTTTTCTTCTCATTATTAAAATATAAACACTGATTTGCTTGGGTAGCAGTGTCATTTTTATTGGCAAACTTTAAAGTGTATCTTTTAAAATATTTAGTTTTTATTTGCAAAATCTCTTCTACATTCTTTCAACAAAAAATATTCTTAACTAAATTGATATATTAAACATATTAAGCATTGCCAAGAACACATAGATAAATGAGGAATCACAATTGCCAACTAGGAGATTCCAGATTGGGATAAAATAGTGCAAATAACTTAATGATAAAAGTAAATGCATGTGTTATGAGGACTTGAAAGTAAAGTTCAGGATTTGGAGCTAGACAACTGTGAAGTCCAAATTCTACCAAGCATTAGCTTTGTGATCATGCCATCACCTGGGGTCCTTAAATTTCAATTTACTCATTTGTAAAATGGAACTTTAATGTAGAATCAGGGAAATGCTTTTTAAATATCCCAACTTACACTGCTCCAAATTAAATCGGAATTCTTAGCAGGAAAAAATGTCCAAAATAACCAAAATCTATTCAACCACTGTGTTTAAGAGATCAACACAAATTGTGGATGTGCATATTAATAGAAATTTAGGTTTGAGATTTTTTAAATGTCAATTAACTGGAAAGAAATATGGAACCACATTTGAAAGATGCCGTGGAACTCAGCTTAATCATTTTATACCATAGCTAAGTCACTGTGTTTTGGAGGTCCTTTAGAATGGTTGAAGGTATTTCATTTATATTTTTATAATTCTATCAAAAAATAAAGTAGATGCAAAATAGTTGTAGACAAATTAATATTATGATGAGAATTTGGAAATATCATATCTCTGTATTTTAAAATAAAACGAACATGATAAAAATAATATAAACATTGGTGAACATTTTCTAGCGAACAAATATAAATACAAATAACAATATATACACCGGCTTTCCTTTTTGTATCATCTTTGACTATAACCAGTAAGAGACTTCTAATCAGTTTGGCAAGCAATGATGAAATAAAGGCTAAGGTGTCTGCTCACACAATGAGCAATTTTTCCAGATTTAGCATTTTCTATAAAGTCTTAATACTTTAATAGCTGTGAAATGTCACTGCTGAAAAATGATCTGGAATACCTGCTCAGCAGACACTTTTTAAAGCAGCTTAAATCAATTAGAATAGATGAACTAAACTGTAACTGCTTTTAGCTTTAAAGAGAGATGAACTACTTATGGTTCTTTAATATGACTGGCCTTTAGTTAAAATATTTAAAGTCTCAAAAATTTCTTATAAGCTGAACCCTGGGCGCAAATTCAAAATTATAAAGTTCTGGGAAGCTCAAGCCTTTTATTTTTATCTATTCTTATTATGTACAAATAATTCACAACTTCTTATCTATTGATCACCCAAAAAAAAAGGATCTCTGTCAGAGTGCAATCCCTCTCACATTAAGGAAGACAGTTCACAAAATGTACACAATATAACAAATATATTGCATTGTCTTGAAGTCTACATTTTATATTATAGTACTAGAGGCCCAGTGCATGAAATTTATGCATTGGGGGGTGGGTGTCCCTCAGCCCAGCCTGCACTGTCTCTAATCTGGGACCCCTCAAGGAATGTCCAACTCCCTATTTAGGCCCAATCCCGCTAAATCCAGGACTGCTGGCTCCCAACTGCTCGCCTGCCTGCCTGCCTGCCTGCCTGATTGCCCCTAATCACTTCTGCCTGCCAGCCTGATCGATGCCTAACTGCTTTCTTGCCAGCCCATTTGCCCCTAACTGTCCTCCCCTGTAGTCTCCCCCAAATGCCCTCCTCTGCTGGCTGGTCACCCTTAACTGCCCTCTCCTGCAGGTCTGATTGCCCCCAACTTCCCTCCCTTGCAGGCCTGGTCCCTCCTAACTGCCCTCTCCTGCTGGCCTGATCACCCAAAACTGCCTCCCCCTACTGGCCATCTTGTGGCAGCCATCTCTGACCACATGGGGGTGGCCATCTTGTGTGTTGGGGTGATGGTCAATTTGCATATTACCCTTTTATTAGATAGGATTTAGATTCCCAAATTATGATTCATTTAAAGGAGCTTAATAAGTCCTTAATGACATACAACATTTACTAATGAACCTGAGCTCAGTTTCAATTAAATATAAAACAAGTATACTTTTGGATTATGCTAGTATATATTCACCCTAAAATCTCTACAAAATCTAATTATATTAATGCTATATAAAGCACATGTATTTATCTGATCCAAGGCCTGATTTCAGTACTCTTCATATGCTACATTTAATTGAGGTGCATTTTCAGCACAGGGCTAACTAGAATGTTTCATGAGTTAAAAACTACATCTTCATCCTGACTGGGTTTCTCAGTGATTGGAAGGTCATTGGAGATGCCAAGTTTGCAGGTTGGATCCGTGGTCAGGGCACACACAAGAAGCAACCAACAAATGCATAAATATGTGTAATAACAAGTCATTAGTCTCAAACTAATTAATAATAAAATAAACATCTTCACATTCTTGTAAAAAGAAATACAATTGATAAATACTCTAGCAATTATTTGGCCTAGAAATGTAAATGTAAGTATTTGAGTGCAGAGCGCTGAAACTTGTAATGGTAAGAGCCAGAAACATAGAGGAGAACAAGGATTTGTTCTGAGGACAAACAAATGCTAGGATTTCTGCTCAGCTATAACTTTTTGATAGAACTCATTGATCTAGCAAGGTAATCAGTGGTTGATAATCATTTCTTATAGTGCCATCCTCACCTAGAAATTCCTTTCTCTGGTTGCTGAGTCTTATTCTGCTTTTAAAGTACCATTACTTTGAATGTCGGAAGATAAAATCATCTTTGCTTCAAAGGATAATGGTGTAGTAACAGGGAGGCCATTCATCTCCTGCCGAGACACCCAAAAAGTCTCTTGGGTCTCTGTATTAATAACCCTTCTAAGTTCTCAGAATTAGAGGGAAAGTAGCCAGCCATTAAGGTCTCCTTCAACTTCTTAAGTACCAAAGAAATCACTCTTATTCATAAAGGACATATATGGAGCACTCGCATGAGCATCCATGAACTTACCACAATCTGATTCCACTCCAGGGTTGTGCAATATGGTTCCTAAACTCCTGTCCAGCCCATCAGAAAACTGAAGCATTCCCATTCCACTGCTTGCCAGCTCCAGCAACAGCTTAGGTCTAGAGCAGTGGTTGGCAAACCGAGGCTCCCGAGCAACTTGTGGCTCTTTGACCCATTGAGTGTGGGTGGCTCTTCCACAAAATACCATGTGCGGGCGTGCACATACAGTGGCCCATGCTCAGAAGTTGGTTTTCGACCTGTGCGAATCTCTTTTGAAGAAGAGGCATTAGAATACTCAAGAGGCCAAAGAGCCGCATGTGGCTAGTGAGCTACAGTTTGCTGACCACTATTCTAGAGGAGCAGAGATACATTGGAGTTCAGGGGTAAAGGGAGAATAACAGATGTCCCAAAACATATTGTCCCAGAATCCTGTCTTCATTGACTTTAAACATAATTCACATATAATAAGTCTACATTCTGTGGTCCATAATACTTACAAACTTATTAAATAATTTTAGGCTATAAATTACAATCATCAAAGAGCTCTTGAAATAGATTTACTCATTTTTTAGATAGACATCAGGCTATCCAATAGATGAGGTTAAAGCAGTTATTAAAATGTAATTTTAAATATTTAAGAAATACTAACAATTGAAGAGAAGTAGTTTGTTGTTTTTTGTTTGTTTGCTTGTTTGTTTTGTTTTTGTACAAGGAAAAGTATTTATTTCCATGTTTGTAAGGGATAAACTGAAAACAATCATTTGTTTAACCCTTAAACAAGATTTCAGCAGGTGCAGGCAAGCTCTGAGTACAGAATGCCACACCTTGCCCTTTAACAATACTTAGCACGTGTGTGCCAGCACACCCTGAGAAAGCACAGATGCAGCTGAGGCAAGGATTTGATTATAGAAAAAAAAGGATGGATCTGTGAAGGTCTTTTAGCTGTTAGCAACCAAAGCATTACTTGCTGCTTTTAACTTTGCAAGGTAATTGAATTCATCACCTACTCTAGGGCACTAAGGAGAATTATTCATAATAAAAGGAAAATGATAATCAAGAGATTTCGGAGGTAAAGAAAAACTATGAAGAAGACTCTCTGAAGGTGGCTGCCACAAGTGTAAATTGCTATCCTGCATAAGAAAACAACAGTCTTCTCAGAGAGCTGAAGATTTATATATGCAAAGATAGATTTTCCCCTAGATAGAGTAAATGAGTAGTGCCAAGTTTTTTCCAACTCAACCTTTGCTCTCAGTTAGTGAAATATGGACAAATGTGGTAAACAACCAAGCCATCCTGATGAGACAAAAACAAGAGTATCCTCTAGCTGCATTTCTTCATTCAGAGGACATGTACCTCTCACTAGGACCTTTGGTAACCCTCTGGGAACAGAAAATAATTTTGCCAAGTACAGCTGCTATTTACAGTAGGATTGATTTGCTTTATAAACTTGGTGGGGTGCAGCCCGTGCTGTGATAATCTTTATGTCCTGTCAAATGTGAATCTTTAAAAATAGGGCTCAAAAGAGATTTCGAGTTGATTAAGCACAACATTCTGAGTTCCTGAAGTAACTACACTTTCTGAATTAGAGACAGCCCGGTTTGTTGCCAAAGGAATTTCAATGTAGATGAAATGAGGTCTTTATTGGTGGTTATGGACTGAACTGTCCCTCCTCCCACCAAATTCGTATACTGAAGTCCTAACCACTAGTACCTCAGAATGTGGCTGTAGAGGATCTTTATAGAGGTGATTAAGTTAAAATAAGGTCATTAAAGTGGAATCAATCCAATATGACTGGTGTCCTTATCAGAAGGGGTAATTTGGACACTGACATGTACAGAGGGAAGATAATGTAAAGACACAAGAAGAAAACCACCATCTACAATTCAAGGAGAGAAGGAATCCTCCCCACACAGCCTTTAGAAGGAACCACCTTTATCTTGATCTCAGACTTCTAGTCTCCAGAACTATGAAAACATAAATGTCTGTTAAGTCACCTTCTAAAGGCAGTCTTAGCAGACTGCATTTATTTACCTAATTTTCTTTTAGTAAAACAAATTCATCAAAAATTCTGGCTGAGTGTATTTGTTCTCTTTTGCCTTTTCTCTCTACCTGACCTGTTAGAGGCGAAGGTGAGATAAAAGTTTCCTCTCTGAAGACTCAATGCTTCCCAAAATGAGATGTTTCATTCCCTCTACCGGCAAGTGGGATATAGAAAGCTCATGTTCTCTAATGTCCAAGTGTATTGTCTCAGCAATATTGTGTCATTTTGGTTCTCTCCCTCTTTTTTTCAATATATTTCATTGATTTTTTTATAGAGAGGAAGGGAGAAAGAGAGAGCTAGAAACATCAATGAGAGAGAAATATCGATCAGCTGCCTCCTGCACACCCCCAACTCGGGATGTACCCACAACCAAGGTACGAGCCTTTGACCGGAATCGAACCTGGGACCTTTCAGTCCACAGGCTCTATCCACTGAGCCAAACTGGTTTCAGCTCTCCCTCTTGATTCTGTTATTTTCTCAATTCTTTCTGAAATTAGGTAGGGAAGAGAAGTACTATTTATTGACTCCTTGGAGGACCCTAAGAAGTAACAGGGTAATTATGGGTTGGATTGATGAGAAGGGGACTGAGATCTGCTTTAATAATAATGAAAATTTGTATGTTGATCACAAATATAAATATACATATTTAAAATATATATTTTTTAAAACCAGCAGAACCAATTTTTTCTCTACCTTGCCCACTTCCATCATGAGACACTGCTCTATCTTACTTGAGGGTGCCTTGATAAACATCAGCTTTATGGATATCATCCTGATTAACCAATCCCTTGAGTTGTTATTGTTTTCAAGATTTTCTTTGGATGTGTATTGTACCAGGAACAGATGAACAAACCACATTTGGAATTGTTGAACTATTTCTCAAGATATTTTTCAAATTTTTAAAAACCAAAATGTGTTCTCATAAACACTTTTGCCTTTAAAGCACTGTGTGTTGCAAGAAAAATTATTCCCATGTGGTTTTGATTCATTTACACTAAAATCATCAAAAAGTTTTTTGGGTAAAAAGTACTTGATTGCCCAGTAAATTGTTTTGATTTTTTTAAAATTTTAAAAACAGGGTATATTATCAAAAGTAAGTAAAACCCAGCTAGGACAGTTGATATCTGAATTCTATTTTATTATTTTAAAAGTCAGTGTTTTATAGTCAAGCTATTGCCATTTCTAGATGAAATAATTACTAATATATTGATAAATGAGCATTGCTTTCTAAAAAAATTGTAAGGATGTTGGCCTATATATCTCTGACTCCATAATGAAAATTTACCCCAATTAAAATTAAGAATTATTAAGACTAGTAAAGCCAGGCAATGAGACAGATAAATATATTGCTAAAACATATGTTGCAATGAATATTAGAATAAAAACATCAGTGCTACTAGATTATACAGATAACTTTGAGGTAAAATATAGTAATTTAGTCTAAAAATTGCACTTATTTTGTACTTGATATTAAGTCAGGTTTACTAGTGAGTAGAATATTTCATAAGGACTTTAAACTCCTTTATATAACTCATAACTGGTGCATGTAAATGTTATTGAATCAGAAATGTATTTTACAAAGTTTGGAAGATAATAACAACTGTGATATTGTCTAGACAGTGTGGCTCAATGATTGAGCATTGACCTATGAACCAGGAAGTTATGGTTCGATTCCAGGTTAGAGCACACCCCAGATTCAGGCTCAATCCCCATAAAAGGGTGTGCAGGAGGCCATCAACCAATGATTCTCTCTCATCATTGATGTTTCTTTCTCGCTATTCCTTCTGCTCTGAAATAAATAAAAAAATATATTTTTTAAAATATAATATTAAAGTATATATTTAGAATAAGTGACAACTTTAATATATTTCTGAATTTTGATATATTCTAACTAAATAGGCCTCATTTGCAATTTACTACCTTGTGAGTTATCACCAAGAGATGTGCTTTGTCATTACTCTAAAGTTTATGGAAACTCAAATACAATGAGCTATTTTAACATAAATTTTAATATTTAATAACAAGTCTATGAATATATAACTATAAAATTTTAGATATAAAATACATGTTAAAATCATTTGTAATGTTTAGATGATTACAATGGTAAAGGCATATTATTAATGGGGTAATAAATTTTTTAATATTTCATTTATTTAACATTATATTCCTCCAAATTATTTTTATCTAAACCATGAGAATACTCAAACAACAAAATAAAAATAGAAAAATTAAAATTGTCTCAACTAAGTATGGGTCAGTACTTTTCTATAAAATATGTCTATGAAATATTTGTTTAGCAAAAGATTTCTACTATAAATTAATTCTAAAATTATTATGAAAGCTATGAACTATTGACTTGCTTTATTTTGTTTTCAGTCCTCACAATTTTCTTACATTTTAGACATACTGTCTTCAAATTTTAGATGAGAAAATGGAGGATTAGAAGGGGCATAACTTTCAAAGCTAGCAAGAATCCAAGTTAACATTTAAAGGATGTGTGACTTGCCCAGGCCAGAGTGGCTCAGTTGGTTGGAAGTCTGTCCCATGCACTGAAAAGTTGCTGGGTCCATTACAGTAAGGTCACATACATAGTTATGGGCTCAATCCCTGGTAGGGGGCATACAGGAGGCAGCCAGTCTATATTCTACTCTCACATGAATGTTTCTCTCTCACTTCCTCTCTTTCTCTCTAAAAATCAATAAAATATCTTAAAAAAAACAATTAGTAAACAATGTGTGACTTATTCTAATGACTGAATTCTTTCCATTACTAATTTTCTCTCTCTCTCAAATCTCGTAAGAAGAGTCTGCAATATTTTTTCTCTTTCAGGAACAAATGCATATTTTAAAAAGTTATTTATACCTTGGCTGGTGTTTCTCAGTGATTAGAGTTTCAGCCCATTGACCCACTGACCCAAGGATCTCAGATTCCATTCCAAGTTAAGGGCACCTACCTCAGTTGTAGGTATACTTCCCGTCCCTTGTCCAGGTATGCAGGTATGGGCTAGAAGCAACCAGTCAGTGTTTTTCTCACAATGATCTCTCGCTCTCTCTTTCCCTTCTTCCCTACTTTCCTCCCTCCTGCCTTCCCTTGTAATTTCTGAAAAGCAATAGAAAAAATATCCTTGGGTGAGGATATACATATACTCTATATAATAAAAACCCGGTGGTTGTAACACGATAATGACCAAAGACTGGTCACCAGGAGGTGCCTCGACACTGCATCCCATGGTGTGGGTGCAACTTGACACAAGGTCCCAAACACCGGATCTGGATCTCACACAATTTCATGGGCTGGGCCCCTAGTCTTACCTAATAATAAACAAACATGTAAATTGACCATACCTCTGCTATGTCCCCAGCCAATCAGAATGAGTATGCAAATTATAAGGCCAAAGGTGGTGGCCGCCCAGCTGCTCCAAGCACCAGTGGCCAGGCAGGGCGGGGCGCCTGCTGTGAGAGGGAGGGTAGAAGGCTAAAGGATCTATAGGAGCGGAGTGCCACAGAAGGTAAGACTGTAGACTCCAGAGTCTACAGCAAAGTTGAAGACATCACACTCTGGCCTGAGTCTGCAGCAAAGCAGCAAAGACGAAGAAGGCAGACTCTGGCCAGAGCAAAGTGCTGGGTCCCAGGTGCTGGAGGAAACCTGGTGCTGAAAGCCAAGGAAAAGAGGCCTGTTGCACAAATCTCTTCATGCAATGGGCCTCTAGTAAATTTATAAAAAGTTATTCATGGATAAAATTCTGTAATACAAATAGCTCTATAAATATTGAAGCAAAACTGATTTTTTTCTTTAAAGATGTAATATATTATTGATATATAATAAGAATGGACAAATTACAGCTCATGGGTCAAATTCAGCTTTCTGCTTTTTTATTTTTGTATAGGTTGTAAGCTGTAAATTGTTTTTGTTTTGTTTTGTTTTTTAAATATATATATTTTATTGATTTTTTACAGAGAGGAACAGAAAGGATAGAAAGTTAGAAACATCGATGAGAGAGAAACAACAATCAGCTGCATCCTGCACACCCCCTACTGCGGATGTGCCCGCAGCCAAGGTACATGTCCTTGACCGGAATTGAACCTGGGACCTTTCAGTCTGCAGGCCAATGCTCTATCCACTGAGCCAAACCGGTTTTGGCAAGCTATAAATTGTTTTTATATGTAAAAATGACTGAAAAGGTAATAAAAATTATATACAATTTAAATTTCAGTGACCATAAATAATGTACATAATGCGTTATTGGAACACAGTCCATTCATCTGTTCATTGTCCATGATTGCTTATGTGCTACAATGATAGAGTTAGTAATTACAACAGAGACTGTCCAGTCTGCAAAGCCTAAAATGTTACTATCTAGACCTATACAGAAACACTTACTAACCCGTGATATATAATTTAATAATGGAATAATAGCTAAGGATCACAATTAAGTAATGTGAATTAAGATACTTTCCTATTTTATGTAATAATAAAGCTGCAAAGAATGGATTAATTAGAAAAAATGGTAATAAAGGCAAATATAGCTTTCTAAGGCAACATGTTTATGCTATTTAAATTTGTTATATTGTCTACTGTTGTTCAATTTTATAATTGTTAATTCCCAATTGTTATTATATCACCTTATTGGTAGAATGATAGATTCATAGAGAAAACTTTTAATTTAGAGATTCAAAAAGTGAAAGTACATCAGATCTTCTATAAGTGTGCTTTGCATCCACAAAAAGGAATTATAAGAAAGTTGTCCTTAATAAGATTTAAAATTTCTGACATGAGTTGGACTTTGCAGATTAAGCTATCAGTAGAAACTTAACTGGAAAAAAATATGTAATAAAAGAATTGTATTAGTTAGCAAATAGTCCAGAAAATAAACAACATAACTTTATGTTGCTATTTTAATGTGTACAATATGAGTTATGGCAATAGGTCATCTTGCAAAAATGAAAATAATTTATTTTAATATAAAATATTTTGGTCAAAACCTTATGCATACCACAGCTTCCACAGCTCATTTTGATTATAATAATATACTACCATACAAATAATGGGTACCATATAATACTTAGCATGAAACTGTCAACTTTCACCCTCTAACTTTTATTTAGAAACCGCAAAAATTTAGAGTCAAAATGTATATCTGAACTAAAGTCTGCTGTTGTGATTTTATCTAAAAGTCTGGGATAAGGCAAAATTACAAAACTGATAGTATCAAAATACAATGGGGGATCTTAACTTTATTTCTTAGGGCTACCTGTATGTTTTACACAGGAATCCATATTAAGAGAAAATGTGAATTCAATTTCAAACTAGCTCCCAATTTTTTTTATAACTTTATATAAATGTTGTTAGGGAGGTAAAAGCACAAATTACTTACCTTAGTTCAAGAGGTCAAATATATTGACTTTCGCCCTTACTCCCGCCACCCCCCACTTACCCTGAGGTTTGACATCTTAATGGACATTTCTCAGTCTCTGGATCTGTTCTTGTTCATCTGTCTATGCCGTTCATTCCATAAAGTTATAAAAAAAAATTGGCAGCTAGTTTGAAATTGAATTGACATGACTTAGAACAAAGAATATCCTTACATAATATTATTCTACAATGTCATTATAATTTTTGATATTTTACAAAAGCATATGGTACAATTATGCCAAAGAAACTTACAAACTAATTCTTTTAATGTTTGCCAGCAATTAAAAAAAAAGGACAGGAAAAGAATTAATCCTTTTCAGAAGGAATTAAGGCACTGGGAAGGTATTTGAGCATTCTATATTGGCGCCTCTTGCCCTTTTTGCCAAGAGGGACCCTCTTCTCACAATCCTAGTGCACACAGCTATTGCCTGAGCTTTCAGTTCAAGCTGAGGTTGAAGCCTCTGGGTGACTGGCACCATGGATCTGTCTCTCGCTCAATGGCGTGAGCTGGGCCCTCTCTGGAGAAGAAACCTGAGTCCCCTGAGGTATGTGATCAGTACCAGAACCCTGCCAGCAGGCGAAGGGATCCCAAGGCAGGTGCTGGACATGGAGGCCACAGGGGCATAGCCTAACAAGGAGACAGAAATGAACCTCACATCACCCTTCTTGGCCCCGGAGGATGGCTGGTTAGCCAGAGATAGGTAAGATTCCTCAGGGAAGGAACAACCTAAGACAGGCACAGTTGCAGAGGGGTCATCAGAAGAGAACTTGAAGGTCAACAGAGGTAGAGCACAAACCCTCACCCCCCTAACCTTGCAGGGGCCTGAACTCTCACCTCTTCTGAGGGAGGTCTCCTACCCCCATGGCTGCTTCACTTCCTATGCCCAGCTCAGATTGGGACCCAGATTACACACAGAGACTTGGCCAGCAACAGCAGCCCTATATCTAAATTTAATCTAGAACCAAGAATGCTCAGGGCCTACTCAAGAATGCAAATAATCCTTTCAACTAATATTTACAGGGTAAAGTAAGATTATTGGTTGAGTATTAAATTTGACAGTAAAATAGTAATCAAGTTCAGATTAATTTAAATTGCCCAATTGAAATAAGGGAATACCCAAGAAAATTTAAGTGTACTGGACAAAAAGCTGTTCCTAAAATATTAACTAAAATTTCTATTAGTAATTCATCTCATTGTAAAGTTGCCTAACATGCAAAGAATCTAAGGCAGTCATACTTTTGTGCAAAATTTAAAATTTAAAGTTACCAAGACTGCAACATAAAATTTCCAAAAGCCTCCATTAATAAAAAGGGGGAGGGGCAATAATGGGGTAATATCATGTAAGGAAAAACATCCTGTAAATAAATTACACCAAGAAAAATTCTTACTTCAGAAAATCAATTTCCATTTGTAATTCTAACAGCAGGACACCCATGAAAAACACACATGGTGTCAGAATAAGCCAACGGAAAATCATTTGGGCAAAAATAAAAAGAATCCCAAGTCTAATTTATAGAAAAGATTCCTTTATTAACTTTTCAAGAATATGTTTGTATATTTTCAGAAAAGAACTCCAGCACCATATGGATTTCTGCAACAGAGAGGAACTGACAGGTCTGTTCTAACCACAAAGACAGTCCAGAGATGCAGGACTCTGACAACCCCTTGCCATGCTAGCAGTCAGTAGCTGTGCACCTCTGCAGGCAGCCCAGGAACAAACCAGAGAGGGTGGGACCTGCATCACCACCATTTGTCCACCATCCAGATATCATTACTGACATGTACACATAAGGAACTATTTGACATTGAAACTGGGACTCAGAACTGTTGGACATTGAAACTGAGACTCAAACATTTTTTGTTCTCATGTTTATTTCTAGTATGCAGATGCAAGATTTTTAAAAGAAAAGGAACAGGGAAAATATAGATATAGAGGCAAAGAAGCATTGAACAGACTGTCAAACTACAGTGGGAAGGCAGGGGAGGGTGAGGGACAGGAGGTGTAAGAGATCAACCCAAGGACATGTATGCATGCATATAAGCATAACCAATGGATACAAGACACTTGGGGGAGAGGGCAGGCGAGGGCATGTGCTGGGGTGTAGGGGTGGCACGGGGAAGGTCAGTGAGGGGGAAAAAAAGGAAACATATATACTACTATTTATAATACTTTAAACTATATATATTTTTTTTAAAAGAGAGAAAATGTGTATATACTGCCACCTTTACCTTAACCTGATTCCAATGTTTGTCAGAGTCATCTATTTCCATAAAAGGCTAATGATTCATTTCTTCCTCTTTTATAAAAAGCTTATGAAAACTAGATCAACTGAACTTGGGCAAATAAGATTATGATTCTACTGGATACAAAAAAAAGTTACTGAAGCACATCCTTATAATAGAACTATACAGAGACAAATCTAGAAAAATAATAATATATTAAAATAATAAAATAAATTTTCATATCATAAGTATATTCATTAATTTGTCATATTTGCCTTCATGTAAAGCATGCCACAATGTGGCCTCCCATTTTTAAACAGATTTGGTGTGAATAGACATTCTTTTATCAGATAATTATTAAAGCAATATTGAAGTATTTTTTGAAAATGTGAAACATTTTTTTTGGTGTTAATGCATTATATACTAATAGAGGCCCATTGCTCACCATTTTTGCACTTGGAGGGTTGGTCCCTCAGCCTGGCCTGTGTCCCCTCACAGTCAGGGACCCATCGTGGGATGTCCACTTGCCCGCATAGGACCGCTCTATGGGGGATTAGGATGAGGCTGGCAACCCAGGAGCCCTTGGGGGATGTAAGCCTCAGTCAGACAGCCTTAGCGCAGCCAAAGAGATGGGAGAGGCTTGCAGCCATGAGCCCAGCTTGTGGCTGAACGGAGCTCCCTATGTAGGAACATACTGACCACCAGGGGGAAGCTCCTGTGTTGAGCGTTTGCCCCCTGGTGGTCAGTTGCCTGTCATAGTGACTGGTCATTCTAGGTCGTTCTGCCATTAGTGTCAATTTGCATATTACCATTTTATTATATAGGATAGTTCTGTATGCAACTTGTAGGCATATAATATCATCTAATAGTCCTGAACAAAAGAACAACATCACATACATAAAAGAGGAGTATATTATTATTAATGGATATGATATATAATAAATACAAAAAAAGACAATATGCTGACAACTGAAGTCTACTCTTATTTGTAGCATTATAAAAACATTTATTGACGTTATTTATAGTAAATACAGGCAAAAAAACATTATAAAGCAAATGAATATTAAAATCAATTATTGCAGGAAGGAACAGTAAATATATCAATAAAAGTAGTCAAAAACAACAAAATAAACTAAATTTGAATATATTTTTTACATGTAGACAAATATGTCAGCAAAATAAGTACAAACCCCATAAAATAATAAATATGAACACTTTCAAATGACATGGTCATGCATGAAGTAAAAACAAATATTTCATTAAATGTTCAGAGCAAGAAACAAGAACAAAATGAATTATAATAGAAACTAAGTTTAAACCTAATGTTTGCACAGTGCTGCTATTATTTTGAACAATGGGCTACAGCTACAGTAAATTTAAATCTGAATCAAATGTATCAGGTAAATAGCATAGAATCTACCTCTCATCAGTTATGTGGCTCTCGGCTTGGTGTTTTGTGAAATAAATACAATCCTAAAAATAGTCACATAATCACTGTGCTTATGTAGGTCACTTAATTTATTACTTTTAACATTTGATATTGATTCTTAATACAAATACACTGGTTGTATTATAGTTTATGAAAAGATTTTTGAGGACAACAGAGGAATATGAAAGAAGGAAGATATTTTTAATATGACAGCAAATAAAATAACAGTTATAGACACTGAATTAAGTGTTTTAATCTATATAAAAGATATAACATCACCTCTGAATAATATTGTATTATTATTATCCTATTAATAAAAGCCTGTGTGGTTGTCATGCTCTCATTCTGTGATGTCGTCACACAGCAATGAGAGATCACCAGGAGGTTGCGTGAGCAGTGGGTGTGCGCAGGTAGCAGGGGCTGCATGCCTGAGCTGGGGGGCAGGGGCTTGACATTGCATGCATGGCTCTGGCCTATCTCTTTGGGGCCATCAAGAAGCCCTGAATTGGTGGGTGGGGCCTACCTCTTTGGGGTGATCAATTGTGGGGCTCCCGCAACATGAGAGGGCACACAGGCCAGGCTGGGAGATGGCCCCTTGAGTGCACAAATTTTGTGCACTGGGCCTCTAGTATATTATAAATGTATAACACTTTTTATCCAGCCACCTACTGAAAAGCACCTCAGTTACCTCTAGTTTTTGGTGATTATGAATAATGCTGCTATAAATATTTATGCACAGGTTTTTGTGTGAATGTAAGGTTTCAGCCCATTTAAGTAAATGCCAAGGATTGCAATTGCTGGATTGTATGTTTAGTGGAGTAAGAAATTGACAAATGGTCTCCTAAAGTAACTGTGTCATTTTTCATTCCTGCTAGTAATGAGAGTTACTATTGTTCTGCATCTATTGTAGCATTTGGCATTGTTAGCTTTTTTAATTTCAGTCGCTTTAATAGATGTGTAATAATACTTTGTGGTTCTTTTAATTTGATAGAAGTCTATTTTGTCTAAAAGTAATATAAATATTGCAGCTTTCTTTTGACTAGCATTTTCCTATTATATCTTTCTCCATTATTTTATTTTTAACTTAGATTTGAGTATATAAAGTGAGTTTCTTGTAACAAATATATAATTAGGCTTCATTTCACTTTTTTAAATTAATTGTGACAAATCTGTCAATCAATTGATGTAATAATAATTAAAGTATTACTTATAATAGTTGGATTTATATTTAACATTTATAATTATTTGTTTTAATAGGTCAGTTTACATAATTTCACCTTACCTCTTTTCTTAACAATTACATGTCTTCCTTATATAAAAATTAGGTGGTTTCTTTAGATATGATTTTATATAAATACACACACACACACACACACACACACACACACACACACATTTAGCTAATCTAAGTCCTCTCCCAAATCAATATACCTCTTCATATGTAGTAACTATAACTTTTAAGAGAGTATTCTTAATTTCTTCCTTTTCTCCTTTGACATTATCACTCTCTTCTATATTCTATAATAATCAAATACACTTTATATTACTTTAAACTATCTGTTATTTAGATTAATTAATAGTAATGAAGATAGGTTCCTTTAACCTATTTTTAGTATCTTATGGTCTTTCATTATGTAGATTCCTTCCCTGACATTTGTTCATTCCATATGGATATCAGACCTACAACACTTTCTTTCTCCATGAACTTCTTTCCACACTTCTTTCGTAGGAGGTCTGCTGGTGATGAGTATTCTAGGTTGGTGAGTTCATTCTTTTCCTTTCTCTCCTTCCTTCCTTCCTTCCTTCCTTCCTTCCTTCCTTCCTTCCTTCCTTCCTTCCTTCCTTCCTTCCTTCCTTCCTCTCTTTCTCTCTTTCTCTCTTTCTTTCTTTATTTCAATACTGAGTTGGAGAGGGGATATTTTACTTTATTCTCTTCTTGATTGCATGGCTTCTAAAGAGTTCACTGTAATACTTATTCCTTTTCTACTAATGATAAGGTGCTTTATTCCTTATGCTTGTTTTTTCTTCAAGATTTTATCTTTGTGTGTGTGTGTGTGTGTGTGTGTGTGTGTTGCAGTCTGAATATGATATGCCTATATGTAGATTATTTTGGTATTTATCCTGCTTTATTTTCTCCAAGGTTCTAGGATCTGGAGTTTGGCATATATAATTAAATTTAAATATTGATGCTAACATTTTTTCAAATATTTCTTCTGCTTCTTTCTCTCTTCTGATATTCCAATCATCTATGTTTTATCTTTGAAACTGTCCCATAGTTCACCCTGGCTGGCTGAGCTAATTGGTTGTAGCACAGTCCAGTATACCAAAAGATTGTAGGTTTGATTACTGGTCAGGGCACATGACTAGTTGCAGGTTCAATTCCCTGTTGTGTTGAGTATGGAAGGCAATCAATGGTTTGTTTTGTCTCTTTCTCTCTCTCCCCCTACCCTCTCTCCCTCTTGCTATCTTTCTCCCTCCTGCCCTCCCGCCCCTCAAATCAATGGAAACATATCCAACATATCCTTGGGTAAGGACTAAAAAACAAGCAAACAAATAAAAACCACCAAGAAATTGTCCCATAGCTTTTTGATGTTCTGTTCTGGTTTTGTTTTTCATTCTTTCTTTTCACTTTGCATTTCACTTTCAGAAGTTCATATTGACCTAACTTCAAGTTCACTGATTCTTTTCTTAGCATGTTGAGTTTCTGATGGACCTATCAAATACATTCTTCTTTTCTATTAGTATGTTTTTAAATTTTACTTTTACTGTTGACACTATTACAGATGTCCCCCCTTTTTGTATCCATTTTTCCCACCTTCTCTCACACCCCTCTCCCCCTGGTCTTCACCTCACTATTGTCTTTGACCATGAGCTATGCATATGTGTTCTTTGGAAAATCTCTTCATCTTATTTTATTCAGTCTATCTCCCCTAATAATCCCATAATAATCTCTAAGTCCATCCATGCTGTTGCAAAGGATAAGAATTCCTTCCTTTTAAACAGCCCCATAGTATTCCATTATGTAAATGTACCACTGCTTTTTATCCACTCAACTGCTGTACTGATGAGCACTTGGGCTGTTTACAGATCTTGGCTATTATAAATAGTACTTCTATGAACATAGGACTGCATATATTCTTTCTGCAGAATATATGCAGTCCTATGTTGGTGTTTTGTGATTCTTAGGATATATTCCCAGAAGTGGGTCCCCTGGGTCAAAAGGCAGTTTAATTTTTAATTTTTTAAATTATTTTTGTCATCCTCACTTGAGATATGTTTTGTTGATTTTTTTTAGAGAGAGCAAAAAGGAAAGAGAGAAAAAAACCATCTATGTCAGAGAGAAACATCGGTTGATTGTCTCCCATATGCACCATGATCAGGGATCAAACCTGCAACTTTTTGGTACATAAGACAATACTCTAACCAACTAAACACGTGCCTGGGGCCTGTTTTTAATTTGTTGAAGCAACTTCATATTTTTTTTTCTCACAGTGTCTGCACCAGTCTTCATTCCTACCAACAGTGCATTAGGGTTCCTTTTTCTCCATATTCTTGCCAATACTTGCTATTTATTGATTTATTGATGGTAGCCATTTTGGCATGCGTGGCTTTGTATATTTTTGATTTCTAGTATTTTTTCTGGTTTTCGTAGAGTATCCATCCCTGTGTTCTTGCATATTGTGTACTTTTCCCCATTAGAACTCTGAAGTATCTATCAAAAGTTATTATAAATCCCCAGTCTGATAATTCCAACATCTGTTTCATACATAAATTTGTCACTTCAGACTTATCCTTACATGTCTTATCATTTGTGAAAACCCTAATAGAATGCATTGGGCAGTAAGAATTACAGTAAATAGGCCTTCAATGTGAATTTTTATGTTAACCTGAATATGATTTAGGTATGTTTACTGTATGTTACAGCTGTAAGTGAGAGGCCATAAATTTCTCTTGTTTCCTTGATTTTGTTGCCTATTTTTTCCCTTGGGATTTCTTAAAAATGCTTCATTATAGGGCATCTATATCTTGCAGTTCTTTCAGCTGTCGTCCTCTGACATTTTACTAGACTTTGTTGGTATGGTGGGTATAAGGCATGGGGGAGGAAAGTGTTTTATAATATTCCATTTAAATCTGTGTCCCTGGACTGTGCCAGTTGCAAGTAATTCCTAGCTTTCACCATACCTTTTAGGTATGAGACATAGACTAGAGACATATGAAATTAGACACGTGTTCTTCCTCCAGCACTATAGGATAAACCTGGCAATGTCTTCTTCAGAGCAGGCCTTTTTTATAAACAATTCTCTCAGTGTATTTCACAATGATTATTCTTCCCTTCCTCTTGACAGAGCCAAGAGGAGATGTTCCTTGGCTCTTTACTTTGAGAAACTACTGAGGTGCCTGGATGTAAACCCATAACAGCGTGTTGACCCCCCTATGACCTCAGTCTACATATAGGCCCCAGAGTTTCTCAGTGTCAAGTTCATCCAACCTTGGGTTCTAGGAAATCATGAAAAGTTGAGTCTTCCTACCATTTGGTGGCTCCAGCAGGTTCTCCAAGTAAGCAAATCTGGACTGTGACTCTCTCTATTTAAATGTCTCTTCAGATCTATGGGTGACAGTGTGCCCTGCAAACTTAGCTCTATGATAGGTCTAAGGAAAGCCATTGATGTTCACTTTGTTCAGCTTTTTCTTAAAATGAGAGTGACCACTTCTAATTGGAGCTGAAAACAAAACTGATTTATTAATAACAGGAAATTGACCAAATTGTCCAAAATTGACCCAATTTACTGAGTCTTCTTAGTTAGATTCACAAAATTATTTAGTCTTCTTTCTATACTAAGCATTTTTAAAAATATGAAAATAAGAAGGAACAAGTGTCATTTTCTAACTGCTCCTAATTCAACTTCAGGAACTGTAAAACAGCAGTGTACCTTTCCCTTTTAAATACATAAAAATATCTTGAAAATTGTTTCTGTAAACTAAATTGCCTATAGCCTTTTACACGTGGAAAAAAATGCACATTTGAACAGATGGATAAAATGTGCCAAAAGTTAAAACATTGCTGCATTTATATCACTCCAGCAGCCAAGAACAAATTAATCGTATTTTAAATTTCCACAAGTTTTCTAATAAATATCAACAAGGACACAAGTGATAGATTACAGTGAAAGTCCATACAAAGTGTTTCTGTCCATCTCTTTCTTATTATCATACATTTCTTACTTATCCTCCTTAGGGTTTTTTTTTTTAACTAAAAAATACCAAAAAAAAAAACCAACACAAAAAAGCCTACTCTTTCTTAAATCATACAGAAGGTTCTGTCTTTGTTCCCTCTCCCTATCCCTCTCTTTGCTTTATGACTCTTTTACATCTTAGTCCTATCCAGTACATTTATATTTTTCAACAAAAAATAATACAGTTTCCATTTCTATTTCTTCCCACTTTTGTGGGGGTAGCAAGAAATAGAGAAAAAAATTGATATGTTACATATGCTGGTCTCCCTTGCATATTTACAAAGTGTTTATTCCCTCCAAAACATTGCTTATTTTCTAAATTATTATATTTTTAAGGAAGTCAATTGTCTTCCTTAAATAACATGAACGTAATTTTGCATTATAATCAGTAAATATTCCAGTGGTAATAACAGTGGTAATATCAGCAGTTCCATAATAAGAAGTCACAGTTCAAATGGACAGTGCTAGATTATGCCTTGCAAGAAGACTATTCACCCAGTGACCTGGGAAGTGTTTCAGGACCTCAACCTGACAGGCTCATCAGGAAGATGTAGTTCAACTAAGATAGTTCTCATAAACTATAAGATGATCTCTTATAGTCAAACAGGACAACAGGGAAATCTTTTTTGCTTTTTTTCAATATAATATTGACCATGCATTTTTTTTTTTAATTTTGTTTTTTATGCTCAGGCTTCTTAGACCTAGGTATTCTTTTGTGCCTCCAACAATAGGCCTGACCTTCCCAATTTCTGCTACAGTATCTGAAGAAGGTAGTGTTTGATTATTGCCTCTGACTTGGCATCTACCTGCCCCTCCCACAATTTCTATAATGCCCCTCCCAATTCTCCTTGGTATTCAGTGAGTCCTAGATGCTGATTAATCCTTAGATAGTCGTTGAATACAATGTATTTTTGTCCAATGTAATATTTTCTTTCCACGGTACCACATTGGTGGCCCTTTTTCTGTAGATCTGGAATCCATCCCTGACTTTCCACCAGTGTTTGAATCCTCTGTGTCCTACTTAACTTTAAACTGGTTTCTTTTTTCTGGAAATGAAAATGACTTCTAGGCAAGTGGCATCCTGCCAACTTTCTGTATGTTTACTTTGACCAACCCCCTTACTGATGAAGCTAAATTCCTGAGGCTCTATCATGCTTAGGGCTATGACAGAAATTATTTCTACACTGCTCATTTCGTTACACTCTGTAGCCTTAGGCAAAATTCTTTCAGTGCTAAAGCTAACGCTGAAGTCTTTTCATACATATAATATTGTTTCTACTCAAAGGCCTTGTAATGGTTTTCACTGCCATCTTTACTTTTTTTTTTTTTTATAAACACTTAGCTTTGTTTTCCTCTTCACATATTCAAAACATATGGATTATCTTCAAGCATTATGACCAATAATATGCACTTCATGTTTTCATCACCAAGTTTAACCTTGCACAGCTTGCTGTCAGAGCTCTATTAAAGTCCAATTGAGAGAATTAATAACTAAAAGAATATTATCTAAGAACATTTTATCATCTCATTTGTCTAGGTATTCTGAATTCTATTCCTCAAGCAAGTTATGTGACCAGAAAGCTATGTACCTGGAAGTCATTAGGTCTCCTCCCAACATAAAACACTTTCAACAATCCACATTTTAGTGTTATGTTCTCAAGTTTTATTGAAAGTCAATATAGAAAATAGTCACAAAAACACTGTGTTGCATCTGCTTTAAAAGCATTCCTAAGTTATATTTAAGCTAATAATTCCTGATTTCCTGGAAGGAATCAGATACTATTTAGGCACCAGTGATAAGAAATAGATAAATAAAGCTAATTCTTTAACTTCAAGGCATTTACAGCCAGAACATTGGGAAAATGAAGGAGAGGAGAAAAGATATGTACACAAGTAGGAACATGATGCAATTGCCCTTTAATAACCCTTTATATGCTAATTAATTTTAAGTTAATATTGTATGCTATTTTCATTTTTTGTTTTGTCCACAAGTTAATGTTTTAATATATTCAATAAATTTATTAACTTAATGATAATATGCTTTCTTTAACTTAATAATGAGAAATATATGGTCTCTCCCATAGATTAGGTAACCTTGATAACAGGAAGGTTTATATTTCTCTTATATACCTTTCTCAAATAGCCTTTTTATATATAGTAAAAGACTAATTTTTAATCATATAGAACAAAAGTAAAGTTCTAGAATATATACTTATAACTTTGATTTTAAATGCTATAAATTACCTATTTTAATACATACTTAAGTTAAAATTACGGATTTCACATATTACAATTACTAAGTCACACAATTTCTATATTAAATAAAATGTAGTAAAATTTTTAATAAATATTATTATACTTGACCATTCAGTGTTTGTCTTTGCCTGGCTTACTTTATTTATCATAATGTCCTCTAAGTTCATTCACATTGTCACAAATAACAGGATTTCCTTTTATTTAAGCTTAATAATATTCGAGTGTGTGTGTGTGTGTGTGTGTGTGTGTGTGTGTGTGTATCATGACTTTGTCACTTAACAGTTAAGTTGTTTCCATAGCTTGGTTGTTGTGAATAATTTTTCTAAGAACATGAAAGTGAATATATCTTTTTAAGATGCTGATTTCATTTCCTTTGGATATAGAGCTCAATGTAGAATTGCAGGACCATATATTAGTTCTATTTTTAGTTTTTAAAGGAACCTCCATACTATTGTCCATAATGGCTATACTAATATACATCTCCATCAGTAGTGCAATAGGGTTTTTTTTTAACACATACTCACCAGCATTTGCTGTATTTGATAATAGAAATCTCAATAGATGTGAGGTGGCATCTCATGGAAATTAAAAAAAACTATCTTAAATTTATTTTTAGAGAGAAAGGAAGAAAGAGGGAGAGAAAGAAAGAAACACCAATGTGAAAGCAAAACAGCGATTAGGCTGTCTTCTGTATGCCCCCTACGGGGGATCGAGCCTACAA
The DNA here is from genome assembly GCA_027563665.1 of Antrozous pallidus. Lineage (NCBI taxonomy): Eukaryota > Metazoa > Chordata > Mammalia > Chiroptera > Vespertilionidae > Antrozous > Antrozous pallidus. The sequence goes on from CM050521.1 coordinate 52,938,724, forward strand.
CCTTTCAGTGCACTGCACAATGCCCAACCAACTGAGCAACACCTGCCAGGAATCATCGTAATTTTGATTTGCAATTGCCTGGTGATTAGTGATATTGAGCACCTTTTAATTTACCTGTGACTGCATGTATGTCTTCTTTGGGAAAAAAATGTCATCAGGTCATTTTTAAATTGAGTTTTTGCTATTGATTTTTTATGTATTTGGGATATTAGCCTCTTATTGAGTATGTGGTTTGCAAATACTGTCTCCCATTCCATAAGTGGCCTTTTTATTTTATTGATGGTACCCTTTGCTATGCAGAACTAGCCCCTTGAATCATGAAATTTTTATTTATGTCAATTATCAAATATATATGCTGTTCATTCATATTTAATTGGACATTATATGTATATCACAAAGATAGTTTATAGATATAAAGTTATAAATAAGGTAGGCATCTTACTGATGAATAAAAATTATGAACAAAATGTTCACTTTTCTTCTTGATCTTCAAATTGTTTAATTTTTGAAAAATAAAAACAGTACTTTTAGCCCCTCTGAATGGTTAAAGGAAAAAGGAAAGAAGAAATTTACAGCTCTCAAAGAAAGTATAATGAGGAACCAAAGTATATTTAAGGTTTGGGACTTATTAATAATGCATTACCTTTGTGTTTTAACATATTTAAAAGATATAAGTTTTTTGCATTGTGCATACTGAACAAATTCAAATGCTGTCAAGGACTACTTAAGCGAAATTATCTGAGTTCTCAAGAAAATAATGAGGATTTATTATTGAACATATTACTTCATTATAAGATTTATCTATGTATTCCGAATAATTTTTTCTAGAAAATTCCTAAATTCAAAAGAGAAAGTATGAATAAATAGTGATCCTAATTCCTGGAGATTAATTTTATTTAATAATGAAAAAAGTTTAGTGAATAAAGTATTACATATACATTTGAAATCTATATAGTATTAAAATTTGTCTTATATATTAATTGGCAATGTTATAAAGTATATTGATTGCCATTGAAGTATCACAATGCATGATTAAATGACAAAAGCAGATTATAAATAATATACACAACATGGAATTTTATTTATTTGTACAAACAACATATATGGATATACCTAAGGCAATGATGAATTTATGAAAAATATCCATAGAGTCACCTGCCATTCTACATTAAAAGGTATTCCTAAACCCTGACCCAAACTTGTAAATAACTACCATTTGGTTGAAGCCTACCAAATTTCATCTTAACAAGCTTTTATATATATTATATTCTCTATTACTTTAAATGCCACTAATTTAGAAAATGAAAATTATAGATTTAAAGGTGGTATATATTTTTATTTCTAATTAAATAGATATTAATAGTAACAATATTGAGTACAGCTACCCATCACACACACACACAAATACCCACAAAGCTAATTTTACTGTTTTAATTGTATGTTATTATATAAATTTTACATGAAGAGAGATCAATATTTTATAACAGCTCTCTTGGCTATATAAAATCTGTCAATTAAGTAAAGGCTTTTAATTGTAAAAAAAAACATATTAAATCTCTTAAAACACAACTTAATAGCCATTTTCCCTAACAACAATATTAATTGCCTCTAGCTTAATGAAAATTAATTGCCGTTCTTTTTTTACAATAACATTGTAATCGATCAAGTTTAAAGAACCTGCAAGGGCCTTTTGCTCTAATTCTATTGCAATCTATTAAGTGTGCAGCAGATAATAATCTTTCACTTATTTACATCTTAGGAATTCTAATGGCAGTTCTAAATGTCACTGTTTATCCAAAGGTGATGTATCAAATTGCCTCTTTTTCTTAGTTCAATTAAAGTGGCTTGTCTTTATTGAGACATTTCTAATTTTACTATAGTTCTTTCAAAACTAAGACAATTAAATCACATTTTTTATTTGAACAACCAAAAATGATTAAGGTGTACTGCCAAGCTAATAGCAACTAAAAATAAAATTTAACGTGAATTTTTTTCAATAGTAAAAAAAAATCATGTATGTCTTTAAATAATTTTTGCTTCAAACAATAAGGACATACAAATTTATACCTATCGGAATGGATTAATAATATAACTCTTATAAAGAAAGAAGAGTTGGGAACCATGGTACATTACAGGTGGGAGTCTAAATGGTAGAGTCTGTCTGGAAAGTGCTGTATTTCTAGAAGCTCATTTGAAGTCAAATGTAGGCTCTGACTACCCTGGCCAGGAGGCTGCTTACCCATACAACAAAAGGTTGCAGATTCGATTCATGGTCAGTGCTCATACTTAGGTTTCAGGTTCAATCCTTGGTTCAGGAGTCTATGGCAGGCAACCTATCCCAGAACTAGCCCTGCTTCACTTTTTCCCACATCTTCTATCTATGGACAACACAAATTCCTGCAAAACAATATACATCTTTCTTTCCCAAACTGTTACCATAAAAATAGTCTGGCAAGCACCTGTAGGACTCTCCCACCCAGCACTGCTGCTGGAGGTCAGCCTGCATGCCCCAGAACCTGGGCCTTTTCTGACCAGTATTTGACTCTATACGCTCTTTCTTTCAGAAAAGCTTTTGGTTATAAAAGGACTTTTTTGTTTGTTTAATAGTCAACAGAAAACTACAGAATGATCACCCATACTCAATAGATGCAAAACTCCATAGTAAAAAATTGTATCCAGCAATCTACAAAAATTAAGTATTATTACCAAATTGAATCCAATAATCTACAAAAAGGATAATACATCTTCACCAAGAGGCAAGAACATGTTTAACACTTACAAATCAATCAAAGCAATTTTGAAGAAAATAAATGCATAAAACTACATAATCATCTTTAGGAATAAAAACAAAATTATTTCAGAAAATGGAATACCCATTTTATAAAAATCATTAGAAAACTAGGATTAAAAGGAGACTTCCTTAACATCTCTATGAAAGACCTGCACCTAATATCAGAGTTAATGGTGAATAACAGGATGCTTTTTGTCTAAGATCTTAAACTAAAGGATTATACTTTCATCACATATATTAAGCATTGTCCTGGATTCTTAGAGGTACAATGAGGCATCACAGACACAATCAGGCACGAGCGAAGATATATAAGTAAAAGCAAAAAGGACTGGGGGAAAATAAAACTGTCTTTTTGCATTATATAATAATTTACATAGTAAACTCTAAGTAATCCAATGATGTTGCTAAAATTCATAAGTGAATTTAGCATTGTTAAAGGATGCAAGATCAAAATGCAACAATAACTTGTATTACTACATTAGAATTACTAAATGAATATTAGAATAAATATTGGAAATAAAATTTAAAGCGATTATATTTATAATATCATTAATATAATGAAAAACAAAAGTAAATACAATAAAATATGTTTGACTATGAAATATTTCAGGGAAAATTAAAAATTGCTTAAATAATTAAATAGATAAACAAATGTTTATGAATAGGAAAATTAAATACTATTACAAATTGATTTCCCTGAATTGATTTATAGATTCTACATGAATCTAAACATATCTCAAAAGGAGAGTTGGTAAGAATTGACAAGATAAAATCAAAATTTATATGAGAAAATATGCCCTAACCAGTTTGGCTCAGTGGATAGAGCATCAGCCTGGGGACTAAAGGGTCCCAGGTTCGATTCTAGTCAAGGGCATGTACTTTGGTTGTAATCACATTCCCAGTAGGAGGTGTGCAGGAGGCAGCTGATTGATGTTTCTTGTTCACGGATGTTCCTAACTATCTAATCCTCTCTATAAAATACCAATAAAATATATTTTAAAAATAAATAAATTAAAGCAAATTATATGACAAAACAATGGGCATGGATTGACAAAACATCATTTAAAAAGAATAGTTAGAAGACCAATACTATCTAATTTCAAGATTTTCTCTAAAACTACACTAATCAAATAGACATACTGATAAGTAAGACAAAATAGAGAGTCCAGAAATATATCTACACATGAGTGGTCAATTTGCTTTTGTCAAAGCTGCCAAGGTAATACAATTGGTGATCCATATTATTTTTAACAATGCCAATGGTACTGATAACACTGTAATTAGCAAATTCTTAACAACTAGTGGCCCAATGCAAAAAATTCATGCATGGGACAGGGGGAAGGTATTCCTCAACCTGGCCTGCATCCTCTCCAATCTGGGACCCCTCAGAGGATTTTCTACTCCTGGTTTAAGGGATCAGCCCGAAAACCAGCAGTCGGACAGCCCTCTCACAATCTGGTACTACTGGCTCCTAACTGCTCACCTGCCTGCCTGTCTGATTGTCCCTAACCCCTCTGCATGCCAGCCTGATCACCCACAACTGCCCCCTGCCACCTGCCTGCTTGCCCCCAAATGCCCTTCCCCACCAATCTGATCATTCCCAACTGCCCCCTGTGCCAGTGTGCTCATCCCCAACTGCCTCACCTGATAGCCTGCTTACTCCTAAATGCCCCCCTGCTAGTCTACTTACTCCAAACTGCCCCCTCTGCTGTCCTGATCACCTCCAACTGATCCCCACTGATGGGCTGCTTGCCCCCAACTGGCCCCCCTGCTGATCTGCTTACCCCCAATGGCCCTGCCCCCCACCATCCTCATTACCCACAACTGCTGTCCCATCCTGGCCTGATCACCCACAACTGCCCCCTCCTCTTTGCCTCTGACTGCCTCTACCTCAGGCCTTCCACTTTGGCTTTGTCCAGAAGAACATCAAGAAGGTCTCCCAGTCTAATTAGCATTTTACCCTTTTATTAGTATAAATAGGAAAGGAGCAAAGAGAAGGCCAGTCATTATAGGTATGTTCCCTGCCAAACACTGGGACAGGGCGAGGGGACTGAACAAAGGGAAGATAGACACATGCCCATTAAAGTTTGGATGACATATGGAAAGTGCTTACTCTCAGTCACATCTGGGAATAGAAATCATTGGCCAGAATGGACATGATCGCTGCAAGTCTATAAAGGTTTGGGATTCTTAATCCCCTAAACAAAGGGATTCGCTCTCTTGGTGCTCTTCTGCTCTTGGTTCATCTTGACATGCTTGGCTCATGGCTTACATTTGGCTTCATGGCATTCTCCTTTGTGGCCCATAGCTATGCAGATCCCCACACACAATGTACTAATGGACTGCAACTAGCCTGATGCTAAACTGGATCTGTGTACCACGTGGAAAGGGCACTCTGGACACTGACTTCACTCCTAGCTTTTCTGAAACCCCAGCAACACTTCTTTTATGACTGAGACTTTAGAAACACAGGGATTTAATTCCATGCAAATAAAAATCTTTCCTTTTTCCATGGGAGTCTCAGAAAATTTCTTTTCTTGGATATCATAGAAAGTCCACCCCCAGCAGCACTCAGTGGGGAAGAGACCCTTCCCTACTCTGCCACTTCATTTAAGATCAGTACTAAAACCAGCAAATATCTGTATGGAAAAGTTAGCATGAACCTTTCTGATGCCACCACAAAAATTAACTTGAAGTATATATAGTCTTAAATAGTTAAATATAAGCATGTGTGTGTGTGAGTGTGTGTGTGTGTGTGTGTGTCTTTTTGTGTGTATAATGAGATAAAGCAAGTACTGCAAAATGTTAAAATTGGTGAAATTGAGTAAAGGTACAAGAGTAGTCATTGTATACTCTTTTAACTTCTCTGTAGCTTTAAACCTTTCAAAATAAAAATTCCGAGAACAATTTTTGCGGAATGTATAAAAAATATCAACTTGTTCATATCTAATTCATATTCAAAAATATCAACGTGTTCAATCTAATTGCTTGGTTCTAGATGGTATATCAATTATTCTACCCAGTATTATTTAAAAGACTTCAACATTCAAAATAAAATAGTTACTAGAAATATTTAACTTATATGACATAGTTAATTTTATTAATGATAATAGCTAGCTTTATTAAGTTAGTGATATAGCACATTTTAGTATTTATGGTGTATCTAATTTATTAAATAGCTTTTTAAAATAATTAAATGCTGTATTTCTAAAAAGATGATTATTTTATAAGTACCTAGTATGCAAATTTTTGTTTAAATTGATTACCCTGGTGATTTTCTATGGGGATATACAACTTGTTTATATACAACCTCATAAATAAGTCACACTCCATAAACTTCAAACAGGCCTAAGTGGTTGTAACTTATCTTATCATAGCCATGAATGGGCTTCAATAGGTTTGAAATTAAGACAATCCTTTGATTCAGATTCTGAGGTTCTTTTATCAGAAGAAATCTCATGACATTCTAGTAAAAAAACATTCTACTTCAGTCTTGCTAGAGATAAAGGCATTCATTACTCAGTAAACATTTCTCTGTTTTCATTTTAATAACAAAGCAATATTTTTTTCTTTACTATTATTGTCTTTCATCTCAGAAGCTCAAAATGTTTTACAAAAGACACAGTATTATCCATTCTAAATAGAAGAAAAAGGAGGTGGCAAGGGCTTACTCTGTTTCAAACGGTCTCCCCGAAAGCCTGCCCACATGCTAAAGAGCTGGCCATCTTAACTTCTTGGAAGTGGTGCAGAATTACATGCACTCAAATTCAAGGCCCATTGTATTTAGTATCAGTGTTTCAGTAAAGTTTCTCTTAAAAGCAATATACAAATCCTTCTTTAACAAGGGTATTATGTTTTCTAAAGTGGGCTTTTAAACATTGACATGAGAACTGTGATAATGATGTGGAGATACACATTAAGGGACAAGATGTGTGGGAAAAATACATGGGCAGTGACCATCCTGTTTCATGCACTGAAGATGAACAGGAAGCTTTCAAATGGATGTAAAATTTATGGTGAGCCATTGGTTGAAATAAAGGTAATCTGCAATTGCATAGGGTACCTGCCATTTACATATCACTATACATAGAGTCACTTTCACTTACTGATAATAAATTCCACATAATATATTATTATAAAAATTTTACAGTTGAGTTCCATTTGCTTTAAATGACAAACTGACTTCTTGGACAGAAAATCCACCAGGAAAGAATAGTATTGCTTGTGTTTACAGCATTTCATGTTTTCAGAAAATGTGGAGTAGGCTGCTAGTATGTAAATGTAGAATGCTACAAAAGTAAAATCTTTATATGAGCTAAGAAAGTGAACTTCTGACTAACATGAGATATACAGAAATATTTTACAATGGGTTTTTTTCAGATTTTAATGTGGCAGTGATATGTAAATGGCAGGTACATGAGGAATAAAAATATATATGCCAATACATGAGTAAGTTTAGGAAGGTGGGTGGCTGGAAACTAGGCACTGCTTGGCAAAAGACAGAAATATAGGTTATTATTATATAATATGAAGGCACTTAAGAAAAAAATAACAGTAGCCATGGAATTATTTTCTATCCACTTGCCAGTTATTAAGAAAAATGTAGTGAATACAGTGGTCGCCCTCTATTCATAGCTCCACTTTCTGTTGTTCCAGTTGCCTGTACTTGACCATGGTCTGAAAATATCAAACAAAAAATTCCTGAAATAAACAACTCATGAGTTTTTTTTTAATTTACCTTTATTGTTAAAATAAAAACTATAGATGCCCCCTTTTCTTTTTTATTTAAATACATTATTTATTTTTTTCCTAGCCCTAACTCTATTTTATTATTTTTATTTTTAATGCAATATTTTTATCTTTATTGTTCAGTTTATTAATTACATTGCTCTCCCTATTTTTCCCCCTATAGCTCCCTCCCACCTGGTACCCATCCCACCCTCCACCCTCACCTCCCCCTCACTGTCCTCTCCCATAGTTGCATCATTTTTGTCCAGTCTCTTGCTATACTTCCCACGCCCCTTTTCTCTCCAAGAATTGTCAGTCCATTCCCTCTCTATGTCCATGATTCTGTTATATTCATCAGTTTATCCTGTTCCTTAGATTATTAATTCACTTGATTTTTAGATTCATTTGTTGATGTGTATTTGTTGTTCATAATTTACTTTTACCTTTTTCTTCTCCCTCTTCTTATAGAATATCTTTCACCATATTTTACATGCTGTTCTGAGTAGTGTGATGAAATCTCATACCATCCTGTGCCACTCAAACTGGAACCTAAATTATTCCTTTGTCCAGGATGACTATACCAATTAGTGACTTGGTTGTCAGATTGTGTGCAAGTAACCCCTATTTACTTAATAGTGATGCCAAAGAAGTGTGATGCTAGAAATTCATACATACCAAGAAGCTGCAAAGTGCTCCCTTTAAGTGAAAAGATGAGTATAATACAATTAGATATTTTGAGAGAGAGAGGGACCACATTCACAAAACTTTTATTGTAAAATATGGTTATAGTTATTTTATTTTATTATTAGTTATTGTTGTTAATTACTCACTGTGCCTGATTTATATATTAAATTTATCATAGGTATCCTATCTAATAAAAGAGCGATAAGAAAATTGACCATACCTCCACTAAACCCACAAGCCACACCCACCAGCCAATCAGGAGCAAATAAACCACAACCAAAATGGCTGCGGCCACTGAGAGCAGGAGGGAGACTTGGGTTTCCCTGGCAATGGAGGAAGCCAAGCTTTCTACCTACCTTTGCTGGCCTAGGCCGCCACTCAATGCTATAGTTTCAGTTATAGAAGATATATATATCCCAAAAGAAATGGTGGCAGCCATGGAGCTGCAGAGAGCAGAGGCTAGGGTTGCCCGGGCAATGGAGGAAGCCACACTTCTGCAGTCCTAGCACCTAGGCCTCCACTCTAGGCTACAAAGTTTCAATTATATAATTTAAATAAACCCAAACAGAAATGGCTATCACCACAAAGCCAGCAGAAGGCTTGGCTCCATTCCAGGCTACAAAGTTTCAATTGTAGAACATAAATTAATCCCAGATCCCAGGGCCTCCATTTGGGTTGCTGGGGGCTGGCTGGCCTGCAAACCACAACAGTTTCCTTGCCCAGGCTGCCCCATACCCTAAGGAACCCCAAACCCTGATCTGGACACCCTTCAGGGCAAACCACCTGGTCCCCACCCATGCACCAGGCCTCTATCTTATCTAATAAAAGAGTAATATGCAGATTGATCATCATTCCAAGTAGATGGCTGTTCCCATACAGTCAAAGATTCTGCCCCATGTGGGCACAAGATGGCCATCACAATATGACCAGCATGGGAAGGCCATTGGGAGGTTCCAGGCCTACAAGGGAAGGCAGTTGTGGGTGATGAGGCCATCAGGGGAGAGCAGTTGGGAGGGACCAGGCCTGCAAGGGAGGGCAGTTGGCGGCAATCAAGCCTGAAGGGGAAGGCAGTTAGGGGTGACCAGGCTGGCAGAGGAGGGAAGTTGGGGGCAAACAGGCTGGCAGGGGAACAGTTAGAAATCAATTAGGCTGGCAGGGTAGTGGTTAGCAAGTGATTAGGCTGGCAGGAAGAAACGATTAGGGGCAATCAGGGAGGCAGGCAGGAGAGCAGTTTGAGACCAGCAGTCCTGGATTGTGAGAAGGATGTCCTACTGCCCGGCCTAAATGGTCAGTCAGACATCCCTTGAGGGGTCCCAGATTGGAGAGGGTGCAGGCTGGGTTGAAGGACATCCTCCCCCCGCAATGCATGAATTTGGTGCACCGGGCCTCTAGTGTATGTATAAGAAAAAATGTATATAAAGATTTTAGTACTATCTGCTCTTTCAGATAGATATCCACTGGGAGTCTTAGAAGGAATTCCTCTTGGATAAGAGGGACTACTATATTCATAGAAAATTAGTGGTGCTCTGGGATTCTCCATCCTATCAATACCACATTGCTAATATTTACTGGCAACATGATCTTTTTAGAACCCTTGTTTTAGGAGTTCTCAAATGTGAAACATTCATCTTTTTAGTAGCATTTTTCCCCGAGTTGTTGATATGAGCTCCAGCCATGTGAATGATAACCCTGTTTCCCCCGAAAGTAAGACATCGCTCGAAAATAAGACCTACTTCCAGTTTGGCCTCTCACTGTAATATAAGGCATCCCCCTGAAAATAAGACCTCCCTGATAATATTTTTATTCTTGAAACTGAAAAAATCTGGGCCACACAAGCAGTTATAAGGAAGTAGGTCGACTTAACGCTGCTGCTTGTTATGCAAGGGAGCCAAAGAGGTTTGTTAGTCTGGGATGCAGCCAGCATCCACTGCTCTAAAGATATGAAGAAATTTTCTCATGAAAGAAAAATAGATCAAATAATGATTTCCGCAAGAATGACGGCCTATCTCCAGACTCTTGATATCGCAATAAATAAGTCATTCAAGGACAATTTGCGCATGGAAATTAATGACTACATTGAAAATAAAATGGAGAGAAACCACCGTGGAACCTTTGTGAAACCTAAACTTTGTGACTTGGGTGAGGAATTCATAGGAGAAAATCACTGACAGTTGCAATGCAAATGCACTACTAGCAGGCTACCTTGACAAGAAGTACTCATTTAAGGACAGTGCTATTGCTAAACTTGAGAGATTTGGTCCACTGATTCTGAAAGAAATGGAGTCACAAGAAATTCACCAGGAAATTCAGGGTTTGGATTGTTTATGATGATGTTCCAGAAGATGATGACATGACTGTCATTGAATAAATCTTACTTTGTGTTCATATGGGTAAATATAAGTATTAGTAAATGTACCATAGATTGTTATACATGGAAATAATGGTAGTAACAAGAAATTCTTGATACTTGTGGGATTCACATTTTGTCTGGTTATGCTTGTTTGTGATAACAACTACTACCATATCATATACAGGTAATAAATTTCCTTTTGTTTTGTTTTTGTTCAACAATAAATTTGTACCCTATTCTTCTTCATGGGAAAATAAAACATCTCCTGAAAATAAGACCTAGTGCATCTTTGGGAATAAAAATTAATATAAGACATTGTCTTATTTTCCAGGAAACAGGGTAATTACTTATATGCCTTCCACCCAGCCTTTTTTAGAGACATTTCCAGCATACAAGTTATATACATATAAGGCTATATGTTATGGTTTTAACTGGTCAATTTGTGACACCACTTGTCCCTGTCTGAATTCTCAAATTTGTAGGGTAAGAAGAGTGGAAAGAAGGGAAATAAAAATACCCATTTTATTACTGATGGAGCAGATAGAGCAAAGCTTATGTATGTAGCATCCTAATCCTTAGGTGCTACTCTCCTCATCTGCACCCAAGAATTGGACAGACTCATTCTTACAATCACAGGCAGAGCCACAGAACCACAGGTTTCTCCCTACAGGCTTTTACCTCCATGCTTACTATATGGCCTGTGGCAGACCAGAACACCTGCCCAATATTAAAAGGTGGGTCCCAAAATGAGGTAAATAACAAAAGGGTTCTCAAAGCTTGCCTAGTTCCTATTTCCAAAGTCACCTGTCAAGTCACTCCTTGGCTCCAAGGAATGCACAGATGGAAGTAGAGAGAGGTCAAAAAGTTATCTCACAAGACATTCCTTCATATGGAAAAAAAAACCATCAGGACTAGGAATTACTTTCTCTTAAAAAAAAAACACACACACAAAAAAAACAATGTGAGTAATAGTCAATTGTGGACATAGTGATGTATCATTTGCATGAAAAGCTAACCTTTCCACTCATTCAGAAAACACTTACTGAAGCTGTTTTATGACTAGAACTATAGTATAATCTATAACCATACAATACACTCAAAAGATAATTTAAAAATAATGTGAGGTATTCAACACAAATTTGAGATCTACATTATAATGTTAGAATCTTTGAATCTTAGTTAAATTTTGAAATCATTGAGATAATATCTATATCATTTTACCTGGTATAGATAAAATATAGTCTAGGAAAACAATAAACTACTTTAAATTCAATCAACTTCAATAATTCAATTTTTATCAGATATTTTACACTCACAATTATTTCAAGAACCAAACTTCCAAATTTTGTCTTTATCTGAATGTTTTTTGCCTCCCAGATATGTGATGCCTCCTTATCAATGTCTATACTCCATTTATTCAACAGAAATGCTTTACGAGTTCTGTTAAAGTAAAGAAGAATCATACTTTGTTCCATTATTCTCTCAAAGATGGACTTCATTAAAACATGATTCATTGGGTCTTTGCCAAGCAACTGGAGATATAGATAAGTAGTATAACAAGAACCTTCTGTTTTTTCAGTAACAAGCACCAATCAATAGGATTGTGCTAAATTTCATGCTATTGCAGGTCATATTTTATCAAGGTTCCATTGCATTTACAATAAACAATACCCCACTATGTCAATCCCTTTATTAACCCTCATAGTAAATCTTTAGGTCTGAAAACATCCACTACAAAACTCTTAAGATAAATGGTGAAAATGTGAAAATACTAGAAAAATAAAATACGATGATTTTTATGTATCTTCTAAAATATGTTGAAAGCATATAGTCTTACAAAGAAAAGACTTACTGTTGCATAAATAAATATTTTACATAATAACAGAAATATAGTTAATATTAATTTGGTGCTGTCTAATGGCCATTGGTTTTAGGGCTTTACACATATTATGACATATATCAACCTCATGATAGTCCTATGAAATAGATACCATTATCTTTTTCTCATATGTGAAGAAACTGGAGTATAAAATAAACAACATTTAGCCAAAATGGAAGTGTTTAAGTAATTGCTTAAAAGCACAGTTAAGAAATATAAGCAAACCATTCTGGATATAAATAAGTGTCTGCAGAACTCTGGGCCCGTACCCTTAAATACCTTGCCTCCAAAAATCCCACCAAATGAGAGTATATATCTACATAAAGTTTATCACGTACTGTTAAATGCCACTATAAATAAAAGATATTATATGTTTATATATCATACATTATCTTATCTACCCACATAGGTTAACACACATATATAAATTATAGACACTCTTGCCTTGTTTATATACATGCTTATAGATGGACTTGAAACTGCATCTCTGCAGTTGTAAACACTCAGACTGTACCAGAGTTCTACTAATTCCATGTAAACCCAAGTAACCTCACTACTAAAAAATAAAAGCCTAATACTTTATGTATACCAGCAAACCCAAAACATACTTGAAAAAATTTATACCATAACACACACACACACACACACACAAACACAAACACACACACACCTATATATATACACTAGTATATCCTATTTAATATAGCTGATGAGATAAATAGATCAAACCTTACCTAAAGTTGAGTCTGTAAGAACTTGGATGTACTGTGCACATATATATAGATTATATATATGCACATTCCTTTAAATTGTGAATTTTGCAGGATAGTTGTTGTTTTTAATTCCCAAATGAAAAAAAAGACAAAGAATACAAGTCTCTATTTAGTTTCTTTGAGTATAAATACCTCTCAATCTTGAATGTGCATTAGCATCAACCAGATACTGCACTTCTTAAGTTTACAATTTATTCGATCTGGGTTGGGTCTTAGAATTTTCATGATGAACTCAATCATGGACTATGTCAATGATGCTGGTTCGGGGACCATGATTTAAGAAAAGTTCATCAGACCTAACTTGAGAACCAAGATGGCAGCATAGATAAATGCCTGTACTCTCTGCCTCCAACAACCACATCAAAATTACACTAAAATACAGAAAAACCACCACCCAGAATTGCCTGAAGGCTGGCTGAATGGAAATCCTACACCTTGAGAAAGAAAGAAGAAAGCATGTTGAGATGGTAGGAGAGACAGAGGCCTGGACCAGGCTGGCATGGCACCCAATTGGGCTGCTTTTTTTTTTAACTGGGAGATTGATCTTCTCTGTGGAGGCCACCCTTGAAGAAAATGGGGTCCCAGCCCAGGATTCTAGAGGTGGTAAGAAAAATCCCCATAACTATGGGTTATAAAAACCAGTGGGGTTTGGGGCTCAGTGACAGGGAGGTTACTAGAGACCCAGCTGTCCCTTTTAAAAGCTTGGTGCACGGACAGGACTTACAAGGTCCTGCTTCCTCAGAGCTCCAGCACTAGGGTGAGGATCTGGGGACACAGACAAATAAGAGGAGCTGGATTTCCTGGCATGGGGCAGGAACTTGAAAGCAGCTTTCTCCTAAATGGAGGTACTCACAGGGATCATTGTTCTCAGGACTGACTGGCAGCTGAATCTGAGTTTCCATCAGTGTAGCCCACATTGTTAGCTCCTCCCAGGTGATTCCCTGAGCCTTTAGCACCATTCAATTTATAGATCCACCCAACCTGCTTGCAGTGGCCTTTGCATATGAATGGCCTCTCCTTGTTTAGGCTTCTGACTTTGCTGAAATCTCTCAAACAAGCTGCAGCTGGGTCCATGTGCCTTGCATTATCTTACCTGGGCCTCACCTGGGCACTTCCAAACCTGATATATGAAGGAGGAATCTGCAGATCTCTCTGTAGCTCCTGCCTGGAGGCTGAGGGCAGTGGCTGACTTCTCTCTAAAGGTCCCAGAGCCAGTGTACCCAGTGGACAGCTTCAGACCATAGCAGATTACACATCCACAAGAAACAACGTTCAAGGGGCAGACTCAGTGAGCACCAAAACTCCACTAAAGCAAGTCCTGCTCCATAAGGGTATCTCCTGTACAGCAGCTCTCCCACTGTAGCTGCAGCTGGTCCTCACAGCCAATTGGCCTGGAGGTCAATTCCTCCCAGTGATACCAACACCAATCAAGGCTCAACTATAATAAGACAGTGCACACAGCCTACACATGGGCACACCTACAGTGCCCAGCTCAGAACACTGGGGAGGCTGAACCACTGGGCCACACAAAATCTACTACAAAGGCTACTCTACCAATTCCAGAAGACATAGCTCTTCCTAATACACAGAAACAAACACAGTGGAGCAGCCAAAATGGGAGACAAAGAAGCATGTCACATAGCAAGGACCAACAACCAGCAAAGCTCTCATTTAAAATATTGAGGTTCAGATAAAGAGTTTCACAAACAAAACAAAACAAAAAAGCTAAAGGAGTTCATCACCACCAAACCATATGGAATGTTGAAAGGTATTCTTTATGAAGAAGAAAAAGAGATAAAAGATATGAACAATAAAATGTAAACAAATACATATCTATCAACAATTAAATCTAAGAATCAAAATAAACAAACAAGAGATCTAATGAACCAAATAAACTGGTGAATAAAATAGAATAAGATGCATGGAAACATGGAACAAACTAATGAATCTCAAAGGGAAGAGGGACGGGGAGCAGGAAGACATTAACCAGAGTTCTCACCTATGGATACAGACAGTGGGGGGGGGAGGGGGAAGGCTTGAGGTGGGTTGGGAACTGAGGAGAGAGAGTCATGGGAGGAAAAAGGGGGATATCTGTAATATTTTCAACAATAAAGATTTTTAAAAAAAAAAAATTAAAGCCAAAAAGAAAAAAAAGTTAATAAAATGTTGGCTTTTCCCCTTACCACTGTTTTGCAGATCAAATCTTCTGGTATCAGCTGCTTTGCAAGAACATGAACAGATGAGGAATACAGGCTTCAGAAGTAGTTGGCAAAGCTGTTCCCAGGAACCCCGTATATTAGAATCACCTGAGGAGTTTCTTAAGCCTCCCATTGTTTAATCCCCACCCAATACAAATTAAATCAGAATCTTAGGTGCTAGTAACTCCAATGCATCTCAGGTGATTCCAGTGTGCAGCCAAGTTTGAGACTAAGGGATAGTAAGAAATATCCACCAATGTCCATGCCCAATGGCAGCAAGCAGTAGCTGGCATACTATAGATCTCAATGACATGAAGATTGTCAATCACTATGTATTGTTTTTTCTATCAAATGTATAAAAGTTATAGTTATGTGTAACTGTATAATCAATACTGACATATTTTAACTTTTAAAAAATACAAAAGGTAATTATAATATGATTATGGTTCCCTCTTAACTTTTCTGTTTCTTACTCTCTTCAAAGTTACATGTTTCTTAGCTCTTCAAATATAGGCCAGGACAACAGTTTGTGTTACATATGCTGAAATGATATAATAGCTAACTTGAAAAACAGGGCATAATTGTTAAACCTACAGTATCTAGTATCTGGCATTAGGGGTTCAAACTTTGGATTCATACTTGGTAGCTATATGACCCTGAGTAAGGTCCTCCAATTTTAATCTGTAAAGAGCCTAATAACAGTACCTGCTTCCTATGGCTCTACACATAAGTGAAAAAATATTAGAAGGTAACTAATACATAGGAAGGATTAAAGTATGAATTGTGTTATTCTATTTTCTTTTATTTTCAAATTGGTGTTAATTTACTCTTGCTAAAAAAAATACACAACTTTTCAAGTTTTATCTGAAATCTAGACCAGAATATTTCTGATTGTTGCGCTTATGCTGAATTTATTTATTTTAATAATTATAGGCAAAATCTCATGTTGCTACCTTTAATAGAAAATAAATGAATATTGCAAGGAAAGCAAGGATGATTTTTGGTTGATATTTGAGTCAGACTATAAAATAAATTCAATCATAAATAAATAGAGTGAAAAAATTCTGTAAAGTATATATAAAATTCTACAAAATTATGTTCTCAATCTACTCCTGAGCATTATTAATAAATTTATTTTAATATATCAATTTGTTGAATCTTATGCTTCTATGTTTTGGACTAGAAATCACTAAATTTAAACATGTAGCTTTTGATAGTTTTTTTACTCTTCGATTTTTCCCCAATTTATATGTATTAATTATATTTACAGCTATATAACTGCATGGACACTTCTTACATATAAGAAATAGTATTAATTATGTCACAATAATAGTTTTTAAATGAGATTGGTCATGAAAAACTTCAGTAAAAAGTAGTGTATTCACAAAGGCTTTTTACTATGTGTTATGCAATTACTCACTCAGAGTTAAACATATACTTTAAAATTACTCTACTGTCATCTCTTAAAATTATTTTCCCTACTTTGGATAATATTAATATCTTTTATTTTTAATCAAGCAATTCATATAAATATTAAATACATTACTTCAAAAATATTTATTGATTGTACTTTTATAGAAATGTTATATTTTTGTGTTAGAAACTTAAAAATAAAATGAAAATTTACAGAACACTACTATAAAAGCAGTGAATTATGGTGAGATAACCTAACAACAAGGGTTGGCAAATATCCTATCTAATAAAAGAGTAAAATTTAAATGTGACTGTACCTTGGCTCCTGATTGGCTATGCTACCAGCCGATTAGGAGCAGGGAACAGGGCAGAGCGGCACCAGGGGTGGGCCCTGGGGTGTGGAGACGAAGCAGTAGCTGCAGCAAGCACCAGGGTGCCCTGGCTACCCGAGCTATGTGTGGAGGCAGCTGGGAGCACCCTCTGGCACCCCCCCCCCCCACTCCTGTGCATTGTGCGGAAGTGGAAGTGACAGTGAGCGCCCAGTCCCTGGGGCTGGGTAGTCACAGGCAGCTGGGACTGAGCTGAGCAGGGAGATGGCTGGGTGCCCAAGGCTGGCTTTAGGCCTTGGGCAGGCTGGGGGTGAGCCATCAGTTGGACATCCTCTAAGGGCTCCCAGTATGTGAGAGGGGGCAGGTTGGGCTGAGGAACCACCCACCCCCTGTGCACAAATTTCGTGCACAGGGCCACTAGTCTATAATAATAAAAGGATAATATGCTAATTAGAACAGCCATCTTCCAATTATGTTATTCCAGACATCCTTCCTGAGGAAGCCATGTGGAGGAAAGCCAATGCTGGCAGCCGGGGGATTAAGGCCAATTGTTGCATTGGGCCTCTAATTAACTATAAAGGAAGGGCAAGATGCTAAATATCTTAGGTTTTGTAGGCCACTTACTCTCTCATATTGTTCTTTTTCAACAACCATTTACAAACATAAAAATCTTTCTTGGCTTGGAAGCAAAACCAAAACAGCCTATGAACTGGATTTGGCTCATGTCCTATATTTGGCCTAAAATGCTTTTAAAGCATATTATCATTAATGCCATTGTAATTTTTGAACCAAGACTTGAGTAAGATCATCTGTAAGTTTTGAACCACATTTAGAAAACATTTAGGAAAGTAACCAAGAAATGAAACTGGTTACAAATCTGCATAATCAGTCCAGAATTGTGGAAACCGAATGATTCAGTAACACTGAGTTATACAATAGTTATACTACTAGAATAAGCATCAAGAACACCTAAAATAGAGACAGCTGTATATGATGTACTTTAGTTTTAGCCATAAAATTCAATATCACGTGCCAAGAAGCAAGAAATAAAAGGGTACAGACTTTTAGTAATGAAGTGTCACCCACAGAAGAAGAAAATAAATGCAAATATTACATATCCTTAAATAAGGACAATATTCAGTAACATAGGATGCAATTATTTGTTCATGAATCCAGATCCAAAAACATATGCATACTTTTATTTTTTAAAGCATGCATAATGACCTTATTTTTGTTGGAAACATTCCTTGTACCCTCAAAATGTACACTTTAAAATAAAAGTTGTCATGCTTTGACATAGATCAAATTACACTCTATTGATATAACATAGTTTATGTAGTTAATAATGTTTCTGGCTAAGCCAGTTAAAAATTGCTTAGCTGTCTTTTTTGTTTTTAATGTTTTTGTTATTGTTATTCTTTGGAAAACTTTTAGAACACAAGCATGTGATCTATATACATAAATATATTGCATCCATTCATATATTTTAAGAATCACTGGGCTTGAAATATGATACTTTTCCCTAAAAGATTGTTTTCACTTTTGCCTGAACACTTCAATAGTCATTATCAGTCAAATCCCAGGAAAGGAAAACAAAACAAAACAAAAAAACTGTGGTAGAAGTCCTATTTCAAGACCAATTTACTGCCTACATACTGGTTCTGCAGAATTGTTTGGGAAATGAAGCAGAAGAGAGCTGCTGAGAAAGCACAGTAGAAATCCATCTAGCAAAAAAAATTAATATGAACTAAATCACATCATCTTGATATAGTACAGACTATTGTGAAGAAGTATGAAAGGGTAACTATGTCTTAATTGGAAAAAGAAAACAGAGATACACATCTGCAATTTATAAATACAATTTATAAATAAGAGACCATTTATGTTATGCACAAATAAATAATATAGTATGTGATATATTTATTACAGTAAAACCTAGTATTTTGAAGTGTTTTTGATATATATGTTTATATAAATGTAAAATGTATAATAAAATGCTTATATCTCCAAAGCTTGCTATTTCCTGTCTTTGAAACACTTTCTAATCATCCAAACTCTGTTTATCAGGTTAATTGGAGAAATTCATCCATTGCTGGTTAAAACAGGTGACCATAATTTTGTTTTTGGAACTCATTGAATTAGTGTTTTACTGGATCTCCATGAGGTAACCACTTCGGATCAGTTACTAAAAAAAAGGGGGGGGGGAGATCTGAGAAAAGGATTTCTGTGCCCACAAAATATTCAGCAATCAGGAGCAGTTCTTTCACTGAGGGATTAACAGGAGCAGTGTGATGCACCTGGGCGTTATTGGTGATAAAGGGGGAAAAATGCAGTTGGCATGTTAGCACTGAATATCTATTCCTAACTCCTACTAGGAAGACCCATCATCGTATGCTTCCCATAGGTTTGCTTACACAAAACATCTCCCTAAATATTTGTTAAATTTTAATATAAATTGTTCTCTTTGCTTATTATTGTCAAATACACATTACCCAATACACTCATTTAAGGGGAGAAGCCTATTTTGAGCCTTCTGCAGGAGTGGGCTCATAGAACTTCAGCAATGGCCCGTTTGCTAAAGAAGTTACACTGACTAATAATTTCTACTTATCATTTATTAATTATTTAGACAAACACTTTTATTCTTGCTACTTTGTTTGCTAGGACCTGTGAAGAAATATTTAAATGTTTTCCTACGCTCAAGATTTGGGGAGAAAGACATATAACGCACAAGATTACCATTACTAGAAGTATACAAGAAAGACAGTGCTGGGCCCTGTTCCTCATTAGTGATATTCTTTAATATGAAACTGACCAGAGAATTACCTATACACTCATTCTACTGCATCAGCATATTAAATGACACACGTGGAATGCTGACAAACATTCTGTTGATATTCTCATGAGATCTCCCCTAAAATTCTCACCTTTAGAAAACAAGTAAAAACCTTTAAGACAAAGGACTCAGTGAGTGCTCTCTCTCCAGAGCATGTCCATGCCTTTTATCACCCGGTCCATATCTTTGCTTTCTTTTTCCTAAGCTCTGAGGCTTCTAGCAACAATGGGAGAAATGAGCAGCAGCAGCAGCTTGTCCCAGGTTAACCCCCTGAACCTGTCTCCAAGGGTCCTTCTTTTGCCTCTGTAACTTGTTTCCTGAGTCCACACAGCCCAGCTGGCTCACTTCTTCTGTTTTCTATGACTTTATTTCTGAAAGTCCAAGGCAACTCTCCAAGCAGACTGCTCAAATCTTCTCTGAGTGTACTTTTGCTTTGCATAGAAAATAAACTTCTTTCAGCACTACAATTCTTTGCAGAATTCAAGAATTGATAGCCAATATGGCCAATAACAAAATGAAGATTTTCTGCCTTTGTGTTTTAATCAAATCTCTTTTATATTTTATATATTGTTAAAATATTAACAATAGGTAAGGGTAATGCAGTGTTATAACTTCATTTCTCAGTCAGTTCCTTTCAAAGTGTCCATTCTGTCAGATTGAAGAACTACTATATGAAAATGGAAACAATATGTTTGAAATGAGCTGGTCCACTCTATTGTCTCTAGAAAGGCTTCATCTATTTTTGGAATGTGAACACTGATGTGATAAAATACATTTTATGTTAATTCCAGGAATTCATATCCCTTTATATTTTTCCACTGAAATGTCATCATTTTGTGATTTTGTAAAAAGTATGCAATAACTTTTTCCTCTCAGAGATAAAAAAAATATATTGATCTAAGAAAAAAATAAATGACATGTTCTTAGTGGTGCATCACAAAGTCAACACTTTATGAAACACATTTGGAATTTTGGCTTTCTCTTCCCAACCATAAATTACAACTTCATGGAACTTATTTATAATAGTTATTATAAATATAATTCTTTCTCTACAGCCCTCAAAATAATTACTATTCAAACTAAAAATTGTACAATGAGATAAGTATCTTGCTGATTTGTGAAAAGTTATGGTTTTGTGCTAGGCAGTTAGACAGACAAGAGCAGTACAAGGAAGGTGGGCCAGGTATATAAAATTACCGGGGCAGAAAGCCTTGTGTGCCTAGCAAAGGACAATTGTAGGGCGGGACCTTACCCCAGGGTCACCTTTCCTCCCCTAGCATACTGCTGGTCATGCCCTTTGGTCCCCCTGACCTTTCTTCCCTACAGTTAACATCTGAGTTTCAGTTGTGTTTCAGTTCCAGGCCCAGAAGAGTAAGAAAATCAACCACAGCTGACCTCAGGACCAGCCCGCCAATCGTTTTCTAGACACCACATCCAGAAAACTGCTAGATATTCTATTGAGATCTTCCCCTGGGACTGCCCCTAAAATCTCCACCCTTAAAACCTTCAGGATGGAGGACTCAGTGTACTTTCCCTCCCTGTGCCTTTCCCTTTCCATTTCCATTTCCATTTTATGTCACTTATGAGCTTTCATGGGTTAGAAAGAATGACCTAAGAACAGAAAGTCAACTCTGTATATTCACATTTGTGATTAATAGGAGGTGAAGAAATTATTTATCTGTTATATATTATAATATATAATTTATATTATACAAGCACATCATTCTAACTAGAAAAACAAGATATCAGAAAATGCAAGATCTGTAATCTGCTGCAATGCCAAAGTAAAATATATTTATTCAGAAAAGTCATAAAAAGGAAAAAAAAAAACAGCTCTTTTGAACTATTTTCTGCTCCTTTCCAAATACTAATTACAACTGGTACCATATGCAGTTTAAAATAGAATCCAAATGACTGCTGATTGACTGTTTTAATGGAATTCACAAAGTGCAAGTAATCAGAAAAATAAAATCAAAGTTTGCCATGCATGGAGTTTAATAATGTGCAAAATTGGCAGCTTTCAAATTGTTTTAGTGCATGAATCCAAATAAGAAAATTATGGGTGATTTTTGACATTCAGTTATAAACTCCATATACATGATTTAAAGAATGTAAATATAGGAATAATCAGGATACAAGTATCCAATAAATTGATACATTCCTTGTTTCTAATATAAAAATGTCATAAAATTATTTAATGATTTAGTCTACACAATTCTAGAAAAATAGTATTTTTGTTTTTATGTAAATTTTAGTAAGATGTATAGGCAGATCTTCCTATATATTTCCAATGGTCATCTTAAGTTAAAATACAATTTTCAGAAAGAAAATGAAAATTATATTTATTAATAAATGTTAGCAAGTGTTAGGTAGGTGGCATATTTTATAAAAATTTAATACATTTAAAATATTTTAAAATTAATCATTTTAAAGTTAAACTTATCTATCCTATAATTTTAAACACATCCAAACAATTAACTTACTTAATACATAATGATAATATTAATATAAATTATATTTCTTAATATTTAATTAAAATTGATTTATAGTTATTTTCCTACTTAAGAGTTTAACATTTTAGGAAGTGGTAAGATTATTAAACACTTTATGAGAACTCTAAAAAAACAGTAGAAATGCTAATTTAATATACAAAGAAAAATCAAAAGTATTATAAGACCAAATGAAACTCTAAGTTGATGAAATTGAAAACACATACACCAAAAAAATGAGAGTATAAGTCAAGTCAGCAGAGTATAGTACATCATAGGTTCTTAAACAATTTTAAATTTCACAGAGATTCTAGCAATTGTTAAAAAGTTTTGAAATCTAATTTCAACTACTTTCAACTTTGTGATATTTTTCCAAAATTTGATAATTAGATTTGTTAAATTATGAATCAGAGAATAGAATATTAATGGTGCTCATATACTTAACACATATTTCGTTGTGTTCCTCCCCCCAAAAAAGTGATGGTATTTGGAGATGATCCCTTTGAGAGGAAATCAGGTTAGACAAAGTCATGAAGGTGATCCCCTGATTCCACTAAATCAGTGCCATATAGGAAGAAGCACTAGGGAGATTGCTCACTCTCTGCAATGTGAGGACACAATAAGAAGGAGACAGTCTACAAGGTCAGAAGAGATTTCTCACCAGCTACTGAATTCACTGGCACCTTGATTTTGAACTTCCCAGTCTCAAGACAGTAAGAAATAAATTTCTGTCTTTTAAACCACCCAGTCTTTAGTTATAGCAGACTAACCCGACTAATATAGTTATCAAATAGAGTATCCAGCATGGTACATCATTCCTATAGTAAGGGTGGGCCTGGTGTACCTGTGCTTGTAGAACAAAGAGACTCTTTTGGATATATGTGCCATTAGATGCGTGAGGAAAACAGGGAAGTAGTGGGAGATGCATTCAGAGAGGTAATTGGGAGCCTGGTCATGTACACTTGTAGGTCAAACAAAGCTTGGGCTTTTACTGTGAATAAAATGGGACATTAATGATGGTTTTGAACAGAGAGGCATGTCTTTTAAATATTTAGAAGTTTCTAATTAAACTACCTGGAATTGAAGATTTCTTTTTTGGGTTATTTTTATAAGCAACTTCAATTTTCTTAATAATTATAGGGCTATTCAAATTACCTGTTTCCTATAAAATGAGCTGTGGTACTTTACACTTTTTGGGGAATTGGCTCATGTCACCATGTTGTCCAATGTATATGTCTGTAGAGTTGTTTAGAGTATTCCCTTATTATTTTGTTGTCTGTAGTGTGTGTCTGATGATACCCTCTTTCATCCCCAAGTTTAATAATTAGGACTTCACTCTTGTTTCCCCTGTTTATTCTCATAGTGTTTTGTCAATTATAGTAATATTTTCAATGATCCAGGTTTTTGTTTCATTGATTTTCTCTGTAGTTTTTTTATTCTATTTTAATCTCTTTGATTTATTAATTATTTTCTACCATCTGCTTGTTTTGAGTTTACTTTGCTCCTTTTTTCTAGTTTCTTTTAAAAAAAATTTTATTTTATTAAATATATTTTTTTGTTTATTTCAAAGAAGAAGAGAGAGGGAGCGTTAGAAACATAAATGATGATAAACATTCATCCCTTGCCTCTTGCCTACAGAGGATCAAGCCCAAACCCAAGCATGTGCCCTGACAGAGAATCAAATAGTGACCTCCTGGTTCATAGGTCAATGCTCAACCTGTGTCCCACACCAGCCAAACTTCATTTTCTTTTAAATTTGTCAAAGTTTGTTTTATGGCCCTGAATATGGTACATTTTGACATGTATATGCCATATACATTTTAAAAAATGTGTGTCTTCTGC
Source organism: Antrozous pallidus (assembly GCA_027563665.1). Taxonomy (NCBI): domain Eukaryota; kingdom Metazoa; phylum Chordata; class Mammalia; order Chiroptera; family Vespertilionidae; genus Antrozous; species Antrozous pallidus. The sequence goes on from CM050521.1 coordinate 52,963,036, forward strand.
TATTCTTGGATTGAAGTACTCTAAAAATATTAATTAGATACTGTTGGTTAATGGTAGTGTTAAATTCTATATTCTTAAATTCTTAATCTGCAATTGTGGATTTGTTCATTGATTTTCAGTTCTGTCAGTTTGTGCTTCACATTATTTGTCATCTTGGTTGTTTGGTGCCTACATATTTAAAAATCCCATGATATTTTGGTGGATTGATCCTTTTATTTATTTTATTTTTTTATATATTTTTTTATTTTTTTACTTTTAATCTTTATTGTTCAGTTTATTAATTACATTGTTTCCCCTTTTTATCCCCCTATAGCTCCCCTCCATCCTGTACCTATCCCACCCTCCACCCTCACCTCCCCCTCCCCACTGTCCTCTCCCATTGTTGCAAGATTTTTGTCCAGTCTCTTGCTGCACTTCCCACAATCCTTTTCTCCCCAAGAATTGTCAGTCCATTCCCTCTCTATGTCCATGTTTCTGTTATATTCACCAGTCTATCGTGTTCAACAGCCTATCAATTCACTTGATTTTTATGTTCATTTGTTGATAGATGTGTATTTGTTGTTCATAATTTTCATCTTTACCTTTTTCTTCTTCCTCTTCTTAAAGAATATCTTTCAGCATTTCATATAATGTTGGTTTGGTGGTGATGAACTCCTTTAGCTTTTTCTTATCTGCGAAGCACTTCATCTAACCTTCAATTCTGAATGATATCTTTGCTGGATAGAGTAATCTTGGTTGTAGATTCTTGCTGTTCATCACTTTGAATATTTCTTGCCACTCCCATCTGGCCTGCATCGTTTCTGTTGAGAAATCCGCTGAAAATTGTATGGGTGCTCCCTTATAGGTAACCAACTGTTTCTCTCTTGCTGCTTTTATTATTCTCTCTTTGTCTTTTGCTCTTGGCATTTTAATTATGATGTGCCTTGGTGTGGTCCTCTTAGGGTTCCTATATATTGGGGTTCAGTGCACTTCTTGGACTCCTAAGTCAATTTCTTTCACCAGGTGTGGAAAGTTTTCAGTCACTATTTCTTCAAATATGTTTTCATTGTCTTGGCCTCTCTCTTTTTCTGGCACCCCTATAATTCGGATGTTGGTATGCTTGAGGTTGTCCCAGAGGCCCCTTACACTATCTTCAATTTTTTGGATTCTTTTGGTTTCTTGCTTTTTCAGCTGAGTGGATTTTACCTCTTTGTATTTCAAATCTTTAACTTGGTTCTTGGGGTGCTCCAGAGCACTTTTAGGTCTTTGTATAATATTTTTTGTTTCAGTCAGTGTATGCTTAATTTCTGGTTGATCCTTTTTCATATCCTTGGGAGTCTCCTTTATATCCTTGAGGGTCTCTTTCATTTCCTTGTAGGACTCATTCATTTCCACGTTGGTCTTGATCATTTCCTTGCAGGTCTCGTTTATATCCTTGAGGGTCTTGTTCATTTCCTTGTAGGACTCATTCATTTCCTTTGTGGTCTTGCTTATTTCCTTATAGGCCTCGACCTTTTGTTGGAGCCTCTTGAAAAACCCTATAACCGTGGTTTTGAATTCCATGTCCAGTCGTTTTTTTTCCTCCATTTCTTTCACATCTGATTTCTTTCCATGTCGCTGCATGGTGGCTGCTTCCCTGAGTTGGTCAATTAGCTTTGTGTGGTAGACTCCCTACTACGGACAGTGGCTCAGCCTCCCCGGTTACCTGGGGTGGATATGGGCTGCACAGTCTTGCTGAAGTTAAGCTCAGTTAATGGTTGCTAGCACTTGGAGGGTTGACCTCCAGGCCAATTGTCTGTGAAGCTCAGCTGTGCTCAGGTTGGATGGGCGGAGTCTCCGGGCCAAGCAGATAGTGTTAGCTCTGCCCTATGCGGCCCCGGGGACTCTGTGCAGGGGGCAATGGCTGCCAGCACCTCTGAGAGAGAGCCGCTGCCGAGCTCCACTGGCTGCCGGGGAATTCAGACTCTCCCAAAATGAGACTGCACATGCAATGTCTCACCCAGGGTCATAAAACAAAGCAGTCTGATGGTTTTCTGAATGAGAGACAAGTCGCGGAGCGCTCTCTGCGCCGTCACGCAGCTGAGCTATTCGCGCGCAAGCTGCCTTCTCCACAAGCCAGGAGACCCCTGCAGCCCCCGAGCTTCGGCGTGCCCTCCCAATGTCCAGTTTTCACCCCGTATTATAGTGGGTTCTCTGGACTTCGCCCAGAGCTGGAGAATCAGTCCAGTGGGACGTCTCCCCATTCGAGAAAACTGGCCAGTTTTCAGCCGACAGCCCTCTCCGTGGCGTGCGCTCCAAACCTCTCTCCGCGCGAATCTTTCAACGCTGTTTGCCGCCGCTCCTCCGAGTCACAGTGTCTTATTTTCACTTTTATTTGTGGAATTTTCACTCGGCGGGCTTTCTGGTGATTCTGGAAGGTGTTTGTTCTTTCATTAAGTTGTAGTATTAAAATTGCTGATTATGACGGCAAGATAGGTGTTTTACCTTTGCCGCCATCTTAGTTCTCCGGATTGATCCTTTTATTATTATGCAATGTACCTTTCTTTCCCAGATAATTTTCTTTGTTCTAACATCAACTTTATATAATATCAATATAGCTATGCTTTTTTTTTTTTATAATTTGTCAAGTACAATAGATTTTCAATATTTTTGTGTTAGTTTCAGGTGTAAAGCATAGTAGTGAGACAATTATATAATTTATGAAGTGATTCCCCTGATAAGCCTAATAGCCACCTGGCACCATACATAGTTATTACAATATTATTGACTATATTCCCTATGCTGTACTTTACATCCCCATTACTGTTTTGTAACTACCAATTTGTACTTCTTAATCCCTTTAACTTTAGCACCCAGCCCCCTAACCCCCCTCCCATCTGGCAACCATCAGTTTGCTCCCTGTATCCATGAGTCTGTTTCTACCTTGTTCATTTATTTTGTTCTCTAGATTCAACATACAAATAAAATCATAAAGAATTTGTCTTTCTCTGTCCAACTTATTTCACGTAAAATAATATCCTCTAGGTTCATCCATGCTGCAAATGGTGAGATTTCATTCTTTTTAAAAAATATTTTAATCCTTACTAGAGGATATGTTTTTGTTTTTCAATTAAATTTAGAAAGAGAGAAGGGAGAGGGGAGAGAGAGAGAGAGAGAGAGATCAGTCGTCTCCCATCAGGACCAAGCTTGAACATGCAACTGAGTATGTGCCCTAACCAGGAATCTAACACATGACCTTTCAGTACAGGATGCTTCTTCTTCAGATAACTAAACCACACCTGTCAGTGCAAGATTTCACTCATTTTTTATGGCTGAATAATATTGTGCCATGTATATGTACCACATCTTCTTTGACCAACCATCTATTGATTGGGAACTTAAGTTGCTTCCATATCTTGACTAATGTAAACAATGGTGCAATGAGCATTGGGGTGCATATATCTTTTCAAATTACTGCTTCTTTTGCTTAATGTTTGCATGGAATACTTTTACTATATTTTCACTTTCAAACTACATATATAAGAATATATTGAAGATATTGGGGTCTCAGTCTAGATCACCAAAATAAAATGCATATTACATAAAACAAATCACACAAATTTTTGTTTTCCAGTGCATATAAAAGTTATGTTTCAGCCATGCTATAGTCCAATGAGAGTATTGTCTTTTAAAAACACAATACACTTACCTGACTTTTAAAATATTTCATTGATACTTCATTGAGCTTTTAGCTGGTAATAATAACCAGGAGGACTGTGCCTTAGTGTTGATGGCTGCTGACTGCTTAGGATGGTAGTGGTTATAGTTTGGGGTAGCTGTCACACTTCTTAAAATAAGGGAACCATGAAGCTGCCATATACCAGTAGATTCTCATCCTTTCATGAATTACTTCTCTGTAGCATGTAATGCTATTTAATAACATTTTACCCACATTAGAACTTTAAAAATTGGGGTCAGTTCTCTCAAGTCATACCTATGTTTTATTGTACTAAGTTTATGTAATATTTTAATTATTTTATTATCATTTGAACAATCTTCACAGCACCTTAACCTAGAAGTAGTTTTCAGCTCAATAAAACAATTTCTTTGCTTATCCATAGAAGTAACTCCTAATTCATTAAGGTTTTACTATGAGATTGGGGCAATTCAGTCACATATTCAGGCTTCACTTACGATTCTAGTTCTATTGTTATTTCTACATTGGTTGCAACGTTCTCTACTGAAGTCTTGAAGCTCTAAAAGTCATCCATAAGGGTTGGAATCAACTTCTTCCAAAATCCTTAATGTTGATATTCTGACTTTTTGCCGTGAATTGCAAATGTTTTTAATGGCATCTAGAATGGTGAATCCTTTCCAGAAAGTTTTCAATAGACTTTGCTCAGATCCATCAGAAAAATTATACATATATCAGCTATAACATTATGAAAGTATTTCATAAGTAATAAGACCAGCATATCAAAATATCTCCTTGATCCATGGACTACAGAATGAATGCTGTGTGAACAGGCATGAAAATGACATAAATGAATTGAGTTGAAACTCGGGAGACGTCAAGATGCTGGCTTACCACTCTTCTCTGATGGACCCTGACACCAAACTCATTGGAAACATGGCACTGCTGCCCATCAGAAGTCAGTTCAAAGGACCTGCCCCTAGAGAGACAAAAGACACAGATAGTTTGGATGAAGCCCTCTATTACTTATAGGCCAACGTCTTCTTCAAAAACTATGAAATTAAGAAAGAAGCTGATAGAACCTTGATATACATAACTCTCTACATTTCTGAGTGCCTAAAGAAACTCCAAAAGTGCAATTCCAAAAGCCAAGGTGAGAAAGAAATGTATACACTGGGAAGCACCAATTTTCCCATTCCTGGAGAGCCCGGTTTTCCACTGAATGCAATTTATGCCAAACCTGCAAACAAACAGGAAGATGAAGTTATGAGGGCCTATTTGCAGCACCTAAGGCAAGAGACTGGACTGAGACTTTGTGAGAAAGTTTTTGATCCTCAGAACGATAAACCCAGCAAGTGGTGGACTTGCTTTGTGAAGAGACAATTCATGAACAAGAGTCTTTCAGGACCTGGACAGTAAAGAGAGCTGGGCAGACAATGTTTCCACAACATGGGCAGCATTTTACAGCAAAATGTGCACAGTTCTTTGGCTTTATTTCATAAAGTTTTATACAGAAGAGAGAAGAGAACATGTCTTTTCTTGAATAGTTCATTATCAAGAATTTGGGGGGATGGGGAGAACAAATCCTCAAAGGGTGATTTGAAATTTTCTGCAGTATTAAGCTGGTGCTTAATGAGTAATAATAAAGGAATTTCTAACATTTTGTCAGAAAAAAAAAGAAAATGACATGAATATTATTGTACATCTCCATCAGAGCTTTTGGGTTACTAGATGCATTGTCAATAAACAGTACATTTTGAAAGGAATCTCTTTTTTCTGAGTAGTAGGTCTCAATAGCAGGCTTAAAATATTCTGCAATCTGTGTTGTAAACAGATGTGCTGTCTGTCTTCCAGGCTTTGTTTTCCATTTGTTGTGCTTTTATATTATGTATTTAGCTTTTTCCCCCTTAAACCTCATGAACAAACCTCCACTAGATTCTATCTTTTCTTCAGCAGCTTCCTCACCTCTTTCAGCTTTTATAGTATTGAAGGGAGTTAGGGTCTGCTCTGGAGCAGGTTTTAAGAATGCCAAGGCTGGTTTGATGGTCTACCCAAATCATTAAAACTTCCTCCATATCAGCAACAAGGCTGTTTTACATCCTTATCATATGTGTGTTCACTAAAGTAGCACTTTTAATTTCTTTCAATAACTTTTCTTTTGCATTCACAACTTGGCTAATTATTTGGTACAAGAGGAATACTTTTCGGCCTCTCTCAGCTTTTGACATGCCTTCCTCACTAGGCATGATCATTTCTAGTTTTTTATTTAAAGTGAGCAACATATAACTCTTCCTTTCACTTAAACTCTTAGAGACCATTGTGGATTATTAACTAAATTAAATTAAGTATTTTGTGTGTTTGAGGAGGGAGAAGTCCTCAAAGAGTGAGATAAATTGTAAAAACAGCTTCTCAGTGTAGCAGTCAGAACACACATATTAATCAATTAAGTTTGCCATCTTATGAGCATTGTTTGTGAAGCACTAAAACAATTACAATAGTAACATTAAAGATCACTGATCACAGATCATCATAACATAAAATAATAATAAAAATGTTTGAAATATTGAAAGAATTACCAAAATGTGACAAACACAAAAAGAGGAAATGCTACTGGGGAAAAAAAGTGTCAATAGACTTCCTGGACACAAAGTCACCACAAAGCTTTAATTTATTAAAAAATTGCAGTAAAGTAAGAAATGCCTACATAATTATATTTGAAATGAATTTATTGTAGATAGCACACTTATCAGGTTTTTAAAAACCTATTCTATCTATATCTCTTAAGTGGTATATTTAGATCATTTAATTTCAAAGAAATATTGCTATGTTTGGCTAAATTCTGTTGTTTTTATTTTGTTTTCTAGTTATTCTTTCTGTTTTTCATTTATCTGCTTTTTTTACTTCCTGACTATAGGTTACTTGAACATATATTAGAAATTCATTTTGTTGTAAATATAGTGTTTTAGATGTATCTCTTCATAGAGTTGTGTGTTGTTGTTTTTTTGTGTTTTTTTTTTTTTTTTTGAGGTGGTGGAAGAGGGATGGTTGTTTTATTTTTTAGTAGTTTATCTGACTATTATGTTATACATAATACTGAAAGGTTTCAAAAGATTAAAACTTTTTTTTAGCTTGCAGGATTTTGATTGCCTTAAGGTCAATTATATGCCAAAGTAACGTGCTACTTTGGCATATAATTGACCTTAAGGCAATCAAAACCCTGCAAGTTAAAAAAAAAATTTTTTTACCTCTCTCTTGAAGAATTTAATGAAGGCCCTGCCCATAATGAGAGTTATTATCAGGAATACCTTTGTATGACCTATCGATGGCATACATCTAATTATTAAACACCTCCTCTTGTTATCACCCTATAAATTATCTTCCTCCCAACTGAAGCTTACTTCATCCTTGGCTCAGAATGCTATATATAACTCATTGAACCTGTCCTGTATGTAGACTCTCTGACTCTCTGCTGTATGTGGGGTTCATATATATATATATATATATATATATATATATATATATATATATATATATATATGTGATTAAATTTGGTTATTTCCTCTTGCTAAACTGTCTCATATCAATTTGACTATTAGACTAGCCAGAAAAAACTAGAAGGGTAGGGGAAAGTTTATTACTCCCTAACAATACATAAATTTTTGAAATCTACCAGTGACTACATTTTACTACTTCAAGTGAAGTATAGAGACATTGCCTCCCTTTATGTACCTTCTTTTCTTTTCCTGTTAATAACACATTTGCCATACTTTTGCTATACACATTGAAACTGCATTAAATGGTTGTAATTTTTGCTGCAACAATCAAACATAATTTAGAATGTTTAAGAGAAGACATTTTATTTATTTAGGCATGGTGATATTCTTTATCTATTTTTCCTTTCTTCCTGATATTCCAGATTTTATCATTTTAATTCTATTTAGGGAACTTGTCTTATTTATTCTGTTACAGTAGCTCTATTTGAAAAAAAAATCTTTGCTTTCTCTTATATAATATCTTCATTCCCTCCTCATTCCTAGGAAATATTTTAACTGGATATAGAACTCTGGGTTGATAAGAATTTTCATTAAGCACTTAAAAAGTATAATACCATTGCCTTCTTTCCTGTTAATAACATATTTCTGATGAGATATCTACTGTCATTTAAATTGTTTTTCCATGATAGGTGAGGTTTCATTTATGTCTGGTTCTTCAAGATTTTTGTATTTTTATTAGTCTTCAGAGGTTTACTATAATATTTCTTGGCATGGATCTTATTGGGCTTATCTGTTTGGGTTTGCTAAGCTTCTTGAATTTGTAGTTTTATCATTTGTGCAATATTTTGGAAAATGTCCTTATTCTTGTAACACTTTATCACACTGTTATAAAATACATAACATAGCGTTTCTTTCTGTGTCATACTAGTGACACAAATGTTAGCTCTTTGGTCATAACCTCATATGTCCTGGAGGCTGTTTATTTTGTTGTGTGTTTTTACTCTGGTATTTAAATTGATACATTTTGTTGTTTTAACTTAAAATTTACTCTTTCTTTTCCGTATGACCTTGAGCCCATCCATTTTATTTTACATTGGCTATTGTATGTTCATTACATGTATTTCCTCTTTATATATTTTGTGTGCATGTGTGTTTGTGTGTGTGTATGTGTGTGTGTTTGTTTGTGTACATGTGTATTTTGTTTTTTTCCTGGAACTAATTTTATTTTCATTTGCTTCAAGCATGTTAGCAATTGCTCATTTAATCATTTTTATGATGGGTGCTTTAAAAACCTTGTCAGATAATTCTAACATCTGTTTCATCTCAGCTACATCTGTTAGTTGTCTTTTCTCATTCGGTTTGAGATCTTCCTGGTTTTGGGTATAATGCGTAGTTTTCTATCACAACACAGACATTTTAGATTTTCTATTATAAAACAATGTGGATTACTGAAATCTTGTTTTTTAGCACTCTCTGAAACCAGTGTAGTGGGTGGAAGGAGCTGGTGCTTCATTACTGCCAGATGGAGTAGAAGTCCAGGTTCCAAATGCAGCCTCCACTGACATATGAGGTGAGAGAAGGGTTGGAATTCATCCTTCTCAAGTGTTCTTCATCGATACCGTGTTTATGTGTGTGTTGGGGAGAGAGGGATACTCTTGTTACTGCCAAATGGGCGCAAATGTCTCTATTTTCCATTAGGCCTGTTCTGACAACATTCCAGGGAGAGAGGGAGGATGCTTCATTACCAGTGGGTGGTAGTGAAAGTCCATGCCCCCACACAGTCTCCACTGACATCATGGATTGGGTCCCGGAGCTAATTACTTCATGGCAGGAAGGAATGTTTTTGCTTGTCACCTATCCTTCTCTGATACCATTCTGGAATCCCCAATTGTCTTCTTTGATACACCCTACCGTCCCCAATTAGACTTTGAGGGCATATGAGTGGGTCATAGATTTTTCTATGATGTTTGGCTTGAGTAGCTTCTATGTTGCCTGCCCCTTTTCTGGTCCATTGCTAGAGAAAGCAAGTCTGGCTTAGACTATTTGTTTTCCTGTGCCCCATGGTACTTCTGAGTTGCTTATTTCTTCAGTATCCAGTCTGGGATAGGTAAAGCAAAAAATAAAACTAAGATACTTGCCACCATATTATGTCTTGAGTCCTGAGATGCAGCCTTCTTTCTACTTTAAGAGGATTCTTGGTTTTGCTTTACACATAATGTCCAGGGATTTTAGTTGTACTTAGTGGAAAGAATAGAATAAAGTATGTCTGTCTTCCCAGAAGTAGAAATCCTGAGTTAGGTTAATCATTCCTCTGACAGCCGTGCTGTAAATAGGAGGCAAGTAGAGGCAGAGAGTGTAGGAAGGAGGCTACTGCCAGGATCCAGTGAGCTGTGGGAAATGAGAAAGTGGGAAAGCATAGCTAAAATGCTAAGAAGGCAGGCCTGAGCTGCTCTAAAGTTTATGCAAGGCAGACGTTCTTATTTAAATGACAGTGGAATTTTTACTAAATAAAAACTAGCTGCTAATACCTGAATGTATATGAAAACCTGCAAAATCTAACAGATGAACAGAGATTCTATAATTGTGTGTGTGTTTTTCCTATGGGGAAACAATGAAAAAAAAAGAACCATAAAAAGGGGGGGGGGCGGGATTCCTAATTGTACTCTCTCAAGCTCAGACCTTTTTATAATAGATATATTAGTAACATATGGGTCTTTTTATGTGACTAAATATACTCCATTAAACCAGTCAGTACATTGATTTATCATGCTATGTATAAACTACCTTAGCAATTTTGGGTCATTTCCTGTCATGACCATGTCCTCTCTCCATCCCATCCTGCTCATGCTGATGCTAATAAGGCGATTCTCTCATTTCACAGAAGAAAGTTCATCAATGGAGGGCCTTCCTCCATAGCAAAGGGAATCCACACTTCCCTATGCCCCAAATGCACACTACACACTTTCAGTGAATATTGAAATATATGTTGAAAATGTCAAAACTGCCCTTGAGAGAATTATGAATACAACTTAAAACAAGAAAAAAGAATACAGAACTTTTTCCCATTCAAAACTGTAACAAAACAAATCTCAGAGAATCATTTTTCCAGAGTGGGAGAATGCTTGAATCTTTCCAGTATAAATAGAGGACCTTCTGCCCAACCATTTTGCTGGGAAGAATCTACCTCAACGTACAGAAAAAAAACAGTTTAAAAAGTATCTTGAAGTAGCAGAAGTTAGCAATCAAAATAAGCTTTGCTGGTGATTTGTGTGATTGGGGACTGCAGCTGCCCACCCTGCCAACTAACAGGAAAGGTAGTCCAGCTGTTTCCAGTGAAGAACCACAACAATGGGAATTCTGTTCTCTGGGAGACCTGAGGATTAGTTGCCAGTGATCCCGGTTGTGTGGAGGACCACACACAACTCAGTTTAAACAGAAACCCAAAGTACAGCATTTGTGTGCCATGATATTTGTAAAAATCTGAGCTAATCCCCCTACAGTAATGGAACATTCATGAAATAATTATATAGAGAGCAGTACTAATAATAGCCTTTTTAGAAAGAATACTTTAAAAATGTTCATAGTTCTCTAACTTGTTTAAGTAGCTGCCATTTTATTATCTAAACTGATTATAAAATACTAGAAGCCCGTTGCATAAAATTCATACAAGAGTAGGCCTTCCTTCCCCTGGCTGCCAGCACTGGCACTCGGGACCAGGGCTTCCCCCGCAGCCCTGGCTTCATCCAGAAGGTCGTCCAGCAGGACACCCAGTCTAATTAACATATTGTGCTTTTATTATTATAGATTTTGACATTTCTATCCCAAAGATATTTTCAGAAGTAAAAATTATAGGAATAATTACTGCTTCAGTTGGTGGCAGTTCATGCATGTGCCCGACTCATTCCTCATTGTATGTTTAGCCTTTGCTTTGAATATTCACTTTTCTTCCTTCTTTCTTATTCAGGCAAATAAAATTTTGTTCTATTTTAATTAATAATGTGCCTTTTTAAAGATGAGAACTTGATTCTTTTGGGGAACAGCCAAATGCCTCAATATAAAAATGGAAAAGTAACAAGGCCAAAAAGGGGTCAGGGATGATCCGTGACTTGTTATATACTTGCTTAAAATGTTTCCATAGTTCTATACGACCCTTAGGAGAAAGTTCAATTTTTTTAGGGGCATAAAAGTACTCATTTCCACATCTCATCTTCAGCCACATTGCCAGCTGCTTCTTGCTTTGCCTCCTATAATCTGACGGAAAATGTAACTCTTCATTACCCCAAATTTGTCATTGTTATTCCTCTGTGGCTTGTCAGATGCAATGCCTCTGCCAGTAATAAATGCCTTTCTGCAAATACCAATCCACCTAGCAAACTTGTGCTCATCTTTTAAAGTTCCAGCTCAAATTTCACTTTAAGTAAGCCTTTCTTGAGCAATTGCATGCAGTGATCCTGTTCCATCCCCTATGCCTTTGCACACTTGTATAATAGTTTTATCAGTCTGCTTAAAATAGATTGTCTATGAGCATGTTTCTCTTAAGTGGTTTGTGAGTTCTTTAAAGACAAGTGTTTGTCAATTAATATCTATACCCCTATGATCCTATATCATTTTCTTGGTATATAGTAACATGTGAATAAATATTTCTTTTATTTAAAAAAAAAAAGGTCATCGTCAATGAGTCCATTTTTCATGTCTTGGTACCAACTTTTGGGCGCTGTCTCTCAGTCTACAGCCTGCTCCCATCCTGCTCCTAACCAGGAGTGGAAAGCTCAGGTAAGGTAAACTGCTCCAGAGCAGCTTCTTAGTCCACTGTCCGTAACTCCCTGTAACACTATGCTACCCCCCACCCCCAAAAAATAAGAAAAGAAAATCCCAACACCTATGATGAAAAAGAATGAGAGAACTTTTTTGGTAGACGTTCTTATGGAATGTGGGTTCATACAGAAGTATGGTATTACTGATTCCTTTTTTTCAGGACTTTGTTTCTCATAAGCAAATGTTTCATTTTTAGTCAATATACTAGAGATATGTACAAAACCATGGCACCCCTACTGAATCATGTCTCCTTTACACAGTTAACTCCATCTTCTCAAATAACCAGGATTATCAATTTGATATCTATTCTTTCAAATATTTTTAATGCCTGTGTGCATATGTGTGTATGTTTGGGATGCACTATTTTTTAATGATATTTCAATTCAACATTATTATACATCTTTATTTTTAAATTTTATTTTTTCTTTCTTTTTCAGTTTTTACCAAGGTTTGAAACTTGTCAGGACCTGAACGTGATGATGTCTGTTCTTAGAGGGTAGTTAATATTGAGGACTTTCTTCTTCGTTCACTAAATACTGAATGCTGCATATTTTGCCCCACTTTGCAGTCCTTCAGTCAATTAGGAAATCAAATAGGATTATAATTCCTGCACTTCAAAGAATGTTATTTTACACAGTAACAACCTGTAACACTCAGACAAGTCTGATTAGATCCCCCCTCTCCTTTCTCTATGCATATACAAACTCACACATGTCTAGCTGGAAGTAGAAGCAATGCCTCTGTTCTGAATTTAACTGTCTATTTTCAACTTTTTTTCAAAAGTAGTTATGTTTGAGGATTTTTTTTTAAATTTTCTGTAGCAGAGCTTCATTCAACAAAGAGACCATGCTTTACCATGTTACTTCAAAGAAATTTGGTACATTGTAGGTACCAAATAAATGTTGATATCAATGAATTTCACACTAGACCTTTGATGTTTCATCTGTCTTCACAGATTATGAATTCCATGGTATTCTGATAGCTATATTTTCTTCCTTTGATGATGGTCATTGCTTAAAGTATCTCTATTGAACCTCAAATTAATGACATTTGAAGCCATCTAATTTGCAATTGCAATTGCAATTTTATTCTGGAACTTTGTCAGGAAGAATTTTATGAATATACTTAAAAAAGGTTAAATATAGCAACTGGGTGGAACAATACAGCAAGTGAAAACTGCAAACCAGTGGTGGAAGTGACAGTAATATGACGATAGAAGAATTTCTTCACTCAAGCAGAAATATGCATGCTAGAAAGATGTTTATTTCAGTTTTTGCTCAGTCTTCTCATTTTCCTTATTATTATATTCTTATTTATGGTTTTCCTTTCTTTATATATATTTTGTTCTACCACTATTTATGCTCTAAAATGCTCCATTCTGCTTTTCCATCCATTCTGCTTTATATGCCTTTCATTCCCTTAACTGTGTACAAGATTTTAAAATAATGGTAATACTAAGAAAAATAAGTTAAACCATTACCAAATACCCATGTTTTATAACATAATAGATTTGTCTATCATTTTCTCTTCCTTTGTTAATGTGTGTCTCCATTTTTATAATTCAACTAAGGGTGGCATCAGAGAATATAGAGATTTACTCATTTTCCTAAATTTTCCTTTTATAGCTGAGGAAACCAAGACCCCAAAAGCCAAATATCTTATTGAAAGTTATGTAGCTAGTTTAGCAGATCCTGATCTGGAGACACATCTACTGATATCTAGTCTGTGTTCTTTCTACTACACTTCATTAGCTTTCAAATAAAGTCAGTATCTTTTCAGGACTGCTTAGTGCAGACATGATTTAACTTGAGTATTAATATTAAATGTCTATTATGTAAAGCAAATAAATTAGCACCATTTTATTAGAAATAGGATGTCAGGGAAATAGTTCTGTTCTTCATGTTTCTAATAAGAAAAAAAACCAATCTATGATACTGATAGTTTTATACATAGAAAAATAAACACTCAATATTTAATAACTTCAATTAATATTTTTGAGTGCCAGACTAATACTAACATGTCTGCCATAGAATTTCTAAATTATGTCCACAAAATGATAATAGTTCTTATTAAAAATGAAGGAGAGTAATGAGATACTTTAAACATGCCCTCATAACCTATTATGGAAAGAAATACACACATACATGAACAGCTTTAAATTAATTCTCGGTAGTGCATTAAAAGTATGCTTGTTATACAAAGCATCAGACATTGTCACAGAAAAAAATCCATCTGTAAAAATAGATAATGTTTGTTATAGTTAGCATTTGCAGTCTTCATATTATCTAAATACTAGAGGTCCATTGCATGGATCTTCATGCAACAGGCCTTCCTTCCCTTGGCAGCTGGCACCAGTTTTCTTCTGGCACCTGAGACCCAGGCCTTCACTCTGACCACAGTGAGAGCCATGCCTCTTCAGTCCTCAGATGGCCTCACTCTTCACTCCCCCTATGTGTGTGCAAATTAATGTGTCATTTTCGTTGGGTTAATTTGCATACTCACACCTGATTGGCTGGTGGGTGTTGTGCATCTTTCTCTTTTATCAGTGTCAATTCTAAATATTCTAAAGGAAGTGATTTTATCATCTATTTTACTGACAAGTATGCAGAAGACTTTTTCTAAATAATTCTTTTACAATAGCATAATCTAATCAGCTCCTATAAACACACTTACTTGCTTTGATGAACTTTACTGCAAAAATATCTAGGCCTAGTATTTATAAGGATATTCATTGCAGCAATGCTTATTGTGGTGAAAGGACAGAAATAGTCCACATTCTATCTATAAGAGACTGGCTCAAAAAGCCACAGAAAGTACAAATTGTGCAGCTGTAAAAATGGAGGAACTGCTTATATACTGATGTGTAATAAATATATACCCCTGGACTACAAGGCTTCAACAGCAACACATTATTTGACCCCCCATCCCAAGAAGAGGGGGGTCTGAAACGGCTTGTAATAAATTTTCCACGTTTTTTTTTTTAATTTGGGTCTACTGAAATACTTAGTAGGGCTGTTAGCTTTTTAATAAGATGGGAATGTTAAGCAGAAAATCATTTTGAACTATAAAAATTTTATTTAAACATAGTTGTAAAAATTTTTATCAGAACTTGAATTTGACTTAGAAAGCTTACTTCCTCTTCAAAGATTTTAAGTAGAAACAGGTTCTTATTGAAATTTTATACATACACATGCACATATATACATTGGTACACATACACTTACATATGTGTATTTATGCATATATGCACACATGTGTATATATATATATATATATATATATATATATATATATATATATGACATTAGTACTATCAGCCTTGGACAGTACCACTATTGCATAGCAAAGGCTGTAACACCAAGCCACACTTCCTTCTGCTATGCTTGGCTTTATTCTTTATTTTCAGTGCTTTAAACTGTCTCAGCAACAATTTGACCTTGACCTTTACCTTTAAATCATAGTTGCAAATAAATGCTAATAAGGATTATTATATACCAGAGTTATTTTACACTTTGTTACTATTATTATTTTTTTTAATTTCAAAGAGGGAGAGGGAGAGAGAGATAGAAACATCAATGATGAGTGAGAATCATTGATTGGCTACTTCCTGCATGCCTCCTACTGGGGATCGAGTCAACAACCCCAGCAAGTGCCCTGACTGGGAATCAAACCGTGCACTCTTGGTTCATAGGTCATGTTCAACCATTGAACCACACTTGCCAGGCAAATTATTTTACACTTAAAAATCATTTGAATTAAACATAATTAAAGTATAGATATTTGATATTAATGAGTTCACAGAAAACTATGCCAACAATTATTTGCCAGAAAGAGGAAATATGGAAGAAGATAAATTAAATTGTAATCTCATGTAGACACTCAGGTGTCTTTTCCTAATTTAATAGTAATAAAATCTATGCCATAAGCCCACAAAATAGGTTGATAGATAGATGTCTCTTACAATTTACAAAAGTATGTGGTTTAATAATAGTGTCAGCAAAGTTCCATTGCTGTATACATTTATTTGTGCATTTTGTCAGATTAAATATAAGCTATTTATCATACTCAATGATTCCTTTTGAATTAATAAAAATAGCATGTTTCTTTTATGCAGTATAATATAGGAATAATTCAACATGAAAAACTAAATTTTCTAAAAATATGTTTTTAAGAAAATAGTAGTCGTTTTCAAGTTATTTGATAGAGTTACCTCAATAATTGGACAGATTAGAAAAATTAGGATTCAATGCTCTTCAAGATTACATTTATATTCTTTGAGAACTGTACATGGTACCTGTTTGCTAGAAAGATGCCAGTTTTGGCTGGTGTGAAAGTAGGAGGAATGTTCATTTATTTTAATGTATTCTGAAAACTGACTCCATGTGTTACATACCATCTCCAAAGCATAATACTCCTTGTAACAGCTACCATTGATTTTTTTTTCTACTTGCTAGTCACTATGTCAGTTGCTCATTTGAGGTTATTTAACTTGCATGGTTCCCAATATTGAAGTTTTACATGAGAAAATTCTGTTCCACATATGAAAAAACTGAGATTCAGATAGAAAACATGTAGCAAGTTTACATCTTGAGACACAACAAAGTTTACAACAGATCGCAGGTCTTATAAACCCCCAACAGTAGTGTTTTTTAATAGGATAAAAATATGGAAGGAAGCATTAAAACCACTGCAATATATACTGAATATAAAAATAAGGCTAAAATAAGTAATTGTTTTAGCACATGTGAGGAATAAAATTAACTCAATGAATTAATTCCCAATAGGAAAAATAGTGTGAATTCTTTGTATCAAGGGTCCTGTGAAAGCCAATCCCTTTTTTGAGAAGGTAGCATTTTTTTGTAAATGTATTTTTTGTAAGTGTATTTTTTTCACCAATTCTGATGATAGTAGTCACTAAGCCATTATTCAAACTACATGGAAATGATGAGTATACATATATTCTTACATAGATTTATCTATACCCAATTCAAATTAATCTCATGGATCGCTTCTCAAATGCTCAAACCACCAAAATAATTCCACATATATTTCACTCAGCAATTGTTTTTCAACAATGACTAGCTGGTATGTACTGTGCTTGGTTAAGCATTCCCTTCTGTTTCTGTTCTTCATATTTTGGCAACTAAGCTTTACTAGTTGACATATGGAATTTACAATCAAAACTACCTCAAATGAGCTCTATCAGTGAACATTAATAAGGAAAGATGAAATACAAGAAGAACAAAAACATCGCAGACTGATTTTTTTCTTTTTTACAAAACTATCAAAATATCAGCATTTAATGTGATTATAATTCCTCTACTGCGTAATTGAAATTAATTCACAAACAATAACAATTTCCAGATAGACATCAGGGCTGGAAAAAATACTAACACTCACATACAATGGCTTCCATACTCGGTGGTAAGGCAGTTAAAATCACTGCTACCACATTAGTGCTTACATTTGTATTTTATGCAATGGAGAATCCTTTACTTGTTTTGGACTTTAATTTTGACATGATCTTTTTGTTTAAATGAATATCTACAATAGAAAGGCCAATAAATTGGTTGATTTTTATCAGGCAACTGAATTCATTCATAGTATACATAAAACACACATAAAACACTCACACATGTGATTAAAAATATTTGAGAGTCAGAGAGAGCATTTCAAACAGATTTACATCATTTGATTTGGGAAAATATAAATATTGATAGAAAATGAATTCTTCATAAATGAGATCCACACATAGAGATGAGTAACATATTTATTATAATTATTATTAATTAAAGCGCATCAATTTTTTACATTTTAGGGTTTTTTTACATAATGTCCTTTTTTTTTTTTTTTTTTTTTGGTCCAGATTAGGACATCACATGATATTTAGTTGACTCCTTAGGTTCTTCTTGGCTGTGACAATCTCTAAACCTGTCCTTGGTTTTGATGACCTTGATAGTTTTAAGTAATAATAGTTCTAGGTATTTTATAGAATTTTCTTCAATTTAAATCTGATGTTTTTCTCATGTTTAGACTGGGGTTCTGAATTCTTGGGAGGAGGACAACAGAGACAGAGTGCCATTTTTGTCATTTCATATCATGGGTACATCCTATCAACATGACTTATCACTGTTGATATTGACCTTGATCATCTGGCTGGGGTTGAGGGTGCCAGGTTTCTTCACTGTAAAGTTGCTCTTTGTTTTCTTCTTTCAACGTAGTATTTTGGGAAAGGACTTTCTCTGTGCAGCACGCACTTAAGGAGTGGGAAGTTATGTCCTATCTCTTTTAGTTAAGAGTATCTACATACATTATTTGGAATTTTTTTGCATAAGAAATCCCCCCTCTTTGTTTGTTTATTTATTTATATCAGAATAAACTCATACATACTTATTTTATATTATAATTCAATAGTATTTCAATTTGCTAAAATTGCGCCAAGTGTAGTGATTGAGATACTCCCATCATTGTGTGATTTTTAAAATTATTGTTGTTGCTTTTTAAAAAAAAAACAAAAAATCTCCTTAATTTCTGAAACTACAAGATGGTTTATCTTCTATGTTTACTGTTATACTCCTAGAATTAACCATTTATCTGAGGATTCCTGTTCCTTTTATTGAAGAATAATAGTAGAAGCCAAAATATGGGTTTTAAGTGTTCTTGTTGCTACTGGGGTGATATTATTTCTAGGCTTCCTCAGATGACATAGTACAATATGTAGATACATATCTATACATATGTACAAAAATATGTAGATACATATATACATATGTAGGATGTCCCAAAAATAAATACACATGTAGAAAGTAGACCTGGCAGGCTGAAAGGTTAGGATGAGGGATTTGATATTGAGTATGAGATAATGTTAGGAACACAGATGACTCCAAGTATTTTGCTCTCCCATATAAATCTGATACATAAAAGGCAGCTTCAGTTGAAGGTACAGAAAGAAACATTACTTGAAAAGAATTATGTGCTTGGTTAATGACACAATGAACTACTAAAAACAAACATAGTTAAAGGTTAGAGTTGCCATGATGCAATACTGAGCGGACTGTGACAGAGGAAGGCTTGCGGGAAGCTAATGGTTCACTTTTTAAAAAAATATATATTTTATTGATTTTTTTTTGCAGTATAACTTATATTTAATAGTAGTACATATGTTTTCCTTTCCCCCCCATTACCCTCCCCCCAGCCTCCCTTACCCCCCAGCACATGTCCCCACCTGCCCCCCTCCCTGCCCCAGTGTCTTTCATTCACTGGTTATGCTCATATGCGTGCATACAAGTCCTTCGGTTGATCTCCCCCAGCATCTGCCTCCCATCCACCCCAGCCTTCCCCCTGTAGCTTGACAGCCTGTTCAATGCCTCCCTGCCTCTCTATCAATCACTCTCCCCTGTTTCTTTTCTTCAAAAATATCTTGCCTCTACATACTAGAAATAAATGTATAAGAACAAAAAATGTTTGAGTCTCAGTTTCAATGTCCAACTGTTCTGAGTCCCAGTTTCAATGTCAAATAGTTCTTTGGACAGTTCAGGTTAGAGATGTCAGTTTGACATCTAAGAGGAGAAATTAAAGAGTTGGACACATGAATCTAAAAATAAGGGAATTACTAGATAGGCATGTTCATTTGGGAATTATCATCTTTTTAAATAAGTTTTGAGCAATGTGTGAAAAATAAAAATCACTTAGGTGTTATATTACCTAAAAATATGCAATTTTCTCTGTATCCACAGGCCAGTAATCTAAAATTCTATGAAAATTAAAATATAATATGTCAGTAAATAAGTGAAAAATCATTTCACATTTTTACATTTTCTTCTGCCATACTAAAACTTACCCTAGAAAAACCACACTCACAAATGTTTTGAGGTATATATTTTAATAAACATTTTGATAATATAATCTTGTTCTACACTTGAAAACAAGGTTGTATATCTTATTCATCAGTTTGGAACAAATATTATATAACTACAATTTTGAAACAGAAATGTGAGGCGTGAGTCAGAGTTCATTGTCTCATGAAATTGAAGAATGAAGTTGCGGACAAAGAACGGTTAGCAGAACCAATGTTTATTAAAAGCATCCATGTGAATTCAAATCTATTACTCCATGTGTACCATCCCACATGGCTATAAGCCACACTCTCACCATAGGATGTGTTCTGGGGAGAAGGGGGAGGGTGGGAAGAAGCACCCATCTTAATTTAGGGGGTGGATACAGCCTTGCTAGTTCCTAATTGGTCTTTTCAAAGAATTCTGCCTTAATAACATTCTTGGGATTGGTTATACGGTTTATTGTCTTGTGATTGGTTATCTGCAAGCTGCCTATCTTAACAACATTCATACATTTTAAAGCTCATGTCTCTTTCACTCCCATTCTTCCTCCCCCCCCCCCCCGGGTTGAAGTGCCTTACTAACTCCACCTAATTGGGTTCCATGATTTTATTTCCTGCGCCCATGGTCCCAGTCCCTGTCTATCTTGCTCCATTTTTCACACTGAAATTTATTTTAAAATTCTAAATAATTTAGTTGCTTTTGACATGCATGGACTTATATGCATATGTCCATGCATGATACACAAAATAAAATGAAGAACTAAAAGTTATCAAATATAAGACCTTATATAAAAATTTTAATTTCCTGAGGAACTGTTTCAAATCTATATTTCCCTTTGAATGTGGTCCAAACCTCAGTATTTTCATCTAAGAAGAAAGTATTATGTCAGATTGAGTTACAAAATAAAATTTTATAAGGAAGTCCTATAAATAATTCCAAGGTTTCCCCAACTTCTATTCCCCACAGTCCCCTGTCCCATGTGGAATTCATAGAGAAAAACTAATTGTCATTCAAGAGGAATCAATTTTCCAAAAGAACACATTTGAAACAATTTTTTAGAGTTTCGTAGACCAAGGTTAGCTAAATTTTATATTTGTATTTAGCTTAGTTTAAATTGTAAACAATTTTTTTCTAACAAGAGCTGTTACAGAAGGTAGAAAAGAAGTACCTGTCACTACTGCATGCAAAAAGGTATATAAGTTGTTTTGTCTGAAATGTGCTTTGGAGGCCTTACTTAACTTTTAATATAATCGAGATTTACCATCCCTGGTCTAACTCTTATTCTCAGTAGGAATCCTTCCAGCTATCTAGGCATTTCTAAGTGGTTTCAATTTACATTTAACTATGCTCCCATTAGGAAACAGAAGAAAGCTATTTTCTTCACAACATAAAGTCTAATTATATGATTAAATGATTACACCCTACAAAAAAATTAAAGTCCTAAATATGAAGAACTTGTACGCCTGCCATTTCAATTTCAGTAAGCACATTTCTGTTGCATTTATAAAATGCTCTTTTAAGAATCACAATAGCATAACTCTGGATGCTACTAGAATTTTATCGTTTATCTGCAAGATAAAATAGTGACTTAAAAGTCAGATCAGATTACTTCCATATCTAATTCAAGCAAAATTATTGTTCTGGAAGAATAGGCTTTCTTCTTCAATTCAAATATTAGATCGTGTTTCTTCAAGGACAAAAAGCCATATTGCTATAAGCCTACACACTTTTGAATTATTGAAATATATTCTTAAAAACTATTGAAGGGCAAAAGGAGGTTTTCTGGTTTTACTACAAACATGGAGGAGGGATCACTGCTTTTCCAATAAAACTAAATGGCACAGCAGGGAAAATATTTCAGGCAAGAGAGTTTATTTGAATAAACAGCGTCCTGATTAGAGCAGTAGCGATAAATCAGCCACAGCGTGCTGTGGGCAGCTCCCTGGTTTGTTCACTCCAACAAGCAGAAACCTCACTCGACTTGAAATATTAGAGAATGACACAGAGAAAGGGAATTTTGTAACCTACAGAAGTTCAGGTGTGTGTGAATATTTTAATTTTTCCTAAAGCTTTATTTTGTCATTTCTTTTCAGAAATACTCAATAAATTCATTGTTTTTATTATATAAGTGATGGGCATCACAAATCCGCACTATTTCAACAGTTCTGTCCAACGGAACACCAACGATCTTATTAAAAAAAATAAATAAAGTTTGCTACAGAAAACCTTTGGCTGGACTTAAACATCAGGCCAGGGCTATGCACATAAATAGAAATTAAAAATCAGGAAAGTATCTAGTCAATTCATATATCATCCTCTCAGAGAAATATTTTTTAATTTCCTTATTTACTTGATTATGATAATATTAGAAATAAAAAGTTATTACTTTTCCCTTGTTTTGTTTTAACTTCTCACTAATTTATAGTTATCCAGGAACAAGGCTGAGATTGTTACCTCTGTAGAAAAGTAAATGATCAAATGCAGTGTTCTGGGAGACAATCCTCTACCACAGGGATCGACTCAATCTGCGTCCGCCTAATGTGGAAGCCACAATTTCCACCACCAGCCTCATTCCTGACCGATATTCTTTTTTTTTCTTTGTTTGTTTTGTTAATCCTCACCCCAGAATATTTCCATTGATTTTTTTTTTTAAGAGAATGGAAGGGAGGGTAAAGAGACAGAGAAAGAGAAACAGATGTGAGAGAGACACATCCACTAGTTACCTTCCACACGCACCCAGATCAGGGGTGGGGTGGAGATTGTGATCTAGATAGCACCCTTATCCAGGAATGGGACCTGCAGTCCTTTGGTCGCCGCCAATGTTCTAACCACTGAGCTACCGGCTAGGGCCAACCCATATTCTTCATGACATATGTTCAATTTAACCAGGGAAGAGTTAAGTTTTCTAAATGAAGTAAATCTTGTTAGAAATGTTGTTAGACTTTTCATATATTAGAAAGTAAAGCTTTAAAGACTAAAGAGGTAAGGGATGATGGAGAAAGAGACAGAGAAATAAAGGGAAACATGAACTCAGAGGCAGCTTCTGGTCATCAAAGACAGAAGGAGGAAATTGGGCACTGAGGGAAGAAGTTCCAGGGACATTAAAAGAGAAAATTTACTCTGGATATAAGCTTTGCCTTCTTCGCAATGCCAGGATTTGCATTTTACTGCATGAAGTAAGTACATTCATGAATAGAGCTGACTGAGGACTAATTGTCTAACTCTAGAGAGAAATAATAGCTTTTTAGCAAAGACTATGCTCCCCCATGTTAGACTGGCCTTAGTATGGGCAAGTTAAAATAAGCAGATTAAGTAAGTTAAACTAATTAATAGTAAATTGTATCGGGGGCGGAGGGGGGGGGGATGATCATTCCTGCTCTCTCCTTCCCTGTGAGGGGTTTATCTGTCAAATCCCATGTACTTGCACTGCCTTTTCTTGGAAGGAGTATTCTTTCTAGCACCAATGGCTTTGCATGAGACCCGCCTAGACCAATGAAATATGAGCCTAACTGACACCCTGGTTTGACCAGAAGTTTTAAGAACTTGAATATTAGAGTGCTGTAGGGAATGAGCTGATCAATTATACTGAACATCACAGCTCAGATTCTGAAATCAAGGCACAAGGAATAGAGCCTCAGAGAACACTCCCAACCTTCAATCAAATAGAACTTAAGTGTTGTTGTAAGGCCTCTAAAATTGTAGGCTTTCTTGTCACCAACATAAAACTTAACTAAAGCTTCATCTATTAGGTAAGAGATGGGATTAATTGACCTTCATCATTTCACTTCTGCAAATCTATTAGTCTAACATATTTACATAGAAATAACCAATTTAGAGGACTTTCACAAATAATGGTTATTTTCAGCAAAAATGTAAGTAGTAATATATATATATGTGTATATATATATGTATGTGTGTATATATATGTATGTGTATATATATGTATGTGTATGTATAATATATATATGTATATATATATATATGAAGCAATTATTTACAATAAAGTGAAAAATGATTGTCAGCTCATTTTTTGGCAGTAGTATTGTATAAATCACAAGATAATAACAAATGAAATATATTAGAGTGGAATTTCTTAGACTTCAAAGAATTATTTTTATAGCCAGTCACAATCTTGTAAAAGACTCATAAGAGTTATTATAAATTATATTCCATTTTTCATATAAATTAATGGACTTTTTTTCTTTTCTTCATGGATAGAATGTCTGGGAATTGGGAGGGTTTAGAAGGCTCGAAGAATAATATTTTCAACTGCCAGTTTTATTAGTATAGGTAATATGTCACTGTAATGAGGTCACAAATAAAGAACAAATAAAGGTATATTAATTGGAGATACACACACACACACACACACACACACACACACACACACATTACATACTGATTTGTTTCTGACAGATTTTTAAAGTGTTTCCATGAACTTCCTGAAAGGTTGTTTGCTAGGACTTATAGGCCAGTTCTTCTCAAACTCTAATGAGATCCACAGACCACACTTTGAGTAGCAAGGTTATAGATTAGAAAAAGTATGTTAAGTCAGTTAAAGTTCTGCATCAGCCATAGAAGTAATTCATCCAACTTCAGCTTGTGATGAAAATCAAGGAAGTAGACAATGTAAAGGAGAGAACAGAAACAACAAGCAAAACTATAAATTTCCTTTTCCTTTACTGAAAAAGCATATCCACATAGTTTATCATGTCAATTCAAAGACAAATCCTGATCCAGTTTTAAATGCTTTATAGTTTTAAGTAGAGGCCCTGTGCATGAAATTTGTGCATGGGATGGGGGGTTGCATAGTGTGTGTCCCTCAGCCCAGTCTGCACCCTCTCCAATCTGGCACCCTTCCAGGAATGTCTAACTGCCTATTTAGGCCCAATCCCTCTCACAATCCAGGACTGCTGGCTCCCAACTGCTCACTTGTCTGCCTTCCTAATTGCCCCTAACCACTTCCCTGCCAGCCTGATTGATGCCTAACTGTGCCCCTGCCAGCCTGTTTGCCCCTCCCCTACAAGCCTGGTCACCCCTAACTCCCCTCCCCTGCAGGCCTGGTCACCACTAACTGCCCTCCCCTGTAGGCCTGCTCCCCCCAACTTCTCTCCCCTGCAGGCCTGAGTCCCCCCAACTGCCCTTCACTGAAGGCCCAGTTGCCCCCAACTTCCCTCCTCTGTCAGCCTGGTCACCCCTAACTGCCCTGCTCTGCAGGCTTGATCGCCCCAACTGCCCTCCCTTGCCGGCCTGATCCCTCCCAACTGCCCTAACCTGCTGGCCATTTTGTGGTGGCCATCTTGTGTCCACATGGGGGCAGCCATCGTGTGTGTTGGAGTGATGGTCAATTTGCATATTACTATTTTATTAGATAGGATGATTGTGAAAAGATCTATCTTCATAAATACTTAGAGTGATAATTATCTTTTAAAAAGCCACATGAAGAAATGGCTACATTTTATTCTCTTAATTTCACTTGGGTAATGTACCATAAAAAATGAAATAACTTATGTAGACAAGTAAGGACAAAAATATAGTCCCAACAAATTTATTTTTCCCCCATCAGTGATTTAGATTTTTTAGATAAAATTGGCTTATGGTTCAATTAATCAGGAAATTCCTTATTCTTTACACTTTATTCAGTAGTTCCCCTTTGAAAGCTAAAGACCAACTGCTTAGCCATGCTTTCAACCACTCTGTACACTTTTGGTAGAAGTGAGGTCACCCTGAAGTGAGTGAAGCTTGGTTTCAGGGCCCCTCAGGCATGGGTCCTTTCTATGGGAGGAACACTAGTTTTATATTCACATGATCATATGTTATTTGAAATTCTGCAAAATTAAAGTATTTTAATGACAATCAGTTAAAACTGGTTGTGTCTTTCCACTCTGACTTGCCCTCCATCCCACTTCCCATTAATCTGGATGGCAGTCAAATGGCCAAAGGCATTATTATCTGGTAATGGTTACCACTCTAGGAGTTCAAGTGAAAACTATCGGTCACCTTTAATTATCCCCTTTCCAGCTTCATCCATAGTTGTCCCACCATTGAATTTTGCAAGACATATCTCAAACATATACATCTTTCCCAGATTATTGCAATGGGTTCCAAATGATTTTTCAGCTCTTACTTTTTTCTTTACGACTGATTCTCCCACAGCAATGAGTATGATCTTTTAAACCTGTAAATCACATCATGATTTCTCTGCCTTCCCTTAGCAATTAGATGAAAGTTTAAGCTCTTTATCATGGCTTGAATGGCTATGTTGCCTTTGATGCTTTCCTCAAACTATAATTATTTCCTTCCTGCCTCAAAGCATTACTTCTTGCATTTTCTCCTGCCTAGAAATTCTTTGTGTCTATATTAAGTTTTGTGCTACTGGAAAGCTAGTGGGAGCTGTAAGATCTATCTGCTTACTTCACAAAAAAAAAGCAATGTTTAATTATCAAAACCTGTTAATTAGTAACAATTAATAGACTCACAACATGAAATACATGTGGAACAGGACAATAGCTTTTGTGTGCTTATTTTATTTTTCCTCTTTGGCCCACCGGATGACCCAAGCATCCAGATATAAGAGGACGGAAAGAGAGGAATATGGGAGGAAAGGAAAAGAATGAAGGAAGAGGTAACCAGAATTTGAGGGAATTCTGATTAGAGATTAGAATAACATGATTTTATTAGAAAATGTGTCTGTGTAGGACTAGACTTGTATTCTGAAAATATAACATTTGTCCCACTCCACTTCATGATCACATGGAATATTTCTAAAAGGCCCTACCACCAGCACATCTGTCCTCTTGCTGGCTTTTAGATCAGTAGACCAAAATGCAATAAATCCTTCAAGACTAAAGTATGCTGGGTTAATCTATGGCAATGCAGTGTGTCACCATAGAATATAAGTTTACTAACATATTATAGGTCTCTTCTGAGGCTAAGAAAAACTGGATTCCTTCAAGTCATTATCCAGAGGGAGATTTATTTATTCTTGGTACAGCGAAATTTTCATGTCTGCCTTTTTCTTAGCTGTAATCATGAACAGTCAAGTTTTGTTTATATAATGCTTTTATATAAATTTTCCCAATTTTGAAAATCTGACATGATGATGGGTCAGCTAATTTAATTTTTTTTTCATTTTTTATTACATTCTGGGGGAAAATAAGCTTTCAAAGTAAATTCTTCAAAAGTAGAGCATTTTATTTCAAAGATTGGAAATAAATAATAAAAATCAGTGACCCTTGTTTTAAAAATAAGTGATAATGATAAATGTTGATATTGTTAATGAGCCCCATGTTAAAATCTAATAGCTTTTAGTGAAAAATTTATTTTCCCTTCAGGCGTGGATTAGATACAGTCTATATATGTTAGACATTTTGATGATGCTGGTTATTGAAAACAAAGTTAATAATAAATTAACTGTATAGAAATAAGATTGTATTTTGGTAGCATTATATTGTAAGAATTTTTCTGTGGCATATAAGAAATAGATAAACATCTCATTGTAGCTTATTCAATCTTCATTAAATATAAATTAAAAATTGAATTTACTGTATTTTATTTTGTCTTTTAGAGTTCTGATGTAGTCTGGAAAATGGTTCCAGTAGAGCGCAAAGTGGAAAAATACATATAACATTTTCCTAAAGATATTATGTACCAAATGCTACTTTCTGTATTAATCAGAAATTATATGAAGAATTTAATATAACTACTGGTAGTTTAGCTTTTACTGAACAGTGTACTTTCATTCTCAACCATCTGATCAGCAAATTTTAAACTGAACATTTCAAGAAAAAAAGAATAAAAAGAGGAAATAACTCTCAAAATTTCAAGAACATTTTTCAGAGAAACTCTCAGCAATTTGAGAAGCATCCCTAGTAATTGCTGTGCAATGTTTATGCAGTAGTGGCAGTTTACAAGCACCTTTTCCTTTTTAATTTTTTCAGATACATCTTAATTTAAAAATTGCATAAATAATGTTTAATTAACAACAAAACACCAATCCATGCTTCCAACAAAAGAGTTTAAGAAGTTAAATAAGAGCAATGATTTAAAGCCTCAGGTATCCCTTCCTAAATAAATTTTCCCCTATCTCCTATCTGTACATTGACTTTGCATTTTTCATCTTCTCTTCCTTTTCTTCATATACAATAGCCTGAGTAATTTTTTTAATATATTTTTATTGATTTCAGAGAGGAAGGGAGAGGGAAAGAGAGATATAAACAACAATAATGAGAGAGAGTATCATTGATCAACTGCCTCCTGCACAATCCACACAGGGGATCAAGCCTGCAACCCAGGTGCTGGAGCTGACTAGCAGACCCTGAGTGATAGATGAATGATTATACTGACACAGGTTTCTGTGATAAAAGAGGGCTAAGGGGCTGCCTGGCTTACAGAACCAGTCAGCCCCATTCACCTGCATCCCTAGGCTTTTATTGTAGCAACAGCTTGAACTAAAATTAACTATTAAATACTATCAGCAGGATAAGCATTCTTAAGAAGACACATGTGTCTGTAGTCCTTTAAGCAAGGACATTTTGAAGTCTGAATTTAAACACCTGGGGGAGCTCAGACTTGTTTGGAAAAGACAAGGCAGTGTCTGCCACCTTTGGCAAGGTCTCTCTAGAGGCCCCCAATCTTTGGGAGATTCCTCCTTACAGACTTTCCTACCAAGACCCCTGCTTCCCACACCCAGGGATGTGCCTTAACTGGGAATTGAACCATGGCCTCCTGGTTCAAGGTCCATGCTCAACCACTGAGCCACAATGGCTGGGCAGTAATTTTTAATGTGAAATGTATCATGTCACAGAAGGTATATGGCACATGTTACATAATTTATATATATTGTAAGCAATATATGCAAGTTATTTTTGTAAACACCAAATAATAAATTATTTATAAGGGTTGAAATTATCTATAAATACATAAAGAAATAAAGTAACTTAACCTAATTCTATTTATCTGAAATTAAAAGAGGACTTAAACCCATATTTTAAAAATATTTTTATTTACTTTAGAGAGGAAAGGAAAGGAAAAGAGATTGAAACATCAATGATAAGAGAATCATTGGTTGTCTCCTGCACGCCCCCTACTGGCGATTGAGCCCACAACCTGGGCATGTGCCCTTTACTGGAATCGAACCCAGGACTCTTCATTCCGTAGCCTGACACTCTATCCACTGAGTCAAACCAACCAGGGCTTGAACCTATACCTTTCATTCTCAATCTATGGCTCTTTCAAAAAACTCCATGATATTTACAGGGTTATCTTTGGTAAATAAATACTTAATAAAATATCACTATAAATTCAGTTTTGTTCTTAATAAATTTCCAATAAATAAAAATACAAAATATTGATATGTATTGGTGCTAAATACTTTTATTTACTCAGGTTATGAGCAATGTTTGGTGTATATCTGAATTTCAGCAACTCTTTCCCCAAACCCCAAGTTCCCCCAAAGTCCTTGACCATCAGTATGGGAACATGACTATAGTCTAGAGTCTAATCACTTCATTTTAAGCTACTCTGGCATTAGAATGCAATAATTATTTTGCTCTGTTTTATAAAATAAATCAATCCTTAGAGAAGACAGTCTATTTATAGTAAAATCCAAACTGGAATGTCAACTTCTGCTTCATACAAAAGAGGCATGTTTCCAAAAAACTGTATGTATGCATAAATTAGAAAATCCCATAACTAACCAAGAAAGGAGATTATAGTAGTCAGCCTTCTCCTTGGGAAATGTGTTCAAAATGCCCCGAGTGGCTGCCTGAATCTGCAGATAGCACTGAACTCTATATAGACTGTTTTGCCTCTACATACATTCTTATGACAAAGTTTAGTTTGTAAATTGGACACCGCAAGAGATTTAACTACAACAACTAAGGATAAAATTGAAAAAAAATAATAATAAACTGTAATAAAAGTTATGGGAGTGGTCTCTCTGTCTCTCTCCTTCTCTCTCTCTCTCTCAAAATATCTGACTGTACTGTTCTCACCATTCTTCTTGTGAAGATGTGAAACGATACAATGCCTATGTGATGAGATGAAGTAAAGTGAATGGTGTAGCAACCACGGATTTTTTTTTCCTTATTAAGTTGAGAACATTCACCTTTTCACTTAAAGAAATTATTTTATGACCTCCTTTTGGAATATCTGAAATGTTAGCATCACTACTCTTGTGCTTTGGAGCCATTATTAAGTAAAATAAGGGTTACGTCAATACAAGCACTGCAATATTGTGACAGGCAAACCGATAAATCAGATGACTGACTGCCAAGTAACTTAGGTTTGGGAAGCTTAATGGTCTGGAGACTCTAAACAAAGGGATGCTTACGTTCTTGGTGAGACAGTGCAAGATTTCATCACACTACTTGCTGGCACTCAGAATGCCAGGAATTTAACATTAGTAAATTGTTTATTTCTGGAAGATTTTATTTAATAGTTTTGGACTGTCATTGACAGTGGGCAACTGAAACTGCAGAAAGCAAAACCTCTTAGTGCCCTCAGAGAGACTTTTCACTCGGCCTTTTGAAAAACAACAGTAAGTCACTACTTTGGGGTACTTTCCATCATGAAGTAGTCTCTTGCAAGAAACAGTCACAAGATAATAAAGAAAATAGTAATGTATCCTGAACGAACAAGAGAAAGTGGGTCAACAGTCTCCATTAGAAAAAATGTCTTTATAAATAAACAGTATGTAATCAACTTCTTACCTAGAATATATCTATATGTGCAAAATTTAGAATTATGCAGATGTCCCCTCAATTTTACTAAGCCTGTAACTATCAAAAACCTTTATGTTCTGGTCTAAATTTCACATAAATTTTTGTAAGTGCTCAAGTTCACCCAAAACCTGATTTCATGGTTTTGGGTGAACTTGGAAGGACCCTATGGAAAATCATGTTACGTTTTGTCTCTTGACACTTGACTCTGGCCCATTCTGTTCACTATAGCTGCAGCATACACTTTACAGGGAGCTAAAAGCTCTCTTTTAAGTACCTGTTCCTCTTTTCTCTGCTTGTTAGTTTTCTTCAGCAATAAGGAAACTTATAAATACCTCCAGACACAACCTTAAACCACCTTGGTTGTGATTCCATTAATTAAATATCTAAACTTTTTTGTTTTTCCCTTTCCCTCTCTACTTCCAAACCCCAGTGGGATGATTCTAAGACGTGTTCCTCGGGGCATGAGTCCCCAGTATGATGGGATTCAACTGCTATTAGTAATAATCTATTCAAAACACTATCATCTTCTTTCTCTTATAGGTCTCATGTTCCCCATTCCATTGTAATACTTCCCAGGATCACTTTCCTCCCAGTAACCCTTGCAGTCAACCCTGTCTTAGGGTCTGCTTTTGGGGACACTCCAAATTAGACATCATTGTCATTGTGGTTATCATCACCACAATCACCATCTTTATAAATAACACTGATTAAGCATATGTGCCAAACAAGATTCTAAATACTGAGCATTTATTAACACCTTTATTTAGCCTAGATGTAGTAAGTCTAAAAACTTGTGCACAGCTATTTCCATCATTCTTAGTTTAAAGATGAGAAAATCAAGACACATAGTAATTTAATTTCTAGCCTAAATTCTGACACCACATTTGTGCTGTGTCAGTATGGTATACCAACTTAAGCTTTCCTTTGTTGGGATATATATGAATAGTTTTTTAAAGATTTAAAACCATGTGTTTGTTTTTTTTCTTTAAGTGAGACTGGTATACACATTTTTCTTTACTATTCACAGCTAGACACACTCTGGTATTCACTCAAGCAAACAATTTTGTCATACATTTGAAACACTCCAGGTTCAAGTGTGCACATGCCCTCTACGATTTGGAGATTACAGGTGTTTCCTGGAAAAAAAAAAACAGTTACATTTCATATATTGGTCTGATAAACAGATCACTCAAGAGAAGAAACAAAACTTGAATGTGCTTCTAAGATCCCAGATTTCAAGAATTTATATTAAGACCCAAGTAGGTCTTGATAGGCCACATATGCTTTTCATTTCATAAATGCACTAAAATAACCTATTTTAAAAGTAATACCATGGTAGAAATATATTATTTTTATTCTTGCCCAAACTTTTAACTTGTTAAACCATATCAAAGAAGAGGAGAATAATCAATAAGAAATATATGGTTTATCAATGACTAGTATCCATGTTTTTTAGTAATCTTAAAAATTTATATGAACATGTATCACAATATATATGCAAGTATACATACTATAATCACAAGAATACATTTTAAACTATGAATCACAAATATTATTACTGTCTTTCTTCCATCCCTCTATTCATAAGTTGGTCTTCAAGACATTTAAAAAAACAACCAAAAATAAATACATTGTTTAAAATTAAGATTATAGTTACATTCACTTATAGGGTACGAATTCTGATATTGCTCAGAGTACATACAATAATTGTTTGGGATTGAAGAAAAGCTGTTCTCATGAAAATTTGTCATGGTTTGAGGTATTAAGACATGATGCTCACATGTCTATTTGGTGGTTTATGTAATTTGAAATTGAATGTTCACTGTCAGGAAGATTCTTCAAATGCTATATAAACATTGGGTATTATTGCTCTATGAAAATCTTAAGTCTCCCAGATGGAAAAATGTGTTAAGGTATATATTTCTACATCTCTCAGTCTGTATTTTTTCTTTGGCTACAAAATATTTTAAGAACTTATATGTGTCACAAAGATAAAAGGTGACTTAGGAGTGCTAAATAAATAGCTAATTTATTCCATATATTCTGAATCCTTCAACAGATGGAGTATTTTTGGTAGATAACACATAACTTATTACCTCAGGTGATCAACACCTGTAAATAGGTGTCTAGACACATTTCTATTTCAAACATGCATTTTTACATTAGATAAGACAAAATTTTAAAACTTTAATATTTTTTTCTTTTTATAATATATATAATAAATAATTCATATACATTTATAAATTACCCCCAGGAATATGATATACCTTCATTTTTAGGTATATAAAATGGTACATAATTCCATTTTAAAAGAATTAGTATCTAGACAAAATGCTTTCCATTTATCTTTTTAAATATCATCATTTGCTTTGACTTAATAATAGAGACTGAATTTATTAAATTACTGAATAATTAAATGGCTTATTTAGTTTAGTTTTACTTACTGAATATCTATATTTTAATCTTGAATTGATAGACATTAATATTGTAGATTTCTTCCCAACTATGTTATAATAACCAATTTTTTTTCTGTTATAGTGGTCCATAACCAAACTTGAGAGGATGAAAATATAAATATTTAAAAAACAAGTTATCTGTCACACAGTAGCCCAAGACTTGTATATGTGAAAAACTCTGTTGAGGAGATAGAAGAGGGCTAGGCAGTGAGGAACTGGACTACAGGGTGGGTGTGGGAGGGGACACGGATTCCTATTTATAAACTTTAAAACAGACATTATAAATGGTTTTTGTTGAAATTGTTTTACAGATTTATTTATTAAAAATATAGTTATTTGCAATATAAACTTTTTAGGGTTGAAAGGATATAATAATGACTTAATATTTCCATTCAAAGAGAAGTTATCTTGTGAGAGAAACTGTTTAACTACAAGCTATAAACAGTGTTAAAATGCTATAACACAAAGGCAAATATCTAAATTTCATAAAATGATTCTTAAATGTATTAAAGCCCATTAAAGTATCTAGGAAAATAACTGTAGAGAAACTTTCAGAATATATGAAAAATAGTGTATATAACTTACACAAAGGAATTATTATATACTTAATACATTTTTAGTCAGGGTTTACATTTGCTACCTATGAGACTTTCCAGAAATACTTCTTCGCCATTCATATTATCTCTTAAAGTAATTTTCAAGTTTAAGCTGAGAGTTGAGGCTTATTAGATCTTCTATCTTACAATCTACCAAGCAAGAAATATATAAAGTTTTCAATCACCATTTACATGATGTTTTTATACACATTTCTATCTTTTTAAAACTTTAATTTAAAAAAGTTATGCTTTGAAGTAATTATCTGTTTCTATTGTTTATTTGTCAGCTTAGTTTCTCATCTTTATACATTACTAGAGGCCTGATGACAAAATTCATGCATAGGAAGGGGTGTCCTTCAGCCCAGCCTGCACTCTCTCCAATCTGGGACCCCTTGAGGGATGTCCTACTGCCCATTTAGGCCCAGTAGGATCAGGCCTAAATGGGCAGTAAGATATCCCTCTCATAATCCAGGTCTGCTGGCTCCCAACTGCTTACCCTCCTGCCTTCCTAATTGCCCCTAACCGCTTCTGCCTGCCAGCCTGATCACCCCCTAAATACTCCCCTGCCAGCCTGGTCACCCCTAACTGCCCTCCCCTGCAGGCCTGGGTCTCCCTCAACTGCCTTTCC
Organism: Antrozous pallidus; assembly: GCA_027563665.1. Classification (NCBI taxonomy): domain Eukaryota; kingdom Metazoa; phylum Chordata; class Mammalia; order Chiroptera; family Vespertilionidae; genus Antrozous; species Antrozous pallidus. Next base: position 52,997,239 of record CM050521.1, read on the forward strand.
CTGCAGGCCCAGTCACCCCCAACTTTCCTCCTCTGCCAGCCTGGTCACCCCTAACTGCCCTCCCTTGCTGGCCTCATCACCCACAACTGCCCTCCCTTGCAGGTCTGGTCCCTCCCACTGCCCTCCCCTTCTGGCCATCTTGTGTCCATATGGGGGTAGCCATCTTGTGTGTTGGAGTGATGGTCAATTTGCACATTACTCTTTTATTAGATAGGATAGAGGCCTGGTGCATAGTTGGGGGCTGGCTGGTTTGCCCTGAAGGGTGTCCCAGATCAGGGTAGGGGTTCTCTTGGGACATGGAAAGGCCTGGGTAAGGGGCCTGTGGTGGTTTGCAGGCTGGCCACACCCCTGGCGACCCAAGCTGAGGCCTGGTATCTGGGATGTATTTATCTTCTATAATTGAAACTTTGTAGCCTTGAGTGGAGGCCAAGGCAGGCCAGGGTTGTGGGATCTTGGCTTCCTCCATCACCGGGGGCAACTCAAGCCTCCTGTTCTCTCAAGCTCTGTGGCTACTGCCATTTTTGTTGGGATTTATTTATCTCCTATAACTAAAACATTGTAGTATTGAGTGGAGGCCTTGGCCTGCCAGGGTGTGCATAAAGCTTGGCTTTCTCCATTGCCGCTCTGTGGCTATAGCCACCTTGGTTGGGTTAATTTACATACTTGCTTATGATTGACTGGTGGGTGTGCTCATGGGTGTAGTGGAGTGATGGTTAATTTGCAAGTTACTATTTTATTAGATAGGAAAAGGATTGTTTGCATTGGCCATGATGAGGCTCTATCAAATGAATAGTTGAAAGATGGGAGAACTTGGCAGAGTGCTGATGGCCACAAAATGCCTCAAGTTATTTTCAAATGCTTTGCATACAGATATATTTTACTAAAACTTGTGAACAATTTTTCTCTAAACTATGATTATTTCAATATGTAGAGAAAATAGTCTAGTAAATATAAACATGGAATATGAAATATAAACCAAAAAGTTGGTTTGGAAATACAGTGCAAATAGCAAGGCCTAGAATTCCATAGCTGTGTATTAATTTCGCTTCACTGATCATCACACAGATCAATTTCCCGATATCTGATTCTTCCATCCTTCTGTGGCTGCTGAACACTATGCAGGAGTTCACAAGCTGAAAATATAAAACTTCATCTGGGCAGAATTTTCTATTGTTAACATTTTAGTTTCCCATGTTCCAATCTAATGTATATTTATAGTCTATTTTTAAGATAAAGTATTTCAAAATGTAGCCTATTAAAGGCAGTTGAAAGGTGAGAGAGATAGAAGGTTTGAAAGAGAGAAGACTTCCAAAATATATAGCAGTGTTCATCACATGTTTTACAAAAGCTTATAACATTTTATTCTTATGGATCTTCTAAGAGGGTGAGTTATTTGAATTTTATCAAAATGAAATAAGTGAAAAATGATCAAATATAAAAAGGTAATCTTTATGGTTTGTATCAGCTTATATAAACTGCTTTTTTTTAAAAGAAAAAAAACACCTCTGATATCCCAGAAATATGCACTAGGAAAGCTACCCCTTTGAAATAAGAAATTATATTTGTATAGCAATGTATCAAACTTAAATTTTAAATGTTAGATTCACTTAAATGCTTATATGCTTATAACTTACAGCCTAAGTTTCCATACCCTAAATAAAATTTTAATTGAATGGAACAATAGTAGAAACACATGGAATTTCATATACTATTTTCACAAGCATAAGTTAAAGAATATGACACTCATAAATATTATTTATGTATCTTTTACACAGCTAGCAAAACAAACATTAAAAAAAATTCTTTTCAGGCAACAAACAAAACTGAGCATTTCATGGAAGAACTTTGTCAATCCCTGGTTTGAAAACACCTGGCATAAATATGGTGATAGTCAAGCAGGTTCTAAATAATGGTTAGGAAGAAAAGTATAATTTAAACATATAAATTAACCCATCTAAATAGTATTATTAGTTCTTTCTCATTCTTTCCATGCCACTGACTTACCTCTCCTTATATGGTTTTCTTCCTACCAACCTATCTACTCCAATTTCATAGTCAGTGCAGAATTTTTAACACAACTTTCTCAGTCCAATTCACCCCACATTTTCTAAACATTATGTCATATACTCTGCTAGAATTTGAGAGCTTAAGAATATCACTCTCATCACTAAATCAATGTCAGTATAGATGTAAAAAAAGATAACCATAGAAGGTCAATGTTTTGTAGTCATTACTACGATAAAGAGGTAGAAAAAAATTATTAGAAGATTGTTCTGGGGAATTAATGAGTTGAATATTGACATATATGTAAAAGTTCACAGGTAAGGGAAGACTGGTAGACAAATGTTTTGAATAGAGAAAACGTTTGTGAAGGCGCAGAGCTATAAAACACTATCTGAGAAAACAGTTGCATGATATATGAGGCAAGGAGTCACAGACCATGAGCTCCAAGGGACAGGCATTTCTTGTTGAGGTGGACTATATCCTGTTTGTGTTGGAAAAAACTGTGGATATTTTAAACAGGCCAGTAACAAAATCAAGTGTGATTTTAAATGAGTCCTTCCACCCAAACCTAGATAACAGGTTTTACTTAGGCAAGACGGCAGGTAAGGAAACAAGTTAGGTGGTTATTAAAAGGCACAAGGCATAAAATGATGAGAGTATACATTTGATCCATGGAAAAGACAAGTAGGCAATGAGATTTACTGGGGAAATATTAAGACTATGATTGATTAACGGTGAATGAGGGAGAAAGAGATTATGATATAAGAGCTCAAGTTTTTAAATTGTGTTAGTAATGTGACACAAACTGAGATAAGAAATATTGATGGGAAAGACTGTGAAGAAAGATGCATGTTTTGAGTTTCAGTAGTTTATGTGGCATCCAATTAGATAACCAGAAACAATAAGATACATGTTTCAGAAAGTTTGTAGTCATGTTTATGTGGGATTACATGTGTATATGAGATAGAGGACTGGAAGAATAACAGAGAAACCATATAAATGGTTAGCTCCACTGTTTACAGTATAGAGACTGGGGAAGAGACCAGGACTGGAATGTTCACCTGCTTCTAGAGCAGTATGTTTTAACATAAAGGAATATGTCACTGTAAGTAATGCAGCTGTGATATATATTAAGATAAGAATTGAAGCCCAGCACGTGTGGCTCAGTGGATGGGCATTGTCCTATGAACCAGAAGGTCACAGTTTAATTCCCTGTCAGGCCACATGCCCAGGTTGTGGGCTCAATCCCCAGTAGGTGGAGTGCAGGAGACAGCCAATCAATGATTCTCTCTCATCACTGATGTTTCTCTCCCTCTCCCTTCCTCCTCACTGAAATCAAATATATATATATATATGAAATGTGTCAATAGGATATTATCGGTGGTCTCTGGAAGTTTCAAAGTTTGAGAGGCTTTTCAGAGAGCAGCAGAGGCCAAAGATGAGTTGAGGTGTGGATACAAATTATTAAGGGAAAGATGGTGAGTATGAACAGAACAAAGCTTAGCTGGAAAGGAAGAGTAACAATAACAAGTAGCTCAAAACTGAAAAAGAATTTTGTCTGATGTGTTTTCCCCCCTATTTCTATCCTTTGACAAAAGTTCTTTTGATACTTTGTTGATCTTAACCAATTTCAGTGTTGGAATATGAAACATTCATAAAATCATCCCTAGATCGCGAAGTACTCTAGGGAAAAACAAGTTACCCATTTATAATCTAAGGGTACTCTTATCCACTACACAAACAAAAACAGAGAACTACTTTTTATAATACTGGGTTTTGTTACCTAGAGGACTTTAAAATGTTTGAATAGTCTATAATGTTTCACTTAGCAAAAGCTTCCCATTTCTATTATTTCCATGTAAAAACCTCTTACAGAGCCATCTCTGGGGGCGGGGGGGGGGGGGGGGGAGACAAGGGAAGGAATTGCTAGGAAATACCCAAATACAGAAAAAACAATACAATACTGAATATACAATAGAAATGGAATACATATTCAGCATGCATAAATTCATTTTAATTCATTTAAGACAATGAAATCTCTGGAATTCTATGGGACTATAAATAAGAAAATACTTAAGATATAATAACTCCTCCAGTTGCATCATTTCCAGACATGCATTCTCTGCCACATGTATAGATATAATTTAGCAATTTGAGCAATTTATTATTTAGACCAACCTTCGCTATTAAATAGAAATTCAATTTTCATTCCTTCTCCTATTCATTCAAATGAGTCTTTTTAATTCCCACAGGAAATAATCATACAAAGGTACAAGGTAACATAAGAAAGTAGATTGTATGTCATATTTACTGTGTCCTATAAAAACAAGTAAGAGTATGACAAAACAAAACCATTATGGAAACAATTTGGCAATAAACAGAAAAAAATCATGTGTATCTGAGTTTTGACCTAGAATTCCCACTTTCTATTTTTATATTTCTGCCCTGGAAAATGTATAGATAGATCCATGACAAGGTTATTTATCCAGCATCATTTGTAAAAGTTTATTTTAAAACAAGAAAAAAAGATAGTTGCTAATATAAACTATGGAACATTCACACCATAGAGTATATTAAGCTGTAGACCAAATGAAGAAAACCTCTATATATCGCTGTGAAGTCATCTCCAGAATAAGTATACTGTTAATTGAAAAATAATGAAGTAGAGAGAAGTCTATATAGTTTTCCATTGCATGTCAAAAAAAAGGGAGAGGGTTGATTTGAATATATATGCACACATGCACACATATACACACATGCACTTATACACACTGAATATATAAATGAACATGTTTGCTTATATTTGAAAGTGGAAAAAAATGTTAATTTAAAAATATTTACCTATGGGAGGGCGAAAAGAAACCAGGTGTGACATACTGAGATTACACCTACTTTTCTCTGGAATGTTTTGTAACTATAACTTTAAAACCATTAAAGATTTTGCATAATTATAAAATAAAATTCAATTTAGAAGAGGCAATTCTTTAAAATTGTGTAAAGGAAGAGACATAAAATTTTACCTTTCTCTCTCCACAGATAGAAATCTATGAGATATCACTGGTAACAATTTTCACCCTTTGCCCGCTGATAAGTTTTCCCAGGCTTGGATCAAGTGGGATATCCCAGCAATCCTAATTACCAAATTCTGTAGAAGGAAAAATAATTTTAAATATATAATTTAAATTGTTTAAAATTTTTGAAAAACTTTTCTCCAGCCTATACAGTGAGTGTATGGCTGAGACCCCATTTTCTCTAGTGCATCTTATAAATGGACTAGAGGCCCAATGCACAAAAATTTGTTCAAGAGTAGGCCTTTCTTCCCCCAGCTGCTGGCACCAGCTTCCCTCCGGCATCCGGACCTGGGCTTCCCTTCTCCGGCCACCTGCAGGCACCCGGGAACCAGGCTGGCTTCCCTCCTGCCCAGACCTCAGCTTCTTCAGGAAGGATGTTTGGAATGACTTGCAGAAGACCTCAGGACAATTAGCATATTACTCTTTTATGATTATTGATAAGCTTTTCTAAGTTAAAAGTTCTCCATGTGGCCACTGTGACACGAGATTGGCTTTGGTACGTTAATCTACTTGTTCAGCCTTAAAACAAAATTTATTCACCTGAGTTCTCATGTTGGATGCACTTAAAACTCATGCAGTCTGACCCAATACCCCACACATTTTCTCAATCAGAAACAGTCTGCCCCATCCCTGTCCTCTTATCCAACCCCAGAACCCCATCCAGTTTCTCAGTCAGAACCAATCTATCCCCGGATCCAGTTCAGTTTCTGTGTCAGACCTTTCTGGTTTCTGTGCCTAGGCAGGAAAAAGAAGTGCTCAAGTAAGTTCTGAAAGCTCCTAAGACAGAAGCTGAGGAGCTAGAACTGAGAGGTATTTACCCACCACTCCCTGAGACAGCAAGAAAGCAGAGAGTTCAAGGAGCTCAACAGGTGCCCGCATGGTTGCTCATTACTCCTGGGCTATCAGGACTCCTTCTCTGGCATTGGAACTGTTAAAAGATAAAGTGAAGCATATCAAAGCGTTTAGGAGTTTATTTGTCCAAAATTAATGCCAGTTGGGCATCTTTAAATCTAGCAGATTGAGAGGAGCTGTACAGAATGAAAGTTTTACAGGCAGATGGAATTAGGAATATGGAAGTTATAATAGGCCAAATATGGGTTGTTACTCTAGGTACTTTTTTTAAGGATTGGAAGAGGTATGTCAGGAAGATCACTTAATTAGCACTGATCAGGTGATTCCTTATTGATTGGTTTAAAATTCCAGCTGGAAGAACTGAAACTAATTTTCAGCTTGAGACTTAGTGCAAGCAACTCCATTTTGGGCCTGTTGTCTTCCTTTTAATGGGAAATATAAATTGTATCCTGGCACATACAAACTATAAAACATAATGAGATGTAGAGGAAAATCTGATGGATATTTAGTATTATTTAATAACTATGGATATTCCTGTTTTGAATATAACAACAGGTCTTGCAATTTTATTGAGGAAAAATTAGTCTGTCTTTTCAGAGACTTATTCAAATTCAGACAATATGGTATATTGTGTGAAATTTGTGTTGATATAATGAACAGGGAGAGTAGGTAGGTATATGTTTAAAATTACTTTTGTCATGAGTTGATATTTCTGGGGTAAGATGTGTAATGAGCAAATGAAGGTTTGTTATACTGTCTTCCCTATATTAACCTATTTTTGAAATTTTTCTTGTTAAAATTTTTTAAGTTAAAATTGATTTTTGAATTATTGAATGGGATTTCAACATTAGATGAATTTCAATTTAATGAAATTGAAATTTAAATAAATTGGTGTGTAAGTAAATACTACAGAAATAGATTGTATGAAAGCATTCAGATCTTGAACAGCAAAGAATATACAGCCAATACAAAAAAAATCTTACTCCTTTATAGTGAGCCATAACCAATTTATCTATAACTAAAATTTGTTTCTTCCTAAAAGAAAATTAACTAACTTAATTTAAACAATGGACTATTGATTGCATTTTTCTATTTTATTTCAACTTACCAAAAGCAATTTATGTTAGATGTACTTTTACTAATGAATTTTAATTATCAAAAGGGTCAAATGTGTTTTCTTCTTTGAATTAATGAAGTGTTATAATCCTCATTGTTATTAATTCTAGAGACAGTTTTATTTTTTTAAATACATGTTAAAAGGAAATATCTTATATATTTAGAAAAACAATATAAAAATTATAGTGGGTTTTGTTTATAAGTATGTACGTTATTTTGAAGATTATAACAATTAAAATGATATTTATGTTATGTGGAAGTTTTATATCTCAATCTCCAGAATTGGAAGAAAAACATTAATCTTTGCCAAATACAATATATGCAATTAAAAACATATTTAGGAATGTTTTCATATATTTTTTTCACAATAATCATGAAAGACAGATGTTGCTTCAGGCTAACATTGAAGCATAATATTGTCATGATTACTAACAATGTTCTGTATAAGCATTCATATCTAAACTTAATGTTTTGTTTTAATTATTATTTTAAAAGGTATGGTTTTTCTTTCAATGAGAAAGAATAGACCACTTTGCTCCTGCTAATTAGTAGGTAGAAAGCTTGTTAAAATTAAAAGACCTTGGCCGGGTAGCTCAGATGGTTTGAGCAGTGGTCGGCAAACTCATTAGTCAACAGAGCCAAATATCAACAGTACAACAATTGACATTTCTTTTGAAGGCCAAATTTTTTAAACTTAAAATTCTTCTAACACCACTTCTTCAAATAGACTCACGCAGGCCATGATATTTTGTGGAAGAGCCACACACATGTGGCACCCAAGCTGCAATTTGCTGACCATGGGGTTAGAACATCTGCCTGGTACACCAAGGTTGCCTATTAAATCCCAGATCAGTATTCATACAAGAATCAACCAATTAATCCATAAATAAGTGGAACAACAAATCAATGTTTCTTGCTTTCTTCTTATCTCTCTAAAAATCAATAGATTTAACCAAATTTATTTTTTAAAGGCTGATATTTCCCCCTGTGCAGAATGACCTTATATTGTATAATGAAGTAGAACATAAACCAAACAGTTGGGTTGTGGTTTTGTTTTGTTTTGTTGTTTGTTTTTTTTAAATGATTGTCATACTCCTAAGAAATGCATCACTCAAGATGTAATTTCCAAGTGATTTCTTTTGCATTGAGCCAGTAATTTCCAGTAATTTTCCAGTAATTTCTTTTGCATTGAGCCATTGAGCCCCAAAATTTGGTTAAAAGTGGATGTAGAAAGCAATTAAATAAATAATTAAATAAAAATTAGATGCATTATTTAGTAGCTTCTTGAAACAAATATGTTTCTATAAACATCTGTGCCTCTATTAGTATGGCTATGTAAGTTTAACATATATACATACATAGTCTATATCTTTCTACCCCTGTTGAAAGATGTTCTAATTATCTATCTATCTATCTATCTATCTATCTATCTATCTATATATATATATATACACACTAGAGGCCCGGTGCACGAAACTCATGCATGGGCAGAGGGGTCCCTCAAAATCTGGGACCGCTTGGGGGATGTCTGACAGGGATACACTTAAACCGACAGTTGGACATCCCTCTCACAATCTGGAACTGCTGGCGCCTAACTACTCACATGCCTGCCTGCCTGCCTGATCACCCCTAACCACCTTTGCCTGCCTGCCTGATTGCCCCTAATTACCTTTGCCTGCCTGCCTGATTGCCCCTAACCACTCTTCTGCCTGCATGATCACCCTAATTGCCTACCTGCCTGATTGCCCCCCAACCACCTCTGCCTCAGCCCTCTGCTGCTGCAACTTCATCCCAAAGGTTGTCCAGAAGATTGTTTGGCTGTCCAGTCTAATTAGCATATTATGTTTTTATTATCCTATCTAATAAAATAATAATATGCAAATTTGACCATACCTTTGCCACACCCACAAGCCATGCCCACCAGCCAATCAGGAGCAAATTATGCAAATTACTCTAACCAAGATGGCTGCTGTCACTGAGAGCAGGAGGAAGGCTTGGGTTTCCCTGCAACAGCAGAAGCCAAGCTTTCCACCTGCCTAGGCCTCCACTCAATGTTACAAAGTTTCAGTTATAAAAGATATGGAAATAGCAGCAGCCACTGAGCTGGAGAGAACAGAGGCTTGGATTTCCCTGGCAATGGAGGAAGCCAAGCTTTCAGCCTGCCATTGCTGGCCTAGGCCTCCACTCTAGGATACAAAGTTTCAAACAGAAATGGCTGCCGCCCCAGAGCGAGCAGAAGGCTTGACTCTGCTCCAGGCTACAAAGTTTCAATTGTAGACATAGATTAATCCCAGATACAAGCAGGGGAGGGCTGTTGGAGGTTCCAAGCCCTGCAAGGGAGGGCAGTTGTGGGCGATCAGGCCAGCAGGGGAGGGCAGTTGGGAGGGACCAGGCCTGCAAGGGAGGGAAGTTGGGGGCAATCAAGCCTGCAGAGGAGGGCAGTTAGGGGTGACCAGGCTGGCAGAGGAGGGAAGTTGGGGCCAAATAGGCTGGCAGGGGAGCAGTTAGACATCAATTAGGCTGGCAGGGTAGTGGTTAGCAGGTGATCAAGCTGGTAGGCAGAAGCGGTTAGGGGCAATTAGGGAGGCAGGCAGGTAAGCAGTTTGGAACCAGTGGTCCTGGATTGTGAGAAGGATGTCCCTCGAGGGGTCCCAGATTGGAGAGGGTGCAGGCTGGGCTAAGGGACATCCCCTGCCCCACCCCCGGTGCACAAATTTTGTGCACCAGGCCTCTAGTTATAGATAAAAGCCTAAGCAATTGTTACAACCAGACAACTGGATGACTGGATGACCAGCTGGTAGTTATGATGCACACTGACCACCAGATGGGAGACACTCAATGCAGAAGCTGCCCCTGGTGGTCAAAGCACTCCAATAGCCAACCTCCAGTGGCCAGCCAACTTCCCTCAGTCTATCCCCTAGCCAATCAGCCCTGATTGGGACAGGGCAAGACGGCCCCAATTAGCCCTGTTTGCTGGTCAGGCCAAGGACCCCACCTGTGCACAAATTTATGCTCTGGGCCTCTACATAAAGGTCTTAATTAGTCTTAATCAACAGGTTTCTTTCAAAATAAACAAATGTTTCATATTAAGCATTCATTTTCTAAAGATTAATTTTAGCTGCTTATTATACAAATCAGTGTGATGTGACCTATGAGGTTAAAAAATCATCTTGAGAAACTTGTTTGCTGATATCAAGAGTAAACTGTCACTGCTTTATTTTTTAATAGTGTTTTTTACTTAACTGACCAATGGATTTTATTTGAATTCTGAAAGCTACTAAATATTTTCCATCACTCATTTGCATATAACCTTCTGTATACAGATTTATTAAAAACAATAACTAAGAAATATGTTCCTCTCCCATTTGGTTGCCATTTCAATTAAAGAATTAAAGGCTTAAAGTTCACAGATAAGAAAATAAATAAATAATAAATGCTATTTGTTGACTAGTCATTATGGGCCAGATGTAACTAAGGTTTTTTTATAAAAAGATAACAAGAATGGAGTGTTCTCAAGAAGCATGCTGTCTGGTTAGCAAGCAACAGGCCAGTAAATATATCACTCACACAGGCTATAAGCAATGCTCAGAAAACAGAAATCAAAAGAAAGTCATGGGAGTACGGTTCAGGTGAGGCTTTCTAGAAGAAATAAATGACTAGGCTGAGACACGAATGGGTAGCAGTATTTAGCCCAGTAATGTGTGTGTGCTAAGAGGAGGCCCTGGAATGTTGGGGCTTATTGGAATGTAGAGGTGGCAGAGTGATGATGGCAATTGCAAGGGGTGTTCTGGGTACAGGGAAACACAAATTGTACCTGATGGTTGAAGCATGAAGTTCAAGGGGGAAAGTATAATATGCCTTAGGAAGGAGAAGAAAGCTATGCCAAGCTTGTGATTTTTGTTCTCTTAAACACCATGAAGAAACAACAAATGTTTTTAAATAAGAGAATGATATGATTAAAACGGAATTATTTGTTAAAACCCCATCAACTATGTGAGTAAGGTTATTATTATTATTTTTAAGAAAGCATTGTAAGAATGAAAATTGGGCCAGTACAAAGAAAGTTCAGGACTTTAGGTCCTATTAACCCACCCACATTCAGTTATTTTAAAATCCTGTGAGATAGTTCCCACTTCAACACAACAAAAGATGAGAAACTCCGGGGCAAATGAGCTGGGAACCATTTCAATTAGCATCTATCCAAATAAGCTGGGAAACTTGGGAAACACAATTCCTAGCGAAAGAATCAATAGCAATATCAATCATTTAAATAACAAAACGATCAATCTGGATTGTTAAAGGGACACTTTCTCTTTTTATTAGAAGTCTCTGTGAACTATAAGTGCTTTACCTCATTTTCCAGAGTGAGATTCCAATCCATGGCCACAGTTGATTTCATATTTGTCCCTAACTAAACCTTTTCAAATGCAGCGTTTCTATACCTCTTTATTCTTATGCCATTTCACCAGTTTCCCTTATGTAATAAATAGCAAAATGCATGTGCTCCCACAGACACATATGCAAATATTTAACTAAAATTCCAAAATGCTCTTCTATTTCTTTTCACTTAGTGCTGAATTTCTCAGTTATGCTTTATACTTCTTCTTAATATCTTACAATCTGATCTCATCCCCCATTATTCATTACAGAGGACACAGTGAAAAACAGTTTTCTAGGGTAATCCTCCTTTACCTTTCTATCACATGTGATGCTCATTTGCACATTTGAAATCATCTATAACTTTTTCTATTAACCTCTTATTTGATCAATCACATATGAAGTATAACTTCAGAGTTAGCCTATTATGATAGGATCTCATAGCTGTTCTAAGGAACTTGTCTAGGTTACCCCTCTAATTTGCCAGGATGTCAGAGAGAAACTTTAGTGGGAATAGATGGTTCCTGAAGCAAAGAATTACCTAAGTGATTATCCAAGGAAGATATGAGTGAGAACTCCTTCTCTTGAACATTTTGGCCAATAAAAGGAGGATGGGAACACAGCTTTCAGTGATTAGGTTATTTTTTTGATAGATACCCATTGAAGTTGTTTTGTTGAAAACAACACAATATAATTATATGGCACTTCTCTCTGAAATATTAAAGGAGTGTGTGTGTGTGTGTGTGTGGTTTCTGTTTACATTAAACCTATTCTTTTCTCCCTCTTCATTCTTCTGCTCCCAGCCAGTCTTATATTTTTTTAATTCTATGGAGCATCTTTATTTGTCTTTGAAGGAAATTTATTACCTCATTCCATTATGTTTTCTTATCCTATTTAATAAAAGAGTAATATGCAAATTGATTGTACCTCCACTACACCCACAAGCCATGCCCACCAGCCAATCAGGAGTGAGTATGAAAATTAACCCAACCAAGATGGCTATGGCCATGGAGCGAGCAGGAGGCTTGGATTTCCCCAGCAATGGAGGAAGCAAAACTTTCCCCTTGCCCTGGCCTGCCTTGGCCTCCGCTTAAGGCTACAAAGTTTTAATTATAGAAGATAACTAAATCCCAAAAAAAATGGTGGCATCCATGGAGCTGGAGAGAACAGGAGGCTTGAGTTGCCCCTGGAGATGGAGGAAGCCAAGCTCTTGCAGCCCTGGCCTGCCTTGGCCTCCCCTTAAGGCTACAAAGTTTCAATTATAGAAAATAAATAAATCCTAGATACCAGAGCCCCCACTTGGGTCATCAGGGAGTGTGGCCAGCCTGCAAACCAACACAGTCCCCTTGCCCAGGCTGCCCCATGCCCCAAGGGAACCTCCACCCTGATATGGTACACCCTTCAGGGCAAACCAGCTGGCCCCCACCTGTTCACCAGGCCTCTATCCTATCTAATTCTATCTAATAAGAGAATAATAGCCAAATTAATTATCACTCCAACACACAAGATGGCTGTCCCCACGTGGTCAAAGATGGATTGCCCCCCCCCCCCCAGACTACAAAGGAGACAGAACTGAACCTCACATCACCCTGTTTGGCCCCGGAGGATGGCTGGTTAGCCAGAGACGGGTAAGATTCCTCAGGGAAGGAACAACCTAAGATAGGCACAGTCGCAGAGGGGCCAACAGGAGAGAACTAAAAGGTCAACAGAGGTGGGGCACAGACCCTGATCCACAAACCTTGCAGGGGCTTGAATTCTCACCCCTCCTGAGGGAGGTCTCCTATCCCCACGGCTGCTTCGCCTCCCACGCACAACTCATACCGGGACCCAGGTGGCAGACAGAGACTCGGCCAGCAATAGCTGCTCTATATCTAAATTCCGTCTATCACCAGGAATGCTCAGGACCTACTCAAAATTGCAAATATTCCTTTCCACTAGTATTTACAGGGTAAACTAAGATTTCTGCTTGAGTATTAAAATTGACAGGAAAATAGTAATCAAGTTTTCAGATTAATTTAAATTGGCCAAGTGAAATAAGTGAATACTAAGAAAATTTTAGTGTACTGGACAAAAAGCTTATCCTAAAACATTAACTAAAAAATCTATTAGTAGTTCATCTCACTGTAAAATTGCCTAACATCCAAAGAACCTAAAGCAGTCATATTTGTGTGCAAAAATTAAAATTTAAAATTACCAAGACTGCAATATAAAATTTCCAAAAGCCCCCATTAATCAAAAAAGGGGAGGGGACAGTGGGGTAATATCATGTAAGGAAAAAAATATCGAGTAAGTAAAATACATCTAGAAAATGCTTACTCCAGTAAAGTAAATTCCATTTGTAAAACCAATTGCAGGACACCCATGAAAAAACACACATGGTGTCAAAATAAGCCAAAGGAAAATCATTTGGGCAAAAATTAAAAAGAATCCCAAGTCTATTTTGCATAGAGGATCCCTTTGTTAATTTTTGGTCGAGAATGTGTTTGTGTGTTTTCAGAGAACAACTCCAAGACCATGTGGGTTCCTGCAACTGTGAGGAACTGACGGATCTGTTCCAGTCACGAGGATGGTCCAGAGATGGGGGACACTGACGACACCTTGCCATGCTAGCAGTCGGCAGCTGTGCATGTCTGCAGGCAGCCCAGGACCAAACCAGAGAGGATGGATCTTGCATTGGCACGATGTGTCCACCATCTGGACACCATTGCTGACATGTACACATAAAGAATTATTTGACACTGAAACTGAGACTCAGAACAGTTGGACATTGAAACTGAGACTGAAACATTTTTTGTTCTTATACATTTATTTCTAGTATGCAGAGGCAAGATATTTTTGAAGAAAAGAAACAGGGGAGAGTGATTGATATAGAGGCAGGGTGGCCTTGAACAGGCTGTCAAGCTACAGGGGAAGGCTTGGGCGGATGGGAGGCGGATGAGGGGGGAGATCAACTGAAGGACTTGTATGCATGCATATGAGCATAACCAATGAATGAAAGACACTGGGGCGGAGAGGGGGAGGGTGGGGATATGTGCTGGGGGTAGGGGAGGCTGGGGGGAGGATAAGGGGGAGGGGGAAAGGAAAACATGTACTACTATTAATTATAAGTTATACTACAAAAAAATCAATAAAAATATATTTAAAAAAAAAGATGGATGCCCCCATGTTGACACAAGATGGCCACCACAAGATGGCCAGCAGGGGAGGGCAGATGGGAGGGACCAGATCTACAAGGGAGGGCAGTTGTGGGCGATCTGGCCAGTAGGGGAGGGAAGTTTGGGGTGACCTGGCCTGCAGGGGAAGGCCGTTAGGGGTGACCAGGCCTGCAGGGGAGGGCAGTTAGGGGCAAACAGGCTTGCAGGGGAGCAGTTAGGAGTAATAGGGAAGGCAGGCAGAAGCTGTTAGGGGCAACTAGGAAGGCAGGCAGGCGAGGAATTGGGAACCAGCAGCCCTAGATTGTGAGAGCGATGTCCGACTGCCCATTTAGGTCCTATCCTACCAAGATTGGGCCTAATGGGGCAGTTGGACATCCCTCAAGGGGTTTCAGATTGGAGAGGGTATAGGTTGGGCTGAGGGACACCCTCCCCCTGTGCACAAATTTAGTTGTTTAAATAAGATTTTCTTAAAGATTAGAGATAGGGTTAAGAGCCATGATGATAAGATTTTATTCAGCTCCCCAAAGTCCCTGAATTTTGCCCTGCAAATCATGGAAACATCCCAAGAGAATTAAAGAATAGGAATGTAGGAAAAAATTGGAATCAAGGTGCTTCTTTATCAACATGAGAGCCAGCACCCAATCACCTACAATACAATGTTCTCTGATTACAAATGAATTGTTGGTGTATTTGCTTTTGTTTATAGATTAAGCATGAACTCCTCCACTGCTGTCCTTCCCTCTCCAACCATCACAACCCAGATTTCATATCAAGAGATAAAATTTTGTTTTGGTAATCTTTCAGAAAATGAGGATGTTCTTAGCCTTATGCTGTTGTTAATGTTGATCTTTCTCAAATCTGTCTTCAGAGATTGGGTGAGAGTACATGACCTCTGCCATATAGATTCCTTCCTAAATGCTGCTGGATTTTTTGTTTGTTTGTTTGTTTGTTTGTTTTTCATTTAATTCACAGAGCCTTGGTTAACTAGTGGCTGTGAGAAAGTTGTGTTATTAGGAATTGAACTCAAGCTCTGGGTAGACACCAATAACAAGTATGTATGAAGAGAGAAGATTATTTCCTAAGTTATCCTTGGAGAAGAAGACAAATATGCATCCACTAGAGGGACCGGTAATAAGGCTCCTGCCCATATTTGCTGATTTTAAGAAAATTAAGTTTGTGTTTTGAAATCATGGAAAATCAAAAACACAAACCCCATATGTATACAACAAAACATTTATTTAAAACAAGACAAATAATTAAATGCAAAAAAAAAAAAAATGGGAAGCACACACAACATTAAATGTCAGCCTCATAAACAGCCTGCCAGACAATTTTTATTCTCAAAAGGCTGTCTACTATGAATATATTCATCTAGCATTTCTACTTAGAAATAACCAGGTTGTAAAGACAATATTGAGATATCTCTTCAAAATGCTTGGAGGAGCTATCAACAAAAAAACAAAACAAAACAAAAAAACCCAAAAATCAAAAACAAAACAAAACACAACAAAAAAAACAAAGTAAGCCAATGCAATTTATTTTTAAGTTCTTGTAAAATCTTTGATTTAAAATGATTTGTTTACTTTTTGGTTACTGTGAAAAGGTTATTTTAATCAATCCCTTAACTGCCACATATAGAATCATCTCATAAATGTCACTGAGTCCTTTTGTTACATATTGGGTAGCAATTGAAATGTAAATCAAGCCTCAAATAACAAGTTTTTATACATTTCCATTATTTGAAACAGATACTGGAGAAATTTTTGAAATGCGATTTCATTAATCATTGTTAAAACAAGATGATGGGGATAAAAAACACAGCTTATAATATAAATGTGTAACATTATTTTAATGAGAAGAAAGTATTTTGTGTGGTTCTGTAATTCTAGTTTTACTTGTCTATTTTAGTCAATGCATAAAAAGTCAAGATCCCACAGAAAAAGGAGGAAATAAGAGAAATAGGATTGGGCTGGGTAGTGAAACTCTAAATTCAACACCTTCTTTTTAATGTCATTATATGAAGACAAAATCACTTGTAAGCAAAAACAAAAACAAAAACAAAAAACCTGACTTCAAATGGATTAAAAAAATAACATGTGGAAGAAAAAAATGTGCCAGTTGGAATTTTGTTTATCGGAAATGTATACAGAGGAAAAAGAGGAATTTGGCAGAAGCCATCGTTTATTATGCAAGAAAGAGATTGGCCAAAACTTAATCCCTCTTATGGAATGAGAAAATGAATCTATTGAGAAAATGGATTTTAGCCTGTGGGCATTAAATATTTAAATATATAACTACCCCTTTTCTTTACTCTCTCTTCTCAGACAACAGTTCTTATCCTTTTGTCAACCAGCAATCTTCTGATAATGGTCTCCTCATGTAGCTTTTCTAAAGGAAATGTGCTATGACAGTTATATTTTCATCATAAGAAAATAAATTGGCATTGTAGCTTATACATGTCACTTTTCATTTTAATCAACATGAGTCAGCCTTCTCAAGTTTGATAAACTTGATACTATTGAACTGCATCAAGAATTTGTTCCAATAATGCAGAAGACCAGGTCACCGTATCTTATACCACGAAGGGGAAAAAAAAGGCATTGTAAATGCCCCTTCGCAAGCCATGTCTTTCTTTCTTAGACAAACTAGGCATTTGTTTTTTACAACAGATCTTATCTGGAAATCCAATGGTTCTGTACTACTTATAATTGTAAACTCTCAAGAAAGTATGTATTCTAATTTTTAAAATGTGAGAAGTTTCTTAGGTCTCATCATTATATGTTATAGACGCAAAATGTTGCATAATATATCTCTTTTCACTTACTAGAGAGTAAGCTTTTACTTTCCCTTATTTAAACATATACTTTTATAGATAAAGAAGATTTTTATATATACATGTAAAGAAATATGCATAATTTCTTATTCTTTCTTAACGGAACTCAATTATGATTCCAAGGTATCTTTTGGGAATTATATTTCAATTATTTTTTTCAAGATTTTGCTTTAAGCACCTGCATCCCAGGAGGACACACACTTGAGAAATCTCCAGGCCTTACATAATTGCCTCTGAATAACCCTTGAATTGGTTCTTAATCAAAAGCAGAAATTTTTTCATGTAAAGGGTCAAACCTGTTAAGTAAAGACTGAATTTTTGTGTTTGTTTTTAGTATCTTGATTCTAGTCCTATTACACATGATAATGTCTATTTCTTCTCTTTTCTAGTAACTTAAAATCTCTCAATCAAGAGATAGTAAGACAAACATTTAAATAAGACTTTAATGCACTTAAGCTTGTACCTCAGAATCCATGTTTCCTACTCCATTTCCAAGTAATCCAATAATTGCATAGTAATTAGAAAAAATAGTTGAGCAATGAAAATCAGCACATTATACATTTGGAGAGATGTGACTCATATTTTTTATATTTATTTTCTATGCTCTATATCTAACTTCTGGACACTGAAAAATCAAATTACACACTAACAACAAAGGTAAACTATATAGAACATGCATGGAGAAATAAGTTTTGCCTTAAGAGAATCAACTGATTTAAGTTCAATTGAAACAATATTTATTATTTCTTTCATGTGAAAAATATGCTAGATTGAAAACTGAACAGAGTACTAGGATAAAACTTTGAGGATTATAGACTTCAATACTGAACTTAACACAAGCTATTATAAAAATATAAATGTAAATAAATAAAAATAAAAGTTAAATGAAAAAAAGGAATAAAAATATAAATGTGTTCCCATTTTAATATGAAGGGGTTTTCCCCAAACCACCAATCAATACTCTGACATAAGCTGGCTGTTTGAGAATTCAACTCAATTTAGGTATCTATCTGGATGTAGCATTAAATCCCACAGATTAAGATTTCAGTCCTATAAGACTGCCTCCCCACACCTCCCATTTTAGATGTTACTGCCTATAAATCCTATGTTCCCATAACCTTTTCAAGTTTGAATAATTTGCTATAGCTGCTCACAGAGCTCAGAGAAACATCTTACTTACTGGATTACTGGTTTATTATCAAAGTATATAACTCAGAAATGCCCAGAAGGGCAAGTCATATGCGTAGGACAAGTAGTGGGGAAAGGGCAAGGAGCTTCCAGTCCCTCTCCAGGTTGACCCTTTTCCCTGAATCCCTAAGTGTTCACCAACCTGAAAGTTCTCCAAATGTTGTCCTTTAGGATTATTATGGAGGCTTTATTCTACAAGGGTAATTACTAACTTATTGGGCATTAGTGATTTATTCAACATCTAGCCCCTCTGCCCTTCCTAGTAAACAGGGTGGGGCTGAAAGTTCCAAACCTCTATGCTTAGGTGCTTTCCAAAAGTCACCTTATTGGTGGCTCTCTCTCTACAGAGCACACAGGGGCCTTTCCCCACCCCTGTCCCCCAGGCCCATTTTCGCTCCCTCTCTCTCTCTCTCCTAAGCTCCAAGGTCCCCACTTTTCCTTCCAGAACTTACTTCCTAAGTCCATTTTTTTCCTACCACTCAGCTCACTTCTACCTCTCATAAAAATTTAAAAAGTCACCTTGTTACTGGAAAGGGGACCTAACACTGATCGGTCTGCCTGGGTCACAATGGGTAGTATATGGGTTCTTCACTTTGTGCAGGAAAAAGTTCACAACATGACTCCGCATGAGTTTCATGAGTCATCTATGAAAGCTGAAACTAGGTTCAGTGAAACTAGTATAGAAGAAGCAACAGGGGAGAGACTAGGCGGGGATATTAATCTAAGCTGGGCAGCTTTGGCTCACTGAGAAGTCAGATAAAAGGGGCTTTGGGAGCTTAACCCTAGATGAGCTGGGGTCCATAGAGTTTAGGAGATGTGTACCTGTAGGGGAAGAAGAGGAGGAAGGGAAAGGCTCAGGTATTCTACTGGGAGGGAGCCACACATTGGAGCCTTCCTTTGGAGCGGTTTCAAAGACTGGGAGATTAGGGGAGCTCTTGGGTGGGGGGGCGGTTTCAAAGACTGGGAGTTTAGGGGAGCTCTTGGGGGGGGGGGGGATTTCAATAGAATATTCATCAGTTTTATGCCGATGCACCAAAATGAGATTTATTCCCTTAACTTCATCTGTCCTTGGGTGTACTTGGCAAATGACACTAATTGGAATTCTGTTATCTATCTCCCTAACTAGGGTGATTTAAGCTATTTACCCTATGATTTGTGTGAAGTGTAAACCATTTACTCTTAAAAGTCCTTGATTAGAGAAGATAGAATTTTATTATTTACTAGATGCCCAGTGCACAAAATTTGTATACTTGGGGGGGGGGGGGGGGGTGCGGTCCCCCAGCCTGGCCTGTGCCCTCTCACAGTGTGGGAGCCCTGTGAATGATTATCCCAAAGAGGTAGGCCCCACCCACTGGCACGAACCTGCTGTGCACACAGCCTCCTGGTGTTCACTCATTGGGGCATGAGGACACCACAGCAAGAGGTCATGATAACCACATAGGCTATTATTAATAGGACTAGATGGTTGTAAAGTGCTTGACCTTTAACTATCTGTCTCAGTTTCCCTCTTCCACTTGTCTTGGATTACTATACTGTCTTAACATAAACTTAGCTATGGTGGAATGGGCTTAGTATGAATAACAAAATACTAATTTCATCTTTAATGGCTTGGAAGCTATTTTGAGAATTAAGAACAAGAGTCCAAAGACTATAACAAAAGATACTTGGATTTCTCTTATAGTTCAGGAAATTCCAAAGGTTTCAGGAACCATTGATGAAGAAATAAGAGGTAACATATTTGGTCATTCAGATGGCCAAATTATATATTTCTTACAAATTGGATAAAGAACTCTCTCTCCCTAACAAGGATGAAAAGGGAGGTGGTGAAAGAAAATAGAATTTGGAGGAAAACTTCCCAGAAGTGAATTGAATTTTTAAGATTAATTAGCTGGTCAACAAACAGTGGCATCCAAGCCAAGGCAACAACATATTTAAAGGCATAGAAGTACACAAAGTGCAAGCTTTGTATTCTGTTGTTAAAGAGAAAAATCACAGAGCCAAAATGCCATTACTCGTGCCAAAGCCCATGAAACAAAACCTAGATTTAATAGCTGACCTAACAATTATTTCAGCCTCTCCCAAAAATGTAATTTAATCAATTAGTCTGAATTTTCTGGTCAACACCAATGAGGTACTTGTCACTTGGACCTTCTCCATCCCCCATAGAAATAAAAGGCAACCTGTGTAATAAAAATCATCCCTGTTCCCTTATCCCCAAAAGAAGATGTCCTGGTCTAAAAATAATCCTTTCTTTTCTTCTGTTAATAGCTCTTGCCCCATCCTTCCTCTTATAAAAACCTTCTATTTTTACCTCACCCTTCTACTTGCTAGATGACATGCTGCCTGGTTCCTGAATCACTTAATAAAACCAATTAAATCTTAAAAATTTACTCAGTTGAACTTCGTTCTTTAACACTGGGCATATAATCCTGCTTCATGTCTTGTAATGCTATTTTAATGGAGGTCAAAGACAGACTGTAAAAATAGTTTAAGATGGGTTGAGGAAAATTAGTATTCTATTAAAATTTAAAAAATTATAACTTCATTGTTATATGATAATCACTCTGACATGGCACTGAAAATACAGTGTCCATTTATTAACCTCAGAACTATATCATTCATGTCTATCACTAAGCCTGACATATAGAGGATGTTTAAGGAATGTGATTGAATAAGTCAATGTCCTTGACTTCGAGAACTGTTTGTTCAGGAAGAAGACATGTATATCTAGAAGAATCATAATGCTGTATCACACACACAAATGAAATAAATACAAGGTACACAAGAAGTCAGAGAAGATGTGTGTGTCATGCTAAGACACTTGGATTATATTCTGCAGACATGAAGTGCTTTGACAAGTTTGCAGAGTACCAAAATAATATTTGTATTTTACAGAGAAGTTTTGTTGTTTGTGGAGGATGCATTGCATATGTGGGAATGAGAAACTGT
This sequence comes from Antrozous pallidus, assembly GCA_027563665.1. NCBI lineage: Eukaryota > Metazoa > Chordata > Mammalia > Chiroptera > Vespertilionidae > Antrozous > Antrozous pallidus. The sequence continues at coordinate 53,018,784 of CM050521.1, forward strand.
AATGGAAAAACCTATCAAGTTGCTTTGGTAATTGTCTGGATCACTGTTGCTAAGTGCCTGATCTGAGAGGATGGCAGTCAAAACTAATATGTAGAAACAGATATGAAAATATACAGGAGAGAGAATTTGTAGAATGCCGTTTAGTACATTGGTAAAGGGAAAATAAGGATTTAGGGATGAGTTCTAGTTTTCTAATTTGGTGAGTAGGTAAATGCTAAATCAATATATGGGATTATATACTTTGTGTTCCTGGGAATCTGACCAGTAAAACAATTGGAAAATAGCACACTGTTTAAAAACAGATACTCTGGTTCTGCTTCTCACTACTGTGAAAACAACACTTCTGTTAGTTAAGGTTCTCCAGCAAAGCAGAACAGCAGGAGGGTTGTCTAAGACACAGCTAATAAGGTGTAAAACCAGGATTCTCAAATCCAGGCAGCTTAACTCAACAGGAGATATATTATGAGGAACTGGCTCATACAATTGTGGAGGCTGAGAATTCCCATGATCTGCCCGTTGCATACTGGAAGACTAGAGTAGTAATTTAGTCTGAGATCAAATGCCTGAGACCCTGGAGAGCAAAGGATGTTAATACTAGCCCAAGGGCAGGAAAAGACCAATGTCCCAGCTCAATCAGGCAGAAAGGGATGGATCCTCCCTTCTTTCTCAGTTCTATTCAGGACCCCAGTGGATTGAATAATGCCCAATGACATCAGAAAGTGCAATCTGCATGATGCTATAACTACATAGAAACTTCATTTCTTTAATACGTCCTTTTTCTTTTTTTCTTTTTTTTTTTATTGATCCTCACCTGAGGATATTTTTCTATTTATTTTTAGAGAGTGGAAGAGAAGGGAAGAGACAGAGAAAGAAAAATATCAATGTGAGAGAGACACATCAACTGATTGCCTCCTGCATATACCCGTCTGGGACCTGGGACTGACCAGGGCCAGTATCAAGCCTGCAACTGAGATATGTGCTCTTAATTGGAATTTAATCCAAGACCATTCAGTCTGCAGGCTGACACTCTATCCACTGAGCCAAAGGGCATCGTTCTCCTTTTTTTACTTTTGATTCAAAATAGTCTCATTTAGCACCCTGACTTACCTGCCTTCTTCCCCTTGAACTCCACTCCTTTAATCATTAAGTCCTCGAGACAATAAGGGTCTGGTTAGCATCACATAATCTTAGGAACAAAGTCCCAAGTCTATTGATCACAGACACAGAGTTTCAATCAAACTAAAGATAACATCTAGGCCTCAGTTGTATTTCAGTTCCAGGCCCAGAAAAGCTGCAAAACCAGACAAAGCGACGCCCTAGCTGGCATCAGAACCAGATGCACTGATCAACTATCTCATAGCACCGACTAATCAGTAGAAACCATGACCCTCACCATGACCCTGACTCCCTTAGTCACCATGATTAATGATTTCTCCCCTATATAACCTATTGCTTGGAAGCCATTGGGGAGCCAGGTCTTTGAGCTCCCCTGTCAATTTTACTAAATCCACCAATTCAAATTCGAATCTCATCTGTAAAAACACCCACACAGACACATCCAGAAATCAAATGAATCATCACACCTTCTGTGCCTCAGAGTCATCATCTTAAAAAGGATAATAATTGTATCTCCCTCAAGGGATTGCTATGGGAATTTAGTAAGTTTATATTCTTAGAACTCTTAGTTTGGTGTTTAGTCTATAATGGAAACACTGTATAACTATGAGCTTACTGTGAAACTCAAAAGTAAAGCTGAGGCTAAAAATATATAGATTTTGAAGTCACCTGACTGTGTGCAATGGTTGAAGCCATGGCAGTATAGAAGGGATAGTTCAAATGAATGTCTGGTTTGGGAATACAAGCTGTCCACAGGTAACACTCCAAATGCTAAAAGAAAGCAGTGATTTTTAGAAGTTGATTTTAAGAAGTATTCAAATGAGTCAGAGCGAAAAAGGAGAGACTGGAGCTCACGGCCCATGGAAGATAGAGTTTTAAGATGGAAGGTTTGATTAGTGGAAACCAAAATTAAATGTATATAAAATTTATCATTATAAATTTAATAAATAATAAAGTTAATAAGGGATAAAGAACATTTATTTGAGCAAAGAGAAGCTGCAGCCTAGGAGACACATGTTCTGGTATTAACTTAAATTTGTTCCACCTAGCCAAAGTGGAGGCCATTTTTAATAGTGAAAGCTTCCACCCAGGTGTTTTATGTGAATGAGGAATCTAAATTTTTCAGTGTTTTTGGACAAAGCAGGACTCAGTTTTTTGGTAGAAAGACAAAACCAAGGTTTCCCTTCATTTTTTTTACACCAGGTGGTCTGAATAAGCAGAGCACAGTGCAGGAAGATGAGAGTCCGTCCTGAGGTTCTTCCTTATACTCAGAGTACAGGAGCAGCCCCAGTCAGTAAATAACCAATAGGCTCTTATGATAAAGTTCGGGCCTGTGGTTGATCATGGGGAGTCTATCTGAGCAGATAAATTGTTTTGGGTTCTCATCAAATAAATCTTTCTTCTCAAGGTCAACACCACCCTTAATCAAATACTCGGAAAGATGGCAAAGTAGCGATTGAAAAGAGGTCAAAAGGCTTTTGTTTCCAAAACAAAGGCTTTTGTTTCTAAAAAGAAATGAAGGGCGCTGGCTCTAATTCTCTCTTTGTCTCATAGTCCCACCTTCCTTCTGTTGGCTTCCTTATCAGGCCAGCAGAAAAGAAGCTGAGACTGTACTAGGAATCCAAATAAAACACAACATTATCCAGAGATAAGAAAATGTTTGCCCTGCAGGTGTGATTTAATGCTCTTGGTTCGATTCCTGGCTGTTCCCGGTTGCAGGCTCTATCCTGTGGGTGGAGTCTTCAGGAGGCAGCAAATCAATGATTCTCTTTGATCATTGATGTTTCTATCTCTCTCTCCCTCTCTTCTCTGAAATCAATAAAAATATATTAAAGAAAAAAGGTGGGGTTTTTTTTCGTTTTGATTTGTTTTTTAATAATTATTATCTTGAAATAACACCTTACCCAGAAGTGCTCCCTCTAGCGGATTTTTCCTCTCGGACTCATTGGTCTGCCCATAAACAAATCATTTGCAAAGAAAATAGGATTGCCACTAGTTTATATCAATCTGGCTTCTCCTCTGAGCCTGAAAATACTAGTAGCTTTTCCTTAGTCAAAGAGCTGTGAAGCAAAGGAGACTACCAGATTATAGGTAGGGTTATTTTAGGAAGGAAGAAGTAGAAAGCACTTAATAAATAAGTCTTCTAGCCGAGACCGGCTTTGCTCAGTGGATAGAGCGTCGGACTGTGGACTGAAGGGTCCCGGGTTCGATTCCGGCAAAGGCATGTACCTTGGCTGCGGGCACATCCCCAGTAGGGGGCGTGCAAGAGGCAGCTGATCGATGTCTCTCTCTCATCGATGTTTCTGACTTTGTATCCCTCTCCCTTCTGCTCTGTAAAAAATCAATAAAAATATATTTTAAAAAAATAATAAATAAATAAATAAGTCTTCTAGATTGCTGAGTGTCACAGTTTGATGTTCACAAGAACCATCTAGAGATCTTAATAAAGTACATCTTTGGAATCAGTGAAGTCTGTAGGAGACTTTAGGTCCTGCAGTTCTAACAAGCTCATGGCTCACACCAGTAATACTGGCCCCAGGATAATTTGAGTAGAAAGGTGTGATAACGGCCACCTTGCACTTGCTCTGAATTTGGCCTTCATTAGTACTTAGGCAAAGCAAAATAATCACCGTCTCTATCCTCCAGGGGATTAAGATCACGAAGGGATTTATAGTCCAGATTTCTAGAATGAAAATGAAAGCGTGAAGACATTACAATCCTGAGATTAGAAATATGATTACACATAAACCCTCAATATAAAGTAAGTTGATATTTAACCCTTATGAATTGCATTCTAATTCCAATCACTCTGCAAAAGTATTTTAAAACGTTAACTCATTTATTCTTGTTGTTACTACATGTTATCTGGATGTAAGCATTGTGTTTTCTATATATAAATTTAGGTATGAAGGCATAGAAGCACTTATTTAAGTTGATAATTTACACTCTTTATAAAATTATTTTAATTTATAAAATTATTTCTGGATTTGTTAAATGTTTTATAGCAGATATGCACTCTATTATAATAACAAAAATAGCTTTATATATCCATGGAAAGAATTATTTGACACTTCACAATGTAAGAATTCATTATTATATAGTACAGGTCCTCTGAGAAGTGGACACTAAAATAGGATTAAATGAGAAAGAAATCTCACAGGGGAAAAGTCTGGGAGAGAAAATGAGGAGGGGGAGGTAATGGAGATTTGCAGTCATTAGGCCATTATATAAGTCTCCCAGCTAGAAGAGGAAAATGAAAAGAAGAAAAAATATAGTTAATTTGTTAACCGGTTGGTTAGTTAGTGGAGGCAACTCAGATTGCCATGAAGTTCTAAGAAAAGTTAGGCAAGGCAATTGCTTAGTCCTTAAGCCATAATTACTCATCAGAGGAGTCTCATCTCTTAGGAGCTACATGCCTGCCTAGGTATCCTGACCATGTTCAGTCATTGGCAGAGAAGAGCTGGAGAGACACACATCAGCCAAGCAGCAATGTGGATTCCAGAGCACAACTTCTAGGCTTTCAGACACTTCAGCCTCTTTAAGTGTCCCAAGCAGCTGGAGACCTGAGAGACTCATTCTTATGGCCAGAAAGGTTATATCAACCAGACAGGGTCCTTTGCAGAGCTAGTGGAGCCAGGCCAAATTTCATATATTTAAATTTGTTCCATTCAACCATCAGCATGTGCTTCCTGATACTTTGAAAATAATTCCAGTTCATTTTATTGTGTGCATAAGGAAAATTTTTAGAAGTGAAATCCAAGCATGCATGGTGGGTAGGACCCATTTCAGTACATTCCAGGAAGCTGTGACATGCAGACTTATCACTACAGCTACTTGTTACTGACTTTTGCTGTTTATGCATATGAGGTAGGAGAAAGCTAAAATTATAAAAATTACAAGGATGAGACTCTCAAAATGTTGCACGGCACAAGCACAGACGAGGTACTGAGACAATATCAAAATTATAATGTTTGATCTTTTACAAATGAAATATCAAAATGAAACAGAACACTATGGTTTCAATGCCAGCTTCTCTAGCAATATCTATCACTTTCTTTTTATAAATATTTACAATTAAAAATTCAATTCAGAATCTCTAACTCTGAATTGTGCAATCTCTTGAACTGTTGAGTCTTTAAGGGTGTGCTCATCTAAAGAAAGAGTGAGATGCTCATATATGAAATCTCAATGACCATACATAGGAGAAGAGGATACCTAATTTAGCAAAGCATCAAGACTTGGCTTTGAACTACTGCAACTGCCAAATTCCAAAGAAAAGCAACAGCTGCCTGGTGCCCTGAATTCAGGAATGGGGATGTTCTGCAATCAAGTGTTTTTGGGCAACCGCAAGTCCAAAACAATTTTTCAGAGTAGCCAGTTTTGAAACTGTATTCTGTAGTAACAAAGAATTACTTTTATTTGTTCATTAATGTACAACAAACTTTTGGTTTGTCACTGTTGGGGAGAAACAGACTTTCCTGTACCCCCACAGTTCTTCAGGCTGATCTAATAATCAAATAGACATGAGACAAATTAGCAAGAGAAAATAACCAAATTTAATCCATTCGTATATATGGGAACCCTGAATACACAAGAGAGTCAGAGATTCCACATACAAGAGAGGCTCAGAGACAGAGGGACTGAGGTATATAAGACATTCTGAGCTAGGAATGAGGTACTGCACTTGGGGGCTTAATAAGGTCATTGCATGATAAAAAGATGTTTAATAAATACAATTTATTGCTGATAATCTCTTATCAGCAAGGTCCCTACTTCAAGTTCTTCTAGGTAGTTAAAGAGAGAGGCAGAAGTTTCTCTTGAGCCTGAAGTCTTTATTGCCTTTCTCAAAAACAATCTGTATAACACAGAGGCATGTTGGGGTGACTGCTTCTGGACCCCCATGCAACCATGCAAGTTGGTTTGTCACCATACAAAATGAATCAGTTTCACACAAAAATGGAATGCACACTAATATGGCCAATGTCTTACACAGCTGCAAAGTATTCTAGAAATGTATAGTATGATAGATTTGAATAAATAAACAAAAATTTATTATTTTTACTTGAAATAAAAGCTTGTTGTTCTATAAGAAACAATGTTTTACATGTGTTTAAACTACATAGTGCTTTCTGAGGATTAATAGCTTTAAATAAAGAGCTTATTGTTTCATATTACACTTAAACAAAGCCTACTAAAAACATTAATAGAAACAATCTAAGTTTTGGAGAGAGTAAAAAAATATAGTTAAAAATTAAATTTAGTTTTTTGTTGTGTTTTTAATATATTTTATTGATTTTTTTACAGAGAGGAAGGGGGAGGGATAGAGAGTTAGAAACATCGATGAGAGAGAAACATCAATCAGCTGCCTCCTTCATATCCCCCATTGGGGATGTGTCCACAACCAAGGTACATGCCCTTGACTGGAATCAAACCTGGGACCCTTAAGTCCACAGGCTGATGCACTAGCCACTGAGCCAAACCAGTTAGGGCTGAATTTAGTTTTGTTTTTGTTTTTGCTTTTAACATGCAAAACATTTTATAAATCTTTGAGAAGGAATTTTGAATTAACCATTTAAATTTATACTTCAGATATTGCAAAGTTCTATAGAAACATAAGATACTAACTCCTAAATTATTAACACAAATATACTAAAACATTGGGGAAAATTCAAAGATATCTCTTAGGAATTTGAAAACCTCTCACAATTGCTGTTGAAACTTTAATGTGTTATAGAATGTAATATTTTAGAAAAGTGCTTATAAATTTTGAAAGAAGCACCTGCACTAGCTTGCTGTGTCACAACTTAGAAGAGGCAATCTCATATGCTTTTCAGTTTACCTTATGGCAATTTTGCCCCCCAGGGGTGGCTCAGTGGTTGAATGTCAACCTATGAACCAGGAGGTCATTGTTCCATTCCAGGTCAGGGCATATGCCCAGGTTGCAGGCTTGATCCCCATTACGGGGGGAGCAGGCAGCAGTCAATCAATTATTTTTTCTTATTACTGATGTTTCCATTTCTCTCTCTTCCTTTCCTCTCTGAACTAAATAAAAATATATTAAATTAGGAGTTATTTTTAGAAAAAAATTAGGAGAGATGATTAATGGTTGAAAACTATGACAAAGGCAACTGAATTTCAAAACTGAATTTTTAAGATAAAAGTGCCATAGGAGATTATCATTACTGTTGAATTAAAAACCTTTTGTTGAAGGCTTCTAAGACAAGGAACAATTTATTCCACAATCCTTTTTAAGTCAGTAAACAGGAAAAAGAAAATAAATGAAAAGAAAGAACTAACGGAGAAAAGTTGGTAAGGAGAGGCAGTGTTGGTACAAAAGCATGTGTGAGAGCACACCCTTCCCCTTCACGTCTGAGGAAAATCTGAAACAGGTTTGCAGGACAAAATAGCAGACGGCTCCCTGGAAGGCAAATTCTCATTCCAATTTTACTAGATCTTAAGTACAGTCTGCAAAATCCACTTCTGATATTGTATGCTAAGCACATCTGTTGTTGGTAGCTGGGAGACAAGCATGCTCATTTTTTAGAAGTCTGTATGAATAGAAAGAGTGTCATTATGCAAAGGCTTTTCTAAAACCACTTAGAATAAAATCAGTGCTGTTTAGTCCTTGTAAGCATATTCAAGAAGACTTTTTCTCTGGTCCTCAAAACAGATTTGTACAAGTTCTTTCCCCCTGAGAGACCTGACTCTCTCTCTTGTAGATTAAAAACAGAACACTCCACAGAAGATCAAGTTCCCATAATCAGGTACTTACACATTGTAACAAATATGTAAATAACTTAATCAACCAAAAAAAATTAAGGAAGCACATTCCTATTCCTAGATTTTATATTTGTGACTATGGTTTAACGTAGTAAAAGTTAAAATGTACCTTCAAAATAAGGTGATATTACTTGCTCTAAATATATATAGAGCAACTCAGAAAAGTACCAACTTGTCAAATAACATTGGCATGTGTGTATCTGTGTGTGTCTGCATGTCAGAGAGAGAGAGAGAGAGAGAGAGAGAGAGAGAGAGAGAGAGAGGAGAGAGAGAGAGAGATTGTGTTACTCTGTTGTCATTCAATAGATTTTCTGCCACAGATCATTAGAGGAGGGCTAAGCCAACTCTCCAGATCCAACAACCAATGCCACTGTTCTAAATGTCTCTATAAAGTGCCACTTAAGTTTAGTACCAAATAATGGCAAGGCAAGGGGCTAGATACAGGAGAGGAATAAGGTTTTGTAGAGAAAAGTATTTCAGGAGAGGGAACAACTGCAAAGGCCCAGAAGCAGAAAAATGGTTGCACTTGCAGTTTCGAGGAAATGAGGCCAGACTATGGCCTTCACAATACTTAACTTTGACCCACAGTAAGACATTAATTTTATGTTGTCACTTAACAATCACACCAGACAGACCACTCCCTACACACACACACACACACACACACACACACACACACACACAACTAGAGCTTTATCATTATTTTAATTTTTTTTCTGTCTCTTTTTTTAGTGCAGGTAGAAGCCACTAAATTGATTTCATGGTCTACTGAAAGGTCATTTCTACAGTTTGCAAAAAAAAAAAAGTATATATATATATATATATATATATATATATATATATATACTTTTTTTTTTGCAAACTGTATATATATATGGTAGGGAAGAATGTGGTATAATTATGAGAATACTAGTGGCCCCGTGCACGAAATTCGTGCACAGGGGTGGGAGGGGATGTCCCTCAGCCCAGCCTGCACCCTCTCTAATCTGGGACCCCTTGAGGGATGTCCAACTGCCCGTTTAGGCCTGATCCCAGTAGGATTGGGCCTAAAGGGGCAGTCAGACATCCTTCTCACAATCCAGGACTACTGGCTCCAAACTGCTCATCTGCCTGCCTCCCTGATTGCCCCTAACTGCTTCTGCCTGCCAGCCTAATCACCCCCTAACCACTACCCTGCCAGCCTAATTGCTGTCTAACTGCTCCCCTGCAAGCCTGCTTGCCCCCAACTTCCCTCCTCTGGTGGTCTGGTCACCCCTAACTGCCCTCTCCTGCAGCTTGATAGTCCCCAACTGTCCTTCCTTGCAGGCCTGCTCCCTCCCAACTGCCATCCCCTGAGGGCCTGATCACCCACAACTTCCCTCCCATGCAGGCCTGGAACCTCCCAACTGCCCTCCCCTGCTGGCCATCTTGTGATGGTCATCTTGTGTCCACATGGGGACAGAATCTTTGACAACATGGGGGCAGCCCTCTTGTGTGTTGTAGTGATGGTCAATCAGTGTATTACTCTTTTATTAAATAGGATGACCTTCTTTTCATGTCAACAAATTCAATGTACAGACATAATTTTTAATGGCTACAGTGTTATCCCTGACTGTTTAACATTACTATGGTTTACTTCACTAACCCTTTATTGTGGGGCAGGTTGCTTCTGGTTTCCCCAATATCAACAATGACAGTAAACATAATTGCTTATTTGACTTTTTACTTAGGACACATTCACAGACATGGAACTCCTGGCCCAAAGCTAATTCACTTAAATTTTGATCCACATTTCCAAATTGACTATTCGTTTTAAGTCAGATTACACTCCCACAAATGGGTTAGGAGAAAACTATTCAACATGCCTTGGGGAAATTGCAAACTCTTGCTGAATTTGAGATTTCCTTTAGCAGATTTAGCAAATAAATATACTGCTCATCACCATAGACCTCCATAACACAGCTTCAGTGTATAGTCCTTGAAGTTTTGGGGGAAATTTTAGAATATTTTCCATGTGTTAATATGTTTTCACAGATAACTCATATATAGTGTAGTGTTATTTATTTATATTTAGGTATCTTGATTTAAGTGGCTTAAATAAATTATTTCATAAGATATTCATAAAAGTGGATTTGTTGTCATGGCTTCTTAGAGAATATTAAGTCATAATATTTCTGTCTTTACTTCAATAAGCCAAATAGTTATTTACAATTTTATTTAACCTTTAAATTTTTTTACAATTATTTAAAAATATAATTTCTCAGAATCATACTCTTAGAGCAGTGATAGTTTATATCTTTAATTATTTAACATTTTATTTTAAAAATGTTTTGCTCTATCTGATGTAGCTCAGTTGTTGGAGTGTCATCCTATATACTGGAAGATCAAGGTTCAGTTCCTGGCCAGGGCACATGTCTAGGTTGTGGGGCACATACAAGAGGCAACCAATTGGTTTCTTTCTCTCTTCCTCTTCCACTCTCTCGAAAATCAATGAGCATATCCTCTAGTGAGGATTTTTTTTTTAAAGTAATGTTTCAATACCCCTTCAACTAAATTTTGGATACCTAGCCAACTCTAATTTAGAAAGACTTAGTTTCACAGCATAATTATTCATAAAATTGCCCTAGAATTTCTCAGCAGCACTTAAAAAGAAGTATATAAAGCACGTAATATCTGTAGGTTAAACAATCAAGCCTATTGTTCTTTAAAAGTTAACTAGCATCAGCTAAAATAGCACAGGACAATTATTGAGGCTAATAAAAATGTAGGTGGAGAAAGACTTATTAGAAAGTTAAATGTATCAACCACTCTGAATCAATTGTAATCTGAAAAGATAATGCCTTAATGCATTAGCATAACAAAGGAGTCCCAAATAACATAGTAAATGATAGAATTTTCATCATGGATTAGCCAATGTCAAGACCACTTTTGGATCTTGGCATTTTACAGAAATACAATAAATGCATAAATAGAAGTTTAATTGAGTTAGAAACTATTTCCCTATGCCTATTATGCTTTAATAGACATAGTTATTATAGAATTTTTTCATATTAAAATGAAGCTACTTTTTATTTTACTAAGCATTCCAAAGAATTTAGATTTCCTTAGAATTAGATCAATTATAATAGACATACCTCCCTCTCCCAGCAATTTTCTATTTAAAGTGAATCCAGTAATACCTTTTTTATTTCCCTAATATTAATAAGACTATGTTAATAACAAGATTGTTCACCATTATTTATAGCTGTAGAAATTTGCCAGAATTTGTGGGAAAGAATTCTATTTTCAATTATTTAAACCAATTCCTGCTTTTAAGTTAATTAAGGGATCTCTAAAATCATGTAAAATTAAATAACCTAAATTGAGTGTACACAGGTCTCATTCATCAAAGATCAATAGAAATCCCTGCAGTGTGATATAATTTAGTTTGCTCTAATATAAGTAATAGTATTTTAATAGTCTGATGATACCATAAATAACTCAATTCAAGTATTGAGTTATTTATTCTAAACTTGTTTTCAAGTCTGAATCTTTATAAACCAATCTGTAGTCAGAATATGATTTTAGTTTTTGATGTATAAAATAGCTATAATTAAATGAGACTAACAGGGATTCTTTAGTAATTTATGAAAGTCAAAAAGGTTTAAAAGACTTAATTTCAGTGGATCATGGATTAACAACTGTTTACTAATTCATTTACTATGTTTTAATCCTTATAGCCCATTTAGAAATAAGATTTATTGCTCATCTACTAGTTTAAAAACCTAGCAACCTTGGGTATTAGCCTGTTATTATGAATAGTTCATCTTTTTGTCACCTTTTTATAGTATCAGAGAACATTAAGAAATTAGTAAAAATTTATCTTAATTTTTCTTCAGACACTTGCCTGTAAAAAATACGCAAATCATCTTAGTTTTGTAGAGTAAACTAAACCTCATTTTTAATCTTCAAAATAGTTTTCCATCTGAAATAGTCTATATGATGCTTCCCTCCCACATATGCCATCATGAAATACATAATGTAATTCAAAAAGTGATGCCATTCATTAGTAGATTATACTGCATAGGTTAATCGTAAATAAATTAATAGAGAATCCAAAGTTTCCCAATTAGGCATGCCAGAGTTCTCAAATACTACTGCTCTGGAATGCCATAGAATTTTATGTCTCCAAATCTACCAAATAATACCAATACTTTAAAGTGTATAGATTTATTAGTAACCTAGGCAACTGTAATTATAGTACAACTGACACAGATTCAGCAGCAAGAGTGTTCATGTCAATATATAATGCAAGAAAATGGAAAAAAAATTAAATGGTCCATAATGAAAAATTAACAATTATAGTGGAAATAAAATAAAACATGGAAAGAAGTTAAAGAGCAAGTACAAAACAATATTTATAAAATGAACCTATTTGGGGGGAGGGGATGGCATATATATATTTGTCTAAAAAGATAGAATAATGTTTATAACTAATGATCTCTGAGTAAATTATAAACCATTTACTTACTCTGTATTTTAAAATGTTTAGTTATATTTTTATAGCGGCTATATATTATATCATAAAGTTTTTTAAAAATCAATATTAGAGAATTTTACTAGAAAAAGTTATTTTGTAGCTATAAAATATTGCCTGTATTAATAAAATTTGGCCAAAAATATTAAATATCATGCCTTCATAAACCTAGAGCCTGAACATATGTGTTCCTTTCTACCCTCAAGGAAAATATAAATTAGTGTTCCCATACATATATTCCATCTTCTACTTAGAATATCATATTCATTTAGGTCTAGCTATTCAGTGCTGTCAAATTTCCTACCTCATTCATTACAATGTGATGAATTTATAAAACAGCCCTTTCTCACAACACATTTTTAAGGAAAAAAAATATTGAAAGAACACTATATTAAGCATAGTTGGCTTAAATAAGTAAATAAAGCTTCTTTTAGAAGTACTAAATATTGTAATATAATATAAATATTATATAATTAGACTCCCAATACATGAAATTCGTGCATTGGGGGGTGTCCCTCAGCCCAGCCTGCACCCTCTCCAATCTGGGACCCCTTGAGGGATCCCCTGCCTGCCTGCCTACCTGATTGCCACTAACCAATTCTACCTGGCAGCCTGATCACCCTGTAACCACTCACCTGCCAGCCTGATCAATGATGCCTAACTGTTCCCCTGCTTGCCCAATTGCCCCCAACTTCCCTCCCCTGCATGCCTGGTCCCCCCATTGCCCTCCTCTGCAGGCCTGGTCCCCTCAACTGCCCTCCTCTGCAGACCTGGTCCCTCCCAACTGCCATCCCCTGCTGGCCATCTTGTGGTGACTGTCTTATGTCCACATGAGGATGGCCATCTTTGACCACATGGGGGCAGCCATGTTGTGTGTTGGAGTGATGGTCAATTTGCATATTACTCTTTGATTAGATAGGATTAGTTATTTGTACACAAACTTTGTCCTGCTATTTACCACCATTAATATGTAACACATTTAAATCAGAAAATATATTTTAGTAAAAAAATAATATAAACTAATTTTCAGAAAACAAAAATTTACAATCTTTATTTTGAAATAAGAAGATGTGTTTTCTGAATAAGTGACCTTTCACCTTGCTAAGAATTTTGGAAAATAAGATTTCACATATATTTCTAAAATTATTTAATATAAGAATTTTTCTTTGCTAATTATTTTAATTTTTGTTTTTTGTTTTGTTTGTTAATCCTCACCCCAGTATATTTTCCCCTTTTATTTTATTTCTTTTTTAGAGTGGAAGGAAAGGAGGGATGCAGGGGAGAGAGAGAGAGAGACATCAATGTGAGAGGGACACATCAATTGGGTGCCTCACACACTGGCCCTGATTTAGGCCAGGATTAAACCTACAACCCAATTGGCAATTAAGGATAGGTATGTGCCCTTGACCAGCTACTGAACCTGCCACCCTTCAGTCTTTGGCAGACACTCTAACCACTGAGTTACAGTCTTTGGCAGACACACTAAACACTGAGTCACACTAGTTTTATAATTGATGGCTTAGCTTTTGTAATTATTCTCAGTTAAACCATATATTTTTATTCTTTCTATATTTAGCAATTAGAATATTTCACTATTTCACACATAATCTATTCTATTTTTTTAAATTATTTTATTTATTTTTGCCTACTTTTGCTATACTATATTTAATTTGGTATTAGCTTATTCTTTACCAATTCTTTTAGAATATCTTAGTTTCTCCAGGACTCAGTAATGTCATATCATCTTCATTGTTACAAAAAACTTTGGAAATGTAGACAATCCATTAATTATTTTAACTCTAAAAATATAAGCACTGCCATTGCCTACAATATGTCTCCAGAACAATATTTCTTTGCTCAGATTCATTAAAATGGATCAACATTAAACATATTAAGATTACTTTTAATATTTTTCTAAAACTATATAATAGAATTTAGTTTTGACTAATATAAACATATTCGTAGTTTATAATACTTTTGCCAATTTTTAGCAATAGCACCAGATTTTCCAATAAAAACAGAGAAAATAGGAGGGCCTAGTTAATTTTATACCACATATTTATTAACTTTTTAAAGTTATGTGAAGGCTTAAAATGATGGTTATTTTTGTTTCATAATAAAATCAATTTATAACTTTTTTAAGATATTAAATTCTCACATTAAGCTGTCAAGACTTTGACTTAAAAACACCAAAATGAAGTTTAGGTAACTTAAAACATAGCTCCACCTCATCCTATCTAATAAATGAGTAATATGTAAATTAACCATCACCCCACTATACCCACAAGCCATGCCCACCAGCCAATCAGGAGTGAGTATGCAAATTAACCCCAACCATGATGGCTTCGATCATGAAGCAAGCAGGTGGGAGGCTTGGGTTTCCCTAGCCATGGAAGAAGCCAAGCTTTCCACACACTCTGGCAGGCCCAGGGCTCCACTCAAGGCTACAAAGTTTCAATTATAGAAGATAAATAAATCTCAACAAGAATGGTGGCAGCCACAGAGCTGGAGAGAACAGGAGGCTAGGGTTACCCTTAGCAATGGAGGAAGCCAAGCTTCTGCAGTCTTGACCTGTCTTGGCCTCTGCTTAAGGCTGCAAAGTTTCAATTATAGAAGATAAATAAATCCCAACAGAAATGGCTGGTGCCACTGAGTGAGCATGAGGCTTGGCTCTGCTCCAGCATACAAAGTTTCAATTATAGAAGATAAATAAATCCCAGATAACAGGGCCTCTGCTTGGGTTGCAGGGGGTCGGGGTATGGCTGTACTGCAAACTACCACAGTCTCCTCGCCCAGGCTTCCCCATGCTCTAAGAAAACCCCCACTCTGATCCAGGAGACCCTTCAGGGCAAACCAGCTGACCCCCACCCATGCACCAGGCCTCTATCCTATCTAATAAAAGAGTAATATGCATTTTGACCATCACTCCAACACACAAGATGGGTGTCCTCTGTGGTGAAAGATGGATGCCCCCATGTGGACACAAAATGGCCACCACAAGATGGCCAGTGGGGAGGCGGGGCAATTGTGGGTGATCAGGTCAGCGGGAGAGGGCAGTTGGGAGGGACCAGGTCTACAAGGGAGGACAATTGGGAGCAATCAAACTTACAGGGGAAGGCAGTTAGGGGTGACCAGGCTGGCAGAGGAGGAAATTTGGGGGAAACCAGGCCTGTAGGTAAGGGCAGTTGGAGGTGACCCAGGCCTGCAAGAAAGAGCAGTTAAGGGGTACTAGTCCTACAGAAGAGGGCAGTTAGGGGCAAACAGGATGACAGGGGAGTAGTTAGGCAGCAACCAGGCAGGCAGGGGAGTGGTTAGAGGGTGATCAAGTTGGCAGTCAGAAGCAGGTAGGGGCAATGAGGGAGGCAGTCAGGCAAGAAGTTGGGAGCCAGCATTCCTGGATTGTGAGAGGGATGTCTGACTGCCCATTTAGGTCTGATCCTACCAGGGCAGTTAGAGGTGACCAGACTGGCAGGATCCCTACTAGGATTGGGCCTAAATGGGCAGTTGGACATCCCTAAAGGGGTCCCAGATTGGAGAGTGCATGCTGGGCTGAGGTATACTTCCCCCCACACAACATGCACAGATTTCTTGGACCAGGCCTCTGGTCTATAATAATAAAAGAATAATATGCTAATTAGATTGAATACCCTTCCAATGACCTTCAGATGAAGTTGAGCTGCTCTGGAAGCCCCTTTCCCAGGTGCTTGCCAATGGCTGGAGGGAAGCTGGTGCCAACAACCATGGGAAAGAAGGCCCACTCTTGCATGAATTTCTTGCACTGTACCTCTAGTTTTAAAATAAAAATCTCTTTATAAAAAAATAAATAAACAGAGGGGAGTGAGCACAGGTAACAATGAAAGGTATCCCTTAAACATATAATAAATTTGAAGCAAATGGCAATGATATTTTAGGACAAAATACACAAAGAAAAATGGAGAGAGTAGAAAATGAAGAAATTATGCTTGCTTGTTTGAAATAGGAGAAAGTATTAATGTTGTGTACACTTTTTCCAAATTATAGTTTTGGGATTAATAAAACTTAAAATGCACAGTAGACCTTTTGAAAATAATAATTCTTATGAAAAGAAAACTTTGATACATTCCTGCAGGGCACAAAAGTAAACTTGAGATATAAAGATTTGTCATCCTGTTAAATAGGAAGAACCAAAATCATAAAGATGGACATTACTTTTAATAATTTATTAATTCAAAATAGACTCCTACAAAATATCAGCAGGTTTTTTTTTTTATGGGAATAGACAAGTTGATCATATGGAAAAATATATAAGAACAGCAGGAAGATGTCTGAAAAATAAATGAGATAAGACTAGCCTTATCAGATTTTATTCAGAAAGTATTATAAAGCCTGAAAAATTAATAGTATTGCCATACATAAAAAAAAAAATACTGCCAGGAAACTAAATAAAAAGCCAGAAATATAACCACAAACATTTGGAATTTTAGTTAAAGGCAGCTTTTCAAATCAGTAAACTAAAAATGGGCATTTTAATAAGTGGTGTTGAGTCAGATGGTTACAATTTGTGAAAAATGATTAAGTTAGACTCATGCTTCATACTATGTACAAGCATAAACTACAAGTGATAAAAGATCTAAATATTTTAAAAGAGAAAGTAAGAAACCATAGAGTAAAATCATTGCTAATTTTGTAGTAGGAAAAGTCTCTGTAAAAAAAATTTAAAACCCTAGATAAAAAAAAAAAATCTAGATAAATTTAATTACATTAAAACTAAAATCATCCAGGATAGCAACTATATCAACAAGGACAAAAGACAAATGACAATGTTAAGATCATTAGGAAGACAGCAGAGAAGGAACTGGACATTTATGTATTACCAAATACCTTGCACATGTAATTTCAAGTTAAGGATGGAGGCACCAAACAGAGCAATGGAGAATTTGATAGTTATCATTATGATTTAGTGGTCAAGCTCAGCATTCATAATGGTGGTTCAAACATACATTATGAGCCTCTTGGGCTGATAAATAATGAAATCCACATTATCTACAGTAATTCTGGAGAGGAAAAAACTACAACTTGAATCTATCAAGCTTTAGGTCCACATTCACATTTGCAGAAAGTATAGAGAATGGAAAAATATGTTATAAAATAATTCAAGAAAACAATCAGGCAAATTAAGTAGATCATTCTGCAGGAAAACCAGCCTAGTCTATTTAACAAGTCTTTGAAATAAATGCTAAACCAAACAATCAGAACAAAACAAAAACTGTTCTAAATTAAAAGATGAAGAAAGAACATTAAAATAATGCAATTATTGAGCCTGATTGAATACTGGCTTATGATAGTTTAGATAAAATTTAAGAAATTTAAATATATTGATAAAATAAATACTAGTAAATATAACATGCAAAAAAATAGTGATTGTCAAGAAAAATTAGGCTATAGAACAACATGGCAGTCTGATTTCATATTATATACAGTATGTATACACATATGTGAAAGATATAAATTTAGATACAATTCTTTAAGTATATCAATAAAAGTTATTGAGTAAAAATATATGTGGTTATAATACAAAGCTTACCTTTTTCCTTTTTTTATGTTTTCTATCTCTCTGATATATATATATATATATATATATATATATATATAACAATATAATATAATAATAATAAAATAATGCTTTTAATCTTTAAGAAGTGATTAGTTCTGCCCTGGCCAGAACCCATAACCTTGGGTAACTCAGTTGGTTGGAGCATAGTCACAATATACCAAGGTTGTGGATTCGATCTTGGTTGGTGCACATATAGGAGGCAACCAATGAATGCATGGGTGAGTGGAGCACCAAATAGATATTTCTCTCTATCATTATCTATCTCTACCTCTCCCTCTAAAAGCAATCAATCAATTTTTTTTAAGTTATGGGTTTCAATACATTAAAACACTTCTTTTCAATATAGTGCTATCTCTCTGGATCATTCTGATGAAATACATAGAGATCTTTAACACATGCTTCTTCAAATTCTCCTATTTCATAAGATGTACTTGTATATGTTTTTACACATTCTCAAAACCTGAAGAGGACTAACTATAAAAGCAGATTCAAAGCACTATGAACATTTAATGGCAGAATCAACTATTGTCTGCATAATGACAATAATTTCAGCAGAGCTTCTCAAGCATTTTTTATTCTATTCTCCCTTCTGGGTTTTATCTTGGACCCTACAATATCTTGAGGTGAGGAGGTGGTTACTTTATACACCTTTACTATACTCTGTTCTGCTTTCCTGGCTTCCTGATTTTGTGAGCCATTTGATCTCCTTTCAGGACTTGGGTCATAGAGTTTGCCCTCATAAATATTTAAAGAGGCATTATCAATATTAGTCACATTTTTAATGACAACCCTTCATAAAAGTGGAGCTGCTGCCACCTATGAAACCTAATTGACACCTTTTGATGGATAGTGTTTTGAGAGGAGCTGTAAAGAACAAAGTAGCAGCCTGGCAGCTGCAGCGAAGAGAACATAACTCCATCTCGGGCAGGCCAATGATTGCCACAGCAGCGATGGTCTCCAGGTGGTTTCATTTATCTCTCGGATACCTTTCAAATACCTATCTAGCAAAATGCCTTGAGCAAAACTCACAGATTTCCAGGTGTGGTCATTTTAGGAGAATACTGTAGAGGTGTGTAGAGCTTTCTCAGGAAATAGTTCCAAAAATTCATATTTGTAGGAACGCAGTTTAATCATTTTCCTTCTAAAAGTTGACTTCCGACAACTTCAGCTAATCTTGTGTGGTCCTGACCATTCACTATCTGTCAAACATTAAGGATCAAAAGGAAATTCTCTTTAATCATGCCTCCTTTTCTCTGAACTAAGGATAAACAGATTACAGGACTTAATTTTAAACTTCAATCCTAATGGAAATAAAACTTATAAAACAGAATTACCAGGATTATATTTACTTGTTAAATGTAACCTCTGTTCAAACAGAAATCTCCCTGTGAAAACATTTATGATGCATAATGTGTGCTTTATCATGCCCTGTAGAAACTTATTCCAGAGGTAGCCAAGAATAAAAATGAACTGGAGAGAGAAGAAAGAGAGAGAGAAAGAAAGAAAGAGAGAGAGAGAGAGAGAGAGAGAGAGAGAGAGAGAGAGAGAGAGAGAGAGAGAGAAAAGAAGAAGAAGAAGAAGAAGAAGAAGAAGAAGAAGAAGAAGAAGAAGAAGAAGAAGAAGAAGAAGAAGAAGAAGAAGAAGAAGAAGTAGAAGAAGAAGGAGAAGAAGAAGGAGAAGAAGAAGGGGAAGGGGAAGAAGAAGAAGGGGAAGGGGAAGGGGAAGGGGAAGGGGAAGGGGGAGGGGGAGGGGGAGGAGGAGGAGGAGGAGGAGGAGGAGGAGGAGGAGGAGGAGAAAGAAGGAAGGAAGGAAGGAAGGAAGGAAGGAAGGAAGGAAGGAAGGAAGGAAGGAAGGAAGGAGGGAGGGAGGGAGGAAAGAAGGGGGGGAGGGAAGAAGGGAGGGAAGGAAGGAGGGAGGGAGGAGAAAAGGAATGAAGAGGAAAAGAAAAAAGAAAATAAAGAAAAATAAATACATTTTCTCTCAACTAAAATTCTAGAAATCACAATCAGATCACATGATAATTGTCTACAGATATTACAAAGAACAGACATTCAATACCACTTGTTGAACCAAAGCCCAACTTTTCTCTCCTTTTCCCTATGGATGTGTTCTAGTCAGTGTGTGTTTTGCAGCTGTAGCTGCAGCAGTCTGGGGAAAGCTGGAAGAAGATATTAAAAAACCTAAAGAAGAAAAGGAGAAGGTGGATGGAGAAGGATTGTTTCTGTTTTGAATTAATAGAAAAACTAGCAGAGGACCATTTTCCCCACCTGTATCTATATCAGTGCCATTTATTCCAATATGGAAATAATTTGAACTCCTGTACGCAGAGGGAAAAAAGGAAAAGAAAATAAACTATGACCAGACTATTAAAATAATCTATCCTAGTTTACTTGCTTAAAAATGTGAAAAACAAAACCGTGTCATTGAAGCATTACTGCCACCCTTCTTCCCCTTATCTTATACTTCATTTGCCATCTGTGCTGTGTGTTTTGCCTCCTTTTTTCCCCTCTTAATTCATTATCTTATCTTCTTTTTTCCGGTTTTCTGACCCTGTGAACGGGTGGTCTGTTTCATGTTCCTAGACACAATATTCCTGCTCAAATTTGATGGGCGACATAAGGTTTGTGTATTCAAATACCATTTTATGCACTGTTCCACACTTCTCATCCTTAGGATCATTAGTCACAGTATGTGTTCCATGCTGTGCCCAGAATACCTCAGCCGATAATGAAAGACTCAGAGAGAATTTTGAGTCTCTACTAGCAAAATATCAGTATCCTACACAATTCATCCCCTGTGATTCTACTCTTTCCAGAGCTTAATTCTTAATATACAGACATTTATCTCTTTAGAATTCCCAAGGTGTGTTTTGGTCAACCAACAGTTTTTCAGGGTTAACAAGTATAAAAAGCCTTTTTCTTTTTTTAAAAGCTTGAGGTTAGCAATGAGAAAATTTTTAACAAGGCTAGAATTTTTAAGTATATTATTTCAAACTGAATCAGTTGTTATTTTCATGTCATCCATGGAATAACATAGCTTAAAATTTTGAAGAAAAGAAGAAATCATTGTTAAGCCAGGATTGAATGAAATTTGTTCAATAGTATAATTGATTAATTTTTGTAACAACAATCAAAAAAGATTACAAGACAGACTTAGAAGGAAAAAAAATCTGACATTATCTTAGTTTGGCATCTAAAATGTATGTTTGAGATTGTCATATGTGTTTATGAAGTTGTCACAAAAATCCCAATAGAATGAATATTGGTATATTGAAATCTGAAGGATAGAATATGACTTTACAACAATGGGGGAAGCAAAATAATATTCATAAATTTTATTATAATTTTAAATTCTAGCTTACCCAAAATATGTTTATAATTTTCTGTGTTCTGCATGGCCTCTAGCAACTTCTTTTGCTTGGTAATAAGCATTGTGGAAATACATTTCTAAAATATGCCCCTAATGCCTGGCTGGTGTGGCTTGGTGGTTGAGTGTCAATATATGAACCAGGAGGTCATGGTTGGATTGCCCAGTTCAGGGCTTGCAAGAGGTAGTCAATCAATGATTCTCTCTCATCATTGATGTTTCTATCGCTCTCTTTCTCTCCTCTACTCCTCTCTGAAATCAATAAAAACATATTTAAAAAAAAAACAACAGAAACAAAAACAAAATAGTTCCTTAATGAACCATGACTGCTGATATTCACACCCTTGTGTAGTTCCCTCTAACAACGAATCTGCTCTGCCCCTGATAATTGAGAGATTGTGGCATAAATAATGATGCATGGATTCAAGGCTGCCTCTTAAGCCCTGAAATTCTTATATTGGACTCTTGGAATGCTTTCATATCATGAGAGCCATGTAAAAAGTTTAAAAAATGACGACCACCAAGTTATGAGAATACTCAAGCTAGCCAGGTAAAGAAGTCACATGTCAGTTAAAAAATCATTGTGGGTATTTCAGATCCAGCAGATCTCAAACAGGGGAGAAAAAACCTAAAGCTTCAAAGTTATTATCCTACTTTATCTGTCCCAGCCCTCTTTACCATTTGCCCCCCTCTAAGAAAGGCCCCACAGATGAGCCATCTCTGCTGTAGGCAGTCTGAATGCTAGCCCATAGAATTTCAATCAAAATGTAATGGTTGTCATTGCATACCATTAAATGTTGGCATAAATCACAATGGGACAATAAATAATGAAGAGAATTTGGTTCCCAGAAGTGAAGCAGTTGGATGAAAAAAAAAAGTTAAAATATGTGACATTAGCTTTCACACCAGGCATTGGGTAGAAGCTGAAGGGCATTGAAGAAATGGGTATTATAAGCTGGAAGGGACTAGAGGAGAATGTTGATGAGATCTTAAGGAAGACTGAAGAAAAGGCATCAATTATATGCTGATGGAAGACTTGCAGAATTTGTTATCTGTAGCAATGTGAAAAACAGAAAGGGATTATAATGATCTGTGGATAAATAAGATTTCAACAATGAATATTAAAAATTCTACCTTGCTTCTTATAGAAATGTTTACAATACATAAGAGAAAAAAAATGCCTTAGAGAAATATAAGTTCTGATTTTGAACAACATTTAGAGGACATATATAGGACCCAGAAATTACCATGTTCAAAAATTAAGATTTTTCTTATCCCCAGAAAAATATTCTTGAATTAAGAAATGAGCAAAGACAAAATCCAAAATGAGGTGGTTAGGTCCCTTATTAAGATAAAAAATGCTTCCTCAGAGAAAAATTCTGCTCATCAAAAGAACTTATAGATCTTACCTTAATAATATATTTTTTGAATCTCTTGTGAATAATAAGGTTATGCCCACAAGCAATATTATTATACTAGAGGCATCTAAACCCACCCTGCACTCTCAACCCACCCTGCACTCTCTCCAATCTGGGACATCCCTCTCACAATCCAGGACTGCTGGCTCCCAACTACTCACCTGCCTTCCTTCCTGATTGCCCCTAACTGCTTCTGCCTGCCACCCTGATCACCCCCTAACCACTCCCCTGCCAGCCTGATTGATGCCTGCTCCCCTGCCAACCTATTTGCCCCTAACTGTCCTCTCTGCAGGCCTGATCACCCTTAACTGCCCTGCAGGCCTTGTTCTCCCCGACTCTTCCCCCCCCGCCACACACACACACACTGAGGATCAAGCCTGCAACCTGGGCATCTGTCCTGACTGGGAATCAAACTGTGACCTCATGATTAATAGGTCAAAGTTCAACCACGAAGCCACACCGTCTGGGCAATCTTTCTATTCTCTAGATAGAATATCCAAAAAATGTCTTTTTTGAATCTCGATTCCTTTCACAAAATAATTATCAAACAGAATATAGTTATAGTAATTTCTAATATTTAGTTTTCATATAATCCAAGGAATAAACAGCTGTTATTAGATGAGAAAAGAAACTCCCTCTATATTTTTAAGTTTAAATTATTTATTGTTGACACAATTATAGATGTCCCCCATTCCCACTGCTTTACCCACCTCCACCAGCCTCTACCCGCCCCCTCTCTTGGCCGTCACCACACTGTTGTCTGTGTCCATAGACTGTATATATGTTCTTTTTATTTTAAGATTTTTATTGATTTTTTGTTTGTTTATATATAGAGAGAAACATGATGTGAGAGGGAATCATTGATCAGCTCCCCACACAATCCAAGCACATACCCTGACTGGAACTGAACCAGCAACATTTTAATGCACTGGCCCATGCCCAAACCACTGTGCACCACCGGCCAAGGCCATATATGTTCTTTAGCTAATCCCTTCACCTTCCTTTATCCAATCTCCTCCATCCCCATCCCTTCTAATATGTGCCAGTCTGTTCCAGGTCTCCATGCCTTTGGGTTCTATCTTGTCCATCATTTTACTTTATTTAATAGATTCCACATATTAGTGAGTTCATATGGTATTTGTCTTTCTCTGACTGGCTTATTCCATAGAAACTCACTTTAATCACAGGTATTGACACCAGATTTAAAGATATCATCTGAAAGAATTGCACTTAGCCTATTTGATGAAATCATTGCATAGTCATATAGTATTTAAAGGGAGGCTCCCTACTTTAATTAAAACTTTTCTTTTCCAAAACCTGACATATGTATATATATATAGTTTCTGTGGAAATTGTGTTTATAAACAATTTTTATATTCTTTAACAAATATTAACTTCAAACTATCCAATAAGATGTGTAAGTATGTAACCCACACATTGACTTATGTTAACTAGATTATCACAAAGTTTTCAAGAAAAGAGAGATTAAGTAAATTTTGGCCAGATAAAATTCTGGCCCTGAAATTATTTTATTATAATTGTTTCATATTAAAATGATAATCAACACTAGTAAAGCAAATGTAAATGCTATGTTTTCTTAACTATAACCCCATTTATATGGTACAAAATAACTGCTTGAAATATTCACAATATGTAAAATATTATTTTTCCGATACTATACTTTTATAATAAATTTAGGAGCTGTGAAGCAGGATTCATATCTAAACCTTGGAAGCCAGTAACATAATTATATATACTGCATTGGGTATAAAATGCATTTATTCTATTTTAATTGAGGAAAGAGCAGCCTAATTTTATAAAGGTTATTTCTGAATTGATATGATGCACAATCATGTTAAGCTAAAGTTCTACTGCATCTGGATTTCAAACCTACCATAAAAATATGCTTTAGCTTTTAAATGTGTTGTTGCCTGAGAATGTGATTTTTCCTGTCCACAAAAATTTACCAAAATATTAAAGGATCTGTTACAAAGATATTTTTCCTCTTCCTTTTTCCTTTCATCTTTTCCCCTAAGTATCAACAATATGAACATACTGGATCCAAGAGCTGGCATTACATTTCTCAACATGCATGCAAATGATAGGGAACAGTAAGTGTATTTAGAAATGTTTGGAAAGGGCAGACAGAGATGGACTGGAAATGATTTAATGATTTATAAGATTAAAGTAATCTAATGAGTTTAATAATATGAATTAGGAGGTGGAATTCGATAATAATATGCCTGATCTTGCTCAGATGTTCTTTCTTGCATTTCTTGACATCAAACAATCTTTAACTTCTCCACTGTAAAATCACAAATATTTGGTAACCAAAATGATTTTTCTAAATTCTCAAGGTTATTCTCTATCCAATTATTTTATAGCAGAGTGTCTTGAACATCTTAATGGCATAACTGGTACAGAATCTTTTCTACATTAGCACTAGATCTTTGAACACCTTCCTTGCTACAACAAGCCTTGGGAGACAATTAAAGTAAATATTTTTTTAAAATGTTTAAAGTGAAATAACTTTGTGTTATTCTTTATATAAACTGATCTATTTATAGCTTCCTAATGAAAAGAAGGAATGTGCATTGAATATAGCAAAGTAAGCTACTACCAGAAACAAAAATGTGCTTACTAGTCCAAGTGTCATATTTTCAACAAAACTTTAGATAAAAATGATATATTTCTCCTTATTTAAACATATTAGCAACCTCACTCCCCATGCATAAGCGCACGCACAATCATCCTCACACATACACACCCATAATCACATCTCAAAACAAAAGCAAACATTATCTATCTGTCACTTGAGAACACCCCAATGGTGACTGTTCATTTTGGCTACCTACCCATGGTGTCTTACTTAGGTTGTCACTCACATGGACAGTATTCTTATTGTCTCGGCTAGAAACCACATTTTTGGCTTCTACCAAAGGTCTGCTTAACTTCAGCTTGTCAACTGTTTTATACTGTGAGGAATGCCTAGCACCTGGATGCCTGGTGAAGCTGGAGGCCACATCAGGAAACTCTTTGATTAGTGTAACAGATTCAGATTTCAAAATTGCTTTGCTGTGGTACATCGCATCCAAGATAAGGTTTTCTACATGTCCTGTGAAAGCGAGTGAGTATGTATCCCACTCTCTATTCAGAAACACCTACTTATCTTTTAAAATATATATTTCTTATTTCAGAGAGGAAGGGAGAGGGGGAGAGAGAGAGAGAAAAACATCAATGATGAGAGAGAATCATTGATCAGCTTCTTCCTGCACGCCCCACACTGGAGATCAAGTCTGCAACCTAGGCATGTGCCCTGAATCAGGAATCGAACCACGACTTCCTGGTTCATAGGCCGATGCTCAACCACTGACCCACGCTGACTGGGCAAAACCTAGCTCTTTTTACAACTGCCAGTTTAAGATTAATTTGTTCACTTCAAAAAATTGCCTATGATTAGAAATTAAATGAGAAACATACTTCTGGCCTAACTTTCTGTAGAATATTCATGCTTCATGTATAAAAAGAACTAATCATTTTATAATCGCAAGTTTCTCATTTTTGGCATTCTTTGCTTCTTTGAGTTACAAATTCAAAAAAAGTATGTTTCTTTCGACTTTTGCTTGTTTTGTTTTATTTGCTTTTATGGCCAGTCATCTTTCTTAGAGGCTCATAAAATAATAAATGGAAGATTCACATTGACTTTTTTAATGTACTATTAATTCAAGTTCTCAAAGTTATATTTCTTCAGTGACTAAAATTTAGAATTGATCATTGATGAACTATGATTGGTGAACTTAATTACACATACATCAAATAATGGTAAATTCAACTATATCCAAATCAAAAGCACACCTAAGCAAACATGTATGATAAACCAAAGAATGAAGTTACTTGCAATATGTCAGAAACAAAAAGACAAATTTTTCTTTATATAAATAACTCCTATAAATAAAGAAGACAAAAAGAAAAAGAGAACATGATTATGAACCTATTATCAGTTACTATCACTGTGCCTACCATATAATAAGATCATTTTAAATGTTTTATAAAACAATGGGTGAATAAAATGACTCTTCAGGCAGTTATCCAAAGATTTCAGTTATAGCTTTACTTTTTCTGGACTTTACCAGTAAAGTGATTACATAATGATTATACATATTTTCATGTATAATATATAATCCTATCTAATAAAAGGGTAATATGCAAATTGACCATCACTCCAACACACAAGATGGCTGCCCCCATGTGGACACAAGATGGCCACCACAAAATGGCCAGCAAAGGAGGACAGTTATGGGCAATCAGGCCAGCAGAAGAGGGAAGTTGGGAGGGACCAGACCTGCAAGGGAGGGCACTTGGGGGGAGCAGGTCTACAGGGAATGGCAGTTGGGGGTGACCATGCCGGCAGAGGAGGACAATTGAGTGAGACCAGGCCTGCAGGGGAAGGCAGTTGGGGCAGACCAGGACTACAGAAGAGGGAAGTTGGGGATGACTGGGCTGGCAGAGGAGGACAGTTGGGGCGGAGGGAACCAGGCCTGAAGGGGAGGGGAGTTGAGTGGGACCAGGCCAGCATAAGAGGGTAGTTGGGAGGGACCAGGCCTGCCAGGGAAGGTGGTTGAGGGTGATCAGGCCTGCAGGAGAGGGCAGTTAGGAGTGACCAGACCTGCAGGGGAGGGCAGTTGAGGGTGACCAGGCCTCTAGGGAAGTGCAGTTTGGTGCAACCATGCCTGCAGGGGAGGGCCTTTGGAGGTAACCAGGCCAGCAGAGGAGGACAGTTAGGGGCAATTGGGCCATAATGGGAGCAGTTAGGCATCAATCAGGCTGGCAGGGGAGTGGTTAGGGGGTGATTAGGCTAGCAGGCAGAAGCAGTTAGGGTCAAGCAGGCAGGCAGGCAGGTGAGCAGTTGGAAAGCAGCAGTCCTGGAATGTGAGAGAGATCCTAGATTAGTGAGGGTTCAGGCTGGGCTGAGGACACACTCACATCCATGCACAAATTTCATGCACTGGTCTTTAGTGAATATATATAATATGATTATGTATATATGCATATATAATCATGTAAACAGAGTGATGACCAATAGATGAGTGTTCTTTTTTTTAGATTAGAAAATGGTATTTATTATTTTAAATAATATTTTCAATTAAGAAATTGACAAAAATACTCATATGTAAGAAATATTTGTATATTGATTCATATTTACTAAATTGGAGGCATGAATATCAATTAAAATCTTAGAAGAATCTTTGATTCAATTTTTAGGCATACCTTTTTAAAATATAAACTTATAATTTAAAACAAATGTATAATTAATTTTTAATTTTAAACAATTAGCTGCAAGTTATTCTATAAGAAAATATAATAATTTCACTTGTATTATCTGTTAAAAGTAGAAAACTTATAGTTTAAGTAAGTTATTTATTATAAATAAGGTGTCAAATAATAGACTTTTTAAATATCACATTTGAGAAATTAAAAAAAAATAACTTTAATGGTTAATATTTGTACCAATCAAAGAAGGTCACTATAAACACTGTGAAGATTTCCTTTTACTTTAATTTTTTTTCAACTATAATTGACATATAATATTATATTATTTCAGATCTATAACACAGTGATTAGGCATTTATATAACTTACTAAATGATCACCCTGATAAATCTAGTACTCATCTGACACACTACATAATTATTACAATATTATTGACTATATTCCCTATGCTGTACTTTACATCTCCATGACTATTCTGTAACTATCAATTTGTGCTTTTTAATCCTTCATGCCCTCCCCTCAACCTCCCCCAACCCACTTCCTATTTGGAAAACATCAAAATGTTCTCTGTATCTATAAGACTCTTTCTGTTACGCTTTTTTGTTTATGATGCATTTAATTTATAAATCATATTTTCTTGTTTTGGATTAAGTTATAGTTCTATTGCCTTTTGTTGAGGAAAAAGATAGAAACAAGATAGGCAATAGATGGATAGATGAATGGATTGATAAATAGAGAGATAGGTATATATTAGATTATTTTTCCTCAGTCTTCACTACCTCATTCAACCAGACAACTTTTCAATGCATTAGAGTGGGTGGACTATATTTTTTACTTTTTTGATGTTGTGCTGTGCCCATTGGACTTATGTGGGCCAATCCAATATTAGGGAGCATGGCTTAAAATAATAAACGTAAACAAGCTTGAGTGCTTTGGCTCCTATGGTTTGACCTCTTCGGTTACTAAAAACCTTATGTCCTGAGTAGCCTCTTGTCCAAAGATATAGAAACACATGGAATGCCCCTGTAAACAAGCTGCAGCCTTGAGCTGGAAGTTAGCCTATGGCTGATCAATAGAACCATGAGCAAATGAGCAATTAATAAATGTTGTTGCATTATAAGTCACTGAAATTTAGGGTGGTTTGCTGTGCAAAATTATTTCAATGTTGGGTAGCCAATAAAAAAAAATATGGTACCAAAAGTGAAATGGTGCCATAGACAAAACCCCAAATATATGCCAATGGCTGCCTTCATGATTCGGCAGTGAGTTTAAAAGCAACTACTGAAAGGCTGAGAAAATGTTAATCCACATTATACAGTATCAAAATATTTGGTAAAACAATCATCTGTGGTAACTCATAATTCAAAAAATGTACCTAGAGGATTTGGGATAAGTTTTGAGACAGGATGTTGATAATGTGAGTGGGTTATTACTTGCTGCATGTGATAAGTTACTTCAAGAGAGATGAGCTCAGAGAAAATCTGGCCAGTATTCAATAAAAATTTAAGGTAATGTAGAGTTCTCAATGCCATATAAGCCTATTTTTTTTCCAGAAAGTTGCAGAATAGTTAGCATTAAGCTGAGAGAGTCACTGGAGAGTTGAAGCAAATAAATACTTTATGCTTGAGAATTAGTTGTAAGGAAGAACTTTTGGCATGGTTACTCAAGAGAAACAAATAGACTAGAAGTCTCAGTTTATATAAATAAGCTGTGAGAATTTTTGAATGAAGTTAATTTTTAAAAAGCAGGCTTGGGTTTTAAAGTCATTTGATTATTTGAAACTTACTAGTAAATATTATTTATCTGGATACTTGTGAGATTCTTCGAGTACCCAAGAAAGATACTTTCAAAAGTCCACTTCAAGTGTTCCCATGGAGAATAATAAGCAATAAAGAATCTTCTAGAAAAGGAATAGTAGCCATGGAGAATGATGGACAATGGAATTCATCTCTGAAAACAAAATCTGGATCTAATCCAGGCACTTCCTCTCACCCTCAAGTGGAAAAGAATCACAAAGTAAGTGATTATTATCTATGTTCTTCAACATCTGAGTTGAAGTAGTCATTTATATACAGGTTGGGGCAAAAGTAGATTTATATTTGTGAGTAAGTGAATCAGAGTTTATTTTTATATTATTATTTATTAATTACTGCATTGTTTATTTGTATTACAACTGTAAACCTACTTTTGCCCCAGCCTATAAATCCTATGTTCAAAGCTAATCTACCCTGTGGGTAAGATGAGGAGGGAGTGATTGTCAAATGCTACAAAATAAAATTTTATTTATACTGGAAAAAAAAGAGAAAAAATTATTTATGTTGAACTCTCTATGTTTAATTACATCTCCCACAATACTATAATTTGCAGTCCAATCTAAAGTAAGCCTGTATAAAAAAAAAGCTAAGTGAGAAGTCTAAGTAAACACTTATTTCTGAAATAATATAAGATTTCATTATCTGGTAGACTAGTATATATAAATATTACAGAAAGGTTTTGATGTCAGAATATATACACACAAAAAACTAAATCTTCTGATTTCACAATTAACTTGGGTTTGCTATTAAGATGGATCGATAAATATTTATATAAGCATTTGGGAAAAAAGTTAATTAGCTTTTTATAATTCTTTTAAAATTTAATTTAGTAATTTTTATACAAAGATTTAAAGATATGGTATTCAACAGAATGAATTGTGTCCTTTTGATATTTTCTCACAAACTAATTTGTATCTCAATAGTTGTTTTTTTCTTCTGGAATTTCTTTAGTTTTTTTTTGTTTCACTAAATAGATTCAAATGATATTGTTTTAGTATCTACTTATGTCAAAAATAGTCTCACAATAAGGTATAAAATTCAAAGGATTTGGCATAATAGTCCCTAAGAAAAGGGGGTTTTTATTTTAGCTTGGAAAAAATCGATTTGAATGAAGTCCAATTTTTCTCAAACTGTATGCAACTAAATTGATTCTTTTTACATTAAATAAAATCTTATCCTTTCTCTGTGTCCAAGACATTTACATAGACTTTTATAATGCTGATTAAATTCAATGCTTGCTAACTACTGTGGGAATTAAAGCCCATGAAATCTTGTTTTAACTCTTACTGGTTATTTGGGTTTTTTTGTTTTGTTTTTGGTTCAAAATGCCCTTTTCTGTGCTTCCCTCACACACAACTCTCATAAAGTGGGTGATTGATATAAACACACACACACACACACACACATGCACGCACACACACAGATACACACACACACACCCCACACAACTCTTTCTTTGATTAGCTTTAAGATTCCTCCCTTGAATGTTTTCACACCGAATAAAGTGGATATGAATTTCTAAGTTGGTAATAAAGTGCTAAGTGTTGTTACCAGACTAAAGGGCTCCATTTACCCATTCCAATAAGACATGAACAAGAGCATGCAGCAAAGAAGGGTTTCGGTTTTTAGGAAGTGGCCTACGCCCAGAGACAGGTGAGCTAATGCTGGAAGACCTGGCTCCCAGATGGTTTCCAGGGGATGGGCTCTACAGGAGGAAAATCAATCATGTTGACTAAGGGTCGTGGTCTTTACTGATTGGTTGGCACTAGGATAGGGGGTAGCTGATTAGTGCACCTGGTCCAGATGTCCACAGTGAAGTTGCTTCTGCTGTCACCACTTTTATGGGCCTGCAGCTGAAATACAATTGAGGCCTAGATGTTATCTCTAGTTTGACCAAAACAGTCTCTGGAGTCAACAGACCAGAGGTTTTGTTCCTAAGATTGTTTGATGTCAACCAGAACCTGATGGCCCTGAAGGCTTAAGGGAATGGTCCTGCAAGGGAGAAAGAGGCAGGCAAGTCAGGGTACTGGATGAGGCCAGTTTCAATCAAAATGAAGGGAAGAAAAAGTCATAGTAAAGAAACAAAGTTTGGATGCAGTTACAGTCTTGGCACTTTTTACTCCATAGAAAGACATGCTCTAGATTTGGATCTTACTTCACCAAGTAAGTATACATATCTGTAATGAATAAACTGAGAACACTTTCCAGAAGTATTTTTACTACTGAGCAGCTAGTTAATTATTATTTTATCATTCTCTCCTTGGAATATATTTAAATTTCGGGCAAGTAAACTTCAATAAAGGTCATGGAAATTTTGATTTAAAAGCCAAGGTAGGAGGTGAAAGAGGGCACAGAGAGGATAAAAGGTAATGGAAAAAATAAAATAAAATAAATAAATTTTAAAAACAAGCTAAGTTATAGTATGAAAGAAATGGGAGTATTTTAAATGTAGAGAAAATGTATCAACAGGGGAAAAATATAGTTGCGTAGTTTTGGAATTTTTTTCCCTACAAAATCATATGTTTAAAACATTTTTAATAGTGATTTGAGTATATAATATATTGTGAAATGAACAGAATCTACCATCTGTAAAATTTCATCAAATCCATATATATTGTTTCTCACTGGAATATAAAAGATATATGTCTCTACTAAACTGTTCCATTGATCCTGGGATTGAAAACATACCACCTGCCCAGTTTTTTCTTTAACACTGTGGAGAAATGTTTTATCCTCAATTTCTAAGTGTTTATGTTTACTTGACTATTAATGTGTTTTATCTCCAATGCTTATCAATAGGGCCTTGACCTGGTTGACACTGTACATGCCAATAAAAAAGTAAATGACAACTATGACAATCCTTGAAACAAATTATCTTCTTTGGCTCTGTGGTGCATTTAATACTTGGATTTGCTAACAATATTAATCTATCTATACATATAAAACCCTAATATGCACATAGATTGAACTGCGGAAACAACCAGTCACTATGACATGCGCTGACCAACAGGGGTCGTGTGTGAAATATGGCAGTGGGCAGCAGGCAACAGAGTGCAGAATATGTCAGGCATCAGCCACAATGGGATAGTGGAGCAGGTAAGCAGGAGAACCAGACTAAGGGGGGGTATCAGTCCTTGTCATCAAGGTGAGCCTTGGATAGTTACTAAAAAATCTTTGCTCCTGTGCACCACAGTCCCACCCAACACTTGCACCTGCTGCCAGCACTGGCTGCTCACCCCAATAACCCCAGAGGGCTCTCTACCTCCCCATGTTCCTGAGGGGCAATCAGAGCAGCAGTCACCACTCATACCTGCTGACAGCACTGGCTCCATTTGCACACTCTGCTGATGCCACCACCAATCTTTCCATGTCATAAATACATGAGAGCAGCAGTAGTGGGAGCAGGGCTGCTGGCAGAGAGGGGACCGGGGGTCCATATGGGGGCACAGAGGATGGGCCAAGACCCACCCCTGGGCCCACCACAGCCTCACTGCTCACAGTTCCTTTCAACATGCATAAATTTTGCATTGGGCCCCCAGTATTCTATAATAATGAATCTTCCACTGATTTGAATTTTCAAATAAAAATGAAGGAACCCTCCCCCATTTACATGAAGTTATTTCTGCTTTCTTCATGATTAGAAATAATTAATATTGTTCTATCTACCTATGAGTATATTTAAAGAGAAATAATTTATTGTTAAGAATTTAATGTTATCATTTAAGTTTATATATTGAACTTAATTGTCTGTAAATTTATAATTAAACGCCTTGAATTGTGAAATTTACTTTTTAAGTTGTTCAGAAAAAAAAATAGTTCTGTGTGGCAATAAGACATAATACTGACAGTTAATTTCTTAAATTAAAAATGTTTACTTAAGTATGAACATTTATTTTAGGTTAGTTATTTCATTATACTATGAAATGAAGAAAATAAGGCAAAAATATTACTGCCCTGCTACAATGCTTTGGAAAGAAGTCAGAATACTCCATAATGATGTGCTTAGGATTAGAAAGTAATACCAGCAATAATTTAGGAGAGGCACTAGAAAGAGTTACAAATTATCTTTCTATATTATAATGTGGACATATTTTGAAGATAAATAGCAAATATTTCATTAGATATTGTATATATATTAGAGGCCCAGTGCAGTCCAACATCCCCTAAGGGATGTAATAGTGCTCAAAGTAGCAGGTGGTTGGGAAGATCCCAAGCCCAGACCAGGCATCACTCCCACTCAAACCAGCCCCATTGCACCTGCCACCACTGCCCACTGTTGCCAGATAATGCTGCTGCGAAGGCAGAGAGGCTCACGTTGCTATAGCTGCACTCGCCAGTGTGAGCCCATCAGTCAGCAGAACTGTGCTCCATCTGGGAAGTGCTCCCACTGTGGGAGCACATTGACCACCAAGGGGCAGCTCCTGAGTTGAGTGTCTATCCCCTGGTGGTCAGTGAGCATCATAGTGACCAGTTGAACAGCTCACCGGTCAAACAGCTGAACAGTTACTTGGGGTTTTATATATATACTAGAGGCCTAGTGCACAAAATTTGTGCATGAGGGACAGAGGGTGTCCTTCAGGCCAGCCTGCACCCTCTCCAATCTGGGACCCCTCGAGGGATGTCCGACTGCCCTTTAGGATCGATCCTAAATGGGTAATCAGACGTCCTTCTCACAATCCAGGACTGCTGGCTCCAAATTGCTTGCCTTCCTGCCTTCCTGATTGCCCCTGTTTCTGCCTTCCAGCTTGATCACCCCCTAACCACTTCCCTGCCAGCCTGATAGATGCCTATTTGCTCCACTGCCAGCCTATTTGCCCCCAACTTCCCTCCTCTGCCAGCCTCGTCACCCCTAACTACCCTCCCCTGCAGGCTTGATCGCCCCCAACTACCCTCCCTTGCAGGCCTGGTCCCTCCAATCTGCCCTCCCCTGATGGCCTGATCACCCACAACTGTTCTCCCTTGCAGACCTGGAACCTCCCAATGCCCATTCCCTGGTGGCCATCTTGTGGCAACCATCTTGTGTCCACATGGGGGCACCCCTTTTGTGTGTTGGAGTGATGATCAATCTGCAAATTACTCTTTAATTAGATAGGATAGAGTCCTGGTGAGGGGCCACTCTATGGTGGTTTGCTGGCCAGCCATGCCAGCTGGTTTACCCTGAAAGATGTCTCAGATCAGGGTGGGGTTTCCCTTGGGGCATAGAGTGGCCTGGGTGAGGGGCCACTCTATGGTGGTTTGCTGGCCAGCCATGCCCCCCAGCAACTCAAGCGGAGGCCCTGGGGTCTGGGATTAGTTTATGTTCTATAATTGAAACTTTGTAGCCTGGAGGGGAGCCAAGCTTTCTGCTCCATCCCTGCCAATAGCCATTTCTGTTTGGGTTTATTTAAATTCTATAATTGAAAGTTTGCAGCATGGAGTGGAGGCCTAGGCACTAGGGCTGCAAAAGCTTGGCTTCCTCCATTTCCAGGGAAACCCAAACCTCCCTCCTGCTCTCAGTGGCTACACCCATATTGTTTGGGGTTTATTTGCTCCTGATTGGCTGGTGGGCATGGCTTGTGGACGTGGCTTGTGGACATGGTTTGTGGGTGTTGTGGAGGTGGGGTCAATTTGCATATTACTCTTTTATTAGATAGGATAGATGCAAACTTACTCACAAAAGGATAATTTGTTTTAGTTAGGTTAGGCTGCCATAATAAAGTATCACAGACTGAGGACTTAAATAACAGAAATCTATTTCTTGCATTTCTAGAGGCTTAAAGTCCAAAATCAAGTACTTGGCAATTTAGCTCCGGGTGAGAGACCTCTTCCTGGTTTGCAGGCAGCTGCCTTCTCATTGTGTCTGAAAGGGTTACATAGAATAAAAGGGGGCAGAGGAAACTCATGATGTTTAGCAGATATTTTGCAAAAAGCTTGCAGCCTTGAGCACTACATAACTTAGAAAACGAGAGGGTGGAATGATCGGGAACCTTATTTCAACAGAAACTGCTTGCAACCAGCAGTAAAAACCTGCCTCCCCCTTCAGTCACTACTGACCCCCTTTTTCAGACTCAGCCCACCTGTACTCAGGTGCTTAAAATAAAAGTTATTTTGATACATGATGGCCTTGTGTCACAGGTGCATGACCCCGGCCCACTTTGAACCTTTCAGTGTCCTTACATGGAGGAGAGAGAGAGCTATTTTTCCCAGCTTTATTGATATATAATAGCATAGAGTTCTAGATTATTGTGTAAGTTTAATGTACGTACAGTGTGTTGATTCGATATTCTTATTTATTGCAAAATGATTACTACCATAGTGTCAAGCTGTCACCTGCACCATGTCACATTACCATTGCTCTTTTGTGATGAGAACTTTTTTCTTTTTAATCCTCACCTGAGAACTGGAGACATCGATTAATTGCCTCCCACACACACCCAGGGGCCAGTGATTAAGCCTGTAGCTGAAGTAGTGTCCTTGACTGGAATTGATCCCTGGACCCTTCAGTCCTCTCGCTGATGCTCTATCCACTGAGCCAAACTGGTTATGGCTATAGTGAGGACATTTAAGATCTACTTTCTTGGTAACTTTAGAGTATATAATAAGGTATTAGTAACTAAAATCACTACGCTATATATAGATTAGATCCCCAAAACATATTCATCTTATAATTTAAAATGTGTACTTTTTGACTAATCCCTAACCCCAGCCCTTTTCTCCAAACCACCAGCACCTGGTAACCACTATTCTCATCTTTCCATGAGTTCACTATTTTTAGTTCCACATATAAGTGATACTTAACAGCATTTGTCTTTCTCTGTCTGACATATTTTACTTATCAAAATGCCCTCATGGTGGTTTCATGCTATCACAAACGTCAGAACTTTTTTTCTTTATCATGGATGAATAATATTCCATCACATATATTATACACTAGAGGTCCAGTGTGAACGAAATTGTGTGCTGTTAGGGTCCCTAGGGCTAGCCGGGCTTCTGTGGCGTGGCCGCTGCCGCCCTGGGACACTCCCCGATGCTTGCGGCCCCTCAACTACTCTATGAGGCTCCCCCTGCCCCTCGACTGCTCTGAGAAGCTTGCTGACATCCCGGGAAGCTAGCCACTGGATGCTCTGCAAAACTGCCCTCCCAACTCTCCCCTCCACCCACTGCTCCATGAGGCTCCCCCACCCTACAACTGATCCGTGAAACTTCCCCGACCCACAACTGCTCTGTGAAACTCATGCTGCCTGGGTGACTGTTCCGCTAAGCTCACAGTCACCCCTAGATGCAGCCCGCCACCGAGGCTCAACAGTCTTTAGTCCTGCTCTGCCTCCAGCGCTCCCTCATGGTGAGTAGCTCAGGGAGCTAGGGGAGAGGGAGGACCAAGAGGTGCTCCATGCACTTTATGGTGACCATTCGCCCATTTGGTCGTGAGGCCACCTCGCTCTTTAAATACATTAGAATATTATATTAGCTTCTTTATTCATTCACAGATGGATGCTTAGATTGTTTCCATGTTACGGCTACTGTGAACAATGCTGCAATCAACATGGTGTGCAGACACCTCTTCCTGATCTTGTTTTCATTTTCTTTTGATATGCAATACTCAGAAGGGAGATAACTAGGTTACATGGTAGTTCTATTTTTTTTTTTCCCGAGAAGCCTCAACAGTGTTTACCATAGTGGCTGCACCCATTTCAATATCTTCCTCTTATTATAAGAACACTAATCGCATCATGGGGGTCTTGACCTCATGGGCTAATCTAAACCTAATTACCCACCAAGACCCCACTTCCAAATATCACTACACTGGGGATTAGGACTTCAACATAAGGGTTTTTGGAGGACACACACATTCAGTCTATAACAAAGTTGAAATATATTAAAATAAAAACAACAACATAAACACGTTGAAATATAGTACTTGATATTAGATGCGTTCATTTCTAAACTAATTATTGGTGTATCAGAAGATACCGATATAACAAGCTGATAAAGGTTAAAAATTAAGAAGACTTTGGGTGTCTGAGAAAATGGCATGAATCCCAAGCTTGGAGATGCCATAGGGAGATTGTGAGGTTAGTGGATCTCAGGTTCAAGCTCAATGCCCACAACACTGGGGGGAAACCATTATGGTGGCAAAGGGAATGGGGAGGAACTTCAGCTAACAACAAAGAGGAGCAGAGTTCACAACCAGGTGCTTTTTTATTTTATTTTATCTATTTTCTAGTTTGCCCTGGGCAGAGTAGACAAAACACATTAAATTCAATAGGAAAGAAAAACAAAGTGATATAAATTCACAAATAATAATATAGGTATAAGTTAAAATAATAAAGATATTACCATAAATGCAAAGTCAATCTGTAGAAGAAATTGCCAGAATTCAGGGTACTCAACCATGTTTACCCTAGTCTATAACATAAAGAAACTTTCATACATCTATATATAGAAACATAGACAAGGATTTTAACCTAATGATGTTTAAGGAAAAAAAAGAATCATCTGGCAGCCATAACTAGGAGACTAGAAGAATCATGATTATTACATAGATATTCAGAGACAAGGAAAGTGAAAAATAGTAAGAAATGCAAGTCAATGATAATTTATGCAAAGTAAATATATACACATACAATACAGTGTATGTTTTACACAGACTCTAAATAAATGTATAGAAAGTAGATTGCAAGAATGTACATTTTTATATATTAAAATAAGTATTTGGAGGGGATAGGAAGTGAAAAATTGTTTTTTAAGACAAATATAACCAAGATACCAAAGTAATATAATTAGGTTGTTCTCAGTGATTTTCTTCTCATTATTAGTAATTTTGAGATTAAATTAAAAAGAATCACTTGCATATTAAAATTTATTTTAATTATCTCTTTATTAATCAAGTATTATCACAATAATGGTGTGAAACAAAACACTGCAAAATCTCAGCAAAGAGCCTTTATTTTTTTCACTCAGAGATTTGCAATTTGAAATGGTGACCCTGTGTCAGGTTACTTATCAGCTCAGTTTGGATTAGGCTTCAGGTTGGGTTTCATTCAACCCACATGACTCCAAATGCTCTTTGGACCAGTAGTTCCCCTGAGGCATGTACATACTATGATATGTCAATGAAGTACAAGGCCAAAGCCAAACCCTCATATACTTTAAAGACTCCTGGTTTCATCACATCTCACCAAAATGTCTTTAGCCAAAGATGGTTATATGGTCATGCCCAGTATCAGAGGCATCTTTTCATAGTAGATATTTGAAATATCCTATGGCATAAGAAGAGTGGAGAAGTGGGGGTGGAGTGGGGGGGAATACCCAATCTACAACATGAAATTCACTTATTCTGTTGCAATCACCAAATTCTCATCCAATCACAAAATCAGGCTCGAAGCTTAGTATCTTGTCATCACCCTCAGGTCCAGGTAAGCATCCTTTTGATCTGAGACCTATGAACTAAAAATATAAGTAAACTGCTCTCCAAACATTATTGGCACAGGAGAATAACTGGAATGAACAATCCCATTTAAAAAGTGAGAAAAATGAGTCATATAGTAGCTATTGTTCCACAGTAATTCTAAAATTCTGGATTCCAGATGTGCTAAGGTTCACCTAACATGTGGGGAGGGTACGTCTCCAGATCATGCCCCTTATCTACTTCCTAGAGTAGTTTCTCAGTCCATTTTCCTCCAGGATTTTGTTTTTAACTCACAAGGTGTCCTTCTTTTCTTATCATCCACCTTGGTCATGTTGAAGAACATAATCTTGGTGGTTGAATAGTTTTCTAAGCACACTCTATGTATAAAATTAGAGTACTAATTATTATATCTTAAATACTGAAGTAATCTTTTGCCAATAGAGTGCTCTCAAAAATTCTGCAGGTATTCTATGTTTTTAATTCAAGTCAATCCTATAAGCCACAAGTCTTTTGATCTACACATTTTTCTTTCAACTTATTTACTAAGCCTTTAAACATATCAGGTTCCTATAAACCATGCACTTAATCTTTATAGGATTGTTTTGATTCAACTCAAAGGATCTACAAGGTACTATATTAATCCTTTCAGAAGTCTAAAAAGATTGTGCCTGCCATATCCTTGAATAGGTCATGCCTTAAGTCTTTCCCAAAATAGTAGGTTTTGATCTTTGTTCTGTATTTTAACGGCACCACTTTCATTTTTCAAGTTATTCACATAAATAAATAAAGTTATTCTTAGTAAGCACAAAATCTGATAGTTCCATTCCTCATAGAACAGAAAACATTTTTTAAAACTTTTACCTTTTGCGTATAATGGATCTCCAGTTTTCTAGTCTAAGATACATATTTCTTTGCCATTTTCCACTAAGCCTATGGCCCATACATTAGTTTTTGCTTATGATTGCTCCTTCTTCAAAGTACCAATTGTAATATATGTGAGGGTAGCACTAGCTGACTGAAAAGATTCCCAAAATGTATTAGAAGTGAATTTCAATTTAGGAACCAGGAACTTGTTATCTTGGCCTTCAGTTCTGTAGCTAAATCTAACTGCTTTCTGTGCATCTTTCAGCAAAGAGCTATTCTAAATTCAGATATGATATCATGTCCTTAAAATATCAATTAGGGGACCAAATAAACACATGAAAAAATACTTATCATTAATCATTAGTAAAATACAAATGAAAACCATAATGCAATACCACTTCATACCTATTACTATGGCAACTATGAAAAATCAGAAAATAAGTATTTAGCCTGGCTGACATGGCTCAATGATTGAGCATCAGCCTATGAACCAGGAGGTCATGGTTCAATTCAAGGCCCAGGCATATGCCTGGGTTGATGACTCGATCTGTGTGTGCGTCATCGGGGGTTGGGCGAAGGCAGTGCATGAGGGCCAATCAATGATTCTCTCTCATCATTGATATTTCCATCTCTCCCTGCCTTTCCCTTCCTCTCTGAAATCAATTTTAAAAATAAAAATAAATTAAAAATAAAAGATGTATTTTTCAGA
Source organism: Antrozous pallidus (assembly GCA_027563665.1). Taxonomy (NCBI): domain Eukaryota; kingdom Metazoa; phylum Chordata; class Mammalia; order Chiroptera; family Vespertilionidae; genus Antrozous; species Antrozous pallidus. The sequence goes on from CM050521.1 coordinate 53,059,597, forward strand.
ATGTGGAGATATTGGAACCCTTTTGCTTCACTGGTGGAATGTAACAGTGTGCTAGCTCCTCAAAAAGTTAAACAGAGTTACCACATGAGCCAGTAATTGTGCTTCTGGGTATGCAACCCCCTAAAAACAGAAACAGGGACTTAAACAGATATTTGTACACCAATGTTTATAACAGCATTATCCACAAGAACTAAATCATAAAATCAACTCACATGTTCATTGACAAATGAATGGCTAAACAAAATGTGGCATTAAAAAGGATAAAGGAATACAATGTGTGTAATAACATAGATGAACCTTGAAAACATTATGCTATATGAAATAGGCCAGGCACAATAGGACAAATATTGTACCATTCTACTTATATGAGTTACCTAGAGCAGTGGTCAACAAACTGCTGCTCGCGAGCCACATGAGGCTCTTTGGCCCCTTGATGTGGCTCTTCCACGAAATACCACGGCCTGGGTGAGTCTATTTTGAAGAAGTGGCGTTAGAAGAAGTTTAAGTTAAAAAAATTTGGCTCTCAAAAGAACTTTCAATTGTGTACTGTTGATATTTGGCTCTGTTGACTAATGAGTTTGCTGACCACTGACCTAGAGTAATCAAATTCATATGAACAGAAAGTAGAAAGATTCTGGGGTTTGGCAGTGAGAATGGAGGGGAGGAGTTATTGTCTATTGCTTACAAAGTTTCTGTTTGAGGTGTTGACAAGTTCTAGCAATAAATAGTGGTGATGGTTGCACAACAATGTAAATGTATTTAATTCCATTGAACTATACATTTAAAATGGTTTAATTGGTAGGTTTTATGTATATTTTACCACAATAAACATTTTTTTAAAAATAATTTAAATTTGCAATAGCAAATCTAAAGGGCCAGCAACATGAGGCAGCAACTGTGGGACTGAGATACTGGATGAGAGAACACCGTCCTGAGGCGAGAGACAACAAAACATCTGGTACATGATGGAAAAGAGAGAAATAACTCCTCAACAGTGTCATTGAAATGAACCCCGAAATTCAGCACCCATGAACTTGCAGCTGAGACTTAAATTGTAACTATATATCTTATGGAATCCAAAACAGTTACCCTTGGGAGCATTTTGTGACCCCTTCCTAACAGGAAATGCTTAAAAAAGAGCTAGAAGAGGGAGAGAGAGACCTGCAGGATCTATAATTCTCACAGGTCTGCAGTTGGCGTTGTACTTCTTTTTATTGTTCTCGTGACACTGTTGAATCCTTAGCCTAGTGTGGTCGGAGGAAATACTGGTTACACAAGCTGTTCACATTCCAACTTATATCATAGTTGTCATCAGCAGCACAAAGCCTTCACATTTCAAATGTAGGGGTAAACAAGAGTGGAAATGTACCTCCCTGAAACTGCTGATCACTGCAAAAGGACCTGTTCCATCCTCTCATGACACCAGTCGTTTCCACCGGGAACCGAGACGTGGGCTCCTCTCTTCATCCATAAATTTTGCAGAAAGTTATAATTGTAATGTTTTATCAGCGGCAACATAAAATGCTGCTCTCTAAATTACAAGTGCTTTTAAGCCAATTGCTTCAGGCAATGGCACTCCTTGCATCAACAAGTCAGTGAAAGTTGATTGATAGAGGAGAAAAGCTGAGAGATGCTCTCAGTGATTGATAACCACAAACACCTGTACTGAAGGGCTAGCCACTAACAATTATAAGAAGTAATGAAGCAACAACACATTTTATGTTCACTGCTGATTTCTTGACAACATAATTATATCTTGCTTGCTGATATTTTAATCATAGTGCTGGAGAACACACATTAAGCCAAAAAGAAAGAATCATGAAGATAGCTATATCCAGATGTGACCATGTCTTTCGGCTGTAACAGTATATACAAAATAGCATAGTGGCCAATGTTTTGTTTTTTAGAGAAATCACTGTAGATTTATACCAACCCTTTCTGTGGCCACACCTTGTTTTTTTTAAAGAATGGTGTAGAAGCAATGAAAATTTACAGTAGCTAATTATCTTTTCTTCCATCTTATTTTAAAATCATTGACTCTGATACTATTTTTATAAGTATCATTTCTTAAATAATGAAATAAAATTAAAGTTGCCAAAGACATACGACATAACGGTATAATAAAAAATTATCTATTCTTTACATACCATTGGGCATTAAGTAGAGTGTCTTTAGCCACAAATCTTGTGTAAATATACATGTGATGAGTGTTAAATTGATCATGGTTAATAGATTTCACATGTACCCAACATGAACCTTTAAACAACTTCTTGATTTCTCTTTTTATTCCCTCTTTTTTTAATCTTCACCTGAGGATATTTTTCTATTGATTTTTAGGGAGAGTAAAAGGGAGGGAAAGAGACAATAATTGGCTGCATCCTGCATGCACCCCAACCAGAGGCAGGGAATGAGCCTGCAACCCAGGTACCTATGTGCCCTTCCCTGGAATCAAACTCGGTACACTCTATACCCTTCAGTCTGAGGGCTGACACTCTATCCACTGAGCCAAACTGGCTAGGGCAGCTTCTCTTTAATTTATGTAAAAATAGACCACAAATAGACACTGTAAATTTAAAATATTAAAATTATTTGTAATATGTTCATTGAACAGATATTTTGCTAGTAGTTGCAGCCTTACTCAAGATCTTTTTTTAAAAATATATTTTATTGATTTTTCACAGAGAGGAAGAAAGAGGGATAGAAAGTCAGAAACATCGATGAGAGAGAAACATCTCTCAGCCACCTCTTGCACACCCCCTGCTGGGGATGTGCCCGCAGCCACAGTACATGCCCTTGACCGGAATCGAACCTGGGACCTTTCAGTCCGCAGGCCGACGCTCTATCCACTGAGCCAAACTGGCTTTGGCCTTACTCAAGATCTTTTAAGATTCTGAAAACACTTGAAAACTAAGTATATACAGGGCTAGTAAAAAGTAGGCTCATAGTCATTTATATGGAAAACAATACAATAATCAATAAATAATAATACAAGAATAAACTATTTCACATACAACTGTAAACCTGCTTTTGCCCACTCCTGTATATATCATGGAGTCAGCTGCTGGTAACAAATCCACATTAGTAGAATATTTTCATGAAATTCTTCCTCCAGGAACAACAACAAAAAACTAACAAAGAGGAAATAAAAAGAGTCCCTATTTGCATATCAATAACTAACATTGCATTTTCAAATGAAATTTATACCATTTATTAATCAAGATAGCATGAAAATCCTATCACTAGAATCAATGGCATTTTATGAAACTATTTTTTCTGATTTCTAAACTTCATGGTTTATAAATAATACTCTCAAGAATAATGCATTAAGATTTCAACAACAACAACAACAACAACAACAAAAAAAACATAGTTAACACTGCAATGGGCAGTGCCACCTTTATTTATACTTTCCTATTCAAAATCAGTCCCTGAAGTCTTTCTATACCTACTACAATGTGGCCAAAAGGTTAACAAAGGCTATCTGAATTACATCCCCCTCCTCCTCCCCCCGGCCCAAAGGCAACATAATCCCAAACTTTCTTTGAGTAAAACCCAGTTCAGCTTTATGTGTGACCTGAATACTGTTTCTCTTCATTGTATAAGAACAAGAGGCCTGGTGCATGAATCTGTGCACAGGTGGGGTCTGGCCGGCCTGCCCTGATGGGAACTGGGGGGTCTGATCAGGAGCAAGGTCAGCTGCGGGGAGGGTCCATGGGTGGTTGGGGGGACCGTTTGGGCCAGTTGGCCACCACAGTGTGCATCATAGTGACCAGTCATCCCAGTCATTCTGTTGTTCCGGTCTCTTAGCTTTTATGTATATAGATATGAACTCATCACTTATCCTATATAATAATAGGCTAACATGCAAATCAACTGAACAGCAGAATGACCTGTTGGTATGACCCACACTGACCATGAGGGAGTAGACTATCAACACAAGAGCTGCCCTCCGGTGGTCAGTGCACTCCCATAGGGGAAGCATCACTCAGAAGCTGGGCTCATGGCTGGTGAGTGCAACAGCACTAAGGATTTCTGACTGCTAATTTTGGACATCCCCTGAGGCTCCCAGACTGCAAGAGGGTGCAGGCCAGGCTGAGGGACCCTTCCTCCAGTGCACAAATTTCCTGCACCAGGCCTCTAGTGTTATTAATAATATATTATAGCTTTTAACTGTTTCTAAATTCAGTAACTTGCCACAGGAGAAAAATAATTAATCTTAGCTACGGTTTAATTTCTTATTTCCATGTAGTGTATGACAGACAGCAAGACTTTTTTCCTAGTTAAAATGAGCTTCTATTACCTCTGCCATCTTTAATTAAATCCAGATTTATTAATTATTGAGTGCATTCCTTATTTTTAACAAATTAAAATTGTTGAAGTAGAGTAATTAGAAAATAACTAGAAAATGTCAAAATAAAAGTTATTTAAATAATAGCATTTCCAGCTTGTACTGATTAATCCTTTTGTATAAAATTTTGAAATAAATGGGATCAAATCGAGGTATTTTTAAATACTTAAGTATATTGCTTTTAAAAATCTTGAGATTCTTATAACATCAGCTGGACCCATGAAATTTATTTCAAATTAAATTTACACTTGGGCACAAATGCTTTCTAAAGAATTCTCAGTATATGGTCTCATGGTTGATTTGCACCCTCCTCCTATTACATGATGCATTCATACTTTGAACCTGAGATGTTATGCCTCACCCAAATCCAAAACCATCTAGCCCCAGGTGTCAACCATGTGAGTTGCTGAAAATAGAGCCGGAGGATTGTGGTGGACAGAAAATGCGTTTATTTTACAATGAAGTGAGGCACTGTTTAATATGCTCAGGGCATTTTTACTAGTAACTTTTGAAATACTTAGGCAGGTGGCTAGGTATGATTTTGGTCTGTCGAACACATGTTTACCTATGCCTAACAGATCATAAAACCCTAAAGGTTAATAAAGAGATAAGAGGTGCAACCAAGAGTAGGGCTTGGTATGAGACCATAGTATAATTTACTATGAGGTTGACACAGTATATAGAGGGGCACATTTAAGATAGCATTTTCTGTCCTCCAAAGAGATACTTAAATGTTTCCATCTTTGTTGGACTTGGTGAGGTATAATCCTGTACTAGATTATTTTCAGGTGTTATGAAGTTTCAATGAAATGAGAAGCATCAGTGTGGACTTCAGAAGCCAATTGTTCCCTTGCTAGAAAAATAAAATAAAATAATTAAAAATCTAGGAACAGAGAATTTCTTAAATACATTATATCATCATTCCAAAAATACAGTATTTCAAATAAAATTCAATATCTAAGCATTTGAATTTCCTCTTAAAAACTATAGTTTCTTTTTAAAATAAAAGTATTTCTATGATATTAAGTCTAATATTAGAATGCTATAATGTTATTGTACTAACATTAATTATATACAAAATGCACAATTCTGACTTTGAACTACTTAGAAATATACTAAGCCACTAAAAATAGTTTAGAAATGAATATTATAAAGAAGGCATTTATATCAATCCACAGACTTATATGGAGAGTCTTATCTCTGAAATCCTTTTAAAGGAGAATAAACAGCTGTTTTTGAGGCAAATGCAATCTGAATACACACAAAAAAGTCAATACATGAAGTGTTTTTCTTAAATAAATAATTAGCATTTATCACAAAGTAAGGGAATCAATTCTGAAATTATAGGTTAAAACCAGAAATTAAAATGATAAAAGTAATACTTATATAAGAGAGCTTCTTTTGAAACCTGTGTGAAATAAATGAGGCAAACATTAATATCCAGCACAAAATGATGAAGCTCTGAGAGATGCATAAATACATTACATGTGTGAAGATATTACAAATTTTTATATTTTAGGAATTATTTACAACCTTAGAAGAACAGTTGAATTCTTTCAGATATTCAACAAAATATAAAGCAGGATTGTAGAAATATGACACCATTGGAGTCTAGTTTGATCTCACACAGTGTGCTGGTTTGGTTCTCTTACAAACATCAGATGTCTGAATTATGTGTAGAACTTGTATGGGCAACTATTGCAAAGTGTAATATTGAACAATATACTAAATGATACAAAGATTTCTCAAAAGGTGAACTTAAGCCCACATTCAATCTCAAGAGTCAGTGAGGGAAATGATTTCCACATGGCTTTTGGCATGCCACAATCCGACCCCTGGCTCTGAAGCTCATTCACAGTGGCAGAGAGGGAAGACACCAAGGGCAGAGGGAGTCTAGGCCCCCAGTGCGGGCAGGTTTGTGACTTCAGGAGAAGATATACATCCTCTTTAGTTAGAGTCAACAACAGTCTGGACCTTCAGGTCAGACTTTCTGATGCCTTAGGTACTGGCATAACGTTGCTGTTTTCAAGTCAGTTTCAATTAAATATTAGAATATGGCTATACTAGCATGCAATGCTTACCAAGAAACACTTGGGAAAATTATAATGCTAATTGGTATAGTGATGTTTATTCAGACATTTAATTAACTTCTTAGTGTCACATGGAAGGTAAATGCTTAGTACTCTAGCTAACTTTCACACAAGGTCAAAAAACTTAAGAAGGCAACCTCACCAAACTTCAGTTTCCCAAAATCTAAATACTAAGATTTATATAAGGATTAAATGAAGTGATGCATGTAAAATGCCTGACACATGATGTGCTTAACAAATATAAGATATTACTAAGTATTATATAATTTTACCATTTTTTAGGTTTAGAATTCTAAGTTCATTTTAAAATATTTAAAAAATTATAATAGACAACACATTTAAATTGCTCAAAATTGGAAACTAAGGACAGGTATTGGAAAATTTTCCCTCCTTCCCTTTTCCCAACTCATTGCTTCCCTGTCAGGAGGTAACTCATGACAAATTCCTTCTGTAACCTTCCAGAGATGTTTTTTATATATGCAAGCAAATATAAAAGTATTACTAGCTTTTATACATGTTGCCACAGAATATGTTTAGCACATTTCTCTACCTGGCTTATTGTTATTGGTAAGTTCTGTTTCTCTTTAGTTGACCTCCTTGGAACTGACCACTGGTTTATCTGATAGTGCGTCCTCCCTATCTACTGGTTAAACTAAACTCTTATCTTGCCCCCTCTTCTGACATCCAACACTGAGAATGTTAAGTTCCCATTCTAAAACTTCCCATAATCTTCTTTACCCTTCCCTGCACTAAAAATGTACTCTAAGAAAATCTTTGGTAATTAAATCATTTTATAATTATTTTTATACTGAACTAATAGTGAATATTCACTTGCAACAAAATGAATCTACTTTGGTTTTACCCCTCTCATCTCTTATATATAGGACTTTAACCAATGATCAGAAGAGTCCAATAAAGGAAACTTTTAGATCTGAGAATTAAGACTTCATAAAGTATGTGTAAAGTTGTGTAATAGGGTACTTAGTGGAAGCCAATGATTATGGGTCCTGGTTTTTCACCTAAATATCTACCACCTCAATCAACTCATCTTCCTTCTCTGTGTCTATAACATTATCTCTAAAAAAAAAGGGAGAGCTAAGCATGGCCAACCAGAATGGCTTGGATTTTGAGTGCCAATCTATGAGTGAGGAGGTTACGGTTCGATCCTTGATCAGAGCACATGCCCAGGTCGTGGGCTTGTTCTCCAGTGTGGGACATGCAGGAGGCAGTCTATTATAATTGTAATGCTAGCTGGTATAGTGATGTTCATGATTCTCTCTCATCATTGATGTTTCTATCTCTTCCTCTCTCTGCCTTTCTGAAATCAATAAAAATCATTTTTTTTAAGGGAGCTAAGATATTTCTAAGTTTCTCAGCACTGACAATATAGGTCTATTTTATGTTTGCCAAGGCCTTTTTACTATCATTCCACAATACAAATGTCAACAGAAACACAAAGAAATAATAAGAATTTGAATAAGTCTAGAACATTTTAAAGCCAATAGGTTTCAGTTACTCCCACATTTTCTAAATAGCGAGGCTTCTGTTTTGGGTTGGAAGTTTGGCATCCCCAACTTTTACTTTACAAATTTGTTTAAAAATGCTTTTAAACCATTACTCAATTAACTTTTTAAGGGAAAATTCCAAGTAGAATTAGTTTCTCTTCTTTGAATTGTTTAAAATTATGTGTAGAATAATATTACATCATATGGACATAAAGTTAAAACATAATAAGGATAATATTAAAATTTAAAGGAAATGAAATGAGGAAAAATTAAGTGAAAGTTTAAAATGTCAGGGTCCATTCCCTAACCCAGCCTTCCAGAGAGATCTACAATGAATGCTATCAGTGTCCCTTCCAACTCAGCTTCACTGCCCAGCACACCCATTCCTCACCTGCTATGAACATTCAATTCTCAAGTTTCCCAACATCCACCTACTCCCTGGGTCAAGGAACTCATATGAGGTTTCTATCAGTTGCTGAATGTGTCTATTCAACTAAGAATTCAAAAAATGTATTTAGAAAGATAGGGCGGCTTAATGGACCCTCTGGACCCACTCTGAGACGGACCTCAGCCAAACCTCCTAATGATCACCTAACTTCCATAAGCCCTGACTAAGACTACCAGGCCAGAATAGTATTCGGTGTCCCCAGGGATTAGGGTCAGTTCAGAATCAGTGCCCAGTAATCCATGAATAGTTTGTTTATTCCCTTTTCCCAAATTCACAGTCACTCTGAGAAGTGGCCACAAGTTCTTTGAAGAAGGAGGGAGATTTATAGTTTGTTTTTGGCAGTGTAGCAGGATCCTTACTGATGGAATCTGACTTCCCATACACTCCAGGGGTTCCAAGTCTGTGAAATGTGTCAAGTATGGGAATGATTGAGGGATTATAACTCTCCCCTTTGGAAATTCAAGTCAGACTTCTATTAACATTAACCAAATTTAGGACTCTTAAATAGATAAATCACTTAAGAATTTTGTTGACTGCCATCTAGTTCAGTTCTAGGAAGATGATGACCAACTAGCCAGTGGCAAACATCTGGGCAGGTAAAACCATTTAAATTACTCCATTAACTGTGGTGTCCATTATAGTCACCACAATCACCTTTTCTCTCGTAAAGATCCACTACTTGGTTTCTGCTGTTCCAGGTGAGTAATGTCCACACTGAATCTGGAGCATTCAATTCCATAGCATTCTGACTGTATTCCTAGCTGATAGAAAATGGCCTCCACGGAGCTCTTTCAGGATTCCAGGACTCTCATAAAAAATGCTGAAGAGTTTTGTAAGCGGTCCTCTAGATTCTCCCAGGGGATATATTAAGAGGATAATGGAGCAGGTGTTAAATGAAAAATCTAGTGTAGAATTCCAGGCTCCTGCCTCGATACCCGTGGTCGGCAAACTGCAGCTCGTGAGCTAAATGCAGCTCTTTGGTCCGTCTTCCACAAAACGCCACGGCCTGCGAGAGTCTGTTCTGAAGAAGTGGTGTTAGAAGACGTTTCAGTTTAAAAAATTTGGCTCTCTAAATTTTAATCCTTGTAGTGTTGAAATTTGGCTTGTTGATGAATGACTTTGCAGACCACTGCTCTGTACTATACCAAGGAAGTCTGGCAATTTCAATTTCATTTAGTGTGGATTTACCAGGTAAACTCTTAGAGCCATTCCCCTTGCTTGAGTAAATTCACTGAGTCCGGAATCTCTGCTTAATGTACTAATCTACACTAATTAAAAGTAAGATGCAAATTGACTGTACCTTAGCGACACCCACCAGCCAATCAGGAGTGACTATGCAAATTAACCAAACAAAGATGGTGGGTTAATTTGCATACACAGGCACCAAGTAGCCAGGGGTGGGGCAGACACTTGCCATGGTGATGATGCAGGCGTTCCACATTACCCCAGTGATCTGGGCCTCTGGGCAGCATGGGAAGGTACAAAAGCAACTCTGGGCCAGAGTGAAAAAGCAACTCCAGCCAGAGTGAAGGCAGTGCCGGTAGCCAGGGAAAGAAAAGCCCATTTTCGCATGAATATTCGTGCATCGGGCCTCAATTATCCAATATATTTACTGTTCTAATTATATTACTTCCTACCCTGATCTATATATATTCCTTTAGTTTATTCAAACATATTATATCAAAATCTTGCATTTCTAAAAATGTTTATGGCATGTCCTCCTGATTGGGGCCTACTGGAACTGGGCCTCTTTAAGCCTCTTACTTTGTTAATAATGTGAGTGTTCAAATCTCTGTCCTAAGAAGCAGCATTCTGCAAAATGTTAAGCCTGGTTCTCTTCCTAGTCAGCCACCTGCCTGTGTCTAGAATCAAAAGGTGCCTCCAAGAGAAAGTGTCATATATATATATATATACACACACACACACACACACACACACACACAGTGGTAAATAACCATTATTCTAGGGCTTTTATCTCTTGCTTTGTTTCCTAATACTGTTAGTCTGCAGCAGATTACACTCTGCCTATTAGACTATAATTTTTGGCCTTGCTGCCACCTTAGACATTAGCAAATTCGGCCTTTATTTGGGGCCCCTTAAATATCCAAGGTTTGCTGGGTTTATCTTTCCCTTTTAGTGGCCCATTGTGTCAAGTCTGTATCCTAAATCCATCCTCAGAATCACCAAGTACCACCAAAAGAAACAAGCTGCCTGTTAGCTCATATCAGAATGATGATCCCATGTCTGGAATTTTAGCCAGCCAGGACTTCTTCCCTCCACAGCTAGCTAATAGCTTAAAAAGAAATAGGTAGTTTAACCAGCTTTTTCTAGTTGTTGTAATGAGAACTATTATCTTGCCTATAGTAATTATCTTACTCAGGACAAGAATTCCCCAACTGGTTATGCCAGAGAATATATTCAATATGGATGAAACTTTCTTATTCTGAAAAAGTATTTCTGAAAGGGACATTCAGTCATAAAGAAGGCCAAGTCAATTTCAGTTTCAAGACTTAATACACAAACACACACACACACACACACACACACACACACACACACAGACACACACCAGAGGCCTGGTGCATGAATTTCATGCACAAGGTTGTGTATCCCTCAGCCCAATCTGTACCCTCTCCAATCTGGGCCCCCTTGAGGGATGTCTGACTGCCCATTTAGGCAGGATCGGGCCTAAACGGGCAGTCGGACATCCCTTTCACATTCCAGGACTGCTGGCTTCTAACTGCTCACCTACCTGCCTTCCTGATTACCCCTAACCGCTCCTGCCTGCCAGCCTGATCACCCCCTAACCATGCCCTTGCCAGCCTGATTGATGTCTAACTACTTCCTTGCCTGTTTGCCCCCAACTTCCTTTCTCTGCTGGCTTGGTCAACCCTAACTGCCCTCTCCTGCAGTCTTGATCACCCAAACTGAACTTCATTGCAGGCCTGGTCCCTCCCAACTGCCCTCCCTTGCATGCCTGATCACCTCTAACTCCCCTTCCCTGTAGGCCTGGTCCTCCCCAACTTCCCTCCTCTGCCAGCCTGGTCACCCCTACCTGCCCTCCCCTGCAGGCTTTTTTACCCCCAACTGCCCTCCCTTGTAGGACTGGTCCCTTCCAACTGCCCTCCCCTGCTAGCCATCTTGTGGTGCCATCTGGTGTCAAGATGGGAACAGGATCTTTAACCACATGGGGCAGCCATCTTGTGTGTTGGAGTGTTGGTCAATCTGCATATTACTCTTTTATTAGATAGGATAGAGCCTGGTGCTGGGGTGGGAGCCAGTTGGTTTGCCATGAATGGTATCCCATATCAGGGTAGGGGTTCCCTTGGGGCATGAGGTGGCCTGGACAAGGGGTGTGTGGTGGTTTGCAGGCCGGCCATGCCCCCCAGCAACCCAAGCAGAGGCCCTGGAATCTGGAATTTATTTATGTTCTACAATTGAAACTTTGTAGCCTTGAACAGAGCCAAGCCTTCTGCTTGCTCTGTGGTGGCAGCAATTTCTGTTGGGATTTATTTATCTTTTATAATTGAAACTTTTTAGCCTGAAGTGAAGGCCTTGGCTGGCCAGGGCTGCAGAAGCTTGGCTTCCTCCATCTCTAGGGGCAACCCTAGCCTCTGCTCTCTACAGCTCCATGGCTGCCTCCATTTCTGTTGGGATTTATGTATCTTCTATAATTGAAACTTTTTAGCATTCAATGGAGACCTAGGCTGCCAAGAACAGGGGGAAAGCTTGGCTTCCTCCATTTCCAGGGAAACCCAAGCCTCCATCTTGCTCTCAGTGGTCACAACCATCTTGGTTGAAATTTATTTGTTCCTGATTGGCTGGTGGGTATGGCTTGTGGGTGTATTGGAGATACTGTCAATTTACATATTACTCTTTTATTAGATAGTTATTGTTTCAGAGAGGAAGGAAGAGATAGAAACATCAATGATGAGAGAGAATCATTAGTCAGTTGCCTCCTGCACACCCCACACAGGTTTCAAGTCCACAACCCAGGCTTGTGCCCTGACTGGAAATCGAACCATGACCTCTTGTTCATAGGTCAATGCTCAACCACTAAGCCACACCAGCAAGGCTGGTTTGAAGATTTTTAAGGAGAGGATTACAGTTTTGCCTGGAGGCAATGTTGCAGGGTACAAATGGAGAGATTTTGTGATACGGCATGGTGAGAATGCCAGGTTCTTCAAGCATGTCAATAAGCACGCATGGTCAGTGTACTACAGGAGCAATAAAAAAAATCATGAATGGCCCAGCTTCTCTTCAAGATGCCCTCCTGAATTGCTATGCCATTGAAATAGAGAAGTACGCTCTGAAGAATAATATATCTTTCAATATATTTTGCTTATTTATAATAATCTTTTTTTTTAATTGGTGATCTTCATCCTAATACAAAGTAGTGTTTCTGAGTCCAAATACTGCATCTTTGATCTATCCAATAGATCAAGAAATTATAGCAGAAGAAGGTATTGTTATCCTAGGAGAGGACAGCTCTATATATTTTATTGCCCCTGAAGGCCTTACCATGTGGGATAGGTGTGGAGTTGGAAAAAGTGATATTGATAATCCTGATGCTAGATAAGCCTAAGCTATTATATATTAGTGCATCTGGCCTCAACTATCAATATATTTACTGTTCTAATTATATTACTTCCTACCCTGATCTATATACATATTCCTTTAGTTTCTGCAAACATATTATATCAAAATCTTCATTTCTTGTGTTTGTGTCTTCATTATTTTTTTTTAAAAAATATTTAGCAAGTAAATAAATAATACAATTTTAAAAATAGAAAAAATCTTTCAGAATACAGATGTAAAGAAAGAAAACATTTTTGTACAGCTCTACCATGTGTTTGCATTTTAAGTGGTGTTATTATATGAATCAAAAAGTTAAAAACAATTTAAAAGTTTATAAAGTAAAAAATATATAGTAAGATAAGGTCAATTTATTATTGAACAAGAAACATTTTTAATATATGTAGTATAGCCTAAGTGTACAGTGATTACAATGTCTACAGTAGTCTACAGGGATGTACTCAGCCTTCACATTCACTCACTGACTCACTCAAAGCAACTTTCATTCCTGTAACCTCCATTCATGCCCTATACAGGTACCATGTTTTCAATTTTCTAAATAGTATTTTTATTGTACTTTTTCTTTTAAACACAAATACCTTTGGGTTACAATTGGTTACATTATGCATGCAGTAGCACGATGCAGATTTGCAGTCTGGGAGCAATAAGCTGTATCAGTGGTCGGCAAACTGCGGCTCTTTGGCCCCTTAAGCATGGCTCTTCCACAAAATACCATGGCCTGGGCAAGTCTATTTTGAAGAAGTGGCATTAGAAGAAGTTTAAGTTTTAAAAATTTGGGTCTCAAAAGAAATTCCAATTGTTGTACTGTTGATATTTGGCTCTGCTGACTAATGAGTTTGCCGACCACTGGGTTATGCCATATAATCCAGGTGTGTAGTAGGCTATAAAATCTAGGTTTGTAGAAATGCACTCCATGATGTATGCACAACAACAATGCCATCTACCAACATATTTCTAATAATGTATTCCTATTGCCAAGCAATGCATAACTCTACCACTAAGTAGGTGACTGTACACACAAAGCATTGCACATTGAAGAGAGAATCCCAGTTCCCATCTTTCCATTATGCAGTCTTACTAGAAAAATGCTTTCAAAATTAAAATGAATGAGAGGTAAATTATTAAAATATTGATAGTGAAAGCAAAAGTCCTAGCTAGGTACTGCATTAAGTGAAACATACTTAGCATTTTGAATTGATAATTGATAGACAGTTTTATTTTGAAAATGTTTGATTGTTAGGAAATCTCATCAACCCTTTGAGCTTGCATCAAAGATCAAATGATTGGCCTTCAAGTTTGCTGTGCTTTTTTTCATTATTTCTTGTGTTCCTTACTGCCAAAACCTGCACAATATCCCTTTGTATTCTGCATCCTACCTCAATAATGTACTTATCATCCATGCACCAAGGTATTCAGGCATATTTCTTTGTCACTGAGAACTTTTTAATGCTAATTTATTTATGTCAGAATAACTTGTAAATTAATGTCAAACTTTGTCACTGTGCCAATATATATAATGAGAAATGAAATATTATGAGTCTATGATAATCTCCTAAGTATGCTGAGTATATTAAATTAATTATAAGTTAGCTTAACAGTTTGGTCTTAATTCTGCAAGAAGAACCTTATATGCTCTTTCAATATAAACAAAATATGTACAAAACTAATGGCTTTTTGATGACTTATTGATTCTACTTTTAAAATAATGTCTAATCCAAGAGAAACAATATGACAGAATACTTAATTTGGGTAAAGATAAGGGGATAACCTTAGTATATATAAGCCAATTATTTTTAAGGCAGGTAATAATTAAGTCTGATTAAAATGACTACATGTGAAACTACAGCATCATATAGAATGTGAGATTTCATTCCTCCTATATTATTCTCAGATCTTACAAAGACTGGAAGAGCTGACACTCCCTCTATTCACAGGAATTCCCAAATGAAAGATTTAATCCCAAAGTTCTACATTTATGTCTCCTGGTCATTCCATGATTTTAGAAGAGGCAGTTGTGAAAAGTCTTAGAGAACTGGAAATATCAAAGCAATACTGTTGAAGGAACAAGTGCCCCCTGCCCCCACTTCCTCCCCCTCCCTGGATATATCATTTAACAGTATACAAATGATTTAGCAGTAAAACCACCAGCTTCTCAAAGTCACAATTTCCATTCACACATCTGAAAATAGATCGTGGCTTTGCTAACACTTCACATTATTTTTCAAATATAGGCCAGCATAGCCTTTAGTATCCAGTGTTTCAGGAGGTATTACTACAAATATTGTTCTTACTTACACTTAGGAAAAGTGGGTGTTATTTGAAGGGCACAGAGGAAATTCCCCAAAACAACATATTCATTTATACATAAACTTAGATATTCCCCACTGGAACTACAAAGGTGTTTAAAAACTTTAATGTACTATTTAATTGTAAGAAAAATAAATATAGAAAAATTCAAGTTTAAAGAGAGATATAGAGGTGGAAACAGAGACAGAGAAGGGAAGGAGGGAGAGAAAGAGGAAGAGAAAGAGAGACTCTCCAAAGAAAAGAGTGAAAGTGAGAGGGACAGAAAACTAGAGAAGACAGAGGAAAGAAAAAAGAAAGGCAAAGAGTGAGAGATTCAGAGACCAAGAGAATAAGAGAAACAGAGAGAAAGAGGGAGAACAAGAAAGTACAAGAGTTCACTAGGGGGAAAAAGGGAGATAGAGGAAGGAAATTTTCTATGTATTTGTAAAAGATGAAAACATAAAAGATGAAAACCAGGTCTTAAACAAATTGAAAAGTAATTAATACACTTATTCTATTTCCTATATTTAGAAGACAGACTCTCTCATCTTTATCTTTTTCAGCATAGTTTATTTGCTTTATTTTCTTTTTCTTTTTATAGATTGACATCCCTCCATTCATAAATAAACATCAAGAAATGCTATCTTGAGAAGAACCAAGATGGCAGCATAGGTAAGCACCTATTTTGCTGCCCACGCAACAATTCTGAAACTACAACTTAACAACAAAACAAACATCATCCAGAATCACTGGAAAGCTGGCTGAGTGAAAGTTCCACAGATTAAAGTAAAGGTGGGACGCTGTGACTCAGGAGGAGCAGCAGTGCGCAGCTTTGAAGATTCGCAAGGAGTGAGGTTAGGAGCCTTTCGTGAGCGAGCGGTGAGGGTTGGGCGGCAGCAGCAAACCTGGCTGGTTTTCTCCTATGGCCTCCCACAGCACCGACCCCCCAGGTCCAGGCGAGGACCCAGGTCGGGAAAAGGAAGACCCCGGGTGCAGCTGAGGTCTGGGAATTTGGGGAGAGTGTGTGCGTAAATTGGAACAGCAGTTCCTGGAGTCGGCAACCAGGCAGAGGACACATGACTTGCTCACTGGCTCGGAGACCACTGGACTGCTTTGTTTTGCAACCCTGAGTGAGACTTTGGCTGTGCAGACTCATTTTGGGAGAGGCAGAGTTGTCTGGCAATGGGGAGATCAGCGGTGGATTCCTCTTGGAGGGGCCCACCATTGCCAACCAACACTGAGACCCGCGAGCCACATAGCTGACACTGACTCCATGCTCCCCATAGCTGACACTGACAACATGCACCGCATAAGGAAGCTGAGCCACTGTCCCTTAGAGGATACCTACCACACACTGCAAAGGGACCAACTCAGGAAGGCAACCACAATGCAGAAAAAAGGAAAGAACTCAGCTGTGAAAGAAATGGAGGAAAAAAGACGACTAGATATAGAGTTCAAAACGACAGTAATTAGGTTTATGAAGAAGCTACTAGAAAAGGCCAATGAACTTAATGAAAACTACAAGGAAATAAACAACACTTACGAGGAAATGAACAACACCTACAAGGATATGAAAAAGGACCAACTAGAAATCAAGCATACACTGACTGAGATAAAAAATATTATACAAAGACCTAAAAGTACTCTAGAGCACCCCAAGAACCAAGTTAAAGATTTGAAATACAAAGAGGCAAAATCCACTCAGCTGAAAAAGCAAGAAAACAAAAGAATCCAGAAAATTGAAGATAGTGTAAGGGGCCTCTGGGACAACCTCAAGCATACCAACATCCGAATTATAGGGGTGCCAGAAAAAGAGAGAGAGCAAGACAATGAAAACCTATTTGAAGAAATAGTGACCGAAAACTTCCCACACCTGGTGAAAGAAATTGACTTAGGAGTCCAAGAAGCGCACCGAACCCCAATATATAGGAACCCTAAGAGGACCACACCAAGGCACATCATAATTAAAATGCCAAGAGCAAAAGACAAAGAGAGAATATTAAAAGCAGCAAGAGAAAAACAGTTAGTTACCTATAAGGCAGCACCCGTACGATTGTCAGCAGATTTCTCAACAGAAACGATGCAGGCCAGACGGGAGTGGCAAGAAATATTCAAAGTGATGAATAGCAAGAATCTACAACCAAGATTACTCTATCCAGCAAAGCTACCATGCTGAATTGAAGGTCAGATGAAGTGCTTCGCAGATAAGAAAAAGCTAAAGGAGCTCATCACCACCAAACCGATATTATATGAAATGCTGAAAGATATTCTTTAAGAAGAGGAAGAAGAAAAAGATAAAAGTGTAAATTATAAACAACAAATACACATCTATCAACAAATGAATCTAAAAATCAAGTGAATTAATAAGCTGATGAACAGGATAAACTGGTTAATGTAACAGAATCACAGACATAGAGAGGGAATGGACTGACAATTCTTGGTGAGAAAAGGGGTGTGGGAAGTACAGCAAGAGACTGGACAAAAATCATGCAACTATGGGAGAGGACAGTGGAGGGGGGTGCAGTGGAGGGTGGGATGGGTACCAGGTGGAGGGGAGCTAAAGGGGGAAAAAAAGGGAACGATGTAATTAATAAACTGAACAATAAAGATTTAAAAAAAGAAAGAAAGAAAAAAAAAGAAATTACTGCAACCATGCTCTAAAGTCAGGCCAAACACATGGTCTGTAGACATGATAATCTTCAATATAGGACACAAATGACTGTTTTGATTTTCAAGAGAGAATATTAACTATAGGATTACCACCCAGAGAGCTACCTTCACACTGCCAGGGCATAATTAATTTTGAATTATGAAAGTATAACTCTTTTCAGTCATGTCTGAAATTCTATTCATCCTGGTATGAAAGCAGCTATAACACGCAGACATAGTATGAAGGGTGCAAATTAAATCCACACAAAGAGGGTTTCAGGCCAGATTTCTGGAAGGATATTCGAGCATAGCTCATGCACTATTGTGCAAACATACAGAAATGAAAGTACTAATATCCTGAGATGGAGTTACAGCATGAAACTAGCCTCAGGTCTAAAGTTGAAAGTATCCATTAGTAATATTTCAGTCTTATTCAAACATGGCATGATTTTTGGAGCAATTCAAAAGAGCTTGATGTGTGGTAAGCACTACCAGCCCACAGATGCGAGGTAATATCAATCTCTTGTGGGAGAAAGGAACAGAGGCAATTTACCAAATGGTACCCTACTGACCTGAAAGAACAAATCTAGCTCATTATAGAGGTTTCATTTTCAAGGGGATTTTATTTACCATATCTTATTGTAAGACTTACAGTGAATGCTGATTAAGAGTATATTGGAATATTTTTCTATCCTCTGGTCCTTTTATGTAATAGGAAGTTTCATATTTAGTGGCGGATTATAAGGTACCAAGTAAATATTCTAAAACTGGAAATCAGAGGTATGCTATAGCAGAAAGCGATGTTTCCATGTTCACTGAATCAGAATGATACCTATTAAGGAATTCTGAAAATGCAGATGGTTCATAAACTCTGATTTACAAGGAAATTCTTTCCTCCTTGAGGTATTCAGCAAATGTTATCTCAAATTCTGAGTTTCTCTGTATTGTATATCCTATTGGGAAAAAACAACAACAACAACAACACTGCAATTAAATGTGATATATTGAGGCTTCTCAGCCTGGATTTTAGGATCAAGTTACTAAAATTTCTTTTAGACTGCTTCTTTCATTAAAAGAAAAGAGAGAGAGATCTTGGATAAGGAGATAAAGTAAAGCGTTCACATTCCAGGATGTGTCGAAAGAGAGGTTATCACCTTGTAGTGCATTGTGTCACTATTATTTCTGTTTAGAAGAATAATTTTTAGGATAATGTTGAGACTGCTCAACATTTCCACCATCATAAAAAACAAATTACTTGTCTAGACCACAAAGTAGAGCCCTCAATTGATTTGGAGAAGTAAAAGGGAGAAATAATTATGGAAATTCCTTATGCTTTGAGAACTGCATATCATGTTTTGCCCTGTGGGTCTCTGAAGGACTCAACTGACAATATGCTGTTGCTAGCCCCTGTGATACTCCCACGGCGTCATTTAGAGCTCTCTCATCATTAAATTGCAGACATTTTGTAGAATTGATAAATATAGTCTTCAACATTAACTAAATAATCCTCCCAATAGTCTGGTAAAACAGATGGAGAAAGTAAAACAGAGGAGTTGTTAAAGGGTTTAACTCAGCCCGTAGAGACAAACTTGTGACTTAGTTAGTATTGGACCTCCCTAGTTTAAATTTATGACACCTTCTCTTCCATTTTTTACTTATAAATAGCAACCACATCTCCAAACCACAGCTACCCCAACCCCCTCTCCCTCCTGCTTGTCTTTCATTCTTTTCATTTAATAAAGAACAGGACACAGTGCTGCTGCAAAGGGAAGTATAACTTTTTCCTGTGTACAGTTTCCTGAGCATTAGAATGGCTTTTAATAAGTCATTTTTCCAAATGGATAAAATTTTTTTGGTTTGCATTTTAAGAGACCAAATTAGTTTGAAGCATATTGTTTCAATCAATCTCTAAGTTGCTTTTATTTCTTGCTCCTTGATGCAATCAACTCTTCTTCTATTAAGTGGAATGCACTCATTATTGCATTCTTCTTGGTGACAAGCACTTTGTTAGCCACTATAGGGGCATAAATGAGTGTAATATGGGGCCATCGAAAAGGAAACCAAAATGAGACAGGAAAATGATGGTTAAACAAATAATAATGATCATAGTAATGCTGATAATTCTTGGCAGTTTATTTTGTTCCAGACCCAGTGTTGAACATGCCTCACTTCATTTGATCCTTTGATGTAAGAGCTTATTTCTATTCTCATTTTTTACAGACCATGAAACTGAAGCTTGCCAGGTTAATGCCTTTTCATATTGAACTCATGTAAATAACTAATACTCCCTTCACCCATTCAAGACTCATCAAACAATCTTTTAATACCTCAATTTTTCATATAATTTTTTCTACATAGAGATTGTCTGGCCCTTTTAGTTCTCAATATAATTAATACGTTTCATTCTAGTTTATATTTTTATGATTTTTCTTGGCTTGGATTCTATCCCCAAGTATAATCAATTCTGGGTTAGTGAAAAATAGCATTTCAGAACCTTCAAAGTTGAGAACTATTTTGTCAATTATTTTTAGGGCATGATACCATGTCAGTTTTTGTGGTTAGTGGTTTTTCTCTCAAATACCAGCTAATCCTTGGAAACTTTCCTGACTTTCAGATGGATGTGAATGCTACTTTTCTATTGCCCTTTAAAATATCCCTACACTGATATATTTATTTTTATACCTTATTCATACAATATCCTTCATTTTCAAATGGTAAATATCTTAAGACAGAAACTAAATCTTGCTAAATTTGAATTTTTCAGGGTCCAAGTTCAGCATCTGATATATAGTAAGTCTCAATGTTTGCTGAATTGAATTTTACTTTCCTTAGAAGAGCTCTTTATCTATGAAGTCTTTAACTTTTCCTTACATTACTTATTCAATATTCCTAAGTCTTTATCCATCTTTATTTCTTTCTTCTTGTTTCAGAGGAGTAAAGGTCTCTCTTCCTTTTCAAATGTGGACCCACCATTTTTACATTGTGGTTTTAATTGATACATTTTTCTCCTTGACCAGTATTCAGCACCTCTCATAGCCATCTCTTCCTATGCATATGATTATATGTTTTATTTTATTTTAATCTGCACCTGAGTACTTGCTTTTTATTAATCTTAGGGAGCAGGAGAGAGAGAGAGAAAAAGAGAAAAAGAGAAAGGGGAGAGAGAGAGAGAGAGAGAGAGAGATGTGACAGTAACATTGATCAGCTGCTTCCCATGCACTCCCCAACAAGGGACTGAATCTGAAACCTGAGTTTGTGCCCTGACAGGGAACACAATAAA
This sequence comes from Antrozous pallidus, assembly GCA_027563665.1. Classification (NCBI taxonomy): domain Eukaryota; kingdom Metazoa; phylum Chordata; class Mammalia; order Chiroptera; family Vespertilionidae; genus Antrozous; species Antrozous pallidus. The sequence goes on from CM050521.1 coordinate 53,080,799, forward strand.
CCTGAAACCTTTTGGTGTATGGGATGAAGCTCCAGCCTACTGAGCCACACCAACCAAGGTTATAAGTTTTATTTTGATTCCTCAAAATTTCTCCCAAAGGGAACAATATGGAAAGGGGGGGTGGGGGAATTAACTTCATAGTGGAGAAACACTACCTAAACCAGACAACCAAGGTCAATATAAACTGTGATAAATCATATTGACAATATGCATTTGATAGAATGTGAAGAAAATGGCACTTCATCTCTGTGGTCTTCCTTCCATGAGTGTATATCTCCATTCTAACCATGGGGAAAACACCAGATAACTTCCAACAGGGAGGATTTGAGAAAATACTTGACCTGTTCTGTCAAAACTATGAGAGGGTATAGGCTAGGCTGAGGGACCCCAAGTGCACAAATATTGTGCACCAGGCCTCTAGTACTATATAATTAATATTATTTGTTTAGTTAATAATAGTAGAAATTGGTTGTGGGGTCAAAGGGATCTAAAATTATTTTTTTTAAATAGTCTCCTTTAAAACAATTCTACATTTATTTCTTTGTAATAATTATGTCAAATATAATGTAAATCATTTGCACAATTTTAAGTTTTCTAGAAATCACAATTTCAAAAGTACAAAGAAATAGGTGAGCCCTTGTCAGTGGCTCAGTTGGTTGGAATATAGTCTTGTGCACCAAAAGGAGGCCAGTTTGATTTCTGGGCAGGAGACATACCTAGGTTGTAGATTCAATCCCAGGTCAGGACTGGTATGAGAGTCAGTAAACCAATCTTTCTCTCTAACATTGATGTTTTCCTCTCTAAAAAACAACAACATTGATGTTTCTCTCTCTAAAAACATGTCCTCATGTGGAGATTAAAAAGAAAAAAAGAAAAAAAATAGATGAAATTAATAATACGTTTTATTTTATGTAGCCCAGTATATAAAAAATATTACCTTTTAACAAGTATAAGATTATTAATAATGTATTACAATCTATTTTTTTGGTCATGTGTTTATGTATAATACTAGAAATGACATAGGTGTCTGACAGAACTATAAGTACAAACAACACTGGACAATGCTCCAAAGTGAAATCTCATCATACCAAAACAAAGTTGTGTTTAACAGAAAAATACATTTTATGTTGCTTCAGCTTTTAAATAGAAATTAATTAGAATACAATAAATTCAAACTTTAGTTTCTCAGGCATCCTGGCTACATTTCAAGTGCTTAGCAGCTACATTGATGAGTGGCTACCACATTGAACCATATAGCTTTATATGCTTTACTTGTTGCTTGTTTCCATTATCTATTGTATAACAAACTACTCTAAAAATCCCTGTCAATAACAATACTTTATTATATTTCAGAATTCTTTGAACTGCCTTTGTAGTCATTTTCTGGTTTCCTTTTATATCTCTCATCCTGATTGTGGTAGAGAGTCACTGGGGCTGGAACATCCAAATGGCCTTATTATAAGTCTGACTGCTTGGCTAGGAGGGCTGGAAGGCTGAGCTGAGCTGGGTTGACCAAGCCTCTCTCTTCTCTTTAGCCTCAGGGCATCTCCTCTGTCCCATACATGTCCATTCCATGTGCTATCTCTCTAGCAGGGCAGCAAGATTTGAAGCATAGTGGCAACTTCCAGGCTACCTTAAGGATTTGATCTGAGACTTGCATATTATCACTTCTGTCCTGTTTAAATATTGCTGTTGTTTAAAGTGAGTCAGAGCCAGCGCAGATTCAAGGTAGAAGAGGAAGTCAGCAGGGAGAACAGTGTTCTTGAGAGCTGGCTAAATTTTCACCAAGTGTTTAATTCACAAAGATTGTCACTGCTGACTCTCTTAAGTTTTTGCTTTTGTTTCAAAGTAACAGATACAGAGGGGTAAGACACATGCTCAAGCAAGGGTGCCTCAGGAAGTGGGAAACCTGGGCCTCAAACCCAGACAGCTGTCCAGGTTCCTGAGCTCTTCCCTTCATGGTAATTGTTTAAACATTAAATTCATTGATGTAAACAAGTTTCAAGGAAGAGAGAGAGACAGAGAGATGGGTCTATTGACCAATATTTTAAATTTCTGATGTTGTGCTTATTATGTTTAAAGTTGTCATTAATTGAAAGTTCTTACAGTCAGCATTACTTATATTTGCTGTGAAAAGTTCTTTTTCTCCTTCTCTGTCTTGTTCCAGCTGGCTCTTGTTCTTACTCCCTTTTTTTCTTTCTATGGGTAAGTTGTGATGGTTGTGTAGAAATTTCTTCCAGCTTTATACAACCTTTTCACTTAGAAGTCACTGTAAAACATATTTTTATCTAATCACCCACTATTCAGGGCTCTTTCTGCTGACCTTAAACTCTTCTCCTGGGTAATCACTGAAGATTCATCAGTGCCATTAGTAGTTCCGTGTAATAGGATATGTTTGCCTTCCATATTTTTTTCTAGGTGAAGAAATCAACTCTGACAAAGTAATGACCTCAACATAATTGTCGTTAACAAAAAGGTTACAGTGTTCTCACCAGAATCGTAGAGCTGGGAGTCATTCTTCTTTGTGACTCCACATCTTCCTTTGCTCTGAGCTCTTTAAACAAAATAAATAATCATGCCTTATTAAGCACCTGCTCAATGAAGTCAGAAAATCAGACGATGGCGACATTAAATCCTGAACTTTGACTCTTCTGTCAGATGTCAGAATGATTATTTCTACTAGATCTTGGTTTGACATTAGGGAGCAATTGGCTAATCCTCAGATTCTCCAAACTTGCTCTCTGGTCTCTTGTTCTGTATCTTAGATTTATTATGATTTATTCACCATGTGAGGTAACAGGATCTCCTTTCATCTTAAAGGGACAGCGTTTATATGATTTTGAGTCCTAGTTCTCAAGGGAAATTGGGGAAAAAATTGAAAACTTAAAAATAGGCTGTTACCTCTTTTCCCTTTTGTCTTCTTTTTCTAATATAAAATTTGGACAAGTGGATAAGTGAAGAGAGAAGTGAAAGGAAAAGACACTGGGTCTAATTAGTTGGAACTTCTCCTGTGATGGGAAAATAGTAGAATAACTCCACGTCCAGTAGAAGAGCTATAGATTTGAATAGCTTTTCCCCACAGTGGGCCTAACATTTGGTTTGAAATGTAATCACTGGGCCTTTAGTATTTAAAGCATAGTTGGAGTTGGCATTGCATTTACATTAAAAATATGACGAAATACAGAATTGTGAACAGTATCAGCCCAGATTATACACAGAATGAAGTTTGAGGAAAAAGTATTTTAGTAGACTAGATGGGAGAAAGAAATCTTGGTTAAAAGATGTACAGAAATAGAAAATGTTAAAAAAAAGTGAAACATATTAATCAAACACCTATTATGTGTCAAATACTGTGTTTTGCATATCATAAATACATAGATGGGAAAAATGAACAATAGAAGTAGCAGCCCAAGAAAAGGAGCCAGAACATAGGTAGTAAAATAGGAAAAGGAGAACAGCAAGAAAATAATAAATTAATGTAGCATTTACTAAAAAGATCCAGATCAGAATATAACATTTATTTCATAAAATCCAAAAACAGAGACCACAATGCTCTATACCCAGTTCTGAAAATTTAAATGAAAACAGACAGCTTCTGCTACTCCCATGCAATTCACTAAGCTTTATCACTTTACTAAGCTCCCCAATTTACTATTACAATCCACTCCTTACAATTCACTCCTTCCTTCTTTGCTGAAGTTATCCACAGTGCTTCTCTTGTTTGTTTCTTGAGTGGATACTGGTTCACCATCACAATTTTAGAAAATTTATGTTGTCATTGATCCATGTGTCTTAATTTTGTTTCAGGAAATATGAGTTCTTTAAAGATTTGAGTTAAAAGCTATTAAATAAAGAGTCCAGATTTAGTTCATAATAAAATTGATTGAGGGGAGGGAGGAAAAGATAGAGGATAAGAATATTAAGATGGCTTCAATGCAGAGAGCAGAGCTTATATCAAGGTATAGAATGAGAAATTAACTTAAAAAAAAAACAACACAGGGTTTTAGAAGGAGAACAAAAAGAAGTGTAATAGTGATAGTCAAAGAGTTAATGACATCAGCCTTGTCCTTTTATGTTGTTTAATACTGATTTTTTTTATTTTCTTCCTTCCCCACCCACAAAGATTTAAGTCTAAAACTCAAATAAGAAATATTTTCATTGTATTCAGAGATTATAGGAAAAGTTGAAAGTAAAAATTGAGAGTGGAGGCCTAGCCAGGTGGCTTAGTTGCTTGGAACATCATCCCATACACCAAAAGGTTGCAGATTCAATTCCTAGTCAGGGTATACACCTAGGTTGTGGTTTTGATTCCTGGTCAGAGCACACATGGTAGGTAACTGATACATGTTTCTTTCTCACCTCTCTCTCTCTCTCTCTCTCTCTCTCTCTCTCTCTCTCTCTCTCTCTCTTCCCTTTCTTCCTTCCTTCCTTTATTTCTTCCTTTCTTCCTTCCTTCCTTTCTTTCTTCCTTCCTTCCTTCCTTCCTTCCTTCCTTCCTTCCTTCCTTCCTTCCTTTCTTTCTTTCTTTCTTTCTTTCTTTCTTTCTTTCTTTCTTTCTTCTTTCCTTTTTTTCCTCTAAAAATCAATAAACATATCCTCAGGTGAGGTTTGAAAAATTTTTTTGAGAGTATAATGGTTAAATTTCCAGAAAAAAAAAAAAAAGACTTGAAAATATTGAGCCTCATGCAAGGAACAAAGAAATAAAGAAATTTAAGAAAAGTTATCAAAAGTGTTTAAACCTGGGTGAATTTTTTGCAATGGCCCCAGCAGAAGAACTGATTGCTTTCAACTTGACAAGGCTAACTGAGCAGTAAGAAATTTACCAGAAATACTTAATATACAAATAAAATTTATCTAAGCTATACTTGTGAAGCACACATCACCCACACACATACCTTTCTTTTGTCTTACCAAAGATACACAACACACATTTACTTACATACATGCACTCCCAGTGAGCATGTTATTATTACTACTATTATTATAGCTTAAGCTTATAATGAAGATATTTGAAACTAGGTGATACTATTAATTAAGATGCCAGGGATTCCAAAGAAGAGTTGTATGGTAATAAAAAAGGGAATAAAATTAGACATTTCAAAAGTTATTGTAACACATAGGAATAGAGGACACATGCAGGGGTCTTGGTTTTTTTGTTCAGCTGCTCTCCAGAAGTAAACACTCCTTGGGAACTTAATAAATATCGGTTGACTAAACAGTGAATTGTTCCAGGTTAGTGCTTCCACACTTTTTTCATGTCACAGCAGGCTTAGAAAATATATAGTAAATAAGGGTAAACAGATGTGATTTCTTGCAGCTGGAGAGGATTGACTCCAAGGGTGCCAGCCTGCCCCAGGTCTTACAGAATGGCCAAAGGATGAGCAGTGGGGTCTCTGAGCACCTGTATTTGTCATAGCCCATAGCAAGGAAGAACCAGTGTAATCTATGAAAATATCACTTGAATTATACTCTTCTTTAGGTCTGCCATTAGCCTATTCTGACTGTTGTCTTCTGGACAGATAGTGCTGTGGGTAGGTGGGCTAAAATGCTCATTCTACATGGATTCCCACTAGGCAAGACCTACATTAGATATGATGGGCTAGATTCAACCTCTGTTCACCCATTTGCTGGGTACTTTTACATAATATATTCAGTCTACATTCTACTGTGTTTTTTCTTTCACCCAATTAATTTTATGCAACCTCTAATCTGACTACCTTACCGGATACTTTTAAATTTATCGATTTTGCTTTTTGTCTTTATGAAATCTTCCCTTGGCTCAAATTTCATTAATTGTTTTTCTCAAGTTTCAGACTTCTATATTCTTTTGAATCTATTTGAAAAGAAAAAAATAGAAATCTAAAATTGTATCTTCCTCATTATCTTTTGTGTTGTTGATTTCATTTTGCTTTTATTGAACTCATGTAGTCTCAAATGTTCCATGATTTTAATCAGACAGTCAAGTGAAGACTTTCAGGAACACACTGTTAGGTTTATTTTCCTTGGGAAAGACATGTGGGTTATCTGGAGAAGTTTTGGAGAGGAGCTTATTATAGGATTTGGGGCTGGGACTATATGATTCCAGGAAGAGATGGAGGAAGTGGATGCCTATTTTGGATTCAGTGCTATCAGGAAGCAGGGTAAGTTCAGTGACTGATTTCTTCGTCATTTTTATCTAGAAGGTGAGAGGATTAAAGCCAAGCTACAGTTGTCATTGATAAAGAAGTAGTTCTCATGTTAATCAGCAGAGAGCTGTTATTTTTGTAGTTGTGGAGTATCCTCATCTCTGTCTTGTTACAGGCAGGGAGTAACTTTGTCTTGTCTACCACAGTCATCTGGTGTCTAGGTTTGCATATTGTTTATATTCTTCAAGCATTGTTTATGTTCAGTTGGGAACATTAGGCCTATCTACCAGACCTCCAACTTTGTTAAAGCAAAATCTTTTTATTCATGTGTTTATTGTTCTCTATTTGCTTCTACCTCTCTCCAGAGATCTTTATACTAGAGTCTATTGATTTTTAACCAAGCGGAAAATGGGATAGATTCTGTCAGATAGGGTTGTGGTTTCCTTCCTGGAATCTTCAAATCTAAAAAACAAACAAACAAAAAAAAACAAAAAAAAAAACAGAGAGAGAAGGAAAATAGAGCTACTGTGAATATACTTTGCAGTATCAAATATCTCAGCCACCACCATTGGAAAAGTCACAGTATGAAATTTTGCTCTTATGAAGCCATCCTGTGGCATAAATGAAGGTCATAGGTATCTGTATTTGAATTTGGCCACATAATTTAAAGGATAGTTCCCCAAATATGGTATCTCATTTTTTGGATGGATGATTCCACCTACTTTAACTTCCCCTTTGTGGTTTCCATTTTGTGTAAAGGATATTACTAGGCTTTTGTAGAATTACTTCCAAAGTGCAATAATATATGAAAAATCCCAAGTGTTTTTTTTTTTCCATGCTATTCCTTAAACGTATCCCATCTGTCTAGGTATAATAAAGACTGAAATTTCTGGGAGGTCTTCTATTTCTTTTACTACTATAGTCTTCACTTTTCTTCTTTTATGTAGCTTTTTAAAAATTTTTTATATCCTGTTAGTAATTTTGATGGGAACAGGCAGAGAAAGAAGGACAGTTGGGTTGGGAGGTAATCATTTCACTCCCCTATCTGGAGAAATGTATGTGATTTATAAAAACTGAACAACAACAAAAAGATATATTTTCCATAAACAGCATTCAAATTTATATATCCAAATGATGGTAATCTCTGTAAAATTTCATCAACCCGAAATTTCATATAAAACATTTCCTCCTAAATGAGGGAGAATCAGACTAGATAGTAAATAGACTAAAAGGTGTTCTCAGTACGCTTAGGTAAGAAAAGATCTGGTATCCTGCAGCATAGCCCAGCATTTCAAACATAGATGTGTCTGAGAAATGACCACTCAGCCAGTTTACAAACTTGCTGACTTGTTTTTAGGAAGGATTTAGTCACCAGAAATTAATCTGTTATACTTCCAACTAGCTTCCTCCTCTCACCCAGAAAATCCTAATCAGTGACCCTTAACCCCAATGATGGTGGAATAAAAGAATGAAAGCTTTTTGATGTGCTCAGAAAAATACAGCTTAGAAGTGAAATAGGAAGTCTGCACTTTCTGCATCCATCAGTGTCTGATAAAAGCAAAATAGCTTCATTTCTGCCATTGCTCACTGTTTTAGATGAGATCAATAGGGATCAATTTCTTTATAACTGGGAAGTTTTTTAATTGCTTTCAGAGATACAATTATGAACTTTCAAAAAAGAGAAATAATTTGAGAATCCTCTAGTTCTATGACTAAAACTATTACAAAATTTGATATGAGTTTAAGTAACCTCATTAAACACACTGTCCCCTCCCAAAAGTGAGCTACATTCTTTATTTATTATTTCATTTATAAATATGCACTGAATTTTCAAGACAGGATATAAAAAAACAGTATTTCCCAGACATATGTGATCAATCAAATCCTTCTCAATGCCATATCTGTTAAAATTTTTTTAGGAGAATATTTCAAAAGCCACAGTTTGGGAACCTAGCTATCCCAAAGTTTTCATTTTCATGAAAGAAACCTGGCAGACATAATCGAAGTGATGTATTCATAATCTGCTAGTGTCAATTTCCAGTACCCAAGACTCTAATTTCCAGGCTTTTCCTCTATATCGAACACTTCAACTATGTATGCATATCTCCACTGGATGATTACTGTTAAACACATTTATATCTGAATAAAATTGTATTATCTCTTTATTATTTTAGGACGTACTGAAAAGCTGTTTCATTGTCTAATGAATTTGTAATCAGGTAAATAATCTTAACCTGCCAAAGCTGCTTTGTTTTATTCCTTTTCTATTTGTTCATCTTACCAAATGCATATAGCTAGCGTTAGGATAAAGCAAATTATGCAAGACTGATAGAAATCAACATAAAATTGATATTTTTCTTTAAATATTTGATTATAGTCAACAAAATATAGTCAAGCAGCTGAAGTTGGCCTACCATGTTCCCCTTCATTGCCACAACTACAAATTTAATCTGAATCTCATGTTTATGTATTTATTACATACTTAGAATAAAGCAGTGATTAAAACCTCTTTTATAAATAAGCAGTCTTGCTATTATTCAAGTTTCACATTTTACTAATCTATAAAATATATTTATTTCTTGGAGGAAAGTATCAGTGGTAGAGCTATTTTGGAAGCACTTAGCTCAGTAAACAGAACTAGGGTGGGATTGTAACTGTTAAAGATTAAGTCAGGAGTAAAAATAATAGTCCTTTCATGCAAAGGCCTTTTGGAACTTTCCTCAGGAAAGCTTTTAAACTATGTGGTAAACTAAATAGTAAATATAGTTTTATCAAACTGGAGATAACTTAGAAAGTAAATCTATTTAAAAATCTAATGATGGCCATTAGTAAGAGCTGTTATTTTTTAATATATATATATGTTTCATTTTATTGATTTTAGAGAGAAAAGAAGGGAAAGGGAGAGAAAGACAGAACCATAGATCAGCTGCCTCCTGCATGTCCCCTACTGGTGATCAAGTCTGCGACCCAGGTATGTTCCCTGATGGAAAATCAAATCTGTGACCTCTTGGTGCATGGGACTACATTCAATCCACTGAGCCACTCAGCTGGCAAGAACTGCTATTTCTGAACCAAGATAATATTTGAATTAATTTAATCATCTTATACAACAATTACATTGTTATCATGCTTTCACAAGGAATATTTTTATGACTGCTTATTTTTAAAATAATTTTATGCTAGTGTCACAACATTCTAGAAAAAAACTTATCAAATTCTAATAGAGGGTTATCTGTACATGAAAGGGACCTATCTATTTTTTCTTGTGATTCAGATGCATGAGTGTCTGGATCCTCAAGAAACCTTATAACATGTGCTATAAAATATATAAGATTCTTCTTCTATCTTTACTCAGATATGTTCTTCCTTTATACAGTGTGGAGATCTTTCTTTGAGTTTTTTACCTGGCCCAACTAAGTACAACTTAAGCATGGCTCTAGCCTTAACATATGCCCTTTCTCTGGAATCAGACTTTGGTTATTCTGCCCTATAAAGAATCCAACAGTGACACTACACACCTACCTGCTGTCATCCTGAACATGGACAACAACAAATGCTAGTGAGAGTGTGGAGCAACAGGAACTCCCGTCCTTTGCTGGTGGGAATGGGAAATGGTATAGCGATTTTGGAAAATAATTTGCCAGTTTTTCACAAAACTGAATATATATCTACCATATGACGTGGCAATTGTACAACTTGACATTTACGAAAAGGAGTTGAAGAATTATGTCCACACAAAAACCTGCACACAGTTCATATCAGCTGTATTCATAATTGCCAGAAATTGGGAAGAACCAAGATGTTTTTTTAGTAGGTGAATAGATGCACAAGCTATGATACATGCAGATAATGAGGTAATATTAAGCAATTTTTTTTAAAAAATGACCTATAAAGCCATGAAAAGATATGGGAAAATCTTAAGTGCATATTACTACGTAAAATAAAGCCAATCCAAGAAGGCTACATATTGTATGATTCCAACTATATGACTTTATGGAAAAAGCAAGAAACTATGGACACAATAAAAAGATCAGTGGCTGTCAGGGTTTGGGGGATAATGGAAAGGAGCCTAGAATAAGTAGAGCATGGAGGGGTATTTTAGGCCAACATATCTATACTAATAAAAGTGTAATATGCTAATCAGACTGGGAAATCTTCTGGACATCCTTCCAGACAAAGCCATGTTTGCAGGACCAAGGCAGAAACAGTTATGGGCAATTAGGTCAGCAGTGGGGAGTATTTGGAAGTGAGCAGGCCAGCAGGAGGATAATGGGGGCTAGAAGGCAGGGAGGCAGTTGGAGTGATAGGCCAGTTGGGGGGGCAGTTTGGGGCAAGCAGGCCAGTGGGAGAAGAGGTGGGGTTGAGAAGACTGGTGGGGGTGTCAGTTGGGGATAAGCTGGCTAGCAGGGGGAGTAGTTGGGGGCAATGAGGCTAGCAGGGGGGCAGTTGGGGTTGAGCAACCCATCGGGGGGGGGCAGTTGAGGGTGATCAGGCCAACAGGGGGACACAGTTTGGGGTTAACAGGCTGGCAGGGGCAGCAGTTAGGGGTGATCAGGTCAGAAGGGCAGGGCAGTTGGGGGCGATCAGGCCGGCTGACAGAGAGAGTGGTTAGGGGCAATCAGGCAAGCAGGCAGGTGAGCAGTTAGGAGCCAGCAATCCCAGATCATGAGAGGGATGTCCCAGATTGAAGAGGATGCAAGCTGAGCTGAGGAACAATACCCCTTCATGTACAAATTTCATGCACCAGGTCGCTAATTTATAATATAGTGATGGATATAAGTTATTATACATTTATCCAAACCCATAGAATGTACAACCCCTAACAGTGAACCATATGGTAGACTATGGACTTTGAGTAATGATGATGTGTCATTGTAGGCTCATCCTTGGTGAAAAATGCACCATTCTAATGAGTGATATTAATATGCATGTGTAGGAGCAGGATGTATATGTGACAGAAATTATGTTTTACATTTTATTATAAACCTAAAACTGATCTTAAAAATTCTTCAGTTAAAAAAATAAGTCTATATATGAAGTACCTATTGTTGTGAATTTTCAGCCTGACTCTATACATATTTATAAAAACAATTTGAAGTACAAATTATTTTGGGATGTTTCACGTGAATCTTTCAGGAAAAGAGCAATATCAAATTCATCTTTGTGTTGTCAAGAACAAAACAGTGCCATTCAAATAATTATAGTTTTAATGAACAATGGATGAAAACTAAAAAAAAAACTGCCTTAATTTTCAAAATATGTTATTCTTCAAGATATAAGTGTTTGTAAATAGGATGACCAACCATCCTAATTTGCCCCAAATTAAGTGGTTTTCTGAGAGTTTGGGTTTTCAGTGCTAAAATCAGGACAGGCCAAGATGGACAGGGAAGATTTGTCAACATATTTGTACATAGCAAATGTGAGACAGGGAAGAGAAGCTAGGAAAATCCGAATTAGATTCCAAGGATCGAATGGCCTTACATGTAACCTTTCTGTTCTTAGTCACTTTTTTAAAGCTCTCCTTGCCAAGGATTCTTGACTCAAGCTGCTTTCTATTTCACTACTTTGTTTCACTTACCCTAGACCTCCTTCCTAGGGCATGGAAATAAGGATAGCAGTGCCCTAAGCAGCTCTATCCTCAAATAACTATTTTCTTTCTTTTCATTGGAATGCACCTAATTTATTCTATTTATTCAGAGATTATACTCATACTCGAATTCCTGTGCATGAAATTTGTGCATGGGGGGTTTGTCCCTCAGCCCAGCCTGCACCCTCTCTAATCTGAGATCCCTCTCACAATCCAGGAATGCTGTCTCCAAACTGCTCAGTTGCCTGCTTGCCTGACTACCCCTAACCGCTTCTGCCTGCCAGCCTGATCATTCCCTAAACACTCCCCTACCAGCCTGATCAATACCTAACTGCTCTCCTGCTGGCCCAATTCCCCCTAACTGCCCTCCCCTGCCAGCCTGGTCACCCGTAACTGACCCCCCCTGCTGGCCTGGTCGCCCCCAACTGCCCCCCTGCCTGTCTGGTCACCCCTCAAACACCCCCATCAGCCTGGTTGCCCCACATAATCAGCTATTCAGTTGTTCTGTCATTCCTCACTAATCCTCCTGCCAGCCATGTTGCCCCATGAAGCTTGCTTGTTCATTTTTTTTAGTTTTTCCCTCACTAACTCTCCTGCTGGCCTGGTCATAGGCAGCCATCTTTTTGAGGGTGTGAGAGTTAATTTGCATATTACATGTTTATTATATAGGACACTTGTGTCAAGTATTGTTCAAGACCCTTCCCCCACAATAGAAAATACAAAAAGACACAGTAACAACCTTCAAGAAAATTATGTATAGACACTCTAACAAATAAATATATAGTTGATTTTAGTTTAGTACTCTAGTCACATTTTATAAAGTCACCACAAACACTGAATTACAATTACTGCACCATTGCTTCTAGGGGAAACATATGGCTAAGTTCCTGTGAGTCTCTAGTCACATTTTCATCAACCAATTAACACATAATTTTGTTTTATGTTTCTGTTTAAACTCATCTTATTCATTAACATTGTGCTTCAGGCCAACAGCATTACAACTCATGACTGTAGCAAGCTTATCCACATGTCCACAAATGACTGCAAGTACACTGTAAGTATTGATTTTAAGATTACAAATCAATTTCAGTGAGAAGACAAATTCTCATACACAATCCTCAAATAATAAAGATCAAGTATAATTCAATAAATAGAGATATTTGGAGAGAAGAGATCCCCTCAAGGCTGCTGGCCAGATAAAGAGCATCAAGGTAGCACTGTTTAATCTGAGGCCCTAAAGATGTATGATTGTTCAATAGACACAGAATATGAGAAGTCTAGATGGAGGGTATATGGGCACCAAGTATATGGGCACACAGAAGGGAAACTGCATATATTATTCAAACAAAGAACAGTGTAAGGGACTAGGGGAATATGAGCTTGAAGGGTGGGAAGAAGAATACTCAGAAGTATTTACTGTGGCATGAAAGGTTTGGAGATTGTGAATGATAAAGAAATATTAGAGATTCTTAGGAAGAGCAGTGGAGTTATAAGATTTCCCCTTCATAGAAATTTCACTGGCACCTCCATGAAGGATGGATTGAGGAGGCATAAGGCAAGAGTCAGGGAACCCAGAGACAAAGTGATAACAATTTGGCAATCATTCAGCAGACAAATGGAATTGCCTATATTATGGCAAACTTAATTGATAGAATGAGAAGGTGAACATGAAAAGTGTTTAGGTTCTTTTTTTGAGTTAATAAACAAGAGTTAACTAAAACAAATTAATGGTAGTTGATGTCATTATCAAAATAAGGAGAGGGAAATTTTTGGATATTGCCATCTACTGAAATTAACAATATGAGGACATCTGTTAAGATTTGGTTATTTTGCTTTCAGATGACTAGTATATCTAGAAAGTGATAGCTAACAGGAAGTTTATCACAAGAGTCTGGAGTTTAGGAGAACTGTCAATATAAGATGCTTATTTAGGATTGTTTAGAATAGAAATGAAAAGCAGAGCTGAAGGCATTAAATAAATTGTCTATGTCAAAAGTAGTTATAGCTAATGCTTACAATGTACATATTATGATATTGTTATCATCCCTACTTTACTGGTGGGGGACAGAAAGGATAACTTAGTTTCTTTAGGTCAAATTGCACTTATATAATAGAGCCTGGGTTCCAATCAAAGGAACATGGCTTCAGATAACTTAGAATCTTCTCTGGAGTAGTATGTCAAAATTTAAGAACTAGATAAGATAAAGAACTTATATAAAACACTCTTTACTCACCATGATTCCATTTTAATAGAACTGTTCTTATTTCTGTCTAAAATCCCAAATTTTAATCAATGTTCCTATTACTTCCAAATCTAAGAATTTTAGTGCCACCTTTTGACCCTTTTATTTTCCCTTTTGTCAGGCCTTACTCTTGGCTTCTCATGTAGGTTTTATCCTTTGTTAATTTTCCAGCTGGAATTTCTACTACTGTTTGCCTTACCAGTTCAACCTTCCTTGTCCCCATCCACTTGCTCTGCTCACTAAGCTTCAGTTCTTCACTTCACTTCTTTTAATTATTGATCTATCAAAATCTCCTAACATCTGTTAGATGTGGGCATGATGTGAGTGTGTGTGTAATATAGATAGATGATAGATAGATATAGATTAGATATAGATATAGATATACTGTAGATATTGATATATGGAGATATATAGATGTAGATAGATATAATAAACAACTAAACATGAACTTGATACCTATTATTCAGTGCATGTGTTCATGTTTAGCCAGGATAGGAATGTATTAAGTCAAATGAGTGTGTAATTGAACATTTGTGACTGGTTAAACTGTGGAGACATATCTAGGAAGGATATTGTAAAAATTTTGCAGGCTAGAAGAAACTATGGAAAGCCACTATCAACTTCCTAGCTTACTAAGACACTCATAGAAAAACATTGAATTTTCCATGTACCTTTTAAGATATGTTTTTATTGATTTCAGAGAGGGAGGGAAAGGGAGCCAGAGCTAGAAACATCAATAATGAGAGAGAATCATTGTTTGACTGCCTCTTGCATGGCCCCCACTGGGGATTGAGTCCACAACCTGGGCATGTGCCCTCATCGGAAATGGAACCATGACCTCTTAGGTCATAGGTTGAAGCTCAACCCCAGAGCCATGCCTACCAGGCTGTAAATTTTATTTGTACTGTATTCCATGGCTTGAAACTCAAACCACATTTTCCTCAAGAAGCTATATTTCAAGTCATGGCTTCTATCTTGGTATAAAGCCCATGTAAGAATATTATACTCCAAAATTGACTAAAATAAAAAGTAACATTCCAATGTAAATATAGTAATCTAGCTACCCACTTAGGAGATCTGGACTATCACAGGAGGGAGCCCTCTTGCTGTAACATCCATGGTGGACTGTGTGTCCACGAAGAGGCCGATATTCCTGTGGACCAGTAATTTGGTAGCTGTCCTTTCCTTTGGTCTTTCTCCCTTCCCAATCTCAGCTTCAGAGGCCTGAGTTGATTGTAGGCCAACAGTTTATCATACATTATTATCATCGGTTGACCAAAAATTCCCGCTTGTTTATTTTACCGCTATGTCTAGGCTAGCCCATTGTATTTGCATGGTTATGAAAAGAGTGTAAGTGGAGGCCAGCGACTCAGTCTCACTGCTTCCTGAACTTCAAGGGGTTTCAAGCATATGCATGTGAATAGACCAGGCCACACATCCCTATTCCATCCTCCTCCATAGACTATCTACCTTCATGGACCACCACCTTCTTGGGCCTTCGGATGCCACACTGCAAAGCTCTTTCCCTGAACAAACGTCAGCCAGGCCCCTCCAAGACCTAGTCTCATCTAAGCTTTGACCATGGGCTTCAAATCTATCCTTGTTGGACTTGCATCATGCAGTTTTGTAAGAATCCTGTCAAGTTGGTTTAGCCAGAATCCCCAGCCTCAATATCTGATCACCCTTAATATGTGATAAATTCCTCATTCTCCATCATCCCCTAATAATATCTGATTACCCTAGCTTGACTTCAGGAAGAATCCTGTCCAGTTGGTCTAGCCAGAATCTGCTGTTCTCACTGATGTTTCCTCTTAGTAATTTTCCATCTACTGACTCCCACCATTCAGAATTGATCCAAGTTATTATTATTTTGAAAATTTCTATAGAGGCTGTTCTTAACTTCAGATATATATGCCTGGAAATTCACTGTTACTAATTCCTTACAGATATCAATATGTCCCCACCAATAACAAGATTTGAACACACTTTTATTTTCCTTTGATCCCCATCACCCCTCATACCATGATATTGATTTTGAGAGGGATGAACTGGAACCTTAGCCAATTTGCCATCTTGTTAAGAGATGCCACCAACCACTTCTCCATGTTAGTTACTCTTTTGATGAGAAAGTGGAAAATAAAGAAGAGTTAACTAAATATGTATAGCGTACGGTTCCTTCTTAGATTTCCCTTGTAGATCTTTATCATATAGATCTCAAACAACTCTCTACATATTTGAAAATAATCAGTTTTATATTTGTGTTGATTAGATTATTTATACACTTGATAGGTGAAATTCTGTTATATAAATGGACTATGAATAGTTTTATTGAATATTAAGTATCTGAAAGAGGATTGTAGCTTCTTGCTTTGGTTTTATGTAGTGACAAAGAGAACAAATAGTTTCAAGCTTTGCTATGGTTAGGAATGTTTGTTTTTCTGGAGCAAAACATTGAAGAGCTGATTTCTGCTTATCAAATTACACACATTATCTTTGGTTCAAATTAAATTAAAAATTCTCATGTGTATGTATTTCACTTTTTAAAATATGTAATGCATCTTAAATGATGCATTTTAATTGTTCTAACTCAGTGACAGAACTTTACTTTGCTATTTAATTGTTAAGATGTATAGATGTAAAAAGTAAAATAAAAGGTGTAGATGTAAACAATATTTAATTAAACTATATTTTTGAAATAATAAATAGGGTGAAAAATGTATCAAGAAACTTGTTATAACTTGGTTTGTTCTTATTTAGCACTGGACTTTAAAGTTCTAGATAGACTGTATTTCCAAGATGATTCCTTTTAAGACTTATGTCTGTACACTTTAAATTGAATAGGGGAATATTATAAGAAAATTTTTTTTCTTTTTTTTATTGTCTAAAGTTTTACATAAGTCTCCTTTTCCCCCAATTGATACCCCCTCCCATTCTCACCTCAGGCAAGTCCCCACCGCCCCAGTGTCTGTGTCCATTAGTTAATGCTAATATGCATGCTCTCTAACCCTCACCCGCGGAAATTTTTGGCTGCTCTCTAACCCCCCCAAAAAAATGTTTAAAAAAATTAAAACATTATTAACCAAAGCATATCTGTCAGAGAAATCTCTAATTCTGACTGTGCTATGAATTTAAATCCTTAAAATTTTCTTTAAAGACCTTTACAAAGTCCTTGTGTTTAAACAAATCACGCACTACAAGCTATATGAATCTTTCTACCAGTTTAAACCATGTAGTTTATGGCACTGTGTCCACCTGAATCAAACAAAATACTCCAAAGACACCAGTTTGTAACTGCTTTGTTTAAAACAGACGAACATTCAAAATAAAAATAGGCCTTCATCAATTTACCAATTTGATTTAAAAAGAAGCACATGAGGTAGGAATTTTAGAAAATGCTTCCATTTGGTGGATTTTTTTTTCTAAAAATAATGAATCATAATAGTTTTGAGGAAAATTCTTTTGTTGTCTGGCTTAACTGTCATTTTTATTTGCTAGAGTTTAGACTAGACATTAAGAATAAACATTTAGTCCTTAAGAAACAGCTTCTGGGGAAGAAATAAGGAAAATCATAATTTTGTAGGCTGTTTCATACTTTAGAGATATCTCATTGAGGTACAAATAAATGAATTATAAAATGCACCAGGATATACACTAATTGGGTTCCATGTTGAGCACCCAGTTCTGCTTACATTCACTGCCTTCCCTAGTGCATTGCTCCTGTCATCTGTGCCAGTGACCAGACCATGATTCCAGCTTTCATTTCTCTTGAGCACCAAACCCATGTGCTAGACTGCCTACCATAGAGTCCTCACATCATCTCAAACTCCCACTATTCAATGCTGAAACAATGATCTCCCCATCCTAATCTTTTTTCCCTTTTATACTTTTTTTTAATTGTCATCACTCCATTGTAAAACATGGAAGTCAAGGGTCATTTGTCACTTCATGTTTCTTTCTCATATGCAAATTTGATGAAAACCACATTATCATTTCCCTGCTTAAAAATACCAAAATGTCTCCTCATTGACATGATTAAATCTCTATCTATTCCGAATCATAAATTTATGATGTAGAATCCTAATATTGAGACCCTGGCCTCCTTGTCCACTTGGTATAGTTTCACGCATGAATAAGGTATGACAATTCTCACTCTTAACTTTGCCGGTGGCCACTGAAACTTAACACTACTTCCAAATGTCCATAAAGACTAACTATAATACAAACCACCACAGAAGATTTTGATTTTTTTATTTGTTTTTCAATAGTAAAAATGGTCTGTAGGAACAGGCTACAATTATAATACAATTCAATAATTAGAGATAATTACCCAAGAGTAATGTGTTTCGATGTAGTAAGAACTTAGTAGGACATGGGCCATTAAACAACTTTTTCCCCTAATTCCAAGTAACATTCCATCTGGTATATTAGTTTATTTTCTTCTTATCCAGGTTTATGTACTTTAATATTGTCTGAAGGTACCCCCTTATATTCCTACAAAATAAACTAGCCTTTCACTAATAGAACCCAATAAAACTTAAAATTTACAAAAAGCAAAATTTTGGGCTAAATTTTGGCTCACATAAAAAAAATCCATAGTAAATTAAAAGAGTGAATTAAGCTAATAGAAAACCTATCCTATAAAAAATAATAATTTGTGGGATCATTTAAAGGCATTTTACTAGATATTCATATAATTATCTTCCCTCTTCAGATTTCCTAAAGAGCATATATTGGTTTATAAATTTGATATGTGAGCCAGAAAGAAATCTATATTTTATTATTACTTTTAATAAAATCAGCTGCCTCTTGCACACTCCTACTAGGGATGTGCCCGCAACCAAGGTACATGCCCTTGACTGGAATCGAACCTGGGACCCTTCAGACCTCAGGCCAACACTCTATTCACTGAACCAAACCAGTTTCAGCAAGAAATATATATATTTTAAATAGCAAACTGGAACAATTTTTAGTCCAAGAAAGGCCAACTCAGCTGTTTAGATTCTTTTGGCATATTAAGCACATCTTCTAATTGCTTTAGGCATTTTCATAACTATAAGGTGTTGCTTTGAAAACTAGGATCCCTGAGACCAAACAAGAACCTAGCTGTCATATCTTAGAAATAATACGGGTACCCAAGAAAGTCCATAATGTAAGACTAACAGGAACTAGAAGACTGCATCTATTATGATGGCTGAATAAGTAATATTTCTATTTGGTAATCTTTTCTTTCTTTTTCTTTCTGTCCCTTTCTCATTTACTACTAAGTAATTTCTTTTTTATTTTTATTTTTATTGAGATTTATATCCTTAATATACTTTTTTAATTTTGAAATAATCAAGTCCAAAGAATTATGTTGAGCCCAGCTGGTGTGGCTCAAGGGTTGAGAGTTGACTTATGAACCAGGAAGTAATGGTTTGATTCCCTATCAGGGTACATGCCTGAGTCTCATGCTCCACCCCCAGTGGGGGGCGAGGGGCTCAAGAGGCAGCTGATCAATGATTCTCTCTCACCATTGATGTTTCTATCTTTCCCTTCCTCTTTGAAATCAATGAAATTATATATTTTTAAAAGTAGTTACTTATGGTAATAATGTTCATCTCAGCCTGCCAAAGTCTAAATTTAAATCACAGTAAAGCTTAATTGGATAGAGCACTTATTCTTTTATTTATTTTTTTCAAAAGGGAAATTATTTGTAAAGTTATAGTATAAAATATATCTACTAATAATTGTCAGGAAATATTTCTTTGGTATTTGATTTAGTGCAATTTTATGGATAAAATTTGGAGTATTTTCAGGGGTGTGAAAATAAAATTTGCACACACATCAACATTCTGTTTATCACCACAGAATACTAATGTTTATGTTTTATTATAATACAACCAAAATATACATTTAACAAATCTTAATTACTTTAGATTACAAGACTACAATTCTCTCAAAATAGCAAAATTATAAATTCAAAATTGATTGCTAAGCACTTACAATACCAGAATTAAATTATACAATAAACTGATAGATTCTTGCCCTTTTCCCAAGAAAGCATCTATTTAAAACTTACCATAAATACTTTAATACTACAAAATATTTAAATGAGAGATATAAGTCATGTACATGTTCCTGCCTGTGTACTGTCAATGTGTAGCAGCTTGGAATTTTAGATATTTTTCAACTTCACATATAAGCTAATTTATTTAACTATTGTGGTCATCTGTTGGAAAAATACTATATCTTTCTATAAAAACATTTCAAATATCTCCCTTTTTTCTAAACTACCCATTTCCAGTAAGGTGAATTAATCCCAACATACTGTCTAAGAGAAATGTAACATTCTCAATGAAAGCTATTTCAGTTTTTAATTCCATTTACATTAATGATATCTGTAAAATGTGTGTGTGTGTGTGTGTGTGTATTTAAAGTATCAGTATTAAATGAATGTTTTTCTTCAGTTTAATATTTAGTGGACATCTAGATATTAAATTATCCTTAAAATTTTAATTTTAATAATGTTGAAAAGGAGACACTGCCCACTGTAAACTAATGTTTTCAGTTTAGACTGTACAATCCCAGCAGGAACAAAACAATAGCATATGAAGCACCTAAATATAGACCAAAGGCAAAATTCAAGAATAAGATGATTTTGCAGACATATTTTAAGTAAGCACTATTTAGTGAATAGATGATATTTTGTGTCAATAATAGTTCTACTCCTGTGTGGCTTTTGCATATTTCTAAATTTCTCTGTGACTATTTTTTTCTTCTCTTAATTTAGTTTGTTTTAAAAAATGTTTAAGAATGTGAATGTAATATTTAGAGTTCTTTGAGGAAGGGGGGTTCTATATAAATTACTCAATAATCCATTTTTTTGTAAGACAAAAAAATGTTTAAATTCTTAATAAACTGAATGTAAATGAATGTAGACAGGCAGGATTCCATGTAGCAGCATAAATAGCCAGAATGAGATGCAGGTGAGAAAAGGCAAATCAAAGACATATGTATTCAAAACAGGGGAGAAAAATATGAATCTAAGAATAAACAGACGATTTAAGACTTCTCATGAAGAGCTTATTTTTAAGCAAATGTATTTGACAATATTAACTATAATTTTATTTTTCATTATTTCAAAGAGAATTTGGTAAAAACTTCAATGGTGAGGAAATATATATAATGTGTCTTGTCTTACATTTAATATATTCACACTGTTCCTCAAATGTTCTAGGCAATTAAAAGGTTAAAAAATTAAATGTAGCTTAGATGTCCTCTATCTTTATAAATACACATAAGTCTTTGTCCATATGTTTTTATTATATGATATTTTATTTTACTGATAATATTTCAAATGTATTTTAAGATTTTATCATAAATTAATGTTTAGATCCAAAGTAGCCAGAATATTGGCTGTAAATCAAAATAGGTTTTCAAAATTTTGTCTGAATAACTATGATAAGAAAGAAGTAATTAAAAAATGGCTTAGACATTCATATTTGGATGAAAACCAAATTTATTTTTGCAAGTCAATCTTAACATTTGAGCTTCATCTAGTTTTCTCAAAGCCATCCATAATTTGATCATTACTGTCTAACATAAAAATACGTGGAAATCTTTAAAAAATAAAACATACTCCCACTTATGTGCTTGGAGCTCACTATGAATTCCTGAAACATTTTAGCCTAGCAAATCAATAGTTACAAACACTCTTGTTATGGCATTTATTAGCACTCTGATCCTACTACAACTATTCTTATGCATTAATTTTTAAGAGTGACTTGTTCTGGTTTACTGTTTTTAAAACCTAGGAAAAACTTAAGTTTTAAATCCTTGAGTTTTTCTTATACAGACACATCTATAAATATTTGAGTTTCATATCAAAAGGGGTACTTCACCTCATACATCAGAGTGACTACTTTGAAAGGTAAGTGATGCAAATTAAATGAATGTAAGATAGAATGCTTTGAACATAAAGCCAGTCACAGACATGATACTGAACATGGTAATAAGTTGCCCGCTAATCATACGGGTTCCCACAGGCTTTTCTTTCAAGACACACAGAATGCATGAGAAACTAGCAATGTCTGCTATTTAGTTTTCTGAAAGGCTGCCTTCCATTTGAGGAAGTGACTAATTTTTCATTTCACACTAAAAAGGGCGTGAAAAGGCAAAACAGAAGAAGGCTAAGGGTTTTGTGTTGGAGAAAGAAAGGTGAGTCCTGCGTAAATGGGCAGAAAACATACCATGCAGGTTCAGAGGTAAAGTCAAACTGGCAACATTTGAAAGTGCTAACAAAATACAAAGAATGTTTATGTTGTAAGTTTGTGTTCTTTACATGCTGTAGGCTTATTTATTATTAAATTACTAAAACAATGCTACTTGAAATACAGCATATAATCTCAGAAATGCAAAAAGATTTGTGAAAAAAAAATGTCAAAGAGTTACTTAACCCTTTCCGTTGTCAAAAAGTTTGCGTTTGTTGTTACTTAACATATCTCCCCACTCCCCACCACTCTTGTCTACCTATGTATGTATACATTGTGTGTGTTTTTTTGTTCACTCAAATAGAGTCCTACAATCCAATATTCAAGAGACTAAAGGCAGTAAATGAAAATAATTTATAGGTTATGATGAATTTTTAGAAAAAGTACTGAAATCCCCTTGGTTGTAAATAAATTTGTGCTCATTCTTTCCATGATCTTTTAGAAAATTTACTTTTCCTCGGCCTTTTGCTAGCAGACTTTTATATATATATATATATATATATATATATATATATATATATAATCTAGAATTTTTTAGCAGATGTATTATAAATTGGCAGGTACTTATACTCTGGTGAATAAAACTACATTACATTTCACCCACTTTATTTGTGACCGTTCTTCCTTTTTATGGGGCTATGAGTTTAACCGAAAGCCAGAATTTATAGCTGTCTTTCCTTCTGTCTCTTAACAAATCCCATCTGCATGCCTTCCCATTAGGATGCAGTGTATACATCATGATGTTTCCCTTATTTTATTTAAATGTTTTTCCCATATCTTACTTAAATATTTATTAAGCATTCTGTCCCTGTTAAGCTCAGCATTTAATCTAAAAACACGTAACTGAGCACCAACATCTCTCTATGAGCCTGTTTCTTCTGGTCAGTAATAAGGAATCCTGGAGGAACACTTATAACCTTCAGTAAATCAAGGCTGTAGTACACTAAATAATCCCTGTGGTCTGATAAAACGAATGCATCTCTCCAAATTCTTAAACCATGCACCAGGAGTGAGTGGCTCCTTGGGAAAGTTCCTGTTGCTCTCTGAGTGGCCTGAAAGTGTGTCTTCCCTCCACTTCTCCCCGGAAAGTAGCCAGCTCTGGAGTGGAATGGCCTATCTGTTCCTAAGAACATAAAGCACAACAGCATGATCAGCCCCATGCTGAATGGCCACGCAAGGGAAACGAAGCACCTTAGTACCTAATCAAATGCAATGCTTGCTCAGCCCACTTATTTACATGACATCATAAATCAAAAAGGTCAGAACACAAACCATTTACAAATGCAAAGTCCCTGTTTTGCAGATAACTCGGGCACATGGCAGGCACAAGTTTAGTTCCTGGAAAACTGGGTCAGAGGCCTTAGTTGCCCTTCGTTGGCCATATTCACCACACATCGTCCCAGATTGTTTTTCTCGTGCCTTCACAAAACACCATGGGAACCTCATCGGAGTTAGTATTAAGGATGTACAAACAGGGAACAGTATTTTTTGCAGCTAAAGAACTCTTTTCTTTAAATTAAATGGGAAGCTACGTGGCCACCGCTCTGGGAAGCTCGCCTCCGTGATGTCTCCGGTTCCGTTTCTTCTTCATCTCCTGCATGTGCTTCCACTTCGGGGCGCCCTTGCTGCGCTGCCGCCGCTTCTCTCGGTGCCACATCTGCTCGCAGTACTGGTCCAGGCTGAAGTTGGGGCTGCTAAGGATTTGGATGTAGTCTTTGTATCTCAACCGTGACTCGGCCAACAGATCCTTGACCTGCCCCTCCTCGTGCTCTGGCCTCTGGCTGTTTTCCATCTGTTCGTTCTCAATGACATTCAGAGTCAGCTTCACGATGGTGTGGATAAACGTGTGCTCCTGTGCTTTGCAGTAATACATCCCAGAGTCCTTCTTCTGCAGACTTCGAATCAGTAGCCCGTAGTCTGTTTTGATGATCCTTTCATCGGGTTTCAGCTGCAGGATTGGGGAAAAAAAAAAATGTAGGTAATAAATGAAAACCAGAGAGGCTGTGAGCAAATGAAAACAGGCTACATAGTTTTACTTAGATGAACCTAAGATATACTTCCTGTCTCTCTGTCATCAAGCATAATATTGTCAGCTATAGCCCAAGAGAGTGAAAAAAAAAAAAAAAAAAAAACTTCAACTGAGGTCATAGCCCCCAAAAATGCATGTTTGCCTCTCACGATGCCTAACTGAACCTTTGGAATATGGTTATTTTTCCTCCCAGTCTATGGATAGGAGTGAGAAGCTGTAAAAAAGGAATGAAGTAAAACTAGAAACTATCAACTGACACAGAGATTTCAGATGCCTATCGGTGTTCTAAGAATTGCAGAGCTAGAATGTGACATAGACAGTCGTGTGTAGAAACATATCAGTAGCTTTAGTGCATGCTACCACCTTTAATGTAGAAAGAACAATGATTTCAAAAGGCATTTACTCTGTTTTCTAGATATCACCAAATAAATGATCTGAATAGCATATGGAAACTGTACGTGGTGACTTGTTAAAAGTCAGTGGAAAGGCATGGATACAGCCTTTTGAATGTTAGAGCTAACCATTAAGCAGAACCATATCCAGAAGGATAGCAACATTTAAAGCTGAATTTTACTCTGGATTGAATTTTGATACTTTGTGTATCTATGACACCTTAGACGATGTCGTTTGTGGAAATATTTGCCATACCTCCATATACTATAACATGGTAATGCGATTTCAAGTATGAGAATGCTCAATTGAACAAAAAGAACCTCCCTGAAATGCAATGCTCTTTACCCTTTGAAGCGATACTACTGAAAGGCAATTCAAACAGTTAAGCTTGCCTGGCCCACAATCTGGTGTGAATAGCGAACCTATCTTCACTAAAACTAAAGGCATGTTTACCGACACAAGAGCCCTTTTTAATGTGGAGACCGTGGAAGTGGCCCGGCATCAAGCAGAATCACAACAACAACAAAGAAGTCTGGAAGACTTCCAGGTTACACATCTGCCCCTGTATTGTAGGCTTTCAGATGACGGGAATCAAGGAGGCATAAAGACGACTAAATTAAATTTATTCACAGTGGGTGGACTTCGCTCTGCATCTTTATGTGAAAAATATGTAGGAAAAATCCTTCAATTCTGGAAATATGAGAAAAGGAAAAGAAACATCTCTGGCTACTAGCCCAGTCAACTAACAAGTATATGGCCAACCACCCTCTGTGCCAGGGAAGTGCAGCTGGTGGGGTACCACACGAGGCCACAGGCAGGTCACAGAGCAGATCCCTGGTTAATGAGGCTGAATGGTCTCCAGCCCTGCCTTCGCTCTACACTGAAGCCACCCCATTAGGGTTTTGTGTGTTTGTTTCCCTTACTTTGCCCATTTGGTGAGCTGGGTGTGTAGCCTTTTTTCTAAGGAAAGCATTCTGAAGGACCGGAAATTTTTTTTAATGCTATTGTAACACAAACTAATCTTGAATTCACTTCCATCCTCAGTAACCATAGGAGTCTTGTGCCCTAAAATAAATTGAATTGGTAGGGTTCTACAAACTCAGGCTGAAACAGAAACATCAATCTCAAGTTTAACATACTGGTTATACTAGTACATATATATTTTTTTATTTTTAAATAATTTTACTGTAGAAATGCTTTTTTTAAAAATTTAAATACACCTTAGAATACAAACACTGACTCCATAAGCCTAGGTTCTGGTCCCTATCTGCTAGGCTTCTGATGATAACTCATTTATCTTCCTTCCTTGGTCTCTCATTTATCAAGTTAGTGACATAGCATATAGTGGTGTGTGTGTGTGTGTGTGTGTGTGTGTGTGTGTGTGTGTGTGTATGTGTGTGTGTGTTTTGGGGTGGGTTAAAAGTAAAGCTCTTTGAAGATTAAAGTATGAAATATTATTAGCAATATAACATGTTGGAGAAGTGATGTTCTGAAACCTTTATTTCTGTAATTTTTTTAATTGAAAATGACCTGTGGTTATTATCATGACAATCAAAGCAGGTAACTTTCTTTCCAGTTCAGCTCTAGATTTCTTTTCATAATTGGTATTCTTCCTAATGTTTAAACTGTTTAATGTGGTTTTAAAGATTGTCACAGCTGCAACTCACTACTTTTTATTGTTCTCTTTAATATCCTGACAGGAAGAAATTACCACTTTGATTTCACACAAAATATGCAACACTTTGTCATTGTTTTTGCTGTTCTCTGTTTGCATCCTGTTTACATAGTTGTGCTCTAAAGTCTAGCTGCCTTCTCTCCTTTCCACACTGCATCTGCCTCCACAGGACTCAGAGTTTCTTAGACCCCTGGCATTTCATTACTCCATTGTGATCCTTCTTTGCCTTTTCTTGCTTCTGTGAAATGTTTAGCTTTACTTTGGTTTTTAACCTACAGATACAAACTTATTTAATAAGCCCTAGCTGGTTTGGCTCAGTGGCTAGAGCATCAGCCTGAAGATTGAACGGTCCCAGGTTTGATTCCAGTCAAGGGCATACGCCCAGGTTGCGGGATCAATCCCCAGTAAGGTGTAGGCAAGAGGCAATCAATGATTCTCTCTCATCATTGATATTTCTGTCTCTCTTTCCTTCTCCCTTCCTCTCTGAAGTCAATAAAAATATATTAAAAATAAGTTTTAGGCCGAGACTGGTTTGGCTCAGTGGATAGAGCGTCGGACTGCGGACTGAAGGGTCCCGGGTTCGATTCTGGCAAGGGCATGTACCTTGGCTGCGGGCACATCCCCAGTAGGGGGCGTGCAAGAGGCAGCTGATCGATGTCTCTCTCATCGATGTTTCTGTCTTTCTATCCCTCTCCCTTCTGCTCTGTAAAAAATCAATAAAATATATTTTAAAAAAAAATAAGTTTTAGGTTTCCTGGATTTATCTAATGTCTATTAGACTGTGTAAGTGATTTTTTTCTAAAATTCCAGAAATATGAAGTGGTATCTCTAACAAAATATATTTTGAATGCCATTTTTCATAGGACTTTCATAATCCAGAGATAGAAATCTGTGACCCAGAAATTAAGTGGCTGATTAACATTTGCCTACTTTGCATTCTCAGTCACTGTAATGCTTTCATTCCATGCTGGAACAGGGTGCTTTATGCAGACTGTGTCTCGACAGTGAACTGTCAGCACAGTCAATTTAGAAGATTCAGCTCCTCTACAAAGAGATAATGTAATCTCCGGCCACTAATTTAAACTCATGGAATTTTCTCCACTCTAAAGTGATAAGTAAAAACTGCTCAGCCTTACAAATCAAAACCATGCTTGAGCTGGGGTTGACTGTCCATTTGTCTAATGTGAACAATGATAATATATTTGGCATTATTAAATGTAGATCTTCAATAAAGGGCAATTCATTTAAAATGCGAGGAGTCACATGGAAAGAGAAAAAGGACATTTAGGTACTAAGCAGCAGATAAAGGTCAGGGACTTTGTTGTCTGGTAATAGCAGCCTAATGGCAATTCCTTTGCAGATAATTCACCTGTCATTCCTTTCATAGCTAAAGCATCGCACACGTCCTACATGTGACTGGGGTTGCAGGAATATCTCCCTTCTTCAACAAACAGAAGAAAGACATTTAAAAATACTGCTGAGGCAACTGACTCATCATTTAAAAGAAAAAAAAATTAAATGTGTACATACTTAACCCTAGATTTATTTAATATGTTTGAGTAAATGTAAATATAAAATGTGAATTGTAATTTTAAAAATAAAATCATAAAATAATTACAAAATATGTATTTTCCGTTTCATCAAACAAGGAGTCTTTAAACATAAGTGAGAAACATATAGCTATAAACTAAGTGATTTATATGTGAGAAATATAAATTATAAATCTTTTTTATGTTAGAAACACAAAAACTTTCAGCAATAACATAGTAAAAAGTTATTTCTAATATGCATAATATTAAAATGTTAATATCTAACATATATAAATGGCTGGATGAAATAATTTTAAAATAAATATACTGATGTAATCCAAGCAATTTACCAGCTACAACTAAAGCTAGTAGCCAAGAAACATGAGAAGGTAATTAACATCCAGTAATATTCAAAGAAATAGACACTAACACAATATAATATTTTCTCATATCAAAATGATTTTCTTAAATTATAATATAAAATATTGCCTCAGGAGGTCAGAAAAGGCACCAATATGGTGGTTTCAATAGAAAACTGGCAATACACAGTTGTTTATCCCAAGCCATCAAAACAATTGATCTTATTTTTTTAAATCTTATTTATTTTTCTTTTAAGGGTTTGTCTGAAGAAAATAGAAAAGTAGAGATTTAGAGAAAGTTGCTTACTGTTTTTTGAGATAAAATATGAGCTATTTAAGTAAAACATGGAACATTCATGATGACTGTGACATCAGGACAGTGGGTGTATGGGAAGAAAAAATATGGTGTTAAAGTTGAATGACAAGGGAAACTGCTCACAATGTAATGGTTTAGTGGGGGGTGGGGAAATGCTAGAATAGACATCAAAATATAGTATTTGTGCTTATCTATCCTTAGAGGCCTCAAACTTCTTTATATGTTACTATATTTTCAAAACCATTGATATTACCTTTATAATTAAAAGACCAAAATAAAACAAAGACCTACAAAAGGAAAAATGCAAACATTTGAAGATGCCTTATAAAATGTTTTTAAAATCCACAGAAAAAAAGACTACTGCAAATGTCATGAGGTATTGCCTCTTCTATTCCTCAAGATCCCCAAAGTTCAACAGAAGCTTGGGGACTGCCGATTAACTCGCTCATTATAGCATAAACATCATCTGTTTCCAGCACAGCTTTACAAGAAAGTCAGCAGATAACTGACTCATGACCTTCCCAGCAGCACCCAACTGTGAAACAGCTCAGTGAGGAAATGTCCTCCCCTTGGCAGAGAAAAACCTGGTGACAGCCTCTGTGCCACAGGAGATCCTGGTCCCTCCCTCAGGCTTATTTTGAGGGGAGGAAAGATTCCAAACTGTGACCTCCCTGGTAAGGAGCAGAAGGTATCCTGCTGGGGAAAATGTTTCAAACCTAGTGTGGATCTGGCCCCTTTCCTCAGCTCAGGAAGCAGTATGGCAGGACTTGGACCAAGTGTGACTAGCTATTTACAAAGATAAATGAATATACCATTTGAAATATTACAGCTCAGATACTTTTAAGTAAAATTCAATAAATATACTATTTCTGCTCCATTGAAATTCATGGAGCATGGTACTACCATGACTTATGATATACTGTTAAAAAGTAAACTAAAGTAATGCATAACATTTTCGAGAGGATGAAAGATGTGAATGCAAACATGCATAGTCAAATGTAAGTCTATAACTGAAAAAAAATGATCAAACTTTTTTAACTATAAAATTGAAAATACTGATTTGGGACATTTAAAAATAAAATATTGCAATATATCTAATAGAAACTCAGTATCTTAAAACATTCAGATAATATTTTTCATATATACTAGTATATATTGTTAATCCTCACATGAGAATATTTTTTCCATTGATTTTTAGAGAGAGTGGAAGGGAGGGGGAGAGACACAGAGAGAGAAACATCAATGTGAGAGAGACACATCAATTGGTTGCCTACTGCATGGGTCTCCATTGAGCTTGCAATGGAGGTAAGGGCCCTTGACTAGAATCAAACCTGGAACCCTTCAATCTGCAGACTTACACTCTACCCACTGACCCAAACCAGCCAGGACTTCCAATATTTCTTGGATAGAAAGTAAATGCTTTATATGTTGAAATAAAATACATTTCTATGTCAGATAATATTTCAATATATACTAGTAAATTAAGATCTGTAAAATAAACATTTAGTATGTGTAGGCCATAATTTTAGAATTTATGGATGTCAGTAATAATGAAGAATCAACTTTACATATGTAATACCTTAATCAATAAAAAAAAATCAAGTTTTACTGGGTCAATCTGACATAATCAGGATGAAGTCATGGCCTTGGTATCAACATATGGTGTCATTATTTTGATATAACATTTTATTCTTTAAGTTATCGATGAAGAGAATGATTAACTTTTTAATACAGGGTGGTGAAAAAGTAGGTTTACAGTTGTCAGTACAAGAAACAGTTTATTCTTGTATTATTATTTATTAATCATTGATTATTTTCCATATGAACAACTGTAAACCTACTTTTGCTCCATCCTGTATAATGGGGGAACATATCTTTGAACCATTTCTTATGATAAAATTTGATTCTCCTACCCCAAGGTTTCTTAATTCAGCACTGAAATTGAGGCCAGCTAATTCTTCATTGTGAGAGATTGTGCCTTGTGGGCTACTCAGCACAGTCCCCAACCTCTGATCTCTACCCACTAGTACCCTCCATCCCTCCCACCCAGATTGTGACCACCAAAATGTTGCCTAATGTGAGCACTCCGAGAGCAAAGTTCCCTGCAGCAGACAAACACTGTAATATTTAGTTGATTATATATACTATTTTAAATGTCTATAGACTTATCAAGGAGGCTGGTATTTCAGAGAACATTTGGTCACCTCCTTATATGACCGAGAAATGGAGTATTCGAGAAGTTACAACCTGCTCATAAATGCTCAGCAGTCAAGCTGAACACATGACCAGTGCTATTTCCTGGTTTACACATCCTCCCTGCGAGTATCTGCAATTTTATATGCGTACTTGACACTTGTGAGTAATCCTTTGCTTTGAAATTCACATTCTTGTATGTATTTTCTCGTTTTTATTTTCACAATAACTTTTGGATTTATTTTGTTATAAAATTCTAGCCCATTGGGGCTCACTGATATGACCAAAGGAATTCTGAATCCTGCGCTCATTCTTTTATTTATTACAGTGTCTTAGTTTTAATATTGGGAATTTTAGAACTGCAGAGTGAGTGTCATCAGTTTTCTTTTAGGTACTGAAAGTATTCTGCCGATTGACCTTTGTTTCATGACATTTGAAAAATATTAATATAGGATTTCTCAGACTACCCAACTCATCCCCTTAAATTGACATCTTTGGACTTCATAAAATCTTGTGATATATTTCAATCACACATATGTGTTAGAGTGACTGAACCAGAAAAAAATTCAAAAGATGAACAGAACATCCATATTACTTTTCCCTCTGTTGATTTAATTTTAATACAGGAGAGTGAAAATGTACATATGTCCAGATACTTTATTTATCCAACTATTCATAAGATATACATACATATATATATGTATGTATACATACATATATATATAATTTCTTTTTATACATACTTGACGTGTGATTTTATGATCTAAACTGAACACAATTTGAGCTAAAATTTAGTCCTTGTGCTACAGTGAGGAGGAATATTGTGTTCTTGGTCAGGGAATTGTTCTAAAATATAGACATTCTATGAGAAATACATTTTTAAATACACAAATTTCTATTTAAACATTCAATTTTCTGTTAAATATATTTTATTAATATTTTTATTAAATTGGGCTATTCTTATCTCAAAGGTGTTATAGCTTTTGGTGTTAATGGGTATAAGCTGTTATTTTCCTTTTTATCAAATAGCAATGAGAGCACCATGTGGCACTAGAAGTTGAACATCTCTCACAAACAAAACCCGATTTAAATTTTATACTATTTTCCTCAAGGTGAGCTTTTTTGATGGCAATGACTTACCTCCTCTCGGTGTTCCTCTCCTGCCCGCTGGATATACCACTTAATAGATGCTTGTTGGGATTTAGGTATACATTCCAGAAAAGTTGAATTAAATTCAATGCCAAAAATCACCTTTTCATCAGCAGCTTCGTGAGTAATGCCTGGAAAGCAAACATGGAATAGGAGATTAACCTTGACCTGATTTTAAAAGCAATGGGAAAATAGACTAATTTAGAACAGATGCCATGAGGGAAAGATTCATACATGTTATTAAAGAGAAAGGAAAATCATGTTATAATATTATTACCTAAAAGTCAAATAATATCTAACAGATTGATTTTTAAAACTCTATCTCTTCCTTGCAATTTTCACTCTTTCATCAATATATTAACTAGTTGCAATTGACATTTTAAAATAAGAATTCACCAGGTCTAACTCTAAACATTGACTATCTTTCTCTGAGCTGACATGAATAAATTATTAATATCTTTTAATGCTTTAACACCTTTTAATTTGTATAAAATATAACCAATTTTGAAGATAGTTATGAAAGAGCCATTTATTTTACCTTTAAAGAGAACTTCTATCATAAATTGGTCCACAAAGCTGACCATATAACATTAAGATATTTTGATGTTAGAAAAGTAAGTACAGTGGTCTATACTTGATGCAATTCTATAATGATAATAAGCTAGAGGTTCCCATACTCAGAATGGGACCTTATCTATATTACTTACCACAATATAGGCAGGGGTAAAGGTAGGTTTCCAGTTAGTGAGTACAGGAGACAGAGTTTATTCTTGTATTATTGTGTATTAAGTACTGTATTATCTTCCAACTGTATACCTACTTTGCCCCAGTCTGTATATTATTTTATTCAAAGAAGGATGCTTTAGCCCAGCATGCATTTGCTATAAGATAGTTAATGGGATGCTAAAGGAGCAGTGTGTCAGACACCTTATTCTGAAAATCAACCACACCATCTGAAATACGTTCCATCCTGAGTCGCCAAAGGCTGTGTCCCATGTGTGATCTAAGATCTGCAGCTCAGGTTTGATCAAATAAAAAATGACGGCTGCTCAGCCTGGCCCAAACATGCACTTTTTCATCATCTGTTCAGATGTCTCAATTCTGCAGATGGGCCTACTTAGCATTTTAGGCATAAACTAGAGTAAGGTTTACAGGACCTAAGAGAATCCTACATCTATGCACAAAATTATCAGCAAATACCATGAATGTACATACACCCATTGGTCAGGCTTCATTTCAAGAAACCTCTTTTGAAATTATTCGTGTTTTAACAGTCATGGTTAAGTGAAGCCTGCTGACACCATTATTATCTGTGTGTCTATAATCTAACCTTCAAAATGTGTGGATTCCATTTGGAATCTGTAATCTATCCACTATCTCTGCCAATTGAACATATTATAACTACAGTTTTCACAGATAATAAATTCCTAAAGCACATAAAGATCAATCACCAGTGCTGATCTGGACGAGCAAGACATGCATCATTTCACAGTAACAGATACCGTTTTCCTGAGCAAAGGGAGGAATTGAGGAACAAAGCAGGTTGATTATTAGGTAATGAGCAAGGGCTCAAAAGGAACTCAATTAGACTGATTCAACCAAAGAATTGTCTTTTAATAAAAGACAATTTAGAAAAATCAACTAATAAAGTAAAATAGTGAGCAGACTGTATGAAATCCTTTTTCAAATCAGTAAGAACAGCGACTCTTGGTCACAAAGTTGTAATTTGACTGGAAATAATAATACAAGAAAAAATAACTGGCTGCTTTTGACCCAAGCAGTTGGGTGAACAGTGGTGCTATTTATTAATATAAGAAATTCTGTCAGAGAAGATAAGAATTCTTTCACAGATATAATTTCAGATGATTTTAGGCATCTAAGAAGGGTTCTTGAGCAGGCATATGAGCTTACAAGCCTGGCATACAGAGAAAATTCAGAACTAGATTGTGAATTTGTGAGTATGGTAATATTGACATTGAAGGTACTAGGGAGTGAATAGGAAGAGATTGAATATTCAGGTGGTGGGTTGAAAAAGAAAGCTAAGAACACTCAGAAGATGCCCTGACCAGTGTGGCTCAGTTGGTTGGGTGTCACCCCGTGCACCATAAGGTTGCTGGTTTAATTCCCAGTCAGGGTACATACCAGGGTTGCAGGCTGATGCAAATTACCAATGGTTTAAAACCAGCTCACTCAGAATTTCCTAAATAATCAACAATCATTTCTCATGGGGCCATAAGAACCAGAATAGCACTGCATGGAGGTCAAATAACTAAGGTATTTTAAGAAAAGAGTTAGATATTAAGTAAAATTGAAATCTAAACAATTGACCATTGGATTTGGCAAAGTAAAAATTGCTGGTGACCTTGAAAACAGATGGATTGGATCAAGGGATGATGCTGATGATGATGAGAAAAGCCTTTGTGCAGTGGGTTATAGCAAGAGCGGGGTATGGTGAAGTGGAGACAATAACTGTAAGTGCCCTAGGCAGCAATTGTGTTTTATAACTTCATAATATTTATCATCATCTGATAGAACACACATATTATTTTGTTTATTGTCTATTACCTCCCCTAATTAACACTTGAATATAAGTTCCATGAATGCACATATTTTCTTTTTGTATTTTTTAAAATTGAATTTATTGGAGTGACATTGGTTAATAAAATCATATAGGTTTCAAGTGTATAATTCTATAATAGATCATCTGCATATTGCATTGTGTGCAGGTTGTTTTCTTTTTGTTCATTGATATCTTCTTCAATTTATTTAATATTTCCTGATACACCTCAGATGCACACACGGAAAACTGTATACTTATCACCTAGTGATGATTTTCAAAGAAAATATTGGACATGACTGTGAGTCATGTACATATCAGAATGAGAACTCAAAATACAATTCTAGTCCCTAGCTTATTTTTCAGAAGAATGAAATTATGAATTATAAATAATTGTTTTATGTTTAAATTATAGAAACACTGCTGGATTATAAGCAATAGACTATAAAATTTGGGTTGCTTATTCAAGTATAGGGTGTTTACTCACAATGTGATAAAGGGTAGGCAGTTCTTTTCTTCCTCCAGGTGTGTGTGTATGTGTGGTGTGTGTGTGTGTGTGTGTGTGTGTGTGTGTGTGTACATATGCGCATGCCTGAGTATGTGCACTTATATTTCCTATTTGATGGCAGAGCTTGGCAGTGGAAAGTAACTAAAGCTCTAGAATATATAATTTTATAGATTTTTCTCTGTTTGCACACTTATTCAACAAATCACCTCTCTATTCTCCACTCTGTACTTATCATATTTAGATATTCAACTTTCTATGAAATTTCCACTGAACTACACAGCCTCTGGTGATCTCTCTTTTTGCTAAACTCCCTTATCACTAATTGTGTCCTATGACATCTCCCCAAAGAATTATAAGCTCTCTAAGGAGTTTCTTTGTCTCACAAAGTATAACTGAGTTAATTATTTGCACATGCAAATCACAAATAAGTATTTACTGATTGAAGACCTGAATTAATAAGTGAATAGAAATAATGCATAAGCTACATATCACTTCTTTCTAATAAGTGCCTAGCATACCCTGCTATCAGACTTTTCTGGCAGGGTCTCTGAATTTTCTCTAAATGTCCATATGTTTTGGACTATATCCTGTTTTATCTTTAGTAGTAGTTCCCAAACTTTACAAGGATAGATAAGGCAGTAAAAAAGAAAAAAATGTAAAGAAATGTTAAAGGACATATGAAACAATGATATAACAAAGGATTATTAATTTAGGCATATGGACGGGGTGTTGATTTATAAAATCTCCCACTGCTTTCCCAGAATACAAGCATTTCACAAAACGAGATCTTCCTATATAACAGGTATTATAAGTTATGTAATAAAAAGACACACAAAGACTAGGCTTAAAGTTTTAAATGAGAGAAGAGCATATTAAACCTATACTTACTCTCTTCTATGTCCCAGCACTGGGTGATTGGGTCTCCATACTTAACATCTTGGCGTCTAGCTCGCCTATGGAAAAGGGATTTAACTGTTTAGAACTTCAAACAAAATAATTAAAATATAGAAAATTTACAGCTAACACTAATAACAGTGGCAGAAGCAGAACTGTTATCCCACTGCCCAACTTAAATGTAGGTCAATATTCTACTCACTCTAATATTATATCAAACAGTAGTAGTAGTAGTAGTAGTAGTAGTAGTAGAGTCCTAATGGAATGAATCCTATTTGAGCAATGAGATGATCTGAATTTTACTAAACTACTACAGTGTTCTTTTGCTTTAACATTTGACAACAAAATAGGTTGACTATAAATATAATCCATGTTTTATATACATCAAATGGGAGTAATCATACTTACCCTCTTTTAAGTCAGCCATGGGAAAGTATTAAGGCATAAAAAACTTATTGGGTAGGAAAGTACACTCACATACAAAACACCTTATCATATGAAGATTCAGTCTTACATAGATTTGATAAAGCAACAAGTTAAATACTGTGACTTGAAATAGAAGTATAAGCTTGATATGGTGTGAATGGCAAGATGTTATTTGTATCTGCTGACATGTACTTCATGTTTTCTGATAGTAGAGATGATGATGATGATGATGCTAACAATAATAAATAATGGTTTCTTGCATTATTGCACATCTTTTCTTTAAGAGAAAATAGTGACTACTGTATGAAAAAAGAAAAAAAAATTGCTAAAGTCAAACAAGTATTACATAATTACAATATATGTTTGCATTGGCTATTTTATATTGTCACTTCAGAGATCACAGAAGCCACAACAAACCTTTGGCAATATCTAGAGTGTTCCTTAAGGGCAACAATAACCCTGTGCAAGAGTCATCTATTGTATACACTTTTTGGCTCATGTGGACAATGTGCTGATAAGGGGGAACATCACAGTGACATATCTGCCAGTTATAGTATAGTCTTAGGAAGTACAAGAAAACTTATGACAGCATAAGGTACATAGGTCAAGAATGTTTTTAAATCTTGACTTCTTAAGCAACAGGGTCAATTCATCAAACTGAAGATTTATTACCAGCTAATTAGAATTCTTACTTTTTAGCTTGTAGAAAAGAAAAATATTCCCCAAATACATACTGTGCTGAGTATATTCTTGAACAAAATTTATAATAAAATGTTGGTCACTTTCACTTTCAATTTTGTAATAATCCCCATTCACACTTAATTCAGAGATTCCAAGGATTTATAAAAACCTCCTAATTTTAATCAGTATTTGCTATTATACTATATCTTCAATCTGCGATCTGTGAAATTCCCATTTTGACAAATCAGTAACATTTGGAAAGAAAAAGTGCATAGGCAGTAGTGGAATTAACATAGCTCTTCTGTTATCTTATTTTGTTAATAAAACCTAAAGATTAAAAAAAAATCATATACAATTCACTGACTTTTTTTACCTAGAGGAAAATTTACTTTGACAAATATTTTAGAAAATAGTGCTACTACTATATTCCACATTAAAAAAAATTATATCACGACATTTTTAGTCAGCTTCAGTCATACTAATGGGCAGTCAGGGTCTTCCCTTTAATTTCGCTGTTGAAAACAATGCTGAAATGAAGATCTCTGAACATATAACTTTTACATGTGTAGCATGAATCCTTAGCTGGGAATTACTGACTCAAAATAGCATTGTTTTTAAGACACATAAAGCAATGAACTACAAATGGGAAGGCACATTTTGATGTTAAAGTATAGCTGAGTGGAAGAAATTTGTCAAGTTGGTATTATTACTATAAAAGTAAAATTGTACCAAGTCACCGGATATGTTATGGATTGTATTCAACCCACACTTTCACAAACATATATATCTACACGATATGCAAAACAATGAGTACATGCACATTTAGAAATACAAAGGGAAAGAGGGAGGAAGGTAGAAAGAGTAAAGAAATACAGAGATAAAAACCTTTTAATTGTGTTTAACATCAATTAAGGAAAAGAATATAAACAACTTATCAGAATTTTTTAAAATTCCACATTTCAGAATTTCACATTCTACGTCATAATTTAGTATTATGCTAATCTACAAAAGAAAGAATTTTAATATTCTTACTGTAGACCATGTTTTCTATATAACATTTCTCTTTAATTTAAACTATAAGATAAGGTATTTATGTGAAATATTCATTGCATAGAAAGAAAGGTGTCATATGAACTCTACGTGCATCTCACCTTTTTGAAGTGGGTGTATATCGAGAGCATGAAGTTCCATCCCAGGCACAGTAGGGGTCTCTGGCGAGACAACAGTCTGCACAAGCTTTCCCGTAAGTGTCACATCTGTGCAGTGAGAGCTGAACCAATCCATCTCGGGAACCAATGTACAATTGTTGCTGTAAAGCAGGCAAAACAAATGAATTAGCAGCATCTTTCAAAAGAGTCCTAAGAACTTCCCTTTCTTGAATACCACATCACAGATCTAAATCTGTCTCCTAGGGTATCCTGCCCATAATAAACACTTTTACAGATACATAACAAAGAGTAAGATAAGTCAATCACTCCTATATCTGACAGGATGGTGATTGAAGACTGGTTCTAAAATGGACAGCATTTATTGGGCTAGAGTAACCTTGGCAGTAATTGAAGAAGGTTAAAAACCAGCTGCTAGACTGAGGAATTAAGATGTCAAATTCCTTCTCAATGGTCAAAAATATGC
Source organism: Antrozous pallidus (assembly GCA_027563665.1). Lineage (NCBI taxonomy): Eukaryota > Metazoa > Chordata > Mammalia > Chiroptera > Vespertilionidae > Antrozous > Antrozous pallidus. The sequence continues at coordinate 53,119,344 of CM050521.1, forward strand.
TTTGGTAGAGTATATCAAGCACACATACTAGAGGCGACGCTGATGGTCTTCACCTGACACAGTTACTTGTGGAAGAGATGACTAAAAAGAGATTTACTAAAAAGAGATTTAGGAAACTTTCCTGTGGTTTTAACTAACTTTTTCATTTGCTAATGAAGTACATACTGGCCTGTGAAGGAAAATGGGTTTTAAGTGGGAGAAAAAGTATTTGGTATCACTATGAAGAAAATATTAAGGAGACTTGAGGGATACCTTATCACAAATGAAAGTCTGCAGGATACTGAAAAGCCAGCACATTTTGAGAAGAAGTTCTGAAAATAATGCACGGCTCCCTATATGTATTTACTTGAGTGTATGTGGTGGTGGTGAGGGACTGGGGAAGGGTGTGTGTGATACAAGTGAATATAGTCTGTGCTTTCAAGAACTCATGGCCAACTCAAGGGACCATGTGAAACTCTAGGTGAAGAAAAATAATCTGAGAAAATAGATATCAGCACAAATAACATACATGTACTCAACCTACAGAAATCTTTTACCTATTAAACTGTCAGTTGAGATTTCCTGGTGACTAAATACAATGTACATTTTTTAGTATTTGTTTTTCTTCAATTCTCCATAGTGTTTGACACTGAAGACTCGAAACCCTCTTTACTTTCTCTGGTTCTTCCTCTTTATTTCTGCCTGGCTTCTGATTCCTTTGATGATTCATTTCTTAGTTTTAATTGCTGGGTCTCTCTGTTTTCTGTTCTCATTCTTTTACCCTTATTACACAAAGACTAGAGGTATCTTGAAAACAAAAATGTAGACACACTGATTTCCCTAAATCTACATCTTGGCAAGAGGCACCATCTTTAGCTACCCAAGACACAAATCTGTGAGTTGTCTTTAATCATCTTTCTCTCCTTTAACCTGTCACCTTATCTTTTCCATTCTCTCATATAGAACTGTCTAATCCATTTCCTCTTCTCCCTCTTCACGGCCAACTGGCTATCTCAGTTCTTATCATTTCTTTCCTGGATTACTTGTAAGTGTCCTAATATTTCTACTAGCTTCAGCCTTGTTTTCCAACAACCCGCACCTCTAACCCAAAGGTCAATCAATCCATCTTAAGCACTGCCATACTAGACTGGTCTCTTTCCTTCCTTCCTCCCTCCCTCCCTCCCTCCCTCCCTCCCTCCCTCCCTCCCTCCCTCCCTCCCTTCCTTCCCTCCTTCCCTCCTCCCTTCCCTCCCTCCCTTCCCTTCCTTCCTCCCTCCTTCCTTCCCTCCCTCCCTCTCTCCCTCCCTCCCTCTTTCCTTCCTTCCTTCCTTCCTTCCTTCCTTCCTTCCTTCCTTCCTTCCTTCCTTCCTTCCTTCCTTCTTTCCTTTTTACCTTTCTAAAAGGAAAATCTTATCACCACACCCTCCTGCTTAAGTATTTCATTGTCCTTAGTCAAAACTGTTAAACTTTCTAAGACGTCATACAAAAATGTACCTAATCTTGCTCTGTTCTTATTTTCCCAGACTCATTTCTAGTCCCTTGTCCCTTTTGCTCTAACTATTCAGAAGCTTATTAGAATACACTATGGTCTCTTGCTCTTTACACCTTTTCAAACGTTCTCCTCTTCTACTTGGCATATGCTTCTCCAACCATCTCCCTGTATATTTATCTGGTTAACTACAACATCCTTGACGGCTCAGGTTACATATCTCTGTTTTTAGCTATCTTCCCCTGCTCCCCTGGCTTCCTTTTAGATCAGTTCCTCTCCTCTTCCCCCCCACGCCCCCCCTCCCCCATCTCCCTGGTACATGCTTCCATTGTCCTCTGCATTGTCAGCAGATTCTTTGGCTCTCAGGTGTACCGTGAGCTTCCAAAGACTAACCGCTATGCCATTCACACATTTCTATACCCTCCAAGGACATCTGTAGGCCTTCAAGTACTAAATATTGAGAAGATGAACAAATTAATGGAAAATATTGAAGAAGAAACCTATTTAGATCTTTTCTTAATAATCCCTCTACCATACTAGGCATACCCTGTAAGATAATTTTAGCAAAACTTTAATGTAGAAAATATTATCATATGGCTTTCTTAAACTTTAGATGTACATATAAAAATAGAAATGTAAATCTTAATCTCTTGAATCAACTGGGACTTGGCATATCATATCTGGGAACTGTGAAGTTATATTAAATATTATTATTATTATTATTATTATTATTATTATTATTTTTAGCTGTCATTTACTTCACACTTAAAATGTACCTGCTTTCAGTTCAAAAGTGTGCATTTGACATCCTATTTATTAGGAGGTGGATATTATTTTTCTAACTTTGCTGTTGAGGAAATTGATAGTGGGAATCAGATATTAAATGATAGGTGGAAGGTTAACTGTTGGGTTATTTGCCACCACAGTTCAGAGTCTAACTCCTAGACTTCCTGATTAAAAACCATTTTTAATGATTAGGGCTGGTGTTCTACATGAATTATTTTATGACCTTGACAGAAAGAGAGTTCAATTTTCCAGAGCCACAGGAAAGGAAGAATATGTTATTCAATGAATGAAATTTGGTTTCATTTATCCTAAGGCAAGACTGAAGCGATAGTCTTTAATCAGTTCTAAAATAAACAGGTAATCTAAAGTTTTTTATATTATTCATAATTTAGCTTTCAATTTCAATGAATTTTTTTCTAAAAATAAACTTTTGTTCAATCATCCTGTGGCTTTAATTTTTATACAAAAGTTAAGAAAATACCTGTTTCAAAGACAACTCCATGTTCAAGATGATTGATGAATGCTGAAAAATAAATTAAATATTAAATTATCATCAGGAATCTTTTATAGTAGCCAGTAAGCTGTTTTATCTTGTACCAAAGATCAGCGAAGTAAATTTCAAAGCTCTGTTATATAGGGAAGGAAAGGATCTTAATGTTTGCTACTTCCCCCCAATGGGTAGTAATTCTACCTTTACATTTTTTTCAAACAGTTATTTTAAAGCATTTTATTAAAGAATAATCACCTAACTTGTATGAGAAACACTGTATTGAAAATCATTCCCAGGTACCCAAAAGGTTTCTCCTTCTTCTGCTTATCTTAACTGCTTCCATGTAATTCAAACTAGTGTTGACAAGAACATCTCCATAATTATTTATTACCTTTTTCTGCTCTTACTTAGATCAGTAGTTGAAAAACTTGTGTTCAAGTAGCAGAGTTCTGAAGAGTTATAGTGCTCCTTGTGGATGACCACATTCTTTATGGAACTCTGCAAAAGGCTGATGCACATGATACCTTGATATAAACTAGGGCCAGTTCTGTAGAAAAAATGGCTCTATGCATGCAGTACAAAATCATCTGCCTGAACACAAAAAGCTTCCAAACTAAAAAAGGTGAAATGTTTTAAATATTTTCATCTACCTATTACTTGAAATTCATTTATTTCTCACCAGTCAGTATTTACTAATTGAAAAATAGCAAATGTAAGAAGTTTACGAAAGAATAAAAACCTTTAAAGCAAGTGTTAGCCAATAACTTCTTGTTATATATTTTATAAAACAGGTTCATTATTTAATCTTTTTTTGTTGTTGTTGTTATTTAATCTTAACAGTGGAATCCAAACAGTTTTCTTGACCACTGACAGCCACTGAAGGAAATTTATTCTAATGTACCTATCTATGTTTGGGGCTTTATTTTTGGCTTCTGGATTCACATTTATATTTGACATAGATTTTGTTTTTGGTAGATGCCAGATAGCAGGTCTTTTTTTTTTTCTTGTTAACTCATTGACCACTATTATCTTCACAATGTAAACAGGATTCTGTAGAACCCAGCATGTTATTTAACTTGAGTCCCTCACAGTGGAAGGAACTATTCTCTTTTAGGGCAAAAAAAAAAAAAAAAAAAAATGTTTACATGGAAACAATCCATTTCAATAAAATGTTTCAACAACAACAACAAAAATGTTATAAAAGGCTTAGCATATTTTTAAAAGCTCTTGTAAGAAATGCAATTTTATTTCTAATATTATTTTCAGAAAATAAATCTATATTGAATTCCATTAAGGATCTATAAAGAATGCCACAGCTCAAACTTACTGTGAAAAGTCAGACATTCACAAAATCTGGAGAGCTATTATTTTAGGTATACTAACTCTTTTGGTGGGCAATGGGAATTTAACATATGTGAAAACTAACTTTCATATAACCTTTTTTTTTTTAATGTCCTTTCAGAAAAGCAAGAACATATGAGAATACTCTTCCAGTTCTCTCAAATCCAAATGAGGAAATTTTGAAAAATAAAATTGATAAAGTAGAAAAGCATCTGGATAGTAAAAAAGACACAGGCTTTCACCCACTGTGATAATTTGTCTGGCCATAGGCTCAGAGAATGCAGTAATGAGGGGCAACCCAGGAGCCCCCAAATTCAGTGGTGTTCTACAGGGGAGGGTGAGTCCTATTCTTAACTGTTTTAAACATTTTTTTTTTTTTTTTGGCCATAGCTTAGGGAAAAGAAAAATAAAGAAGTTGTTTGCAAACAATTCTTCCAGAATGTTAAAACACCCTATATCAAAGCCACTCAGTTTCATCTCTTTTCCCAAAATTCTGGATGGAGTCTTACCTTGAATATCTGCAACTCCTCCAGTACTACCTCTTCCATATTCCACTTCTCCTTTGAAATGCTAACAACTTTCAGGACTGTTCCAATGTCTGAAACAAAAATACATTACCCATAATCCTGCTATTTCTCTTTCAATGTTCAGTTGTAAGCATATTCCTAGCAACCTTCAGATAATATCTTAATTTTTCTTTAAATACCTTTCAAAAAATCAGATTAAATAAAGTATGCAAGAAATAAAGCTTAATGTATATGATTCTCCCTTCCCAAAACATTATAGCTTTTATCTCATAAAACAAATTTTTATAAAGAAAATATTTAAAAAACACATGTTTGAAAGAGAAATTATTGACGTTACCTACATGGAGGAAACAGTAGCTTACTTATCAAATTTATTTTATACACATAAACATTAGTGGGCTAGAAATTAAAGTTTTGTTTAAAATTGTTTTAGTTAAATTAAAACTATTAAAAGGTTAATAATATAAACCAAAAATCAACATTTTGAAAAGATGCCTTCAGTAAGAATCTTACAGTGTAGTTCTGTAAGGTGACACATTACAGAAAGACAATCTAAGGAATATTTTAGAAGAAAAGAATCCCATTTGCAAATTAACTTATACAAAATAGATGCTTTTAAAGTTCTAAGCATTGGGTTTAGAAGGTATTAACATGTTTGGTAATAATCCTGGTTGCACAAATTAGTCTAGATTATTTTCTCTGTTTTTCAATAACTCTGGAATCTTTAAAAATATTATATATGAAATTTCCAAATGTCATGATTGAAAATCTATTTTAGCATCTCTATAATGTAATCAGTAAAAGTTAGGTAGTACCACCTAGTGGCAGAGCGGCATTTATGACAGGGAAATGTTCAAAACCTTAGAATGAGCTTTGGGTAGGCAGCAGAAACTACGTGGAAAATTCATCAGAGTTAGTGACACCTGATTATTTCAAGTTTTGATGTTTCAATAACAATCTCTGTGGCATTGGAAACATCCTATTTTCCTTGGCCTTGGGATTACCACTGCAACTCAATCAGGTTTGACTGCTTAATGGAGAGCAATTGGAGTCTGTTACACACAGGATTCCTAGTAAATCCAACTTCTGTAGAACCAATAGATTTTTAGAATAAAAGTATTCTAAAGTTGTTCTGTATTTCTATTTCCTACTCCAATAAAAAGTTCATTGCTTGGAAACCCATCCGTTTCTATTGTTATGCAATGCTTGATCCATTATATTACATACTAAGATGCAGTGCTTTTGTATTAATGATACATGTTTTATTTACTGCCATTAGAATTCATATGACACTATTAGATAATACTTTTTAAAAAAAATAGTTTGCTTTATTTTTGTGTGTGTGTGTGTGTGTGTGTGTGAGAGGACAACATTGAAGGGCTGCCTCCTATATGCCCCATACTGGGCATGGAGCCTACAGCCCTGGGCATGTGTCCTTGACTGGGAATCAAACAATGGCCAACTGACTGAGGCATACCGGCCAGGGTATTTTTATTTCTGAGATGTGCTAAAGCAGCAGTAGTCCTCTTTCTGGGAAAAATAAATATTTTTCATTTTACAACTACTGAGTTGGCAGACAAAATAATAAATAAATAAAATAGGCTCAATAATGAAAGTGATACATAATCCACAAAATTCAAGGATAAGAAAAAACATCTTCAAGATGTTTCTATTTAGAGAGAACTAAGATGGCGGCAAAGGTAGAACACCTATCTTGCCGTCATAATCAGCAATTTTAATACTACAACTTAATGAAAGAACAAACACCTTCCAGAATCACCAGAAAGCTCGCCGAGTGAAAATTCCACAAATAAAAGTGAAGATAAGACACTGTGACTCGGAGGAGCGGCGGCGAACAGCGTTGAAAGATTCGCACGGAGAGAGGTTTGGAGTGCGCGCCACGGAGAGGGCGGGCGGCTGAAAACCGGCCAGTTTTCTCGTACGGGGAGACAAAGGCGTCCCACTGGACTGAATCTCCAGCTCTGGGCGAAGTCCAGAGAACCCACTATCACACGGGGTGAAAACTGGACAGTGGGAGGGCACGCCGAAGCTCGGGTGCTGCCGGGTCTCCCGGCTTGTGGAGAAGGCAGCTCGCGCGAACAGCTAGGCTGCGTGATGGCGCAGAGAGTGCACCGCGACTTGCCTCTCATTCAGAAAACCGTCAGACTGCTTTGTTTTACGACCCTGGGTGAGACATTGCGCATGCAGACTCATTTTGGGAAAGTCTGAATTCCCCAGCAGCCGGCAGCCGGTGGAGCTCCGCAGCGGCTCTCTCTCAGAGGTGCTGGCGGCCATTGCCCCCGGCACAGAGTCCCTGGGGCCGCATAGGGCGGAGCTAATGCTGTCTGCTTGGCCCAGAGACTCCTCCCACCCAATCTGAGCACAGCTGAGCTTCACAGACAATTGGCCTGGAGGTCAACCCTCCAAGTGCTAACAACGATTAACTGAGCTTAACTTCAGCAAGCCTGTGCAGCCCATATCCACCTCAGGTAACCGGGGAGGCTGAGCCACTGTCCCTAGTAGGAAGTCTACCACACAAAGCTAATTGACCAACTCAGGGAAGCAGCCACCATGCAGCAACATGGAAAGAAATCAGATGTGAAAGAAATGGAGGAAAAAAAACGACTGGACATGGAATTCAGAACCACGGTTATAGGGTTTTTCAAGAGGCTCCAACAAAAGATCGAGGCCTATAAGGAAATAAGCAAGACCACAAAGGATATGAATGAGTCCTACAAGAAAATGAACAACACCCTCAAGGATATAAACGAGAGCTGCAAAGAAATGATCAAGACCAACGTGGAAATGATCAAGATCAACGTGGAAATGAATGAGTCCTACAAGGAAATGAAAGAAACCCTCAAGGATATAAAGCAGACTCTCAAGGATATGAAAAAGGACCAACCAGAAATTAAGCATACACTGACTAAAACAAAAAATATTATACAAAGACCTAAAAGTGCCCTGGAGCACCCCAAGAACCAAGTTAAAGATTTGAAATACAAAGAGGTAAAATCCACTCAGCTGAAAAAGCAAGAAACCAAAAGAATCCAAAAAATTGAAGATAGTGTAAGGGGCCTCTGGGACAACCTCAAGCATACTGACATCCGAATTATAGGGGTGCCAGAAAAAGCGAGAGGCCAAGACAATGAAAACCTATTTGAGGAAATAGTGACTGAAAACTTCCCACACCTGGTTAAAGAAATTGACTTAGGAGTCCAAGAAGTGCACCGAACCCCAATATATAGGAACCCTAAGAGGACCACACCGAGGCACATCATAATTAAAATGCCAAGAGCAAAAGACAAAGAGAGAATATTAAAAGCAGCAAGAGAGAAACAGTTGGTTACCTATAAGGGAGCACCCATACGACTGTCAGCGGATTTCTCAACAGAAACGATGCAGGCCAGACGGGAGTGGCAAGAAATATTCAAAGTGATGAACAGCAAGAGTCTACAACCAAGATTACTCTATCCAGCAAAGCTATCATTCAGAATTGAAGGTCAGATGAAGTGCTTCGCAGATAAGAAAAAGCTAAAGGAGTTCATCACCACCAAACCAACATTATATGAAATGCTGAAAGATATTCTTTAAGAAGAGGAAGAGGAAAAAGGTAAAGATGAAAATTATGAACAACAAATACACATCTATCAGCAAATGAACATAAAAATCAAGTGAATTGATAGGCTGTTGAACAGGATAGACTGGTGAATATAACAGAGACATGGAAATAGAGAGGGAATGGACTGACAATTCTTGGGGAGAAAATGGTTGTGGAAGTGCAGCAAGAGACTGGACAAAAATCTAGCAACAATGGGAGAGGACAGTGGGGAGGGGGAGGTGAGGGTGGAGGGTGGGATAGGTACAGGGTGGAGGGGAGCTATAGGGGGATAAAAAGGGGAAACAATGTAATTAATAAACTGAACAATAAAGATTAAAAAAAAAGAAAGAAAAAGAAGGCATCATGTAAAATGTTATGACAAATATACTTGTTATGTCAAAATATAAATAAGCTAAAATCTGGGGAATAGCCTTTTATATCAAGATTACTAAGCTATATATGTATAAAAGCTTAAGTGACCAAACTATCGGCCAGCTGGCTGACTGGTCACTCTGATGCACACTGATCACCAGGGGGCAGACGCTCAACACAGGAGCTGCCTGTGGAGCCAACCTCCTGAGGCCAACCAACATCCCATGGCCCCTTGCCCCAGCTGGCCAGCCCCAATGGGCCAGGGACCCCACTCGTGCACAAATCTTGCACAAGGCCTCTAGTATCTCAGTAAGATCTATTGACTTCATAGATGAAGAATCAATCCTCTGGGAAGTCACCTACTTATAGTGGGAAGAAATACTAGCTTCAGATTTTCCGCAACAATAGTCAATGCTAAAAAACTCAACAGGAACCAAAGACCCAGATAAATGTTGTATAAGGATAAAGACAAGAAATAGATGTGAACATGAAACAATCCAGAAAGTGTTTTTTCCTATAAGCCTTTTAAAAAATAAATCTAAAAAAAAAAAAAAAAAGATGTTTCTATTTAAAGAACTTTACAAAGCAATGCTTAAGTATTTTTGAAAATCCATCTTAACTCATCTTAAGTCACTGCTTCTCAAAATTGGGCGAAAGGATCCTTTGGGGTAGGGCTTATCAAATATCTCGGTAGGGAAAGGCACATGTGATATGTGAGGAAAAAGAAACACTGCTTTGCCCTGCTTGTTTAATGTTAGTCCATAGTCATTCAACAAATAGATACTGAGAACCTACTCTACAGCTGGCACATTGCAGTCCTAATATGCAAATATATTTTAAAATCCCAAATAAATACTAAAGGAAGCTGAAAGACATTTAGGATTGTCAATTAAGAGCACATGTTATGCAATTTTTAAAAATATGTATTTTATTGATTTCAGAAAGGATAGGAGAGAGAGAGAGAAACATCAATGGTGAGAAAGAATCATTGATCAGCTGCCTCCTGCATAGCCCTACTGGGGTCAAGCCCACAACCTGGGCATGCACCCTTGATCAGAATTGAACCTGGGACCCTTCAGTTCACAGGCCGATGCTCTATCCACTGAGCCAAACAAGCTAAGGCATGTTATGCAATTTTAAGAAATACCAACTAATGAGTGACCATCTGGAAAGGAATGCATCTATCTTGGTCTGCAGAAATCCCCACCAAGGTAATCTCCAAACTCCCTAGATACGTAAAATCCAGAAGAACTAAGAAGAAAAGAGGTAGGGGTGGGTGTGGAGATGAGTAAGTGTTAATCTTCCTATAAATAAAGATTGAGGCAATTGAACACAACAAAAAATTACTGAGTGAATATTAACTAATAAATAGTCACTTTGGTTTTGGTCATAAATAAGTTTGAATTTTTGTTTTATTTGTGTAATAATGAAAAATGCCTTGGAAGGAAAGCATAATCTTGTTCTAGGGTACCTGTTCCAAGAAACATTACATCATACTGGCCATCTTCGGCCACCACGTGATCCACCACAATCTGCGTCAGTCTGTAATCCACATTGATTCGCTTGAATGTTGGTCCTCCCGCAACTGGATACACTGACTTATACATCACAGGGTGCCTCTTGATGAAACTGATGACGTCATCCGGAAAATCTCGGGTGGATTTGATCAGTGGGTCATAGGTTTTGCTTGGACACTGGTAAAAAAAATGAGGGGAGTATTGTTCATGCACTGGAGACATTTCTACTACATTCTAATACACAGGTTTATAACTGAAAATATTAAAGGAATAGTGAACAGCATCAAGGTAGAATCATTTGTACTTAGAAATAAATGCAGTTTACCTCAGTTATATCTAAATCCAATCTTCTTTCACAGAAATATTATAAATTATACTTATTTAACTGTATTTTCTAAAGTTTCCACAGAAAACGTTGTTCCTATAAAAGTGTTTATTTCTTATAAAAATACATTAAATTTGAGTCAAATAATTTTTAAGAATAATCAGCAAACATGGGAATATGAAAGCCATTACTTTCCACTTCTTTTAATTAATTTAAGATTTCATTTTTAAACTCAAACCATATTTATAACTGGTGTGAAAATTAATACTATGAACAACTCAACAGTTTTTCCCCTAAAGGATCTGTGGAAGTTTCTCACTTCTGTCTAAATTGCCCGAGTGCTTTTTAGTGGCCACCAATTCAATAGTTAGCATATCCTGCCCCCTGGTGGAAAAGTGAAACATTCATACTAGAAGAAATTAAATGATTTGCTATCTTTATCTAAACAAAGATCAGGAATAATTACTTTATAATTACTTTTAAGTACATATTTCCACTCCTGCTTTCTACATTTATTTGATGATTTCAGTATATTGTAATTTAGTAAGTTACTGCAGAATAATTCCCTTACCACATTTGAAGTCTTACTGAGCTAAGGCATTCTTTTAGAATGGAAAACTTGGCTACCAGTACATGACACAGGCATAGAGAAGAAAATGAGTGACATTGAGAAAAGCTTTTAAGCATGTGCTGCTTTTTCCATATTTTAGGGTGTTTTTTTTTTTTTTTTTTTTTTTTTTTTTTACAAATTGTGAATAATTTTCACTGAACTGAACCATTTATAGTAGGCATTAATTAAAATCCCATCAAAAGCCCAAAATATATCATACTTATTAAAGCATCAACAGGGTCATATTCGGGAAACTAAAGATATTGAGATAGCTTTAAAGTCACAATATATGACCCTGGTCCAATATTATACCAATGGCTCACTAAGTTAGAAAAATATCATAAAGTTGTACAAAAATAAATCTGTTAATGATTTTTAAAAATTAAGTTGAAAATATGTTTATCTTTCACACACACACACACATACACACACACACACTCACAAAAAAACCTTGTATAATTGGTCTCAATAAACTGATGTTTTCTTGATATCCATTTACATGTCTCAGGCCTGCACCAAAGAAAATAGAAACATCCTAGCCGAGACCGGTTTGGCTCAGTGGATAGAGCGTCGGACTGCGGACTGCAGGGTCCCGGGTTCGATTCCTGCAAAGGCATGTACCTTGGCTGCGGGCACATCCCCAGTAGGGGGCGTGCAAGAGGCAGCTGATCGATGTCTCTCTCTCATCGATGTTTCTGACTTTCTATCCCTCTCCCTTCCGCTCTGTAAAAAACCAATACAATATATTTAAAAAAAATAGAAACATCCTAGAATATTAGTCATTTGGTTATTACTAAGCATAGTCTTAACTGCGTGTTGGTCTAAAGATCGAGGTTTGTGTCTGCAGTCACTGCTTCTAGCACTTAGCCTTCAGCTAAGGGCAATGCCAACTCTATAACGGAAGGAACACCATATTAAATAGATTGAGCTGCAACTCAGAATGGATATGGAGCTCAAGTGATTCAAAGCTCTTGCCCAATTAGAGGCTGCCTGTTTGAGGCGCAGTTAAAGGCAATTTATAGTGGGCTTACAGCTTACAATGCCTGCAGTACAATCTGGTTGGTCTATCATTAAAATCAAAGCAAAAACAAAATTTTGCCTGCATATTTCTGAAACAGCCCTCCAACTTCAGGGAAAAAAAAATCTCTTTGGACTTCGCAGCTATAGTTATGCAGTAGCCAAAATTTCAAAAGAAATAATATGATGATTTTGATGCCATAGTTTTTTGGTATCACATTTTCAAATAATTCAAGTTTTTTATATGAAAAAGTATAGATGGATGAAGATGTGAACATTTAGCGATGAAACAAATATGACATTTTTCTCGTTGCACACCACTAACAAAAATGTTTTAGTGTAATAAAATCTAGAAAAAAGAGGAAAAGAAGGGAAACCTGGTTTCTATTGACCACTATAAAATGACCTTTGAAAATGCATGTATTTTTTTTTTCATGGCAGCTTTCCTCATGGCATGCTGCCAGTATTTGTATAAGATCTCCCCCACACACCCCCCCGGTTGCTCTGTACGATCTCGCAGGACCATGTCCCCACTGTGCTTTCACAAATGAAAGTGATTTGGTAGAGTTGCTCCCTTAGGTTTAAGATAGTACAGTTTGAACCAAATACTGTTATTATAGTACATGAAAAACTAGAGGAATTTTTCCTTTGATATCATAGAGCTGTGGCGCACACAGATCTAAAAATAGCTTGAGATGCCAAGCAAAGGATGCAGGTAAGAGTGAAATAGGAAAGAGAAACTCCATTTAGGAAAAAGGGAAAGTATGGGAAAATGATCCATCGAAAGCTCAATGAGCATATTCAACTATTTCCCTTTAGAAAACCCTATAAAGTTTTCCTATTGCAGCTTTCCATTCCAGGTCTGAAAAATCAAGTGGATTTTTCTCTCTGTGTGTATACTTTTAAATTCTATGCATTAATATGGTCCATCTGAATATACTGTAGAGGTCCCATTTATTCCTGCCTCCAGCTTTCTATCATTGGCCAGACTTCCGCTAATTTAGCTCCTGTGACTGTACGAAATAAATCAAGGAGCTTATCTGTGTAAAATGAAAAGAGCAATTTACAAAAGTTTAGAATGTCATTATCTCGCTGGAAATAATACCGCAAAAAGTGCAGGAGAGAAAAAGAGACCTGCCTAGACAAACCATGAGATGAAAGGGTAAACCCCACAGCCACAGGCCATGGTTCAGGGCCTATCTCTCATGGCTGGCAGCCACAGCTGGGTAGGTGTGATCATGTTATGCTTGGCAGATCTGTGTGTTTGTAGAGGGCCTTTAGTAGTGCAGTGGGAAGCAATGGATAAGAGGAGAAAAAATGGTTTTTATCCAATGAGGGAACTTTGCCCCTTGGCCAGGCACCAGACAGCTGTTACAAGTTTTCTCCCCCGAACGCTTCAGGCTATTCTCGGCAGGTTGCAGTTTCCTTTTAAACAAGTCAGAGGAATGACTAACGTGAGGGAAGAATTGGCACAAGGAAAAAACCAAACCAGGCTTTCATTTTAGCAAACTGGGAGAAATAAACTACAATGCAAGAAAAGAATCTGATTTTTATTTATAAGGCAAAAAAAATGCAGATTTAATAGAGATCATCCTATTTCCAGCTTATTCATGTAAGAGTCAGTTTTTAACAGCTATGGATAGGAAAGATCCTATATTCGATATCAGAGACAGAAAAGCCAGGGGTACAAATACAGAGAGAAATCTCTCTCTTTCTTTCTCTCTCTCTCTCTCTCTCTCTCTCTCTCTCTCTCTCTGTGTGTGTGTGTGTGTGTGTGTGTGTCTTAAATACATTTTTTATTGATTTAAGAGAGGAAGGGCGAGGGAGAGAAAGAGAGATAGAAAAATCAATGATGAGAGAGAATCATTGATCAGCTGCCTCCTGCACACCCGCTATTGGGGTTCGAGCCTGCAACCCAAGCATGTGCCCTTCACCAGAATTGAACCAGGGGCAACTTCAGTTCATAGGCTGATGCTCTATCCACTGAACCAAACCAGCTAGGCTTCTCTCTCTCTTTTTTAAGGTTCCCTTTCCTTTGGAGGAGTTGCAACACCAGAAAAAGGAAAACATTGTTTAACACAGTAAGTAGTCTGGAGACCCTCATTGTGAAAGTGCATGTTGTCTATGGAAAAGAAAGTTAAAATCAATTGCCTCTCATCATTTCCAAGAAACACAGCCTACATACTTAGCTAAGGGAAATGAAAGTGATGTTTTATCTTATATCCTCTTCAATATAATCGGTGTTAAGAACTTGGAATCAGGAAGCCCAGATTCAAGTCCTGCCTCTGATTCTCCCTTCTAGAATCAAAAACCTGAGAGGAATAGAAGTAGAGATATCCTCAGTAATTTAGAGAAGTGATGACAAAGTAAACATTTGTCATTAATTGGAAATCCATGTAGTGAACAAATTTTAAGAAGAAAATGAAACTGTGAATGTTTATCTGATAGAGAGGCATCTAGGAGCCAGTGATGTATAAAATGAGACTTGCCTACAGTTCTCCAAAGATTTTACATTAACTGGGAAAGTTTTACTTAAAACAAAACAAAGCAGAGCAAACTACAAAATGTTAGCTATATTCTTCAGGTGCATAAATGAAAAGATAGCATGAGACACTGTGAGAAAACGCTTCTATACTATTCAGTCTCTGTTGGTAAAATTATCACAGCCTACCACTCCACAAGTCAAAAGGAAATTTAGGAAACTATTTTTAAATTACGTGTTTTTTCTTTAGTCAGGGACATCTACTAAAGAAGTAGGTACAGTATGCTTGCAAATCAACCTTCAAACATCTCTTAACTAGAATAGAATCAAGAAAACCCTTATTTAATGGGGCCAGTTTAGGTTACAACTCAGATCTAATTTAGGGGTTGAATGAAGACTTAAAATTCTGAGAATCATCAGGTCTCTAAGAACATGTCATTGTGCAAAAGCCAAATATTTTAGGATGGTCAGAGAGAAAACAGAGCGCCCAAAGAGTTTTGGAATTTGTGGATTCCATGTTCATGTCAACTCCAGCCATTTCCTGGGTAAGTGGGAATTCCTCAGCAATCATTCTAGTTCTAGGGTAAGCACCATTACTGATATCCAGTCTGCTAGACAGATTGAATTATCGACGTTAGATATCATTATTCTGTGATGTAATCCCTCCAGGGTTAGCTTTGTTGAAGCAAAAGTCACAAACTGGTTTCAGTTAAGGCAGTGATGAATTGACACATTAAAGTAAAAAAGAATGCCTTTCTGGAACATGTGGCTATGCCAGTGCCCAGAGTTGGTAATAGTAGCATATTTGGCATGATAAACTTTCCAGTGGACCTGGAATCAAACATTGTGATTTCTCAATGTCTTTTACAGAGTTAGAAAGTCTAATAATGTGGTGGGAAATGGGACTATTACACATCCACATCTTGAGTTTGGAAGACTTTTTATCTCATAACTGAGGGGCAATAAGGACCCTACTGTAAAGGGAGGAGACTGTTTCTCCTTTATCTTTGATTTTCTCTAGAGAAAAACCCATGTGAAGAATTGTACTTCTTGTTTAATGAAGATTTGAAATGTTACAAAGAGGGAGCTATTTCATTAGTTTAATTAGGTGGCAGCTGAAAAAAGCCACTGGGTCAGTTAAAGTAAATAGCTAATTGATTATTTAAATATGAATATAAAAAGTTTTTTTTTAAATTTTTCTAGATATCTGAATTCCTAAAATAGATTTGGAGAGGGGAAATGTTTATACAGGAGTTGTTTGAGATTTAACAATTCTTTTTAAAAAATATATATTTTATTGATTTTTTACAGAGAGTAAGGGAGAGGGAGGGATAGAAAGTTAGAAACATCAATCAGCTGCCTCCTACATACCCCCTACTGGGGATTTGCCTGCAACCAAGGTACATGCCCTTGCCAGAATCGAACCTGGGACCCTGGAGTCTACAGGCCGACACTCTATCCACTTAGCCAAACCAGTTTCAGCAAGATTTAACAATTCTTACTGAAGTTTTGTACAGGATATTTTGATATTGTTTTCTTCTTTTCTTACTAAAAAGACAAAGTTTTTCGGGGTTTAAATTATTAGTGGGAACTATAATGTGTTATCATTCACCAATGTACACAAAGTAAAATCAATTAAATCAAGTTGAATAATTAAAAGATAGTATTTATAGCTATCTCACTATACTCCCTACCAAAATGGAGCCTCAGTTAGGAAATTCATACGTATTTAATCTTTAAAAGTAAAGTTTATAAGTTTAACAGTAAAAGTAATAACTATTATGGGGGAAATGGAATTTGTTATTTTTACAAAATTAGAGTTTTGTCAAAAACTGGCACAATAATTCATAAGCAGTGAAACATATATTTCTTTAATATCTTAATTTCCAAAATAAGTACTTTCTACATTTTGGCTATTGTGAATAGTGTGGTGACAAATAAGGGAGTGCTGATCTCTCTTCAAGACCCTGATTTCAATTGTTTTTAATAAAAATACCCAGAAGTAGATTGGTGGATCACATAATTTTATTCCTAAGTTTTTGAGGAACCTTCATACTGAATGTGGCAACAGCCTAAATGTCCAATGATGTATGACTAGATAAAGGCACACACAATGTGATAGATTTACACATATTCAGCTTTGAAAAGGAAGGAAGATCCTGAAATATATGACAGCAGAGATGAACTGGGACACTACACTAAGTTCAATAAGTAAGTCACAGAATGACAAATATTGCATGATCCCACCATATAAGTTATCTAAAGTAGTCAAAGTCATGGAAGCAAAGAATAGAGTTGTGATTCTTCCCCTCTACCCAGGATGAGGGAGAGAATAAAATGGAAACTTATTAATCAATGGGCATAAAATTTCAGTTATGTAAGATGAGTAAGTTATAGAGGCCTGCTGTACAACACTGCCTATAGGTAATAATATTGTATTGTGCACTTCAAAATCTGTTAAGAAGGTAGATTTCACATTGAATGTTCCTACCACAACTACAAAATTTTAACTACTTTCTTCTCACCTTTTCCATAAGAGACTGGTTTAAGAACTGAAACTCATGTTTAAGTAAACATTAAATACTTTGCATTTATGGATATATCCTAAAAATTCTTTATCAAAACAGAATACAATTACAGAGTATATATTTTGTAATACATCAAATATAAAAGAAAGAAATCTGCTTTTAAAAATCTTCCCCAAATAATGCATTATCTAGTGTTGTTATTCTTCTCATGATCCCAGTTTGATATCTACATCTGACCTGTACTATTCATTGTATGGCACATCATTCCATATTTCATGTCACTTGGAGCCTCTCATTACCAAGACTCCCAGCCCATTAATGTTTTATAAAGTCCATCAGAACAAAATATAGTTTGTTCCATCATGCTATTTGGACACCAGAGGGCGGAAGAATCCCTTGAAGTGAAGGGATTCTGTAAATAGATCCTGTGCATCCATATGTTTCCAGGCTTATTAATGAACACTGTAGGGTAGTGCTATTGTTGCAAGGCTAGGAGTTTAGGTTTGCCTTGTCACGGGAACTACATAATTATGTCAGAACCAAAAAAAATAAAGTAGCTATGGCACCCTGAAAGTTGTAGTGTTTATTTACCTGAGTGGTGATGTCAACAGAAGTCACTCTTGGGAGAACAAGCTACAACTCAACTTTGACAGCAAAATGGATGCAGAAATGTAAAAGCAAAGGTGGTTTGTAATAATCTATTTAAAATTTTAACTTGAGCAGAACGTGGTTTTCAGGAAAGATCCTGTCATTTCATAGAAAGCATATTATTCAGCGATATTTTTATTAAAGTGTGATATGTTCCCCTAATTACAAGTGCATAAGGAATAAATAAAAGGAATGGCAAGTGCAAAAACAAAATGGCTTCAAAACTTCATGATTATTTGTGGAGAGAACAGACCATTTCTCCCTGGAGAAAAAAATGCAAGGTTTTGTTTGGTTGTTTGCCTTTATTGTTTTGAAGGTAGAATGGCATGGAGAGAACAGCATTTGATTTGAAATTCTGTAAATCACAGTTTTGTTGAATTACAGTCTCATTGCTTCACAAACTATCAGACTATGAGCATGAAGTGACCCTCATTGAACTTTTTCTTACCCATAAAATATCTATATTATGTTGTTGTAAAGATGTGCTTATCACTATGTCTGGATCATGAGGCATGTTTAATTATGGTTTTTTACTAAATTTTTAGACCTGGAGATTTGTAGAAAATAAAGATTCATAGTTTTACTTAAACAAAATTTCAGTAGAATTAGACAGGTTAGGTCCACAAATTTTCTCAGAGATTTTGATGATGATTTTAGATCTCCCTTGTAGGAATATTCACACTAAATCCAAAATGAAGAAAAAAGGCATTTTTACTTATATCAATTCAATATAATATTGAATATTCAATATATATTGAATTAGAACAATATAATATTGGTTCAATAACCAATCCTTAAATATTTAAATCACAAACTGTTTTATCACATCAAGAGTAAAACAGAAGCCTTTCATTTATAATGCACATACTGATTTTTAAATTGCAATGGTTTTTTTAGACAAATGCATAAACTCTAAAACACATTTCTTGTTTCATCTATGTTTTAAACACAATTTATAGTATTTGAATGGAATTTTGGACCCAGGATTCTCTAGGCCTTTTCCTGTCTAACCTAGGCACATCATTCCAAGGAGGGGCATTTTTTAAAAAAGATCAATGCATAACAAGAAAGGAGATAATTTGGAAGGCAGCTATGCTAACCACTATACCACCAACGCCCCAAATTCTTAAATTAAGAATTTGAATGAACCTTCTTAATTGATGAAGTTGTTTAAGTGGAAACTCTAGCTACATATATGTAGTGCTTTAGTTGGGGAATAAATACTTAATTGACATTTCCTTCTAATTTAGAATATTTGTCATTCTAGATAATCAATCATTTTGGTGATTTTGCAGATTCATTGAGTCTATGTAAGAACTATAAGTACCATGTAAGTACTATCTAAGTGCTATATTCTCAGCATAGTGTGCACTTTAAGATTAAGTCCATTGTTTTCTATATTACTCACAATTTTTTACTCAGAAAAAAAAGTTAAATTCCAGTAAAAAATGGAAATGTTAGAACATCATGTCAGTAAATAATAGTTATTTAAAAACAACAACATAGTACAGCGCTGTGGTGAAGGATGTAGTTTATTACAATAGATTTAAAAAGAGGCAATGGGCTTAAGAAAGGGACTTCATTATTAAGTTGAATACATACAGTGCCAGGTCGGGGATAAGGAATTCTTCCATCATACTGCACCCAGCGATGGTCTGCACTTTCCTTATGAGCATATGGGCCATTAAAAACCGCTCTGATGTCAGCCATGCTATACACACAAACAGCAGAGCCTTTGAAGATGGAGCTGAAAGAAAGCAACATGACTCAGTCCTTCACAGTTTCCTTTATTGGATACTCATTGAGCACAAATATGAGTGGTGCTGCAGACAAGATGTAGGTATGATCTCAAGGAGTTTATAGCCTGAAAGAAGTGTATGAACAGTAATATCAAGGGTAATTGCAGTAATCTAAGCGGCACCCAGATAGGGACCCAATACTGGGTTGTCTGGTAAGTTTGCAGAGAGTAGATGACATCTAAACCAACAATGGATAAAAAAGAATTTCCTAGAAAAACTGGAGGATAGAAAGAAATATGTAGAAAAGAATATTATATTTATCCACATGCTCTTAAATTTTACTTAAAGTTATTTCAGCATAATGCCCTCTAAATAATTTAAAATAAAAAGGTGTATTATTTACTCTTTAAAAAAAAAAGGAATGATCTAGACATGTAGTTAATAAGTATGTGTCTGTTTTCTTAAATTGAGTGAATGACCATATATACTGGCTATTTCATATATAATGTGTTATTAATTTAAATGTGTTGAAACTGGGTCAAATGGGAGATCCATTTTATTTTATTTTTTACTTTTTAAAAAATATTTTATTAATTTTTTCCAGAGAGGAAAGGAGAGGGATAGAGAGTTATAAACATCATGAGAGAGAAACATCTAAGTGCTATATAAGTGCTATATTCTCAGCATAGTCTGCACTTTAATTAAGTCCATTGTTTCTTATATTACTCACAATTTTTTACTCAGAAAAAAAGTTAAATTCTAGTGAAAAATGGAAATGTTAGAACATCATGTAAGTAAGTAATAGTTATTTAAAAGCTGCCTCCTGCACACCACCTATTGGAGATGTGCCCACAACCAAGGTACATGCCCTTGACCAGAATTGAACCTGGGACCCTTGAGTCCACAGGCTGACACTCTATCCACTGAGCCAAACTGGTTAGGGCAGGAGATCCCTTTTTAATTTTTTGAGGAAACTCCATACTGTTTTCCACTGTGGACACAGTGAGTAGGGGGAGTGAGGGCATGTGGTGAGGAGAGGAGGAAGCAGGAACAAGCGGGAAGAGGTCAATGGGGGAAAATGGTTTCACATGTAATACTTTAAACAGTAAAGAATTTAAAAAATATGCTGAAACAATCTTTTTTGCTCCTTCTTGTATTCGAGTTTACATGTGAATCTTATCTGGGGCTTAAAATTAAACTTAATTACACAGAGTTGGAGCACATGTAATTAAGAGGCAGAAAAGCTCCATGGAAATTTGACAGTTTTGCCAACTAATGATGAAAACTGTTAACACAGCCATCAGATGTTCTGTTTTTTATTTATTTCTGGAAACTAAAGTACATATTCTCTGAGTCTAAAACTTTCAATGATTCTTGTTCTAAAATACAAGATCACCCTTTATGTGTTGAAGAGACATATCATCTGAGTGCTACGCAAATGAGCTAAGGCCTCTTTTAGCAGGAAGAACTCACTCATTAGTATTCTTGAAATGACATTAATGGGAAACATTGGGAGCTGACAGTGAACAGACATCTGGGAGAAAACTAGCTCCTAAGAAGAGAGATGTTCCCATAAAAATTACAGGACAAGCCTACGATATTTTAAAGGGATAATGCATCATCTTAATGACATTGCTATTATTGCAAATTAATTATATCTTCTCATTGGACAAAGGCTGTGACATGCATCCCAATATGACCACAGTCTCCAGGGTGGCATTAAAAATAAGGTAATAAAGTGCACCAAGAACAAAGAGCTAGCTTGTAACTTTACACCCTGGGTGGGCAGAACCTTGGTAGGAGAAAAAGAGCACTATCTTGGGGCTACACCACCCTGGCACATATCTGTGCCTTACGTGTGAAACCCACAGCAACTTCAAAGGCAGTTCTGTGAATGAAGAGATGCCAAGAGCCCGGGGCTGAGATACTTAACTTGAGTAACTACAGGCACTTACTCTTCTTGCACCTTGTAGTTTAGACATAAGTTAACAGAAAAATGGAGCAGAAAACAGTAGTTCCTTAGGATATCTTTTTTATTCTTACATTTAAATGTTCACATGTTTTATCGTATAATGAACCAACAAGTGTGTTTTATGAGATATTCTAAACTAATAGTACATTTTAGTTTATACATAAGATATAATGTATATGTAAATGAGGATAATGTCACAGAAATGAAATTATCATTTGCCTGCAAAATATTTTAATAATTTAATCAAAAGGAGGCCGTAAGATCATTTTCCTGATACCCATAACAATACTGTCAATTTCTCCAATAATAATGTCAATATACTTTGATACTCAAAGATTGACAGTAGAGCTGTGGGAAAAATGCAAAGTATCCCCAAGGATAAACTATAAGCAGTAATATATGGTATACTTTGAACATGGCCCAATGTAAGTTATCGAATTACATATAATTAATATTCAATAAGATAAAGTAGTGTCCATCTAGTCTTTTACAAAGTTTCATGGGTGCAAGGAAAACTTTAAGGAAGTCACAAATTTCAATGACAAGTACCGAACAGTAGCATGCATAAAGAAGAAAATATACAGGATAACAATTAGGAAATGACCTTTAGTTCTAGTCCCATTTTTACTACTAATTGGCTCCTCTTTTTATATTAAGTATACAAACTTCCTTTGCCTATATTAGTAGAGCAGTGATGGTATGGTGATAAACTCCCATCTTCCTAGAGTAATGAGGAGGTACAAGTATGATAGCATGTGATGACATTTTAAAAGGGTGTCTCATCTTCTGATTACAGCTTAGCCACACAACTGAGACATGAAGTTCTTTAGTATTACTACCTCTAGGTCATAAAACTTGATATGTTTATTATGATTAGTATATGCATATATCTTTGTACCCAGTCATTTTAGTCTGAGAATTTAGCTCACAGATATACCTGTTCACAGAGGAAGTGGCATATGCATAAGTTTGGTCACTGAGGCATTATGTATACTTGTAAAGTAGTGAAAACAGTGGAAGTATCTATGTAAAGGGGACTATTGAAATAAACTGTGACAAATGACATAGAGGACACTCTACTAGGGTAAAAAGAACAAAGATACACTGTATTGCCATTAAAAGATTTATAGAAAACACTAGGTGAAAAGAAATTTTTTTTTTAAATTGTGTATTTTTTCACACGAAAGGAAGGGACAAAACATATAACTATATTTTCTTACTTATATGTAAGTAACAATTCTCTAAAAGAATTACAAGCATTTTTTTTAACTTACCTAGTTGTGGTAAAAACTCCATATACTACAGGGTTTCTTTCATCTCTTGTGGGGAGTAAGTAAATATCTTCTATTAATGGGAAAAAATAATGATTCATTATATTTTTAGTTTTTGAGTTAATACGTTTGCTTTTCAATTTAATAATACAATATTTTGATAACTCTAAACAGTATATACAATGAAGGTAACAGTGAAAGTCATTACATCACTACATGAGAAAGTAAGGGTAAAAGATTAGCTATGTGACATGGGATCAGACATTTAACCTCTTAGGTGTTTACTTCCATCCCCTATACATGGAATGGTTTGCTTGATAATCTCCATCACTATTCCTAATTAGGAGTATATGATTTCACATAGAAATTAAAAACTTAGGCTATTTTTATCCACCACTGTAAAAGGTGTTGTCCTGTAATTACATTAACTTATTAATGTCTGAATTACCTATTTGGTAAATGTATGAAAATAGCTGCACAAGTTAATTACTTGTGTAGTATTGCTTGTCTAACTCCTTGTGCAGCATTGATACTAAAGTATGTGTGAAATATTTTTAAAAGATTATTTAAGATGTGAGCATAATTATAGGCAACATTAGAAATCACCCATGAATACTGAATATATACTTTAATACTATAAAATACAATCCTGACAAAATAATCAATGAAACAACCTTTTTTATATTGCCAACAAAGACAAATTCAAAAAGATAAAAGCTAATAATACTAAATTTATATGAAATTGAAAAAGTTCCTTCTTGTATTGGCTTTGAGAGGAGTAAAGAGGGGGGATGACAGAAAGAAGCTAATGCTTTTCTGAGTATTATTATTATTTAATTTTTTAAAATTTTACCTTTATTGTTGAAAGTATTACAGATGTTCCCCTCCCCCCTCACTTAAAAATATTTAGTATTTTTATTAACAAGTTGGAGGGACAGAGTTCACCAAATCTCCTATGCTCTCCAGCAGGGGGCAACCACAGAATAAGGAACCCAAGGACATTCTACCTGTATACGGAGTGGCTCCTTCCAAAGTGAAAGGCTACATGGATAATGCCTGGGCATTGCAGTCCCAGAGCTGCCCTGTCTCTTGCTGTAGTTTTGTTTCCCTCTTAACTCTGAGGAGGAATTGTTTCATGACAGACCTAGAGCACATCTGTGTTCTTTATGTGTGCAAATTTAGTAAGAACCACTCCTTCAAGTTGTACTGGGCTATATAATTGGGCAGTTGGGGCCAAAATAAAATAAATACTGAATTAATTAGGCAATAAGACTTAAAAAAAAAAAGCAAAAAGAAAAATGAAACATGTGACTTACGGAGCTCATCAAAATGAGTATCTGCCCCATCGCTTCCAGGAATTGAGCAAATCAATCTGGCCTTAAGGAAAGTCGTCCACTTGTTTATCAGGCTGCGCTGTCCACCTACATCATTCTGACAAAAAAAAAAAAAAAAGATATAGATTTACCAACATGCGTTGATCACCAACTAAAAATGGTGGTGATGACCAGCAGTATCTATTAATGTCATTGCTTATAAAGACAGAGAGCCTACATATTCCAGTCTTAGAACTTTCAAATGAGGGAAAAGAGAAGAGGTCAATGGGGATAGGAGAAGGTATATATGTAATACTTTCAACAATAAAAATTTAAAATAAACAAACAAACAACTAAGAAAAAAGAAAAGAGTTTTGTTCCCTAACACTAAATGTTTTTCTCATGGTTAAATTAATTCATTGCAAGCAACATACCTCTACTAAATAAGTAGATGCATGTAAGGCACAAGTAAATAAGGCAGGCTTGGAATTGACTCCCATCTCTGCCAATTCTTGCTCAATGAACTACTAAAAACAGTTTTCTCATAGATGAAAGTGAATTAATGCTTTGAGATAGGATTATTTTGATGACTAAATGACAAATGTGTGAAGTGTTCACGCATATTAAATTTGTATAAATGCTAACACCGACTTGCATATGTATGTCTATGATTTAGGTCAATATTTGCATCTTTAGAAATATGCTTCAGTATAGACCTAAAAAAGTCTTTTCCAAATTTACTGCCCTACTAATTAAACTCCAAGGCAACATAAACATATACATATTAAAGCAATCTTTATTTTCCATATTTTATTTTACTCTGGATTATTTCATGAAAATGTTTTTTAAGTATTTAAATCAATTAACTGGAATAAATAGGCATGTGTGTGTTACATGCCATTGAGACAGTGCCAACTCCTGGTGGCCCTACGAGTGAATGATGTCTACAACATCCTGTCTGCAGCAGCCCTGCCCAGCTCCTGTATGCTTGTGCCTATGGCTTCTCTCATAGAATTAATCCATCCCCCATTTGGTCTTCCTCTTTTCCTGCTGCCTTCTATTTCCCCCAGCACAGTGGTCAGCAAAACTGCGGCTCTCAAGCCGCGGTGCGCTCTGTTGACTAATTAGTTTGCCGACCACTGCCCCATATCTTTGTTAAAGAACTCTGCCTTCTCATGATGAGCCCAACCTAGGACAATGCTTTAGGACCCACTTATTTGTCTTTCTGGCAGTTCAGGCTATCAGTAGAGCTCTCCTCCAACACCATATGTCAAATTAAGTTTGTTTGTTTATTTTCTTTTGGGGTTTTTTTTTTTGGTTCTTTTTTCTATTAGCCTTAAAATGGAGCCTTGTCTGATACCTTTGCCTATAGGAAACTATTTTTGATCTGAATTTTGTCCTGTCCACAGTGCAGGT
Organism: Antrozous pallidus; assembly: GCA_027563665.1. Classification (NCBI taxonomy): domain Eukaryota; kingdom Metazoa; phylum Chordata; class Mammalia; order Chiroptera; family Vespertilionidae; genus Antrozous; species Antrozous pallidus. The sequence goes on from CM050521.1 coordinate 53,144,767, forward strand.
TATACATCAGGATAACCAAATGCTGAGGCACTCCCATTTCTTTTAGAGCATCCCATAGTTTCTCATGATCCACACAGACAAAGGCTTTACTATAGTCTATAATGCATAGACCAATCTTCTTTCGAAATTCTTTGTAGCACTTCATATCTAAAAAAATGCTTACAATTAGAGTAACACCTCCTCTTCTGAATCCAGCTTGAACAGCTGGCATTTCTTGTTCCATGTAAGGTAGAATTTTTGTTGCATCACCTTGAGGATCACTTTACTTGTGTAGGAATTACAGTAATAGTCCTAAGAGTTACTACTACTAGACTCCTTGACATCACTTTTCTTCAAAATAAGGATATGTATTGAATATTTCCAATTATTAGGCTATTGCTTTGTTTTCCAGATTTCTGGACATTTTCTATTAGGATTTTGACAAAGTGGCTTGAAATAATTGTGTTAGTATCTCATCTAACCCTGATGATTTACTTCTTCCCAATATTTTCAGGGTGGTTTTCACTTCTCTTTCTAGAATTACAGGTTCTTCCTCATGAAAATCTTCAGAGGTATGCGCCATCCTTTGTCTCTTCTGTATGGATTTTCTGTACACCTTCCACTTTCCCTTTATTTTCTCCTGGTCTGGTAATGCACTTTCTTATGGAGATTTAGCATTCCCAGTTTAGGTTTGATTTGATTTTTCATTTCTTGAATCTTTTGGGAGAGAGCTATTATTTTTATTTTATTTTGTTTTTTTTTTTTCTATCTCTTTGCATTGACTACTGTAAAAGTTCTCTTCATCTCTACATGATAGTAATTAAAAAATTGTGTTCAGAACTCTAAGACTGCTTATGTCCCTTTTTACTCTTGCCTGACTTTAATAATTTTTTAGTGTTTCTTCTGTCATCCAACCAAATACTATGGAATAATTCACTATTAAAATACTTAATAGTAAGTATTTACTATTTCCAATTTAATATGTCCTATGAACACCAAAATAATATGAATTTTTGTTTGACTCTACCAGATTTGCTATGCTTATGATAAATAAAATAAGGCTGTTTCACAGTTTAAATATATTAAGTACTTAATTTTCATCTCCAAAAATTACTTTTGGGACCACTATTTCCATTAATGTACTGCCTTTAAATATAAACTCTATAAAAAGTTTTATCCTTTGTGTAATCTATGATCTGTAAAGTTAACACAAGCTTCACTGTCAAATTTCTAGGCTGTACATTTAGGAACTGCCTTCCTAATGTTTCTTTCATCTTTGAAAGTTAAATTAAATTACAGAAAAATATCTAAATGACTACATACAGGAGCATTGAAACTCATATAAATAGTTGCTATTCTTGAAGAAAACGGAATGAGGAGGCAGAGATCCCTTTTAGTGTTAACATGGGTAATACGAACATGTGGTTTTTAAGATGATATAATGAGAGTAACAAAGCAAATCTCAGAAACCTCTTAGATTTGGGGGAAATCTAAGAAGGCAATTAAGATCTAGAGGACTAGAGACCCCAGTTATCTTTATAGCTTTAGCACCTAACACCATGACACCCAGAGTTAATCACATTTTACATCCCTCTGAACAACAGAATTATTTTCACCAATAGCTCTGTATAATTATTACTTAACATTCGATTTTATTGAATTGCCCTTTAGGGTTATAACAAATAATTTAAAAATAATAATTTTTAAATTTAAATATGACCAAGTGAAATAAAATATTTCATTCATGAACTAAAATTCACACTTAACAAATAAGATATCACACTTCACAGACTGCTCTGTCTCACTGTTTTAAAATTTGAATGGCTCCAACTCATTAGGAACTTGCTTTTAGAACATGTATACAGTTGAGTTGATGTGTGTTGGAAGCTGACTATACAGATATGTGTACATATACATAATAGAAACATGATGGTAAGCACAGCAGTTATTTAGATGTTGGACAAACAAAACGTTTTATGGCAGTTGTATTTTGACCCCGCTACTGTTTAGAATGGCTGACACATGGTGATAGCAAAAAGAAAAATAACGTCTAGCTGGTTTTCTAATAATTTTTAATTCTCACCAGAAAATGTACTTTCTTATCCCTTTTACCCAACATTTACTCCAGATGTATCACTAACACCCTGCTTGACAGGTGTTTAATAAATATGCTTAACAATCAGTGACTAAAAATAGAAGATAAAATTGCTGAAAGTCTTTAGGAAAATATAGAGAAATGCCAACAAATTTGAATGTCCTTTGAATCTTATTTTTAGTGGGAAATTGAGGACAGGCTTCATTGAAGAATTAGATTTAATACTGTCTTTAAAATGATAGGTAGGTTCAGACATGCAGAGATCAGTTCAGGAAATAGCTCAGTGCTGGAAACTAGGGGGAAAGGGCAATAGGTAGAATGATTCATAATATGAATGGAGAACCAGGACAAGTTTGGTTTTGATGACAAATGGGATACATTGAAATAATGGAGGACATGTTATAAAAGTAAATTGGGGTAAGATCAAGGAAGGCCTTAATACCAGACAAAGTATCCATAAGTTATTTAGTACACAATGAAGAATTACTAAAAGACTTGGTAATTAGCAGAGAAGTAAAATAAGAGTTTTTGGTTTTTTTTGTTTTTTTTAAAAAAATAACTAAAATACACATCCCCACTGGGGGGTATGCAGGAAGCAGCTGATGGATGTTTCTAACTCTCTATCCCTCTCCCTTCCTCTCTGTAAAAATCAATAAAATATATTTTTAAAAAAAGAAAATAACTAAAATATATATTGTATATAACTTTCTCAAAATGTGTATAATTGTTCTTAAAATTATATTTTGTATAAGATGTTTTTATTCATTATCATTGTTCAATAATAAAAATAATCTCTGTCAGCTAACTATTTGATGATGTCATATGTCTGCAGATGTGAAGGCAGATTTATCTAAATATGATTGTTATTGCTAATGCTAATATTCTCAGGTCATTTAATAAATAGAAATCCAGATGTTAACATAAATGAGGAAATACTGATGCTTCCTCCTAATGTAATAACGAATCGTGTGTCAATGTATAGCAGTGTTTCAGTGAGAAAATATATTATCTGGAATTATTAAAAAATAAATATATTAAATACAAGGTAAGTTATCTCTTCATCTTTGACATGACCCTTGATTTATAACATTTTATATTCACATTTTTTTTTTTCAGCAGAGCCCTAGGTATACTAAGCAGAGCTCTAGTTAAAACCTTTCTATTTTAATGTATTCTTCTTATATACTTAAATATTTATTAAATTTTCATTGCCTAATTGTATATTTTAAGAGAATCAACAATGAGTAACGAAAATAGTGTTGATTCAATTTACATATAAGGAAATATATAACTATCATGAATACAATTCCAGGAACTATGTTTGGCTTACTGCTTTACCACAGCACAGAGTGGTTGCTCAAATTATTTTGCTAAATCAATAGATAGCTTGAATATTTGTTTGAGGACATTCCTTTTAAAGGTGTACATGTCACTACTGAAGCATAAAAGGGAGCAGTCACATTTTTCCTTTTAGTAGATAAAAGTGACAATAAAGGCCATTTTATTAGATAAAAATGATAATAAAGGTCCATTTTCAAATACTGCCCCTCTTTCTAACTGTAATTATCACCCATATGAAGACAGACCACGAAAAAAAAAATGCCAACTATTTTACTAGCTCTAAATTTGGGGGGCAGAAAATGAATTTATACCATACTTGCATAGTTTTTAACCTGACTAATGGAAATTGAAATCCTTTAAACAAAAGATTCTTTAAATATCCTTGCATACCCATTAAGCCGCATTCCCCAGCCCCTCAGGAATAAAAAGATTTTTAAAAATCCAGGTCAAAGATGAAAGCCACCTGCTGTCAGCAAGGAAACAAGTATAGTTTCTGGGATAATAGCTCTCAGCAATGGATTATAAGCATTTAATGACTGGATAGTAACTCTTACAGACATCCAGAAGCATGACCTGGGTGACAAAGTTCAATTCACAAGGAGTTGTATTTCTCCTGCAGGAAAGTGTCAGTGGCTGACTTTGTTGACCAGCTTTCAGTCTTGGATTTGTTTGCAAATCCACACAATCCTCCTTGAGAACTTTAAGCCCACAAGGGGGCTGAAAGGGAGGCAACCGCTTTTGTATTAAAGTGTCACCTCCTTGCTTATTTTTGTGAAGTTCTAAAGAACACAACCTCTCACTAACACAATAGATTTATTATTGAGATGTCAGAATCAGCAGCTTTTAGTCACCCTTCACTCCTACACATCTCCACTCTATTTATCACAGCTTCTTTGTGGTCTGATTGCCAAAGCCTTGACATCCTCTACACAAAGATGCAGACAAAAGTAACAAAGAAAATAAGTGTAAACAAGCCCAAACACATGGGTTCAGTCTGGGTGGTGAGTCCAGAGGGTCCTTGTTTTCTTATTCCCTATAGCTTTTTATATGCTTCCAATACATATATATATATTTTTAATTTTAAAGTGATTAATATAAAAGATAAGAAAAAATTAAAAATGAAACAAAACACAATCTACAATCTTTTAGCAACTATAAAATATAGTATCTCACTTGATTGGGTGATGGCTACATGTTAGGAAATACTATGATCTTGTAATCAGAGTAACTGTTAAAGGACAGAGTAGTCATGAGGCAGGCTGCTAGTGACTCCATTTTCCTTCCCCTGTCCCAGCAAATGCACGTCCCTATAAATCTTACACAGCCATGTAGAGTAGCTACAAGCTGTCACACATGAACTCTTATTGAGTGTGTCTTTTGACCTTAAGGTCACGATGCTGGGTTCATCTGTTAAACACAATTTTGTCTGTGCCCTATCCTCTTTGAGGATCTCTCAGCACTTTATAAATATTGTCATTTTCACCAATATATTGTGAAACAGAAGCTGGTGGAACACGTAATGATTGACTATCAGTTCCAATGCTCTTAAATCCTGATGATTTTATAAATCAGTGAAATCTCCAAGATACTTGTGAACGTGTGTTCTATTAGAAAATGGGTGTGTATTCAGAAATTTGTAACATACTGAAGAGTTTAAGTTGAGGATGCCAGGCTTTTCTAATCAATAAACATTGGGGAAAGACATACATTAAGCCCTTTAAAAAAAATGGTTTGATCCTACTGTCAGAGATTATAAATTCTCCTTTGCTTAAAGTTTAGTTCTTTTGCCTAATGCTGCTCTCTGCATCTTTGTGCAGGAATGTCCTGAAACACTTTGAAAACCATACTCTAAGCATGTTTTGTGCACCTTCTCCCCAGTATAACCCATCAATAACATTTAATCTCAGAAATTTTAACTTGAACTAACTCTGCTCACCTTCTTTTGAAATGTGACCTATATACTAGAGTAATCTAAATCAATAAAAAATGTGTTTGTTTTCATAATTGAAAAAGTCACACTGAGGCAAACTTATAGTTGACTGTTTTTAAAATTCAACAAATAAGATTAGGGTGATTTAATACTCTTACGTTTTCAATGTTATATTTTACTATATCATTCATATGCTTATCTGATATGCCACTTATAATAACAGCTGTACTTGGCTGGTCTTAAATAGTCTTGTGTTGAGTTTAGCCTTCAAATTGCCTCAAGACCCAGATGTACCAGGAAATATTAGAGATATGATCAAGCGACTGACATGTCAGAACAATTGTCCAATTTACTTTTCTTGTGCTGCCTCAATATTCACTGAGTTTTTTTCTAGAGATACATTTTATGTAAAATTAATATGGATGGTCTAGATGGTGTACATAAGTAAATAATAGTAATATTAATACAGGATGGCCTATTTAGAAGCTTGAAATTATGATCATGTGTGAAATTATGATCATGTATTTAAGTAAAACCTGGAATGAAATTTCAAGAGCCTCATTAAAAGGGCATTCCATATACTATACTAAAATAGATGGTTATATGGAGAGGAAGAAGTTAAATCAGAATATTTTAACATGTTTATTGAACTAATGAAAGATAGTGAATTACACTCACTGAATCAAAGTATAGTAAAAAAAAAATGTTGCATTTCCTTTTCAGCCTGAGTTGTCTTTGCAATATGTTATAAAAGTATCATGTCACTGTTTCATTGAGATGGCAAAAATGTTCTGACCACTAAAATATAAAAGCAAAAAAAATGTGTGTACGTGTATATACAGTATATAAAGTCTTCTACTTTGTCTTCTAATAATCTTAAAATACCTTAATAGAAAAAAAAACCACAACTATACAAACTGAGACATCACAGACAAAGGAGAGGAGAAGAAAAAGCACGCAAAAAACTTGTATGGCAGGTAGTAAATGCAGTGGTTTTCATAGCAATCAACTCTGTGGAGGCTCTGAAGGCAAAATATAATTTTTCCCTTAAAAAGAACTCCAGTGTTTAGAGATGACTGTTTTTGATTTGTCATTGGAGAGTTAAAATGAAGAACATGTTTTTCAAACTACTTCAAAAACTTGTAAAAATTAGAAATGTAGGGTTTGGGTCATATACAATATTTTAAAAATCCCATTTCTAAGATTTAACAGATTAAAATGAGGTAAATCTAGACATATTAGGCAGTCTTTTTCAGGTAGGATGAGAGTTCATTAAATAATAAAAAGCTAGAGCCAGCCCCATAAAACCTCGCCTAGGAATTTCTGACAGGAAAACAGATGGTAATGGAGCAAAAGCACATCTGTAACTCGTGGGCTCTAAATCTCTCATTTAGGTTGTAAGTGACATGCTGAGCGTAAGCAAAATAACCACAACCTGGCGGAGATCAATAAATGCGGAAAGTGTCATCGGCCTAAAAACACACATCTTCAAAGGTAGCAATTGTCCAAATAGGACCATATATCAAAATAGATAATGCAAGGGGAATTGAGGCAAAGGGCTATTAATTAGCCCCCCTCAGGCAAGTTATGTGAAAGGGCCATCCAAGCTGAATTCCTGGCATGGACAAAGGAAATACTGCAGAACAAAAAAGAGAACTGGCATAACCTACAGCTGGAATCCGGTGTGGGCTAGCATAAGTAAGCTAATGGACAATGCTTCCAAAAATGAACAGAATCCAAAAATAATGCGAAACAGCCTTGAGGCGGAAAGTTGTAAGCAAATCTCACTAAAGTGACTGGAATTTCCACACATTAACTTACAGGGTAGTTCTTCAAGGGACACACACACACACACACACACACACACACACACACACACACCGCAATGAACATCACATAGCAGAAATAATAGTATCTAAAAGGACTAACTTGCAAAGTAAATAGAAAAATATTTTTCAGTGGCTTTATTTCATGTTGTTTCACCTGTAGATTCAGTCAGCATTTCTTACCTTACCAAGCAGATCTGCGTAATTTAATCTGAGAGCAGTCCAAGGTGTAAGGTGCCCCATTTAGTGCTTGAAAATATTGGTTGTTCTACAGAATCAACAAGCCATAGAGCCTGACAAGGACTTTATAATCATTCTAGACTAAGTCCCTTATCCTATATAATAAAAGCGTAATATGCAAATCGACCGAGTGGCAGAATAAAGAAACAACCATCTGGGTCCATGCTATGACACCCACTGGTGCCAGGCCAGCCAAGGCGGGTGCAATGCAATTGGTTGGGGCCCTGCCTCCTTTTGCGAGGGAACCCCGAATCCTGGGTGCCAGAGGGAAGCGGTGACAGTAGCCAGGGAAAGAAAGGCCTACTCTTGCATGAATTTTGTGCACTGGGTCTTTAGTTTTAAATATGAAACAACTGGAAAGTATTGACACAACTGAAAGATAATTCATAAGTAAAGTGTTCTGCCATGTGCAATGATAAGCAGGTTTTAAAGAGATTCTGTGAAAGTACTTTTTCTCCTGAAATTATCATTGATCAACATACCCTATGAAATTATCTTCCAAGTCAGCTTCTTTACTATTTAGTATCTCTCCCTGTCTATACCTTTGGTCCAAAATGTGCATTGTTCAAATTATTGATACAATTTCATCAGACATGTCTCCAAATTCTTTTGACTATGTCCAGAAATATAAGATTCCAATATTGCTAAAAAAAAAAATGAGGGCAAAATAATGACAGTATATTGCACCTTTAAAATTAATAAAATATTAACACTTTCCAGTAACCTTTGTAATTAACCTTTCTCCAACCTCCCAATACACATATACTATCACTCCTCCTCTCATAAGCACAGTTAATTGAACTGACTCCAAAAATGTAGATGTATGACGTGTGTGTGTGTGTGAAAATGATTTTTGACATTTAACTCACTGTGGTATGGCCATGTACTTACATTACTTACAAGTCAATCTCTTATTGCTACTTGCTAGAAAACAAACATCTAAGTCACCCTTCCTCAGTTTTCCAGGATCTTCCTCAATATCTGTCACATTCAAATTCATATGATCTCATATAAATATTTCATTTGACTGTTAAAAAAGTAATGGGAGAGATGGGTGCCCTCATTTTCTAAGTTAAGAAACTGAGCTAGGAAGAAGTAAAGCAGAGATGTAAACCTCAAGTTGAATATTCATATCACTCAGGCAAAAATTATCATCCTTACTTCCAAATATAACACTGATTTTATATATATATATATATTGATTTCAGAGAGGAAGGAAGAGGGAGAGGAAGAGAGAGATATCAATGATGACAGAGAATCATTGATCAGCTACCTCCTGAATACCCCCTATGGGGAAGCAATCATGACCTCCTAGCTTCATAGGTCGATTCATAGGTCGATGCTCAACCACTGAGCCCCTATGGCTGGGCCTAACACTGACTTTTAATCATAGTCTTATCAGACTTCCTTTTGATGTTGACGTTACCTGCAACTGCTTTTTCTTTGGAGTTTTTTTCTTCTTTTCTTTGACTTCTAAGAATATTTGTGCCCAGTTCTCCAACTAGGTATCAAACTATTTCTTCACAATTGTCTTTTTAGACATTTTCAGTTGTTATTTCAACCTCCCAATACACATATACTATCACTCTCAGGTTTTGTCCTTTCTCTTTGATCTTGCACTACACAGTTTCTTGGGCAATTTCAGTCACTTCAATGATTTTAAGAACCACCACTATACTGGTAATTTCCAAATTCATGAGTTTAGACCAAGCATGTCAAACTCATGGCCTGCAGGCTGCATGTGGACCACTATGAATATTTTTGCGGCCCAGACAATATAACATGTAAGAAAGCTTTTAATAAAAATTTCATCACTTAATTTTTACAATATCCTGTTATGCATAATTATTAATAATGAGTACAATGTTCGCTAATGACTGATTACTATAATTGTGTTGCATTCATTTTCTTTATGTGCCTTAAGTGCAGGTACACCATTTCTCTCCACTAATACCAGCAGTGAATATTTTAGCAGCCGATTGCCACATCATTAATATTGTATTGACTTGTTTAGTGTGCTCAACAGGAAATGTTTTGCTTTCAGAAAATAAGAAAAATAGGTTCATTTGCATTACATTTATTAATTTGTGCAGTTATTCAGTGTCTGGTAAGTTAATGTTCAAGACAAATATTAATTTTATTATTTTATGTTAACTATTACTCATTTATTTCAGCTCTTTATTTTCAGCATGTCTCTATTGAAATAAACCTACGTTTCTATGAAAATTGAAGCTTTTGTTTTTTTGCGGCCCATATAAACTTAAACCTTGTTTACTTGGCCCGTGTTAGCCTTTGAGTTTGACATGCTTGGTCTAGACTCAAGACACTACTGCTGGTTCTTATTTTTCAAGTGGATATTATGACAGCATATCTCAGAGTCACATCAAGTTCAACATGTCCAAATATAAAATCTATGCTCATAAAATTTTTGGTGTCTCTTGTCCCAAATTTCAGAATGTAACTCTTTGTACATTTTCTTAATCTCTGGAAAGCACAATTACCAAGAACATAGGAGACCTTGTCTATAGGGCAAGTACCAAAGTCTCTGGGATAGGACTAAGGGGGAATTAAAATGTTTTGAAGACCTAATGGACAGGAACTTGTTGCAGACTTGCATATACTAGTACATGGTAGAGTCAATAGACTAACTAGTACATGGCAATATCAGTCAGAGTCATTTATAAACAAGGAAGATGTGGCGAGAAGAGTGGCAGAGCGCAGCCTTGAAGATACGCACGGAATCAGAGGTTAGGAGCCTTGAGCGCACACAGGCTGTAGGGCTGGCAGCAACAATCCCGGCTGGATTTCTCCAATGTGGAGGGCGGAGATGTCCCACTGCACAGATTCCCCAGTGCCAGGCAAGGTCCAAGGCCCAGGGTACACACACTAAAAGCCAGGCGCGGCAGAGGTCTCCGAGTTTGAGGAGAGTACGCATAGCTTAGAACAGCAGTTTGTGCGCATAAAGTGTGAGACAGCACAGACACGCAACGTGCTCCCTTGTACAGGAGACCACCAGACAGCTTTGTTTTACAACCCTGGGCGAGACTTTGGGTGTGAAGACTCATTTGGGAAGCAGCAGTGTTGTCTGGCAACGGGTGGAGACCAGCCAGCGGCAGCTTTCTCTTGGAGGTGCCTGTAGCCATTATCACCCAACACAGAGACCAGCGCACCACATAGGACTTAGCTGACGCTGGCACTGCCTGCTCAGAGGCTCCATCCATCCAACCTGAACACAGCTCACCTCCATACCCAATTTGCCTGGAGGTTAAACCCTCCTAGTGCTAACAACAATTAGCTGGGCTTAACTCCAACAATACTGTACAACCCATAAAGGATTGCAGTAAGAGTATCCACCTCAGGTAACTGGGGAGGCTGAGCCACTGTCCCTTAGAGGACATCTACCACACAAAGCTAATGGACCAACTCATTAAGCAGCCAACATGCAGAGACATGGAAAGAAATCAGATGTGAAAGAAATGGAGGGGAAAAAAAAATGATTGGACATAGAATTCAAAACCACAGTTATAAGGCTTTTCAAGAGGGTCCTAGAAAAGAATGAGAACTACAAGGAAATAAATAAGACCTATGAGGAAATGAACAAGACCTACAAGGAAATGACCAAGACCTGCAAGGAAATGAACAAGATCTACGAGGAAATGAATGAGACCCACAAGGAAATGAATGAGACCTACAAGGAAATGAACAAGACCTATGAGGATATGAAGGAGATCCTCAAGGATATGAAAAAGGACCAACTAGAAATCAAGCATACACTGACTGAAATAAAAAATATTACACAAAGTCCTAAAAGCAGTCCAGAGGGCCGCAAGAACCAAGTCAAAGATTTGAAATACAAAGAAGCAAAATCCACTCGGCCGGAAAAGCAAGAAACAAAAAGAATCCAGATATTTGAAGATAGTGTAAGGGGCCTCTGGGAAAACCTCAAGCATGCCAACATCCAAATTATGGGGGTGCCAGAAAAAAAGAAAGAGCAAGACAATGAAAACCTACTTGAAGAAATAGTGACTGAAAACTTCCCCCACCTGATGAAAGAAACTGACTTAAAAGCCCAAGAAGTACACAAAAACCCAAGATATAGGAATCTAAAGAGGACCACACCAAGACACATCATAATTAAAATGCCAAGAGCAAAAGATAAAGAGAGAATATTAAAAGCAGCAAGAGAAAAACAGTTAGTTACCTATAAGGGAGCACCCATACGATTATCAGCGGATTTCTCAACAGAAACGATGCAGGCCAGATGGGAGTGGCAAGAAATATTCAAAGTGATAAATAGCAAGAATCTACAACCAAGATTACTCTATATCCAGCAAAGCTATCATGCATAATTGAAGGTCAGATAAAGTGCTTCGCAATAAGAAAAAGCTAAAGGAGTACATCACCACCAAACCAATATTATATGAAATGTTGAAAGGTATTCTTTAAGAAGAGGAAGAAGAAAAAGGTAAAAATATAAATTATGAACAACAAATACACATCTATCAACAAATGAATCTAAAAATCAAGTGAATTGATAGGCTGATGAACAGGATAAACTGGTGAATATAACAGAAACATGGACATAGAGAGGGAATGGACTGACAATTCTTGGGGAGAAAAGGGTTGTTGGAAGTGCAGCAAGAGACTAGACAAAAATCTTGCAACAATGGGAGAGGACAATGGCGGGAAGGTGAGGGCAGAGAGTGGGATAGGTACAGGGTGGAGGGGAGCTATAGGGGAATAAAAAATGGGGAACAATGTAATTAATAAACTGAACAACAACAAAAATAAAAAAATAAAAGCCAAAAAACATAAATAAATAAAAGAAAGATATGGCTTCTGGAGACTGTTGAAATTGTATGTATGTTTTAAAGGAAAAACAGTCACTATTGTGATAATTTCCACTTATTATAATTCAGTAGAAGTGTATTTTTTTAATTCCTTAAATGCTTTGAAAAACCCATCTCTGAGAGTTCACATGTGCTTTGTTTGTTTTTTTTTTTTCTTCCTGGAATATTCTTTTTTAAGTTTATTTTTATTGTTGAGATTATTACAGATGTCTTCCATCCTCCCCTACTTTAGTTCCCCTCCACCCAGATCCCATCCCACCCCTGGCCTTCACAGCACTACTGTTTGTGTCTATTACCCATTTATACATATATGTTTTTTGGTTAATCTCTTCTTGCCCCCACTCCCTTCTTCTCTGAGATCTGTTAGTCTGTGGCATGCTTCCATGTCTCTGGGCCTATTTGTTTGTCAGTTTATTTTATTCTTTAGATTTCACATAATAGTGAGATCATATGATACTTGTCTTCCTCTGACTGGCTTATTTCACTTAGTATAATACTCTCCAGGTCCATCCATGCTGTCTCAAACGGTAACAGATTCTTTTTTATTACTGATGCATAGCTGCATAGTCCACCTGAAATATTCTTTTCCATGCCTGCCATCTTTGCCATATAATTTCCTAATCCTTTTCAACAACTGGTTCAAAAGCCACTTTCTCAGAGATACCTTCTACTCATTTTTTCTAATTGCACCCTGTGATTTTTTTTTATTATAGCATTTACCACACTTGCTAATTATATAAACACAATCTCTGTGTTTCCTTGTTTAATGCATATATCATCTACTAAGTTGTAACCTCAATGAGTACAAGTATGTATTTTTTCAAAAAAATCTTCTATAAAACTATTGTTTAGCATAGTGTCATACACAGGGTCAATTATCAATAAATGTGTTAAGTAAATGGATGCTTTGGTAGTCTATACTCCCACTGTAGCCACTAGCCACATGAAGGTATTAAAATTAAATAACATTGAAATTCGTTTCCTCAGTCATACTAGTCAGATGTCAATACAAACAGCCACATGCTACTGTGTTGGGGAGTACAGATGTGGAACATTCCTATCAGCACAGAAAGTTCTACTGGACAGCACTAGTCTACGACAATTAATAGAATGGTGATAAATTAAGTACCTCTTAGAAAGCAATACCTAGATTCTATCTTAGAAATCTCTCTTGAACTTACCCATATATCTTCATTCCTACTATCTTTAGAATACCACCTAACATGTCTCCCAGGCATAAATATTTCTCAACCCAGATGCATTCCTGAAATTATTGCTAAATATATACTACCTATCAAGTCACTTATCTGCTAAACACATTTATAACGTCTCATTGCCTACAGCATAGAGTTTAAACACCTTAACATAGAAACAAATTTTCTTATCTTCCAACTTACCACCCCAAATTCAAATGGCATTGCTTGCATTTATATCCCTGAGTTTCACTTGCATGATTTCACTATTCTGGAAGCAAAATATACTCTATGGCAATGATGCCTAAAATACCTGTTGCCTCCCCTTTAGGACACAATTTTTTAGTTTCACTGAATTGCACGTAGATTTCTCAGCTCTAACTTCTACTGCATTATATTGAGGTTATTTTTTTTTTTTTTATATCTGTTACCCTCCCTGTACTATGAGGTTTTAAAGAAAAGGGATAGAAGCTTACTTATTTCCCAGTGCTTAGTAAACTGCATTTTGCAAAGAACTTACATTTTATTGTTGTTGAAAAAATAAAATAGTGAATAAACGGGTTATGAAATTTAAAAAGATTCTTCTTATTTTGTAAATGATTCTTTAGTCATTCTTGCATAATTTCAACCTCCATTCAAACCCCCTTTCCCCTCAATCACTATAGACTACTCAGTATGAAAAGAAAATGTTTGACAAGTCAATAAAACAACTTCTACTTTAGATTAGGAGCTTAGAAAGTGGGGAGCTCTTAAACTGTCAATAGTTTTCCATTGGCTGAAATTATCCATTAAAAATTAAAATGAACCAACAATTACAGCAAACACAACAAAACCTGAATATCTCCAAAATAAGTATGTTCTCTGGAAAATTCCTGGTGGAAAAAAGTAATATAAAGAACTCCCAGGTTAGTGAAAAGCTCTGTAAACTCAGTTCAGTATATACAGTTACTTAGTTCTCTCTAACATGATTTCTTTGTTCTGAGATCTTTGCTTGTGTATGTCAAACTTAATTTTATTTCATATCAAAGATGCATTCTGTTATTTATTATTTGTTGAAAATAGAAAAACAGTCTTACACTAATCAGATGGGGTTAAAAAAAGAAACAATAAATAGCAAGATATTCCAAATAATGTCAGAATAACACTTTTTATGTGAAAAACATGTAACAGCAACAATGATGATGCTGACTTTGTTCATAACTTAAATGGAATAGTCCATGAATGACACTTAAAGTCTATATTATACTTTTAGTAAATAAGTTTATAAATGGTGCTATCAAATGTATTCCCTTTTTCAAAGAAATATCTCATATTTTTATTTATATATATATTTTTTACATATGTGTCCTTATTCCCCCGTTACCCTCCTCCCCATTTATGTCCCACCCTCCTTGTTGTCTTTGTCCGTTGATTAGGCTCATATGCATGCACACAAGTTCCTGGGTTGATCTCTCCCCCTTACTCCCACCAACCCCCAAATTTATTCTTTACCTCTAAGGTTAGCTTTCAGTATACTGATAGTAGCAAAAAGATTTCTCAACATCATAAATTAATTTGTATCAACTAATTAGATTAAATCTCTCAATAATTAAGTATTGCACTATTTTGTTTTATTGCAGGATGTGGCATTTAAAAAAGATTTTTAATCTAGTCAGTGAAGTCTCCATTTAGAAATTCTCTCTTTTTGCCACATATTAATCCTTAATTATTAAATAAAGTTGAAGCCATGCAGGGTGCATTACAATTGAGAAATTACAAAGAAAGCATTTAGAACCAAATATTGTAAACATTTGACCAATAGATCATATGTGAAGTGGGAAATTCAAAAGAGGGTATTCAATTAAAACAGAGATTGAATAGAGATACACTAATGTGAGAACCTCTATTATATCTTTTTTTTTTTTTTTAAGAAAACTTCATCCATCACATCTCCTTATTTGACCTCACCATTTGTTAGCTTATCCAAAGACAATAGCATGACAAAATCTTGCTGGGTGGCCTCAAAGGTTTTGTGGTGGGAAGACTCAAGTATTAGAATTATCTCTGCCTTTTCAGTTTTATAGGACTTTGTTCATAGTTTAAATAAAATATCCCATGGCTGACACTTAAAGTCTATATTATATTTTTAATAAAAACTTTTATATATAAATAGGGCAACTAAATATCTTTTTAATTTATTTCTCTACTTCTAAGATTAACTTTCAGTATATTGATAGTAGGAAAAATACTAATTTCTTACTATCATAAATTAATTTAATTTTTATCAATTAATTGGATTAAATGTATCAAGAAATAAGTATTGCACTAGTTCATATAACATACAGTTGTTAAACAAGTTCATCAGAAAGTGACTCTTAAAATGCATTTCATTGACTGCAATTCTCATGACTTCTTTAACATAGCTCACTTATACAAGTGTCAATCCACCGCATAGCCTTTCAGGGTCAGGGTACTGCTATTAAAAGGCACGCTTCAGCACACCAACACACTAGCAAAGGCCATTCATCTCTAGTCAAGAGGCATCAAGAGAAATTACTGCGAATTCTTAGACTCTGAAATAATAAGGATGTGTTTTAGAAAGTCTGTCCCCTGGGGGTAAAGGGATCAGCAGGCAACAGCAATATGGACCAAGACACTAGGTAAAGAATCACCTGTGCCCACAGGTTGGCCTCACTCACAAGTCATGTTTTCATTAGCACTTTTAAGTGCAGTGATGGTTTACATTACTGTCCCTGCAAGTGTTCAAAAGCCTGAGGGCACAGTTTGAGACAAAAAGGTACTAGGCTCAGATAGATGGAAGAAAACAAAAAGTCTGTAAAGACCTAAGCAAGCTTCCCACTGAGAATACGCATTAGCTTAACAGCCCTTCCACTTAATAACTGAGTTAATACTGAAGGTGCATATCTGTTTAAGAAAAGTGATTTTGCTCTGGCCTTGGGCAATGGGTTGAAGCGTTGTCCCATACACTAAAGAGTTCTGGGTCTGATTCCCTGTCAGAGCATGTACCGTACTTAGGTAGGGGGTTCAATCCCCAGTGGAAGTGAGTATGGGAGGAAACCTAAGGATATTTCTCTCTTTTTCTCTTCCTTCCTCTCTCTCTAAAATTTAATATAAAGCATGCTCCAAGTGAAGACTGAAAAGAAGAAAGGAAAAAAAAGGAAAAGTTATTTTAATAAAAATAAACCCAACTAAAAAAAAGAATACACTAGAGTCATAAGTAGATCCAGTAGCGTTATTATTCTTCAAAGCTTGTATTCACTCAAATGAGAGCTTTTTAAAAAAATGTTTTAAATTGATTTTAGAGAGAGAGGAAGGGAGAGAGACAGAAAGATAGGAACATCGCTGAGAGAGATGAGAGAGATACACTGCTCAGCTGCTCCCTACCAGGGACTGAGCCCAAAACTTAGGCATGAGCCCTATGATGGAATTAAATTAGTGACCTCCTGGTTCACGGGTTGATGCTCAAGCACTGCACCATATGGGCTGGACCAGATGAGAGCTTTGGCAGCACAAAATGGATGTGTCTCATAGAGTCTCTGCATTTTCCTGTAATTTACATCAAACTGCAGCACTAAAAAAACTAATTATGTTCTTCAAAATAATTACGGCATTTTGATTTGTTTGCTCTTTTTTCACTTTATTTCGTTTTCTTTCATAGCCTAATCTAGATTAATGTTCTAAAAAATTATTATAATAATACTAGAACCACATTTTCAACTTATTTGACCCAGATAAATATACATAATTTTAGATGTGTGATGAGATCTGCGTTTTGATAAAAATACATGATATGATTCTTTTAGTGTTTAACTTACTCTAGGGATTATTAAATTGCTTTCAATTTTTAAATCAGATTATTTAATGTGTAAGAACATTTGAATCACCACAAATTAGGATGATGCTGTGATTTTTACTGGAATATTAATAATTAGCAAAGGGAGATAGCATAAGTGAAAGGACCGAGATGCCAAAGAGGCTCACACCCCGACAACAGCTCAGGCACTGGAAAAGAAAACTGTTACATTGGGAAAGCTGAATCATTCTTCCCTTTTCCTTTCAGATCTCAAAAATTATACATGTAAGATAGTATAAATATATCTTACCTCTTATTAATAGTGGACATTAACTTTTACTTCCCCATTACATGGGTAATTGTTCAAACATATACATACATGCTAAAGTAAAATAAATATATCTTGCCTTACAAACTCTTCCAACTCGAGAAAGAATCATCTTATCCGAAGTACTGCCTTCTTGAGATGATTCACGAAAGAAGAAATATATCTTATCATCATCTGGATTATAGGTGTCTGGTATGGGGAAAGTCCCAATAAATTTGGCACCTGTTTGAAAGAAAAGAAGCTATAAATGAAAATATTGAAATAATTTAGCCATAATACTACTGGCATCTTTTGTATGTAAAACAATTAACAGAATTAAAAAAAAAATTGAACCATGAGTGGAATGTGGGAAATGAGACATAGAAAAAAATAAATATGATACCCATAGAAACATGTATGCACATGAAGAAGTCCTGAACAAGTTATCGAGGTACTCTAGAGAGCAGGTAAGAACATGACTGGTCCATACAATTTTTACACCTCCACTAAATTACTTAACTTACCGTTTTACACCTGGAGATTCTATCACTTATATTCTTTTATACGGTGGAATCACTGCTTTTTAACCACAATAGCTATTGTAAAAAGCTTAGGAAAAACTATAGACATATCCTAAATTGTGTTATATTAGGAAGTTATTTGGTGCATTTTGTGTAATTGCCAAAGGGGGAAAAATGAAAAAATAACAACAAATAGTGTGTGGATCAACTCCAGTGTAGGTTTTGATGGCATTCTTTCCACATTCATATCATGTCTTTGCCACCTACTGGAAAGGTGACTTTGGGCAAATTATTTATTTTCTCCATCCCTCAACTTACTCACACCAAATAGGAGACTACTGATACCATCTACCTATTTTGATAACTGAGTATATATAAAATATATAATAGATATAAAACCATGAATTAATATATATAAAGTACTTAGTATCTGACAGTGACTGACACCTAAGTGTTCAATAAATGTTTATTATTAAGATGACAATGATTATGATAATCATTATTATTATTAGGACCATAAATCAGAAAAAAATTGTGTACGTCCAAGCAGTTACTAGTATAATTTGTAGGGGTTAATAATGAAATAATTATAAAAGTGCTGCATGGAAAGATGTCCATAATACAGAGTAAGTGGGGGTGGGGGAAGCCATTGGCAATACTTTAAACCCTTTGCATTGCATCAATGACAAATCAAGTTGAGTTATTAATTCCTTGTTTACAGGGCATTTTAAGTTATAGTTCTATATCATTGTGAATTAACCAGGTAACAGATCTGTAACTGGGAGATGCTAGTTCAAAAATAATCCTTTTGACTAAGACAGTGGTTGAGAAATAAAGAAAGGACTTCAGCTAAATGGAAAATATTGGATACTTGGAAGGAAGCACAGAGCATTGTTCAGGGAATAGAAGCAGCAAACAAGAGAAGATAACCCTCTGCACCACACACATCCACCCCCCCCCCCAAAAAAAAAAATTAGAAGAAGAAATGAGAGGTAAGAGAGATCAACACTGCCTTCTAGAGATTTGCCCAGGGATCTGATTGTGGTGTACCCTAGGAGACTAAAAATCATTCCCCTGCAAATGCAGAGCAGTTCAACAAACAAAAGTTAATGTTTAATTCCAAGTGATGGGTAGTTCAGTCTTTACCACCCCAGCTCTCTGGGTCAGCCCTGGTCGCCTATGCAACTGATTCTCTGAAAAGTTTTGAGAGGAAAAGGAGGGTGGGGAGGATGTGGGCACCAACTTTCTCCACTTTGTTCTTTATTATTCCCTGTTCTGTTCCTGGAATTTAGAACTCCAATGAATTCCTATGCTCCTGATAATCTCACTTTCATGTGACCCTAGATCAGTGGCCAACAAACTCATTAGTCAACAGAGCCAAATATCAACAGTACAATTTATTTTGAGAGCCAAATTTTTTAAACTTAAACTTCTTCTAATGCCACTTCTTCAAAATAGACTCGCCCAGGCCATGTGGTATTTTGTGGGAGAGCCACACTCAAGGGGCCAAAGAGCCACATGTGGCTCACAAGCCACAGTTTGCCGACCACTGTCCTAGATTATATAAAAGTTAAATTTTAGAAAACTATGTAGCATGCTTTAAATTTTCTTTCCTAATTAATCTTAAATAGCAAGGTCCATTAACAATTCCACTCAAGGTTTTATGATTTTTCCCCTCCAGTCCAACTTTTAAATTATTGATCAATTACAAACCCTTGGTTTTGAATTCCTGAGCAAAGTAAAAGTTCTTTTGTTGTAACAAATTAACATGTCATTTTTTATTAAAATACATTATGTTTCTTTAAAAAAAACAAAATTCTTTGTGGAAATAAATTTTCCTACAAATGCGGTATTAAGATTTCAACAAATTCATAAAAACAAAAACTATTTTTAATTATTATTATGTTCAAGGCACTTAGAACAAGAATACTGGTAGAATCAAAGAACATAAAAAAATTAATAAAAATAACTCTTTTAACCAATTACAATCTAAATTAAGGAAATATTGACATATGGCCAAGATAGATGGATAAGAAGACCCATCTTGATGTTTTCAATGACTTAAAAGGGGGTTGAGAGAACATAGGTAGAGACAACCAACTGTGGGCTCCCATACACACAGACTAGACATTAATAGTCATCTATGGAACTACTTTAAATGTGCAGATGTCTCAGTTCAATGTCCGGGCCCTGGATGAGAATCTCCAGTTGCACTGTCATGTGTATTTTTAAAATGTAGTTATATACAAAAATAAATAAAACCTTATAGTGATTCTTACAAGCATCTAAGATTAGGAGTCATGGATGTTGATGGCCATTTTATACATATATAACAGATGGTCTTATTGTGTCTATTCAGTGATTTTTAATTTTACTGCTTTTATTGAACTCTCTTTTGAATGTTGACTATTTTTCCACTACTATAAGAAAACTGTTTTGGCCGAGACCGGTTCGGCTCAGTGGATAGAGCGTCGGACTGCGGACTGAAGGGTCCCGGGTTCAATTCCGGCAAGGGCATGTACCTTGGCTGTGGGCACATCCCCAGTAGAGGGCGTGTAAGAGGCAGCTGATCGATGTCTCTCATCGATGTTTCTGACTTTCTATCCCTCTCCCTTCCGCTCTGTAAAAAAATCAATATATATATTTAAAAAAAAACACAAAAAACTGTTTTGTAGTACTGTAAGAAAATTGAATAGTGGAAGTGTTTAAGCCAAATGTTTACTAAATGAAGAAATCTAATTAGGGAAAAAGAGTATCAAATAGTACTTAATTCTGTGATTTAAACAATATGCATATTTATGAGTTAAAAATATACACATGTTTCAAGAATAAAGAGTTTCTTTTTTGCAGATTCAATTGAGGTCCTGTTTTAGAACACTGATGTTAGTATTTCTTGATAGAAACTTTCCTGACTTGCTGCCTAATTTGGGTAAAAATAGGTATCATGTAATCAGTATATGACATAGACTGTTGCTGAATGAAATAATATAAAATTATACCAATAGACACCTGGGCTCTATTATGGCACATTTTCCCCCTTTGGTGCCTGAAACACATGTCCTAATAGGGGTGGAGTTCATACTCATGCATTTTCACAATGAGCTTTTAGCATGACACCAATAGTCACTGCCAAACGAAGATAGAATAATTCCACATGGCCTGCAGTACACACCACTTTCATTTCTCTCTCTGAACCTCTCACCAAGATGAGCTCACCTACACAATGACAATCTATAATGACTTTTTTACTTTCCTTTACTTCTCATAACATCTTTTTCCTAAAAACTGTTACTATTTTGTGGGGAAGGAGGATTTATAGCCAACAGAGTACTCCCAAAGAAACTGCAAATAAAAACTGCCTCCATATGTTAAAAATGCAAAATTAAAAGAAGAGTTCTCCTTTACTTCATGGAAGGAAACAAAAACATATGCAACTGAGGCATCATCATTTGTTTTAATTTTCCATACTTCAGTTTTTTGCTAAAATTCTCATAAAAACTCTGCTGTGTTTGAGTAACCACACTGACTTGTATCTATATTCCTGGTTATTGGTATGTTCTAAGGTAAAGTTGAGAGAAAAAAAAATGTGGAATCATCTAAGTCTTCATCCAGAACTCCCCATAGTATTTCCATTTCACCTTTGTGGGGTTTTTTTATTCACCTGTTAGATATTTAATAGGCGAATTAATTTCTCAAAGAAGGAATCAGGACTCATACTTAAGTCTTTTGGAATTGGATTAGACAAAGTCATCGAGAAATTCTGACAAGGAAATGGAAGGCCAAAGTTTATAGGCATGCCATTTGTGCAACTTTATCAGGAAGCTGCAAAGCCACTAGTCTGTTCCTGTCAGATTGCTGGGAGAAGAGACTGGATAATAGTCACATGCCAAGTAAGGTCTGGATGATATAGGAAGCAGATCAATGGCCAGAGTAGGTTTGGCTACTGCAAGCATGGAAAGATTTGAGATACATAAGCTCCTAAACAAAGTTCTCTCTCTTGAATCAAGGGATTTAATTCCATGAAAATAAAGCTTTCTACCACATCTTATCCTCCTGTGGGGGCCTCCAGACAATGCTTATTCCAGTGTTACCCAAAGAACCCCACTCCCATGAGCAACAGAGAAAGGCCATTCAAGGCCATTCTCTGATAGTAGTAAGTTCAGAGGTTAACTGCTATAACATTGGCTAATTCCAGGCAGGGCAAAGAACAAAATATGGCACACACACACATCAAGGATTTTAAACTCCCTATGTGATTCAGTGATAAAAATGGACTTATTAAAGATTTATTTAGTATCATATTTTTAAAAGGTTAATTACTTAAAATATGCATCTTAATAGCTAGAATAATCTATTGCAAATTTAACTTAATTCTTAAATTTAATTTCATCTTAACATAATATCAATTTACCCTTATGAGAGTTTACTTCATCACAGACATGCAAAAAGTAGGATTTTAAATTGAAAATGAAAGTATGGAAAGCAAAATTTAAGAGAAAATAATATCTTAAAGGGAAATAATACAATCTATAATAATAAAAGCATAATATGCTAATTAGACCAGATGTCCTTCCAGACATCCTTCCTTCCGGACAAAGCCACAGTGGGTGGGGACAAGGCATGGACAGCAGAGGCCCCTGGTGGTGGCAGGTATGGGCTGTGGATCAGGGGCAGGGCTAAGGCCCTTGCATGAATTTCGTGCATTGGGCCTCTAGTAATGTAATAATATATAAAAGAAATAAATTAGACATTGACCTATTATTTGACATATCAAATATCTGTCAGATCTTTCAACCTGGCAATCATTTTTTTAGACCCAGGATTGAGTTTTACATCAAAATGACAAATGAATAATAAAGAAAATTTACACATATGTTGCACTATGCTATTGTGGGCTCTTGTACATAATTAATAAATAAGTATACTTTAGCCTATAGCTATTTAATAGAAATTTCCATGATGATGAAAATTTCTTCTATCTGTGCTATTCAATAAGATAGCCTCGCCCATCTAATTATTGAACACTTTATATATGACCAGTGTGACTAAGAGACCAAATTTTAAATTTATTTAATTTTAATTAATTTCACATGTGGCTAGTGTCTACCATATTGGTTAGTACAGCTATAAAGTAATTAGGCTGTGTCTTTAACTGTGCTAGGTCCAGTGCTAAGAAGAAACTGAGCTTTAGCACCATAATTGTTACCAAAATAGGAGTCAAGCTTCCAAATTCAGGAGACCTGATATGCCTCTCTTGTCAGAAGCTGGTACTGTAATGGAAGGATGGCTCTGGTACTTAGGAGATCTGGACATACGCCTTTTTTCACACTGAGTCTCTATTTGTGGAATATGAGGTTGAATAAGATAATGTCTGAGAAAACATTCATTCCCAATACTCAGCACAGTTCCTCTAATAATCACGGTGCTTTGTCCCCACCACACTCCTGACACTAGCTGATGACCCCATGACCCTAGGCTGACTACAACTAAAAAATGGCCACTTCTCAGAACGGAGGACAGAAGCTCTCCCTAAGCAAGTTTATCTTTTTTAGCCTTAACATGTCAAGTACACCCTCATTATAAGAATTTCATATAGTTTCTGTAATTTCTCCCTCACTCTGTCCTAGCTTTCATGGACTGAGAAGCTGACTAACTGGGTCTTTTGAAGCACTCACTGTGCTCTTCTAATTCCAGCCTGCTTGTCCCTCAGCAAACCTCCGACTTAATGTTCATACTGACTGACTCTGGCTAAACCAAAATGATGTAAAAAACACAATAAAATAATGGCAATAAACCAGAGATAAGGTGATGGAGGCCTATAGAAAGAAGATGCCAATGGAAAAAAACAAGGTCAATAGATATTTTGAAGGAAGTAAAAGTCCTTAGCAAAAGATTAGATAAAGGGTGAAGAAGAGGAAGGAATCAAAGATAATTTCAAGGTAACTGGGTGGATAAAAATAAGAAAGCTAAAACAGATAAAAATCAGGAAACTGGTAATGAAGGATAGGATACAAAGGGAAAACAAGATAATTTTAAAGTTAGACTCATAAAATTTTAGACACAAATTCTCTTACATACCTATTTCTACATCTCTATCTATCTACCTATGTATACACGTGTATATTTGAAGAAACTCAAAGGATCACTAAACAACTTGTAAAAGTTTTAAAGCATGTTTGTAGTATAATCAAGGCTAAGGCTTAGATATCTTTACTCCCATATTAAACAACCATTTATTCTAACTGAGATGAAAATATAAGATATCCAAATAAATATTTTTAAGGGCACTCAGTTCTAAGAAAAGGCTGGAAGTATAGTTTTAAGAACCACTAGAACACAAGAAACAATTTCACAGAATTCAGCACCCTGTGAATACTTTTATTCTTCCAAATTTTCAGACAAAGCAAGATTTGACCAAGGTCACAAATAAGTGATGGTCAGTATTTAAACCTAGGCAACTAAATTATACATAAACAAAGCTATAATTTTTTATCTAAACTGGGGCACATTTGAGAGTTAAAGAACAGATTAAAACTGGAAACATCCAGGCAAATCAGGTCGTATGGCACTTCTGTCATTAACCACTAAGCAATCTGCCATGAATTCTCTAGAACCATAAATGTTCTCTCTCAGTCTTTTTTATCTAATTTTTAAATATTTTACATAAAAATGTGTTTATTACATTAAAAAATCTAGATACAACAACAACAGATCTCTTGTTTGTAGCAACCTATCCACTTATCTACTATGTACCTGTCAATGTTTAAAAATTTCTTTATTAATTAAGGTATTACATGTGTTCTTATCCCCCATTACCCCCTCCCCACTCTCTCCACCCTTCCCACTCATGCCCTTACCTCCCTATTGTCTGTGTCCATTGGTTAGGCTTATATGCATGGATACAAGTCCTTTGGTTGATTTTTCCCCCTTACCCCACCCTCCCCTACCTTCCCTGAGGTTTGACATTCTGATCGATCCCTCAGTCTTAATCATTTACCTACATTCAATCAATCCATTGAGACCTTCTGCGGTGTATATTTTCTCCTACCTTAAATTTCTTCCTTTCTTATGACTCCAATTACAGTTTTCCCCCGGTATCCAAAATGTTATCCTGAAATCTCCCTCAAATTCTTCTATCCCCAAACAAATATCTTCAATTTTTAATATTTATCCCTGTATATTCTCATATGCACCTCCATTGCCACTACCTTTGTTCCTATTCCATCCTCATTTCCTGCTTTTGTGCGATAGTCTCATCTTTCTCTGTCCTCATTCTCCTTTACTCTTCCCCTCATGCTATTGTTAGTTATCTTCATCAAAAACAAAGATCTGATTCTCTAATTAATATCAGGGAATGGGACAGGGGGTCAAAAGAAACAACCTTCCAGTTAAAAACAAATGATTTCTTTGGGAATGTAAAATATAGCATGGTGACTATAGTTAATAATAATGTACTAAATATTTTAAAGTTCCTAAGAAAATAAATGTTAAAGTTCCCATGACAAGAAAAAAATTTGTTAGCTGGTGATGGATGTTGCTACACTTACGTGGTGATCAATTTATAATATATACAAATATAGAATTATTATGTTGTATACCTGCAACTAATATAATGATATGTGTCAACTATCTCTCAAAAAGATAAAATATAAATTAAAAGATAGATAACTTCTCATCTGTTTCTGGATATTTACAGCTTCCTAGTTTCATATCCCACTCTCTTCTCATGCCTCAGGCATTTGTCCTGCATGAGGTTAGCAACCCTCCTCCATAATCTTTTCAGGCCCAGTGTATAGAATAGCTGGTAGTATGCCATAGGCCCTCAAATGTTGTTTATTAAAAGAATGTTCAACCAACTCATTTGATCTTAGCCAAAGGGTCAAGAAATGATAAAATGTTCAACCAACTCAAAAGCTTTCTACTTTTACCATGTTCTCGACATAGCCTGAAGAACAACTCTGCTAGGCAAATAACAGTTGAATGAATATTTCTATATTTATTGTTCTAGCAGTATTCAGACTTCTTTATGAACATGTCACAGTTAAGGAAAAGAATGGAACAATCTTTTAAATGGCAATATAATGATATTTGCCACCCAAGACTGGAAAATACAACCTATATTTCACTTTAAAGCCTTAAATATATCTTGTTACCAAACAGACGACTAAACTTTTCTTTTGGTAAAATCTATAGAGTTCCTCTCAAATCAAGTATTTCCACAAAACTTTACAAGTCTCAAGAAGAGAGTCCTGCCTTGCATGAGTATTAAGAAATCACTTAATTGGGGATATTCTAAATTTGTGTTACCTATTAATGGGTTCTATTTTGGTCAATGAAATTGACACTGTTGTGTAAACAAATGGATCTGGAAGTTTTGACAAATGAAATGTTTTTTCCTTTTGTTTATATTGTCACTCCTTAAATGACATGGAGAGATAGAGAGATAGCCCCTAGGAAGTCTCTATCCTGGCCTCCTCTCCTAAAACCCAGTATTTATGGTGGGAATGAGAAATGCTGCTTGCCTGTTTAAATAGCAATGTTATGTTATTCTTCCATGCAGCAGAATAAAGTCATATGTTGATTAGAAAACATTAATGATAAATCCTGATTTGTTGCAAGACAGTAGGAAAAAAAAATCTTGCATTGTTCCTTGAATTAAATAAATATATTTAGGCTTTGTTTTGTTGTTGTTTTTCCTTTCCTTTCTTTCTTTCTTTCTTTCTTTTTTTTTTTTTGAGGACTTTGTTTGTCTTATTGAAAACTTGGAATACTGTATGACCCCCAAACAAAAAAGGAGTCAAATTAATGTCAATATCAATATGCTTAAAATTTTAGAGGGAGATGTCTTAACCAAAACATAAATTATCTTTAAACAAAAGAAGTTAGCATTATACTCTAACCCGTTTCCAATTTTCTCATAGACAGAATTTGACTTAGTCATCAAAAGACTACAGGAGAAAGACTGCTAACATGTAGCCTAGCTCTGCAGCATACAAGTTGTAAGATCTTGACCAAATTATTCAACTTCGCTCTATCTTATTTTAAAAAATTTGTGCTCATTAAGTATACATCATAGGTCATTAAGAATATTAAAATATCAATTAGAACACAGAAATGTCAAGGACAACAGCACATGCTCAATAAATGTCATTATTATTATACGTACAACATGAATAATTAATGAGAAATTACTTCAAACTTATTTTAAAATGTTGAACTAAATTTCTTATCCCAAAACACAACTGCATGAATAATAATGACTTTCTTATCTTTCCAAAAGCAAGGCAAAACAATCAAAAGTGAGAAAATCACTAACCATTGAGCCAGTAGTGCTCTGAAATGTCAGTTCTGATGTAATGGTGGTCTTGAGTAGGCCCGAGGGACCGCGTGAATGCAGTATCTTTGCCAAGGAAATCAGAAGCTGTTCCAGAGTAGAGGTATTCATCTGGGTGGGAGAAAAGAATACATAAGACTTCTAAGAGTTTACCAGCAGTACTATTTACAATATACTAATTTCACAGCATGGAACCAAAGTTGTTTATTGCTCAACATCAGAATATATTGATGCTATGATTCATAAATTTCACATTCAGATTTTGAAAAATTTGCTTAAAGAAAAAACTCCATAAACATTGGTAATCTGATGTTTTAAGAACTGTACATATATTGGCTTCTCTTATGAACTAGCTTTTCCATCCCTTCTCCTCACAAATAATTCAATGGTGTATCATAATTAGGAGTTTCTCATTATAGCAACACAAAGAAATATTAAAAAGTAAATGCCATAATGAGGAATGGATTGTGTAATTAGTATTTACTTAACAGACACAACCTCAATGACCACAACTTTTCTTTGCCTAATCTCTGCTGAAAGAGAGCTTTCAGCACTGAAGTCATTCTTTGTAATTATAACATTTTACATTCCTTGTAGCTAGTCCTGTCTCTAACAGTTCTGATAAACAGGAATTCCTGCTAGGGGAAAGAAGGGAATGATGTTGCTTATTACTGCATACCAAAATTTTTTGTACTGTTATTTATGTAGACTGCTTATCCATGCTTTATGAGAGAGAAGAGAGAGGAAGAGAGAAAAGGGGTTGAGAGGAGAGGAGAGAAAATGGGAGAATGAGGGGGGAAGGGAGGGAGAGAAAGAAGAGGGGTAAGGAGAAGTAGGAGGAGGGGAAAGAGAAATGGGGGTAGCAAGGAAGAAAGATGCTGAGAGGAGGAAAGTTGGTAGGAAGATAGAAGGAGGAAGAGGAAAAGGAGACAAGAAGGAGAGAAAAAGATGACAGAAAGGGGAAGAGAGTAAAGGGAGATGGAGAGGGGGAGGGCTAAACAAAAGGATTGGGGCAGGGAAAGAGGAAGGGCATCAAAGTTCCCCAGTGATTATTAGCATATTGTTGGGGTGGAGGAAGGTGGCAGTAAAGATTGCTATCCCTATAGTAGAATGTGTTGCCTTTTTGAGAGCTAAGCTATTGCAAGAAATCTTCATAGTCAACTACTTTGGGTTAGCCTTAATAGATCAAAATTAAAATGGCCAATCTCTACAGAACATTTAGATTTTTTTAATGTCTAATAAATGAACAATAAAGACACCGTTTTATCATTGAAGACCAATTTTCCTCACAAACATCTAGTTTGCTTTTGTTTAAGTGATTGAGATACTTTCTAAATCCTCTGATTATATCCATCTAAATGCATTTTTACTAAACTAATTAAGACAACAGTGAACCTCAATGGGGAAAAAAAAGCACAAAATAGAGAAATCTAGTGTGTAATTAAATGTACATATGGCACAGCTTTCATCTCTTAAAACATTCCCTTAAAATATGTGGTGGCAAGATTTCATTTGGGGGCAAATTTTTAAAAACAAAAGTCAAAAAAACCCAAAACACAATAATAACATCAACAAAGAAGTTGTGAAAAAAAAAGTTTGGAAGAGTAAAGGAAATAAATTATTACCTTCAAACAAAATTTTAACTATTTGAACATTTTTTCAGAAAAATAAAATTTGTATGTTTCAACTCCAAAACTGAATCTGTAGATCCAGGCTCTAAAACTGTCTTCCTTGTATTTAAATTACTTAGAGATTCTTAAGAGGGGTCACCGATGCCTACCATCTATTGTTTTTTATTAAGGGCATGTTAACCCTTCTTGACAGATTAGAATCACAAATCATCTATCTCATTTTTTTAGGATAATGACTGAACATTAGTCACGATTTTCAAAACACACAAAAACACAAGCTTTCACTTCAAAGGGAGTTCACCAGTTCTCACTAAGGGAAAATTAAAATGTCATGGTGCTTCACTCGCATAGACTATTCAAACATTTGATAGACAAGCTAAATAAAAAGAGAATAAAGTCACGAACTAAACCAAGACAAAAGGAGTTCTTATAATGGTTGAAATGTTGTGCAGACATTCCTCAGAATAGACTTCAGACCACACAGCACTGCCTTCTGTAAACAGAAGAGTCTTCTCATAAGACAATTTCAGATGTAGACAAAGCAAGAGAAGATTGAATATGCTAGTGAAAATGTGAAATTTTTATTAGCATGTGAAATCGGGAAAAAAGGTATCCTACTATCTGTACTCTATAATTTGATCAATGTATTTAATTAATTTATCCACTTATGTCTTATCATTAACCCTTCCACTTAAGTCTTAAAATGTTTAAGATATTATGTTCAAGGGATTGCTAAATTTATGGGGAAGCAGCACAGTAAAGATAATCTGAGACATTTAAATGTAAAATTTAAGAACAAGAAGTGTGTGACTTGCATTAAAAAGAATTCAACCAGAAGTTCATGTAAACCATAACTGTATAGACAGTAAGGATGGCTGAGACCTCACTTTATTGATAAGGATGCTAAATAGAGAGAGATGTGGGCTGAACTGGTTTGGCTCAGTGGATAGAGCGTCGGCCTGTGGACTGAAAGGTCCCACGTTCGATTCCGATCAAGGGCATGTACCTTCGCTGTGGGCACATTCCCAGTTGGAGGTGTGCAAGAGGCAGCTGATTGATGTTTCTCTCCCATTGATGTTTCTGACTTTCTATCCCTCTCCCTTCCTCTCTGAAAAATCCATAAAATATGTTTTTAAAAAAAGAGAGATTTGGCACTACAACACTATAGTTAGTGGAAGACTCCAAAATAATCTTTAACTCAATAGAAAAATGTAGTTTAACCTACACATACCTTTTTAAAACACCTGAAGCAAGAACTGCCTATCATTGATCTTACCTGTCATTACTGAAGCAAAAGGCTGTTGAGGATCAAAAGGACATTTCAGTCTCCCGGACTCCAAATTGTGTGTGTCTAGTTTGAACATAACTTCCTGTTATGAGAAATATTAACACAAGTGAGATTTCTTAAAAATATCAGAATCAGCAAGAACATAGGAGATAAGAACTAATACCTAACTCATTAATTCAACAAAAACTGATTTAGCATTTATAGCATGTGAATCATGCTGTGCTCCTTAACTCTTTAGCAAATATTATTACTGGCAAGACTAAATCTCCATGTTTTGGTCTCTGTTTGCCCAAAGTAATAATAATAATATGGGATGGATTTTTCTGTCAGAAGTACTAATATACTCATAAACATATTTAGTCTGGACCACTATCATTACCCATATCACCATCAAACACACATATTTCTTAAGTCTAATAAATAATCTGTTGAGTTTAGCAAGCCAATTTCCTCATCGAAGAGGTAAATTTACTATAATATTTATACTTCCATAGCTATTATGATCTACTTACCTAAGCATCTGTGACTATTCCAAGTTACTTAAGCCTTGTTGTATTTTGTAATTTTAGTGACATAAAATGTTCTAAGGTAGGAAGTTCATTTTCATAGCTGTTGATGCATGTGGGCAAAAAATATCCTGTTACAGTATTTTCACTATTATGAAAACACTGTACACATTAAAAGCCACATAGTTATTTTGGCTGAAACATCTGTTTGTACAATAGTGGCCACAGACACTGAATGACATTGGCATATTTTAATATTCAGGAAAAAAATAACATCTTAAGTTGAACTTTCCAAGAAAAATATGAATGTATAATGAATACAGTCCCATGAGCTTGAGTGTTTCATAACAATGACAACACTACCCTACTGCAAAAAGGCTGATGACTCACCCTGCCTAGGCACTAGAGAAATTCAGCATTTCAGACATTCTCTCTAGATGCTGTAGCTACAGAGTTGTATCAGAGCACACATACACGTCATAAAAAAGGACCATTCAGTGCTACTTTATCTACAAAGTAAGCAATGAAACAAAAGGGATAGAGGAACTCGATTATTTATTGTTATCGTATTACCTGCCATGTCAGATGTTTTTCTTATGAACAAGACCAACAGTAGCTACTGCTTTTAAAAAAATAACAATTGTAATTTAAATAGCATGATTAACAATTATTATTCTACAGTTCCAAGTAAATGCATGTTAATACTAATAGTAAGATACCTAACAGTTAGTAGTTATTAACCATGGGCCAGAAACTTTATGTATGTTGTCTCAGTTAACCATACCATAAGACTAATAATGAAGATACTCTGAGAATTCCAACTCTACAAGAGAAATATTGAGGACAGAGGGATCACATACCTTGTTTAGCATCACATAGCTAGTAAGAATTAAAGCAGTAGTTTGAACTCGGGTTGTCTCCACAGTTCACGCTTTTAACTAATATTGTCTCAGAATTCAAACTCATGAACTTAAACTGTGGCAATTAATTTATAGTAGCCTCACAGTGACCATGTAACATGATCAAGTCCAAGTATGTTTAATTAGAATAGGTCAACTAATGGCAAGCTATGATAGCAGAGACTAGGCATGAAAAAAAAAAAAGTCTAGTGCGAATACATTTAGGGCTGCTTTCCAACTATGGATGAGGCTAAAGGTATGTCAGAAAAAACACACCTGTAGATATTGGCTCTTAAGTATGTTTAACTATCATAAAGGGAACATTAGTCTTCACAGATCAAATAGAAGTGTTGACTCGAAAGCCTATAATAGGATATTGTAGAGGGGAAAAGTAAGCTAAATCCTGCTATGGCAGAAGATCAGTGAAAAGCTAAAAAAACAAAACAAGAAAATATCTGAGAGAATGTCACATTTGATGCAAAGTACTAAATACTCCCTTTTAATTGTACAAACTTCTGTTTTTAAAATGCAACGTTTCATTAAATTCTCAAGATAAGCCCGTAAAATGGGTATTTGTGCAGGCTGAAGACAAGGCCTCCCTTGTAATCTCCTGGAGAAAAGAGATAGTGGGGAAGCAAGTTTCCCTGAGCCAGTCAAGGACACCAACAGGAAAATGATGTAAAAAATAATGGCTGATTAAATGAACTACTCCAGATAAACCGACTGCTTCACATGGCACTCTAACTTCTGAGACAACTTCAACATCATAAGATTATGAAGTTGCATTATTTTTAATCTCATCTAATTATTTTTGCAAAAGGCATCTATCAAGGCTGCACACTGAAATATTGTTGAAACAAAGCAAGAGTGCCAGGAAATATTTAATCACCACAACTAGGCAAAGTTGTTATTAATACTTTTCTCACTTAAAGAAGAGATTTGCAGCAGGAGAAGGAAACTAGAACATACTTCCAATATAATTATTTAATAGCTATCAGGCACTCCAAGTTTTGCAGAATACATTTATACGTATACGTATATGTATATGTATATGTATATTATATATATAGCAGACATTAATATAATACTTTTAAAAACCTTGCCTTTGTATTTTTTCTGTGTTTCTGTGGGCTATGGCTAAGTATTAAGTGGCTGAAATGAAGCAAGTGCTATGCCAAAGCCTATACTATAATTTTCTCATTTTGTCCTCAAAATTACTCTGTGAGGTAGTTACTTTGACTATCATTGTTTTGCTGAATAAACAGAAGCTTGGAAAGCTTATGCAGTGTGCACAAGGCCATGGAGCTGGTAAGGGATTGCAGCCATAATTCAAACTCTGGCTCCTCAAGCTCCAGTGATTAGTTGTTGACAGCAGCCCTGACTTCTGTCCCAAAATCCAGATCCAACTTCCCACTGGCATGACCTACTGACCATTTCTCAAATGCAGGACGTACAAAACTAACTTTACCAATCTCCCCACAAACTTGTTACTATTCTCACTTCAGTAAAAACACCACTCTCCAACTCACTGCCAAACACAGAAATCTGGGATTCATTTGAGCTTTTTGACCCTTCTGCCCATTGCCCCAGGTGCACTGAACAGGAGTCTCCAGAAAGGGGATTTCCCATAATTCTCTTCTTCATTCCTTTTATATATTAGTTCCCTCAGTCACCTCCAGAGCAACCTTGTCTATTTTGAAAATGGAAGAGCCTTTTAAATTCCCTCTGGAAGAACAATGAATTCCTAGGACTAATAATTCATTCACAAAGTTAACAATCTTCAAATAGGGCTGACTACAATTACCTGTACTCCTGACCAACAGCAACCTCACAAGGCTCCATACCCCTGTGCACTCATAATTCTCTTATTCTCACAGAACTTGTAAATTTCACTGCCCCTGGGCTTCTTGACAGTCTAAAGCTAAATAATTAGCTCCATCTAAATTCCTTTTCAGCACTTGTGACTTTTAGGAGCTAAAGAACACTCTTTGCATCCCTCAGCAGGTTGTGAATTTGGCCTTTAGCCTCAGGCCTCAAAACACATCCAAACTGTGGGGCTATCTCATATAATTACACCCTGTGCTCTGAGCTACTATTATACATTATCCTTCCTCAAAGCTAGCCAAGAGAACATTAAACAAGAAACAAAGAATGGTGGATTCAAGTTGCCAAGTCTCCTAGTGGTTCAGAGATTTAACTATCAGGGTTGCTTTATTTTCAAACAGTTGAGTCTGGGCTGGTTAGACAAGTTGGTTAGAGAGGAAAGTTTACCCAGCCACAGTTGTGAGTTTGATTTCTGCATGGATAAGTTAAATCAATATAAAGAAACCTGTTCCATAAACTCAAACTTTAATATCAATCATGCAGCCAATTATTCTGCAAATATGAGTGGTCACTCACAAGAAATATATACATAAACAAAAGGATATCAGTGCAACCATCAACCTATACAAGGATACACTTTAGAGCACAGGTTCCAAAAGCACAGTTGTACAAGCTTGGTATAGAGATGGAGTACTTTGGTTCAGTTCTTTGCTAGAGCATTTATTAGTTGGGTGATCTTGGCCATGTTATTTAATTCCATTGAGACTCAATTTTTAGTAACTTATAAATTAGAAGTTATGAAAATACTAACTTCATTATGAGTGTTGTGAAATTCTAACAACAACAATCCATGACACACAAAAACCCTCTAATAGATTAGTTATTAATTAAACTTCTGAACTTTGCATGTTTCTCATTTATTGAAATGCTCAGAGCAGGTGCTATACATTACTCCTAATTAATATATATATACTTTATTTCCACTATGTCAATTTGGTCCAGCAAAAATAGTGGATTCAGTGTGCTAATCGGACTACCTATATACAATTATTAGAAAATCATTATATGTTCTGTACTTAGTGTCCACCATTATAAACATAACAGGTCAAAATTTTTGGATGGAAAAAATAAAATTTCTTAAAAGATACAATTCCATTGCAAGATCTTGTGGGAAATGGATTTTTACCAATAGCAACATCCAAAATAGATCTAGTTGTAAAGGAACCTCAAGAAAAAATGAAGATATACATAGAGCCCATAGGAAACATGCATTTTTGACATTTTGCACTATTAATTTTGATCATCTTACTAAAAAAAAAACAACAAATTTTTAATAGGAGAATTTTTATTAGATAGGTAAAGTATATAATCAAAATGGCAAGCCATAAAGTGGTTAGAAACATGAGTTCTTATACTGTACATAAATTATATGACTCCATTCATAATAAAGTATTACAATAAATTGTTTTCAAGCAATTTCATTATATTACCTCCTTGTAGACTCCAAGATCAATATATCCACATATTGGATGAAATGCTCCAGTTCCGCACACATAAATGTGAGTTTTATTATAGGGTTGAAGGACTCGAATGAAATTTGCACATTCTGTCTATTGGGCATAAAAAAAAAATAAAGCATTAGCACACAATTTAAGTTTTTAAAAGATGGTCATTCATGCTACCTACTTTTAAAGTAGATAAATCATCAAAAATAAGGGGACATGAAAAATATTTATGTTAAATGTGTAGACACCTGACTTAGCAAGAAGATAAAACAAATTAGAAACTGGCTTAAATTATTGACTTTGAAACTTTTTGAAATGTTAAAGGTTTTAAGTTATCAGAGCACCAAAATGCACATCTCTATAGTGGTATTCAATGAGGCATGTAGAATAAATACACATAGACTATTAATGAAGTATCCATACTTTCTTTCAAGAATTACCTAGAGATGACAATTCATCATGCTCTGATGTTCACATATTGTTCACCATATAGATTCTGCTGTTTGCAACATAAATTGTCTCAGCTACACTGAACAAATGTGTATTCCTATATATGCGCTCCATTTTTATTGGCTGGAATGCCCTATCATTTTATTTTGATTTATTTTATTCATATATATGTAGATATTATACACACACACACACACACACACACACACACATATATGTCCATGAATATTTTTATACAAAGTCCAAATTTTACTTTTTTTAAATAAAGATTCAATGACTGAACTTGATCTCTACAAGGAAACTATTTTTTAAATATATTTTATTGATTTTTTTTTGTTTTGTTTTCCAGAGAGGAAGGGAGAGAGATAGTTAGAAACATCGATGAAAGAGAAACATCTATCAGCTGCCTCCTGCACACCCTCTAATGGGTATGTTCCTGTAACCAAGGTACATGCCCTTGACCGAAATCAAATCTGGGACCCTTCAGTGTGCAGGCTGACGCTCTATCCACTGAGCCAAACCGGCTAGGACCAAAGTCCAAATTTAAAGAAAATTTTACATTTCTAATTGTTTTGCATAGCTTAGACCTCAAAATATTTCTTTATATTCTCATTATCTTTATAATAATTATTTTACATTCCCCAGTTACTTACAGTTACTCAATTTTTCAGTCATTTTTGCTATTTTGTATAATTTTCAATTTATCTTCCAAAGTGACTTCTTATCATTACAAAATTATTGGAAACAATTTCTTAATTATGGCTACATGACTTCTGGACCCAAAAAGAAAACCCTGGGCTATAGTACGTTTTTATTCTAGATTGACTCTACCCAAGAGATGGGCAAGAATTTACTAAGTGGAAAACCTATGAAACGACTGAGGTTTATTACCCATATCTGGATTGTCATGGGTTCTTTACCAGTCAGGCACTGGCTTATGGCACTGTTGTTTTGGGGGTTGGTAGGAAGAAATTAATACACACACACACACCCACACACACACACACACACACACACACACACACACACCTTACCAATGACTTAACTGGACTGGTAGAATGGTTCTTAGAATTAAATATATTTTAAAAGGCAAATAACTGCTTATTAATAAAATTGTCACATGGTTTAAATTAATAATATAATATTTAATAATTGCTTATTATTGCCCTATGTTAAATATCAATATTCAGGTGGTTCTTTTGGTTTTAAGAGTGAATAGCTATGTCTGCATACTGTGATAGAGTTCTTAGTATCCTTCCAGCTACCCTGGCAATTTTATGTCTCCAGAATTTGTAGGTCACAGTTAATAAAATCTGTACATTTTATCACAGAAGAATGTTACAGTTAACACACTGAATCTTCTGTTCTCTGCTTCCTTATAAACAACACAGTTGATTAAGACGATGGGAAAGGACAATAATAGTCCCTCAGCTACACAAGTAAAGGTGTTTCTTAATATTGAGTAGTAAGAGGCAGCCTCTCTAATAGGAGCAGAATGTGGTTGGTTCCATTGTATGCTGAAAAGAGAGAGAGAGAGAGAGAGAGAGAGAGAGAGAGAGAGAGAGAGAGAGAGAGAGAGAGAGAGGTGTCACATCTAAGGATGTGCAAATCACACTATGGACATTTGTATTGTCTTGGATAATTTCATGTATTTATCTATGTATATGTTCTCCTATATCTATTATATGTCAACTGAAAAACTGAACATTTTACATTCATTAAGACAATTTTCTGGCATACAGTCTTATTTAACAAAAGCATATTATGTTGATTTTCACCTTCATGCCAAGATGTCTGAAAAGGAGAACTTATTTTCCATTTGCAGAAAGGAACCATATGAAATCACCTTCATGTTCCTTAGCATCATGTTATGCAATATCAATTAAAAACCTAACTCAGAGAGCAAATATGCCATACGAATGGCTTTGAACAAATAATGGGGACACAGTAATATGAGTAATATGTATGGATCACCAGATAAACTATAATGTGGCTTCATTGCTAGGTAAGGAGTTTTGATGTCTCTTTATTTTGTTCACTAGTGCACACTGAAGAGACTGTTATCTCTTTGTCTTTACCCCTATAAAGAGATTCATGCAAAGTGAACTACACAAGGACTAGCACACAGGGAGGGCAACTGTAAAATTATATGGCTGGAGTGAAGTAGGATTTACTCACTGCCACTTAGTTCATCTCTATTTTTTTCAAAAGCTCAATTTTACCAAATAATACTATAGCTTAAAGGTAATTATTATGGACTGAACATCTGTGTCCTCTAAAAATTCATAGGTTGAAATCCTAACTCCCCAGTGTGATGGCACAAGGACATATTAGGAGATGGGGACTTTGGGAGATAATCCATTTAACAGAGTTCTCAATGATCTACTCTCGTTGCCCTATCCTAAATAGCAGGCTCTTTTGATTTTAGAGTGAATAGCTGTGTCTGCTCTTCATGAGAATAGGATCCCCAGAATGGGATTAAGAAGAGACTGGGAGCTTTATCTCTCACTCTTTGCCTTGTGAAGATACAACAGGAAGATGGTCACCTGCAAGCAAGAAGAGACTTTTCCCCAGGAGCCCCATTAGCCAGCACCTTCATCTGGAATTTCTCTGCCTCCAGGACTGGCAGAAATAAATTGTTCTTTAAGCTGTCCAGTTAATAGTGTTTTGTTTTAGTAGCCTAAGATGAATAAAACATTAATTTTATGAGATTCTGAACTAAATATTTGTATAAAGGAATAAAACATTCCCTTTCCAGCTTATAAATTATGGAGTCAGAAAGATTAAGGACTCTGAGAGACACAGCACTGTTTACAAAGGCAAATAAGGCCCAGAGTGAAGTTTTAGACACATAAGAGATAAAATTTTAGCCCTGGCCAGTGTGGCTCAGTTGGTTGGGCATCTTTCCATGCACCAGGAGGATGCTGGTTCCATCCTAGATGCAGGCTCCATCCTCAGAAGGGGGCATGCAGGAATCAGACTACCGATGTTGTACTCCCACATCAATGTTCCTCTCTCTCTCTCTCTCTCTCTCTCTCTCTCTCTCTCTCTCTCTCTCTCTTCCTCTACAAATCAATAAACAATTCCTTTAAAAAAATAAACTACAAGATAGCTTTAGTGATAATAAAGAAAAAGCTCCAAACCATACTAAAAACATTTCACATCCTTTAACTTTTTAAAAAATCTTTTTTAAAAATGTTTTTATGAGAAAAGAGAGAAAGAGGAAGAGAGAAACATCGATGTGAGAAGTATCCATAGGTTTCCTCCTGCACACACCCCAATCAGGAATGGAAAATGAAGCCTGGGTATGTGTCCTGACCGGAAATCCAATCAGCATCCTTTTGGTGCACAGGACTACGCCCAACCAACTGAGTTCCATGGGCCAGGACACATATTTTAACTTTTCCAGGAGTACTTTATTAAAATGCACTCAGCCCAGGAAAATAACCTATTATACCAGTTTCTGACTTGGTAAACTATTAGCAAGGATTTATTTATGAAATTCCTCCCCTCTCTCAGATTGGGCTGGTGTGGAATAGGGCAGTGTGTAGAGGGGTCCTGAATTAGCAGACATAGTTTCCAAAGAAGTCAGCTCTGTGCGCACTTTTTTTGTACTGAAGTTGATTAAGGGCGGTTCCCTAAGCAGCCTGTAGGCAATGGAAAGGAACTGGCAGCCAGAAGGAAAGAAACCTGGGAAACAGAGATCCGGAAAGATAAGGTCTTGTAATTCAAAATTGCCTGGGTGGACATTTCAGCCAAATCAGTGATGTGAGGCAAAACTTTACAATGGTTTCCCCTTTAATTTGTAACTTACTATTTTTTTTTGTTTGTTTCAAAGATTGTGTTTTGTTTTTAATTCTTTTTATGCACAGAGCTTCCAACATTTTGTTTAAATAGCACAAGCAATAATTAACTTGATTTAATTCACTTAGTGACTTGCAGCGTGGCTATTAATGGTAACATAATTCTGTGAGGCATGAAGAAAGATAACTTTGAGAAACAGCTTTTTCAACTTTCCCTGAAAGCTGGCTAACTTGTCAGCTATTGCCCACAATGGCAGGCTTGTTGCATTCGACCAACCAATTCAATTTACTGAGTAACATACTCATCTTTGGGAATGTATTGAATTTCTCCTTCTTTCACTTATTCCTTCTACTTACAACCTTTTCTACCTCCCTCCTCCCCTCAGTGGAAGAGAGAGAGATGAAGAGAAAGAGAGAAAACAAGTTATCAACTTTTAAAAATTCTCTCAAGTAATATTTATTTCAATATTTTACCTCTCGCATATATCTGCACATTTATATAACTAATAACTAAATAGAACAAATATAAAGCTGAGTTAGTAGTTGGAGAAAAGGCAAATATGTTTTAGTTTATGTATTAACACTTGGAATTTTAGCCTTTGCCTAGATAGCTGGACAAATGTAATGTGTCCCAAAAAAAAAACACATACACACACTTTGAATAATTATAAAGGCAGTGTTTATTATAATCCATTTCACTTTCAAAATTGAGCTAGCAGCTCTTAAAGTATATAATTTTTGAGGGGACACCCTGTATTAGTGAAACAGAAGTACATGTAATTCTCTAGACTTAGATATAGCCCAATTAAATCCAATACAACTTTATATGTAATTCTGATAAGTGACTTATAAATTGTTAATTTTAATTTATTTAGGTTATATAGGGAAAGACTTAGGAATCTGGTCTGTTTCTGTTTTTAGTTTACTTTTCAGAACATTGTGGTCATCAAACCTTTGTTGTTGTTGTTATTAATCCTCACCTAAGCATATTTTCCCTTTGATTTACAGAGAGAGTGGAAGGGAGGAGAGACAGAGAGAAACATTCATGTGAGAGAGACATGTGGATTTATTGCCTCCCACATGGGTTCCTACCCGGGGCTGGGGATCGAGCTTGCAACTGAGGTACCTGCCCTTGACAGGAATTGATCCTGGGACCCTTCAGTCCTCACTCAGGTTGATGCTCTATCCACTGAACCAAACTAGCTAGGACATCAAACATTTTTGATCATTCATCACCTGCCTGTTACTACTACATGTTGCTTTTGTCTAGCAGACTTCGAGTCGAATCCAGTCTGCAGATATATCTGTTTAGGTCTTAAAGCTTTGAAAATGTTTTAACGCTTCAAAATAAACACATGGAAATTCAAATATCACATTTCTCTCTTAAAACTGGAAGCTCTAACAATGGAGATTTCTACAGTGCTAAACCCAGTTGTGGTAAAAGGGCAAAGGTAAACATTTTAAAGAAAAAAAGAGAGATGCTTAATTAAATATTTAAAAGACCATATCAAATAAAACAACTTGGAAAGAATATTTTTACATGAGATCACAGAGTAATAATATATTTTTATTGAAAATATAGTTATATATATATATCTGCAAATCTTGAAAATCTGTAAATAATCAGTAAGGAAAAAACATACTAAAATTTTTAAAATGAACAAATCGTAGGGATATGCCATTCCAAAAATTTTAAAACTAAATAAGATATCTAGGTTTAATGGTAATAAAAAATATCAAGCTGAAACAACAAAAATAGCTTTAGTTTTGTTGGTAAATATTTAATGTGTTTATTTTATTCATTTACATTTCAGTATTAAATGGTAACTATGTTGTATCCAATGTTAGCAGGGGTATGGGAAACACTCTCTCACGAGCATCACCGCTGGTTAAAGCACACGAGGCAGAGACTTTCTGGAGGGCCATTTTGCAGAGCATATAAAACATTTTATATCCTTTCAGCAGTAATTCTACTCAATAGTCAAAGATGTTCACAATATTTTTATATGAAGATTTTCATGTCCAGCATCATTCACAATAATTAAAACTGGATTTATACCAAACTTCTAACAATAGGGGATTGATGAAATAATATATAGAGGAATGCAGTATAGCTATTAAAAGTAGTGTTATAAAAAGGAATTTAATGACATGGGAAAATGCTCGTG
Organism: Antrozous pallidus; assembly: GCA_027563665.1. Classification (NCBI taxonomy): domain Eukaryota; kingdom Metazoa; phylum Chordata; class Mammalia; order Chiroptera; family Vespertilionidae; genus Antrozous; species Antrozous pallidus. The sequence continues at coordinate 53,186,250 of CM050521.1, forward strand.
GCAGTCTGTGAAGTGGAAAAAAAAAGTGTTGTAAGGGGCTATGTATACAATGATTTCATTCTGAAATAGTAAATAGATAAGATAGAAGAATAAACATCAAAATGTCACCAGCTATCTCTGGGTAATGTTCATGGGGGAGGAACTATTTACAGATGATTTCTATATAATTTGCAAACTTTCTACAATGAACACTTTGTTTTACTTTCAGATGTTCTCAAAAAATGCAATCACAGAACTGTAGAGAAGCAAGATCCTTGCACTCTATGTCATGGCTCTATTGACAGGTTGTGTGCCTCCACGGTGAACAGACAGAGGCCAGGCTGCCTGCACCCTATGCATTCTTTTGCCTGGAGCGACCTGTTTACCCCACTCTTCATCATCAGGACTAAAGACACTTCTTTAGTGACTCTCTTCTGGAAAATATTCTAAGCAGAAACACAGCACTGTCTAATAGCTTCCTGTCATCCCTTTCTTTCCCTGAATTAATCTGGGAACTGTGTTCAAGAAAGGGGAATAATTCTCTTTTGTTTCCTCATCTTCCACTCTTTCCCCACCCCAATCAGCTAACGCTCATTACGGTAAATAATTCACTATTTTTCAGTTATATAGTACCTTTGTGTAAAGGGACAGTCTTTCCAAACACTTGTTAATCCTAAACACACTCTGGGGAAGTAGGTAAAAATTACTAGAGAGAGGGGAAAAGAGGGGGCAATGCCAAAGATAGTAAAAAATGTCAATAAAACCCCACACTTGTCTCAGTTTTCTGCTGGCAGAAATTGCTGCAAAGCTGAAGAATGAGGACCTATGTTATGGTGACAGTGAAGAGAGAAATGACTGGAGGGTTAATACAGACTACAGACCTTAGACATAAAGTACAGACTTAATGCGTGGGTTGTAGGGTAGTGTAAAAGCACAGATTGTGGGAGCAAGACTTCTGGATTCAATTTCTGGCTTCCCTATTTACTAGATATGTGATTCCAGGCCAGTCATTTAATTTTTCTGGCCTCAGTCTTCTCATCTAGAAAATGAGAATTAACAATAAAATCTAGCATACCATATAGTTATAAGGATTAAATGAGATTATAAATATAAAACATTAAAAACAACTCTCAGAACATGGTAAGTGCTATAAAAGTGTAAGCTATTCTTAGTAAACTCTAATGTAATATTATTTTAAAGGGACAAATTGAAAAGGAGACAAAGACTTGTATTATTTCTACATGATTCTACAGCAAACTTTATAGACTTCAGCAAAATGAGCAAAACTCCCCAAATCACTAATCCTGGGTTGGCAGGAGGTGTGCTTAAAGGTTAGAGGTTATTACTAAGCTCCCTGATACAACTGAATTGGAAGAATGGTTTTCATATGCTAGGTCCTATGTGTTCTAGGATGCTACTTTCAGGAAAGTTGATCACCGTTTGCTTTAACTTAGTAATAGGAGCAACTGAGTTACTGTATAACTAGAATTGGTGAACATACTGAAATGGGAACACTGTCACTGACTGTTTGACCTTGAGTGTTTATCCCTCATCTACTCCACGGGAAAACGGACATTAGTTTATTGGAGCAAAATTGAAACACCCTTTCCCTTGCCTCCTTATCATATACTCAATACTGGTGAGACACAGAATGTTAAGGTGATTATACTGTTTATGACAAGCTTCCACTGTAAATGAACAAAATAATTTGGAAACTCATATGCAAGGCATCATTTTCCCCACAAAGTCAAAAAACATTGACTCTTTTGCAGACCTGGGCACTTGCTTGCTGTTGGGATGTTGAACAGGGTGGAGAGATAGAGACATGGGAGAAAGAAAAATATATTCTAAGATAACTTTATCTCTGTCATTTCTAATGAAATAAACACAAAAACTGTTTCCTGTTGCATATGATGCTAACATTCCCTGATACATTTCTGCTAACAAAGTGTCTGAAAAAGTCACATTTAACACTGACTGAAGACCAGGTCAGGCATAATGAAAACTTTCTTTGTTTTGTTTTGATAATTTTATTTTGCAGTACTGTGACAGTGTGTAACATCAGTTGAGTAATATCTGTATCCCTCATTATACTGAAATCTCCATGAATGACAGCAGATCCTCTATCTACTTCATACATATATCTATGCACCTATGCAGGCTCTTAATAAATATAAGTTGTATAAATGACTGTCCAAATAAATGAACAAATTTGTTGTCTCAGATTCTTAGTCTTCTAATCTTCCCCTCAATTCATTAGGCATCATGTGTCTTATTACATTACTTTTATCATATTAATAAAGTGAGAGTTTTAAAATTAAATTATGCTTTCATATAACACACACTATTTGTTATTAAATATGAAGACATTGCTCTACTTAACACTCCTGTGTTATTGTGGTTACAGGCAACAGTAGAGGATGTTGCAAAAGAAGCCTCAAGATGTCCACGTTTCTGCCCAAAGTTAGAACCTCTTATCATCTTGAGTTACATTCAGGAAGTGATTTATTTGCCAAAAAAAAAAAGAGAGAGAGAGAGAGAGCAATTCTCCCTATCACCACAGTGCAAGAAGTCAGGGCAGAACAGAGAGCATCTGGCCTGAATCAGAGCACTCGGATGAGAAGAGGCAGCCAGAGCCACAGCACTGCCGTCATCGCTGGAGATAAAACAGGCAACACAGTTTGGGGGAGCAGGCAGGACAACTGGGACAATGCAAAGGCAATCCAGAGAGGTCACCCCAAAGATGCTTAGGTTAGTCACCCTGATCTAAGGCTTTTCTCTGCTCTTTAAGGCAGCTTAGGCTAGAAGTTTATATTAGAACCCCACAATTTATCTTTAAAAGTTATTTTATATGATTGTGCTTGAATCAATTTTAGAATAAAATATTTCTAGTTTTCATTCCAGGATGTTGTCATTCATTTTCAACCAATCTTTCTTAATATCTCTCAATGCCAAGTTTTGAAAGAATCCTGCTAGATTTTGTAAGTTTAATGTTAACCTAAATTAAATTAAGTATTAATTGCATGTTTACAATGCTAAAGTTGAAAGCTTTGTGTACATTCACAAAATATATGCATGTAAATGAAAAATACAGAAACCTAGAAACACAATTATTTCTGATGATTTACTTCTGAATATTTTAATAGGGATCTGAGATTTTTGTGTGAAAAAAATAACAATATTCAAAATTAACACTATAGAAAGTAAAAGTGTAGTAATTATAAATTTCTGAGGATAATATCATTCCTTTTGGCAAGGTAGAAATATTTTTTTACCAAAATCTTTACACAGAATAAGTTAGTATAGCTTTTAAAATAGTACATTAATATCATCATTAATTTATAAAACCCAATATAAATATTTGTTATCATATCAGTACCAGTTTAACAAATATATTTTTTAAAATCTCATACTTACATTGGCATCTTTCCCAGCTAATTTACATAACTCCACCCGCTCCTTTGCAGCCGGCCAATAAATCTGGAAAACATTTTAAGTTTTGTTAGAATTGAATATCTAAGACAACCCACAATTTTAATTAGGGAAGTGAGCATGTAAATTTAAAGAGTGAATATCAAGCCAAGAATATAATGTTAGATATGATGTAAGAAGTTTGAAATTTAAATATTTTCCAAAGTCACCTTAAAAATTTCTCCAAAAAAAAAAAAAAATCTGTAGAACCATCACTCTTGTTTATTTACTTTAAAATGGACTTATTAATAAGTAAATTATGTTGATAAAGCCATAAGTTCTTATTTCAATGTCAACAGGATTTCAGATTAGCATTTGCTTAAGAGATTCTATTTTTTACCCTATCTTTCTGTGTTTACTCAGAGTGATACATTATAAACATGTGCAATGAAGTGTGAGCAAGAGCCCTTTGTCACAAGCATACATTATGACTCACTCCATGTCAAAAACCAGCGTGAGTCTGTTGACAATACAGGGTGTGACAAAGTTGATTTATAATTGTTTGTGTGGAAAATAATAAAAAAGATCGTATCTAATAAAAGAGTAATATGCAAATTTGATCATACCTCCGTCATACCCATAAGTCACGCCCACAGCCACACCCACCAGCCAATCAGGAGCAAATTATGCAAATTAACCCAACCAAGATGGCTGCCACCACTGAGAGCAGGAGGAAGGCTTGGGTTTCCCCGGCAACAGAGGAAGCCAAGCTTTCCACCTGCCTAGGCCTCCACTCAATGTTATAAAGTTTCAATTATAAAAGATACAGAAATAGCGGCAGCCACTGAACTGAAGAGAACAGAGATTTGGGTTTACCTGGCAATAGAGGAAGCCAAGCTTTCAGCCTGCTGTTGCTGGCCTAGGCCTCCACTCTAGACTACAATGTTTCAAAAAGAAATGGCTGCCACCCCAGAGTGAGCAGTAGGCTTGGCTCCGCTCAAGGCTACAAAGTTTCAATTGTAGACATAGATTAATCCCAGATACCAGGGCCTCCACTTGAATCGCTGGGGGCATGGCTGGCTTGCAAACCTCCATAGGCCCCTTGCCCAGGCTGCCCCTCACTAAAAGGGACCCCCCACCATAATCTGGGACACTCTTCAGGGCAAACCAGCTGGCTCCCACCCATGCACCAGACCTCTATCCTATCTAATAAAAGAGTAATTTGCAGATTGACCATCACTCCAACACACAAGAGGGCTGCCCCCTGTGGTCAAAGATCCTGCTCCCATGTGGACACAAGATGGCTACCACAAGATGGCCAGCAGGGACCATTGGACGTTCCAGGCCCTGCAAGGGAGGGCAGTTGGGAGACACCAGGCCTGCAGGGGAGGGCAGTTGGGGGTGACCAGGCCAGCAGAGGAGGGAAGTTGGGGGCAAACAGGCTGGCAGGGGAGCAGTTAGACATCATTAGGCTGGCAGGGTAGTGGTTAGGGGGTGATCAGGTTGGCAGGCAGAATCAGTTAGGGGCAATCAGGGAGGCAGGCAGGTGAGCAGTTTGGAGCCAGCTGTCCTGGATTGTGAGAAGAATTCTACTGGGATTGGGCCTAAATGGGCAGTTGGACATCCCTTGAGGGTTGCCAGATTGGAGAGGGTGAAGGCTGGGCTAAGGGACATCCCCCACACCCTGTGCACGAATTCCGTGTACCGGGCTTCTAGTTAATAGATAATAATACAAGGAAAAAACTGTTTTGCATATTCACAACAGTGAACCTACTTTTGCCCCACATTACTTAACATGTGTGGAGCTCAAATGCAATTGTCAATAAGTTAAACATTTTATATGCATTGGCTTGCATAAATCTCACAATGACCCTATGACATAGCTATATTTACTTTCCAGTTTCAGGTCAGAAAAATGTATTCATATAGCCATGAAATAACAGGTCAAAGGCCACAAAACTAGTTCACAACAGAGCCAAAATATGACCCAAACTGTCTCCTGAACTTACAGGGGGAAGGGGGTTCCAACCACTACATCATAGATATTATTAGGCAAGGCCCGCAGTGTGGCTCAGTTGGTTGGGATGTCATCTATGCACTGAAGGGTTGAGGGTTCAATTTCCGGTCAAGGCACATAAATATTATTGGGAAAATAATTAAGAACAAAGGCAGCAAACTTCTTGGTTGGTAGCTTTTAATCATATTTTAACAGTCTTGAATATATCCAAATAAGTTTTTGTATTTTATTTTATTTTTAAACAAATGGGAAGTAATGTCAGGAAGTTCTTTTGCAAAATAAAGTTTAAACAGACAGATATAGCACTCCATTAGCTTGCAGAAAGGAAGGATCTGTGTTAAGCTATAGGCAAGAAGAAACAAGAAAAGCAAGCTCTGAATTGCTTATGTTCCAAGAGTTCCTGACAAACCTTTATTGTGTTTCTCATCAATGTTAACAGAAAACGTTTTAATAGATGCGGAAAAGGAACATATCCCAAGGCAATGCCTTGACAGAAACTTGTTAAACCTGGAATTAACAGATGATTTAGAAATCACTAATGTTTATATGATAGTATCTTCATAGTGAAATTTTAGGGTTTTATGTCTGAACAAGAAGGGTAGAGAATTATGCTCAAACTCTCTTAATAGCCATGATATATTGAGATTTTTTAAATGAAGGGAGGCTGTTCATTCAGAATACACCTTAACAACCTACAATCCCTGTACATAGGCAGGGTGATTGAGCCAACAGTAGTTCAAATGACAAGCTAATTTTCATATAGTTCGCAGTAAGGACTTTAAAAACGCTATTTATTTGGGCATGGCTTACATCACTGCAATTACATTTTCACACCATTTTAAATAGTAGCCAGCAGCACACATGAATATAAAGGATGGATTTTAACAATTCATTATTATGTGAAAAAACATACTAGTTAAAATTACAGTTTGTTCCCCTTAGAATAAAGTTAAAAACAACTTAAATAAAATACACTCTGTAGGTGAGTATACATAGACACAATTAATATGTGAAAAGAGAAGCATAAGAGTGATGAATACATGATTCAGAAAGATAGTTACCCAAGATTGAAAAAAAAAAAGAATAAAGGGAAAAATGGTAGTAAGAAACCAGTTATTTACCACTACTTAGCTTTTGTTCTGGATGACTCATTTTCAGGTGTTTAATACATAATTAAAAACAACTAAGTAATGTAAGTTAGTAAATAAATAAACCAAAATAGGTCAATGGACAATAAATAGTCATAACCTAGAATGATGAAGTCCTAAATAAATTAATAAATTAAAAGTGAAAATAAAACACTGCCACTGGCAGGAAATTTAAAAGTTTCTTCAAGTTGTTTTTTTATTGTGTGTATGTTTTTAAAGCCACTAATAGGAAAAATACTGAACTGAGTGTTCTTTTTCTCTCCTTTAAAAATGGCATCTTGAATTTATGAAACTTTTGCTTTATATTTGATATTCTGAACTCAAGCTATACTCTCACTTTTTTCTTGCTAATTATTAAAAAAAATTAATTGTGATAAAGCATACATAACAGAATTTGCCATCTTAGTCACTGAACACATAGAGTTCAGTATTAAGCATATTCAGTTTGTGTAACCAATCTCCAGAATTCTTTCATTGTGCAAAACTGCAACAATATATTTATCCATTCTTAATTATTATATTCATTTTGCAAAAGACAGCTTTGTATCATTGGACTGAAGATAAGTCATACTCAATTGTTTTAATCTTTAGCTCATTTTTTTTTTGGTCTCTAGTCTAGATTAATATTTCTTTGAGTCCTTTAGATATGTTAGACCTTGTTCTTTTTATTTTATAAGATGGTCAGATTTAAACAGTTTTCAGAAACAAATTTTGAACAACTATTTATAGATTTAGTCAAACCTGACTATCTTATTGATATTAATAGCATTAAAAGAAGAGAAGTGTGGAACTCTTTCATATGAAGTAAATGAGACTAAAGAAGAGAAAGTTATCAGGGAGTTATTTAAAGACTGACAAAATATGAAAACAACCACTGTATCATTTTTGACATCCAAATGAAAGTTCCAAAGTTACCATAGAGTAGTTGCTGAACTTTCATCATTTGTACTTTAGGCATATGCTTATGAAGGCTATGTTCAGAATGTGTGGCATTGAGGTGTTAAAATTAAAAAGAAGACAGCTCTGTAAATAGGTGCAAAAACTGCATTCCCACAGAATGAGAAGAGAGCAGGGAGGATGGAGCCACTATGCTTGGAAAGCACCATTAAACACTGAATGGGAAACAAAAGCCTTGATCAGAAACAAAAGCATCTGAGCCAACATTTTTAATTACATGCTCTTAATAGTTTCAACAATAATGTAACAGTTTAATTTAATAGTTTAAACTCTAATTTTGTCTTAAGAACTTGACATTAAAATAGTGACTCTAGAAGCTCTTTTCTCTTTGCAAAGGAATACAAATAACTAAATATATATTTTAATAGTTTTTTTAAATTTTCAGTTATTGATTATAAGTCATCTACCTAATAAAATAATAACATGCCAATTGACCATACCTTTATGATGCCTGCCAGCCAATCAGGACTGTCTTTGGGTTAATTTGCCTACACAGGCTCCAAACTGCTGGGGACAAAAAGGCTGCTCTGGCCAGAGCAAAGGTGGTGCTGGCAGCCAGGAAATGAAGGCCCAATCTTGCACGAGTCTTCATTCATGCATTGGGCCACTAGTGTAATTATAAATTGAATATGTCATTCTAGTTAATGAATGAATAAAACAAAAATTACAAGCTCAGGTGTGGCTCAGCTGGTTGGAGCATCATCTCATACACCAAAAGGTGGCAAGTTCATATCAGGTCAGGGCACATACCTAGGTTACGAGTTGCATCTCTCTCTCTCTCTCTCATCAATTAAAAAAAAAAAAAGATACACAGAAATCAGAATTTGTTGGACTCCAGAAACCAATTTTTTTAAAAAAATCTTCTATTTTCTGTTATGGAGCAGACTTTTTACCAAGATGTTATCTCATTTTTCATCATTTACCTTCAATCCATAAAGTCTAGCACCTGTTAAAAATATAAATTATCCTTGGAACATTATTATTATTATGTAGGAATTCTAAGGTAGTATCACAAAGATAATTACACTTCTTAAGGTAAAGATTAGTAGGGATTACATATTGGCTTATTTTGACACAAAGTTGTCAAGAATCTAGAAATCACAAATAAAATTACTTTAGTAACAACTACCTAGAAGATATCTGATTGCCTTCCAAACTCCAAACATTTACTTAAAAAGAAAAACCACTGTAGTGGTGCCAAAATTTAAAAGATATAATTTTAATTATGATTTATTTTGGGATTTTTTTTATTTGCCACCTAGTCATTAGAATAAAGGGTGTTTTGTGTGTATTTAATATTCCTTTTGACTTCTTTTTTATAAGTAATTTAAAGAAACAGAATTTTTCTTAATTCAATCTAAAAACAGAAGAAAACAAACTACACTCATATTTACATAAGTTTTGCAGAAATAGGTTCAAATAACATTTTTTGGTTTTCAAAAATCTTGTAAAGTGATTATGTTACATACCTCTATCTCTACCTCTATATAAAAGCATTCCCCATTTTTATGATTTTCTAATTAAAGTGCGTGTGTGTATGTGTAGGGGGAAACACAAATAGAGAAATAGACACAGAGATAGATTCATAGATGCATAGAGGAAGAGATGGAGATATTAACTCTGAAGGGTATAAGATATATAGCTTCAAGTTGCAGCATAATTAATATAAAAGTTCAGGAAGTACCTAACATCCTGAGGCTATTTCAATAGCCCTATCAGTACGCTTTGAGATTACTTTATTCTCATACAGAAACCACATCTCACACTTAAAAATACAATGTTCACATGATCCATAAGAGTCTCTCTTGGACATTAAGTAAACAGTTTTGAGGCAATGATTATCATTATTCTCATTACATTCTGAGTTCGTCTGCAGTAAAATGACCTATAGATATATTTTCTTGCCATATTCAGCGATATCATGACAAAAGTTTCATAAAGCAGGACAAAACAAAGACGCATACTCGTCTCCCTAAGAGTTGATGAAGCTTTGCACAATGGTGGTATCGAAAAGTCTATGCAGCTATACTACTCCCTGAGAAAGTTACCCATGAATATTTTTCTTTCACTTATCAAAGAAAGGCATAGTAGGAGTGGAGATGCCACTTGCACAATCGCCATGTCTTAGTTGTCCTGAAATATTCCCACATAATTTAGGTGAGGAACGATTGCTAGGACCTTGGAGCTTAGATATCAAAACTAAATCTGTAGAAAGCTTACTGCTGCTCTCTCCGCCCACATGCAGGACAGACATCAGAAATCAAGTAGAACTCTGTGGGTCCAGATGAGCCCAAGAATCCCACTCAATATTACTGTCTAGGGTTCAACCGCTAATTTTACCACTACTAAGTAACTAAGGGGCTGCAAATTGGTTTTAATTTTAGTGCTAATTTCATAGATCAAGTTGATATCAGAAAACTCTTGTGGGAAATAGGAGTAAATAGTTTCTCCACTTGGAAGTAATAATTTCTAGCATTAATATTTTAAAACAAGTATGTCTGTTAAGTCAGACCCCATATCTTATAACGTACTGACTTAAGCTGTTGGTATGTTGATTTTCATAATATTTCACAATTGACATGAATTATCTCAAAAAATATTTTTTTGAACTTACACTTGGATGAATCAAATAGGAACTTAAAAAAAATATGTAGTGTTCTCTGCAGTAGGCCATATACTAAAATTGGAACCATACACAGATTAGCATTGCCCCTGAACAAAGATGACACACATATTCATGAAGCATTCCATATTTTTAAAAGAATGTAAGTAAAAATAAATATGTATATATATATTTTTTAGAGTTATAGAAAATAGATTTACCAGTACGAGAGAAACCACTGTAATAAAATTAAAAGTGTTTTCAGTCATTTTAAGTATGTTTATTTGATTTAAAGTTTTATATTTTAACCACGTTTTGCAAAAGAGATTTGATATTAATTTTCTAATGAAAATACAGTGGGAGCTGCATGTTTTAAAATACAACCTTTGATCTAATTACCTTATGTTGATTTTATTTGCTTATATTCATCCAAAATCCAAAATGGTATCATTTCTGTTTGTTTTTTGAAGCATTTTACTTCATTTTGAATACAAATAGGCAGGCGAACCTCACAAGTAAAATGCTGCAATGTCCCTAACAATTATTGTTTCATTCATAATTTTTATAATTCATTAAACAGCATTTGATAAGGTGAAAATGTTGGGCAATTTATTTTTAATTATTTAATTTTAGGCAAGTTACGAAAACATTCAAATAGTGATAAGGCCTTATAACAACATCCTAAGGAAATTCTAATTATATCTGGTCTTTGTTTCATCTTTGGAGATACACTCTAATTAACTCAAGTTCCCAAGTGCAAGTCAGTCAAATTTTCTTTGGCCTAATTCAAAGAGATGCAAAAAAAAAAAAAAAAAAAAAAAAAAAAAAAAAAAAAAAAAAAAAAACTGAATAGAATATAAAAGAGCAAGTTACAATTTGTTCATAAACCTAATTAAACACCCCAAAAATCAGTCATAAAAATACAAGGGGCCATCTCTATCAAAGAACAGGATCCAAGTTGTTGAATGGTTGCAAAGAAGCGGGAAACACATTGCTGTAAATGCTAAATGGTTACAAGCACTTGAACAACCCAGGGGGGGCAATGATTACTCTAGGATTCAAGTTCAGAGAGGTAAGAGACCTGAGTTCAGAGACTGACTACTGAAAAATAAGGACAGAAGCACCAAAGGGGAAGCTTGCATAATTGAAACTGGCTGGGATGGGCATTTTTACAGATAAGAAGGTTAAATTCTCCAGGTTAGGGTCAAATCTGCCCATTTGGCTTTCTTTATGAAATCTTAGGTGAGAAGAGTGTTTTCCTTTCTTTCCTTACGACTGGGCTCAACATTTCTTTTACATTTAGTTTTTCTCCCCCAACCATCTTGGAATTCAAATACACTTGTGTTTATCATATCTATTTGCCATTTTCTTTTCGCAATTCAGTTTGGGATCTTTTTCTAGACATAAAGATGAATGAGCCTGGCCCGAGGGGCTCAGTTGGTTGAGTGTTCAATTCCTGGTCAGGACACAGGCTGTGGGCCCATCTCCAGTAGGGGGTGTGCAGGAGGCAGCCAATCAATGATTCTCTCTTATCATTGATGTTTCTATTTCTCTCCTCTCTTCCTCTCTTAAATCAATAAAAATATACATTTTAAAAATATCAATGAAATGTGGTGGTATTCAAGTTCATAAGTTAGTGTCCCCACCATACTGCTCATTAGCAGCTAATGCTGCATTTTCCAATATTATCTCAGTGTCATCCTCAGAATGAGCTTGCTCTTTCTGGAATACATCTGAACTCTGGAAGGTCCCTCCTGTAAGTGTCTGTGTTTATATCACTACTCCAGAAGACCTTCTCTGAAGACCACTCTAAAGTAGTTTCCCAAGATTATTATATTTTTTTAAAATAACATTTAACACTAAGTGATATTTTCTTATTTATTTCCTTTTCTCTTCTCCATCAACTTCCCTTCTCATCCCTCTGAAATTTAGAGGCATCCTGAAAACAGAAGCCTAAATGACTTTATTCTCCATTATATCCCCAGCATCTAAAAGAATGAATGCAAGGAACGAAGTAGGAGGTTCAATAAAGAAAGTGAGAGAAATGCTATTGTATCATACCAATTAAAAGACATGTTATAGAATCCACAAATGGGCCGGTAATTTTTAATATGTGGTGTAATTATGTTTGGGACTAGATTTCAACACTTTGTAAGGAATACAGTTCACAGTCTCCATTATCTTGTTAAAGGAGGATATGACTCATTGACGTTCAGTGGTCATTGCTCTTGAGTGACAAGGGAGGTTGCTTCTCCTTCCTACTGTCCTTAGCACCTGGCACAGGATCACATGCATAATAAGTATTCATTAATTCCTGCAGAGTGATCTGCACAGCTTCCTTTCGGATGGAGACAGAGTTCTTGTCAGAGTCCTGGCAGCCGCCTGAGCAGTCTGACAGAATCCTGACAGTCGGTTACAGTGACCAGATGGGACTGCACATCGGCACCCGCGCTGGGGAGCAGGCACATCCATGAACCAGGCATTGTTTCACCTCCCGCGGTCTCAGGCAGCATGTGCTCCGCAGGCAGCAGGACAGATTAATCACCGTGAAACTAAGCAGGGTGCCGTATACCAAAAGTCAATTTATGGCGATGTCCGCATGGTTTCCAAGTGTTTACATTTTCTTAATTTGTTGTATTGATTAAGAATAAAAAGGATGACAATTTTCTTTTATCAATAACTTTATTTAAAATAAAATATTTATTCTGAATCTTTCCTCCTACATAATAGACTTACAGGGTAAGGCAGTAGATGGGAATGTCACCATGAAGTGAGTTACTGATTTATAAAAAGCATTTCTGCTTATACTCAATATAAAGAAAGCAAGTACAAGATCCTTGTGTGTGAAAACTCTCTTGTCTTAGAGTTCCTTCAGGAATGGAAAATAACAAAATCCTTTTCATGCTACACAGATATGGGTGGTTGAATATTTCAACAAAATTTATTATATTTAAAATTATATACTATCTTAGTTTAGTTATTTTTCTAATAAAATGCCTTAAAATAAGGCAAAGTTTGAGGAATTTCAAATAATCTGACTAATTTTTTATAATGACATACCTAGTTTTCATGTTCAGTTAGAAGAAAAATAATAAAGTAATTACATTTTGATGGCTAGGTAGAAGAAAAAACACTTGTAGATGTAGAAGTTACTTTTTTTTTTTAAACATTCTACTACATAAAAAACCCAGTCCTCTTTAAGTGCCCAAATTCATCTTTAAGTTTGTTCAGTGTTTCCTTTTTAAAAATTCTAACTATTTTTTTGTTAAATAACCAACAGAGTGAAATGTGAGGAGCTAAATTTTAGCCAGGTGAAATTGTCTTGGGTTATTCCATAATAGTGGACTATATGAAGTATATATTGCTTTGGTACATTGTTTTCTCATTTTAAAACCAGTAAGAAAACTTCCTTTCAATACCCGCAAAAAAAGTATTTACTATTTTTTACATTAAAAAATAAATGTAAATTACTTTAAATAGAAAAATTTTAAGTATTAAACATCATAAGTTCAGCTAGAATGTTTTTGTTGTGGAGCCCAGTTAAAAATCTTTACATTTGCTTAGCTAACATAGCAATTGTTTGAATATTTTATGTACAATATTCAATGTTGACAGTTTCAAATGAAAAAAAAATTAAATTAATGAAATCAAAAGGAATAAAGATGACTAAGTATTATCTCAAAGTGACAGTAAACTATTTAAAGATTCATTTTGAAGATTATTTAAAAATGGATCAATACTTGTCCTACACTTTTTATCTAGATGCTTGGTTATAGCTTAGCTTTGCTGAAGCCCAATAAAATGAAACTATTAAAAAGTATGGGAAACAAGATATAAAACAGCAAATGTTTGGATTGAGGTTATTAAAAGCCAAAGGGTAAACAATATAAATAAGAATATTAACATTCTTCCTTCGGTAACTCCTATGGTTCCACTGTGTACACTTCAGGAATGATATACAATGAGCTCACCCATTACATTTGGAGGTAGAGCAAACATTCTTTTGAGTGCTCATTTTATGGTTTTTATAGTATAGTAAGATTTTAAAAGAGAAGTTTTAGTTGAGAAAAAAAATTAAAATGAGATGCAAGCTCAAGATGCACAAATTTTCAAAGTAGGTGGGCCAGAATCATCCATGTTCAACAAACTATAAAATAATTGGAAACTTGAGAAGGTTATTTTATCTGAGACAGATGTATTATGTGTCCTACTATCCCTATGGGGAGAAGTAGGTGACATTTGGTGGAACACTAAGAAGTACTTGATACTGCACATGTAGTTCCTGGGAAATTGTGGTCTGATGACCAAAGGATGAGAGACTGACAAACTACAATGAAAACAAAGAACAGGCTCAATGGCTATAATTGGTATCAGCCTGAACTTCTAGAGTGTGCCCAGGAAAATGCATGTGACATATCCTATGGAACAGATGGGAGCAATGCTCACTCAAAAATTGGATGGCATGAAATCACCTTAGGTCCTATTGAAATGTGTTAAGAAAAGGTTGCAGAAGTTAACACCTGGAGAAATTGCAATCTGTTGCAGGAGAAAGAAGAGAACACACCAGTCAGAGGAGAAATGCAGTCACCCTTACCCAGAGAACAGCAAGGAAAAGAACTCTAAAAAGTGTAAATTCCAAAAACTCACAAAGATGCTTATGAAAGAAGTTACCCTTCAACATTAGACAAGGCCAGAAAGTTGAGAGGTTCCTGAGACAATGAGAGTAGACATTCCTCTGAACACTCTCCCCTTCCCTTATCTTGATTTGTCTCCAGAGGGGTCATACACTGTTGTTAACAAACTTCAGGAAAGGAGGAGCATTAAGTAGAAGAAGCCTCTGAACAATCCCTTGTGCTGGGACCCTCCCTCACCTGACATGCCCAAGCAGGAACAGGTGGAGGGAGAGGAGGTTCAATTTTAAAGGGGATTGGAAGTTTTATTACATTAGACTGGACCTTTTAGTTGCTGATAACTATTGCCTGTACTACTTAAGAGTGACCTCAAAAGCCAAAGGCATGTGGTGGCCAGTGTGGCCCAGTTGGTTGAGCATTGTCTTGTGCACTGAAAGGTCATTGATTCGATTTCCAGTCAGGGTACATACCCAGGTGCCGATTTAATCCAAAGTCATAGGAGGCAACAGATCAATGTTTCTCTCTCACGTTGATGTTTCTTTTCTCTCTCTCTCAAGTCAATAAAAACATACTTACAATTTTTTTTAAAAGCCATAGGCCTGCTGAAGATATAGAACTGGCCCAGTAGAAGAATGGAAAGGGATTATGGGAGGTAAAATAAAGTTGTTTATTATTACTCTGAGTTCACATACCAGTTGTGATTAGATTAGTAGGTGAAATAAATAATAACTGTAGTCTCAGAGTAAGTTTATTTCTCATTGGTCTACTCATCTGCCTCTGTAGCCCACTTGAAAAAGAGAGAAGAAAAGAGAAAGAAAACCAAGAAACAAATGTTTGAATGAAAAGATACAAAAGCAGTGCTTCATTTAATAAATCATTCCCTTTGAGACTTGTTTGCTTACATCCTGGTTCAGCAACTCCTTCCACCCATGCATGAACTGGCTCCAAAGTGAGTAACATTTTCAGATGGAAAGATCCCAACAATTCATTAACTCAGAAGCTCAACTAAGTAACATAACCTAATAGAATACTGGATTATTATTATTTTTTTATTTTACTGTCAACTGTGACTCCATTAAAAATAAGGGGAGAGACTTTCAACTTGTATATATTACTCCTGAAGTTTACATAGAGAGGGCCTTGAATTTTATATGAATTATTGCTAGGACTATTTAAGGCTGGCTGAAGTGGAGAATGTCTACTTGTAGTCACAGGGTCAGATGGCAGGTAGTTTAAAAGCATTTGTTTAGAAATCATTGGTCCCTAAATCATATTGCACAAATGTCAAATACTTTCATTATTATGATGTCTGCCTTGAACAGATTTCACTTATAAGTGAATGACAAATGGATGCACTAGTAAATGTCCATCTACAGTTAAACTTGTTAAAGGACTATTAAAATGCTTTCTATATATATTCCCTCTAACCCTAGAGATGGGATAGGATATTGAAGGCAAAGGCAGAGAAATCTAGTTTCTTTCATTTAAACCAGCACATTTCAACTGATGTGTCTCAAGAATTTTTAAAATACACAATGCCTGACTAGTCAGGGGCACTGATCTCTTTTCCCTTAGATTGTCAGATAAAAAAATGTCAATAGCAAACACAACAATAGCCATCCATGAGAAGAAATCAAAAGTATACCTATATTTTTTGTGAAATTTAAAAAGCTACAAGATATCAGATATTTGAAGAGATCTGCAGCAGATTACATAAAGCTCAGATTACATACAAATAACAGAGAACTTTTATTGAGCAAATAAACTTACATAAGTATTTGTCATGGTTAGCAGATTTTTCAATTTTTACCATGCAGAGTAGAGAAAAATAAATTATCTCAAAGATTTTTATTTGCACTGAATACTTTCCAAGATTGTCTCCTGAAAGAAAAATAAATTCTTACAGATAATTTCCTTATAGGACCAACTAATCTTGATAATGTATCTCTTCAAATAGACCATACACACTCTCCTTTTTGATTGGCTGAGAAAACTTTTATTTTTCCTCAGGTAACCTACATTTCAGGTAACCTAAAAAAGAGATATAGTAAATGATGGTCTCTTATTTCTTCACATTTCCTTATTTGCATGTGGTCCATGAAACTGTTCCAGCCATTTCAATACCAAGAATAGCAAGAGAGGAAAAAGTAAGAACTGGGTCCTTGATACCATCATTAAGCAGATGGTATTTCCATCTCTAATAAAGTTTGAGTGAGGGAATAATGAAGAGTGGATAAAAACATAGTGTGGACATGTTTAGGGAAGAGCTTTAGAAGTCAATAGAAATTTGGTTCATTCAAGTTCCTCAGAAATCAAGAACTGCCAGAAGTGTATAAACCAATAAGAAATATGATAAGAGTTTTATTTTTTAAGAGATAACATTGATAGTCATAGTGAATAGATTAGATAGAGAGAAAATAGAGATTCGCTTTTATAAGATAAACCCAGCTAAATAATGGTATTATCACTTACTCTAGAGAAAAATATTGAAATGTTTGCTACCTTATCAGCTTGGCCTGTCAACTGAAGCTTTTGTTGGAATTGCATCAGAGTTCAGCCTCCCTTTGTCTAACACTATTTCCTTAATGACTTTCTCACATGTGTTGATCCTAAGAACACAACTTTAAAAATATCCTATAAGCTAGACTTCATCGCATAGTTAGCTGTCAGGGGAACTCAAAGTATAACAAATCAGTCAGGAGTGGTAAATACAGTTCCAGATCCATATCTTTCCCTTGGAATGGGATCTCTAATGGCTCCAGTGTGGTCTAATGTTGGGGAAGGCTATGTCAAATAAATGTCCATATTTGTCCCACCAAACCTTTCCTAGAGAGAAATCCACAGGGCATCCCTTAACTAAGAGAGCGCTTACAGAACAAATTTAGAAAAGCTGCTTAAATTGTAAGTTCTCACATTTTGTCTATACAAAAACTTTAAGCAAACATATATCCTGAATTTTGATACTTCAATTGAATATATTTTATGTATGTGTGTATGTATATGTATATACATATATATCAATATTTTTATTGATTTCAGATAGGAAGGGAGAGATAAAGATAGAAACATCAATGATGAGAAAGAATCATTGGCTGCCTCCTGCACGCCCCACACTGGGGATCAAGCTTATAACCCAGGCATGTGACCTGACCTAGAATTGAACCGTGACCTCCTGGTTCATAGTCATGCTCAACCATTGAGCTACGAAAGCTGGGCCTCTCTATCTCTATCTCTATCTCTATCTCTATCTCTATCTCTATCTCTATCTATCTCTATCTCTGTCTCTGTCTCCATCTCTGTCTCTATCTCTATATCTATCTCTATCTCTATATCTATCTGTTTTTCTTTTAAATTTCCCAGAGGATCATCCTGAATAACCAACTGAAGACTAGCTGAAGGTAAGTCTTATAATCAAGAATTTACCGAAGAAGCCACATGAAGACTTGAAAAGGGCTGGCCCCACTCCCATGGATGGACAGTGGCTGAGTTTTTGGAGGGATATTTCAGTTATGGAGGGATTCCCTGAGAAGCATGGAGTTTCAGCCCCAAGCCAGGCTTGCCAGCCCAGAGCACCAGAGCTGGGAAGAGGAACCATTATTTTCAATAGCGAAGACTTGGAAGAGGTCCAGGTGCCCATCAGTAGATGAACAGATAAAAAACCTGTGGTACATTTACATAATGGGATACTATTCAATTGTAAAACGGAAGGAAATCTGACCTTTTGGACTGCATTGATGGACCATGTGAGCATTATGCGAAGTGAAATAAGCCATCACAGAAAGATAAATGCCAAATGATTTCACTCAAATGTGGAATCTAATAAATAGAATAAATTAATAAACAAAATGGAAACATACTTATAGGTAGAGAATAGACTAACAGCTATCAGAGGTGAGAAGGGTTAACGGGATGGGTGAAAAAGGTGAATGGAGTAAGCAAAAAGAAAAGAAAAACCTCATAGACACAGACAACAGGGTGGTGATTTCCAGAGGAAAAGGGGGTGGGAAGAGGTAGATAAAGGTATAAAGGGGATAAATGGTGAGGGAAGGAAACTTGACTTGGGGTAGTAAACACATTATACAATATAAAGATGATATATTATAGAATTGTACACCTGAAACCTATATAATTTTATTAACCAATGTTATCCCCAAAATTCAATGAAAATGTAAAAATATTAAAAATTTTAAAATTTCCCAGTGGAAAATATTCCCAACTAGTCACTCATAATTAAATTATGTGTTGTATGTTGATTTCACTCT
The DNA here is from genome assembly GCA_027563665.1 of Antrozous pallidus. Taxonomy (NCBI): domain Eukaryota; kingdom Metazoa; phylum Chordata; class Mammalia; order Chiroptera; family Vespertilionidae; genus Antrozous; species Antrozous pallidus. The sequence continues at coordinate 53,205,257 of CM050521.1, forward strand.
AAGGAGTACAAAGAAGGTCTTTCAGCCCCACAGAGGCCCAACTTGTGTGGTTTCTTCTGCAGAGTACTTTGGATTTTTGCCGAGCGGCACTGAGCCAATGCAAACCGTGTAGTTCTAAACATTGGTGAAGTACTACATCTTGACACTTACTTGCTGCTGTGGAGTACCTCTTAACACTGGAGTGATTTATAGGAATGTTAAAGGTGGGTACCAACATAAACAATTCATACTTTACATGCATAACCCCTTTATGAATTATACATGTTATAAAAATATCAAAAATATCAGGCCAAAAATCTCTAGCACAGACCCTAATTTTATAACATGTTCAAATAATCATTTATTTCAATAACATCATAAGGGAAATCAATATTTCATAAATATTTATTTTATTAAATATTAGCACATTTCAAGCATGGAATATGGCCAAAGAGAAATTTGCTTAAAATAGTCACAGAAGGAAATTGTGCTATCACAACTTATTTTAAGCAATGATCTAATACACTCAGTTCAGATAAATGGACTTTCTTCCAATCCCTAAAGGCAGCGAGCAGAACAAGAATAAATTCCCTTAAAAGTATGAATGGCTTTATTGCTATTATACTGAGACATATTTGGAAAAATGCTGCTAGCTATTTAATATCTCTTAAAGGAATATAACAAAGTAGACTAAGATTTTTCTCTGGGCTCTTTTAAAAAAGATTCATCCTCTAAGATATTTACTGATGGCTGAGATAGAGCTAATACCATTAATAGGCTCTCCTAAAAGTTTAAGTCCTAGAAAAATTCCTAAAGAAAAAAAAAGCACAGCCTTAAAAATAAATGGGATGGAGAATAATGGCAAGCTTTTTGAATTCTAGCACATAAGCAACTGCTTATTTCATTTTATTATAAACAATATCTAGGCTATAGAATAATAGATTTTTAATAAGATAACATTATGTGCTTACAAGTGTGTTTGTATTGAAACAAGTCAAAAACAACTACTGGCAATATTTTAGCTCTCACACTTTCTTCTAGAAATATTGATTACATGAAATGCATGCAAATACATTTGCATTCAAAGACTATTTCTTTATCAAATCTGAGCGTTCATAAAAAATAACTCCCTTTCCTTCCATGAATCTCACACAGAAATGTGTGGAAAGTTAAAATTTAAAATGATTAAGAAGCAAAGCCATTGTTTCTAATGTAGATTAATTAATCAATATTAATATATATGGAGATAAATCTTTTCCCTGGGTAGACTAAAGCCCTGAATGCTAATAATATTATATAACTAAGCAACTAATATTTACTGACTAAAATCAACTCAAAATTATAGAGTTGAGTTAAAGTGGTCACTGTGGGTGAATTCTAATGAGGCCTCACAATCCTAACATACCTATCAACAACTCTTTTTGAATGGGAGAAAGTTTCTATTAACCTGAAACTTTGTGATGATCCTAGTATTTTTCTTCTTCATTTATCCTTTTTAAAAATATATATTTTATTGATTTTTTCCAGAGAGGAAGGGAGAGAGATAGAAAGTCAGAAACATTGACGAGAGAGAAACATCGATCAGCTGCTTCTTGCACACCCCCTATTGGGAATGTGCCTGAAGCCAAGGTACATGCCCTTGACCGGAATCGAACCTGGGACCCTTCAGTCTGTAGGCCGACGCTCTATCCACTGAGCCAAACAGGTTTCGGCTAAATCTATCCTTATTGTTGAAACTATTACAGATGCCCCCTCAGCACCCAATGACTCCCCTCAACCCCACTCTCACCCCTCCCTAAGCTTAGTACTTCTTTTGGAATGCTTCCAGAAAAGAAAACACACACACACACACACACACACACACACACACACACACACAGATCCCTCATAGATGCAGAATGGGTCATGTAGTATGTCTTCTCAACAGCCATTCCATCCCTTCTAGTCTTGGTACCTATCTTTGCTTTCATAGATATTGATATTTGCTAAAGTATTAGCTAATAATAATTACAAGGCCTAAGGTATGATACCCTTGCTTTGGTTATCACAGTACTAATTGAAAAGTAGAATATAGCAGCAATTGCCTATTGTGTTTGTAATAAGTAGTATATATTTCCTTTTGGTAGGAAGATTGTTCTTAATGAGCCCATAGTTAAGACATCATTAATTTTCACTATCTGAACATGACTGGGCCATAGGAGAAACCTATATAAAATGGAAGTGTGGAGAAAAAGTGTGGTGTTGAATTGCTTCCATTCATATTTTCAAGGTTATGGTATTATATTCATCCTTTTTAAAAATATATTTTTATTGATTTCAGAGAGAAAGGGAAAGAGAGAGAGAAATATCAGTGATGAGAAAGAATCATTGATCAGCTGCCTCCTGCACACTCTCACCAGGGATCCAGCCCACAACCAAGGCACATCCTCTGATTGGGAATCAAACCATGACCTACTGGTTCATAGGTCGATGCTCAACCACTGAGCCAGCTCATTCATTCTTAACAAAAAAACATGTATATGAACTTAAATCCATAAAAATCTTAGATGTATATCAAAGGCAGTATGTTCTTTTTGACATGTAAATGACCTACTGTATTTGACACTAAGGCGCTTGAAACAACACTGAGAGGGAGAAAGAAATCGATGAAAATAAATGCATCCAGGAAAATATATATAAATAAACTGACCTTCTTGAAATTTTTGTTTAAGTCAACCAGACTGAGCAGGAAGATGTGGTCTTTGGCTCCCAGAAGCAGCCTGCCCCTCTCCTCATCTAACAGAATTGTTTGGAAATCCAGTCCTTCTGATGAACCCAGAAAGGGAATGCAGCTATTTGAAAGCAGCAAGTCTGTGGAAAAGTGAAAGAACAGAATGAAATAAAAAATTCTTAAGTATACTATTTATGTACCTCAATACAGATATTGTCCCACCTCGTCAATGTATAAATATAGCATGAAAACTTCAATTTAGATAAATGCAAACAAGATACACCCTTTAGCAATATACTTATTTAGAAATAGGTTTAATTATTGTATTTTTATTTTATGTATACATTTATCTTATGAAAAATGGATATTAAAATAAATATAAAATATGTTGATACAAAAGAAATTAAATGCAAAAATTTTTATAACCCTGTATTCACCTTCGTAAATTATAAATGAAATACTTAAGTCATAAAATAGTGACTAATATTAGCACACTGATTTGATTAATCAATATATGCAAAGCAGGAAGACGGTAGCATAGGTAAACAGCTATACTCGCGGCTTCCCACAACCACATCACAATTACAACTAAAATACAGAACAACCGTCATCCAGAACTGCCAAAAGTTTGCTGAATGGAAACCCTACAGTTAAAGAGGTAAAGAAGAAAGCACACGGAGACTGATTGGAGATCCGGAGGTGTAGGACAGGCTGGTACAACATCGACATGGGAGGCCAAATGGAGGAGCAAGGGTCCAAGCCCACACCAGACCCTCAGCCCAAGGCCCCGGAGCTGGGAAAAGAAGTCCCTACAGGCAATAAGAACTACGGGCTATGAAAACCAGTACAAATTGGGGCTCAGTGACATGGAGGCTGCTGGAGATATAATCGTTCCTCTTAAAAGGACAGGACCACTAACAGACTTACAAGCTTCTGCTTCCTTTGAGGTCCAGCACCAGGGTGAGGCTTTGGAGGACATAGACATATAGGAGGAGGTACTGGATTGTCTGGCATCTGGGCAGGACTTACCGACAGCTTTCTTCCAGATGGAGATGCCCCCAAGGACCTCCCCAGTCACAGGACTGATTGACATCCATTTTTGTTTCCTCTGCCCTGATGATTGCCTGAGACCCAGTCTCATCCAGTTTACAACCCCACCTAAGCTGTGTGCAGCAGCTTTTGCATATGAATGGCCTTTCCTTGCTTAGGCTAAAATCTCAAACAAGCTGCAGCTGGGTCAGGGAGCCCCAAACCTATCAATAAAAGGCCCAAGACCAGACACCAACACCAGCCTGCCTTGCTTCACAGCTGGGCCTTGTCTGGACACTTCCAAATCCAATACAAAGAGGAGGAATCTGCAGATCTCTCTGTAGTTCCTGCAGGGTGGCCCCAGGCAGTGGCGGCCTTTGTACCTCCCTGTAGACCCAAGAGCCAGTGTACTCAGTGGTTAGTGTCAAACCATACCAGATTACAACTCTACACATCCATAAACAACACTTTTAAAGGGGCAAACTTAATGAACACCAAAGCCCACTGAAGCAAGTCCTGCTCCACAGCAGTATCTCCTGCATAGCAGCTCTCCTACTGTAGTCACAGTTGGTTCTCACAGTCAATTAACCTGGAGGTCAATTCCTCCTAGTGACATCAACAGCAATCAAGTCTCAACTACAACAAGATTGCACACAGCCCACAAAGGGGTGCAACTAGAGTTCCCAGATCAGATGATGGGAAGCTAAGCCACTGGGCCCTATAGACCACTTACTACACAAGGCCATTCTACCAACTCAAGGAGACATAGCAGCTCTACCCAATACATAGAAACAAACACGGGAAAGCAGCCAAAATACAGAGACAAAGAAACATGTCATAAATGAAAGAAATGAGAAAAGCAAACTACTGGATATAGAATTCAAAACCATGGTTTTAAGGTTACTTAAGAATCTTCTAGAAACCTCCAAAACCTTCCATTTCAAAAAAAAAAAAAAAAAAAAGGAAAAGGACCAGTCATAAACTAAGCATACACTGACTGAAATAAAGAATAATGTATAGGAATTCAACAGTAATTAGAGGATTCTGAGAATCAAATCAATGATTTGAAATATGTGAAAGCAAAAAGCACCAAACCAGAAGAGCAAAAAGAAAAAGAATCCAAAAGATATGAAGATAGGTTAAGGATCCTCTGGGACAACTTCAAGTGTAGCAACAGTCATATTATGGAGGTGCCAGAGAAGAGAGAGAGCAAGATATTGAAAATCTCTTTGAAGAAATAATGACAGAAAACTTCCCCTACCTGGTGAAAGAAGTAGACTTAAAGTCAAGGAAGCACAAAACGTCCCAAACAAGAAGAATCCAAAGAGGACCACATCAACACACATCATAATTAAAATGCCAAGGGCTAAACACAAAGAGAGAATCTTAAAAGCAGCAAGAGGAAAGCATTTAGTTACCTACAAGGGATGGAGCCATTCAACTATCAGCTGATTTCTCAACAGAAACTATTCAGGCCAGAAGGGAATGGCAAGGAAATATTCAAAATGATGAATAGTAAGGACCTACCACCAGGATTACTCTACCCAGCAAAACTGTCATTTAAAATTGAAGGTCAGATAAAGAACTTCACAGACAAGTGAAGGAGTTCATCACCACCAAACCAGTATTAGATGGAAGGTTGAAGTATATTCTTTAAGAAGAGAAAAAAGAAGAAAGAAAATATTAAAAATATAAACAACACAATGGCAACAAATACATACTTATCAACAATTGAATCTAAAAATAAAATTAAACAAATAAGAAATCCAATGAATAGAATAAACTGGTGAATAAAATATAATCAGAGTCATGGAATTGAACAGACTGATGATTCTCAGGGGAAGGGGGGGTGGGAAGATGGGAAGAGATTAAGCAAAGATCTTACATGCATATTAAGCATTACCTATGGACACATACATATGGTGGCAAAGGCCTGGGGCAGGGCAGGAACCAGGTGGAGGGGGAGTGGGGGATGGAAGAAGGATATTTGTAACAATCTCAATAATAAAAATTAATAAAAACTTTATATATATGCTAATTCAGCTTCAAAGTGTGGTTACTGATAGCATTCCTTCCCTTCCTACTTTTAGATTGATGCCTATGTTAGCAGGGTTACACTATGCCTAATTCATATATTTAGGAAGACATAAACAAAGAAGCCAAATTTTTTTAAAAATGGACTCTGGAAGAGATATGATCCTGAATCAGTAATGGAAGCAGAACTGTAAACGAGAAGGAACTTGAAAAATCAATTCATATGAACTCTTTGATTTTATAAATGAAAGTGTTTCCTTCCAGTAAAGTTAATTAATTGCATGCCTTAGAAAATTATGTGGCGGCAAAGCTGATTATATAATTTCAGTCTGCATTTATCTTTGACACTTGCCTATAGGTCTTAATCTTTATTTTATTTATGATTGTGATATGGACAGACTCATACTTAAGCTTAGGTCTGAGTTTATAAGAACCCAAATCTTTTCAGATTTTATCCAAGTACTTATCACTCTTTCATTTTCTACAATTCTAGAGTATTAAATACCAATAAGGTAATAATATATTTCATCATTTATTAAAGTCCTTTATGTTACTAGACTTTGTAGCAAATCATTATTTTCAAGTAAAAGTAATTCATTATTAATTGATGGGAAAGATAAAAAGATAATGTCTCAGGGGCTCCGGATGGGTAGCTCAGTGGGTTAAAGAGTTGTCCCAAAATGCCAAGGTTGTGAGTTCAATCTATGGTCAGGGAACATACAAGAATCAATCAGTGAATGCATAAATAAATGAATCAACAACTCGATGTCTCTCTCTCCCTTACCAGTAAATTTTTAAATTTTTTTAAAAAAAAGATAATGTCTCAGAAACAGGCATCTATACTTTTAGAATGTATCATAGCAGTTTCAAACTCTATAAAATAGATATGTAAGTCCCTTAAATTTAAAGCCAATATATTCCATCCATCAACTGTGGGCTTCATTATTATTTCATAGTTTTGAGAATTTCCTTCACACTCTTTTCTAATTTATAATGATTAACTGTTATTTCCTTTAGTTGCTAAGATAAATTTTTGTCTTAGTTTTGAGAAGTAGAAAAGGTATATGCTGAAGATGTGATACTATGTAAATTCTCAAGTGAGTACAGCTTCACCAAGTATAAATATCTTATTGTATTTATTAATCATGCTCTGTGTACATTGGATAAAGTCTGAATTCTATACTAATTATATTTCTATTAAGCTACAAAGATCTTTAGTAAGTTTTCAGAACAGAATAATATATTTTAGCATCTCTAAATGCAGTAAACATATTTTTTCAGGACTAATATTAAAAAAAAAAACAGTCTATGCTTATTGTAAAGTAGAACTGAGGAAAGAAGCATTAATTGAGAAAATAGTTAAGAAACACATTACACACAAACCTTCATTTAATCAGACAATTCTCTATCTTCCAAGGGATTTCCCTTTGTTTAACAAAGAATAAAATGGACAAAATGGAAAGTATGTAAGGAGATTTCCAAGAGTATATAGTGACCCAATTAATAGAGAAAAATAAATTATATTATATAAATCCTTACTATTTCAAGTGTCCATGGACAAAAATCAATTATCTTGAACCATACCTTGCAAGTTAATTACAAAATGAAACATGGTGAGCTTAATGAATAAGCGTGGGAGCTTGACATCTAGACTCTAGACCACCTGGAACATATCCTGGCCACACAACTCTGGCTGTATGATCTAGGACAAGAAAGGTAACTCCTCTGTTCATTAGTTTTATCATATATAAAATGGGGATAATAATAAAATATGTAATAAGTGGTGTTAATATATAAAGCATGGGAATAGTGCCTTGCACACAGTAAATCTTGTGTAACTATCAGGTATTATTATAATGATGATGATGATGATGTGATTTTTAAACCTATACAAAACTCTATAAAAAGGAAGTTATAATATGTCCCAACTCATATAATTCTTCTGAGACAATTTGTATAAAGTTCTTAGAACAATGCCTTGAAGATAGGAAAAGTTCAATAAATAGTGTTATAAACTTGGGGTGGTGAACACACAAAACAATATACAGATAACATATAATAGAATTGCACACCTGAAGTCCATATAATTATATTAACCATGTCACTGCAATGAAAAAAATATTAACTGTTACTTTGAACATAATTATTAAATTTTAGTTTGGACCAAATACTAGTAAGTTTTGTTAAAGAAAAATATTATCTCATCTTTCTTTAAACCTGGTTTATAGAGATTGGAACGTCTCTATTTTTTATAATATTGAAATAACACTAAAAGGTTATTCAATACATAAATATATATTAGAACCTAATGCATGTCAGAAATTGAACACGTAAAGGTTGTGGAATGACTGAATCCTTCCTTCAAGGGGCTTCATAGATTGATGTGCAAATACTAATTAATATATTTATAAAATACTAGAGTCCCAGTGCACAAATTTTGTGCATGGAGGGGTGTGTCCCTCAGCGCAGCCTGCATCCTTTCCAATCTGGGACCCCACAAGGGATGTCCAACTGCCCATTTAGGTCCCTTCCTACCTGAATCCCACAGGGATCGGGCCTAAATGGGGAGTTGGACATGCCTCTCACAATTCAGGACTGCTGGCTCCCAACTGCTCACCTCCCTGCCTTTCTAATTGCCCCTAACCGCTTCTTCCTGCCAGCCTGATCACCCCTTAAGCACTCCCCTGCCTTATTGATACATAACTGGTCCCTAGCCAGCTTGTTTGCCCCTAACTGCCCTTCCCTGATGGCCATCTTGTGGCAGCCATCTTGTGTACATATGGGGAAAGCCATCTTTGACCACATGGGAGCAGCAATCTTGTGTGTCGGAGTGTTGGCCAATTTGCATATTCTCTTTTATTAAATAGGGTTATATAGGATAGAGGCCTGGTACACAGGTGGGGGCTAGCTGGTTTGCCCTGAAGGGTGTCCTAGATAAGGGTGGGGGCTCCCTTGGGGTTTGGAGTGGCCTGGGTGAGTGGCCTGAGGTGGTTTGCAGGCCAACCATGCCCCCTGGAGATGCAAGCAGAGGCCCTGATATCTGGGATTTATTTATCTTCTATAATTTAAACACTGTAGCCTTGAGTGGCGCCAAGCCTCCTGCTTGCTCCATGGCCACAGACATTTGGTTGGGATTTATTTATCTTCTATAATTGAAACTTTATAGCCTTAAATGGAGGCCTAGGCCAGCCAGGGTGTGCAGAAAGCTTGGCTTCCTCCATCGCCGGGGGCAACTCAAGCCTCCTGCTCTCTCCAGCTCTGTGGCTGCCACCATTTTTGTTGGGATTTATTAATATTCTATAATTGAAACTTTGTAGCATTGAGTGGAGGCCTAGGCCAACCAGGGTGCGCAGAAAGCTTGGCTTCTTCCATAACCAGGGAATTCCAAACCTCCTGCTCTCTCTGTGGCCATAGCCATCTTGGTTGGCTTAATTTGCATACTTGCTCCCGATTGGCTCCCAGGCATGGTTTGTTGGTGTGGCAGATGTATGGTCAATTTGCATATAACTATTTTATTAGATAGAATGAGTGAAATAAACTCTAGTCGGAGTCTATACAAAATTTCAATAAATCTTTTAAAATAATTAACAGCTCATCATCTTACAAAGGGAGGTGATATTTGAGAAAGATCTTGAAAGACAGATAAAAGCTTTACAGGAAAGATGTTAAATAAAATTGTATTCTAGAAAGAACAACACTAGAATGTACAAAGGCATATATAGGCATATGTTGCAGTTACACCCTGCATTTTTAATATCTTACTCTGGAGTGTGAGCTCCTTCAGGGAAAAGACCATCTCATAAACTTATCTTAAATCCCCAGCACCTAGGGTCTGAGACAAGTTAAGTACTTCATAAGTATAAGTGGAATTGAAGTAGTTGGGTATGCTGGCACAGAGAATAAGTGGGGATGGTGAGATGTAAGGCTGGATGGACATAAGGCAGCCTCCAGATAATCAGGGCCTCAGAAGGCAGCCTGAGGAGTTGGTTATTATGTAAGTAACAGAAGCCACTAAAATATTTTATGCGGAAAAGTGACAAATATTCTAACTGAGTGTCAGAGAATAACTGGCTGCAGTGTTCAGGATGAATGAGAATCAGGAAAGGTAGGGCAGGAAAACTACCCAGAAGTTTCTGAAAGATGGTGAGTCCTGAATTCTGGTAGTGCCAGTTGGAGGAGGGAGATGTTTAAGGATCTTGAATCTCATGTTCTGTTTCTACTTATACAATGAGGAAAAGAAATATAAAGTTGATGTCGTCTTTTGCTTTATTTTCTTTCACCATAACGAATTCTATTGGGCTCAGTTTCAAATAAATTTGACAAAGAAAAACAGCTGCAAAAATAGTGACTAACCTGATGTATTATCATTTCAACATGATTTAATGCTGCCTTGTGACAACGTTAGCATCAAAACGATTAAAGCCTGCTTTGCAGATACTTTGTAGCCAAACTAAATAATAAGGCTTAGGCATTACATATGAAAATTTCTCAGGCTGACGCACACATTTTGAAAAGACCTTGGGACAGGGATTGGAACAGGTTCCCTCTTCCCCAGGCAGCTTATCTTTCTCGCATTTCTACCAAACTAAGCAAAGTCCTTTCTGTTTCCAGGGGATCATCAACTAAAGCCAAGAGGGAGAGAAAAAGGAAACAAAGGTTAAGTCCAGAGCCTGCATCTTAACACCTAGAGCTAATCGACTTCCTGGTGTCAGGAACCAGCAATGGATTCTGGCTTTGCGAGCTGCAAACTCGTAAAAGTTAATCACCAGTAATTTGGCAATACATTTCTGAGCTTTATCTTTTTTCTTCTCCTAAACTGGCAACTGTCAGGTGTGTGATTTTAGGATTATCTACAGTTTATCATCCTTTTAAATAGGAACATTATTGTCCATCCCGCAATTGTTTGGTGAGGTGAGCATGTTGCTTCTCCCATGCCTTTCAGAGGAGGCCTGCTCTGCTCTTACTATTATTAACCAGTGCCCCTTTTCCTCAGATGACAGCAGCAGTTAACTCTGCCATAAATGCTTTCTTGGTTCTATCTACCTAAACTTTTGACTCAGTTCACTGTAATCACTCCTTCTAACTGTTCATTTAGCAATTCATTGAGCTATCACCTTGTTCTCAGTTTCTAATCTCATGCAATTCTACTGTGGGAAAATCTACAAACTGATTCTTTCTGAAATGAACAAAGCAAAGTTATGATCATTCACTTATTCTACTAGTTTAAGTCTGGGAATTCATGTGCATGATGGATTTTAATGGAATGATGACAAACAAGTTGTTCATGATCCATGATCAATAAACCATTACAGAGCAACAGAATGGTTCTGAGGAACTGAAAACCTATAAACAATATTTTCATACGTTTGCATGTATATGTGCATTGTTCTGAAGACTATGTTCAGAGTCTTTGTCAACAACTCCTGATACACAGGGGTGGGGAATGCTGGGCCTGTGGGCTATATAAAGCCCTCAAAATCATTTGGTCTGGCCCTGCCAAGGCATTAAGGGTGAGATAATTAAATGTTTGATCAAATATATCTGAATAATTTTAAGTTGAAATTTTATATGGTCTGAGAATGTTATAACTATCCAAATTGCCCTTGGCAAAAAAAAGGTTCCTCACACCTGCTATAAGAGAAAAAAAAGTCACAGGAAAAAATTGTATATTTCCCCCATATGGTTAATAACTTTATTTAAAATAATTTTTCATTTTTATCATAAGAAAGTGAGTCACTACCCTCAGAAAGTTTGAGTTTTGAATGCAAACAGCTGACTCATCTAAGATCACCAGGTATTCTGCACTTGCCACAAAGATGGATAAGTTCTACCTGTATTTATCTTACAGCCTAATGTAAAGGAAATGCTCATCCACAACAAAAATAACGATATACAACAGACAAAAATAGCAGACTGTTAAAATCTTTATTAGTAAAATGGAAAGAACTTCCTGTCTGTATTTCTTTTAACAAGTCCAATAGTGCTACTTCACTTCTCTCACCAATATGTGTGAGCAGAAAAAATAAATGATCACCAACCCTCTATCAACACTGGAGTGCTATGGCATTAGAACCTTATGTTTAACGTTGTTAAAATTGAGGATGTGTCTAGTCACAAACTACCTATGGCCATTGTTCTGTTCCAGGAAGTAGGTAGTCTCTAACCTTCTGGAAGAACAGAAATACAGTACAAAGCATCTAGAGCTAAAGGAAGGTCTTGTCAATATTCTGTTTGATTCCCATGTTACCAATTTAGCGAAGTCCAGGACAGTTAAGTAGAGCATAATGACAATAAATCCCTTCAGTCACAGCCAGATGCCACTCATATGAAGGGAAGGCTAAAGACCCCTTGATCCCTACTCCTACTTCAAATAAATGTTTGGGCAAAAAAAAAAAAAAAAAAAAAGTCTTTGTATCTCCCTTTCAGTGTCCCTCAATACAATTGTTCACGTGACCTGAGGAAACATTTGACCTGATGGTCTGCATTCTTCCTCTTCGTTGCAGAGAGGAAGGGAGTGGTTAGTCACATTGAATCTAATAAATTTAGGATTAAGCAACAAAGACTTCCTCAAGTTTGACTGTCAAATGAACAAGATCTCATACCCTTGAAACCCTACATTTATTGCCAGAAATGCTGAACTGGGTGGAGTTGACAGTTCTCTCACGAGACCATGTAGCTAAAAAATGGCTTCCCATAGCATTTACAAAAAAAATAAAAAATAAAAATGTAACAGGAAGCTTTTTTCTTTTATTTTATTTTCTCTTTTAAGAAGAAAATTGAGGCAATTAAAGATAGAACTTCATGGGGTAGGAAGGAAATCACCTTTGAGGAAAGTCAATTTCCAATCTACTACATAGGGAGAGAAAGCTTCCTCATCAGAGAGAGCTTACAACCCAAAATGAATCCAGATCAAAACCCAGTCACCGTTTGCTACTATCTCAGAATATTCAACACAGAATCTTGTCCCACCCACTCCTCTTTTCCATCAAGGAAATAACTATTACATCAGTAGGGCGGTTCTGAGGTTTTTTAAATACAACCACGTCTCCAGTGTGTTCTCTGCAAAGTTGTCTAAGTAATAATAATTAAAAAAAAGATATTTCTATTCCTTCCTTCACCATAAATTCAGCTTCCCTCCTTGATCTTTGATTCTTAGGATTTTCATGCTGTCTGTTAGTATCCAGAGATTCATTCTATGAAATTCCTTCTTCCCATAGTTTCCAGAAATGTTTGGCTACCAAAGCACCCTCCTACCCCCGGACACATGCGTGCGCACACCCACCCACACACAAAAGGCCTATTCTCAGTTTGGATCAGGAATTGAGTAGAGGAAGCAAACTGTGATTTCAAAGGGAAATCAGAAATGATGTGGCTCACTGAGTCCCTTTTGCTCTCTGTGAACTTGTATCTGCTTCTCCAAGGTTTGGTTCAAGTCAAAGCATGAATTCTTTGGTTCAAGTCAAAGCATTCAGCTTTTGGAAAATTAATTCATTTTCAATTGGACTCATAACTTCCAAATGATTTTCTTAGGCTTGAGATCATATGAAAAGATTTTGGTCACGTACCAGAAATATCAATTAACCTCTGTCTACATACATTTACTCTCCAGAGCTAACAACTAAAAAAGTAGAAAGAATATTAGTTAAACCTAAAATCCTTACAAAAGACTGCTTCAAAACTGTAGGTGCATATGATATCATCGTACTTTCCTAGGTGAGAAGTCCAGCTATGTTTTCTTCCTGCAAATGCGAGTCCTAGTCAGAAAATAAAATGAGATAAAATAAAATAAAATTCTCATTTAATCTTCTGCAACGGAATGTTGGAAACCATTCAGTTCGTTAGGCCTTGGACAGATCATTATCTATGTCAATAATAAATCAGATGATACCACACAGGGAAGCATAAATTAGAAACAAATAGAGCTTATTATATCATCAGAGCTGTGTTCTTGCCAGGACAGGATGTGGAGTAGGAGTGTGGCAATTTTACACTGTCACATTTCCATCTATATCCATGCTTTTAAATCATAGGTTTATTCGTATTTGGCTAACTTTCAAAAGTAGACGTTTTATATAATCCATCACATATGAGATTCATAATCTATTATTAGGAGATCTTTCAAGTTTTTAGTTTGAATAAGAATGAGGCCTTTTAAATTCTCAAAAGCTTAGAGAATTTCTGTGGAAATTTACTATGATAATTTTTCCTATTGAACTATAAAAAAAGGTTAGCATTGTCCTAGTAGCTCAGTTTGTTAGAGTATCATTCAGATACTCCAAGGTTGTAGGTTCAATCTCCGGTCAGGGCACATACAAGAAGCAACCAATGGATGCATAAATAAGTGGAACAACAAATCTCTCTCTCTCTCTCTCTCTCTCTCTCTCTCTCTCTCTCTCTCTCTCCCCCTAAATAATAAATTTAAAATTATAAAAAATGCCTAGTAAATTTCCAGAAGAACAATGTGATAATAAAATAAACTTCCTCGGAAATCGTTGAAAGGATAATTCAGAGGAAGGCTGATTCTACTTTGACATTTTTTAACTCCCTTCAAAGTATTGAGAATTCCTTATTTTCAAATTTTAAGATATGTTTAAAATCAAAACATTATGTCACAAATCAATATGGATTTATTTTCAAACAAGTGTGTGATTTTAAGTATTAAGAACTCAGAAACCATACCTTAATTCACCACCTTTCAGTGATAGTTGAGCCAACTAGAGATTTCTGTGTTGAACAGGGGTCATCCTCAGAGTTCTAAGGCATTTATACACTATCTTCCAGTTTCTAAAGTCACAATTGAGAAGTCTGACGCTACATGTATCTCAAGTCTTTCAGTGTACCTTCTATTTTTCTTGGCAGTTATTTGAATCACCGCCTCACTATGGCTATTATGAAATTTAAAGTAATTGACCTGAATATGTCTCAGTTTTGTTTTGTTGTTGGTTTCATTTGTTTGTTTTCATTCATTATTCTGGGTACTCAGTGTGAAGTCTGAGCTGAAATTTAATTTCCATAGATTCAGAAAAATTTCAGTTTGGCTACTCATGCAGAATAAACAGATGCCAATTATCCTAAGAACATTTCTCTTTCTCCAGAAAAGATCCCCTGATCAACTGCCCAAGGGGAATAGTCCTGGTGTAAGTGTGCAGGGAATTTGCATCAGGATATATACATAGACTTCAAAGAGGGAGATTAAAAATGCATTATAAAAAATGTTCTCCTGAAATTCAGGCAATGCTTATAGGGTATGAGAAATGAAATAATGTTCCTGCAAGTCGTTTCTCTGTCATAAATTATTCGTTCTCAAATGATGACTTCAAAACAGACAAACCTAAAGCCCAATGCCAATTTGTACTTCTTAATCCCTTCCCCTTTTTCTCCCAGCCTCCCAACCACCCTCCCATCTGGTCTATGTATCTGAGTTTGATGATTTATTTTGTTTTTTTGTATTCCACATGTGTTTGTCTTTCTCTGACTCATTTCACGTAGCATACTACCCCCTAGACTCTCAATTCCAGTAATTACAAGCTGTTGTTCCTTGTGATTAAGCCCGTAGGTCCATCCATGTTGGTGCAAATGGCAAGATAATCAAAGGCCTGTTTATACCAATTAACTTCCAGAAAGGTGACATCCTAGATATCGGGGTCCATAAAAGGAGGTTCCCGCCACAGATCTGAACCTGCACCAGCCAGGCCGGACCTGAAGGAGCATCTGTGCTCCCGGTTCAGCTGCAGGCGGTTCGCCTTCACCGGAGCCCTGGATTCCGGCCTCCCGCCAGTCCCGCTCCGCTTCCAGGGTCTCCGCACGTCCTGCACGGAGCTCCCTCTCCCGCCAGCACCCTGCAAACAGGGCTCCCCCAGCCCCGGGCTGCTTTCTCAGGAATAGCGGACATCGCACTTGATACTAAACTCTGTTAGTTCTGTCCATGGAAAGTTTGGCGACAAGATGGGCGGGAAGACAGGTTCGGGGTTCGGGCGCCCCAGAAGCAGGTGGAGGACCCCACAGAGCTGTGTCCGTTGTCTGCGGCTCGCCTCCGGTGAGTTTCCCTGGGGTTGAGCTCCACTGGGGATGCGTTCTGATTCTTGGAGTTGGTTTGTCCTAGAACTGTTTGTCCTAAACTGGGAGGAGGGGCGGGGATTGCAGTGAGAGCCCAGAGGTGTCATGGTGAGGCCTGGTGGGCCACAGGTTTGGGGATGCAGCCGCCCTCATCCACAGGGTCAGCGAGACCCTGAGCAAGCAAGATAGCAGCCCTTAAGGATGGCCTTGAACAGGCTGTCAAGCTACAGGGGAAGGCTTGGGTGGATGGGAGGCGGATGCGGGGGGAGATCAACTGAAGGACTTGTATGCATGCATATGAACATAACCAATGAATGAAAGACACTGGGGCGGTGAGGGGGGGAAGCTGGGGATATGTGCTGGGGGGGTGGGGGAGGCTGGGGGGAGGATAAGGGGGAGGGGGAAAGGAAAACATGTACTACTATTATACTGCAAAAAAATCAATAAAAAAAATTAAAAAAAAAAAAGATAGCAGCCCTTAGGGGACTGCTATCCCTCCCGCTAACTCAGCATAAACTGCAGAGGAACTTGGGGAAATGACTTAAGAAAGTCAGACTGTTTTGGTCAGTGACACATCCACATGGAAGTAGGCACAGCCTGGCTGTAGCTGAGTTGGGTAGAGCGTCCTCCAGATACACCAAGGTTGTGGGTTCTCCCTGGTCAGGGAACACACAGGAATCAGCCAATGAGAGCATAAATCAGTGGGACAACAAATTGATAGTTTTCTCTCTCTCTCTCTCTCTCTCTCTCTCTCTCTCTCTCTCTCTCTCTAATCAATCAATAAATAAATAAAATTGAAAAAAATGGAATAGGCACAAGTCAGTCTGTTTTTCTTTCTTTCTTTTTTTTTTTTTTTAATCCTTACCGAGGATATTTTTCTACTGATTTTTAGAGAGAGTGGAAGAAAGAGGGAAAGACAGAGAAATATCGATGTTTCTCACATCAATTGGTTGCCTCCTGCATGTGCCCTGACCAGGGTCTGGCTAGGAAGGAGCCTGCAACCCAGGTACATGCCCTTGACTGGAATCTTATGGGAATCCTTTGGTCTGCATGCCCATACTCTATCCACTGAGCCAAACTGGCTAGGGCTCCTTTTTTTCCATTTTTAAAAAAATTATATTTTTATCAATTTTACTCACACCAACATCCAGCTAAATTTAAAGTATTTATAGATTCTGTCATACAAATTTCCTATTCTTCTCATCAAATATTTATTCCTATTGTCAGACAGGATAAGATCCAAATTACTACTTCTCTAAATTATTGTTAAGACTCATAAACAACCTAGTTCTATGTGCTCTTCCCTCATCAATTCTTACCACATAATGCTGCTAATTTCATTTATTCCCCCATAAATCACAATTAAGTTCAGTTAATTTCATGATCAAAATCCTCCAATGCTAATATACACTTCATTCAATAAACCCTAAGTTTCTTCCAATGTTCAAAGTTCAGTTTCATACTCTACCTCCTCTGAAATTCTTGTAAATGTTTGCTTTATTTACCCTAATCCTATGACATTAATCTTTCTGCAGTTACTTTGCCCCTTAAAAATACTAAAAGCCCTTATCCTATATAACAAAAGGCTAATATGCAAATTGACTGAACAGTGGAACAACCAGTCACTATGACACGCACTGACAACCAGGGGGCAGACACTCACTGCAGAAGCTGCTCCCTGGTTGTCAGTGTGCTCCCACGGGGGGAGCACTGCTCAAACAGAAGCTGTGCTCATGGCTGGTGAGTGCAGCGGTGGTGGTGAGAGCCTCTCCCACCTCAGCAACAGTTGGACATCCCCGAGGGCTGGACTGCAAGAGAGTACAGGCCAGGCTGAGGGACCCCTCTCCCCCAGTGAACAAATTTTGTGTGCACATAAATATAGTAAACTTTTAACTAATGAAGTTTCAAACTCCTGATTCTTGTATGCATTCTTGTATTCACCTTCCTTCTAAATCAAGATTTACTTTAGGCTTATTAATAATTTAGAGAGGTTAATGTACCATTTGAAGATCCAGTTGTGGCTCTAATGCTTTGCAATCATAAGAGGTTCCTGATGTGATGTCCAAATGCTCATGTCTAGAGTAGTGCTTCTCAGCTTTAAATAAGCATTCAAATCAACTGGGATTCTTGTTAAAATAGGATTCTCATTTAGAAGTTTAGGAGGGGGTCTGAGATTCTGCATTTCTAACAAGCTCCCAGATTATGCTGATGCTACAGGTTCTTGAACCGCAGCTAGAATACAAAAGCTAAAGAACACTGTGACCCATTGCACTCCTTCCTTCTTCACATAAGAATTTCTCTCAAACCTTTAAATGATGGCTTGTAGTAATGTATGCAATATGACCAAGTTACTATTTTCCCCCTTTATAATTCTAATTTGGACAATTCTGTACATCTCTCAATTAACTTAAATGATAGTGAACTTAATTGCTATACGTAATATATAACCTGCTTAGTTTAAACCCATGATGTATATAAACTTCCAACTGCCCCTATTTTCTTATATAAAAGAGGCAAGTACATTCATTTAATATGCATTAACCTGGAATGAAGATGCAAAGATGACAACTTATGATTTATTATTGACTGTTAAGTAAATTTCCTGTTACTTGTGGCAGCAGAAATTCTACCCAAGATGCCTGAATATAATTATATTTTTAAAAACCTTAAATTCATGTCTTCAGTTCATTCAATAATATATGTTGCTCTCTCTCTTTGAAGTTTGGCATAACATTCATTTTGTGCTTTATAACATCCAAGGAGCTTTCCCTATATTATTTAATGTCCAAATGAGAAAATCTAGACTTGGAGCAAATAATTATTCTAATGCAGCATGAAAAAAAACAGAGGAAGAGATAAAACCTATCTATGCCTTCTATCTGTAACCCCATTAGCCACTACCACTATAGATTATATTTTAAGATTTAGCATTACTTGGATAAACAAGGTTCTTTTAAAAAAACAATTCTATTTACTTTTATGGAATATCCCACAGACAAGTTCACTCCTATTGCTTCTTCCACTCTACCATTCCTTTGGGATTACTAAAATATTTATCTTATTTTTTCTACTGTGTCTAGCACACTGTGGCTTTAGACAAATAAACCTCTTTATGAGTAGCTTTCTTTCTAAGTAAAAAGCACTTTAGTTCTAATGTATGCCTCTCTTGAATTAATAGAATTAAATCAACATGTTTAATGGACTCTTACAAAAATACAAAATGTATATTACTAGTTCTTAAGAAACAGAGCCATTTATCAAATTTTCTGTTAAAAAAAACCCAATAACATCCACTTTAAAATGTCCATAAATTTATATTTATACATGTTTTGAAAGAACTTTACTGTAAAAAACATTCTATAATAAGACCTAAGGAATGAGAGCCAAACTGTAGGTAAGTGAAATCATAAAACAAGCAGTTGCATATAAAACTTTTTATCTACTCAGTAATTTATAGAATAGTAAACCAACTACATGTAAGATCTGTTCAAAGAAAACATTTTTTAACCAAAAAAAAAAAATGTTGACTGGGTGTAATCCCTCAAAATAGTGCCTTTACTTAAGCTATGGCCCTTCTAAAGTCCCCTCTACATTTATGTATAACCAAAGACACAACCAAAGTGTCTCATGACATGGGCCTCGTTGACCCTGCCTGAAGGGCATCCCTGACCACTGCAGACCTCAGTGATTTCTGTGGATCTTCTTAATTCCAGGAACACATTTTGTAATGATATTTGAATGGCAAAATGACATCTGTTACCTCATACTATTATGTAACTTCCACCACTTTGTGAACCTCCTCAGATCAATAATGTTTAGAACAGAGCTCCACATACACTAAAATAGATTTTAATTATCCTATCTAATAAGAATAATACGCAAATTGGCCAAACCTTCACTACCAAGCCATGGCTACAAGCCAATCAGAGTGAGTATGCAAATTAACCCAACCAAGATGGTGGTTAATTTGCATATCTGCTCCTGCAGAAGACAGCATACAAGGAAGCCAAGCACTGCAGAAGGGAGCCAAGCACTCAGCAGAGAAGTAAGCAAGCAGGAAGGGGGGGGGGGGGAAGGGAGCAAGGCAGAGGAGACTTGAGTGAGCAAGGCAGAAGAGATGGGACAGAGCAAGGTAGTGGAGAAGGCAGTGAGGCAGCGGAGAAGAGAGGGAGCTTTACTCAGGCTGCAGGAAGCTCTATTCTTTCAGGAATCTTCCTGCAACAGGTCTCTAGTTATTAAATAACTGGTTTGGATACAGACAACTTGTAGTATAAATAATATAGAAGTGAAAAGTAGAAGACTTGGATCAGTTTTTAAAAATTTATCTATTATGTAACTCTGGGATTATTATTTAATATTTCTGGAATTTAATTTCCAAATCCTTATATATCAATATTATAAACACATATAGTGTTTACAACCTATGTCACTATATCAAATTGAATACATTCATCATTGAATACATTTTACTATATGTTTACCCTCTCTTTCCATATTTACAATAGTCGATGCTGTTAATGAACCAGAAGCCACTTTTGTTAACTTTTTTTGGAAGGAAAAAATGGAGTTCCTTTACTATTTTCTTCAACAGTGTATGGATTGTCCCACATCTCTTCTGAATCATCAATTTTTCCTCTCCTAGATAATTTTAATTAGCCTGTAAATATGCTGTTATTTAGCACAATGAAAAACAAGTCTCTTGATCACATTGTCCTTCTAGCTACTACTGTTCTTATCTCCCTTGCAAAAATAATCCTTGTAAAACCTTATTTAAAATGATCTCTAGTCCCTCAGCCTATATTTATAAGAATCTATCCTAATTTTTCTGTGGCTCCCACATTCAGAATATGGTATCATCAACAGCAATGAACTACTAAATCTAATGTTAATTTTTATTTATCATCTTTCATAACACATTAGCTCAGTATGACATTGCTGATAATCCCTTTTCCTTTACTTTTTAAAAATTATCTTTTATTGATTTCAGAGAGAGGAAGGGAGAGGGAGAGTTAGGAACATCCATGATGAGAAAAAAATCATTAATTGGCTGCCTCCTGCAAGTCCCCTATGGGGGCTCGAGTCTGCAACCCAAGCATGTGCCCTGCCTGACCAGGAATCAAACCATGACCTCCTGGTTCATGGGTCAACACTCAACCACTTAGCAACACTGGCCACACTTCCTTTACTTTTTAAATTTAACTTCCGCTATAGTAAATTTCTGATTTCTCTTTCACACAGCTGGGTGCTTCTTTTCAGTTCACTTGATGCTTATTCCTCCTTTCTCTGATTTCCTAACTAGAGAGTATCCCAGAACTCAGTCCTTTGGATTCTTTTACATTCCTTAGTCATCTCACAGAGACTTATAGATTTAAAAAATGTTTATAGGCTAACTGCCAAATTCATATTTTCAATTGACATCTCCCATAAATTCCGTAAGTTATGTACTCAGATGCTTTCTTGACATCTCAGATATCTAATAACCTTCTTAAGCAAATATGTCCACTTCATCTCCCCAATCCAACTTCTTTTACTATCTTTTCCATCTCAATTAATAGTAACTCCATCCTTAAACCAAAAACAAATTAAAACATTCATGGAGTCATATTTTATATCTCTTCCTCTTATTCCATATCCAGTCCATCAACAGATGCTGTGGGCTCCATATTTATACTCTTCTTCCTACACTGCAACAGTGGCTTCAAACTTGATTCCCTACTTCCCTGCTCTTTCCCTTCCTGTGTATTCACAACACAGAAACCAGACTGAATCTATAATGCGAGTCAGATCATGTTCCCTCTGTGCTCAAAATTCTCCAGTAAATCCCCATAACAGAGATGAAAAATCAATGTTGTAATAATGGCAACAGTGGTAGGACTAATCTTGCCTTCTATTAACTCTCTAATTTAAGCAATCTTCTTCTTTCCGGCATCCCACTGTGGCTTAGCCATCCTGTCTTCCTTTGGCTCCTTGAACATGCCAGATACCTTTGTACCTCAGGACCTTTGCATTTGCTGTTCCTTTCCCAATCATCTTCAGGACTTTAGACTATTCTTTTTTTTTTGGGGGGGGGGGGGATTTAATATTTTAGTTTTTTCCTTAGAATTTTTTTCATTTTTACTTTTTACATATATATCCTTATTCCCCCACTCATGCCCCACTCCACTGTTGTTTGTGTCCATTGATTAGGCTCATGTGCATGCATAGACTGTTCTCTAAATATCTGTGAAAACATCACTCTCCAGTGAGATCTTCCCTGACTATTACACCTTACCACTCTTTAGCGAACATTCCTCATTAATTTTGTCTATACCATAGCACTTATCATTTATCTTGCTTATGTAATGTACTTATGTATAGTCTGCCTTTCCATATCTATAATAAATAAAAGTATAATATGCTAATTAGACCAGACGACCTTCCAGACAAAGCCAGGGCTGTGAGGGAAGCCTGGGTCCCAGGTGCCAGAGGCAAGCTGGTGCCAGTAGCCGGGGGAAGGAAGGCCTACTCTTGCACGAATTTCATGCATCGGGCCTCTAGTCAGAATATAAACTACATGATGACAGGGAATTTTGCCTTTCTGCTTGCTGATACATCCTCTTGTTGATAGAACAAGGCCAGAAACATAGTGAACACTCAATCTATTGTTATGAACCACTGACTGTTGAATATCAAATGTGTACACAGTAAAATTATTCTTGAACTCTTAAACCTATGGAGGAAGTCCAAGTGCACAGCCTCAGTTTAGAGAAAATACATCTGGGTAACCAAGTGATTCCATTCAAAAATGGCACATGACCAAAATGCCTTACTTCATAAAAATGTATATATATGGGAATTCTTACTATAAGATTGATAATGCTTCTTCATAAGTACTTTAAGGGAACAATTTCATAGCAAGCCATCATTTTTTTCCACTATTAAAAAAGGGAAAAAAAGAAAAACCCAGACTACATGTCTGACCTCATGAATGATTTTATGATTCATTTTAACCAACTCTGAGGGCTACCAACCACTCAAAGACACTAATCAAGGTCAACAATGATCTTTTTAACTGTAAGAGCTTGTTAACAACTAAAAGACCACAAGGTAAAAATCCTGGAAAGTGCCTTAAATAAATTCACAATCTGTGGGTGGTGCTTGACTGAGGGAAACTAACTTGTAGAAAATGTTTTGGGAGTAAAAACAATTTTAATATATATTGTAAACCCCAAGAGAAAACTATATAATATTTTTCAAAATTATTTACATAGAGGAAACTCTAGTCTGGGAACAACCATTAACATCTAGCATGATAATGATATTTCACAAAAAAATAATAATTGCCAACATATTAAATGCTTACTATGCCAAACACTGTTTTAGGCACTTTACATGGACCAACCTTCACAAATAACCATATTATAATTAAATTAATTAATGCATTTAGATTTAATGTTAGATTTATACTGTTATGGGTAAGAAAACTGCAGCACAGAAAAGAAATGTCCAAATATACCACAACTACTAACAGCAGTTAATACCTAGCAATTTCGCTCCAGAGCCCGCTTTCTTCCCCCGCTGTACCAAACTGATATCATTGAACTAACATTGGGTTGGTCAGCTTTCTGGTGATTCTGGATGATGTTTGTTCTTTTGTTAAGTTGTAGTTTTGAAATTGCTGTGTATAGCAGCAAAGATAGGTGTTTACCTATGCCGCCATCTTGGTTCCTCGTAATCAAATAAGTCTTCATGTAAGTTTTGAGGAGCATAAAATAATTATTACTAATGATAGTATTGAAAAGAACATACTGCCAAAGGAGTAAGAATAAAACCTTGTTATATATATATATATATATATATATATATATATATATATATATATCTTGATATTTGTGTTCCTGAACACACAATGTTTCTCTCAAGGGCACACAAGGTGACAACAGCATGGGCCTTGAAATAGAATGATGAAAACGCATAAGTTAGTTCTACCATGCAATGTTTTTTTGCTTTGGGGCAAGGCCTTAGGACTCTGAGCCTCAGGTTTCTTATCTACAAAATGGGTATAAAGAAGATGGTTTTCAGGGTGTCATAAAATTTCAACATGATATATCTATGTAGGGCTCATGGACCCAGTCACTCTATTGCTTCATATTCTTCATAGCACTTCTACTATTTTAAATAATATTCATTTGTTTGATTTCCTATTCATGGTCTGTCTCTCTATCTGAAGAAGAAATTAAAAGAGGATAGTGACTTTGCTCTGACATAGGACAGTGTGAGTGAGGTATAGTGATTGTTCAAAACATATTTGTAGACTGGATGAATATATGGCAACTATTAAGTGGGTTACTTTATTTTCTGATGTCTTATTATATGTGTGGGTTCAGTGTTGACTAGCTGGTGCTTTTCAGATTTACTGTAATTATTTGAGATAGCAAGACTTTTGTGAAGAAATTATTGAAATGGAATTGATACCTGAATGTTTTTGACACCAGGCTCTAAATAATGAAGTTAGAAAACAGACTATATAAACTACATGAATAGACTATATAAACTAGCCGAAATCAGTTTGGGTCAGTGGATAGAGGGTCGGCCTGTGGACTGAAAGGTCCCGGATTCGATTCTGGTCAAGGGCATGTACCTTGGCTGTGGGCACATCCCCAGTAGGGAGTGTGCAAGAGGCAGCTGATCGATGTTTCTCTCTCATCAATGTGAAAAATCAATAAAATATATTTAAAAATATTAAAAAAATAAATATATTAAAAATATATTAAAAAATAAATAAATAAACTTGGGGTAGTAAACACACAACACAATATTACAGATGGTATATTATAGAATTGTATACCTGAAACCTATGCAATTTTATTTACCAATGTTATCCCAATAAATTCAGTAACAATAGAGAATAGTATATGTACATATACTATATGTGTGTGTGTGTATATATATGTATATGACAGATCTATATCTCTATTATAAGCCATTAAATGTAAGTCAATTCTAAAATTTAAAATAGTAAATAAAAAGGAAGGCTAAAGAGAAGATGTAAAAAAAAGGGAAAAGAAACAACATTTATCTTAAGGGATGGATCTTTATAAATTGATTAACTTTCATTTTCTCTTCCTTTTTAGATTTTTTGTCCATTTTATTTTTAGCTATGTTATTTATCTTCTGGGGGTTTTCAAACAAAGAACATTGAAGATACTAGTGATTCTATGTATAAATATCCTTAAGCCATATGAGTCCGTTCATGATGATTGTGAGTTAGAAAATGTTTACACTGCTACAAGATTGAAGTAGGTTACCTCTCAAAAATTATTTTTACTTCATCTGTAGTATAAATTGTACAACTCACTGGGAGAAGCCCACCTTATAGGAATATATATATGATAAAATATACATATCTTATTACACAAAATCCAGAATATAGAACACCCTGACTCAGGGCTCTTAACTCATTACTCAAGAAACATATTTAGCATGAGTAAATATGCCAGAATTCAAAATATGCAACTGAATAGAACTCTCTCTATATAATAATAGAACCAAACAAGCTTCTGTGGATTTAGAGGTTCAAAGCTAAGTCTTTATCAAAAAGCATTCTTTGGATAAAATGGTTGTTATATTTCTCATGGCCTTTATGAAATCCCTCAAAATAATCTTCCAGATGTTTGAAAGAGCTGACACAATGACACTGGCTGCATCTCTAATCAGCACATAAGGAAGCATGAGCTATGGAAAGCAAAGAAAACAAGGCTGATTTTGTGCCCATTAAAATTAGTTTTTAAACCCAACTTAATTTTTAATTTTGGGTTATTTTTCTAACCTCACATCCTATTCTGCCAGTGTTTTAGTGCCCAAGTATGAACTTTTACACTCTGTTAAAACTGTTTAAGCAATGGGTGGTACTAGTTGATCTCAATTCATTAATCAGAATCATAAGAGAAAGAGAGAAAATGCCAAGGGAGAGTTGTGATTATTATCATAAATGTAGAAAGTGTTATATAAGCAATCTCACCATAACACTAAGTTAACAATAACTTTTATGTCATCACATTGTATATTCAGGAATAGTCCATTTTTTAAAAGGAGCATGTCATGACTTGAACTTCTTCTAAACTCTCAGGTTTTTTAAAGTGGACGGGAAATGTAGACTGCATAGTTCTACATGATGATTCCCAAAGAGGGGATCCACGTGCTTTACAGTGGAAAGAGTAGTAAGAGTTGTCAATAATTCTCCTAGCCAAGGTGACTACTCTGTTATTAGTCTACTAGTGGCCCAGTGCACAAATTTGTGCACATTGAAAGGAAATTAATTAGAAGACATATTTTAATAACACTATTTGCCCTTTCTCTATAACATAAGTATCAACCAAATTCACAATCAACAATGACAGATCGAAATACACACTTACAATTAGCACCAGTGAGAGCTGTATATATATATATATATATATATATATATATATATATGTATATATATATATATATTTGCTTAATTAGACTTGCTTTCTGACTTAGCTAAACTTTTCCCAGGCCAGTGAAGCACCCCAACTTCTCTTTCAGGTAATTGTCAGCAGTACAGCCGTAAATATCAGTAAGAAGCAGATTATTATTATAGATCAGGCAGGGAAAACAAAACTTATTTATCTGCAGCAGTGTTTGACTACATTCTGCACAGTGAGAAAACCTGAAATAATTTTCAAGGTCTACCATTTTTTCTTTTCAGTTGGTTTAAGTTTCTATGCTTTCTAAATCTCCATTTTCTGGCTAATGAAAAGAAAATAGGATTCCACTGAATCTCCTATCTACCTATTCCAGGACTTCTGCAAGTATCAAATGAGATGAGACAAGGGAAAATACTTCACAAACATTTGATTAAAGTGTAAAATGTTACTTGGTTATAAAGCAAGTCATGTTCCTGGGTTGAAGAAACTCCAAAGAGGCTAGTGTCTAGGGAGAGAAAGCTGGGTGCTGCTACATGATCTCAGTACCTGGTACCCACAGCCACCATTTCCGGGCTGGGCTGGGCTGGGCTGGGCTGGGCTGTGGGCCACATTTTGTGTTTTGGAGTCTCGGCAGCATTGGCTGCAATTTGGTGGGATGTTGCTCTGGGCTGGTGATAGGACCTGTGTCCCACTTGGGAGAAGCCTAATGTTGCTTTATGGCCGCCAGATCCACAGTGCCATTTCTTTGTAAATGACCAGTGCACTTCACATATTAGCCTTTTATATATGTGTGTGTGTGTGTGTGTGTGTGTGATAATTGTTGTTCATTGGATTATGAACAATTATCATAATGGCAATCTACTTATCTTTTTTTTCTCTAAATTTATGGGCATAGAATCCCACAAATCTGTACATTTATTTTGGCCATACAGTGATTTTTTTTTCTTTCTTTGGTCACCCAGTAATCTTAAACAGAGCATACAGCCTTCTTCAACTCCATTCATTAAAATGAATGACTAATAGAAGCTACTTGGAGCTAGCTAGAATGTGCCTATGCCTGTGTGTCACTATTGAGCTTGCGTTGGGAGGCAATTTCTGTAATTCCTACCCTGCATTTAATCTTTGCTACTGTTTAGCAGCATTTGATATGTAGATGACCTACATATAGATCAAAACCTAACAATTACAACAATCTGTAAGTATACTGAATATAAACACCATAAAAAGACTAGTTCTTAATGTCTTATTAATCCAACACTTATATACTAGTGGCCCGGTGCACAAATTCTCATATATAAGCACTAGGTGCTGAGAGGTCTTAAAATCTGTAAGCTATGTATAAAAATTATTTTAAACTCTTATAAGGTTGATTCCATTCTAAAAACATTTATTAATATAAAAAAATGCCTCTACCTAGGGAAAAACTTAGTTAATGCCTTTCTATTTTTAATTATTTATTTTTAAATGATTAGCTTACTGCATTTGAGTAATCACTTGTATAAAAATTGGATTATGAACAATTATCATAATGACAATCTACTTATCTTTTTTTTTCTCTAAGTTTATCAAAGGGCATAGAATCCCACAAATCTGTACATTTATTTTGGCCATACAGTGATTTTCTCTTTCTTTTTTTGGTCACCCAGTGATCTTAAACAGAGCATGCAGCCTTCTTCGACTCCATTCAATTTTAACAATTGAAACTCATATATTCAGTTAGTTAAATATCAGCATGATTCTTTTTCCAACTTTCAAGTTCACTCTGGGAGGGAAGTGCCTCCGGGAAGAACCACTGATGTCTAGGGTCTGAGAAACAGGATTAGGCATCCAGGTCCTATGAAGCATGGGTTTGATACAGGAGCTGAACCATGAACTAATTTGAGATATTAGAAAATTTATCAACTTCTCAGCACCTCTGTAACCACAGGATGGTGGTGAGAATGAAATGATATAATTCACACACAATCCTTATACCAATACTTTGCTCCTAATGAATCCATAGTTACTGATTATTAACTACAATAAAATTTTTTGCAAATCTGATTTATTTTACATTATTCACCTTATCAATACAATATTCTTATGTTATTCACTATCATAGAATCAGATAACACTTCCTTTTTCCCTTAATATCTTAGTTTTTAAACTTTAATATAGTTTTAATATTTATTTTCTGTTCTTAAGGTAATTTTAGGTACAGGCAAATAAAAAAATTGGACATGTGCAATATGAAGGGTTGTAAAATATTCATATACTTCAGTGATTGATATGTTATTCAGGACAGAGAACATTTCCATAATCTCAGAAAGTTTCCTCTTGTCCATTCCCAATCAAACTTCCCTTTAACCACAAAAAGAATGTGTTCTGATATTTTTAACCATATATTAGTTTTATCTGATCTAAACATTCAATAAATTATAAAACTAAAAAAGCTATGTTGCCTTAACTCTTCAATCCATAATATAAATTCCAAATAAATACCAACATATAAAAATGTGTAATGTGTATAACATGCTAATTCCACTAACACTTATATTTGATATCAAGTTAGCTTTTATAATTGATATTTAATCTGAAAATAAGCTGCCTTAAATATTAAAGGATATTAAAACTGCCAATATATTTTACCAGCCAAGTTCAGAATAGAGAAGTCTGAGCCCCCTACATTCCTCTCTCTAGTTAAGGTATTAAAGAAAGAAATCTTTGAGCATAAAACTTGGCACTCTGACTTCTCTCTCACATGTAAATATATACATATATCTTTTACACATACATATACATAAGATGACTGAATATAACTTACATAAACTTTGCTTTTATATTAATTTAAACATTAAAAGCAATTAGCTTAGCATATTTCATACCTGAAATAGTTCTCTCATCCTTTTAAGCCTTTCATATTACCTTAAAATAGTAAAATATGTATATGCTTAAGATGTTAAAGGTATATCGGTGTGTTAATTTTTTTTATGATATCTTACTCTTTAAAAAAGAAAAAAATATCCTCTAGGGATGAACTAGTTGGTAGAAGCTATATGAAATTTTTTCTCTTTTTAGGGATTTGTTTTAATACAAAACTGATTACAACTTGCAGACCAAAGTTTCCTAATTATAGTCCTAAGTAGTTGATCATTGTAAAAAAAAGATAGAATAAAAATTGCATCTACACATACAGTTTGGATATCTATTTTCTTCACAAAAATAATAAATAATTGGCCTTTGTGTTCTATAACATTTTTATTAACTGATGTCCATACAATAAACATGTCAGTGAAGTCAGCATGCGTTTCTAAATAAAAGAAATACAGTAATTAAAAAGAAAATCTGAAAACATTTACACATTTACCTTTGTAGGTTAGCTTGAGCCGTGGAATATTTTGCTTAGAAGTTCCAATGACCGGAAGAAACAGCATGGTCATGCTTAGCATCATCAAGGCATGAAAAAAGTAACAATAGCAGCTTTTGGACTTTGGTCTCTCATCTTTATTAGCATTCATGATGAAAACAATGTTCTCTTTGAAACACTGGAAACAAGCTAAAAATAAGAAAAGAACTATTATTAATACAGCATTTTGAAGATTTTTCCAAGTCTTAGTCATAAATTTATGAATGTATATAGATTTAAAAACAATTGCTCTTTCTCTCTTGTTTTGCTCTTACAAATTTTTGCCAGAGAAATGAATCAGAAATGAATAATAAAATCCATGTCTGGCTTTACTCAGTTGTGGAAATGAGTGTATAACTTAAAATCAACAATTTATGCTAATTAGCATATCTTCTTCTAAAGTTATTTATGCAAATGTAGAAAGAGCCAATTCTTTCTGTAACTTGAATTCTTTAATCAGATAAAAACACTAGCAGAAGCCTACTCTTTTCCCATATTATTGTCGAAAGAAGAGCCCCCCCCAAGCAAAAACAAATAAAAACTGTCATCTTGAGGAGTTCTTCTCTTACTTCTGACTTTAAAGATATTTACAAAGTCTAGCTAAAATTGGGGAAAATTAGAGATGATCAGTCAGGGCCACCAGTACAATTTTAGGCTTGCTACAATGTAATCTTAGTTGCACTGTATACAGTTCTACACAGGAGAGCATTGAATAGAAAAACAAACTGTAAAATAAAGGGTTTATAAGAGGAAGGAGGTGGTTATTAACAAGGTTGCCATAAAGAAGCTGCCTTGGTTATTTCTGTTAAGCTATGAAAAAAAATCAAAACATATTTTAAACTAATCCTAATAATAATTAAAAATTACAATCATTGAGCATTTATACATACTAGTTTTTTGAAATTGCTTTATATAGATTAAATGACTTAATGCTAGTAAATTAATTAAAGGAGGCCATTAGATTGGTGTGGCTCTAATGCCATGGTGCTAAGTAAAACTAAATCTAAGCCTATGAATGACTCCAAGTTATGAACTCAAAACACTAAAGACAACCAATCATAAACAGCCAACTAAACTTTAAAATATTGCCAATGAAATAATTTACTTTCTGCCCAGCCAGTTTGGCTCAGTGGTTGAGCATCCACCCACGAGCCAAGAGGATACCAGTTCTATTCCCACTAAAGGCACATGCCCAGATTGTGAGTTCTATCCCCAAAAAGGGACATGCAGGAGGCAGCCAACCAATGTGCTTCTCTTTTAAGATGTTTCTATTTCTCTATCCCTTCTGCACTTTCTCTCTATGTCTTCTCCCTGCCTTTTGATGGTTGAGTGCTCCTAGCCACTTCTGGTTTGGTGCTGCTTTAATTAATTTTTGCTCAAATAAACATATATGTATTTAAACCATAGCTAAAGCCTAAACATTTATTAAGGTAAGAATAAAGATAAGGTTCTTTTTCTGAAAAGAGTGGTTAATTATATGCAAATAGTTAAAGTACCATGAAATAATTCCTAAAATCGGAATATTTATGGGATGTTAGGGATGACAGCTCAAAGGAGTATCACATGGATTTAAGCAAGACTATGACAGTTTCATGGAAGGCAGATAAAGGTGAATGGCATACAAAAAGAGACAGTTCAAGAAAATAGGGAAACCTACTTAAGGGTTCATGAAAAGCCAGAAGCATGATAGATGTAGTTAAATTGCCGAGGAGTAGGGCAGAGACCTTGTATAGTCCAGTGGGGCAGAAAAGAAAGGACATCAAAGAGGAACTTGAGCTAACTCTTCAATGTGTCTCATGCCTATCCTGGTACCTAATAGATTATGACACAAACTATGCTGTTACTCCACACTGTCTTTGATATTACATCATGTGAGCTGCTTCTATCCATATCCATCAGGTTTCTCTAATCCCATTTGCCTGTTCCTTACACTTTTTCCTATACCCACTTGTTAGCAGAACATAGGTATCTGATTGCAGCAGATCCACAGCCTTGACATGTAAGCTTGTATTCCTCCACCTAGTCATACCCTTTGAAAAAGAAGTGAAAGGCAAATTGAATGTAGAACTTAAGTTGGTATTAAATTTCTCATTAGGTTTAGTTTTTTTCTGAGCCTCTGGACATGTGAAATACTACTTTTTTTCATGACATGCAACAATGCATGTAATGTGAATGTATGCATGCAGAGGCAAAAGAGGAAATTTTCCATGTGTGCATTTTATTAGCAATAATGACTTCAGTACAGGACATTTCCTGGGAATTAATGGCCAGTTGGGGTTAATGGCCCTTGGCTATGTATTGAGATATCTACTCCTCCAACTGGTCATTAATCGCTATGACATGCCCTGTGCCTCCAACACTATAAGTTAAGAAGATTAATGTTTTGGTTTTCAATGAACAGTAGTCATACTGTTCCTTGTAACCCAACTCATTAATATTGTTAAATACGTTAAATATCAAAGCACTGCTTTCCTTGCTTCTATGACATTCTGATAAGTACCTACACGTGCTGAAACATATGGTAAGGATGAGGGACAAAATGAAACACAAATCTTGAACCTGCTGGAACTTTTTATTTGACTTCAAATATTTTTTCTGCTATAAAACAGTCAACTCTTTAAAATCTGCTGCTTCTGATTCTTCGTTTTTCTTCCCAACAATCTTTTGAATTCAATTGTTCATCTTTTAATTGAAATAAGTTATGGGTAAAATGTATTGCCAACAACCTCTCCACTAATCTATTGATATTTTGCTATCTTCCAGTTCGTGTGTGTGTGTGTGTGTGTGTGTGTGTGTGTGTGTGTGTGTGTATTTTGTGCTTGCACACATATGTGTGCCCTGCATCTGGGAGAAATTATGGAGAGAAGTAGGTGCGATTTAACCTCAAGTGGGTGGATTTAGTGAATTGCATAGGTTATACTGCATGCTACTGTCTGTAACAAGCTCGACCTGGAGCCAATTAACTGCATGTAATCTATTCCAGATGTTCACTGGGACAAATAGCACTCTTGGGGATCTTCAGATGTGAAGCCAATAGGGAGTGTTCTGATTATGAGAGGTTTTTACACTGTTTCACTAAATCAGAGATCCAAATGCATAATCTAATACTCAAGAAGGCTTTGTACCATTTTATAAAAGAATGCCGAGTCTAGAACTTATTAGATGGATGGTAATTCCTCAAAAATATTATTTGAGGAGTAAGGTATATACAATTTTATATGTGAACTTCATTGATTTGCCTTATTTAGTTATATTCATTTGTTCCAAAAATCATTAAGGCAAGATAAGGTATAATTATGGTGAAAAAGTAGATTCAATATATATGACAAGAATTAAAATACATAATACGTCTTCCCACATGAAAACCTTAAACATTTAGACTTCATATTCTTTCTCAGGGATGTGTGTAGGATAGGTAGGGGAAGGGAGGAAAGTAATCCTTGTGTATGTGGTTTTATTTTATTTTTTTAATTTATAAAGAGCTACTTGTTCTTCACACCTTTGTAGTGCATGTAGGATCACCTGAGAATTTTTTTTTTAAACTCAGGAGACATGAGAAGCTATGACCACCCCCAAATTAAAAGTAGAAACTCATTTGGACCTAATTGTAGCTCATATTTTTGAGTTATTGCTTGACTAGATGGTTTTCCTATAGGGTACACAAGATTGAATTATTAGAACCATTACTTCCTGGCAAAAAATATAGACAAGAAACTAAATAGAAATTATAGAAGAAACTGATGAGCCAAAGAGAAAATATAGGTGAACAGAAAGAAGCTTTATGTTAGTAGAGGCATATTTTATATTCCAGTGATATCGCAGAAGGCAAGTGGTATGTATAAAGATACACTGGGATAGAGATTGGGATGCTAACAGTTTCATATACAGTTACTCTGTTTCATCCTCTCTAAATGTCTTTGTGTGTTTTATAATATACTACTGAAGTGTACAGCACTCTTACCAATGAGAATTTATAGGGCAGAAACTTTGGGTTGAATAATTTTAACTGTCCATTAGTGGACTTTATTGTCTTCAGATCTCATGAATTCCTCATCAATTGATACATTCCCATAGAGTCTGGAAAACCATCTGCTTTTTCAGATATCATGTAAAAGACACTTATATTAATTAAATGTTAATCTACTTCCTAACATCCTTATGATAATAGCCAGTGATATTTCATCACATATCAAACTCAGTATGAATTATTAAGTATAAGATTTCAGTAATTAGTTGTCAGTAAAGGTAAATCATACTAGTTTACATTTCTAAAATATGCTGTAAGTATATTGTTGTATAAATACCTGCTCAACAAAACACCATTGTTACATGTTGCTTGGGTTTGTGTGCCTTACTGCTTTGTACTTATAGCCAAATGAAATTCTTCAGGATCTTACTCTACTAAATCCATCTCAACAGAAAATAATACAATAGTGAGATTTCAGAATATACCTATGCAACCTGTTAGATTTAATATTGCAGACTGCATTTTTCCTGAGCATAAGAGTAACAACAAAATAATTCTTATATTATAAAGAGGTTCTGAAGAAACCAGAGTCCCCAAGGTCCAAACTGCTCAAATAATTAGCACATTAACATAAAAATAGCAAAATGCTACTATAAATGATCTTTTTGCTAATTGTCTTCCTTATCCTAAATATCATTTCAACTTGCTACTCAAAGCAGAGCACTGACAGTTACCAATTGGCAGGTCAGAGAAAGAACCAACAACACAATTAAAGTTGGTCTCCCTTAAAGTCTAATTAATCCACAACTCAAAGATTTAAGATTTTCCTTTTCAAATTCTCGCTCTAGAGAGTATTTTGATCCATGCACCTTTTCATTACCAAGATAATCTTATCCCTCACCCTTTGGTATTCTGATATGCTTTTTGAGAATTGTAGAATGTTTATAGATATTATAAACTACTAGAGGCCTGGTACACAAAATTTGTGCAGCGGGTGAGGGGGATGTCCCTCAGCCCAACCTTCACCCTCTCCAATCTGGGAACCTTCAAGAGATGTCCAACTGCCCGTTTAGGATCGGGCCTAAATGGGCAGTTGGACATCCTTCTCACAATCCAGAACTGCTGGCTCCAAACTGCTCACCTGCCTGCCTCCCTGATTAGCCCTAACCACTTCTTCCTGCCAGCCTGATCATCCCCTAACCACTACCCTGCCAACCTAATTGATGACTAACTGCTCCCCTGCCAGCCTGTTTGCCCCCAACTTCCCTCCTCTGCCAGCAAGGTCACCCCTAACTGCCCTCCCCTGCAGGCTTGATCGCCCCCAACTGCCCTCCCTTGCAGGCCTGGTTCTTCCCAACTGCCCACCCCTGCTGGTCTGATGGCCCAAATTTCCCTCCCTTGCAGGCCTGGAACTTCCCAACAGCCCTCCACTACTGGCCATCTTGTGGTGGCCATCTTGTGTCCACATGGGGGCAGGATCTTTGACCACATGGGGGCAGCCCTCTTGTGTTTTGGAGTGATGGTCAATCTGCATATTATTCTTTTATTTGATAGGACAGAGGCCTGTTGCATGGGTGGGGACCAGCTGGTTTGCCCTGAAAGGTGTCCTGGATTAGGGTGGAGGTTCCCTTGGGGTGTGGGGCAGCCTAGGTGAGGGGCCTATAGTGGTTTTCAGGCCAACCACGCACTCCAGAGACCCAAGTGGAGTCCTTGGGATCTGGGATTAATTTATGTTCTACAATTGAAACTTTGTAACCTGGAGTGGAGCCAAGTCTGCTTGCTCCGTGGTGACAGCCATTTCTGTTTTGAAACTTTGTAGCCTAGAGTGGAGGCCTAGGCTAGGGCTACAAAGTTTGCTTCCACCTTCGCCCTAGCAACCCTAGCCTCTTCTCTCTCCAGCTCTGCGGCTGCCACCATTACTGTTGGGATTATGTATCTTCTATAATTTAAACTTTGTAGATTGAGTGGAGGCCTAGGCCAGCAAGGGCAGGAGGAAAGCTTGGCTTCCTCCATTGCCGGGGAAACCCACGCCTCCCTCCTGCTCTCAGTGGTGGCAGCCATCTTGGTTGGGGTTTATTTGCATAATTTGTTCCTGATTGGCTGTGGGGCATGGCTGTGTGTGTGGTTTGATCAGAGGTATAGTCAATTTGCATATTACTCTTTTTTAGATAGGATTTGTATAAATTATAGGAAAATCATCAAATTTCAATGTCTGCCTTTTGTGTGAACAACATAAATGTTTATTTTTAAAACTGATTGTTTTGTTAAAACTTAACACCCTCCATCTCAAATATTCTGATATGCGCAACCTACTGTTTAAGGAAATTTATTTTGTAAGTAGAATATTGAATAAAGCAGATTAGAAATTATTTCAATTAAGAAGGCAAGACTATTACATTTTCTTGAAATAATAAAATAAATAATCATATACTTACTATTGAGATGTCTCTCTAATTTATTTTATGCTTCATATCTACTAGGAATCTCATTATTATCAAACTGAGTGATGTTTTAATAAATACTCCAAAATTTAATTCTTTCCTGAAATACACTTTTAGTTTTAATTTAGACATTGACTTACTTATATGTCCAAGAAGGTTTTTCCAAATTTTGTAGCATTTATCTAACATTTCTGCTATGTAGGCAATAAATGGATTTAAAATATTTGAAAAAAAAAATGATTCCTCAGTATCAAAATATACAAAATACTCTCTATCTATGCAAATTAACTTAGTGGCCCTATGGTTTCTGTGTCAGCAGAATGAACTATGCACTTGGAAACCTCTCTTTTAAAACAGCATAGATGTTTCAGTTTTTTGGTTAGTGCTCACCTGCTTTTAGAGAAAGTGGAAGGGAGGGGGAGAAATAAAAGAGAAAGAAACATCACTACCCATGTCCCACAGGAATCAAATCTTGGACTCTTCAGTCCCCAGGCCAAAGCCCTATTCCCTGACCTAAACTGGTTAGAGCTAACCTTGTTTCATTTGTTGTTGTTGTTGTTGTTTTTAAAGGAAAGATATGTGCTAAACATATTAACACTAATTTGTTTCTTTCTTTAATATTTATTGAAACACCTTAGGGAAATAAGCATTTCCTACTAAGCAAGGCATTCTATCTATATAGGAAGAAGAATTTAAGTAATTCACTTCATAAATATAGCACTCTTGGGATTAAAGTAGGTAGTGTGTGAAAGGAACTTAGTGCCATATGTAGAATTTAGGAACTCATCTTCATATCACATTTTCATGAATTTCATGATATTTCCTCCAACTCAGCTACTAAACATTAAGTAAATAAAAACAGCAATGTGATGCTATTAAATGTAAATGTAATTAATATTAATTTACATTTTTAACATATTGAATTCAATAACCAATGAATATGAGCAAGGCATACTTTTTTCAACAAATAAAAAATATTCAGCATTTTTTATCAGTAATAGTTCTTTAATAATTGTTGTTTATATTTCTAGTGATAATGACACATAGTAATGGTTTCCATTTTGGTTCTATTCTAAAGCCCTACCCCACACCCAGTACATAGTAAAAATCAAGGAGTATTAATGATTTTTATAATTAATGTATTCAATTTGTTCTAGTTTTCTTTTAAAATTATTTTAAGTAACAAAAGCAAAAGCAAATGATGATGTTGTTTTTCTTAATCTTTGTTGTTGAAAGTATTGAATATGTCTTCTTTTTGCCCCTTGACCTCTCCAGCCCACCCTTGTCCCCCAGGTGTTCCCTACCCTTTTATTACCTGTGTCCATGGGTTATGCATATACGCATACAAGTTCATTGGTTGAACTCTTTCCCTTCCACCCTCCCCTGCCTTCCCTCTGAGGTTTGGCAGTCCATTAAATGCTTTTATGTCTCTGGATCTACTTTTGGTCATCAGTTTAAGTTCTTTATTAGATTCTACATATGAGTGAGGTCATGTGATACTTATCTTTCTCTGACTGGCTTATTTCACTTAACATAATGCTTTGGTTTTAAAGACACTTAATAATGATCTGAACATTTGCCTACAGTTTATAAATCCTGTAAAATAAAGAGATTCTAGGAACAGATTGTATAACCTCAAGAGTATGAACCCAAATGAAGAACACAATTACAGGATATCACCAAGACAAACAAATGAACATGAAAGCAGATAAACTCCATTTCTATGGCTTTGAGGAGATAGTCAATGATAGTTTGAATACAGTTATGAAGGATGAGACATAATTGTAACTGGAGTGCTTCCAATGCTATTCTTCTAAATTGAATCATGCAATTTTTCAAGAAAAGAAAGATAAGTAGATACCAAATAAAATAAATAAACTCATGTAAAACCTTAAAGTAAAAATATAATAAACATTGTGAAATATGTATAATACTTGACTTGAAGATATACACTTGCATTAAAAAGATTAACAGAATTACGTTTCTCTTGGTGTCTTTTCCAGTCAGGATACTAGCCTTCAAGGGGGAAAGTATGAATTTAAATAACCTTCTGGGCTATGAAAAATTGAAGTATTTGGTATATTCAATAATATATTGAAAGTTAGCAATAGTTTATGTCTATAATTTAATATATTTATATTACATATGTTACATATGTAAATGTTAAATGTTTTACAATTTTTCGATCATAGTTCATATTCAATATTATGTTTATTGATGTCAAGTGTACGGCATACTGGTTATGCAATCATATATTTTACAAACCTTTCTTCTTGCTATTTTCTGTGCCCACCTGGCATCATACATAGTTCCTATGCTGCACTTTATATCCCATGACAAGTTTGTAACTACCAGATACAAACCCCTTCACCTTTTCACCCAATCCTCCAATCCCCCTCCACTAGATATACTTTTTTAATTTTTATACAGCTACCTATCTACCTTATTTAATTCAGTGTAGTACTATTTTCTATTCCCACCCCTCACCTTTACATTTAAAATGGGCATAAAACCCTATCCAGTTTGGCTCCATGGATAGAGTGCTGACCAAAGGGTCCTGGGTTCAATTCTGATCAAGACATGGAACTTGGTGCAGGCTCCTCACCCTCTTGGGTCCTGGTGCTCATGTAGGAGGCAACCAATGGATGTGTTACAAAAAAAAAATCAATGGAAAAATATCCTCAGATAAGGTATAAAAAAACAAATAAAAATAAATAAAATGGGCATAAACATATTTCATGAAATTTTTTAAAGTTCTTTTTTTTCTCACTTTCTTTAAACAAATTATTATGACTAATTATGATGGCACTTAAGTTTAAATAGTGTAATAAGTTGCTGTCATCCTGTGAAATATGTATAGGATTATTTTAATTTTTATAAATATACTAGTATTTATTAATTTTTAGAGAGAGAGGAAGGGAGAGGTAGAGATAAAACATAGATAGATATTAGAGCAGCACATCCATTGGCTACCTCCTTCAGGCTCCTTATTGGAGCTGGAGCCAGAAACCTGGGTATGTGCCCTGACAGGGAATCAAACAGACAACCTTTTGTTGCACAGGACAATGCCCAACTAACAGTCACATTGGCCAGAGCAATAGGATTATTTTAAATAGTTAATTAAAATAATTTTCCTGCATCAAAGGTAATCATGTTTAAAGGCAGTTATATTTATCCAAGACCTATTTTACAAGTAATTTTACTTATATTAAAATTATCATTTTTATAAAGTACATTTTGAAATTAATGAGCTTATAAAACATGATTGATCTAATTTCATTATTAACACCCTATAATTGTATACATAACATAACAAAACTTTGATATATAGCAGAAACTCAAAAATAATTTTTAACTTATTGGCTATAATAACCCAGAAAATAGAGAAGCAGTACCTCCTGACTGAAAGTAGGAGAAAAATTAGATATTATGTTAATATTTAATTAGGTTTAGGTAAGTTTAAAAACAAAAAACTTTCAATTGCATTTTAAACCATTCCAGATATGTAAACATGCCAAGTATTATTTATTAATAGATTTCAAGATTGCTGTATTTGTAGTATTTGAGGTTGTCTCTCCCCCAGATTCAAAGGGCTATTGTATTTCTTGGAACATCTTAATATATCTGCTTCCCCTGAGATTGTATATAAATAGCACATATTATACATATTACAAATTCCTTCCATATTTAGTAATTACTCCAGTAACATTTGCATAAGAATTCAATGTTTGTATAATATGACGTTTATTCTCAAAATGCACATTTCAAATTAATATTATTCAGAAACAAAACTCAAAAAATGCGACCATTGTATAATAGCAAATAGGACTACTATAAAATGATTAAATTTTGTTATATAATTAATACAAGTTTTAAACCATATATATATATACTGGAAGCCCGATGCACCAAGATTCGTGATAGAATGGGCTTTCTATTCCCTGGCCGCTAGCACTCTGCTCAGGTCCCAGAGCCACTTCTTTCTGCCCCAGCCCTGCCTTCCCACACTCCCAAGAGGCCCTGAGAGACCAGGGGTGGGGCAGAATGCCTGAGTCCTGCCCCCATCACTTGGCACTTGTGCATGCAAACTAACCTCCATCTTTGTTAGTTAATTTGCATATCACTCCTGATTGGATGGTTGTGTAGCAGAGGTATGGTCAATTTACATGTTTATCTATTATTAGGTAAGATAACATAATAAAGCACAATTCTACAATGTTTTCTTTCAGAAAAGCTATTATATTCACTGATATGCAATATGGAAGCACAGTGAAAAACTCGTTAAAAAGTTCATGGTTAAAGCTGAATTAATCCTTTTATCTACCTGTAAATATATACAAGGAACTCACATGTTTGTATTTTAAATAGAACTTGCAATTAGTGCATGAGGAGTATGCCTATTTAAACAGATTGGGGTGCAAACAAAACTGTATGAAGTTGTACAGAAATTTCAACTTATCAGGCAACCCATATTTCTAAGCACCCGCTAGTCTTCCTTATGTAAATATATTTTGCCTATTTTTTTTTGCACAGTTGCTCTGTTGAGGCCATGTGCTGAATATTTAGCTGTGCAATTTGCCCTTCCACCCTCCTCATCCTCTTTATTGAGTTCCTTATGTATTAGTATCAGTTTCTTCTTTCTTGAGATATAATTAACATATAACATTATACATATTTAGTATCAGTTTCTAAACTGTGTTTAATCCCATCCTTATATTCTCAGCTATATCTGAAAAACTAGATTTAAATGGCCATTCCATATCTTTCTGCCTCGCTTAGATAAGCAGCGGGTTGCTGAGTTGAGCACACAGCTCTAGGTGGTATTTACCCATTTTCATTTACTTCTCTCTTAGAGAAAAGGTCCTATCACCTTCTACTACGTAACTTCTGAAGTTGACTCAGAAATGAAACTATCACTGTAGTCTAGATTAAAATACAGAACCCACCTTAAATAATCTTTCAAAATCCTCAATAACTGAAGTCATTTATTTTTACTATGTGTTATATAGCAAGTGGGATAAAATTTTTAATTCTCCCAGGGATAATGGAGCCTAAGAAGAGCTCTGGATCTGGCTCGCTATGTTTGCCTTGTAATCCTTTTTTTGCTACTTATCAGCTTTATGCTCTGAGAGAATTCACTTAATTTATCTAAATCCAGTTTATAAAATAGGATTATAAGTTCTTGTGAGATGATGGTGCCAGAATAACCCATGGAAAGCACTTAATATCTTGTCTGGCACATAGCTAGCTCTTAAAAAAATTATCTTAAAGGTCTTTCATTTTTGTATGGATTGTGATAGTAACTATTTTTCCAAAGATATTAAGTGAATATGAAACTTAAAAGGAAATATAGAAACCCACATGTTCTCCTACCCAGCTTGCAAATGTGTGTGTATGATTTGGCATGAGAATTCTCAACCTGCATTCCATAATGTGATTTTTTCAATGTGCAATTAGATACGATTCTGATTACAATAATAATAATACATTATTTTCTCTGAACTTACAATTCATCGAGCCCATATGCACTGCCAAAATGAAATCCTAAACAAAAGAACACATTTAATTGCTTTAATGGATATGGAAATTGTTAGACAATAAAAACAAAGGAAGAATGAAAAAAAAGTTTTTATTTTAAATTATTCAATTTAGAGTTACAAAATACATTTGAACAAAATTCCATGAAGAATATCTTAGAACTGAGATTAATATTTATAAACAGTTTTGACAATAAGCCAACCTAAAGCTACTTCTAAAAGCTTATTTGGATATATAAGATCCAAAAGAGTTTATATACATTAAGAATTTTAGCTTTGATTATAATTATTATAAATTTTCCCGAGCATTTAAAATGATAAACTGTTATAGTACAGCTAAAAAAAAAAAAAAACACCTCTTCCAAATAATTTTTAGACCTTTGCCTACGTGTCACAATTCCATTTGTACCTTCCAGAACAAATGTGATCGCCATCTATGGACATAACATGTACTTCTTTTATGCTGCATGAAGGCAAGGACATCAACCACATTCATCATTGTAACCCCAATCACTAACAAGGTGACTGGCACAGAGTAGGAGGTGAGCATGCCTTTGTTAAATAAATGACAGAAGTAGCCAATCTCCTGTTCATTCCATTACCAGCTCACCTAATAGTGTATGGCAATGAAGTAACTAAAATCTCTATGTTTTATCTCTCTGTGTGTCATCATGAATCATGAAGACATGAAAAACTTGCGTTGCCTCAAGAGTACCAGAAATATATGGGAACTTTGGGATCAAAATGAAATGACTGTTGGCTGCTTCAAAGATTCATATCTCCCCCAAAATAGAAGAAATAACTGACTGGGTCAAGGACATTACTGGTATCCGTAGGGATCTTTTTTCAAGACTTTTCTCTAATCTTACTTGAGGGTATTACAGAAAATCCACTATGTAAAGAGGGGCCATGTAAAAATGAAGAATTTGAAAGGTGGAGTCAAGGAACTTAGGTATGAATTTCAATTTTAGCACTTTTTGAACAAGTACTTCTTCAAAATTTTGGAAATAATGGCAACTTTATTGTTATTCAATTTGAAATAATATAACAGTAAAATCCTTATAAGCACATGGTAAGTATGAAATAAACATGGTCATTGTGATGATTATTTCTTATTACAAACTAGAGGCTCAGTTCATAAAATTTGTGCACAGGGAGGGGGGTTCTCTCAGCCCAGCCTGCACCCTATTCAATACAGGATTGGGCCTACACCAGCAGTCGGACATCCCTCTCACAATCTGGGACCACTGGCTCCTAACTGCTCACCTGCCTGCCTGCCTCATGGCCCCTAACTGCCACCTCTGCCAGCCTGATCAGCCCTAACTGCTTTGCCTACTGACCTGGTCACCCCCAACTGCCCCAACCCCACTGACCTGGTTGCTCCTTACTGCCCCCCTGCTGGCCTGATAGCCCTCAACTGCCCCACCCTGCCAACCTGATCACCCCCAACTGCCCACCTCTGCCAGCCTGGTCATCCCTAACTACCCACCCACCACCCTGTTGCCAATTACTGACCTCCCCTCCTGCTGGCTTGGTTGTCCCACACAGCCTGCTGCTCAGTCATTTTGGTCATCCCTGACTAACCCTCCTGCCAGCCTTGTCACCCTATGCAGCCTGCTATTTGGTTGTTACTGTTACTGTGACAGCGTACCAGACAATTTGCATATTCCTCCATTATTAGTATATAGATTAGGATAGCCTCATGCCCCTACTGCCAAAGAATCTTGTTGGTACCTATGATTTGGAAGTGAGCAAATGCTCATTAGCAATCTGGAAAATTCTATTATTTTTTCTCCAGCTCTCCTAACACCATAGTCTCAGTAGAGAAAGTTTTATAATAACATTATTTTTTAAAATGTATTTTTATTGAGAAAGGGAGAGAGAGGGGAGAGAGAGGGGAAAGAGAGAGAGAGAGAGAGAGAGAGAGAGAGAGAGAGAAAGAGAGAGATCAATGATGACAGAGAATCAATGATCAGCTACTTCCTGCACGCCCCACACTGGGGATCATGCCCACAATTTATCAAGTACAGAAGTACAGCAGCATATATACCAGAAGGAAAAGTAAG
Source organism: Antrozous pallidus (assembly GCA_027563665.1). NCBI lineage: Eukaryota > Metazoa > Chordata > Mammalia > Chiroptera > Vespertilionidae > Antrozous > Antrozous pallidus. The sequence goes on from CM050521.1 coordinate 53,248,891, forward strand.
GGAATATATATTCTTTAACTATCAAACAAGATTGTCATCAGTGTCAGTGATGTCCTTTGATAATGTAAATGTGATTTTATCTCTACAATTAGTTTTTTTCTACTCCATCTTCAAACCCATTAATGGAGGCCTAAGTTGCTATGACTGTATGCCTGGGTTACACCATTGTTATTCTGGACTCTGCTGGTAGACACCAATTCTGGGAGTGCCTGGTGTTTCCAGATTTGTTTTCTTAAAGCATTTGCTTTCAAAATGCCATCTCTAGTTTAAAATATAAACTTCCTGCTTGGCATGTTCCTTCTTTAAATAAATTACTTTCTCTCTGTTCCTCAATGTGCACTCCTTGTTCCAGTCAATATGGTCAAGGAACACTTACCATCTAAGTCATGTTCATTTCCTTCTCCTTGTGCACAATGCCGTGCCGTCTCAGATCCAAGCTTATCCAAATAGCACCTGGATAAATTCCAGGTCAAAACATTCACTCTCTATCAGGATCACAACAGCACATTTTTCTCTACCACATCGACTTACATGTAAATTATCTTGTATATAGCCTTAATTGTGTGCCCTTCTTACCTCTTTAAAAATATTGAAAGATTCTTCAACACAGAAAATGTATAGCTTTTAAATCCACCTCAAATGGCCCATAGAAGCTGAGTAGACTCAGATTAGAAGCCTAATAAATGTTTATTGGATAGAAATAAACAACCTTGCTGTGGTCTGAACGTCTGTACCACCCCCCCCCCAAAAAAAAATTCATAGGTTGAAATCCTAACCCTCAAATGTGATGGAATTAGTAAGTGGAGCCTTGGGGAGGTGCTAAATCAAGAGGAGGGACCCCGATGAATGAGATTAGTGCCTTTTAAAAAAGAGGCACAAGCATCAGTAGCTGCTTCAGGTGAAACACAGTGAAAAATTGCCACCTATGAACTAGGACGAAGGTCCTCACTAAACAGCAAGCATGCTGGACCCTTGATCTTGGATCCCAGCCTCCATAGCTGTGAGCGATAAATTATACTTATTTATAAACTAACCAGTTGATAGAATTTTGTTATAGCAGCAGCCTAAACAGAGGGAAACCTATTTGAACATTAAGATCTTTTCTAAGTCTAAAATCCTAGTATGACAGATCGAGTCCTATTGAAGCATCCCAATCCCCCCCAAAACACACACACACACACACACACACACACACACACACACACACACACAAATATATATATATATATATATATATACACATTCTGAAAGAAAATTTGATTGGCAACAAGAGTTCTAACATTTATTTTAATCTTCAGAATATTATGTTCTTAAGAGATGATTTATAAGAAATGATAGCATTTAAAAAAATACACTTGTTAACGTAAAGTGAAAAATATTCTATTTTTACCACTCATTGTTCCTCTCTGATATAATAGGTGGGATCATAAGAGTTCAAATGCATTTTCATGAAATGGTTAAAAACTATAATACCCCAATTGACATGAAAATTGAAAAGGAAAACACAAAGCAAGTTTTTGAAGAAACTAGCAAAGAGTTGTTTCTTTTTGAAATTCAAATTATTACTCATATTCTCTCAATCTTGAAATGAGTAATAAGGAACTATTTGGATTTGTAATTCTTACAAGAATTACATATACTCTAAATATGAGAAGTAAGTTAAATAGTATATAATGGGCTAAGTAAGCTCATAACATCAATGGAAATGAACTAATTAATATGTTCAAGGTTACTAGTCTTACATTTTTAGAGGGAGATATTTGGTCATATGAGAGAAATCAGCTTAGCATCAAGTTCTCACTTTAACTTCAATATGAATTTCTGTAAAGCATACTGATTTAGTAAATAACACTTCTTCATTTTCTTGTCCTCAAATATGGAAAACATTTTAGTGCAAAGTGAAATGCACAGTATTATAAGAAATCATGTAAGTTAGATTCTGATTTAAACTCTACCAACAAATAGTATGACTTTTAGAAAAAAAGTCTATGAATCACAGCTTCCTCATCCTTAGATGAAAGGACTAGTGAAGATGTTCTTTAAGGTGTCTTTTCATTCTAATGTGTGCAAGATCACTCACATTAAAAAAATGTTATGACAGTCTTCATCTGTCACTTCCAACATCAGCACACAATTTGGTCGAACCTGTTATAGCTGAGTTTTTATTTCTTACTAGAGGCCTGGTGCATGAATTCCTGGACCCTCTTGCAATCTGGGACCCCTCAGGGAATGTTGGAGAGCTGGTTTTGGCCAGATCCCCACAGGCCAGGCAGAGGGACCCCACCAGTGCAAGAATCTGTGCACCAGGCCTCCTGTATGCATGTATTAGTAAGATTTTGGTTAATCTCTTCCCACCCTTCCCTCTGAAACTCATCAGTCTGTCCCTTGTTTCCATGCCTGTGGTTTCTCTCCTGCATTGAGCATCTCCCCCCTGGTGGTCAGTGTGTGTCATAGCTACCAGCCAGTTGGCCGGTCACTTAGGCTTTATATATATAGATTTCTGGACAGAATCTATTATTTATTTCCTAGAATCAATAGTCTCCAACTTGCAAGACATGATTATCTATAATAATAAAAGTATAATATGCTAATTAGACCAGACATCCTGCTGGACAGCCTTCTGGATAAAGCCAGAGTTGTGAAGAAAGCCCAGGTCCCGGGTACCTGCTAGCAGCCAGAGGGAAGCCCAGGTCCTGGGTGCCAGAGGGAAGCTGGTGCCAGCACTGGCAGAAGGAAGGCCTACTCTTGCACGAATTTTGTGCATTAGGCCTCTAGTTATTAATAATGTTATTAACACTTTCTGGTTACTACAGAGTCCCTAATAAGAACCAAATCTATTTCATCAAGTTTCAAAAAGATTCCCTGAGGGAGTGGCCTACTGCTAAATGAATAAATTTATATGACTAGGGATGGAAGTAAAAGGAGTTTGAAAAATTCTTATTTATAGCAAAGTTTTTTATTTTGTTATCCTAAAAACAACAAAATTCAAATTGCATTTAGAATTCTTCCCAAAAGAAAAAAATCTGTTTGTTTTTTCCTTCTTTTTGGTGGAGAAAGAGACCTGAAATTTCTTAGCAAACTCTGAGTATTGTTCTTTGAATCAAGTATCATGTAGTTTGGTATCAAGAAAAACCAATGTCATAGCGTTAAAAAATCTATGGGATTCTACACAATAAAACAAAGACATTACCTACTGCATTGACTAAAGACTAGGGATTCTTTATATTATTTCACAATATCCATATCCTCTTATAAAAACCAAAGTAAATTTTACTACTGTCTAATTATTTTATTAACAATTGATTATAATTATCAACAAAAGTAGTTTAACACTCTACATAGTTAAACCACAGATAATCAAAATAAATAAGTAAATAAACAAAAACTTTAAATTACTATCCATGCTCCAATCAGAAGTTATCAGTATTAAAATCTTGTTCATCTTTCCATATTTTTCTATGCATATACAAATATATATTATCATGGGTTTATAATACATATTTATTATGCAACCTGTTTGTAACTTAATTATTTCTACTTTGCCTGTCAATAAATTTGCACTTTTTAAACTATCCAATCCGTATAAAAAATTTCAGGATTGTCCCCAAACTGCTTGTGATAGCTGTTTTGTCCAACTCAGGTCTTGATTGTGTGACACACTGTACCTAGTTGCTGTGTCTCCATCATTTTTAGTCTAGCAGACAAATTATCCCTCCTTTTCTTTTTCAGGCCATGAACTTGTTGGCAAGCGATAGGTTCAAGTTATCCTTTAAAAATGCTTTAATCTCTTCATAACTTCAATGTTACAAAAAATTATAAGTTATTTGAAAACCATGTGTTAACTAATTGCCCAGTATGCCTATTTCTCAAAGCTTCTGTGGAAATCCTGGGGAAATTAATCATGTTGTTTTCAGGGGTTCTGTGCTAATTTTAAAAAGATTGAGTGTCCTCTTGATCTCACTCCACTGGGAGAAAGACATGATGCATGCTGCCCTGGCACAGGATCACTGCTCCTCATGTACGAGCATGAAGGTGTTCTAAGGACAAAGTCTCAGCTATTATTTAAATGTGCCTTCTTTGTGGTCTCTGTAAAGCAAGCCCCCGCTCCCAATGCATTCTTTCACCCATCAAACTGAAATCTAAATAAAGGTGAATTACTGTTGAGCTGAGTACTACCAGTTTACCTAAATTCATGTTTACTTAGTATCTAATAAGGTTTTCTAAAGAGGGAAACTGCGCTCTGTTTTCTCAAGGTTTTTGCCAGGTCTCATAAATCTGGAAAAAGCAGTCAGTGTAACCCCTACTAATAACCAAAGTGGCCACACACAGAATAAACAAGGACCGAGTTTATAAAGTCAGCACTGAGAGACCCTATTGGGGTAAATTTGGATTTTCAGTATTAATTTATGAAGTGTGCAATGCACTTTGCACTCAAAGAGAACAGAAAAAGAATTTTAAAGTGTGCATTTAAACGGAGCCTTAATGTGCAATTTAAATTTTAACAGCCACCTCCCAACAGTAATAAATAAGAGAAAGAAAAAAATATGTTTCTATGAATTATATGGACATTGGCAAAGCATTTTGGTTTGGGTGTGTAAGAATTTCTAAGCAACAATGTATCAATATCACTAAAAAAGATAATTTGGTGTTTCTCTCCCAATTTTTAAATTATTTATTTATTTACTTAAATCTTGAGGAGTTATTTCTTTATCAAATAACATATATTTTAATGTAAAAAACTACCTAGTGAACTGTTGAGAAAAATGCATAGTTTTATCTACAGCTTCAATATTAGCTAGAGTTAATTCTATATGAATATGATTGTTTTAGAAGTCAAAATTTATCTCTCTAGACGTGAAATTACAACCTTACTTAACATTCCATAATAAAAACTTTGTAAAGATATCATACTTTATTGATTAAAGACACAGACTACATCAGGGAAATAAGGAATCTAGCTATCTGATGGTTGTTCTATTTTTATTCAATTGTTCTCCATGGCAATAAGGCATTTCCCTCAATTTGCATTCATCATGTATCTCAGAAAGCAGGATGTAGACAAGGGTTAAAAGAATGAAGGTGTTTGATATTTGTTTGGTTTCATAAATCTCAGAAAGAGGTTCTTCATAAGAAAGGAAAGTGGCCCTAGTTTAGTTCAGTGGATAGAGCGTTGGCCTGTGGAATGAAAGGTCCCAGGTTTGATTCTTGTTGAGGGCACATGCCTGGGTTGTGGGATTGATCCCCAGTGTGGAGTGTGTAGGAGACAGCCAGTCAGTGATTATCTATCATCATTTCATCATTGACGTTTCTATCTCTCTCTCCCTCTTCCTTTCTCTCTGAACACAACACACACACACACACACACACACACACACACACACACACACATATATATATATATATATTTTTTTTAAGAAAGAGGGATGTCATTTTTCAGTGCCTGAAAAGTTGTCAATATTTTCTTTAATTTTATAGCTTCTTTTGCTTTCTCACTAGAAAGATTACCAGACAAGCAACATGATGTGAATGTAATAACCTCTTCTTTTTTTTCTTTTTACTTTTTGGCTGAATGATAATTTCTTAAAATAAATATAAGCCATCTTATACATTTTTTCCTGAACATATTTTGCTCTTGAGCTATATTAAAATTCTCTGGTAATGCCAAATGCTAAGACAGTGTCATCTTAATTAGAAAAATATAACATCAAAAGCAAGTCTAGCCCAGCCAGCATGGCTCAGTGGTTGAGCATCGACCTATGAACCAGGAGGTCACAGCTGAATTCCAGGTCAGGACACATACCCAGGTTGCTGGTTGGTTCCCAGTTGGGGGTGTGCAGGAGGCAGCTGATCGATGATCCTCTCTCATCATTGATATTTCTCTCTCTTTTTTTCCTCCCTTCCTCTCTGAAATAAATGAAAATATATTTAAAATATATATTAATAAGAAGCAAGTCTACTTCAGATAATTTGCTAAACTTCTCCTCTTTTCAATAATAACCATCACTCAGACCTTACTCATAAAGCAAAACTTATTTCCAAAAAGATCGTCTTAAAAATGAATCATTCACAAGAATGATAATAAGCACCTAGTGATACCTATAATGATGCTACATGCAATTAGGTATAAAACTGAGATGATATGATGCACTCATATATAGTCAGACTATAAAGTGATTAGCAGAGTGCCTAAAGTATAAGTTACAAAATAAGTGTTAATAACTTCATTACTAAAATTATTTCAAGATTATTTAAAAATATAAAATAGAATTCATATATAATATAGTAGAGTTCTAAAATATATCCAAGTGCTGTCTAATAAAAATATAGAGACATATGTAACTTAAAATAATTTTTGTAGCTACATATGAAAAGTAAAAAGTAATATATTTTAATTAACCCAGTATATTAAAATATCATCACTCTAATATCTAATCAATAGAAAAAGGATAAATCAAATACTTTTACTCATACTAACTGTCCTAAAACAGCTTTGCACTTTCAGCATTCCCCAATTTCACTTCTAAATTTTCATTACAAATACTTGATCTATATTCAGATTTAATGAAATCTACAATAAAAAGGTGGATCATAGCTGTTTCAAACAAACTTAAGTTTCTAATAACCGAATCTAATATCACTTTTTATATTTACTTTAAAAGTGACTACAGTAAATAAAATAAAAAGCAAATTAAAAGCTAGTTTTAAAAGTTATGTAAGATGTCAAAATTTGTACCCTTCATCCATGTCCCAGAGATAGAAAACCTATTTTGATGTGAGATAGAGAGAAAAGGATTTCCAGGTTATACACACACACACACACACACACACACACACACTAGAGGCCTGGTGCACAAAATTTGTTCACAGGTGTTGGGGGGTGTCCCTCAGCCCGGCCTGCACCCTCTCCAATCTGGGACCCATCGAGGGATGTCTGATCCCGGTAGTATTGGGTCTAAACGAGCAGTTGGACATCCTTCTCAGAATCCAGAACTGCTGGCTCCAAACTGCTCACCTGCCTGCCTCTCTGATTGCCCCTAACCACTTCTGCCTGCTAGCCTGATCACCCCCTAACCACCCTAGTTGATTTCTAACTGCTCCCCTGCCAGCCTGTTTGCCCCCAACTTCCCTCCTCTGCTGGCCTGGTCACCCCTAACTGCCCTCCCTTGCAGGCTTAGTCTCTCCCAACTGTCCTCCCTTGCAGGGCCTGGAACCTCCCAACAGCCCTCCCCTGCTGGCCATCTTGTGGTGGCCATCCTGTGTCCACATGGGGGCAGGATCTTTGACCACATGGAGGCAGCCCTCTTGTATGTTAGAGTGATGGTCAATCTGCAAATTACTCTTTTATTAGAGAGGATAGAGGCCTGGTGCATGGGTGGGAGCCAGCTGGTTTGCCCTAGGAGTGTCCCAGATCAGGATGGGGGTTCCCTTGGGGTGTGGGGCGGCCTGGGCAAGGGGTCTGTGGAGGTTTGCAGGCTGGCCACGCCCCCCAGGAACCCCAGCAGAGGCCCTGGGATCTGGGATTAATTCATCTCTACAATTGAAACTTTGTAGCCTTGAGCGGAGCCAAGCCTTCTGCTCGCTCCGTGGCGGCAGCCATTTCTGTTTGAAACTTTGTAGCCTAGAGTGGAGGCCTAGGCCGGCAATGGCAGGTGGAAAGCTTGGCTTCCTCCATTGCCAGGGAAACCCAAGCCTCTGTTCTCTCCAGCTCAGTGGCTGCCACCATGTCTGTATCTTTTATAATTGAAACTTTGTAGCATTGAGTGGAGGCCTAGGCCAGCAATGGCAGGCGGAAAGCTTGGCTTCCTCTGTTGCCAGGGAAACCCAAGCCTTCCTCCTGCTCTCAGTGGTGGCAGCCATCTTGGTTGGGGTTTATTTACATAATTTGCTCCTGATTGGCTGGTAGGCATGGCTGTGGGTGTGGCTTATGGGTGTAGCAAAGGTATGGTCAAATTTGTATATTATTTTTTTATTAGATAGGATTTTTCCCTTTAATTTCACATGAAAGAAAAATGAACCATTTATACAATCAGAATATCTATATCTTTAGCAAGGTTGTCAAGCATTTATACACAGAATTCTTTCAGGAACTAACACTGCTAAGTCAGTCTGGAACCCAAAATTAAAACTGCATTTTTTTTCTTACCTGCCTTGTGCTCATCACCATTACTTTGAAACACTGGATTCATGTAAAGCAGATGCTAATATCTCATACAATTTTATTGGGATTTACCATGGGTTCCTACTTTAATGACAAACCATTGATTAACATTTCAAACATGGAAGAAACTGTCACTACAAATCAACCTGGCATTGGCAGCCAGTGGACTTCTCTAAGGAGAATAACTAAGTTTTAGAGAGAAATCCTGGAGCAGCTGGAAAATATACAAAGTCCCAGCTTGGCTTTTATTAGTGTTTAGTTTGGTTTAATTGATTTGTTTATAAAGCAAAGAGGAAATATATAATCCTTGAAACCTCAATAGATATGTTTCAATGCTCTGCACTGTTGAATATAAATGACAGAATCATGACAATCTATCATCCAAATGTTTAACCTCTTCCTGGAAAAGTTCCGTTTCAATACAGGAATTATGAGATAGAGACTTCTACTTCCTACTTTTTATCCCTTATCTTACTTCCCAGAATGGTATAATGCTTGGTACATAAGACACATTCAATAAATTTATTATAATAGAATGAAAAAAAATTAGTAAATGAATGAATGGAGTCAAATATAATTGTAAAGTCTTGACACAGATGTGATGGAATAACAACATATGAGAGGTGCCTTTAAAGATTATTATTTTGGTAGGATATAGACAAAAGTACAGTCCTTAAATAAAATAACAATATAAGCAGATGATACTGATATATTTGTATTCTATTCCTATGGTTTATTTTTCATACTAAAAGTATTTAAGAACTAAATGACAAATTAGGAAACTTTGTATTTCAAAGGCTGCCTTATTCAAAACTTGGGGTTATGAAAATACAACTCATCAGAAAGAACTCCCATAAAAGGAACAAAAAATTATCAGGAGCAGAAAATTTCTGGTAATGCCAGAAATTATTGAACAAGACACTGACTGTGCTTAATACCAAAAATAAGTAAAAAATATCTGGTAGGGAAAAGGGTCTATACTGAGAAAAAATTGTAATTTATTTGCAAAAATAATTTATTTTTGATGACATAAATACAAAACTTTGAGTATTTAAAACATGTATATATTAAGAAAAACCAGTTGGTATAACTGGATAATTTAATCTACTTGTATGGAATTATTCCTATAATATTTTATAGTTTCATTATAGCCATATAAAATCACATTTCACATATATGTTTAAAACATTTTACTTAATTCTACATTTAAGAAAGTATGTCATTGTATTGATAGAAATAAATTATATCTTTTTTAAAAAAAAACTAGCATGTTGGCAGTTATCATTGATAAAAGAAATGGGGAAGTGTACAACGAACAATTTTCTCAGGTCTACAAATATGTGTTGATGGAGAAATACATCACAAAATTTCCAGATACATCTGATAACACGGCAGCAACTTTTGAAGCAGGCTAAAAAAGGAAGTTGCAAATCTGTATGGGTGCTCACAGGATTTGAAAAGTCATAGGAACAAGTCATGGAAAGAGCCTCAGGAATAGACTATCCAAATGAAGGCACTTTAATTAGGATTAAATGAGTAAATCAGAAAAATGTTATTTATTCCTCTAGGGAAGGGGCTCACAGTGATGCAAATCATTATTCCCTCCAGGTTCTAGTCACAGGGCTAGAAGTTGTATGCATTTCTGTAATCTCTATTTTTGTCAATATACTCTATCTATAGGCCTGCTACTAGCTACCTAGACAGAAAGCAATCCAACACCAACCATGAAAATTATAATGACACAATCAATTTAGAGGCAAAATCCTGGGTACACACATGTATATGTGTGTATACACAAACACACACACACACACATTAGGCACACACACTTGTTTCTGACATTTAGGTGATGGGATTTCAAGAAATAAAAAAACCCCACTAAATTATTTTTTCTTCTCATACCTTATTACTTGCATATTATTTTTTCTCCTAGTGTTTCACTTATCTAGATATTGCAGATCAAAATATCAGCGAATTTATTGCTTTCTGCTCTTGGAGTTGCATATTAAATAACCAGAGTCAGCCCTGTTCATATATCATAAGTGAAGTGCCCTTCCCCAAACTGCCTTTAGTCATAGGGCTAACTCCCTGCTGTGTCTACCCATAGAGTTTTAGGAGTCTTTCAGCTGAAAGAATCCACAAGGTGCAGTACAAACCAGCCTGCCCAACTAGTCCTGGGTTTCATTCCCTCAAACACCTATTTTCCAGTAGATGACAAATATAAAAATTAAACAGATTGTCCCTGCTATAACCAAAAAAAGGAGAAAATACTGAGATTAAATACTAAGAAATCATTACAGTGTTTTCCATTCACTTTCACTGTAGCAGAGGCTTTTTGACTACTCAATTTTAAGATTTAGGAGTGATGACTCACATTGGCATTCAATCAATAGCTTAAATTCTGGATTCCAAACCTGTGTGCCACAGCACCCTGGAATGCCAACTGAACTCACAGGGCCTACTGGGGGTAAATACAACAGCATTCATCATCTGTCAGGCACTGAAATTCAACAATAGTTGCCAAACTGTTAATCAAGTTATTTCACAGTTTCAACATTAGAAAGTGCACATTCCTTTTGAGGGCATCAGAGATGTGTGAAGCTGGATTTTTGGCAGGTGATGAGATAAAAAGCCATTACCTGCTGAAAATCCAGGTGGAACAGGTGATAAAATTGGTGACATTCAATGTGCCTCTGAGCCCTGAAAAGGTGTTCAGTGCCCAACAGGCACATACACAGACATGAAATCACATGCACACACTCATACATACATTTTAATGTTTTCTTTCAATTTAGATTATCAGGACATGAATTTGTATTAAGTGTTCGGCTGTGACTAGTAAGTTATTTCTCTGTAACTACTTAATAAACAGAGTTCTTGGTTTTTGTTTGTTTTTCGGCCTAAATGGTGCAAAGAAAATAACACCATTACTAAGGTACTATGATCCAAAAAACTGTGGCAGCTTCCATTCTAAGTGGTTTTCTAGAAAATTTGAAAATGTATCACTGCAAGTAAGATCACCCACCAAATCATATCTGAAGGAGAATTTGTCTACACAATATACTTATTAATTTACCATTTAATCTTCAAGCATCATTTTGATATCATCTTTAGTCCTTCATATTTTCCAGGTTTTGCTAGATATATAGCCAGAAAAATCATAGCCATTGAAGCTTTTCTATGCTGCTGCTTTCTGAGTCCATCTAAGTTCACCAGGTGGGAGAAGCCTTGTATAACAATGTCCTGGTGTGGTACAATTAAGCCTCACTGGAAAGACGCCAAAGCTGACTTTCTTCACACTGACTTCCCCCTGTGGTATGGTGTTATTGTGTTATTCCTGTGAATTTCTTTCATTGCAAATGTTAGATAAACAAAATATTTCAAAACAATGTTTCTAAAGTTTTTAAAATAATATAACCCAATTATAATATTTAAAAGCTAAATAACACCTTGAATTTTCTTCAAATGTTAAGCAATATAAATACTTAAATATCACTGTTGCCTGCAACAAAGAAACACACATGAACACCTACAGAATTAGAGAGGTCATCTGACATTACTGAGACATGTATAGAACTACATGAAAAGGAAGTTGTCACAGAAATCCTATGTAAAAATTAAATAGAGAAAATAAAGTGTTGGTATTAATAAAGTTCGTTCATTTTCTCATTCCCTCTTTTGTTCCTGCATAGTCTATATTCTTTACTTCATTCTTCACTTATGAATTTTATCATCATTGTACAATTTTCTTCTTCCCTTTGATTTATTAACCATTTATTATCACTTTGAAATCTTCTTTGTTCTATTTCTGTTTTATTTTATACCTATACTTACATGTTAGAAAGTATTTGTTTGTCCAAAAAAGGTGCTTTTTTATCTTACATTTTGATTATATCAATCACCTGTTGGATAAATTTTACTGAAATGTGCAAATGACTGAATTCACCTCTTACTGATTATTAAGCCCAACCAAAGCTGCATGTGGAAGGATCATTGGTAGTCATGAGCAAGCAAAAGAAGTATTACTATTTGCAACTAAATTTGATCTAATATGAACCAGTTAAACAATTTTGCAGCCAAAAGAAATTCCTATTCTTGCCTAAAAAGAAATAGTTTATAATATGAGGCCAACATAACTCATGTTGAGCTTGTAAAGACAAGTGTCAAAGATGAAATGATGTGAGGCTGAATAAGTGTGTGAAAGGTTAAGAATATATTATTGTCAAAAGAAACTGAGAGGCATTGATGAGGCCTGGAAAACCGTGAAACAACAATATGAACAAAGCATACAATATCTAGTAATTATTTAATAACAAAAGAACATTGCTATGATTATGCACCATGCCTTAAAATGTATAGCTATAATCTCATTAACAAAATAATTAATGTAAAGGCATATTTAGAAAAAAGTTGATCAACTGATTGTCAGTCACATGCTAAATTTTGTTATTCAATAAAAATAAGACAGTAAAAAAAATCCTAGCATAGTTGTCAGTCTTTTGCTTTGATCCCCATGCAAACCAAAGTCAATTAGCTTCAATAACTGGAACACTTGCACTTGTTCATATTGGGTAATTATCAGAAAGATATGGCTGCTAATTCTGAGAGAGTTAATTTAAGTATTTACATGGAACTCTAACCTAGTGACAGCATTAGAAAGTATAAAAGTAGAACACACCAGGCATCATAATGACTTGACACTGTATCTGTTTCAATGGAAAATATAAGTAAAGTTACATAGCAGAAACATATTAATAATCATTTATAATCCAAGATCTTTTTTAATTTATCACATCTATAAAGAATATTGCATATGGTATGACCACAGATTAGCCAAAACTACTAGACTTAGCAAACTATCCTTCGATCATCTTAGACCAGAGACCCTTCTCATGTTCCTCTTTTTCAGTACACAGTACCTACTGCTTACTCCTGACTGCCCATTCGCCAAGCTGCTGTCTCCTCAGTGCCTGCTGAACTGAGAAATGTCAGATGTCACAGACATCAGAGACTTTCTAAGTTCCAAACGATCTATGCCTCATTTTCTTAGCACTGTTAAGGATATACATGAATTGCAGCTAAGATATTAATAACTCATTGTGTTAGGTCAAGAGTCTCAAGTCTGGACCATTCTTACTGAATGCTATTCCTGCTAAATGTTAAAACATAGCACAATACTTTGAAGATGCTGCTATCAATAGGATGAGTTTGACAGGAACCTAACCAAGAAAGTACAGTCAACTGCAAAGGAGAAATCAACATGTGATAGAATGAATAGTATATATAAGCAACTGTTAAGTTTCCCTTGGAGGTGACAGAGCTCTGGATGTGAATCCTGGCTCCTTTACTTGCTGCAAGTACATAAAACTACCTTGCAACAACCACACCTCCTTCCTGACTACAGCAACCAATGGACCAACCCCCTGAGTGGAGTAACAGTAGTGGCTGATAACATTTATTTCTTAATACACTCCTTAAATATTTTATTCTTAAAAATATGGAACAAAACTAATAGAAGATAAGCAATATAAGAACTAATAAAAGAGAGGGGTATGGGCAGAGAAGTATATTCTTGGTATCCCAACAAGCCTAAGACAAATCCCACCATGTGTGGGGCCTGCCCGGCTTCCTCTATGCCAAGGCTGACCAGACATTTACTTATTAACACTTCAGCAATGAGCATGTATGAACTACACTTGCCCAGTTTATTTGTGCTTTTTATTGCAAACGGGGTAATGGCTGGGATGGCAATGATTTGAAATACAGTAGTACAGATTGTTTCCTTGTTTATAGAGAACTAGAAGTGCAGTATAAAGTGCACTTTGTAAATGGACCAGAGAGAACCATAAAACTGAATAAGCCCATTGACGAGAATGCAACTCAAGGTGATAACTTTAGGTTAGTGCTAAATAATAGGCAGCCATAAAAAATAATTAGGTTTAAACACATAATCTAGAGCCAAAAAGTAAAATCTTTCTTTAAAAAAATAACATAACTCTGAAAGTAATTTAGTTAAAGTTCAGATTTACTTTAAAAATATACTTCACATTTTAAAATATGGCATAGATTTTCTTTCTACTTATTAGGAATTGTGTCATATTATTATTGGCACCTACCTTCCTGTTTTACCACATTGATTGTTTTTCAAAATGATATAACAGTCTTTCTTAAGTTGGAAATGTTTTTCCAAAATTTTATTATTAAACTTTTCAAATATACATAAAACATAAGTATATAGCAAATATCCATATACTTACACCTGAATTCTACAATTAACATTTTTCTATATGCATTTGCTTGTCATATATCTATTTGCCAATGAAATGAAGATATCAGTACACTTCACCTCCAAACATTTTAGCATGATATGTTTACATTTTCTCTTGTAATGTAAGATATATTGCTAACAGATAATAATTAACACAATACATTTCTTGCTGTGCACTAAATCACTTAGAGACTATTTAACTTATTCATTAGAATTGAGTTTTTATGGGGCTCTGGTCTTAGTTTTTAATCTCCCTGATGGGTCAATAAGTTATTTTCTTTTTCTATCGGTACATATTAAACCCCTAATAACACTAAGTCAGACTGAAACTTAATATGTTTGCAACAAGGCAACCTGCAAGTATATACAGATCTTCAGTTAAAGTTAGATCAGTGAGTAGTCCCTGCTGATGATGTTCATGAAATATATTTTGTGAATGATTAATTTAATAGTTAGTGACTGTGAGGTGAGACAGATTTATTGTCTGAAGAAGCATAATAAAACAATCACTTCCTATTTATCTTCTAGGTGTATCATATTTACAGAAATGAATGTTTTATTTTAGGTATTTCTGAATTTCTAATGCAGGTTAGCTCTTTAAACAGAATGCAATTTTACTAAAGAGCCTAATATTACAGCGTGATTTTTGCACCTACCATAGAACAAGTAAATAGTATTATTCATTAGAAAAGTGAACAACAATTTAATGCTGATCTGCTGAAAATAGGAGTGAACAATATGACTCATCACACTTACAAGTCCTTTTATTTTACCTGATATACTTTAAAATCCAAATTTAGCTGATTTTGCTTTTTCTTCTGAAGAATCTATAGCTTTTATCACCTATTTTGACATATATTTTAGCTCTTAGAAATGCTACATGTAAGCAAAATAAAGTGTTAATATATTTATATCTCATATTATGCTATAAGTTGTCTTAATATAATAAAGCAGCCTCTAAATTTTATTATTTTATATAATGCTACAGCTTGATTCTATCAACTTAAACAAGAGTATAAAGTTTTAAAATTTTGTCTTAAAAAAAACAACTCTCTCTTTAAGACTTATAGTCTTGACAATATTCTAAGTCAATACTGAAAAATTTTAAGATGCTTACCAACTTATAAGCATACTTTGTCCCTTAAATATTGTTTACATTTTTTGGCAAAGCTACTGCCTGTAAGTCATCCATATTTATTTAGCACGAAGGAGACCTATGAAAATATAGCTAACAAAGGTGATGAAAATGACACATCTTTATAAAACAACCAACCTGTCAACCAAGAAAATCATTAGCATAACAGATAGTAACAAGAAAATAGTTATAGCATATAAATATCTTATTGACTACAAGCCATTCATGGAAATTTCAAGAAACCTATAACCAAAAGTAAGGGTTCTAACACATTTTATTTGGAATAATGATGTCATTAACACTTGGCACTACAATTCCCAAGTGGAAGTGAGTTTGCATAATAGTTTACTCTTTATGAAGATAAACACAGTAAGTCATTGTGCACAGAGGCTGACTTGCTTCAGAAATAAATGACACTTTAAAATATAGAAAGTACCATTACCCCTAATACAAATTTCCCTTTTAGGTGGATTTTTTTTTAAATCTTGGTTTTGATTATATTTATTCATTTTATAAGAAAAGATTCATCCTTATTTGCATAGATGAATAAAGAGCGTCCATACTAAAAGTCTGGCAGTATATAAATAATACTAAAATAAAGTAAGGTAACAATTTTGATGTTAATGTTAAAATACTGATGTAGTATAAAATAATTCAAATGAAAGATTCCATTTTCAAAGTATTAACAGAAACATTTTAATTTCTGCAAGTGAGACTAAGTCCCTAAAAACGTGCTTCCACATAAACAGGTTAATTCAGTGTCCCCCAAACAGCTCTCCGCTCCACAATTCACGTGTCTGTTCTCCATTATTTGCCTTTCGCCCAAGTCCTGAGTATAATATCTAAGTACTCACTCTTATATCCTCATGTCTGAGGTTTTTTGCACTGTGCCCTAATATGATCTGCCTTTTATTTTTTATTTTCCACAATTTATTAGTAAATGAAAAACATCAATTTACAGCTGTACATGCATCACTACCATTTGGTAAAAACAAAACAAAAAAATTTCTGCTAGCCAAGGTAGCTCCTTTCCCCAACAGCTTTTCACTTTAAGTACCCAGAAAATATGATATTTGCAACATTACGCAGAAGTGTTCCTATGCCACTAAAAACAAAACCCCGATTCCTAGGTCTCTTACAAATTCCTTTAATGTCTTCCACCCAATTCTCTGTTATTTGCATCACTCCCTCACTGCATTCACTGCTTTCCTCTCAGTAATTCTGGACTCTTAGTCCATTAACCCCTTTGGCTGTCCCTTTTTCTTCTACTAACACTTGACCCTAAAATTAACTTATTTTGGCAATGACTGCTCTTTCACCTGAAAATACTGTAACAAGTTTCAAGCATAGGAATCAATTGAGGGAATAGTAATAATTACAGTTTTCATACCCTGGACTCCAAATATTCTATTTCAATAGTCACTGAAGATTCTTCAGAAGCCTGGATTAACCATGAAAACACTTCAGATTATAAGACTTAATCCAACACCTTTTGTCTGGACACTAATTTTTAAAGTTGGTTCTCACATCCATAGTACCAGACTCAAATTTTCTTCCAAGCTCCAACCCTTATCTGTCTGTATTATCTAATCCCTAGACCATTGTAATATTGCCTAGCTCCTTTTATAGTCTCTCACTTCAATTATCCATTCATACACAAACCATATTAATACTTTGAAGGTTTTTATAAGATTTATTCAGCAAAAAATGGGGTGAAGGGTTTTTATTGTTTTATAAACATTTCAAGTTTCAAGGTCCTCCTAAATCTGGTCTAAAACTTTATTTGGGATTTATCTTTCACTGTTCCTATAACTGTAATAAAATGCTGTCTTATTCTCAATCATCATATATTTTTAAATTTATCCTTACTGTTGAAAGTATTACAGATATCCCTCCTTTTCCCCATTGACCTCCTCCACCTCAAACCCACATGTCATCTACCAGGCCTTCATCATATTTTTTAACTGAGCCCCTTGCACAAATTTTGTGCATCAGGCCTCTGGTTGAATGATAAAAAAAGAAAACATATTGTTCGCAGCGAAATGGCACCAGCTGTAGAGTCAAACTGGACCTCAGTTCAACAACCCTAGTACTTAAGTTCTGACCAAGAAAGAATCAGAATCAAGACTAAAACTCTAAAAGAAAGTTTATTTAGAAAACAGGGACAAAATAAGGGCCTTTGGACCTTAGGAAGAGAGAGACAAGGAAAACATGCCTGGGAGTGGCGGGGGGGGGGGGGGGATTGCGGTAAAACAAGGGCATGCTCCCTATAGGGAGCTGCTCTGGGTCCTTAGTCTTGAGGGCTTTGATCTGGAGCATGAGGGGAGGATCTCCATAGAATAGTCATCAGCCTTCCAGGTGTTCTCATGGTCTCCCCTGATTGGTGGGGCCAGGACAGGGAGTCATCAGTCAATGAATCTGGTGCTGATGTCAGCCATGACATCCTTTGTCTGGTTTTGCTGCTTTTCTGGACCTGAAGCTGAAATACAACTGAGCCTAGATGTGTTTGCCATGGGTTAGAACCTCATTATCCTGGGGACTTGATGCTTAAGAGCTATTCCCTAGCCCTTTTATTTATCCTCCTTCTAAGGGGTCTAACTTACAAGACTAGCAACATGACCAGTGATATGAAAGATCAGCGGATCTAAACTGCATGACCAATTTTACCCTAGGGAAGGAAAAGTCAACCTAGGGATTAGGTCCCAGCTGCTGGAGCTGGCCCCGCTCATACCTGCTGCCAGTGCCAGAGCAGCCACTAGCACCCACTGCTGGCTTGGTGCCATCAGCGGGTGCAAGCAGCAGCTACGGGCTCTGATCACCCCTCAGGGCTTCTTTACCTCCCCCCTGCTCTTGAGGGGTGATCAGAACCTCTTGTACTCGCGACCAGGGACAGCCCTGCTTGTATGTGCTGCTGGCACGGAGTCCTCCTTATAGCTCGGCACCATCAGCGGGTGTGAGCAGCAGGGCTTCTCCACCTCCCCCTGCTCCTGAGGAGCAACTGGGGCAGCAGCCCTCTGCTTGCACCCACTGCTGGCGCTGGCCCGAATCTCTCCATGCAGTTAGTAGTAATCTCTCCATGCAGCTGGCTATGAGCAGAGCCAGCACCATCAGAGGTAGCAGCTGTGGCAGGAGTGGGGCTGCAGACAGGGAACCTGGGGCCATGGTGAGAAAAGTCAGGTGGGGGCGCAGAGGATGGGCCAAGATCCACTCCTGTGCCCATTGCAGCCTCACTGCCTGCAGTTTCTTTTAAGGTGCATGAATTTGTACACTGGGCCCCTAGTAGAAAAATACAAATCTAGATTATGAGTCAGGCAAGAAAAGTAAAATAAAAATAGGAAAGAATAGAGATAGAATTATAGTAAAAGCTAGAGAAGAAGAAACAGGGAAAGAGAAAGAGAAGTTAAGATTTTAGGCAGAAGGGAGTTGCAGAATGAGGGAGAAGCAGCCATGCTTGACTCTGCCTGTAAAGACAGGCAGGACTTCTCTAATGTACCTCGAGGAACAAGGAACCACTGGGGGCCTGAGTCCTCCTAGACAGAACTGGTGGGACTGCACCTGGTGTTCAGACCCAGACATCTCATTATCCAAAGGTTCAGATAAGCTGGAAGGAGTTCAGAGACATGATGGAAGAATGATTAAGATGTAGAGACAATGATCTGTGATGGAAGATTAAAGCACTAAACAAGCACAGCTTGACTGAGCAACAAGTTAATGGGCAAAGCAGCTATCTACAAATAAGCAAAAGGACAGAATAATCTAGAGGAAAAATGTTCTTATTTAACCTGGGGGCCAGGAGGAGAGGTTTATGGAGAATAAATATAATACAGCAAAAAAGAAAGCAACCTTAAAATTAGGAAAGGAAGTAAAAACATACAATCAATCAATCTGATTGGGTGTGATGGATCCAAGACACTGTCCTGGGAAACAGCTGATATCAGACTGTAAGATATAAGCAACTTGACCATGCAGACGGTTACCATGATTCTAGAAGACAACTCAATCAACAGAATTAAGAAATGCTGCAATCATATTAACAATTCAAGCTCCGTTTTCAAAGGATAGGAAAATTTAGCTTTACCCTCTACAATGGTCTTCATTAATTATTTAAATAGTAAAGTAATTCAACAGTTTTCAGAAGACAATAAAATAGTAACATTTTTCAATATTGTTTCCAGTGATTTCTATGTGTTAGTTTGCAATATGTTGTTTTTAAATATTAAAGCATAAATGAATCGCTTATGAAACAGACATGTAGGTAGATATGAAACTGTGAAATCCCCATTCCTGTGGGAGTGTATTAGCTCCTCGCAGAAGGAGCCAAAGGGTTCTCAGGTTGAACTTGTTCTTTAACAGCACATGCCACTGCACATCCACGTAGGCCATCTGTGTTTTCCCATGAATCACACTGGAATATCACTCCTATCAGAGAGAGAAATTATGAACTGCCCACACATGTTATTTTAGCATATGATAATTTGGGTTAGCAAAACTGGTATGTTATCCACCCACCTCACACACTTAAATATTCACAGGGTTACCTGGAAATTTTATTTTCTTTCATTTTTTAAATGTGTTTTTATAGATTTTTAGAGAGGGAGGAAGGGAGAGGGTGAAAGAGAGAGAGAGAGAGAGACATCCAAATGGGAGAGAAACATTGATTGCCTCCCATATGCACTAAACCAGAAACCTGCGCATGTGCGCTGACCAAGAATCAAACTGGCAACCTTTTGGTGCATGGGAGGATGCTCAACCAACTGAGTACACTGGCCAGGGCTAGAAATGTTCTTTTACTAAATAAAACCCAGGGTGGTCCGGGCTGGGTGAGGACTAAAACAAACACAACCCCTGGTGTAGATTTCAAAATTTTAAGAAAAGTCTGATTCTCGGATGAAAACTGAATAAAATTTTTACACTGCTCTAGTACTATTTTCTATTGTTTTAATTTAAATTTTTATGTGCCTGACCCACTTTCATCTCTTAGTGCTTTGAGGTCAATGTAACAATAATCCCTACCTGTTATGGAGCTATTTCCAATTTGTAAAAAACATGTGCTTTCTATGCCATTTGAACCACACCTTTGGAGGTAGGTGTTATTAATCCTCCACTTTACAATAACAAAGCTGGGAATCAAAGGAGTTACTGAGAAGCCAAAATCAAGTTGACAAGGAGAAGAACCACCAAGAGCAAAAACCGGCATCTTCTGAGTGCAGGCCCTGTGGTCTGTCCACCGCTCTGTATTCCTTACATGATTCACATCCTCAATCACAGCACCAATAAACACTCAGAATTCCCATACCGGTGATTACTGTGCAAAGCCACATCATGAGTTTCTTGGGAGTCATTAAAGCACAATTTTTATATAAGAGGAATGAAAACAACAGATGAAGTAGAGCAGGTAAAAAAAAAGAAAAAGAACAAAACTTAGTTGTTTAAGTTTCCAGAATGTGTAGCCATTTGTTTTCACAGAATGACATATCCTACCTAGTTAATTAAAATACAACTTGTGGATGGTTCAGGCGGAGTTAAGCATTCAGAACAAGAGGCTATTCCGAGGTGAACTGGGGTGGCGAGAAAACGACAGGGCAGAGGTGTGCTGGGAGAGGGAGGTGAAACCTGAGGAAGAAGAATGTGGAGAAAGAGTGGAAGCTCTGTCAAGTTTCCAGGAACTGAAAAACAAGCGTTTGCACAAAAAAGAAACTTGGCAACTTCTTCCCAAATGCACCAAGGAGCAATCTGCAAAGCAGAAGTTTCCAGTAGCCTAGAGAAAATACACTTAGCAGAGGCAAGCATCATCTTGGAACGGAATGAAAGGAAAAGAACATTTAAAATGTTCAGACTCCTTGGAAGAAGTAAAGGAACTAAGTCAGCGACTGGATGTCACAGGGCAGGAGACATCCCAAGCAGGGAGCTAACGAGCTTTCGGAAGGATGGAGATGTGGCATGGAAGGCGAGGGAGAGGAAAGGGTAAAGCAGTATTCTTCAAAATATAATTTACACGGTGAAGAGAAGAGAAAAATTCCTAAAAGAAAATGTGTAGGAACATAAAATGTATAGAGAATAAAAATTAAAATAAAAAAAAGAAGGGCAGCCTTTGAAAATCCCTCTCTAAGCTGTTGAACAAAAACAGATCCAGAGACAGAGAAGCATTGATCAGACCATCAAACCTCAGAGGGAAGGTAGGGGAGGGTGGGGGTAAGGGGAAGAGATCAACCAAAGGACTTGTATGCATGCATATAAGCATAACCAATGGACACAGACACCAGGGGGTGAGGGCATGAGCGGGGAAGGTGGGGGGATAATGGGGGAATAAGAACACATATGTAACACCGTAATGAATAAAGAATTTTTTTTAAGTGAGCGGATATCTGTGGAGCACATAAGTGCCTGAGCTCTGGCATGGAAGTGCCTGGGACCCATGGCATCCTCACCACCTGGTAGGAGAGAACCTGCCCAAGGTGTTGAATCTCTCTGAGCCTCAGTTTCCTTACCACACAACAGAGCCATTGTAATTTAGTCAGAACATCCTTGCAAAACAAAGAACACTTTGTGAGAGTGAACCATAAAATAATGCTACATTCTCCCCAAATTCATAAAGTGTATTTATAATATTTGAAAAAATAAGAAGTGGAATTTTTAAAAAGCTATAAAAATGGCAAATCTAATAAGAAAATAAACAAGAAAAGGAAGAATCGAGTGTCCAACAGAAAGTATATAAGAGTAAGAAAGATTAAAATTATCTAAGACTGCATGTTTTTTTGTAAAGTGAGGAAAAAATGAGAGATGTTACTTAAAATGTATCCGATCCAAGGCAATTTGCTATGAAAAAATAAAAATTCGTGGAAAATGGGCAGAGAAGCCCCTTCTCTCTGAAAGACCTGATTCAGAAACCCCGCTTCAATCACTCAGAGAGGCGCCCTTCTGCTCATTCCCAGAGCTGCTTCAGCTGGCCAAGCGTTTCATTCTGATTCAAGTAAATAATTAAGTATTTCATGTCTGAATGCCTTTTCCAAAACAGCAAAGAAAAGTAATTCCTGCCTATCTTCCAAATATGAAGTGAACAAAGAACCCTTAAACTTACGCTAGAAGTTATAAATATTTATTTTTTAATGGAACCATCAATAATAAAAACAACCAATGTTCTTTGAGTGCTTACCATGTACTAAATTTAACATGTATTATTTCAAGCTTCTTCCATCTATTTTTATTTAAATCCCAATTAATTTTTGATGAAATTTATGCTCAGGGAAGCTAGCATTTTATATAGCCAATCAGTATGAGGGCATGGATTTGAAAGATCTATCTGAGCAAAAGTCTGCTCTTGCAAACAATGCTTTTATATTGAAGCTTTCCTTAAATAATAACTTGACCATTATATCATATAATGCCAGTCATCCTGGGATTAAACTGGTTCTTTATGCTATTTTGATTTTAAAAAGTAGCATGGTATTTACCACTTCAACCATTTTTAAGTGTACAATTTGATATTGTTATGCATATTCAGATTGTTGTGTAACATTCCCAATACTTTTTCATCTTAAAAAACTGAAACTCTATGCTCATGGAACAATTTCCCTTTGCCCCCTCCCTCCAACCCCTGACACCACCATTCTGCTTTCTGTTTCTATGAGTTTGATTAGATTTTTCTATAAGTGGAATAATATAGTCTCCTTCTATTGTGACTGGATTATTTCACTTAGGATAATAATGACCTCCAGGTTTACCCATATTGTAGCATGTGACAGGATTTCCTTCTTTTTCTAACACTCAATACTTTTTCATTGTACATGTACATCATATTTTGTCCATTTATCTATTGATGGACAGTTGGACTATTCTCACCTCTTAGTTATTATGAATAATTCTGCAATGAACATGAGCATGCAAGTATCTCTTTGAGATCGTATTTTTAAGTTTTTTTTCTTAATATATTTTTATTGATTTCAAGAAGAAGGAAGAGGGAGAGAGAAACAGAAACATCAATGATGAGAGAGAATCAGTGATCAGCTGCCTCTTGCATGCCCCTTGATCCCCCAGGGATTGAGCCCGTAACCCAGGCATGTGCCCTGATCGGGAATCAAACTGTGACCTCCTGGTTCATAGATCGATGCACAGCCACTTGGCCACACCACCAGTACTGTTTTCAAGTCTTCTGAATATACAGTAGTTCCCCCTTATTCATAGGGGATACATTTCATGATACCCAGTGGATGCCTGAAACTGTAGATAGTACTGAATCCTGTATATACTACGTTTTTGTTCCTTTTCATGCATACCATTTAACTTAAAGTACTATATGGTTTCTCTTTAGCATATCCAAAGTGTCAGCATCACAACTCTTGCACTTTGGGGACATTATTATGTAAAATAAAGGTTACTTGAACTTAAGCACTGCAATTCTTGGACAGGTGATCTGATAACTAGCAGCTACTAAGTGATGAACTGGTGGGTAGTATACACAGTGCGGATACAATAGGTGATTCACATCTGGGCAGGAGATATGAGGTAAGAAGCACAGGGTTCCATCATGCTTCTCTGAACAGTTCACCACTTAAAACTTATGAAATGTTTATTTCTGGAATTTTACATTCAATATGTCAGACCACAATTGACCTTGGGTAACTGAAACAGTGGAAAGTGAAACCACAGATAATATGGAACTACAGTGTACCCAACAGTGGGCTTGCTGAATCATATGGTATTTATATTTTCAATTTTCTTATAAAAATTCCATACTGTTTTCCTAAGAAGCTGGATCATTTCACATTCCCACCAACAGTGCATAAGAGTTCCCATTTCCCCACATCTTCATCAATCCTTTTTATTTTGTGGCTTTGCACAGTTGCCACTTTAATAGGGTGTTATCTCACTGTAGTTTTGGATTGTATCTCTTTAATGAATAGTAATATTAAACATACTTTCATATGCTTTATAACCACTTATATATCTTCTTTGAAGAAATCTGTGTTCAAGTTCTTTATTTTTCATTAGTTTTTTTGTTTTGGGGGATATAGGAGTTCTTCATTTACAGGGTGTCCCAAAAAGTGTATACATCTTTAACAACTGATAGCTCAATTTTGAAAATGGAATGTATTTTAATAAACAATGACTTTATGATTATTCAAATTGTGCATATACCATTTTTTCAGACAGCTTATATTCTAAATAGTAACCCTTTTCAGATATGTAATTTGCCATTATGTTTTCCCATTCTAAAGGTTGCCTTATCATTTTGTTGTTTCCTATGATATACAAGTTTTAAGTTTAAAACAGCCCCCCAAACTCACATATAGTACCCAAATCTCTATTATCTATCTACCTATATCTATCTATCTATCTATCTATCTATCTATCTATCTATCTATCTATCATCATCTATCACCTTTTATCTACCCACCCGAACTCTTATGAATGTGGACAACCAAATTTCATGAAAATCAAGGAGACATAATTTTTGAACTACTGAGCTTTTTAAAAACAATTTTAAGGAGGAAAAAACCCCTTAGTCATTTTCATTTCTCATAGTCTGAGCATCTCACCAAGCTGTTTTTGATTTTCATGTATAAAGATGCATGGAGTTTTTCATGCAACACAGCCTCTAAATACAAGCCAATTGCTTAATCTGTGCTGAAATGAAGAATCAGTGACTTAATCCAATGCAGAAGGAAAACTTTCAATGTTATATATTCTTGAGAGACTGAATGTCGTCGTAGCACATAAATGCTGTAACACGTTTTATGTATTATTTAGCAACTTTCCAGGATAATATGGACAGTATGCAATTTAACTTTAAATATTGGCTTAGAATTTAGAACCTGTATGAGATTCCACTCCACTGTATTTTGTTTGTACCTGGTCAATAAAATGTGTTCCTTTACTAATGGAGCCAACAATGTATCTTAAAAAAATATGTATACAAATAGCTATCATTTAGGCAGAATGTGATCCAAAAGAGATATAAAACATAAATTCAATAGTTTAAAAATATTTATTGATTGAGATGGATGGGAAATGAAGTAGAATCAATAAAAATTTCATAACAAGGATGTTGTTTAATATGGAATTAGAAACTGGGTATTATTTCAAGAGACACATGAGGTATGGCATGAGGAATGAGATGATGTCATAGTTTCATGTGCCTAACATGGATGTGATCTAAGCAGCAAAGTTAGATTACAGCTAAATCATACCTACATAAGTCATTTAAATGAGATTCTGACATTACTTAGGGCAGAGAGAATAACTGTGGCAACCAAGCATAGTTGGTAATGAGGGGAACACATTTTCAGGGAAAATCATGCCTTACTTACAATGGTTTCATTGTGATTTTTCAACGTGATATATATATATATATATATATATATATATATATATATATCAGTTTTTAAAAATTACATCATTTAAGTTTACATCAGGTCACCCGTTTAAACAAATGAAGAGCATTAACCAATTGTGATCCCTTTCATATAAAATAGGAAGTGTGGTGTAAGAAACAAAGGACATGTGGTCTCCATAATATAAAAATATAAGTATACACAAATATAAGTATACACCTGAGCATATTACATGCTTCAATAGTTTTTTAATAAACTGAAGAATGTGCCAAGAATATGGTTAACATGAGCAGGT
The DNA here is from genome assembly GCA_027563665.1 of Antrozous pallidus. Lineage (NCBI taxonomy): Eukaryota > Metazoa > Chordata > Mammalia > Chiroptera > Vespertilionidae > Antrozous > Antrozous pallidus. Next base: position 53,275,078 of record CM050521.1, read on the forward strand.
TTAATAATCATAAATATTTAATTTGGTTAGAATACGGTTGCTTTCATTTTTACTATTTCATCCACATGCACACATATACATTCTCATACACATGCATAATACTTACATAATTTTTAGTTTTGTTTATATATTTTTCTAACAGACCTTGATCTTAACCAAATACCTTGTTCATGATTAGGATAAAGGTTATATAATGCAACATCCTAAATTTGTTAGGGCTTATAATTTAATGAGAAAAGGAATTTGAGTTAGGATAATGTTAAATAATTCAGGCAAAAGATTATGAAGTTTTGGATCATGGTGCTGGCAGTGAGAATGGAAATAAGGGGATTTTTTTTTTTAAATTGCTGAACTAACTGGAAATAGCACAGGAAAGTGATAATAATAACAGCTAATGTTTATCTAGGGATAACTAAGTGCAGACATCGTTCTAAGTTGTGAACCAATATTGACTTATTTAACCCCCACAGTAACCTGTTAAATATTATTATTACTCCATTTTACAGATGTGGAAACTAAAATGTAGTGATATAATAAGATAAATGGGAACCCAAAATGACTACACCTAAAACACATGGTCTACATTACATTAGAGTTAACTGTTGTATAAAATTCAGATTACTAGTTGGATAGTGATAATAGAAACAAAGAAAAGAGATTAAGAAGCACAGTAAATAAAACAAAATGTTTTAAATCCTTGTTTTATTTTGTGTTTCAAGGCCAGGAAGATATAAAGTTAAATAAAGAAACATGAGTTAGAGGTTTTGTACTTGACGGTATAACAGACTATGGCCAAAGAAACACATCATACCATTGTTTGAATGACAGCATATAGGTGTGGCAAATATGAATATTAATTATCAAATATGTCAAAAGATGGCTGAATGGCATTGTGAAATCATTAGAAATGAATTGGCCCTAAAGAAATATTCACCAGCTATGGTGGCTAGTGAATCAGCAGGTATTTCATTAGACACAGGTGAATAGAAATACACATGGAGACAGTAGAGCTCAAGCCAGATTAGGCATCATTGTGTAGAAACTATATCAAAACATCAGCATATAAAATGTTATACTAGGCTACAATTTTTTCTTAGACTGGATACATGGAGACGTGAAGCCAAGAGTCTCTGGAAATATGGAGAGAAGTCAAGGGTGGAGATGTTCTGATAGAGACATAAATCATTTCAGCAAGAATGAAAAAAAAATAATGAAAAAGCTAGAATGACGGGGTTGAATTATTACAAATATCACCTTTGTATGACATAATTTTCTATTAATCTGATACTCTTGTCAGAGATCCATATATTCATAGTTTAATAGGAATTTGATCCTTCCCCTCACCCCCACAAATTCACTAGATTTTGTTTTTATGATACCCCAGAAATAACCTCAGTAAGAGTTATAAGCACCTAAGCTCTACCTATATAGAGATATAATCAAAAGACCAATACACATAAAAAGGAAGAGTATATTTTTATATCAACTCACCAGTGTAAAAAAAATACATATAAAACTTCGGGAATTATTATTCCAGGAAGGATGGAATTTCCCTCTGCAGGAAAATATCCACAATTGAAAGATGTAATGCAATAAATAAATACATGAGTAAGATAAAAATAAGAGTGCACATCTGCTTCCTGATAGAATTATGATAAATATATTAGGAAATGTTTCTTTTGGTTTCTGTTATAGAAGTGATCACATCAAGAATGCATGAGTGACATTGTTATCTCTTTTTGTTCACATGCAGATGATGAATGGAAAGTGGCAACATATTAGATGAGTCTTTACCTTCTATAAACAAAGAACTATAAACAACAAACCAAAAGCACATTGTACACTTGTTAACATGAATATTTTTATGTGAGTATTTATTTTGGATTGAAGTCCACACTATAATTGAATGACTTGACAGCGTTTTGAACCAGAGTTGTTTAAAAAATGTGGAAAAGGGACCCATTTCTGCCCATATAATTTATCCATTACTTAGCATTTTGCACCAATCCCAAGAGAGGTTCATTCTAAAAACTATGTCAAATAAAGTATACAAGGAATGATTAACAGCAAATATATCTTAACAACCTTCATCAATGGTTAAGTATGATCTCATTTTATTATTATTTTATTTATTTTGAGTAACTGAGTTACTACCAAAAGCCTCTCTTTAAAAATGTATTACAGAATGCGCATGAGGGCAATTGCCTTCAATCTTTCTCTGGTTTAGGTTTCTTGAATGATAAAGTCATCCTAAAATCAATAGATAACAACCTAAGTCAGATGATAAAGTCAAATAAGAAAGAGAAAGCAACTCAAAGATTTCACAGCTGCCAAATTGGAAGAATCTTCCTGAATGTCCTAAACTAGTGAGAGTATCACAGAGGACTCTTCACAGCCACATTCATGTTATTTAAGAATCACCCATTCATTTAAGAGTTATTACTGATCATCTGCCATGTAGTTATTATTGCAGGGGTGATAGCATGGTGAACAAGATAGACATATTCCAGCCTTCATAAAGCTTACATTATAATGGAGAACACAGGCTAGAAAACAGGCAATTTCAAGGGATAAGTGGGAGAGGAGAGTTGATTCCTTTTGTGCTTTCATGTCATTTACTATTATTATAAAAACTATTTTACTCAAGACTACAGGATTTTCTTCTGTTGCCCCAGTGTTACCATAGTAACTAACTAGCTAATATTAAAGTAGTAATAAAGCAAAGGGAAGGCCAGACATTATAAGCATGGGCATCTGGGCAGGCTCCCCAGGAAGCTACAGTTTCACACGCCCCACAGGGAACCCTGGACCATTCCCCACTGATCACTGGGAGAAAAGAGAAGATGGGTACATGCTCAGGGAAGTCCTGGTGACATAAGTGAGGTTCCTGTCTGTCAGTCTGATCTGGAAACAAAGATAATTGGCTAGCGGGGCAGAGCCACTCAAGTGCAAAAAATCCTGAAGGTTTAATTAAAATCCCCAAGCCTGACTGGGGTGACTCAGTGATTGAGCAGTGACCTACAAACCAAGAGGTCACAGTTTAATTCCTGGTCAGGGCATATGCCCAGGTTGTGGGCCCAATCCCCAATGCGGGGTATGCAGGAGGCAGCGGATCAATGATTCTCATCATTGGTTTCTATCTTTCTCTCCCTCTCCCTTTCTTTCTGAAATAAATAAAATATCCCAAGACAAAGGAATTCTCTCTCTTTTACTCCTCTTGCTTCATTCACTCCTGCTTTCTTGTACTTGCCATGCTCATCCTATAGCCATGTTGGTTATCTGATACAAATAGTTAATTTGGACTTTCAGAAGTAGTCATCATTTTGTCACTAGTAGTTGTCACCTTACCTGGGTCTGACTCAAAGATTCCAGTAGAACACATTAGATTTATTTTCTAAATAACCTGTCAACATCAGTGTAAAACAAAATTAATTTTCAACTATAATAAAAAATAAAAACCATCTTTGAACAAAAAGCAACCACAGTCTGGGAAACACAAATTCAGGTAAACTGTGTTCCGTGGACTCAAAGAGGGAAGCCCTCTTCTATTGCAATAGCAAAAGTTCCCATGCGTATTATCAAATAGGTCAGTTTTATGTAAATGAAGTATCCAAACTGTGCAGTTCTCATTGAACAAGGGAAGCCTCAGTCCATTGGTAGAAAGAGGAAACCAGGACTTGCCTGTAGTGTTTGACCCAGACAGCATAAACAAATAGGGCGCAGTGCAGGAAGCTGACAGTGCAGTCTGAGGCCCTTCCTGGTATTCAGAATATAGAAGGAGCCCCTGTCAGAAATGGCTGCTAGGCTTTTGTTAGTTACAAAACGTGAGCCCTTCGTTGACCATGGCAAGTTCATCCCAGCAGATAAATTCTTTCTCCGGGATCCTATCAAATGACTCTTTCTTGTCAGGGTCTACAGCAATAAGAAGTAGGATGTCTGTCCTTCCAAGAGTAAAGAGACTTCAGTTATAATCTTAGCTTTGTGTTTATTCAGTTGTGTGCCTCCACACACACTATGAGTAGTGTCTTATAAACAGGGGTTAAATTACTCAAGTGTGGGATTATTCCTCTCCAAACAGTAAGTACCCATCTTAGAATATAGATGTTCTTTCATGATAAAGGAAGGAAATAGAGAGGGAATAAAGGAGGAACAGAGAGGGGTAAAGAGGAGGAGAGAGAATTCACATTACTTCATCCACAGTTGTCTCTGTAAAATAAAAAACAAATAGGACTAGACATCCTCTCAGGTTTTTTTTTAATTGTGAAATATTACAAGTTTATGAGACAAAGAAGGTAAAAATGATTTTATTAATTACTATGTCTTAATTAGTGGTATTTCCAAATAGACAGCCTGAGACTAACAGTTTATCAGGCTTACACCCTGATTATTTACAAGGCTGGGATAAAACAAAACAAAGAAACAAACAAAAACCTTACTAGTGTTGTTAAAGTTTTAACAAAATAGGGGGGAGGATAAGGGGGAGGGGGAAAGGAAAACATGTACTACTATTATACTGCAAAAAATCAATAAAAAAAATTTTAAAAAAAGTTTTAACAAAATACACCATGTTGAAAAAATTTTCAAAATTCTGTATTGGAGAATGTGCAAATTCAACATATAGGGTGTCCCAAAAAGGTGTACACACTTTAAATAATTATTAATTCCAATGAATTAAATCTAAAAAGAAAGAAACATCAATTGAGCTATCAGAAAAAAAAGTATGTATGCATTTTTTGGGACATCCTGTATTTAGATTGTAAAATTAAGCTTTAGGAATATTATTTTCTGAACACTAACAGGTTGTCTGCTACTTTCACAATGTATGTTTTTTTTTTGTTCTTTTGAATAAGATAAGCTAAAGTCAAAATGAACCATAAGAAAATATTTAATATTCCCAGGATGCACATTGTAGAGTGATAAGCTATTTGATTACTTAGAAAATATTTCAAATAAACCTTATTGAGCACATTTCAGCTTCTATGAAATAGAAATAGGGTTTTATATAAATTTTATTAATATAATATAGGTATAAAGTATATAATTAATTTAGGTTATATACATAAATTATAAGTAATATAAGGTATATTGATGAATAGTCAGGCTAAAGTAACAATTATGGGAAAAGACTAATCTGAAACAATACCAAAAAAGGCATTAATAAAGTAATTTCCTGTTAAATAACTAGAACATTATTCAGTTTCACTTCCACTTGCTCAGAAGCTAAAATGACCTTTAAGTTCAATTTCTGGAAAATATCATTGATTAACATACTTAATGCTTCTATTAGCTAGTTACAGTCTAGAGAACTGCTGAGCAGAGGAGGTGGCATGGGACAAAGATGCTCTTTGGATATTAGATTGCTCACACCTAGAAGCAGGAGTTACTCCTTTATCTCTGCACTCTTCTTAAATGTCCTTGACAGAGGAGGGCTTCGCTTCCTTTAGCCAACTTGATTCCACACGTTCTGTAGTGAAAGTTTCTGCAAGTTCCCCTGAAGTCCCAGAGTTAGGGAGTAAGGAATCTTGGTTCTCTTAGCAGCTAAAGAGTTCCCGTAGGAAAAGGTCAGCACTTGCAAATTGTCTAGAAAAAGTCAAGTCCCCGGGCAGGAGACTGCACTACAGGAGAATGTCACTGGGCGTATCTCCATGTCCTTAAGTGGTGGACAGTGAATTAGGTCATTTGTTTCTCTAGATTTTCTTGTAAAGAGGATTGCAACAGAGTCTTCTGAAACCAAAGAATACAGCATTAAATGAGATATGTCAAGAACAATACCTGGTGAGGAAAGTTATAGGGACAAGACAGTGTTCAAACAGTGGAAGTAAGCTCTAGACAAGAGGATCAAAATGACAGCAGGCCCATGGTGAAGGGTTAAAAAATATCTATTCATCAGGTTAAAAAAATAAGTGTGCATGGAGGAGGCTGTTGAACAAATCTGTACTGAATATTTGGGGACGGGGCACTTCAGCAAGGGCACATGCAGTGTTGCAAATCCAGTAGTAGATAGCTAAAGAACCTTGGGGTGCCAAGAAATAAGGCTGGAAATTTAGATGTGGCTCCTAAAAATTGTATTATTTGACATTTAGCCTCTATAACTAGATGTTGCTTCTATGATAACTAGCAATGAAGGGTTCCTTTACCCTGGATTCTCCCTCCCATCCCTATATATCATGGTCTGTTGCAGTGTTTGCCAAATTATGTCTTTTGAAACACACTTGTATGCAAAAGAAGGAGGTGGTAATGGTCAATTCTATATAGCATTCTCTTCTCCAGGAATATACTTGAGGGAGGTCACCAAAGGACTGTTCTCTCTGCATGAGAGGAACAGAACACAGCATTAAAAAAAAACAAAAAAACCCAGAAGGCCATAGAGCAGTGCATAGATGGCATGAGAATCTGATCTACATGCAATATGCATAATCTTTGTGAGGATAAAGAAATGACACATAGATATTATAACATGCCATATAGCATTTGAGTATCCTATATTAACCACGTATATAATAATCCTCACAATAGTCCTGCGAGGCTAGAACTTGCATGAACCCTCAGTAATCTGATGGGAAACATGCAGAAAGGTCAAGTAATTTGTCTGAATCACAGAGCTAAGGGGTGACAGAGGCAGGAGCTGAACCTGGGCTGTCTGTCTGCTCACATGTTCCCTCCCACACCTTAAAGCTCCAGTTTCAAGTTACACAAATTGAATAAGGCTCTGAGACTTTCAGTTACCAGACTGATCTCCATACAGATCAGTGGTTCCTAACCTTTTTTTGGCCATGACCCACCTAAGCATCTCTAAAATACTGATGCCCCCGCCCTGTGACATATAATTCTTCTTATTCAAAAAGTGAACTTCTATCCATGTGGAGGAAGCCTAAAAGGCCATTAACTTGGTTTAAACAAGCTTCCAGAGAACATGGCTTCCATGAAAGGGAAAAATAAAAGAATGAAAGGACAGTTGAAGTACTGAGGAAGAAATTGTTTTAAAAAGTAATATGAAGTGATGTGAAAAAATAGCAAATAAAGTTTCAAAACATATTAGAGAATTGAAATGCATAAATATGCCACTATATATATTTATATACTGTATCTGAGGCCCTTAGAACCATTAGAAATGTAAAAAAAATTCACTGTTAATAACTCATTATCAAATTCCCCTCCTTAAAAATCAAACTGCCCCCCTGTGAGGGGGGGTGCCCCATATTGGGAACCACTGGTAGAGTATTGAGCAATAAGGTCTAATCCACTGGTGTAATGTTGTGGTAAAATAAATGGGACCTGAGAGAGAAGTTGGGATTGGAGATAATACTCTGGGCATCATCTCCACATACATACAAGCAGCGTTAGGAAATAAGATGACATAATTAAAGGAAATGCTATAGAGAGAAAAGACCAAGATTATGAATAGGACCTTGTGTTTAGATTTAATATCACAAAGAGATTAACTTGAGTCATGATGATAATGAATTCTTTTATAATTGTCTACTTCAGGATAACAACCATGTTTTTTCATCTGTATTTCATCAGAGACTTTGAGTGCCTAGCACATAGCAGTACTCTGTAAGTACTTCTTGAATAAAATAAAAGATAAAAAGGAAATTAGAGATAGAAGGGTATCAAGAGTAATATGAATGTGTGTGAAATAACCTTTATGAAGAGGAATATATGTATGAAATAAACCTGTGATGAATTACATATCCAAAGTAGTCACAAGAGGAAAAAACAGAAGCAATGGACTCTGAATGGATTAATTTCAATTAAAGCACTAGAACATGCATATTAATTATTATAAGAGTGTGCCATATGCAATAAGAATATGGAGAAAGATGTGGAGGTAACCATTTCAGAGCCTTAAGTCTTGTGATGCTAGAAGAAAAAGAATAACAGCCCTAACTGGTTTAGCTCAGTGGATAGAGCGTTGGCCTGAGGACTGAAGTGTCCCAGGTTCGAATCCAGTCAAGGGCATGTACCTTGGTTGTGAGCACATCCCCAGTAGGGGTTGTGCAGGAGGCAGCTGATCGATGTTTCTCTCTCATCAATGTTTCTAACTCTCTATTCTTCACCCTTCCTCTCTTTAAAAAAAAAAAAAAAAAAAAAAAGAATAACAGTTATTAGGGACTGGAAAAGATATTAAGGAAAGGTGGATAGAATTTGAGTGAAAAGCACTTTTCAAAGCAAGATTTAGTGAACATGTGTGAGGTTGGCATGCAGAGTGGGCATCATTTGAGGGTCAGGAAAGGTGGTGCAGTGAAAGACAAAATTTTCCAAATGAAAGGAGAAATCAAAACAGCCAATGCCTCAGAAGGAAAGGACACAGGGATTGTTGGCCCATGTGGTTGACACTGGTTTGTCCTTTGATCATGATTTTGGCAATTTACCAGACTTACAAAAACACCTTGCAACTCTGTGTGTATAGGAAAAGGGGGGACCTCTAAATGCTTATTTCTGATTATTAGAACTAACCAAGAGTGACAAAGATATAAAAGGGGTGATTGTTGGCTGTCATGCAGGTGATGGTTGTATGACTGATACACACCAGCAGATCGGAATGCAATTGTTATTTTAACTGCATCTCCAGTGAAAGTGCACAGGATATGAAATGATTACTCACTGCACTCATCACTTTTGCAAGATGAATCAAAAGTATCATTTCCGGAATATGAACAGGCCTATGCGATAGTGGCACAACAAAAGAAGCGTTCTAAACAGTCAACATCCAGAGACAGGCAAGGTGAGGGAGACTGCCATAGGATCTTAGCCCGAGCTTTCTGAAGGGTTTATTGAGCCCACATGTGAAAGCACAGCATTCCTTCTCCATGCAAGTTATTACTGCCAAAAACTTGCCCTTTTTAAAACCTGAACAATGAACATTCTCTGCCAAACCTCATCTCAGTGTAGTCTAAGACAACAATCCCCACGGCTCTATGAATTGTGAATCAAGCCAAACAGGGAAATGTTATTCTCTCATCTATATATCCAGCAGAAATGCTTTTGAACAGCTGCTTCGCAGGTGATAAAAGTCTTAACTTCAAAAGTTGATAAGATTATCTTGACTTGAATTAACTTCCCATTATAAAATTACAAATGACACATCTGCCACCATTTCATCATGCAAATACTTTGCAGACAGAATAGTCTGGCTACTTAACCACTACCAACCTGCTCAGGAGCAATTTTTAACCCACTAACTAGGTTACTATATAAAAATATAAGACAGGAGCTAATGTGGCCAAAAGAGTGAATTTTCAATGAGAAGATATGTGAAGAATAAAATTAATAAATATATAATTGCTCTACTATTTAAAGAATTTGTCCTCTGATGTGGAAAGTTAAACCTCAAAATTGAGATGATGATTTTCATTAAAGACATTTTGTAAAATAGCCCTCTAGTTGTAATTATGATTTCACTAGCCATCAATTACCTAAAAACATATTGATAGGAAATAAAACAAGAGAACTGGTACTTAAAAATTTATTAAGATGAAGTAAAAAATGCAAAAGTATAAATGGTACCTATCTTTGTTATAAAATCCAAGTATATACTTTAAACGTTTTTGGTCAGAATATTCGAATTTTTCATTCCTCTTTCTAATTAGATTAAGTTACTGTAGGCACAATCTCTTATATCAAAAAAATAAGTTAAATTATTTTGTGTAACAAAAAGAAAACCCTGAACTTAAGATTCCAGTGAGAGTCCAGAGCATATTAATCTTGTTGATTAGTGACTTTTTCAGGCATTTTCATTTTTTTCAGGAAATTTGGTGGGATATCACACACACACACACAAAGAGGCATTTTAGTCACACATTCTGGGATCAGGTTTCATAATTTTTCCCGAAAAAGTCCTTGAAATGTTTTATGCCATGACTCATACAAACTAAAAACAAAACAAACAACATTTTTTTTTCAAGCATGCCTAAATTTCTCAACAATTGCCACTGTAAAACACAGATTCGGCAGAAACTGTAATTAACTGTAGAGTATAGAATCTGGTAATTGTTAAATAATTATAAGTATGAGGTAACAGAAAGACAGCAAAAGCTTAGTTAAAAAGAGTAAAATTATAAGACTTTTGGTACAATTGTAAGAGCTTACTCAAAGAATAAACCACAATTTTTTAAAACAATGTTGCAACAATTTGAAACAAGAAAGAGAAGGAATAGCACGTGATTTATACACATCGAGAGAGAAAGTGTCTATGGAGAGTGAGTGAAAGCCTTGAGAAAACATATATAATAGGCAAAAAGGGAAACGGCAGCCCTGACTTCCTACCCACCCTACACTGGCTGGGACATACACTGATCTCAGCTTCTAGAAATTTGGGGGGAGAGAGAGGACAAATAGGTTCACTTTTAATTTTCAATGCAGCAGTTATATGTTTATTATACATATAATATTTCATAGGAAATAATCTTTTATCTTACTTCACATAGTAGATTCCTTGAGGCTCAAAGAGAATGAAGAGTCATGGAGCCATTTTGGCAAGAATTTTGGAAACATAATCATCATCTATACCTGAAGATATCTGACACTGATGATAGATCTTGGCAATATTAATAAAATAGCAAAGCAAGAAGTAGGGAAAAAAGTTTGCCTTCTCTTTTAATATTGAATATTGATTTATAGGACATGACTAGTACATAGCTTTCTTTGCACAAAAACCTATAATAATGATGATCTGGAAATTTCTAGTAATCCAAATAATACATTTTAAAATATGTTAGAGAGGTAGGGTGAGGGAGAGAGAGAGGAACATCAATGAGAAACATCAATTGGCTGCCTCCTACATGCCCCCCACCAGGGATCCAGCCCCAAACCAGGGCTTGTGCCCCCAATGAGAGTTGAACCAGAGACTTCTCATTCACAGGACGATCCTCAACCAACTGAGCCTCACTGGCCGGGGCCAAAAAATACATTTTATTTAGAAAAATAAGTAATTATGAGAATAGTTCATTAAAAATATGAGTTTGTAATTATTATATTTTGTATTAACAGTATAAATATGGCAGACTAGTAGTACCGTGAACTAGGGGAATAAAGTAAGCATTTAATTGAATGACATTAACCTTGTTGACTAGAGAATTATTCACTTTTTATAAAATTTTTAACCATAGTTAATCAATGTTTTGCAATCTCACTTTTAAACATATACTTTATTTTTTCAGAACAGTGTTAGAATTATAAAAACATTGAATTAACAGAGTTCCCTTATAATCCACACCTAGTTTCCCCTATTATTTTTACAATAGAGGCCCAGTGCACAAAATTCTGCATGGTTAGGGTCTCTAGCAGTTGCTGGCGCTGACTGCGGGCTACTGGTCAGGCCCTCCCTTCCTCTGGCAGCCTGCCACAACTGCCAGCCAGGGCAGGGCCAGGCAAGGGGTAAGGCTATGGGCTGTTAGCTGGCCAGACCCACCCCTTGGTTGAACTCCTGGTCAAACTCCCAGTTGAGGGAACAATTTGCATGTTAGGCTTTTATTATATAGGATCTTATATTACTATGGACATTCATTATCATTCATGAGCCAATATTAATACATTATTAACTACTAGGGACCCGGTGCATGAAATTTGTGCACAGGGGGCGGGTGATCCCTCAGCCCAACCTGTCCCCTCACAAATACTTGGAGCCCTCATGGGATGTCATATGACCACTTACCCCCAGCCTGCTCAAGGCCTAAAGCCTCTGGCTGGGCTTTAGGCCTTGGGCACCCAGCCATTGCTCAGCAATAGGGCCAATGGCTGGCTCTGCCCCAGCACTGCACCCCCTGCCCAGGCCTTCATCCCAGCCAGCTCATGGCCAGCTGGCATGGGCCTCAGCCCCGCCCCCCTGGCCCAAGCCTTCTCCCTGGCCACCTCAGCCCCGCCCCCTGTCCCTACCCATGCCCCCTCCCCACCCTGGCTGCCTCAACCCTGCCCCCCCAGCCCAGGCCATGTACTAGCTGGCTGGCTTCACCACAGCTCCTGATTGGCTGGTGGGCATGGCTGGTGGGCGTGGCTTTGGGGTGTAGCAAAGGTTCCACCAATTTGCGTATTACTTTTTTATTAGATAGGATAGTACATAGTTTGTTCTGATTCCTTAGTGTTTAACTAATGGTCTTTTTCCTTCCATGGATTGAATCCAGGATACCACATTACTTTTAGTTGTTTCTTTGGCTTCCTCTTACTTTTGGTGGTACCTCAGACTTTCCTTAGTTTTGATGATCTTGACAGGTTTGAGGAATAATGGTTAGGTATATTGTAGACTGCCACTCTATTGACATTTGCCTGATGCTTTTCTTTAGTGATTCCGATTATGGGTTTTTATGAGAAGGGTTGCAGAGGTAAAGTGCTGTTTTCATCCATCATATCAAGGGCACATACTATCAGCATTCTTTACAGCTATTGATGTTGGCCTTGGCCATCTGGCTGAGATAGTGCTTCCTGGGCTTGTTCATTGTAAAGTACTCTTTCCTTCTCTTTCCTGTACTTTTTGGAAGAAGTGACCATGCTCATCTCACACATCAAAGTAGCCATTATGGTCCTCTTCCTTGAGGACAGTGTAATAACATATTACTTCAAATTTTAATGCATGGGAGATTTGTCTCTTCTACCCCGTTTATTAATATACTCAATCATTTATTTATCTTATCATGGTCTCATGAATATTTATTTTATACTTTGGGTCATAATTAATAGTACTTTATTTTTGTTCAAATTCTTCCAGCTTTGGCTAGGGAGTTCTTTCAGTCGGTTCCTATATCTCTGATATACCTCTAACAGAATGTGGATGTGGTGATGGTGGTGGTGGTGGTGATGGTGTGTGTGTTTTCTGGACATTGATTTTTTGGCACAGCAAGATGATCCAGGCTCACTTTGAATAGCTCTTACCCCAGTCTTAGAGTCAGCCATTTCTCCAAGAATCCCTAGTTTGGTATTAGAAATGAAGATCTAGGCACAAAGTGTCACATATAAAATTCATTTTTAAAATAAATACTTTATGCTTATCAGCATTTTCTAGTTTTTCAGTGTTGACCATAAACTATATCTCTAATGAAAATCAATATTATATCTATTAAAAATGCACACCCCATTTCAATAAGAAAATTAATATGAACTTCTATTGACCCAGTATTAATATTATAATTAAATTGAGAGTTCTGAATATGCCAAATATTTATCTTTAAAATGAAGTATTACATTTGAAGATTGAAAGTGTTCCTCCAAATATGAGTAGTATTCATTTTCACCTTAGGAAACACTTATTTCTTTCATAGAATAATCACTTCAGATATGAAGAGAAAATATTTATCTAAAAGCACCACCAACAAATACCAACATACCAGAATGCCTGAATTTCACTTATAAGGAATGATATTTATAATAAAGATTAAGAAACAAAAAAAGAAGTGAAAGCCTAACACCTTGTGTATACATTAATCAAAGAAAAGGCAGATTATTTAAACATAATTTGAAATTATTACATCATTAGGCATGGGCCCAGCTCTCAATATAAAATATGAAAAAAACACTTCCATTGGCCTATTTAAGCAAATTACGAGGGTACTTCTTTTCTGGACATTGTTTTAAGCAGTGATAATAAATGTACCTATTACTAGATATGGGTCATATAGGCTCATTTATGAAATAAATATGGCATCATAATTCTTAAAAGCTGTTTAAGATATGTAAGATATTGGCTAAGTAGAAAACCTAGTCAAGTGAATAATTAATACAGGAAAAATAAACTGAATAATTATTTGATGGTAGATTAATAATGTAATCTTTATATACCTATACCACATTGCTTATTTTCCAAGAAAGCAATAGTACTGTATTTCTCTTAAGATGCTCAGTAATTAAGACTTTTTTGCTTATTTGATTGATTTTGTTCTCAGTAGTAGTAGCCCAGTTAATGATACGTAATTCTATTTAGAAAAATATAGCAAATATTCCATTTTTCCTGTGATTTGCTAGTAAAACTCACTAAGAGAACACACTATTAACCAACAGTTTTAACATGTTGAAGTTATGTTAACTTCAACATAACCAAGGGACATAAAGTAAGTCCTAATGTCTGAAGCAGAAAACACCACATCTTTAAGGGGACAATAGATTCAAATTCAGAAAGACAAAGACAATTCTATGAACTATAGTCACTTAATTCTCAGTTTATTTTTTACATTTCTATGGAAGGATAGTATTTATAGTTTACTGAACTTTGCAAAAGAATGAACAACTGTCTAAATTTACCAGTGGAAGATTAGCAAGCTGGTTAATGATATCCTGATTCATGACTTTAGAAATTATTAAATACTAGTGGCCCAGGGCATGAAATTTGTGCATATTTAAAGGGGGACCCAGAGTCAAGTCCTCATCCATCTACATGCACCTCAAAATCGCATAAGACCCAGACACGCCCCCCCCCAATTGTGCTAGATCCAGACCTGGCCAGTCCCACCCTTGTCAAGCCTTGCTGGGCAGGGGGTGTAGCCTCAGGTCTCCTGGCCTGGCCCCAGGATGGGGGGCATGTCCTGAGGTCCCCCAGATGAGGCAGGGGATGTGCCATGAGGGCCCCCCATCAAGCCCTGCCAGGTGGGGGACACAGCCTGAAATCCCCTGTCAAGCCATGCTGGGTGGGGGTCATGGCCTGAGGTCCCCCATCATGTCCCACCAGGAGGGGGTGCACAGCCTCAGATTCCCTGGCAAGCCCCTCTGGGCAAGGGGTGTGGCCTGAGTTTCCCCGACCCAGACTAGGAGTGCACCTTGAGATCCCCCATCAAGCTCTGCTGGGTGGGGAGCATGGCCTGAGATCCCCTGTCAAGCCCCCCCGGGAGCATGGCCTGAGGTCCCCTGTCAAGCCCCACTAGGCAGGGGGACACAGCCTCAGGTCCCCTGGCCTGGTGCTAAGACAGGGGGTGTGGCCTGAGGTCCCCTAGCCCAGCACCAAGACAGGGGTGCAGCCTCAGGTTCCCCATCAAGCCCTTCTGGCAGGGGGACACAGCCTGAGGTTCCCTGGCCTGGCCCTGGGGTGGGGGGAGCAAAATGAGGCCCCCTATCCAGCACCAGGAGGGGAAGTACACCTTGAGGTCCCCTGTCAAGCCCTGCTGGGTGGGGGGCATGGCCTCAGGTCCCCCGGCCTGAGGGCCCTTGTCAAGCTCTGCTGGGTGGGGTTGGGGCCTGAAGTCCCCTGTCAAGCCTTGCTAGGTGGAGGGAGTGGCCTTAGGTCCCCTGTCAAGCCGCCCGGGGTGGAGGGGGGTGTAGCCTCACATCCCTGATGATTGCTCCTTAAGGCTCCATAAGGGCACTTGGCCTCAGCTGTGAGTGCAGCCATCTTTGTGATGGAGTGATGGTCATTTAGCATATTCCCTCTTTATTAGATAGGATTATTAACATTGAAATAAAGGATCAAATGTTGAGGAAGATAGACTGAAAATCATCAAATAATTTCAAATTTAAGTATGAACAGTATACTTTGTGATACATTCCAGCTTTTTATAGCACTTAACTATCAATTTTTTAAATAATTTGTATTTATACATGTCTAAAAATTCAAGTATGACTCATTATTAAGTTTTGTAATAATTTAAAAGGTGTTGCATTGCTTATCAACATGTTTCAGTTTATAAAGAATTTTGCTTTAGCTATATCCTTCCTTCTAATTACTACTTGAATAGGTGTTACTTAGTTAAGGTTAACAAACATGGACATTGATGATACAGATTCTCATTTGTCAATTAGGCACTTGAAAATACAAGATTTTAAAAATAAAATAACATTTTACAGAATATTACAGCATCATACCACTTTTCTCTGTGAAAGGGGAAAACTTGGATATAAGAGAAAATTATCCTTCCTAAAGTCTCAGAGAAAGTAAAATATAACACCAAAGATCTTTAATCTGACTTTCTATAAGCAATAAATTCAATATCATTTTATTAACTGCTTATTTTATTAGACATCAACATATGTTAAGTATTTAGAATATATTTAGCACTGTAATAACCTGAAGACATAAAAAGTTAGAGAAGACAAATTTCTTCCTTCAAGGTTCTTATGATCTAATGAGGGATCATAAGCAACAACAAGAGTAAACAAAAAAAGTTTGAAAAATTAGAATGTTAGCTTGACAGGCATAAGGAAGATATAAAAATAAAAAGGAATTTGAGACAAGGTTTCCTGGAATAAGGTAGTATTTTTTAAACTAGTTTATGAACTGAAAAAGAATGTGATTAACAAATTTTGCCCATGATCAATCATTATTATTACTGTTACTACTGTTTATTTTACAAATGTGAATATTTATTTTCCCTTTCAAGGAATATGTTATTGAGTGTTGAAATACTTGTTATTTTACTTGAGTAATCTGCATAACTCAATGTACTTATGGAAAGAATAATAATTTTCAAAATAGAGCTATGGTTACTCTTATTTATGAAATAAATCATTCATTAATTGTCAAGAATACTTCCCCAGGAATATGTGTCATCAAAACATTATAATTCCCACACAGAACAGTAAAATTCAGTCACATTTTTCCTACAAAATAATGAAGCTATAACAACATGAAGATATGCTAATATACATTCAACCAGAACCAACTGGAATATTTTCCCTTGCGACTATAGGGTTGGTATTCCAACTGCTTCATAAAAATGTAGATGACAACCCAGTAGTTTCATAAAAATGTAGGTGACAACCCAGTACACAAACACCAGGCCGCAGAAATACCAGTTCCAGAGCCATCTTCAGGGACTTTTTAAGGTCTGTGTTAACCTTTTGATAGTTACCAAATACCCATGCAATGAAATAAGAATATATTATGAAGAATAATAAAAGGCACCAGGTGGGGAGGGGAGCATGGCCTGCTGGGTGGGGAGCATGCCTGAGGTCCCCTGTCAAGCCCCACCAGGCAGGGGGACACAGCCTCAGGTCCCCCAAGTCCTCCAAGTCAAAACAATATATTTTTTTAGTATTGAGAATAATTCAGCTCAATGACTCAAGTTTAAACATGTAGTTGATTTGTTAGCCTGTCACTGTAAACACTGCATGTACTTCCTCAGACTTTGTAACTGCTTATACTCTAGACCTTCCCTGCTACCAAAAATAATTCCCACTTCCACCCTTGCCCACACATAAAAGAAATAGATTAAAATTTCAGTTTCTCTTTGTACATTTTTCCCTTGCAAAAACATAATGCAAATTCATCAACTAAGACGTAACTATAAAGGCAATTCTGTAAGAAGGCAAAAGAAAGGCCACATAATTATTTCTCTACCTTTTACTTTTAGTTTCTGTTGTGTCGATTATAGTTCTCTGATAATTCCAAAATATTTTGCATTGCTAGACATTTTCCCTTAACCTTTCTCTCTCCCAGAAAGTCAGCAGGAAGGTAACAGATGTCAAATCATCACTCCTCCCAAGTGAATTGGCAACATATTCAACAAAGCTGAGCCAGTGGTGCTGAAATATGAAGCAAGGTTTTAGATATTCAGGTCATGAAGGCAATAAGAAGACTAAGGAAAATTTCACTAATCTTAGAAATTTTCTCAACCGGGACATGGATTACTATTTGACAATATATATATATATTTTTTAATTTATCCTTTGCTAACATTATTAAAGCCACTAATAATTCATATAAGCTACAATAAGATCTAGGTAAATATAGATTATTAATATCAGGTAAATATGATTCTCCAGCTGTAAACTTGATGTGGCCTCTACACATTTTCAACCATGAATTCCATTACTTGAATGTTCTTTCCTTATCAATTATAATACAGAGAGGCAGAGGCAAACTGACCTTAGAAAGGCTCTTCCTTTAAATGGGGTCATGGAAAGATGCCTGAAGGTGACCCACATCCCGGTAAAACAATTCAAGACTCAGCTCAGCCCCTCAGCTTATATTTGGACACATCAATTAACACCTTTACATCTCATTATTCTTATTTCTAAAATGAGAATAGATGCTTTGTCTAGTCCCTAACCTTCAATGCCATTTTTGAGAATTATGATTCTTTAAGATTCAAAAAGCCAAGATGGGACGCCACCCATTTTTAACCCTATGTATCTACTTTTCATCTTTAAAAAAATGACATTTTCTGTAGTATTGGTAGTAATAATAATAATCGTGATAATGTACAAAGCACCTGGGATGCCATGTGTTTGATGACTGTCCCTTTGCTTCTCCACTAATTTTCCATTTCATAAATGGGCAAATTCCATTTGCAATGTTGCCAGTTCAGATCAGAACCTTTCATTGTCTCTCTGTTACCTCTTGACCCTATTCTTATCTCTTCCCACATCACCTTCCGGTATTTCCTGGCCTTTCTCTTCCAAGGACCAAGGTCTTTTCTCATCTCCCTGACCTGGACCATCGCTTTGCAGTCTGTCAGCGATGTCTCCTCTGGCCAGCTTTGGCTGCTGGGATGAGCCTCCAGGATTCCAATGAAAATAACTCCCTCCTGGGGCTGCTCCCTTCCAAACCCTGCCCTTCCTACTCATCCTCCTGGCTGTCTGGCCTAGAAGCCACGAGAGAAGCAAGGCATCACCGGAGTGATGACATGTGGCTCTCTCCCTTCCCCACCCTTCACATTTT
Organism: Antrozous pallidus; assembly: GCA_027563665.1. Taxonomy (NCBI): domain Eukaryota; kingdom Metazoa; phylum Chordata; class Mammalia; order Chiroptera; family Vespertilionidae; genus Antrozous; species Antrozous pallidus. The sequence goes on from CM050521.1 coordinate 53,293,655, forward strand.
TCTTTCCACGTGCAGAACCCGGAAGGCTATGACCACTCTTGTCCTGGCGGTTGCCAAGGTTACACAATCCCAGCCCCCAGCCCCAGGAGGGTCCCATCCTCTCTGCCTCCCCCACACCTCCTTGAAACTCTCTCTCTCTCTCTCTCTCTCTCTCTCTCTCTCTCTCTCTCTCTCTCTCTCTCTCTCCCTTTCCTGCTAAACTGGATACTTTCAATCCCTCCACTCCTGCTCTCTTCTGGTGCTTGTGCAGAGCAGTGAGCAGCTAAGGGAAAAAATGGGAGGGTTTTGCTAGAGAGAGGAGTCCTCCTAGAGACACTTGCTTTTATTTATGGGCCTAAGTGGCGAAAAGTTCATCCATTCAACTCTGAGCTCTGTATCAGGAGATTCGGGGTGTCGGTGGCCTCAGCTGTTGGGCTGCAGCTCCTGTCCAGTCCCCTAGACTCCAGCCTACCAGCAAGAGCCGGGAGTCTCCTCCTCCCATCAGGTCCCCTCTGCGCGCTGGGAGCCGAGCTGAGCATCCAGCGCGCGAGGTTGAACGGGAGTCAAGAATGAAGGCGAACCGGCCAGTGTTGGAAAGAGCCCCGGCGCTGCCCGGGCAGCCCGTTACCGCGTCACCTCGGGGCGGGGAGGAAACACCCGGAGGAGAGGGGATCATTCGCTGGGTTACCTTCCCAGCCGGAGTCCACTCCGGACCTTTCAGGAGCGAGCCCAGCCCAAGGTTACCCAGGGCTGTCGCGCTCCAGCAAAAGTGCGTTCCCTGCAACCCCATTTCCCAGACAGACAGCTCTGTGGCTGGGCTCTGACTCCAATGCCCCCCCTCCCCTACCCCCTACGGGGTCCGGAAGGGTGCAGGCTTCCTTCCGACGGAGCATCGCGATTCAGCCGCAGGGGAAAAGGTGTCTCCTTCCCTCCCCCAAAGCCCCACAACAAAAAACAATCCCCACGGCCTCCCACCCCCTCCCCCAGCCCAATGGGAAAAGGAGGGAGCGAGGCTCAGACGCCCGCGGTGCAGTCCTCCCCAGACGGTCCCCAGCACGACGTCTCCAAAAGAACCTGCAGCCGGTGGGAGCTACCACCGGGCACGTTCCAACGCGCTCCTGGCCCGGGATGGGGGGCGAGGGAGCCAGGGAGGAGGCGCGAAGTTCTCCGGGCGCGTCTGGAGAGGAAAACTTTGCCGGGTGCTGGCCGCCGCCGACGTGAGCTCTGGCAGAGGAGGCTGTGGCCACGGCGGCGGGGGAGAGGGGACGCGCCCCGCTGCCACGCTGTCCCCGGCGCCGGCAGCACAGCGCGCCGACTCGCCGTCTAGTCCGTCCGTTCCCCGCGCACCCGCTCCCTGTCCGCTCCGAGCGCCTTTTCTGTCCCGAGACAGTTCCTCCTCTCCTGGCCACCCCGCATCCTCACTCCGGACCCACAGCCACCCCCCAAAGAAAGTCCCCCCTGTTTCACTCCGCGATCCCTGGCGCGCCCTCCCATTCGAGCAGCAGGTGACTCGAACCCGGCCTTACCTGCCGCGAACGCCTCTCGCCCGCTCTCCTCGGCGGATGCCCCTCCGGGGACAGAGGGAAGGGATTGCGGCTGTGGCCGTGGGAGGCGCGACCCGGGCCCGGCGCGAGCTCCTCGGAGCGGCTGCCCTGGCTGAGCCGCTGAGCCGCGGAGCCGCGGGGCGGCCCTGGCGGAGCGCGGAGGCTGCGGCCGCAGAGGACCGGCCGGGAGGCAGGGGGCGCTGCTGGCCCCGAGCAACGCGCCCGCACCGGCCCGGAGCCAGGCACCAGCTGGGACTTAGGGGAGACTGGGGTAGCGAGGAAAGGCACGCTCCGAGCCGGAGGACGGCTTTTAAGTTTGTGGTGTGACCGCAGCAGCTGTCCTGGGAGAGACTCAGTCTTTCTAAAAAGGGGATGCTCAATCGCCGGGGATTACCTCTCCCCTTCCGATCTCCTCCCCCAGCCCTCGCCCTCCTTCCCCCCCCCCCCCTCCGCGCACGCCAGCCCTCCCCAGCAGCAGAAGTCCATCCCTGCCCCAGCGCAGGCTGTCAGCAGCGAGTAGTCAATGGAGCTCCAGCCTCGCCAGAGAGGTGTTTTTCAGCACCGGCCACTCGGTAAAGCGACCTCTGACATCCTGAGCCCGCGCTCTGGCCCCACTTACTCTATACCCTAAAGTCTCTAAGGACCTCCTGAGGAAGAAATAGGACAGCGGTTGCCCTTTAAATTCTAAGCCTCACCAAGAGTACCTGTGTACAAGTATGTGAACCTGGTCACTGCCACTGGCCTTGAAAGAGCAGGCAGGGGGATGAGCCACAGAGATCAAGCCCCCATTAAGGGGCTGGCATCCAGGCAAGACCAAGATGAAACCAGCACCAAGATGTAGATCTTCTTCCCTTTGACCTCACTCCAGGCCAAGAGAGATGTTCCCTATTCCTGTGTTAGGAGGGTTCCTTTGTAGATAGATGTGTGCCCACCTTCGTCATGAAATAGGAACGTTGGAAGTGTAGGGGGACAAGGGGAGGGGCCCACAGGTTCAGAAGCCTGGAACTTACACGATTTGGAGGTGGGAGCTATTTTAAGAACAATGATGCAGAAATAGTTTAATTCTACAAACTGTGCAATAACATATGACCGTGTTTCTCTTTGGGCTTGCCCTCGGGGATATGGAAAGGGCCTGTGCAAATGATGAGTCCTCAAGCACGGGCCTTGCTAACTGCATTGTGAATCCTTCTGTGATTAGAGCTAGTTCTATTGTCACATACCTTGCACTTATTAGCCCCAACATAAAGCTGACTTGGGGTAGAGCTGGGACGGGGGGTGGGGGAGGTGGAGAAGAGACAACAATCATGGGATCCTGCTTTTGTCAGTTTGATTTAAGAGCATAGCTTGTATGGGCCCCGAGCTCCCTTGGCAGTGACAAGGGATGTTCTGGTTTGGGGATAGTGAGCAGACAATGGCAACAATGCAAGAACTGAAAAGGGGGAGGAGACTCTTCATTCAAACTCCCCTAGGTGGCAGAGAGAGCTTTGGGCCATAGAAACACAAGAGACTTTAAGTCACAGATGCTGGTGGCTGAGCCAGGTTTAGCAGGGACTCAAGTTGCCTAAATCTGACTAAGGTTCTTTCCTGTGTCTCATGCTGCCCCATGTCTATAACCTTGGTTTTGACTATCAACCAGCCAACCCCATAATATCCCTCTTTGATTACAGGAAAATTGAAGTTTCTATAGACTATTTTGTATACAGGAGAAGTGAAGTTTCATAGACTATCACAAGGTATTTCAATCTATAGCAACGTTCTCACTGTTTTATATTCAAAGTTATGCCACTTAGTTTGGTGTGCTTGTTGCCTTTTCTATATTTTTCTATTTTTTATAAACCTCATTGTGCCCGGATTGAAATTTCAAGTTCATGGTGAGGACAAAATATCTCTTTGTCTCTCATAGCATTGCTTAGGGTTTTGCACATGGTGGGTTCATACATTGTTGTTTTCATTTTTTAAAAAGCTCTATTTTTAAATTTTCTAATATATGTGTCAACTTATTGGTCAGAAAAATTGTATTTAACCAGAAGTGCAGTTAACTCTGAATTTCCCCCTCTTCCCCTTCTGTCTAAATTCTAGCTTCATATACTCAAACCAAATGATATCTCCCTTTTGCTACTGTTTTAACCTTTTTTTTTCACAAGGCCCCTACATAATTAATCACTCCCTTCTATTTTCCCAAAGCGCACTGACTTCACTACTATTATAAGCCCTTTTCCTGTAATATCATATAGTCATGCATGTGTCTGCATCTCATACAAGAGCATGGGATATCGTGTGTCTTTGTTTTCCCTGCCCCTAAAATATTGCTATCAATTTGTATTGAACTGGTTTAGGCATCCTAAACAGACCATGAGAAGAAAACATCTGGAAACTGCGTTCTGTGCTTCCAATCCTTTTAATTACTCTGGGCACGCAGCAGGCAGAAGGCACTGTGCAGCCCAGTGTTGTGATGAATGGCTTCAGCTGTGGTCATGGCTTTGCAATCCTCAGGGTACTTCTTGAATACTGGGAGTGTCTTGAATACAATAGGTGTTAAGAAGTATTAGAGGATTAAATAAGTTAATGAAAACAGTGGATATGATAGTGAAAATCAGTCACTGAATTTATTTCTGCTTTTGTATTACCTATCCTGGATCCCACCAGCATTTAAGATTTTACCAAAAGCAATCGGTAATCTTTTCTGTAGAGCTCACATCCTATCTGAGTCCTTGCAATAACATCCAGTGAGAAAAGTCTGTTTTAAAGTAAGTTTTGTTAAAATGTAAAGTATGTCATACAGTTTAGTTTATCTCCAAGGTTGACTATTAAAGATTTAACAGGTGACCCTTAATTATATTGAAAGAGGTATGTATATCATCAGGACTACTTAATGCTGCTATGCTTTTTCAGTCTGAAGGGAGAGGGGAAAAGGCAAGAAAGAAAGGAAAGGAAAAATAAATCAAAGTGCTTTCTAGGTGCTTGGAATAATTGTTGAAGAAGTGCACTTGTCTTGAGGGCCCAGGCTTTCTCTGTGACATACCACCTCTCACCCATCTCCTTTAGGATTCACAGATAGAATATCAGCAAGTTATTCTTACTGTACGGTAATAGATATGTGGTTGATAAGGTGAAATACACAATTTCTCAAAGCATCCCATTTTAATACTGAAGGAAGCCAAATAATAAAGTTGGAATTGTAAAATTTCAAGAATCAATCTAGTCGTAACCACTTTGGCCCAGTGGATAGAGTGTCAGCCCAACGATTGAAGGGTTTGAATCTAAGGGCATGTAACTCGGTTGCAGGCTCTATCCCTAGCCCTAGTTTGGGTACATTCTGGAAGCAACCAATTAATCTCTCTCTCTCACATTGATGTTTCTCTCTCGGTCTCTCCCCCTCAATTCCATTCTCTCTAAAAATCAATGGAAAAATATCCTGAGGTGACGGTTAACAAAACAAACAAGCAAGCAAACAGAAAGAATTAATTTATGTTGGGAGTTCGAGGGAAAAGCAGCAGGGATAGGTAAAAGTAGAATGGGTAGAATGGGTATATTCTAGGCTTCTTTAATCCCACATATAGCTACCTCTGCCCTGCAAACAGAAGAAAGATAATTACTGGGTCCAGAATTTAAATCTAGCAAAATCTCAGAGGATTTGGCTATACTTCCTACAGAAAGGACTAGCCTGTAGTTCTCTTTCAACAGAATCTTCAGTCCAACTTCTCTCTGTACAGGCTTCTGTTCACAAAACAAATGGAAGTTTCGTGTATTTAAAGGGGGGAGCGGGGAAATGGGTCAGTAAAAGAGATTGCAAAGTCCTATGCACACACACAAGGAAGTGGAGCTAAAACCCAAGCCATTTAGTGTTCCCATCTGTAAAATTAGCTTGGTCATATATAAAACCTCCCTGCCTTATAATAAATACTCTTTATGAATGTGTTTCCCACATATTAACATATGAATACTGACAGATAAATGTTATACTCATATGAGAAAACTGAGATATATGTCATTCTATGTCTAATTGGAACAAGTGATGGCATGAGGTAAAAGCAACTTACCTAATCTTTTATCAGACATTTTCCCCTTAGAAACAAGGTATTTTTTTTTCCATCTGTTTCACTTGATCATGGCAATCCTCTCATTACTGGATCATTACATATTAAGGTCATTAGATCATTTTTACTGATGAAAAAGCACATCTGACTTTTGTTTTTATTTCAATATTAATTACATGTATATAGAACTCTCATAAGTAAATGTATCTCTGTTTCTTATCATCAGATAAAGACAGAAAATAGTTTATGGCTAGTTAAGTGAAATGTAAAACTGTCAGAACCTTACTTAATATCTTTTGAGTTGTAAACTTTTGTAACATCATAAATAGTCATAAACATTCAGAACTAGGAGAAGCCTCCGAACCTTCATGTTATACGTAAAGACACCAAGGCCAAGTAGATGATCGCCCAGCTTCCTCTGACTGCTGCCTCAATGTACTCCATAATGCGGCACCCAGCTATAGAACCTTTTCTTGGGGAAAAGAAAAAAAAATCAGCTATTTTTCTAAACCTTTCCAAGCCAGAATCTTAAGGTTATATTTACTTAGCTGGGTTGGGGTGTGGTGAATAATTAAATTCAGCAGGAATGCACTTCAAAATAAAAATAAAAACACAACCCAACCCCTCTGGCCCAAGTCCTGAGACCTCAGAAAAGAAAACCTCCTTGTCTATGAGCATTCACTTGAGGTTGGAAAGCCTTTCTGTTCCTGATATAGGAGTCCACAGAGCTGTTGCAGAATAGGGAGTTTAAAATTAAATAAATGGCTCTTCAAAAAAAAAAAAAAAGTTCTTATATCAATAAACAACCCCCCAAGGAAGTGCTTTAAGGAAAAACAAACAACTTTCCTATGCATCATATAAGAAAAAAAAAATCATTTTAAAGTGGTTTTTCTTAATACCACATACCAAAAGCACCCCACCCTGAGAGCACGCTTTAGATCCAGTGTATCCTAAGAAAATGGGGGAGGGGGAGGGGTTCCTTTGATACTAATAGATGCAAACCTTTTTGTATAAGGGTGATGAAACCAAGAAAAATACTATGCCCTCTTGTGGCTTATTTGTTCTAGTTCACAACTAATCAACAGGCCTCTATTATTTCCTGAAACTCAAACATACCTATATTCCAAGTGGAATTCAGCTATTCCTTTGTGTAGCTGGCTGGAGAGAGCAAGTCCCGCAGACAACAGGAAGGCATACCGAGACCTCTCCTTTGTTCAAGGTCATAAGCAGCTGCTTAGCCACAGTGAAATCAGTATCCCTGAAAACAGGGGGAGATTATCCAAAATACCCCACAGATTCTTACAGATACATAAAAATACCTTCCAAGGAAATGCATTAGATAGAATTTCTTTCCTAACTAGTGGGGTTTGTTTTGGACAGAGTTAAACCATCCATTTCCACAAACAGGAGAAAATTCATGATTTCCTTTCCTACTGTATTTGTATGTCTACTATTTCTTTAACTGTGGGTGATGCTTATTTTTCCATTAATATATGTGTAATAAAGCAGTTAAGGGAATATTGGTTTTCATACTGTGCATATTTTTCTCTTCTTTCCTCCTACTATACTCGAAATGAGAATATAATAGATATATTAGATTCTGTGATTTGCAGATATAATTAATTTTATGATACTGCAAAAAAAAAATGACCATATTTTTCTGAAACAGCAAAGTGGTGATGAGATGAGTTTAGTAGACGATGACCTCTGCTGATCATGAGAAAGATGTTCAGGTAACTGTGATTTCAATAACTTAGTAACTAAGTGAATGTCAAAGGTTTAAAATAGGCAAGTTTTGCTAAATCTGTACAAACCTGTTATATTAATAATTATTATGAATGAAATTATTATTCTTTCACATACAAACCAGCTCAAATTTAAATGACTTAAGTCATATATTTTTCATTTGACTGGATCTACTTGTGCATTAAGAGGGACAATGTGCGTTTCCTAATCTGCACCTTTATGTTAGTAAGTTGCTGCTGAATTAGAACAAATTGTCTCCTACTTATCTGAAAATATAAATGCAGTTTTTCAAAGTGCCCAGTTCAATATAGGGAACCAATGCTTTTTTGAAGTTACAAGCTAAAATAGAACCTGTTTGGAAATGACTCTTTTAAGTCGATCTAGGTCAATGTTCATTCTCCCCATGAAGCATAAATATACTTCATTAGAATTATCATTTGCAAAGAACATTCATAAAATGGTTCAAGATTTTTAATTTTACTTACCATAAATTTAGGGAATAATAATGAATCACTATACTATAATACTATCAACAAATTACATTCTCTTTTTACTTGATGTTTCAATAAAATTATCTTTCCCTATGTCAAGCAAAGTTTTACTTCCCAAATTTTATTCATATGTTTGCCAAGAGAGTAACCACATTAAACATCTATGATAATGCATATGTTTTAAAAATTATCTCAACTTTACTTTATTTAAAGCTTCTAATTCAAGAATGTAGACAATTTTTAAAGATAAAAATATCACTGCTTAAAAAATGTATTAAGAAATTAAATTAACATTTCACCAATTAAGAATAAAGACAAGTCATCCATAATAATGAAAGTCAGTATTGTAAGTATGATATTTTTGATGGCATGCCCAATGTTAAAATGGTGATCTGCCAATATGAGCTATGAAAACATTAGGCCTGGGGTGGGGGCAGGATGGGCTAGAAAGGTCAATGGGAGAAAAAAGGTACATATGTAATACTTTCAACAATAAAGATTAAAAAAAAAGAAAACATCATGAATGTATGCTATTAAAACAAAGATGCACTGGTTAGTGATTAGGTAACCAAATAATTAAAATAAATTAGAAGCACAATACAGACTTAGATAACATATCATAATTCACTTATGTAATGGAAATTTTGTTTTCTGGCCCCAAACTTGAGTGGACAATGAATGCCTTCTTTTCTAAAAATTATTTTTATGTAGCATTTGAAATACAAAAAAGTAACATACACACACACTAAAATAGAACTCACACCTAAGAATACACCACCCAACTTAAAAATTAGAACATTTTGAGTATCTTTAAAGTTATTTTTTGGTTCCTCCTTAAATCTGCCCTTTTGCTGACCACATAGAAGTAAAAAATATTTTCAACTTAGTGCTTACTTTATCTCCCTTTTATCCCCACCTATGTATATGGCTCTAAACAGTATATTGCATGATGCATTGTTGTTATTAGTTTTATATAAATAGTATCAGCTTCATTAAAATAATAATTTTCTTATTCAGTCTTAGGATTAATTTCCCTATTGTATATGTTGTTCTTTTGTTCACTTTGATTGATTTTAATCATTGTTATGCATTCTCATAGTGATGGGTAGTTGAGTTGTTTCCAATAGTTGTCTATTGCAAATAATGTTGGATGAGCATGCTTGCATATGGCACCTTATTTTTCCATTACTCAACTCAACGTCTGTGTATAGGGAAGGAGATGTAAAGATGTTAAATGAAAAAAGGAAAGAGAGATGGAGAGGGTATCTGAGAGAGTAATAGGAAAGAAAAAATGATACTTAGAGATTAGATACCAATGAGGCTCCCAGGCTGGAAGTTTCTCAGTCCACCAGCTGCTCAAGCTGGGCATGCTGCTCCAGTGCATATTGGTTTATTAGGATGTGCTATCTTGTCCAGGAGTGGGCTGCTGAAAGCTGTTATCTCTGCGATGCTGGAGTTAGAAACACCTTGACCCCATTACCTATCCACCTGCCACTACCAGGAATTACCAGAGCCTGCCTCATTCTTAGAGCCAGAAGCATTCCTGTTTCTCTTGCCTACTGACTTCCTGCAAATTTCCACTCTTTTTTGTTTGTTTGTTTTGTTGTTGGTGTTGTTAATCATCACCCAAAGATATTTTCCCATTGATTTTCAGGGAGAGTGGAAGAGAGAGAGAAAGACAGGGAGAAACATCAATGTGAGAGAAACACTTAAATTGCTTGCCTCCTGTAGGAGCCCCAACCAAGGTCCCAGCCAGGGAGGAACCTGCACTCAAGAAATTGAACCCAGGACTCTTTGGTCTGCAGGCCTACAGTATATCCATTGAGTCAAATTGGCTAGGGTCAAATTTCCACTATTGACTAAATGTATCCAATGGCTAGATGACAAAGCAGTACAAAAAAATGTGAATTTCACATTCCCAGGCACAGGCAGAGTATAGAAACAGATGTGGGGTTGACAGATAACAGGTAAATAAGCCACACAAGCTCTCATTTCTACCTGAAAGTAGAACATTTCAATTAGTTGTTTCAGGTAAACTCATTAAAGTAGTGATTTCTCAATCATCTAAAATTCTCTATATTTTTTGTCATATGTTTTAAAGACAAAAATGGCATTTAAAAAATGACTAAACAGCCTGGTCTGTGTGGCTCAGTGGTTCAGTCAACCTATGAACCAGGAGGACTTGGTTTGATTCCCTGTCAGGGCTCATGCCTGAGTTGCTGGCTCAATTCCCAGTAGGGGGCACGCAGGAGGCAGCTGATCAATGATTCTCTCTCATCATTGATGTTTCTATCTCTTTCTTCCTCTCCCTTCCTCTCTAAAATCAATAAAAATATATTAAAAAATGACTAAACCCTGTAAAAAGATGTAACCTATGGTTGTGCACAGAGGTTATGAAGTATGTGGATAAACTACAGTGATGGGCCAATTCCTGCAGAATGCTTGAGTGGAGAGGCTTCAGAGTGAGGCTCTTTCTGAGAAAACCATGGGAATGAAGTGCTGATGTGGGAATGTGGGCACTGTATTAAGGGGGTTGTGAAAATCTCCAATTTTTCAGAAATGAAGATCTATGAAAGAGTGGGAAATGAAACTGGGCAAGTAGATGTGCAAGATATCATGGCAGATTTTGGTTGCCTATATAAGAAGCTAGGACTTTACAAAGGACCAAGAGAGATTAAACAAAACAAAACAGATAAACCCAACCTTGAACATGATAGAGATAGAAAGATATATGATTCACTTCACGCCTAGCCTGCCAATAGCACATGTTAGAAGAGAGAGAAATTAGAAGCAAGAAGTCCTTCTGAGAGATTGTTACAATATTCTTGGGTAATAAAAATATAAACTCCAGAAATGATTCAGAAATTTGGAAATACCCAGGTATCAAAAATAGCTAAAAATTAAACATATTATATTAATAAGATTAAACAGAGAAAGTAGTTTTAAAAATAAACCCTTTTTATACAAAAATTTCATAATGAAGAACACATTTTTGAGCTTTAAAAAATATAAAGCCATAATTTGGCATTGACCAGGAAGAAACTTGGTAAACTGGAATAGATGATTACTGAATTGGCCTTTTCCACTTTAGTCATCTGAGGGCGTGGCTTTTCCAGCTTGCCTAAAACGTTGGAAAGTGACTCAGCACTGCTCCACAGTACTTGACTGAATAAATCTTTCAAAGAGCAGCTATTGATTTAACATGGTAAAAACAGGCTGTTGATCACATAAAAATAGCCTTCTGAAGTTATTCATTGATTTAAAAACAGCACCCAGAGCTAAGCCAGTACAATACAGCCTAGACGACTCGGTAATGAATTTCTAGGGAGAAGGTGTATTTGGTTTTTCAATGTGGGATGATCAGAGGACTCCTAGGAGTGGTGAGTGTGAGTACTTGCTCCCTTCCATGTTGTTGATTTTAATGTGATCAGGGAGAAGAGGCTTCTTGCATAGCGGTGAGGCTGAGAGGTCTGAGTGTTCTGAATAGAAGCTTTTGGCAGTAAGATCACTGGAACCCACGTTAGTTTTAAAGTCTCTATCAGTATTTTCTTCCTCTAGCCTTAAGGCTTGACCCTCTTGCATCCTTTTTTCCTATCAACATTTCTGGTTTCATTCTGTCCCAATCCAGGAAGAACTCTAACACACTATCACTTACTTCTCTTGGTATTCTTTAGACCCTGAATTAATTCAAAGATATTTTGAAATTTTCTAATGAATTATAAGATCAGTAATCAGGGAAATTAAAACAAACAAAATATGTTTCAAACTTTTTCTCTTAACCATCTCTTTCACCTTCCTTACCCCTGTTCTCCTTTTCCTTCACTTAGCTAAAATAAATAATTTAAACTTTCCTTTAAAGTTATTTTCCATTTCTTTCAGATTAAAAAAAGTGCTCAAACTCAAATACAATTTGTCTCTCCCTTTGCTTCTTTCCCTGAAATCATGGCATGGTGCGCGTGTGGCCTCACAGTAGCAGGGACATTTCAAAGTCATGAAACACGGAGTCTTTAGCTTTCTTCTGTCCTTGGGAACATTTCCCTTACCCATGAGGGTGATGCTTGCCCTTTGGCTTCTGCAAAGTCCATGATTGTGGCAACTGGTAATCTCTTCATTTTACCTGGCACAGAGCATTTCATGACTATCTCAGGCTTTCCTCAGCCCTCGCTGCTTCTAGAGAACACTCTTGAGATCTGTCTTCTGTGCCCATGTAGCCACAGTTCAAACCATTTCACTGCAGCAAACAATGCAGAACTCTTTGCTATGGCATCTTGACCTTCCTCTCAGTCTCTCCAGGCTCTTAGTTATGTCTCTTTAGCTTCAGGGTCTAAAGATTAAAGGGAGAAATTCAAATGCTCAAAATAATATCACCAGTTTGGGAGAAAATAGCCAAAAGGTCATCTAGATGGCATTTCCTCACACAAATATGGGTGAGTCTTAATTCTGGCATAAGTTGGGGAGGGAAACACTGTGTACAATATGGTTGTTGTTCGTTTGTTTTTTAATATATTTTTTATTGATTTCAGAGAGGAAGGGAGAGAAAGAGAGAAATAGAGACATCAATAACAAGACAGAATCATTGATTGCCCACCTTCTGCATGCCCCACACTGGGGATCAAGCCTGCAACCGAGGCCTATGCCCTGACTGGGAATCAAACCATGGCCTCCTGGTTAATAGGACAATGCTCAACCATTGTGCAACACCAGCCTGTACAAAATGTCATTAAAGTTTAGCTTTAGACTCACACTTGACACAAACGTGCTATTTGCCAAATACCCACTTTTCACATTTTATTTTGTTGTGTCAGGACTTTTGTAGGATCAACGATTCTATGATTAGTAGTTTGTCATCATGTCAAATAAATTCTGTTTCTGCTTTACTTCCTTATCAACAGCTTTTTTGACCTCACAAAAGAAACGATATTTATAGTGTGGAAATATATTATCTTATCTAATAAAATAGTAATATGCAAATTGACCATACCACCTCCACACCCACAAACCATGCCCACGAGCCAGTCAGAGCAAGTATGCAAATTAACTATACCAAGATGGTGGTTAATTTGCATATCCAGGCACAGAAAACAGTGTTGAAGGTAGCCGCACACTGCAGAAGGGAGCAAAGCTGTGGAGAAACAAGCAGGGGGTGGGAAGAGGGTAGGGAAGCAGATGAGGTGGGGGAGAAGGGAGGGAGCGAGGCAGCAAGGATGGGAGGGAGTGAGGCAGAGGAGACAGGAGGGAATGAGGCAGCAGAGAAGGGAGGGAGCTTTGCTCAGGCAGTAGGAAGCCCTATTCTTGATGGAATGTTTTTGCAAGGGGTCTCTATTTTTTATATAATTATCTTGGATAATAGAACAGACACTGCGAAGGATATGATTAATTAAGAAATCACAATCTTAAAATGTTTTTTATGCTCTTTAATTATGTGTTTCAAAAGTGGTTCAAGTGACATGTGACAGAAATACTTGTCATAAGCAGAAAGAAAATGGGGTGTTCTCATCATCCTGCTTCAGCCAAACTCCATAAAAGAGGAGAGGTTTTATAACTGCCTTGGTATTTATTTATTCAAGATGTTCCAATAAGGTAGAATAGCAGCTCTCATGTTGAAAATGAAGTTTCAACAAATGTCTTAATACAGGACTTTTCAGATAAAATATATTTAATAACATTCAATGGTTGCTTGCAGAGAAAGTAGTTTGCCAAAACCAGCTGTAGAAGGAATCCAAATGATATTCTTTCAGAGTGCAAGTGTTTCTTATGTTGCCTGCTGTGAAGACTCTACTAATCATTCTTCTCCGGGGAAGATGTTGAAAATTGTGTGTTTTCAATAAAAGTGGAAATCCAGGCAGAAATTCAGAAATATTATTTATTTTTATCTTACATGCCAATTACATTGATCTGTTATCACACATCTATATCCAAAGATTAAGAATATTTAAAGTGATTTTGGGAAGCATCAGAGACATGCAAATGTAAATAAAAATATAAGTTAGGAAAATCATGTTTACTTGGTGAAAATATTCAGCAAATAATTTCTTTAATCATTAAAAATATTTAATTTGTTTTGCCTCAACAAAATTTTATCTTTACCAGTCTTTAAGTTCTGCAGCTAACAGGGAGATAGGTGTTAATCTTAGTAGATCTATCTACTATAGAAAGAAAAATAGTTTAATAAGTTAGTCATAGCATCACTGTCTATAATGTCCACTGATAGATTTAAATGAAAATATCTACTTTTTTTGACTAATCTCAGGAGAGAGTGAGCATCTATCTTCCAAAATTTAAATTTCATTTATTTAAATAATATGCCAAATAAATCCTAATTTACTCAGATGCAATTTTCAAACTTGCATACACTAATCTATAAAAGAAAGTTCAGTAGCGATTAATTACAAAATATCATACACATTTTATTTACATAAATTACATTTTCCAAGTAACTGCATTGATTGTAAAACATTATTTTTTTTTCTTTTTATTAACTCTATTAGGGTGACACTGTTTAACAAAAGTATCCACATTTGCCCTAACCAGTTTGGATCATTGAATAGAGCATTGGCTTGTGGACTGAAGGGTCCTAAGTTTGATTCCTGTCAAGAGCATGTACCTTGGTTGCAGGCACATCCCTAACAGGGGGTGTGCAGGAGGCAGCTGATTGATATTTCTCTTTCATTGATGTTTCACTCTTACTCTCTGTAAAAAAATCAGTAAAATATATATTTTTAAAAAGTATACAGGCTTCAGGTGTATAATTCTACAGCACATCATCTCTACACTGTATTGTGTATTCACCACCCCAAGTCCATCCATCACTATTCATCCCCCTTATACCTTTCTATATCTTCCTCCCTCTCTCCTCCCCTAGCAACGTAAAAACAAGTTGAGACACTTCCTGCCTTAATCATTGTATTCTGATTATCATAGCAACCAAGTATTATATTCGAAGCATATATATAGGTAATATGCAAATTGTCTGGTATGCCGTAATGTCACTACTGCTCAGGGGGAGGCTGTGCGAGCAGGTGGGCAGGAGGAGACTGTGTGTGAGGTGAGGCAGGCCCGGATGCCTCAGCGGTTTGAGCAGGCCCAGAGTGGAGACAAGGGCCTGCCAGCTGTGATGTGCTGGCAGTCCCACCTCTGCATGTGAGCTGCAGAGTAATCACCTTTTCTGACTGCTTATTGGCTAAGCTCCCCATACACCACTTGCAGTGTTCTCGGTAACTTGGGTAATAAGAATCCAAGAAGGTGATCTAGGGTTTTTCCACCTCACTCCTGGAGGAAAAAAAAGGCCTACTGCTGGAGGGGCTAAGAAATGTCATATCCTGACCTAGCTGATTTGGCTCAGTGGATAAAGCCTTGGCTTACGGACTGCAGGGTCTGGGTTCAATTCTGATCAAAGACATTTACCTCGATTTCAGGCTTCTCCCAGGTCAAAACTCATGCAGGAGGCAATCAATTGAAGTGTTCCTCTCATATTGATGTTTCTCTCTGTCTTTCCCTCTCTACTCCATGCTCTCTAAAAGTCAATGGAAAAATATCCTCAGGTGGGGATAAAAAGAAAAAAGAGAGAGAAAGAAATATCATATCCTATGAAAGAGACATCTTGAAAATGCCTTAAAAAGTTGTCATTTTTTCATGGTGAAGGGACTGGCATCTGTGTTGATGACAACATCTCTGAGGCTGTGGTGGCCAGTAGTGGCAGCAGCAATGGTGTGATGGGAGTGGCACCTTCCCCTGATCAGCCGGGTTGCCTCCTGAAGAGGGAGGCCAGACTGCAGCTTAGACCCGCTCTCCCCGGGGAACAGGACTATGCTGTCAGTAGGACATCCCCTAAGAACTCCAGACTGTAAGAAGATGCAGGTAACCCCCACCCCAGTGCACAAATTTTGTGCATCAGACTTCTAGTTATATGATATTGATAATGTGCAATAGTGTAATGGCACAAGCAAAGAAACAATGGACAGTGCTAAGAAATAAGTGTATGTTAATGCCTAACTCTTAAAAATTAACTATTCAAGTTTTTTTGTAAAATAATTTTAAGTAGTGGGTGTTTTTTTCCTTCTTACTTTCTAGGAGTTATTCTATGATGGTGAGATTTGGATTTGTCTCAGGTTAGACCTAATTTTCATTTTGCTACTTGGGCATTTAGCATTTTTCAAAATATAAATTTAGAATATTTTTTGTACAAAATTTTAAAACATTGGAGCAATATTGGTAACTTTGAGAAGATAATACGCTTCCCTTACTGTGACCTACTTCATTAGGCCTCATTCTACACCACCAGAAGGAAATGTGAGGAAAGAATGGTGATAAAGAAGGTAAGGAAGCCAAGGCACTTATAAGCTATATTCTTTTGTGACATACATTTGTATATAGCTTTAAACAGCAAAGAAAATCCACACACCATTACAGATATCCTAGATACATTAATTGGAAGAGGGAAATTCTGTTTCAGACTTGAAGAGATTGATAGCTCTGAGGAAAGACAAGTTTGAGATATGTGCCTATCTCAATTGAAAGTAATCAAGGACAATTGCTTATTTTATACCCCACTAGCCTTCATACTAATTTACACCCCTTTAGTCTTATTTGACCTCAGGTCAATACTATGTATGGTTAAGTTTTCAATTTAATAAGTAATAATGAAATATATTCATCAAAATATAGACTATTCAGCACATGAACTTGCTTTAATAGAACAAACTCAAAAGTATATCTACTAATATGATTGATGGAAAAACTGAATCTTTGAGAAAACCACTCATTTTTGTAGTATATAAAAGTGTAGGATTTGGATATAATATATAAGTACACACAAACAAGTATAACTGGTACAATAGTGCTAAAGCTTTGTGCAAATTAAAGTCATCTCAGTGTATATACACGATCTGGTTCTCTGGGTGAGTCCTAGTTAGGCATTGGGAGTCAGGAGGATGCCTCCAAAAGGATAAGGGAGAGAAGACAGGGAGAGAGGGGCATATCACAATGAGACCAACCAATTCTCTAAACATTTTCCAGAGTAAAGTAATTACTCTTTATTGATCATCTCCCTTTTTTTCTATCTATGCCCTTCATTATCCACTTTTTCTTTGACATTTTCTAATGTTTCATTCCTTTTTTACTCCCAAATACATTTTCATGTCAAACTACCAGTAAAAACTCTGAACACTCAAGCTGTTTAATTCAAAACATTAAGATTTTTAATAATAAATGATCAATTAGTTTTTAACCTCTTAGGCTCTAAAAATTTTACATGCAGTGTATACATATTTAATTCTTATCAAAATCAACTAAAATATGTTTTTTTTAAAAAAAACAGCAACTCAAACTACTTTTTTTTTTTTGTCTGCAATTCTCAATCGTTTTCTTAGTTATTACTAAACCTGACAAACTATTCACAGTGTATTCAAATTCTTCATTCAAAAATTTGCAACAACATCGGAACTGGAATGATAACTCCTGAGGCTATGACAGAGAATTGTAGAACTTTAGGTTTAGAATTCTTTGCTCCAACCTCTTCATTTACAGATGAGTCAACTGGGAGTCAGAATGGATTGCCAAAGGTCACACCATTAGCTAATCGGGAGGTCCTGAACTAGGATCAATTTTGTATTTATGCTATTATATACTGCTGTGTCTCTTAGAAAATGCAAATTAAGTAGTATCATCACAATCCTTCCTTTCTATAACAAACCATACATTTCCAAACCTAGGAAGGTAACCTACTGACTATTTTGCCTTTTTCCTATCAAAACATTGGTTAATCATTATGTAGTCAACACAAATGATTTATTTTAATTAGAAGTTTTTTTTTTTAAACTACTTCACCTATACAAAATAGGCTTACTTTTTAATTTCATGTTTTTAGTGAATTTCTCAGATCGCAATCATTTCACACTCCAAAGTTAATTAGAAATCATCATATATACATAAACATTTTTAAAATCATTAGGGGTTTACATAATAAAAGCACAATGATGAAAGATTTCAGATATATAGGTCTGAAATGAAGAAAATTATATCATAAACTATACTTTCTTTTACATTAGTAACCACTTCAAAGAGTTAATCAGCACATTCAAAATAGTTATAAAAATAAACATCCAATAGGATTAAAGATTGTTTTGAAAGAGATCATTTTTAGAGATGGAAACTTTTATCTGTTCTAGAGCAAAAAAGGGCAAAAAAACAAAAAACAAAACAATACAAAAAAAACCAAAAGCTGCTATGGTACTTATGGCAAACATTACTCCATCTAATTTGTTTCATCTGCAAATATTGTGAGATATAAATCAATACAAGATCTGATGAGCTATTAAGCTTATTGTTTACTATAGTCTTCAGTAGGATTAGGACAAAGGATTATGTTATAGTTAACTCTGCTTTTATTTATTTATTCTTTCATCAGATATATTGAATGCCCTCTATGCATCAGACAGTGCTGCAGATGCTCAGCATACATGGTGAATTAAAAAAAAAAAACACAGTCTCTCAACTACGATCAGATACTCTCAAATAAATGTGCCATTGGAACTGTGATAAGTTGATGAGTATGGTTCATCGTGCTATGAAAGATTAAGTAGAAGCTTCCTTGATTATCTATTGCCTTCAACTCAGTGTTTCAAACAACAGAAGTCAGTATAGTTGTTTAACCAAGGGAATGGAACAAGCTTAAAAGCAAGTTTAAGGGATTTCTGAAAAATTGAACCACTAAGATGAATTCCTAAAAAGGAGTAAAAATGTAGAGAGAAATGGGACCCAATTCTAGACATGTGTTAACTCTGTTACTATTTAATTCTCCTCTGCAAATTGCTAATCTCTGCTGACGGCCTTCTACAGATTGAATTCCTGATTTTCCCTCTGTCTTTTTCTTTGCTGATATCTTTTAAAAGATAATTCATGCAGCTGACATCTTTAGATGAAGATACAGGACCTAACCATTTTCTTTCATATGATACTTTAATTCTTTACATCAAAGCACTTCAACAGACCAAAACTTGTGTTTTCTGCAAAACTCCCAGCCTCAGGACAGCAGTGTGTGTCTAAACAACCAATATTTTTTCCTGAAGGTAACTTAAAGGCTAATCTGTTCTTTTGAGAAATATGGTACCTGTGCAGTCTCTTCCACTTTTCAGCTTTGATATAGGCTTAAATTTAATTTTTAAAAATCTGTTTATGAATTGTGTGTGTGTGCATGTATGTGTGTACATGTGTTTTTGTAACTAGACCTTAAAATATTTTCCTTTTAATATCAAAATTTTATACAGTTGAATTAATTAACTTCATTTAATGATTTATCACAGATAAATTTTTTAATATTAGAACTTAATTTTGCACCATGGCTGGGTGGCTCCATTGGTTGGAGCATTGTCCCATACACCAAGAGGTTGCAGGTTCTACTCCTGGTCAGGTCATATACTATACCTGAGTTGCTGGTTTGATACCCTGTTGGGGCATGTACTGGAGGCAACAGATCTTTCACTTTTATCTTTCTCCCTCTCTCTCTCTCTTCTCTCTTTCTCTCTCTCAAATCAATACACATATTCTCAAGTGAGGATATAAAAATATGTAAATAAAACACAAAACAAAACTTCAGCTATAGTAGCAAGATTTCTTTCAAAATCTAATTTATAAATTTATGTTCTCATTTTCAAAACATGTACTATTTATTATTTATTTTTAGATTTTTTATTTCCATTCAATTTATAGCAAATTTGTAACATGTGATTGCATTTCAGGCAACATATTTGTTAAATGAAACCTCATGTATAATGTTTCTATAGTGCATTAGACAGAATCATAAACTTGCCTATACGTTATCCATAAGAAGGCTTATTTTGTTAAATATTAAAAAAATTCTTTTTTTATTTTTAATTTCTTTATTGATTAAGGTATTACATATGTGTCCTTATCCCCCATTACCTTCTCGTACTCATGCCCTCATCCCCCTATTTTCTATTCTTGTGGATTTATTCTAGAAGTCATAAATTATCAGCATATAATAAAACATATTATAATTATAGGGATTTTAATATTAGTGTTATTATAAGATCAGTTTTCCAGATGTAAATCAATGTATAGTACTGATTTCAAAAATACGTAAATCTCATATGTTGGACACACCAATTATGGTCATTGGTTATCTTGCAACTTATTGTATCAGTAAATAGTTAATTAATAAATATACTGTGCTTAGTTTATATAAACATACATATAAAGAATAAAAATTATTTCATTAGTATGTTTTATATAATTACATTTATATGTTATCAGGTTAGCTAAATGTTAACTTCAAGAAAAAATTCCTTTCCAGCAAGTTTCATTTAAGAGTTAATTTTTATTATTGCAATCCTAAAGCATGTATTTGTTTTTAAAATAGTCACCCTTTAAATTCTATGTCTCAAGGGAACTGTTTTCTAATTATTGAGTGTATTAATGGCTCCCTGCATCTGCCACAGCCTATACTTCTTCACAGATGGATAAATGGATAAAGGTCATTCTGTGTAGTGCTATATAATCTATTAAGAAGGCAAGAGGGGAGAGTATTCTGATTGCAGAAGCTCTTCTCCCTTTGTCACTTACTATAAGTGCATGATGTGTTTAACCTTCGTGACCCACAGTATTTGATTAGTACTGAAAGGGTATTTAAGACATGTGTTTTTATTTTTAATTTTCATGTTGTTTGCACAACATTATGCTAAACTTAATTTTGTTCACATCAGCAACATTTCTAGATGTGGCTCTCTTTGGCTGCCTTTCAGTCTCATGGGCTATATAAAAAAATACATAAATTATTAAGTTTAACATCATTGAAAACATGTGCATTTATCTAAAAATGTCATACATTCAGTCAGTGGCTACCATCTGTGGCTGTGGTAATATAAACCCATAAACGTGCACAGTCCTGTATATTGATTCAAATAAACAAAATTCAATCGGACATATAATCTGATATTATGGTTTGTGTAGGTACCATTTTATTTTGTGAAACATTAAATGGGAAGAGTAATAGAATATACATATTGTTTTGGTTAGTTGGTACTTTCTTCCTCTAACAAATGTGATGCATTCTTTAGAGTAAAATTACTAATTCAGTGTTTGGATTGATAGCAACAGGACTGCTTCCACAATCCAACATTGGTCATCCATAGAAAATATGTTTAAGTTGTATATATTTTACAATAAGATATTTTCATTTCTATTAATTGTATTTAGGGTGACTTCTCTAGTATCATTTGTTAGGAAAATAAAGAGAAAGGTGTTTTATTTAATTTCAATCTTGTGAGAATGAGAAGATTGTTCCTCTAATTGATGCTATTGATTAAACATCTATCTTTTATAATAATGGTTGAAGTGGATATATATCTACATACAAACACCTAATCAAACATTGTAAGGACTAGTCTGACTAAGTAAATTAGTTTCCTATGATTTATAATTCTTTTGGCCTATATTATAACAATAATTTTGTAATATCTTTTCCTACAGAAAGAATAGAGAGAAAATCAGATTTTCCTCTATCAATGTAATTTAAAATGTGTGTTTTATCACTGATAGTTTAGAAAAGGTCCTATTAGTTTTGTAACTTGTTATAGTCAAGGTCATATAAAAATTTAGGATTGCTATCTAATTTTCCAAAAATTCTAATTACACACACACACACACACACACACACACACACACACACACACACACAAAGGCCTGATGCACAAAAATTCATGCAAGAGTAGGCCTTCCTTCCCACGGCTGCCGGCACTGGCTTCCACTAGCATCCAGGACCTGGGCTTCCCTCTTCTGGCCACCAGCAGGCACCCAGGACCTGGCTGGCTTTCCTCCAGCCCTGGCTTCATCAGGAAGGACGTCTGGAAGATGTCTGGTCTAATTAGCCTATTACATTTTTACGATAGATAAATGGATAGATAGATGATAGATAGATAGATAGATAGATAGATAGATAGATAGATAGATGATAGATAGATAAATTGTACTATATATACAAGCTGTAATGTTTCAGGACATTTCAGATTTTCTTTAACAGTAAACAGTAACTATTCTCAATTGTTCTACACTCTAACTAGAACCTTGAAAAGTGTCTGTGAAAATCACAGACCTTGAAGCATAAGCATTTAATGTGACATCTACTTCTGTAAAGGACCCTGTGAAATAGGAGTTATTCTTATTCACATACTAGACATAAGAACACCAAGACTTAGAGGCATAAAGAAATTGTCCGCTAATGTCACCGAGTGAGTACACTGGAGCATCTTCTATTCAGAACCAATTTGTTTGAACTGATATGTACCTTTTTGCTCTCCTCCAGTTATCTACTCTTCTTTAGCCATAGTGCTGTGAGTTCTACTTACTTTGAGGCTTTCAAAATTTAGGTCAAACTAGTGTTTATTTTTACTCTGTCTAGATACCACTAGGTGATAGTTGCCTGTGCCTGTTATCAAGCCAGATTAATATATTTAGTCATTCATTCATCAAATATTTATTCAGTACCTACTATATGTTTACATACTCCTAGACTCTGGAAAGATAAAGATGAGTGAGAGAGATATGGTCCTTGCTTTCACAGATCTCTTAGTCTAGTGAAAATAACGTTGAGGGATTTCAGACAAATAGTTAAATGAGAAATTAAGGTCCGTGTTCTGGGACACTAATTCAATAGATAAGGAAGTCTGATAAGTGGGGAAAAGTCAATACCATAAAGAAGTGTAATACTTAGCAAGTAAAATAGAAGATAGATGAATGAGAGTGTTCTAACTTCCAGGAACCAACATATGAGAACTCTTTTGTTGTGGTATTTCTTTTCCCAGGAATGTTCTTTGCCAAGTTCTGCCTAAGCAAACACCTTTTATTTGTTAAGAACCAGTAAAATGTTATCTCTTATGCAGCTTGTTATGACTTTGACCAGAAATTAGTTTTTTTTAAATAGAGGTGTTTCCTTATTCATACATGGAAATAAGTGCTTTAGCTGAACTTTAAGCACAGTGCTTGCCATAAAGCTGTTATTAAATTACTATTATTATCATTTATTCCTAGAAAAAGAAAGAAATCTAGGAGCTCTCGGAGCATGAAGAGGTTCCTACAATGGAGTAACAGAATTGGTTATGTTGGCTTCTCTGATAAGGGCCTCAATGAATTAGACCTCAGAGTAGACACTGATCATATTTCAATCACTTTTGTATTTTAAGTACTTCATTCATACCTACTACATATTAATAGTCCATTAATATATGATAGAGGACATTTTGGTTTGCTTAGTCATACGTGGATAATTCTATAGTTATTTTATATCATATGGTAATTACATGTGCGTTTACTTCATAGATGCAATATATCTAGTACCTTGATTAGATAGCTAGATTAAAATATCTGTTTTTAAAGATGATTCCTAACAGGAATATACAGAGTCAACACATGTACCCACACACAGGCATGCACTCACAGGGACACTATTCTAGCTGTAGAAATATTTCATTGATGTTAGTATGATAAAAGTATATGCATAACATTGGAGAGATATTGATACTGATGGAAGATTGTCATAATTCTATACTTATGCATGAAAAGTATTACACCTATTAATATATTTAATCATCTCAAAAGAAATTTATGGAAGAAAAAGAAATAAAAATTACTGTAAAGTACATTGAATGATAAATTATCTGTACAAAAATAAAGAACACACTTGTCTCCCACAATTGCCTCATAGGACTTTTTTCATTAATATCATTCCAACTTGTTAATAAGAAATTTCAAATCAATAAGGCTTTAATATGTTATCTGATTAGTCATTAGCAAATTATCAGTAACCTCCCCCAAGATATTTTGTTCTTCTTCTATAATAAGAAATCTGTACTTTTATTTTTTAAATTTGCTCTGTTATCACGTTCTTTCGGGTGTTAGTTATAGTCTTTATATTAACAATTGTTAATATATTCAAGCTCTTCTGAGCCAGATCTGGACACCATGTGTTGTAGCTATGTAGCTAAACAATTCACTCTTTTAGTGACACTTTGGTTTCTTGGGCTATATCAACAAGTCAGCCGAGAAACATTTCAATAAAAAATACATAAGGGTGGCACAGTTTCAGGGTTCATTTTTTTCTCTCTCTCTCCAAGCAAAGTTCTATTCATAAATTTCCATTCAATTTATCATTGTTATTTCTGGCCACACTCTCCCCCTAAAAAGAAACAAAAAAAAATGTTTATTGGTACTCTGCCCTACCTCATTTTGATTCACACTTTATAAATGGCTCAAGTCAGTAACTTTTGGCGGGGGGAGGAAAAAAAAGGCTTCTGATGGAAAAACCCTGAGATTATATCTCAGTTCTGTGCCTGCTTACTGTGTAACTTTGGGCAATGCATTTAACCTCTCTGAGTTTTAGCTTTCTTGTATATAAAATTAGATAAAAGTAATACCTACCTTATCTGTGTTATCTCATTGATAGGAGGAATTAAAAAGATAATAGGTAAGTATGGGCTTTGTGACTTCTAAAGAAGACTGCAGATTTAAAATTACACTTTTGTCTGATAAAGAGACAGTGCTATTTGAAAGACAACTATTGAGATGGTGTTGACAGAGAATGAAAGGAGCTATCCGCTTCTTTGATCCAATCAGAGTGATCACTTAAACCCATGGTACAATCAGTTGGTTCAGGTCAGAAGGGCCAGGACCCGATTATAGAGAGAATCATGTTGCACAAACTGTAGAACAAAGAATTCAACAGAAAAATGGGACCGGAGTGGTAAAGTCAGAGCAGCAAACTGCCCTTTTATTTTATAAGGGTCAGGGTCAGGTAGAAAAGCAATGGGGGAGTCCAGAGGTTCTTGGCCTCAGATTATTTCAAGCAGACCTGTGCTCTAATATCATGACCTCAGCAGAGTAACAGACAAAACTAGCACGAATGCCAGTGAACCGTAGAACAGGAATGGTGGGTCCATGTCTAAACTGTCCATTGTTCAGCCAGGCAATTTCACTTTGGGCAGCAGATGCCATGTGAGGGAGAAAGGAAAATAGGAGTAAAAATCAACTCAGAAAAAGACTATGATTAATATGCAACCTAAAATGCAAAAGGAATAAAATGGCAATTCAGATAACAGTCTTTTGTTTGAAACAGAAGCAGCATCATTTTACAGGTTAAGACTCCAACATACCCTCACTTTATAACTAAGAAAACGAAGGCTTAAGAGGATAGATCACATGCCAAAATACACATATTGACAAGGATCTGAACACAGTTTCATCTGTTGTTATTGATGTCTTCATTCGGTAGGCCTCAACACGTTTATTATGTTTAGTGCTCTCAAACTATAAGTAAATATAAAATAGGAAGCTATGTATGTTGTAGCTCAATTTCTCTTACTTTGGCCATTCACCTGAAATATATACACAAAAATATAGGCAAATAAGATGTCTCATGCAAACTGTGAAATAATGTTATAGATAGCCTTAGAAGCAAGGAGGGAAAACCTAAAAGTAAGCATAGCAATCAATGTTATAACTAGCACAAAAAGGTAAAGAAATAATAACATTGACTGAATGTCATATATTCCTATTATAAAAGTCACATATACAATTATAAAATTTCAACCTACATTATTTTATGCCACCAGATCCATCACATGTAGGTTAATAGCCATTAAATAAGTCTCTTCTGAAGGCAAGACATAGAGGTAAGCATGGTAATCATTACAGAAAACAAAAGTGCTAAAGTTTGTAGTGAGGTTTAGAAATCCCTAATCAAATTTAGCTCTTTGTTCTCAAGATGTGTACATTACCAGTCCAATTATCCTAATACGTATTCTCATTTATAGAATACACACCCTTAAAACAAACCAAAAAAAAAAGAGACATCTGAAAGTCTTTATCTCTCAAATTTATTTTGCTACCACTTTCACCCCGTGAGAAGCTAAACATTTCCTTGTGTTTATACTTTTGACAGTGAGTTGACATTTTATTTAAACAAAGCTCTTTTCTAAGTAGCTAAAGATAAAATTGGAATTTTGTACTTAAATTCTAAATTACTTTAATGGGCAAAAAATTACATAAGGTGGGTGTTTGGAGATAGGTAGAAACTAACATTTTCAATGCAATGCCTATATTAATAATAATAATAATAATGGACTCACTTTCTCCTCTCTCTTCATACACATACATACGTACGTGTGTGTGTGTGTGTGTGTGTGTGTGTGTGTGTGTGTGTGTGTACCTACTAATGGCTATAGGTTAAATTGACCTGTCATCATTTTCCTTTTTCACTGACTTTTTTTTAGAAGATAAATCCAGGCGATTCACTTTTCTGTGTGTATGGAGGATCTGCGCCGTTATAAAGATTGACAGAATCATTTGTTGCTTTCAAAGCTTAATCTGAGAAAAGGTCCCCTTTCCTCTCCTTGATTGACCATGGCATAAGCCACTCTCTGCCTCACAGAAAGGAAGGCGTTGCATCGCGCTGCATTTCAGGCTGTAGTGGAGCCTGCAGGGAGGACATCACCAATGAGGAATGTGACCCTGGCCTAGGGGCGAGGAGCAGCTATAAATTTGCTCTTCTGCTGCCTCTGCCATGCTGTTCAGGGAGCGTTTCCTATGCTACACTGATAAGTCAGGAAAGGGCTGGGGAAATGTCAAGGTCTCTTAAAAATTATTTACGGGTCAACAGATTTTGGCTGAACTTTTCCATAACTTCTTGATAACACTACACAAAGAAAGCTATATCTTTTATTTAACAGAGGCACACTAGTGGTATTCCCTTTGATTTCCTTAAAAAGTACACAAACTGGACTATTTGTAGAATTGCTGACTATTAGGGCTTAAAGGAAACCTAGAGATGATTTTTTATCATTATTTTTACCGAAGTTCAGAAAATTTAAATACATTTTTCTAAATACCTGCAACCAACTAGAGGTAAAGCAAACCCTGGAACGCTGGGAGGTGACTCCCAGTGCTGTGTTTCTTTACAACACAATTCTTCTTGGATCGCTTCATGTATTAGTGGAAATATGGGATGGGAATGTTATAGGTAAAAGTAATTATTGAGTTCATCTAGTGGAATTTCTTATTTTTCAAGTAAGAAAACCGAGGCCCAGAAAATGTGCAGAAAGTAACAGTGAAGTTACCTAAATTAACAGTGATAGGGGTGGAACTAGAATGTGCCTATTTGAACTGCTAGTCCAGAGTTAGCTATATCATGTTTAGTCTATCGTTTTGTTTGCACACGAACAAATACCCAGTCACATCTATGTTCATCCCTTCTCATTTTACTTGTACTCTGCCTTTTCAGATCATTATTTGAGTATCATACAGAATTGTATAATTTGAGTAATTATAATGTCTTAAATATCTTTTCAGATCATTATTTGAATATAATAGAGAATTGCATTATTTGAGTAATGATAATGTCTTAAATAATCCCCAAATTTCCATTCCTCAATACAGTTAATTATCCATCCATATTATAACCAGCTTGGTATAGTTGTTTCTGGTCTGTGGGCAAATGTATTCCATGGGGACATTTAGGAAATAAGGCTTCTTCTTTCTTGTTACTCCTTCACCCTGAAGCCTGGAGTGCTATGCATCCAGCTGGTAGAGGGAAAGAAAAAGTGGGGATGACATTCACCTTTTAAATGCTTTGACCCCTGAGTAGCACACATCTATTCTGCTGTGTTCATTAGGATAAAGTATCACATATCCCCTCAGATGCAAAAAGGGCTGGGCTGTACTCTTCACTGAGAACTCTGCATGGCAAATGAAAGAACACAGATTTTGCTTGACAGTTAGTCATTCCTACTGCAAGACTGCATTAACACAGTGCTCCAATATTCTTGGGTTTTGACTTCACCTGCTAATGAGTCATTCTAAGAACTCTCTCCTAGGAAATACATAATAGACTTTGGGCTCTTATTCAGGCTTTCGGCCTTCTAACATGAATGTTCTACAATAGTTCTGCTTTCTCTTGTTTTTGTTTCAGTAAAAAAATTCATTATTTTGAATTAAAAGTAATCAATGTCTACCTGTAACTAGCAATGAAAATGACCTTCCCCTCATTATACCTCACAACTGTTATATTTTACATCACATCTTACTAAATACTCAAACTCACATTTTCAACTGAAGCTTAATAAAAAATACCCTTCCAAATAATAAATGTAGAGCATGAGTTTCTATGTTTTTATAATCTGAAGGGCAAATGTATACAGAATTATATAATTTATATAGGCATCTGCCTCTTTTTTGTAAGACATCATATAAAGGATGGAACTGAACTGACTTTATCTCTACCTTGAGTATGCGGCATTGCACAGGAGAAAACAACAAACAATTAAAATAAAACCAGTGGTAACTCTTAGTACATAATAGTGTTTTTATATATACCCAATAAGAGCTTTTTTCTATGTTTATGTACAAGTATACATACATAAAAATTTGTTTTTAATATAAAGTTATATTCTGGTATATGCTGGGTTTTCATTCAGAAACATATAAAACAATTTTTCCCCAAAGTATACTTCTAATGGATATTAGAACTACATGATATATCATTTTATGGCTGTAAAATAATTACTCATCTATAGGAATGGATGGATAATTAGTAGCAGCAGCAATACCTGCATTTGTATCTGAATCTGTATAAGTGAAACTGCTATAGGTAATGAGAAAGGAGTTTGAAAAAGGCTCTTGTACCCTCTTTAGATGAGAGGGTGAATTGTGACCACTTGCAGTGACTGAACTGTATCACATAGAGTAGCATAATAGAATGACATCTTTATATTACTCTTGATGGGAAGATAACACTCACAATAGACCTCATGGTTTTGTGTTAGAGAGAGGCACAGCATAATAATCTGAACCCATTACATATCCCATATATTAAAAGGCTAATATGCAAATTATCCCTCAACCAGGAGTTTGACTAGGAGTTCAACTGGGTGGTGGACCAGGGGGTGAGGTCAACTGCCCATGGCTCCTCCCCCTGGCTGGTCCAGACCAATTAGACCCAATTGGCCCCGATCTGGGTGGGCCAGCCAGACCCCACCCATGCACGAATTAATGCACTGGGCCTCTAGTAAATATATAAAATGAGTTAGAATTTAATGGAATTCAGGGGTTTTGGTATTGAATTAAAGATAATCTATTTTTCAAGCTAATAAATATTGAGTTGAATAAAACCAATAGGACAGGTTCTGTAGCCCCCCTCAATTAGTCAACTGCAGCCTGACAATATTAAATGGAAAACACACCATTCTGAGGAATGTGAAGAAATCTCATGATGTCTACTAGATGGGGTGAATCATCCCTTTGTCCAGCATCTCCACACTGGATATTCTCCCCACCCAATGGTCATTCAGTTGCCAAATTTGTTATCAGATCTACTGCCTTGGTATCCAGTGCTTGTGTTCAAGCACCCCTTATTTTAGTTAATGATGCCCCCGATGTTGTAGAGAATGATACTGGCGACTTGGATATGTTAGAGAAGCTATAAAATGCTTGTTAAATATTGTCAGCAGATCAACAGCAGCCTAACGCTCTGTCAAACAGACTCCATCATTCACCTCACGGCACCTCCTCAGGTAGGCTTTGTATCATCTCACGTCATCACAAGAATGGGCGGCTATAGTATAGTAAGAGATCTGAGAGACAAAAAGAGGCCATGATCACATAACTGTTACTACATTTTATTGTTATAATTGTTCTATTTTATTACTGGTGTTGTTAATCTCTTACTGGGACTAATTTATAAATTAAAATTTATCATATGCATGTATGTACAGGAAAACATAATATATTAAGGGTTCAATATTATCTGAGTTTCCATGCACTCACTGGGGGTCTTGAAACATATCCCTTGAAGATAAGGGGGGACTACCATAGTCCCTAAGAGCTGAGGTACCTATCCTCTATGGCAATATTTTAAAACCCATCATTCATTTTGTTAAATACAAAAATCTCACTTCCTTTCATCCTCACCACGAGATCTTATTCTTAGCCAAGAAGATTTTGTCCAGCTTCATTTTGAGTAGTTTGTACTATGAAACAATATATTTGTTTCCTATTCCAAATACAAAATTATATATTGGCTATGCTTTTCAAACCACAGAATCTGTGGCATTTCCTTTTTGAGAATTGCTGTTTTTGATTTTTTGGTGGAATAAGAGCAAGCTATGATTGTTATTTGTGAATCTTCCTCCTTCCTTTTCTCCCTTTTCCTCCCGTTTCTCTTCCTCTTCCTGAACTCTGGAGCCCCACAGCCTACAAGTGGGGCAGAGCACAGGAAGCAAGGTCTGAGCTCACCTGGAGGTGTACCCTGATGAGGGATGTTAAGAGCCGGAGCAGAATAGAAAGTTATTTTATGGAGGGGGTGGGATGGACTGCTGAGGGACGTCAGAGCCTACGTAGAAGCTGAGAACATCTCTCTGGAGGTTTCAGAGTCCAAGTAAGTTGGGAGGATGCCAATCTGCTGGGTAAAGGAGTGTGGGATATTAAAAACTGAATGGATGGAGATAGTCTTTATCAAAGTGCAAGAGTTGGTGAGCATGGTTCCCATGCAGGGATGGTCAGTCATGGTAGTGAGGATTGGTTAGCATAGAGATGAATCAAATATGTTAATAAATTAAGAATACTAATATGACCCAGGTTTCCTACTGTCAGAAGAGATGGTTATAATTATAGAAATTAAGAAAACCAGAATGAACCTGTGATGTGATTCAAAGTAGGGTGTGAACTCAAAGATTTTTAAAACTAAATAGAACTAGATTTAAATGTAATATATATTAATACCAATGTAATTGTAGATATAGAAATGAAGATGAACGCAAATATGTAAATACCAATTTAATTAATATGTATGCACCAATGTTTATTTTGGAGCACTGGACTAGCCTCCCTCTTTTATGTTACTGAAAGCTGTAAGACTAACAAGGACTGTTTTAGAATTCTGGTTCCCTTGATCTGAGTAATTCTCATGGCTCCTTTAATGCTAGTCCAAGCATCACCTTCTCTGGGAGTCTTCTTTGACATTCTCCAGACTTAATCAGCCACCTATTTCCAAGTTCCCTGGGCCTGCTTCTTCTATCAGAGCATTTATTACCCTGCTTACACCACCCATTTGCTTCTCTGATTTCACACCACAGTGTTCCTCTCTCACTGATTTTCTCACAGTGCTAATGTAGAATGGATGCTCACTAGAGATAATGCAACACATATTTGAAGGTGTATGAAAAAAGAGTAGAGTTCACTGCTGGAGAAAGCACCCAAGCTTTGTTACGCATAAAATCTTGTTTAATATGTTTATGCTCTAACCTCCTGGTTTCAAGACTTTTGATGCAGTTAGTAATTTTCCTGAGCCTGAGTTTCTTCATCTGTAAATCTTACAGTGTACAACTTTTATTTTGGGGGTGTTGTAAGAGTAAGAATATAATGAAGAGATACATGAAATTTATTTCAAAAATGGTAAACGTTATATAAGTAATGATTCTTGTCCATACACATTCTGGGGTATAACTTGCTCAGGAATAGAAATACAATAAAATGTGTATGTGACTGTGGAAATATATGTATTTAATAATTTTGCCTTTACATACAGTTTTATTTTTATTTAACTTTTTCATATTTTGAAAATCCATCATTTCTTTGTTTCTATAAACCCTTTTAATTTGAGTATGGGGATTTTTCTAAAACAACAAATGTTTTCTAAGAAAAAAAGTGAAACATATGTTGTGAATTACATTTCCTGAAACATGGATGTTTTCCACTTTTTATCTCTTCATTATGTGTATATTTATAGTTTGCACTTAAACATCTATTGAATTGGCTATTAACAAGTCATATCTAGCCAGATTGATAGTTTAATAGTTTCTCAAGATAACAATCAGCAAATTTTATTTAAGTAATTATTCTATCTAGTTGACAGGAAAAAATGTGACATCAATAGTCTTAGTCTGCTTGTGCTGCATAATAAAATACACAGATTGGGTGGCTTAAACAATAGAAATTTTTATTTTCAGTTCTGAAGGCCAGAAGTCTGAGATTAAGATGTCAGAGGGATTGATTTCTGGTGAAGGCACTCTTGGCTTGTATACAGTTGACTTCTCCCTATGTCTGCATTATAGCCTTTCCTCTGTGTGTGTGTGTTGGGGGGTGGGTGAGGAAGGGTGTGGAGGGAGATAGTGAGCGAGCTCTCTGGTGTCTCTTCTTATAAGGACAGTAATCCTATTGCAATAGGGTCTCTCATTATGACCTCACTTAACTAATTACTTCCTTAGAGGCTCCATCTCCAAATATAGACTGTTCAGGTCTTCAAAATATGAATTTTGGAAGGGGATACAGACATTCAATTCATAACATCAATATTAATAGGAATTAATTACTCTTCTAGTTTTTTTAAACTATCAAAATTTTTATACAATGGAGTAAATAAATCTGATTTGCAGATACCATTAATAAAATTTATCTTTATAATGAATATTGGTCAAAATTTTTTATTTTTTAAAATATATTTTTATTGATTTGAGAGAGAGAGAGAGAGAGAGAGAGAGAGAGAGAGAGAGAGAGAGAAAGAGACAGAAACATCAATGATAAGAGGGAATCATTGACCTGCTCCCTCTTGCATACCCCTGACTGGGGATTACTGAGTTCGTAACCAGGGCATATGCCCTGACAGGGAATGGAACTGTGACCTCCTAGTTCATAGGATGATGCATACCAAAAGTGAAACAATTTTATTTCTGAACATTTTCCCTAGTACTATAGTTTAATAAGTTATAATTATATATATGTTCTAAGATTTTTATTTCAGCATTAAAGTTATAAGAAAAAACTGGAAACAAATTAAAGGTCCATTTCTAAGTGAATGATTATATATATTTTAATCTATCAGTTAATAAAATAATATGTAGATGTTCACAAGAATTTGAGAGATCTATGAGTACTGATATAAAAATATGGCTAATCTAGATTTTTATTACAAACTATGGATTGGGAGGGTTTTATATATATATATAAATGTACATATTATATATATATATATAAATGTACATATTTACATGTTTCTTTGCATAGCTTTAGTACTGCAACTGCAAAGAAACATGTAAATATGTACATTTTAGAAAGAGAATCTGTGGAGTTACGAGGGAGACATTTTGCTTTTTAGGCTGTACTCTAATTTTAAAATATGTTTACTTGGATATACATTATCTTTTGATTACTTTTTCAAAAGATTTTCTAAAATTGTAAGATCAGTAAATAGAATGGAGTGGAAGCCATGATTACCACAAATCCTACTATAGTCTGAGGGTTACTTAGATTTAACACACAGACTTATCATTACACACATTTTCAAAAAATGAATTTGCCTTGATTTTGTCTGAAATTTATAACTGTGACGTTATCATACACATCGAGAAATAAACATTGAGATAAACAGAAGTGCTGCTAAAGTCACAGAGAAGCATCAGTAATGAATACATGTATGCTCCCTCCAAACTCGTTTCTCACTGTAGTTTACTCCTTGAATTTTCCTAAGCATGTACTATTGGCATATTTTAAGCCTTCGGTGTTAGTATACATTTCTAAACAAGCAAAAATTAGTTTTATGATGGACACTGCAAACAAGTTTTAAGAAAAATATTAACTATATTGTTTTGAAAGTTTAACTTACTATACTATACAAATACAATACAAATATAAAACTATCTAAGAGCACTGTGAAGCTTTCAAATTGTACTAATTTTGATTTAAAAACAATATTTTTCTTTAATATTTATGGTTTTGCATTCACCAATTCATCATAAAATTGTCAAAATTATCATTTAGCTCTTCCTATTACATTCCTGTGGTTTTCTATCAATGCAATATCAATACATTTCTTTACAAGATTAAGTCTGTTTAAAATTCCATGGATTTCACATTTTATTCACTTTCTCTGCTATAAATATTATTTACCAGCTTGATTTTATGACAGTATATTAAACATAAGGCTTTTTTTCCCATAGAAGTAGGCTCAAGAGTACAGTTTCCAAAAAACCATTCTATTTTTTCTTTTTTTTAGGTTTGACAAATTAAAATGGTAACTTCATGTTGCAGGTGAAAATAGCAATAACTTAAAGGGTGTTGTGTTTGTTTGTTTTTTAAACTTCAACCCAGATACAATTGAGTAGCTATATTTTTTATAAAACTATTGCACATTCTTTTTAAATGAAACGCTTATTGTGTAGTTGGTGACCTCTCTTTCTTCACTTAAATATACATTAAAACATAAATGATAGTAAATATTCCTTCCATTTCTGTGGTTGTGGAAGAAACCCAAATAGTATATTAACAGGTTTAATGGTAGTTGCAGCATCAAAAGGATTTTAAATTCATAGTTTGCTTTGATGCCATGAGTACATAAAGAAAAGGCAGTTTTCCAGTTTCAACATTGAAAGCCTGAGATACTGATTATTTTTTCTGTTTATATCCAAGAAAAATCTTTGTACCCTAAGCTGAAGATTTGTGTCAAATTAATAAGTACTGTTTAAAGTGAAGGTTAAACATGGTATCCTTTTTGGTATAGAAATATAGATGGTAAAGGCAAATGTTTTCAAAATACATGCTTTGTATCCTTTTATTGAGTTTATATTGTGGAAATTTATGGTACTGGAAAGATTTATCTAGACATCAGTGGATAATATGGCAAATGAAAAAAAAACATTGTGATTCCTCATAAAGAGTGTATAATAAACACAGTGATCTTTCAAATAAAATCGAATCATAAAAACAATAATTTCAATACTTTTCTACATTTTATATTTTGAAAAATGATATTGAGTTAATTGACTCTTTTATCCTTTGTATTTATATCTTTTACTGCAAAGTTCTCCTGGTAAATATTTCTTTAAAATTATAAATGGTTTGTCTATGAATAATAAGGATTAGAGCATAAAATGTTTGAACAAAATAAAATATCTGCATCAGATATTTTTGAAACTATCTTTGAAACATTTTCTATTTACATGACACTTAATTTAAAACATATGTAATATATATGAATATGTGTAATAGAAATTCTACAGATAAAATCTTTGTATTCCTTGAGTAGAAAATAAATATATGAAGTCTCATAAATTAGAGTTCTGATTACCATTGTGTGAAGAAAATTTTAAAGAACCCATTACTTATAAATGCAATTTCTCTCAGATTCTTTGTACAATAAGTCGTCATTCATTTACTTGTGATTAACATTAAATTTCTCTAAGGCAAATCACATTAAAAACAAAGATTAACATTGGAAATAAATATATGAATCAAACAATTTATAAATTAAGATATTGTTCTTGTCTTTCTCATTAATTTTCATGCTAATTAGGCATAGATACATAGGCAAACATTTGTTTCTAATATTTTTATTATAATGTATTAAATTGGTCATAGAGATGATATTAGGTTATACTTTTTATAAGTTTTCTACAGGACAGCAATACACATTTCACTGTGACTACTTACTTTCTTATATGGCTTTGAGCTTTTGATATTGTCATGCTGGTTGATATTTGGGGATTTTTATTTTTGTTTACCTTGTCAAACATTTGCTCGTAAAAAGTCAATATATACCCTGCAAAAGACAAAGTTATAGCTAAATAATTTCAACATGCTTGAATAAAAAGAAGGAAAGAATCATTCATATATTTTTCTACACTGAATATAAGTTTTCTGAAAGATAAATTTTCCATTTTTTGATCAGGTATTTGTCATCAAATAAGCAATATGGCCTGGCCGGTGTGGTTCAGTGATTGAGCTTTCACCCATTAACCAGGAGGTCACAGTTCAATTCCCAGGCAGGGCACATGCCCAGATTGTGAGCTCAATCCCCAGTAGGGAGCATGCAGGAAGCAACTGATCAATGATTCTCATCATTGATGTTTCTAGCTCTCTCTTCTGCTCTTTCCTCTCTCTGAAAAACAACAACAACAACAAAAAAAAACACACAGTATTTTTTTTCAAAAAATGAAACAAACCAGAGATCTATCATCTATCTATCTATCTATCTATCTATCTATCTATCTATCTATCTATCTATCATCTATCTATCTATCATCTATCATGTCTTTGCTTATATGTTGATGAAGAGACATGTGTGACTTGATAAAAATCTTCTGGTACACAGTGGTCTATTATTTATTTCCAGTGTAAGATCTAGAAATCTCATTAGATAACCTCAGCTGATGCCTTCTAGGTTATAGAGTTGAAATTTTTCTCTGATGTGATCTTTTGATTCTATTCTTTCTTTGATCACCCACACATCTTGGAAAATTGTTTTTCAAAGGGCTATCGTGATCCTTAATTCTTCTGATTTTTCATTTTTCTTCTTATTTTTGGCTGACTGAAAAAACGCAATTTTTGTGATTTCTTTCCTTCTTTTAAAGTGAAATTAGAGATGGAAGAATTATATGAAGGGTGAAAGGAAAGTGTATATGTCTACTTTCAACTCATTGCTCTACCTGTGATCGGCAAACTGTGGCTCGTGAGCCACATGCAGCTCTTTGGCCCCTTGAGTGTGTCTCTTCCACAAAATACCACTACCTGGGTGAGTCTATTTTGAAGAAGTGGCATTAGAAGAAGTTTAAATTTAAAAAATTTGGCTCTCAAAAGAAATTTCAATTGTTGTACTGTTGCTATTTGGCTCTGTTGACTATGAGTGTGCCGACCTCTGCTAGGCTAAGAGGCCAACAACAAACTCACCCTAGTCAGTTTTGGACCTACTTGTTTGCCATGTTTATAATCCTAGAGGACAACTGGGTTGCCCAGTTTACACAAAGCCTCACTTAGCACATGTTATTGGCCATGATGTGCAGACACTCTATAAGGTCTCCATAAAGAAAAATGAAAGGAAACCTGTTATTTGCTCCAATGTTTTTTGACGTAAGTTTGCTTCTGAAATAAAATAAAAACTTAACTTTTCTTTGAAAACTATAATTTCTTATTTCCACTGTATTTTTTCTTATGCAAATATTCACTATAAGAGGATATGTGCAGTTATAAAATAGAGTTTTTCTGTGTTTAATATAAAGAAAATATGTCACTATATTTCAGAAATTATGAAATTAAATAAAATTTTAAACCTTCAGAAGATAAAAATTAAAACACACATTATTCTATGAGATAATCTATTTGTCTTAGGCAGATTTTGCCATTTCACTCTCAGAATATGCAAAATACTTTTCAAATATATTTAAATGCTGTATTATTAAATAAGTGTCTTGATTCATTGCTAGTTTTCATAATGCTCTCCACATAATAATGTTTTGTTTCAATAAACTTCATATAAAAATATTTAATATTCATTTGGAGTAGGATCTCCCCCATGGGAGCATATTCACAAATGATCTTTATTTTTAACACAATTATTTTTAATAAAAGTTTTATTGCTAACCTTTAAATATACCTATTCTGTTTGGCAATGTGTTTAATTTTAATATGAGTATGAAAATTCATTAAAGAAAATTTGATTGTCTCTAATGAAAAAAATCAAAATAAAGTGAGTAGAATTTTATTTTATTTTATTTTATTTTTTCAAATATTTTTTACTGATTTCTTTACAGAGAGGAAGGGAGAGGGATAGAAAGTCAGAAACATCAATGAGAGAGAAACATCAATCAGCTGCCTCTTGAACACCCCCAACTGGGGATGTGCCCACAACCACTTCACATGCCCTTGACCGGAATCGAACCTGTGACCTTTCAGTCCACAGGCTGAGGCTCTATACACTGAGCCAAACCGGTTCAACAAGTGAGTAGAATTTTATAGTCATATTTTATTCTGCCAGCATTTTAAATGGAATACTGTATATGATTATATATATTCTTCCAATAAAAAAATTTACATACTTAACATATTTAGAATTTTCCCCTCTATTGAATTAATACATCTGATCCAACTTATTTCTAAATCCCTATTCCTGTTAATCATTTTTTCCCCCACTACCTACTTTTCCAGCTCACTACTTACTTTCTCCACCAGATTTTGGGATCTGGTTTTAAATGTAAGCAAGCTCTAGTGTACATCTTCTTTAAAAAATAATGGTCTCATTACTGCTTTAAATAAGGCCTAATTACTTGAATGGAAAATTCAGATATCTTCTGTTTCTATAGTTCAGTTATTGACATTAAATCAATATATCTTACTCTTTCCACCACCACTTCCAGATCATTGCCCAGCAAAACAGCTTTGACTACTCATCTGTATCTCTGCATCTTAATCAATGTCCTCCTTCTTTTCACATTCCTCACTCCCTTCATTCTCTGGAATCTGATTTGTGCCACTATATGGCTCCTCTGTGTCTCATTTAGCCTCTCTTTCACTAAGATTTCTAGAGCGCTTACAGAATCACATGCCTGTATTACAATCACCTTTTACAACAATGAAATTTATTGAGCCTTAAGAATTTCTTATTTTCTTCACACTTTACCAAAATCAAAACGTTGAGCATCTCTGTGCTGTTAATTTTGGGCTACCCTGGCTGCTCTTGGGGTACATTGCATGTGAAAGGAATAAATCCTCTGAAAGTCTTCAATGTTGATAATTGAGGAATTATCAACAGTGTTTCAGATCATTTTTATCTTCCACAATTATACCCTATCCTTGTTAAAGCAGTTCACATATCTCATTTTATGCACTCTAGAAATTGAAGTCACCCAATGACTTAATAGCTCTCTTCTTCACCTCAATACCCATTTTTTTAGATTTTCCTATTAAGATTAAAAGCTTATCAATGTGCTGAGGCCCCCCTTGCTCATTTAATTTGAATTTAATTCATTAGTGATTAAACTTCTTTCATGATCTTCAAATCTCTTCTCTTCCTTGGCTGTTTGCTCACCACATTTCATGTATGCTTAATTGGCCCTTACATCAAAATGCTTTCCCTCAAAACTTCTATTTCTTCATGTAGTCAATAACTTCTCTCCTTCCTCTCAATGTCAAAGGGCACAAAGAAGTAATCTCTATTGCCTCTTGAATTTTCTTCTTCCCACTTAGCTTTCCTTTCATCTCCTATTGCCTGCTGCAACAAACTCAACAAGAACACCGGCTTCCCTCTAATAGTGTGCTTTGGTCCCAGCCCTTAAACACATTGAGCTCAGTTCCTGTGATATTTTACACCTTCTCTTCTTTTAGGAGTATTCCTTCTTTGATATATTGATGGTTGTTCTTATAAATCTTTTCTAGTTCTTTCACTATTCCTTGTTTCAGTAGTTTCTTCATAGGTGTCTTTCCTTTTTCTGCCCTAAACATAGACACTTTCAAGCTTCTATCCTTTGCTTTATCTTCTTTTTCCCCCCACCACATTTACTATGTTAAAGTATATACCCCATCGTCTGTTTCTAACACCTTTGTGTACTTTTGTTCCAAATGCATTCCCAGGCCAACAACTCTTCTAAATTCTAGAAACCTATTTCCAAACAGCTGAGAATAAATCTCTGCAATTTATTCTGAAGTTGCTACTCAATTTTTTAAAAATAGTGTAAGTTAACAATCTGAGTTGAGATAGCTAAATTATCATTGAATTATTTCAACCTTCACATTAAAATCAGCAACAAAGTGCTTTGGTATCAATTTCTAGTGAGTTTTTTATATAGCAAGATAAGATGTTGAAATTTCAGTCTTTGCATTTTTTTTTTATTTTATTTTATTATTGTATTACATACTAGAGGTCTGGTATCGGTGGAGTCTCTCAGCCTGGCAGGTTGGGATTGGGCCAAAACTGACATGCTAGAAGGAGTCCTGGATTACAAAAAGGGCACAGGCCAAGCTGAGGGACCCCCACTGATGCACTATCAGGCCTGGGAGGAACCGTGGGAGGGCTCTAGGGCATGTCTGGCTTGTCTTACCCAGTTCTGATTGGTGGGACCCCAGCAGCAAGCTAACCTACCAGTTGGAGCATCTGCTCCCTGTGGTCTGTATGCCTGTAGCAACTGGTCAAACAGTCAAATGAATGTGTGGTGAGACACTTAGCATATTAGGCTTTTATTACATTAGGATATTTTTTTCAAATCATTTAGGGCCTTCATATTGACTAGGGGGAAAGTGGCACTATTATTGGTAGAAAAAGAAGAGGAAAAGCAGTTTCTTTTTTCCTTAAAAAATTAGGATTCTGCATATCAAAGGAAGGGTAAAAAAAAGCAGGGAATAGAGTTTATAAAAAACAGTCAAATTAGAAAGAAAATGAAGATTCATCCACTCTACTTGATGGCCTAAGAGATCATTGGAGATTATCTGAGTTGGAACAGGAGAGAAAAGTAAAGATGAGAACATGACCTTATAGAGGAGTGCCTGGAACAAGAGAGGGTTGCAACCCTAGCTGGGTAGCTCAGCTGGTGAGAGCATCACCTGATATGCCAAGATTGCAGATTCCATCCCCAGTCAAGGCACATACAAGAATTAATTAATGAATGCATAAATAAGTGGAACAAAAAATGATATTTCTCTTTCTCAAATTGTTTTTCTTTTTTTTTTTTTAAAGAGAGAGAGAAGGTTGCAGTGGGCATTGAGAAGAATATGTTTGCATCTGACATTGTCCCTCAGACTTCAGTACTGGGGATTCACAAGGAAGGTAGGCAAAGATTTGCAGACCACATATCATTGCTTGTAACCTCTGAAAGACAAATGGTTGTGGCGTGTGAGCTCATGACTTCAAATCACAATTACATCATCCAGCAGAACAACCACCCAAACTCAAACACTTGGCTAACCTTCATCTGAATCGCTCTGTTTTTCTAATGACTCAGAACATTTGTAAGAACTTCTAACAAAAGATGATAGACTTTACACCCAGAGGAGTGGTAGCAGTGAGGGAAGAAAAAACTTGGCGTCTGTGCTTGGGCAATGTGGGACAACATCCTCCTACTTATGGACCATGTTACAAGAACTATTAACTAATGATCTCATGCCACTTAAGTTACCTCACTTGAAAATATTTAACAGAAGGCAAAGAGAAAGTGTGTGTATATATATGATTAGGTTGGATGATCTAGTGAGAACACACAGTACTATTAGATAAGTAGTCTGGAACTAGGTTAAATCTGCGCTCCACATATGTTGAACTAGACAAAGAACCACAACCCCCACTTCTCACTCCATGCAACCTTTCCCCTAAAAACTTTGTTCAGTTATTGATATTGATATGGAAAGGTAAAAAGGGAAAGATATTCATAATAATTTTGGATAGGGGTGGGGTTGGAATGGGGGCTAATTTTACCAGGGTTGATGGCTGATATAGAGGAAGTGATATTAATAACAATAATAGGAGAAAACAATAATAAAAGCTTCTACTCCTGCCAAAAAGTAGGCCTGTACTTCACAAATATCATGGATGTGAAAGACAAAGGAAGGTGGTAGAACTCTTCCAGATTAAAAGGACTTAAAACAACATAGCTATCAAAGGCATTCCAAGAGCCTGAACTGGATCTGGATCAGGGGAAAACGTCTTGAATGATGTTACTGGGACATCTGTCAAAAACTGAATGAAAAAAAG
The DNA here is from genome assembly GCA_027563665.1 of Antrozous pallidus. NCBI lineage: Eukaryota > Metazoa > Chordata > Mammalia > Chiroptera > Vespertilionidae > Antrozous > Antrozous pallidus. The sequence continues at coordinate 53,334,954 of CM050521.1, forward strand.
TATTTTAGGTAACATTTTATCAATATCTAATTTTCTTCAATTGATAATTGTACATTAGTAAGAGAATGTTGTTCTTTGAAGTTTTATAAGCTGAATTTTTTAAAGATAAAGGAAAATGTTGTCTACAACTTTCAAGGATAGTTAAAATGAAGCTTTTCAGGTCTCTGGGAGCAGAGTGGGTGGAGACCCTGAAGGGCCACCTGCCAAGATGAAGGATTTAGTATCTAACTCTTATCTGTCATCTCTGTAATGGCCCAGGGAACACACCGAGGCTGGTGATAAAGAAGAGAAAGCTGGAAGCTTCAGTCAAGTATTGGGAAAGGACAAAGAGATAGATGCCCAAACCTTCTCTGAGATGAATCAGAACAGGTTTCTCTCATGCTGTCCACCAGAACATTTTTCCTCAGGGCTGCTGGGGCCCAAAGGAGGCAGTTGTGAAGCAGAACCAGCCGAAGATAAACAGGAGACTGTGCAGAGATCGTGGTCCTATTGCAAATGACCAAACTTTGGAATTGCTCACTGACAAATATTCGAGCTAATGAGAGTTGCTGGAAGGCTGCACCTATGTGGCTTAAACCTAGAAAAGCTTGAAGAAAGCTCAGAAAAACTCTTTTGGGGCTTATAAACTTTTTAAAAAGTCTCTCTTAAATCATATACGAGTATAGACGGAAATAGATATCCAACATAAAATGTATTTTCAGAGAAGGTATGTTAAAAAATATAAAATGGTTGCTTTTGAAAAACTAAGATGATTTTAACAGTTCTAAGAACTAATGAGGTAAATAGTTCACTCTAATTCTCTCTTTTAGAATTTATAGCTTGGAAAAGCAAAGTCTGAAAAATAAGAGGATGGGAGGAGCCCTTTGCACCACTGCTTGGTTCTCTATCATAGTTCTGTTTGAGCAATGAGGCTCCTTCACTGGTGCTGGCCAGCAGCCCTCAGAGGCTCAGATAAACACTGATTCCTAAGGAATTTATCAGCTGCTTAAGGAGTGAGCTGAGCTTGGTGGGACCTGGCACAGGTGTGTATGTCATTAACTTCAGTAAGTTCTTTAGATAGGACATAAGTGCTCCCCGGCTGCTCAGTAGCACCAATGGGCATATGAAGGAAAAGTAAAATAGTAGTGGTGGTGGACAGTATTACTCTTCCTTCTCTAAAAAAAAAAATGTCTCAGTTCCTCTCGATTCTGCTACTGTTGGGGTGGGAGCCAGGAGAGATTACTTGTTTTGTGTAGGTATTTCTCTCTTTCTGCATCCAGGGTGGCTAGAGAGAGCAGGTCCAGTTCCTGAGTAGGGACGGCTGGGATTGAGAAATAAAAGAAAGAGACAAGAAACAGTGAAAGAAGAAAAATGCTAGGACCAGGTGGGACCTCCGTCCTCTTCTGATGGAGAGACAGGGACAGTGACCCAGAGCCCATCCAACAAGTTTATTTTATATCCCAAATATCAGAAAGTTTTCCCTAAAGGTCAAGACAAAAGGAGATTATTTGCATTCTTGAGTAGGTCCTGAGCATTCCTGGTGCTAGGCTGGATTTAGATTTCAAAACCACTTCCCCACACCATGGGCTGAAATGAAGGTCAAGCTGACAACACACTTGCCCTTTTACAAAGCATGTCCCCAGGGTGTGGCTTTGCCTATGTCACTGACAATAATTAAGAAATGCCCTTGTGCCTTCCCAGGGGACTCTCTACAGTTGTGAGTTCTTTTGGATATATAAAAACTATTATTTTTTTAAATATCTTTATTGTTCAGTTTATTAATTACATTGTTCCCTTTTTTTTTTCACCCTATAGTTCCCCTCCACCTGGTACCCATCCCACCCTCCGCCCTCACCCCCTCCACTGTCCTCTCCCATAGTTGCATGATTTTTGTCCAGTCTCTTGCTGCACTTCCCACACCCCCTTTCTCCCCAAGAGTTGTCAGTCCATTCCCTCTCTATGTCCGTGATTCTGTTACATTCACCAGTTTATGCTGTTCATCAGCTTATTAATTCATTTGATTTTTAGATTCATTTGTTGATAGATGGAAAACTATTATTTTTTGTAAAAATATATTTTTATTGAATTTGGAGAGGAAGAAAAAGGGAGAGAGATAGAAACACCAATGATGAGAGAGAATCATTGATAAGCTGCCTCTTGCATACCCCACACTGGGGATTGAGCTCATAACCCATGCATGTGGCCTTGAATCAAATGCCCATTCACTGAGCCAAGCCAGCCAGGCTAAACTATTCTTGATAGCCGAATTTAAGTGTCCTACTCTATATGTTAGGGTAGAGTATTGTATAAACAAATGATTGAGTGCTCCTGTCTTATGACTTAAAAACTCATTTCTTTTCTTAAAACAAATCTTAATCCTATCTAATAGAAGAGTAATATGCAAATTGACCATCACTTTAAGACACTAGATGGCCACCCCCATGTGGTCAAAGATGGTTGCCCCCATGTAGACACAATATGGCCACCACAAAATGACTGGCACAGGAGGGCAGTTGTAGATAGTTGGGGGTAACCAGGCCAGCAAGGAAGGGCAGTTTGAGTGAACCAGGCCTACAGGGGAGGACAGTTGTGGGGGACCCAGGCCTGCAGGGGAGAGCAGTTGGTGAAAGGGAAAATAATAATATTAATAGAAAACAAATCCAGAAGAAATGCAGTTCATAATTTTGAAACACACGAGGAGGAATTAGCCAAGAATAATGAGAGACATTTTTAACTGTGTTCCATAAGATGGAAATGGTGACTATGTGGGCACAATTTTATGTAGACATCAGTGTTCTCTGTGACAAATAGGGAGTGCTGCTGCAGACAGTGAAGCCAGTGTGAGGAGTGTGGCACATAGCAGGGGAGGAGAATGGTGGAGGTGGCTGGTCAAGTTAAATACTGGCATTTTGTTAAAGGAACATTGTAATTTATTTAAACTCTAAACTTTAAAACAACTAATTCTCCCTAGGAAAACTTAGATTATGAGTTTCCTTTGTATAACTAAGATTTTGTAAGTTTCCCCCACCTTTTAGACTTTATGCCATTCTACAATACTTACCCCAAATGTTTATACATGGCTTCAGACACCTGTTTTTTTGTAGTTGCACACTAACACCTCTAATTGGCTTTCACATACCAAATTCAAACTACCACGAGCAAATTTGTAACACAAGTTATTTTCTGGTGTCACTTTTCTGCAATCCCAGAACTCCTTTTTATGGTGTCATTTCTAACATCCTTCCAACTGAAGACTGCCATTTCAGAATTTATTTTGTAAATTGTACCTCTGCATTCCTGTATTGGCAATAAGAACAGTCAGCAAGATTAGTGTTCTTTATAGGTATTGCCTTCAAGAAGGTAACTTATTAATAAGTTAGGGAGATAGGATAAACTTAGAGTAGCATATCATTTGTTTAATTATCTAAAACACTTAATGTACATTTTATCCATTCTTTGTGATAACTTTGTTTATCTGTTTATATTTATAAAACTTGACTTTTTCTTTCACTGTACTAGGATAGAATGGAACACCTCAGCAGCTCCTGAAGCTAATACATTTCTATCACCACAATTACTTTAGCAAAGATGGCTCCCCTCACATCTCCAACACAGTACTGAGTTACTGATTTAGTTTGTGCTAGAAACATTCTTTACTTTGGTACAAGCCTTATGTAACTGGATATAAAATACACTAAAAAACACCAGGTTGAAATAGTGTGGGGAGCCTTGGCCAGTGTGCCCTCTGTTGGTTGAACATTGTGCATCAATATGTCACTAGTTCGATTCCAGTCAGGGCATAATTAAAGTGTGTATGGGAGGCAACTAATTAATGATGTGTCCCTCTCCCTTTCCCTTTCCCTCTCCCTCTCCCTTCTTTCCTTTCTCTCTAAAATGAATTAAAAATAAAAATAGTTTGGGGAGATAGTTGGCAGTCTGAACTAGTAAGTAACATATGATGATGGAGGGGTACAATTCAGGTAACATTCAAACCTAAATTATTCTTTTTCCAGGAGAAGTCCTGAGTAATCATCACAATCTATTGTAATACTGAACTGAAGCCCTAAGGGAAAAAAAAAACCTTATTTTTGAAGGAATGTAGCAGCAATTTACAATTTACAGAGTATGTTGAAAATGCATGTATGGTAGATGGAGAGAGGCACCGAACCTAAAGTGTGAACTTTGGAAAAATATGAAACCCTGACAAAAAATCATTATGATTCAAAAGCACAAGGCTGGACTATGAAAATCATAAGAGAATCATTGGACAACATAGAACCAGATGACTAAAGAACAGCAGATGTGCTGAGGCAAGAATAAAGATTCAGTGTCTACATTGTGACACTCAAAGAAAGAGAAATCTCTAACAGAATAGTGCTTTAATAAGGACTGATGGAAATGTAATTATAAGTTTCTAAGCAGAGCATTATGCTGTCAATTCGGATATCAGCATGTCTATTTTCAAGAAAAAACACCAAGAGAGAAAATATCCTAAAAGCTTTCATCAGCTATAATCTTAACTTCCTCAAAGGAAAAAAAACACAAAAAACATATTTTCTCAATACCGATAGAAGTCTTCTTCATTTTTGTATTTACTTCATTTTTGTATTTAATCAAATTGAAGTTGCTGAAACCTTTGGTTTCCCATATTCAGCACACAAATGAAAATTAAACAGTTGTCTTACTTATGAAACAGTCTTCAAATGAACTAGAGCTAAAAAAAGATGAGCTAATTTAATATGTGAAAATTTATCTTATTTGTAATATGTTTTACCTTTATATGAGACAAGTAAGAAAAACAAAATTATTATTTTTAAAAGCTATAGATTACCTCTCATTATATCTTCTCTTAAATTCCTCTATTAAAGTTATAAATAAGTATGTCCCACATAAGAGCAAAACATGTATACACTGTCTAAACCTTTTATCTTGCCTCTAGTCATGTCATAATTTGAAACAACTGGGTGAGGTTGGAAGCATAGAAGATAAACCAATAAATCTGGAAACTAGGATTTGGTAACATAATAGAAATGACATAAAAATCTAAGATATAGAATAGATGATAAAAACAAGTGAAATTGGAGTAGATGTCATTAAATAATTTTATTTTTTATCCACAACAATATGTAAGATTCAGTGTCAACTTTATTTATGTTATAAATACATTCATTTGTACTATGCCATTTTGGTTTTGGTCATCAAAACTTTATGCAGGAACCTTCTTCCCATTTCTTTTTTAAAAAATTTATTTTATGTTTTAAAATTTCATCTTTGTTGTTAAAAATATTACAGATGTCCTCCCTCTTTCCCTCCCAATAACCTCCTCCTCCCCACTCTCACCCCTTCCCCTGTGGGATCAGATTTTCCAATAATATATTTTTAACACAGCAAAGGTAAGATTATTCAAGGGAGGTTGAATTACACTTCATTATGATGAGTTGTAATGTTCAACAAGTAAGTGTGGGTGTTTTTCACTCTTGTCTATCGTGGAGAGAGAGAGATTGGGTCCAGTTTCTGAGTAGAGGAGTTGAGGATTAAGAAATAAAAGTATAGAAGACGAAGACGCAGTAATAGAAAAAATAGCTGGAGCCGGGTGGGATGTCTGTTCTATCTGAGGAAGAGAGAGCATCTGACACCCAAACAGTTTATTTATAATCCAAAAAATACAAAGGTGCCAGAATCCAATCCCTGTCTCTCCAATAGAAAGATGTGGATAGGAAGCCCAGAAGGCTGGTAAACAACCTTATTTGGCTCTGAAAGGTCAGAGCTAAAACATTGTTAATTAAAGCAGCTTCCCCATCAAATAATTGTAAATCCTTACTGATAAGATAATCTGCCTGTTACTGGAATTGCCTGCCTAAGGGCAATAGGTGTATCTCAAACCTGAACAAAAGGGATAGCCAGACACGTTGGATTTAGCCCACCAACAGTTAAGGAATGCTCAAGGTGTCTTGCTTGGGGCGCCCCCCATAAGTAAGAGCAGGAATGCATTTGGAAATATTTCACCTAACAGACCTGTACAAATTTTCCTTGTAATTTTACAAATGTTGAGGGGGCCTCCAGAAACTTCGCCCTCCTTCAGTTTTTCTCACTGAAGAATGTGAACTGATTTATACACCTGATAATGTAAATGTACCATTGCAATAAGTAAAGATCTCCTCATTGAAGAGAAACAAATGACACACAAATACATGAAAATATATGATATCTCATTAGTAATTAGGAAAATAAAAATTAAAACCATAAGGAGATATATCTTAGTAGATATGCATCTTCCAGGTAGTGCCCATTAAAAGTCTGAAAATAGCAAGCATGGTTTAAAATATGTGGACATGCTCACAAAATGAAAATGAGTGTTTTGTTACCAGCACTATAAGGAAAAAAAATCTGATAATACCTAGTATTTTGAAGATTAGATTTCCCTGTAGCCTTAGGTAGACATATTCATCAATGTGCCAATAATTTGAGAACCTTACCAAGCCAAATAATGGCAAGTATTAAGAACAAGTATATTATTTTATAATATTATTCTTATAAAACATAAATTTATACAACTCTGGAAGAAAAAGGTAGCAAAGATAAAAATGCATATGCTCTATGGTCCAGATGGTTCTATTATTATATATAGGGTGGGACAAAAGTAGGCTTACAGTTTTTCTTAGGAAAAAAGTAATAATTAATAAATAATAATACAAGAATTAACTGTTTTACATACAACTGTAAACCTATTTTTTTTCTATCCTGTTGGGAGAAAAAAAATGGCTTTAGTGAGTTAAATAAAAATTAAATTCCCCAAGGTGTTAAATAAGGAAAAAAAAGGACTAATTCAATTGAAGTCTAGTGAACTTAGTTAACTCTCCCTCAAAGTGATAATTTTTTTAGATAACTTACATAGTTGAATATACTAGTAAAAGCCAGAGGAAAAAGTAATTTCCAAGGTCAATTAACTTGTGATTAAATAACTTAATGCTGTCACATGTTCCTCTAGGTGTTTTAGAGGCCATTGCAGACTTTCATATCAGAGGATGATAAAGCTCCTAGAGCACAGATTTGAAGCTGCTTAGGTTTAGGTAGTGTTATAGTTCTGGTTATAGGAATTTTACATTGGTAGGTGGAGTGAAAATCCATTTATATTACATTTTCTCCCACCTCCTTTGTGGTTATGTCTTCACCTAAGGTATAAAAAGTTAAGAGAAAACTAGGAAAGGCTAGTTGATTATTCCACCAACCCTTTTACTTTTAAATACAATATGGATAGCTTCTTCAGTGGGCCTAAGCATTGATTTTTCTTAATTAATAAACTTTTTTAAAAAAATATTTTTTTACTAATTTCAGAGAAGTAGAGAGAAAAATAGAAATAATAATAATGAGAATCATTGATCAGCTGCCTCCTGCAGCCCCCTACTGGAGATTGAGCCCACAACCCAGCATGTGCCCTGACCAGGAATTGAACCTGTGCTCAACTGCTGAGCCACACCCAGCTGGGCAATAAACTTTATTCTTTAAAGCACTTTTAAGTTAACAACAAAACTGTGCAGAAAATACAGAGAGTTCCCATTTATCAGCTGTCCCCTACTCATGCACAAACTTGCCCACTATCAACAGCCTGGATCAGAGTACTGCATTTTTTTTACAATTGATGAATCTACATTGCCATATCATTAACAATCAACCAAATTCCATAACTTATAGTCAAGGTTCTCTTGGTGCCATATATCTTACGGATTTGACAAATGTATAATGATAGGTATCCACCATTATAGTATTATACAGAATAATTTCACTGTCCTAAAATCCTCTGTTCTCTACCTTTTCATTGCTCTCTCTCCCATCTAACCCTTGGCAACTATTGATGATTTACTGTGTCCATAGTTTTGTCTTTTACAGAAAGTTGGAATCAGTGTGTAAGCCTTTTTAGATGGGCTTCTTTCATTTAGTTATATGTATTTGTTTCCTCCCTGTCTTCATTCTTCATGGCTTGGTACTATAATAGATAGATAGATAGATAGATAGATAGATAGATAGATAGATGATAGATATAGATATAGATATAGATTTGAGGGAAAAAAACATGTAATATGAGAGTGAAATCAGGTAAAATAATGCAATTTACAACTTTTACCTAAAACTGTCTGCACTTTGTCATAGAATCTGTATAGCGTTACTTTCTTGCTGCTTTAAACAGAGTTTACAGAATAGAAGTCAGAGCATAGTAATACCCTGTTTCCCCAAAAGTAAGACATCCCCCAAAATAAGACCTACTTCCAGTTTTGCCTCTCGCTGTAATATAAGGCATCCCCCCAAAAATAAGACCTCCCCGATAATATTTTTATTCTTGAAACTGAAAAAGCCTGGCCCACACAAGCAATTATCAGGAAGTGGGTTGACTTAATGCTGCAGCTTATTATGCAAGGGAGCCAAAGAGGTCTGCTAGTCTGGGATGTAGCCAGCACTCACCATGCTAAAGACATGAAGAAATTTCTTCACTAAAGAAAAATAGAACAGCCGAGACCGGTTTGGCTCAGTGGATAGAGCGTCGGACTGCGGACTGAAGGGTCCTGGGTTCGATTCCGGCAAGGGCATGTACCTTGGCTGCGGGCACATCCCCAGTGGGGGGCGTGCAAGAGGCAGCTGGTCGATGTCTCTCTCTCATCGATGTTTCTGACTTTCTATCCCTCTCCCTTCCGCTCTGTAAAAAATCAATAAAATATATTTAAAAAAAAAATAGATCAAATAATGATTCCCGCAGGAATGACAGCCTATCTCCAGACTCTTGATATTGCAATAAACAAGCCATTCAAGGACAATTTGCACATGGAAATTAATGACTACATTGAAAATAGAATGGAGAGAAATCAGCCTGTTAACTTTGTGAAACCTAAACTGCAAAAGGTTGTGACTTGGGTGAAGAATTCATGGGAGAAAATCACTGACAGTTGCATTGCAAATGCACTACCAGCAGGCTACCTTGACAAGAAGTACTCATATAAGGACAGTGCTATTGCCAAACATGAGAGATTTGGTCCACTGATTCTGAAAGAAATGGAGTCACAAGAAATTCACCAAGAAATTCGGGGTTTGGATTGTTATGATGATGTTCCAGAAGATGATGACATGACTGTCATTGAATAAATCTTACTTTGTGTTCATACTGGTAAATATCAGTATCAGTAAATGTACCATAGATTGTTGTACATGGAAATAATGGTAGTAACAAGAAATTATTGCTACTGTATGATTCAGTTTGTCTGGTTATGTTAGTTTGTGATGACAACTACTACCGTACTGTATACAGGTAATAAATTTCCTTTTTTTTTTTGTTCAACAATAAATGTGTACAGTATTCTTCTTTATGAAAAAATAAGACATCCCCTGAAAATAAGACCTAATGCATCTTTGGGAGCAACAATTAATATAAGACACTGTCTTATTTTCGGGGAAACAGGGTATGAAGTTTGAAGGAATTTTAGTTCACACATCATTTTTGTTAACCTGTCTTAGATACCCAAGTAAATAAGATTGTGTTAACTTTGGAAATATCACCTTTGCCATTAAATCTACTCCCATTGTGTTCCCTACTTCTCTGTTACAACATCACTAGTCACCAATATCAGACACACTGATAGTCATCATTGTTTCTTTCTCCCTTTTCGTATCAAGTGCCTCTTATGTAACATTCTCTGTAGTCCCAACTACAGAGATTCTCCCCTTGTTCAGTTTCTCATCCTTTTTTATCTTATTGAGAACAGAGTAATAACACCTTAGTTGTTCTTCCTCATTGCAGTGAAGAATATCTTTCCATCTCTCCTTTTCATCTTTGACATTGCTTCTAAAATTAGCTAGATAAAAAATGAAGTCAACATTGTCACTAACTTGAAGAAAACACTTCAAGTACTCAATGTGATGTACAATGTTCCTAATGATTTGACTGTTTGCCCTTCACTTAACATTCACAGACATACCAAGCTGCCTGTTGTCCCTGGCATATTTGATGGCCCTTCCATATCCGTTATGTTTACAATGTGAACTTTGTTTCCTTTCTCTTCTTAGTGAATTCTTATTTATAAAAACACATTCATTCCGTTAGTCAACTAATACTGAAAACTTACTCAGTGCCACCATGGTTCTCACTTGGGACTGTTAATATAAAATAAAATAGATAACACAGCGTAGGAAATAAAAACATTAAAATCACAGTGCTGAGATTCTAGTGTGGGAATAAATAACAAAGGTAAAATAATCACATAATAATGCTGTTGCATTTAATTTTAGAAAGGAAAGTCACTGCACCCTATTAGAGAATATCTGTTGGCATCTGGGGTGGTGTCTATATTTGATAGGATGGTTGGGGAAAAGCTTAATTTATATTGACCTTATACCTAAATGATAAAACAAAAAAGATACCCATGAATATTTTTGGAAAGATGGAAATGTAGAGAGAACAGCAACAGATCCTGATGCAAGAGGGGCGGCTCTAGCTGGTGCTAGGAACTGGTGGTAGGCTGTTGCAGTACCTGAGAGGGAGAGGCAGGGAATGAGGCTATGAAGAGAACCAAAAGATATCCAACAGAACCTTTTGGTTCAAAATAGGGAATTCACATTTTCTCCAAGTGCAGATGGAAACCATTGAAGCTTCATAGGGATAGTATTTGCTTAGTTACATGTTAGTGGAAATTGTAATTACTGGATGAAGAATGGATGGGAGGGAAAGAAACATAGAAAATGAGAAATCAGTTTGAAAGTGATTGAAAGTCATCTAATCAAGTGATAGAAGTGGCTGGAGATAATCTAGAAATATACAGATACAAAATATATTAGAAAGGTGGATAAATTCTTATGGTGCCAGAACTGTGAGAAATAAAAGAAGAGGTATGTGATGGTAAAGAAGAAATAAACCAAAAATAACTGTCAATTTGGGGGATATTACCAGTAGGTGGACTGAACACCAGTTATGAAGATGAAGAAGTAGCAGATTGAGGTCTAATCAGCAGTTTTGTTTTGAATAATTTAACTTTAAATTTCCCTTAAGGTATCCCACTTTAAAGTATCAAAGAAAGAGTTATTTAAATTTTGATCTCTCCTGTGAGGTCTTCATCAGAGAAGTGAAATTGTAATTTACTAGCCTGTAGCTATTATTTAAAGCTATGGGAATAGTCATCTCCCAGGTAGAGAATGTAAATAGACATGACAGTAGGTCAAGACTGTACTTTGAGGAACTCCAAGATATATAATTTGAGAAAAGGACATAAAGTCAGCAAATGAGCATCTTGGGAAGTTGGAAGCAAATCTGAGGACCATAATATTAGTGAAAAGATAATTTCTAGGAGGAGCAAAAGGCCAAACTGTTATACAGGAGATGGCAAAAGTAGGTTTATAATTGTGAGTATGAGAAACACAGAGTTTATTCTTGTATTATTAATTAGTAATTACTAGAGGCCTGATGCATGAAAATTCCTTACCCCGGCTGCCGGCGCCAGCTTCCCTCTGGCCCCCCAAACCTGGGCTGGCTTCCCTTGGGCCACCCGCAGCACCCAGGACCTGGCTGGGATTAAGAAGGAGACAGGACAGCAAAGGCCTGTCTGGAGTCCATACAAGACCTCCTGGAAGGCTGGAGGAGGGAATGGTGGTGAGGTAGGGGTGTTGAATAGGACACGGAATGTCCTCAGGGCAAATGCTGCACATGCATAATCACCCCACACACCTAGGAGGAGCAGCTGTGGCCCACAGAGAGGGCAGGTGACTTCCTCCAGGGCACAGAGCAGATAAAGGGAAGAGTTAAAAATAGAACCCTGAGCTGCCCACAGACTGCCTCCTTTGCCTGTGACCTCTGAGTAGGGGGCCCTTCACTTTAGGGCCATTTGCTCCTAATGGGCTTGCTCCTCCCACTCACACCCCTCTTCCAGCCCCAGAGGACAAGGGTCCCTTAATTGAGCCAGGGCCTCTGGGTGGCTACTCTCTTTGTCCCAGGGTCCATCCCAGCTGGTAACCTTGGCAGAGCCCCCCTGCCTAGGGGCAAGGGTCAGGTGAGGAGAATACCCATATTATCCTTGCCTTCTGTGACTTAGATTACAAAGTACCATGTTTTCTTCCTTTGACTTTGGGCTGCTCCCTCCCCTGGCAGATTATGTTTTAACTTGAAAAGAAATTGATTTGGGGTCTTCAAACCAGCTGGCTTCAGGTTGATCTCCTGACACTGCCCCCCTGTTCACAGACCCATCTCTGGACCATCAGGAGACCCACCCTTGTTTACCTATGCTCCCCTGGGTTGACATGTGGCCCTGCCCCTTGATCACCTGCCCACATCCAGGGGCCTTCACATGGCCCCAAACCTCTGTTCACATGCCCACTTATAACTGTTCATGTGGCCACACCCCCTATTAACATTCTCACTTAAGACTGTTCATGTGGCCCTGCCCCCTTTCACTTGCCCAGTCTAATTAGCATATTGCCCTTTTATTAAAATAAAATATTAGCATATTACCCTTTTATCATTATAGACTAGAGGCCCGGTGCATGAAATTCGTGCACAGGGGTTGGGGAGGGTGTCCCTCAGCCCAGCCTGCCCCCTCTCCAATTTGGGACCCCTCGAGGGATCTCTGACTGCCCATTTAGGCCTGACATCCTTCTCACAATCCAGAACTGCTGGCTCTAAACTGCTCGCCTGCCTACCTCCCTGATTGCCCCTAACTGCTTCTGCCTGCCAGCCTGATCACCCCCTAACCACTACCCTGCCAGTCTAATTGATGTCTAACTGCTCCCCTGCCTGCCTGTTTGCCCCCAACTTCCCTCTCTGCTGGCCTGATCACCCTTAATTGCTCTCCCCTGCAGGCTTGATTGCCCCCAATTGCCCTCCCTTGCAGGCCTGGTCCTTCCCAACTGCCCTCCCCTGCTGGCCATCTTGTGATGGCCATCTTGTGTCCACATGGGGGCAGGATCTTTGACCACATGGGGGCAGCCTTCTTATGAGTTGGAATGATGGTCAATCTGCATATTACTCTTTCATTAGATAGGATAGAGGCCTGCTGCATAGGTGAGGACTGGCTGGTTTGCCCTGAAGGGTGTCCTGGATCAGGGTGGGGGTTCCCTTGGGGTGTGAGTGGCCTGGGCAAGGGGCTTGTGGTGGTTTGTAGGCCAGCCACGTCCTCCAGTGACCCAAGCAGAGGCCCTGGGATCTAGGATTAATTTATGTTCTACAATTGAAACTTTGTAGCCTAGAGCAGAACCAAGCCTTCTGCTCACTTAGTGCTGACAACCATTTCTGTTTGAAACTTTGTAGCCTAGAGTGGAGGCCTATGCCTAAGCTTGACTTCCTTCATTTCCCTGGCAACCCTAGCCTCTGCTCTCTCTAGCTTCTCCGCTGCCGCCATTTCTGTTTGGATTATGTATCTTTTATAATTGAAACTTTGTAGCATTGAGTGGAGAACTAGGCCATCAACCGCATGCGAAAAGCTTGGCTTCCTCCATTGTCGGGAAGCCCAAGCCTCCCTCCTGTTCTCAGTGACTGCAGCCATCTTGGTTGGGGTTTATTTGCATAATTTGCTCCTGATTGGCTGGTGGGAGTGGCTGTGGGTGTGGCTTGATCAGAGGTACAGTCAAATTGCATATTACTCTTTTATTAGATAGGATTAGATAGAATTGTATTTTTATTGTATAACTACTGTACACCTACTTTTGCCCATCCTTATATAGCTCCAGGATTAAAGTGTCATGGAAATCAAATAATTTTCTTAAAATTTAGCTATGTGTATGGAGGTATTTGAAGGCTGTGACTTCAGTGGCATCATAAAACTGAAGCTAAACTGGATTGTGTTAAACAGGTAAGTAGTTAAATGCATTAAACAATAAATGAGAAGTTAAGTGGAGTCGATATGTATAAATAGTATTTAAGAGAATTTTTTTGAGAAAGAAAGCAGAATAATTGAGCAGTATCTTAAGGATGATCCACACAGAGAGGACACTTTCTAGTGTGTACCAGAATTGATAGAGCATGCTAATGTTGATACCCATTAGAAAGCAAGCATTTGAAGGTTATGAGATGTGTTTTAAAATATCTCTGGAAAGTATGCAGGGGATGGACTCTAAAAGAATGCGTGATCTGGATTTTTCCTTTGATAGATTAAAGAGATGCTTTCTCTTGGGAAACCTGGGTAGCTATAGGTTGACTTGTACTAGAAAAGATGAAGGAATTTATTTTTAAAGTCTGAGACTATCGGGCACAGGGTAGGTGAGGAAAGGGTGTGTTTGAGGTTGGGGGGCATCATTTCATTCTGAATGAAACCCTTGAAATTATTTGGGGTGGTGCTCCTCAGGGTACAAGAAGTGTGAGGGAATAAGTATAACCATTTGCTATGGAGCCTGGGAATGTGAAACCTTATGTGGAGAATATAGTAACTCTCTGGCTGTATTGTTTCTCTGTATTACATTTATGATAATTAAGTTAAAGTGAAGGCAGTCATCTCAGTTTCTTATTGTTTTCTCTAGGAACATTTAAAGTCTAAGATGTAGGCCAGGAGTAGATGGGTAATTGTGTTCAGGCATAGATGGATTTTTATTACATAATTATGGTACAATTAGAAGAAGATAAGAGTACTAAAATTATTTTCAATGTTGTGGTTATATTAACAGATCATAGAATTCTAAGGTAACAAGAAAAAGAGAGGAGGAAACTAAGGGTGAGTGAAATTAAAAAGGTGAGTTTAAGGTCTTTGATAATCTGAAAATCTGTAGTTGTGGCGATACTAGAGAAAGTGAACAACAAAAATAAAATTAGTAGATGAGAGAATAGAATGAACAATTAAGATTATAGATATAATCTCTGATAACAATGGTTCTATTGGATATGGTGATAATTGGATTGAGTGGGTATAACAGAGAAGGAAATAAAACTCCCCACTCTTAATTCTCTGTCATTCCTGTTGATCATGAAACTCTGATGATTCTTCAGAAAGATGGAAGACCTATTTCTCTGTCTCTCTTTCATCTTATATTGGTTTTGAGAGTAAATTTATACAAGGGACTATGAATAGAATTTATGACGACAACTTCAGTGTCATACTTGTAAAAACAAAATTTTCTAGCCTCTACTTTGTATATGAATTAATATGGAGACAAATTGCTAGTGAGTATACATTGCCTATGCCCAAGAAGATAAGACCTAGGGGATAGAAAAAGAAAATTCAAAGAAATCGCACCCACATCTAAAACTGTGAAACTATGCCATAATGTCAGCTGTGACTATTAATGTAGGGAGAAAAATAATAAGCTTCTGTCTTCTTTGAGCTGCTATAGAGTATGGGGGACTGAGGTGGTTTACTCACTCAGGCTTTCCAGTTTGCTGTGAAAGTAGCATCTTGAGGCAGGAGCCCTGTTGGGCCTTGCCTGGTAAATTCTGCTCAAAAATCTCCACCCACTTCTACCCACTGCAAACCAATTCAAGGCTACTTCTTTTCTGCCTCGGCAGCCCCTCCAGTATTACAGGTATCGAGAGGAGTAATGATGTGTTTGCTTGTTTGAACAGTGATGCTGTGTGCCATTTGAGGGCAGCCACTCTGCCTGTTTTTCATCTTGCTAACCTCAATGTCTAGCAAATGAAAGGAGTGATTTAATATTTTTTGAGAGCCAAAAAGAACATAAAACTGTCTAATTGTTGCAAGAAACGTGAATGAGACACTTTCTATGCTCACAGACATTACAGTGTAACCACAAAACCATAAGAGGAAGGGCAGCCAGAAAAATGACGCAGACCAGCTCAGAACAGGCTTATAATTCTGCATGATGCAAGAGAGAGGCACCCTGAGATCCAGACCCACAAAACCCATTGCCTAATCTTATCTGTACATGAAGTTCCCGTGACATCTCACATGCAACATGCCACTTCTGGTACAGTATCCCCCGTTATGGATAGTGTTTTCATTCCAGTTGTCTGCAAAGATAGGGACATGGCAATCACTCTGGATTCCTCTAACTCTCATTTGTAGCCAACCAATTGGTTACTGAGTTCTGTGGATCAAACCTTACATGTATTTTATATATTGGTCTATTTGCTCTCTGACTGCAATACCATTTGTTTAGTTCAGTCCCCTAATCTTTCTCCTGTGAATTATTTCATTTTTTCAATTTCCCAGCCTCTGTTTTTTTACCCCCTTCAAACAACCCCTCAAATTAATTTCTCAGACTATATCCCAGAGTGTCATATCTAAAATGTAACTAAGCCTGGATGACTTGGCTCAGTGGTTGAGCATTGACCTATGACCTATGAGGTCATGGGTCAATTCTCTGTCAGGGCACATGCCTGGGTTTCATGATCTCCACTATATGCTTGATCTCCACTGTGGGGCATACAGGAGGCAGGCAGCCAATCAATGATTCTCTTTCATCATTGATCTTTCTCTCTTTCTCTCCCTCTTCCTCTCTGAAATAAATAAAAATATATTAAAATATAAATAAAATTATGTTTTTCCTTTGTTTTATAACTATCACCAGTACTTGGTTATGCTGACATAATGACATATAAGACCCTCTGAGATTTAGCCCCTAAATTCAGCTTCATCTACCTAAGTGTCCCTGTCCAGTTTTTCCATGACAATATTGAATTGCCTCTAATTACCCATCATTATGTTTGTGCAATTGTTCTTTTTGTTCTGACTCTACCCAAAACTCTTTATAGGCCACATCTGGCATCTCTGCCACACCCATTCTTGGCCTGCCTTACTCCTAATTAAGTATCTCATCTTCCTGAAAGAATTCTATGTGTGTCCATGCTTTCCCATGCATCTCAGTATTTACTAAATTGTACCTGAAATGATTTGATTATCTGTATGCCTTCTCTTCTAGCTAAGCTCTTCAAAGCATGTGCCAAGCCTATTCATTATTTAAATATTCCAAATAAGACTAATCATGGTTGTTCAAATATTTGCCAAACTGTAATAAAGGTTTATAGTTATTAATGATAAACAAGAGATCTGCTAAACAAAAATGTTCTTCTAGAACAAGACTTTTTGAAAAATAAATCTTTATTGTTCAGATTATTATAGGTGTTCCTCTTTTTTTCCCCTATAGCTTCCCTCTACCTGGTTCCCCACCCCACCCCATGCCCTTACCCCCTCCACTGTCTTCGTCTATAGGTGTAAGATTTTTGCTCAGTCTTTTCTTGCACCCCCACACTCTCTTCCCCCTGAGAATTGTCAGTCCACTCCCTTTCTATGTCCCTGATCCTATTATATTCATTATTCCATCCTGTTCATCAGATTTTTTATTCATTTGATTTTTAGATTCACTTGTTGGTAGGTATGTACTTGTTGTCATTTTGTTGTTCATAGTTTTTATTTTTTCCTTTTTCTTCTTCTTCTTCTTCCTAAAGAACACCTTTCAGCATTGCATATAATCCTGCTGAAACAATACTTATTAATAATGAGATGTTTTCTTGCTATATCACTTATTCAAGTTTACATTAAAAATTTTATCTTACAGCCACAATTTTAACCTTAAATCCAATTAGCCATGGATAATATATGCGATAAAGTGCAAAGATAATACAACTCCATTATAGATTTAAATGTTCTTTCTGTGGATTTACTGGTGCCCTCTTTAGTCATGATGAATTGCCTTTTGAGTTTACCATATGAAGAAAACCTCTTCAGCAGCTTGCAGGATTATAGTAAAGTTGAAGAGAGGACAGCATAACCATACATAAAAAATTTAGGGAAAGATATGAAGTAAGAAAACTTTTCTTGGTCCCATTTCATCTTTGCATCACTCTTCTCTTCTTCACTGTGGCCAGTGGCCCAAGTGCTGCCTTTTAGTCTATACTTATCCTCAGTGCATAAATGTCTCTTAGCATGATATGGGGACCTGTGATTCTTTCTTCATGCCTTTCCAATTAAAAGGATGTTACTCAATCTTTCAGGGTTTTGTGAAGCAGAATTAGTCTTTGATAAACTACTATCTTAATACTTTAAAGTTAAAAAAAATTTAAATGTTGACTCTTAATTGTGAAATTATCTCAATCAATAGTGGAAGTTTTACTTTCAGAGGGTGATGCTATATGCAGGGAAACTTGGAAGATTATTCAAGTCAAATCACTTAGATTTATTTTTCTATGCACCTAACACAAATAAAAGGCTTATAGATTATAATGGATAATTATACCAATTATTTTAAAACACTGCATAATCTTTAAACCACAGAAAAGAAAACCAGGGTCAAAATATTCTACCATAAAATAAAAGAGAGACAAAAAGTATCAAGAGAGTAAAATATAAAAAGTTTTAATTCTCATGCTTTAAAATGACTTATACTCTCTAGGAACTGAAGGAAAATATTTAAAAGTTCTTTATATGAGGGGAATTTTCATGAACTTATCAGGTCTGTGTAAATTTTCCATGTACATGTATTAAACTTTGATTTTCTCCTGTTACAAATGAATAAAAAAGGTTAATAAATAAAAGTTCTTTATATTAAAATAGAAATATTTTGAAATTACTAATTACAACAGTAGTTACTTATTTGTGTAAGCTAGCTATAAGGTATTATCTAATTAGACTTTAAAATAACTTGTTAGGAATATTTCTAGACATGTTGTTTTCATTAAGTTTAACATTAGGTCAGAATTTTTTAAAACTCTTTAATCATATAGCTTTATAATACCAAAAGGAAAGAATGTTACACTATGATTTGTAACATAAAATTCCGAAAGAACTTCTGTAACTATTCTAGGAAATTTTTATTGAAAATATTTGTGTCTGGGTTTATTGGATGGATAAAGTAGCCAGTGCAATTATTGAGCAGAGGTAAACTTAGATGTCATTATATTAAATGAAGCAGCATAATCCAAAATAACAGATTTTCCCCATATGCATAATGTGGGAGGGTGTGAGCTAAGACTTTCATGAGATGGGACCTATTCAAGACTACACCCTGCATACCAGAAATTATTGTACAACTAACCCTTTATTCGTGATTCACCCTTAGCAGTATAAAATCCTCTGTACTTTTGGGGTGCAGAATGACATGGGAGCATATGCTGTATGACACCATTAAAAACACATTAATAAAACAAGTTGTTGCATGTTATGCTAATAAATAACAACTTGGAGCATGATGATTAAATGTTACATTTTTCTTTCAGATATCTTGCCACCTAACACACCCTTTTCTAAAATATGCCACAACATAACCAACACTCCCTAGCTTCAACAGCCTACTTATGTCTCTCTTAAAAAGGAGTATAACCCTTTGTCCTCAATGTCAGAGACTCAGGAATGTTCTTCCCTGCTAAGATCCCAACCGTCATCACTGATAGGCCCAGTGATGGCTTCTTCTTACAAACCTAACTTCTTCAAAGTTAAATATGACAGTTTGTGCACACTCTTCTGCCTGTCTTACATTCCTGTGTGTGGAGCTTTCTTTAGTTGAAACAAATTAAAATATGAGTCCAAATGGAAAGAACTATATCCACATATGTGCTACATATTTTATAAAATTATTAAATTTCAATGATTAAAATTGAAATGGGATGATCATTTATATCCTATTTACTAGGTAAGTCTAGATAAATATTTATGGAGACTGAGAATATCATTGAGAGGGTCACCTAATAATTTGAGATAATTGTTTTGCCTCTTGAATCTTTAAGTGCCCCCAAATCAGCCAAAAGGCTGCCGAGACAAATGAGATGGGTCATAAAAGCAATGATTCACAAAAAAGAGAAAACAGTCAGTAACAAATAATGAAAATAAGAGGAGAGAAATGGTTCCTCAAAAATACCCAAAATATTGCTAATTAAAACAACCATGCATTATCATTTTTTCATTAATTAGGTTGTCAAAGGAAAATGAAGCTCCATAGTGTTGATGGGAGTGTAAGTGGCCAGCCTTTTTAGAAAGCCATTTGGTAATGTGAAACATGAAATATAAAACTACTCATACTCGCTAACATGTGAGTCCATAAGTATTATATATATCCTAAGCAATTATGGAAAAAATACTGATGTATATTTTATTATAATATTAATTCTTTTATAAAAATATTTTTTCATTGATTTTGAGGGGGTAAGGGAGAGGGAGAGGGAGAGGGAGAGAGAGATAAAAACATTGATCAGCTGCCTTCTTCATGGCTCCACACCCAGGATTGACCATAACCTAGGCATGTGCCCTGATGAGGAATCAAACCCATGACCTCTTGGTGCATAGGTCTATGCTCAATCACTGAGCCACATCAGCTGGACTATAATACTAACTATTAAACAAAGAAAATGAAAATTAGTTTTAAAGTCCAAAATTGGTTCTGGCTAAGGAAATTTTGTGAACTCTTATACCTGATAGAATTTTAAATCACCACTAAATATTATGGGTATTATTTCTACTTTTATAGCATGAGAATATTTGTATGTAGTTTTAAGTGAGAGAGTAACATTCTAAAAATTCACATGTTAAATTGTGAGCTACATAGACATGTGAGGACAAGCCAGTGGGAAGTAAACTGATACAATATGAAAGTATATTACAGTGATAATTTCAATTACTCTCTTCTATTTCTCCAAAGTTAAGACAGGTTGTTATGATACTTGTATAACAATAAAAATAATTTAAAAAATGAAAAAATATATAAGCATAGTAAGCAGATTCCAAATTTAAAAAAGAATTCACTAACACAGTGTTCAAAAAGTTTAATTGGGTAAAATAATAATGACAATGACTGATTGATTAGAACATCTCTATAGTAATTTGATAGCACTTATTTAGTTTTTACTTTTTGTTGATTTGAGAGAAAGAAGGAAAGGGAGAGCAAGAGAGAGAGCAACACTGATTTGTTGTCCCACTTAATCATACACTCATTGTTTGTTTCTTGTATGTGTTCTGACTGGGGATTAAACCCACAACCTTGGTGTATCAGGACATGCGCTAACCAACTGAGCTACTCAGCCAGGGCCTGATTGGTAGGATGTAATCATTAGATATTTAGTTTAACACATTCTATTATTTCTTAGAATACTATAAAAAGCTAACTTAAAAATGCATCATTTGCTTTGGATTAAATAGAAAGGATAGAATTAAGTAAAATTAATTACTGACTTATAAATAATATACTTTTGTTTTATCATTCTACTGGACCTTTCACTTTCCTTCCTCTTCCTTCACTCTTCCCTCTCCTGTAGTCCCTACTATGCTTTTCAAAGTCTGTAAATTTCAAACCATACAGGCCAAAGAAACTGGCATTACACTTTTGGTAAGAATGCCACCAAATATTGCCAATGCAATTAATTAAAAATATTTATTATAAACTTATTATGTGAATTTTTAGAATGCCACTCTGTTACTTAAAACTACATATATTTTATTTACTATAAAAATAAAGTGTATTTTTATTCTTTTTTTAATCACTATAGCTTAGCTGGAAATTTTGGCTTCTTACAAAGAGTTGGGATAATATCCAAAAACTTCCTGTACTAAATTATAATTCTCACGTGTTAAGTTCCCTATTACATTTTCACATATAGGGCCAGGCATCAGGCAAACATGCATGAGAAAGTGTTCCTATCAAAAATGCTTGCTTTTTAATATCTTCCAGAAATTATAGTAAGGGACTACCTCTATTACTAATGTCCATATTTTTATATCATGTATGTCCATAAGAATTATATGTTTCATCCATATTCTAAAGTACAGAATGGGAATCTCTGGAAAGAGGAAAAAAAGCTAAAATCAGATAATGTCAATTGTGTTTGTATTCACTAACTTCAAGATATCTAACTACACTTACCCCGGAAAGGTCACAGTTTTGCTCTTCTGAAGTGTGGCAGGCTAGTCAGTTGATAAGGACCCAGATAGACCTCAGGGATTTACCCCTAATTTCAGGGTGGAAATTCCATGACCTGGTTCATTAAGCTCAGCCACTCTGGATAACAAGTCAAAGTATCAGAGGATGAGTTTCAGTTTCTAAATATCTCTGAAAAAAAAATTTATATTTGAGACTTGCTTCAAGTGGGTCATTATCTTCATAAATTTAAAGAATGTAGGAGTTGGAAATTATTTCATTCTAATCTCTCATTTCACAGACAAGAACATTAAAACTCAGAAGGAGTGAAGCTTGTTGTTTCTAATAAAAAAGCTACAAAATTTTATTTGAAAGCAGACAACTTCTTATTTTACAAACAGATGAGTCGATATTGTTCTTTGAATATGTCCCTCACCCCCTGACCACCAAAAATGTAGCACCAAGATCAATCATCTGTTCTGAGTTCTCCAGGTGAATGACTAGATGCACTTCAGGCTGCAGTCAGTCGGCTTCTGTCAGGGTTTTTGCTTTTTTTTTGTCTATTCATTATTCATGCCCAGACGTTTTCATCCTAGTTAGATTCAGTCTTGACACGATGAACTGAATCACTCTTCTTTATCCTGGTCAACGGAGATTGTCATCTGTATAAAGCAAAGTCAATTAGACTCTCTTTGGAATGTGTCTCGGGAACAGAGTGCCTGGAGAAAAGCAAACACTTGGAGAAGATTTGCTCAGAGGGTGGTAGTCTGATGACATGGCATTTTAAATCATGAGAGTGTCCCCGGGTTTGAATACTTTGGGACGTCTCAAGGTCAGCCTGTCTACACTCTAGTAAAAGCTTGTTACTGTAAGTTAGCCTGAATTAGTTTCTGTTACTTACAGTCAAAGACTTCTTTATAATTCATTTTCAGCCATTCTTCCCTATGTCTCAGGACTATTTGAGATGAGGTATGGCTAGCAAACTTTCTTGCTCTTACCTGAGATAATCAGAAAGAAGTATAAATTAGAGAAAATGTATAACAATCATAAATTAAGTGCTGTAGACTAAATTTGTGTTGTTCCCTCCCTGAATTTCCTGTACATTGAAACCTGACTCCCAGAGTGATGGTATTTGGCAGTGGGACCTTCAGGTGGTGATTAGGTCAGGAGGGCAGAGCCCTCACGAATGGGATTGGTGCCCTCATAAAACAGGCCCAGGTTGTGCCCTGGCTCTTTCTGCGATGTGAGGACATATCTAGAAGATAGCCATCTATGAACCTGAAAAGAGACCTTCACCAGAGCTGACTATGCCAGTGCCTTGATCTTGAACTTCCCAGCCTCCAGGACTGTTAAAAATAAATTTTGGTTGTTTATAAGCAACCCATCATTTGGTATTTTATTATAGCAGCCAGAATAGCCTAAAACAATAAGTATTTATTGATATATGGTAACAGCTTTGCCAAATTTCACACTTGCTAAAGTCTTTTATCTCACCTCTTTTTAAATTTTATTTTTATCTCACTTCTTATGACTGAAGAGGTGTGAATATTCTGTTGCTTATTATCTATCTACTGTCATTTTTTCCCTCAGGTCCTAGCTGTAAGTACATTCCTGTTGGAAAAAATGAGTCATTTGCTTCATTTGTGATTTATCTGAAACTACATTTCACAAAGGAAAATTTCTGTAATTATCTTGCTAAAATGCCATTTTTTTTTCTCCTCAGGTACTGATTTCTTTACCTTACTATAGCTTTTTATTGAGTAAGTAGAGGCCCGGTGTCCGAAATTAATGCAGGGCGTCCCTCAACCCAGCCTGCACACTCTCCAATCTGGGACCCCTTGAGGAATGTCCGACTGCCCTTTTAGCCCGATCCTGCAGGATTGGGCCTAAATAGGCAGTCGGACATACCTCTCACAATCCAGGACTGCTTGCTAACAACTGCTCGCCTGCCTGCTTCCTGATTGCCCCTAATCGCTTCTGCCTGCCAGCCTGATCATTCCCTAACCACTCCCCTGCCAACTTGATACCTAACTGCTCACTGCCAGCCTGATTTCCCCTAACTTCCCTCCTCTGCCGGCCTGATCACCACTAACTGCCCTCCCCTGCAGGCTTGATTGCCCCCAACTGCTCTCCCTTGTAGGCCTGGTCCCTTCCAACTGCCCTCCCCTGTTGGCCATCTTGTAGTGGCCATCTTGTATCCACATGGAAGCAGGATCTTTGACCACATGGGGGCAAGCCATCCTGTTTGTTGGAGTGATGCTCAATCTGCATATTATGCTTTTAGTAGGTAGGATGGAGGCCTGGTGAATGGGTGGGGACCAGATGATTTGCCCTGAAGGGTGTCCTGGATTAGGGTGGGGGTTCCCTTGGGGCCTAGGTAAGGGGCCTGCAATGATTTGCAGGCTGGCCATGCCCCCCAGTGACCCAAACAGAGCCCCTGGTATCTGGAATTTATTTGTCTCCTATAATTGAAACTTTGTAGCCTGGAGCAGTGCCAAGCCTCCTGCTTTCTCTGTGGCTACAGCCATTTCTGTTGGGATTTATTTATCTTCTATAATTGAAACATTATAGCCTTAAATGGAGGCCAAAGCAGGCCACGGCAGCAGAAAGCTTGGCTTTCTCCATCTCTGGGGGAACCCTGTCCTCCTGCTCTTTCTAGCTCTGTGGCTGCTGCCATTTTTGTTGGGATTTATTTATCTTCTATAATTCAAACTTTGTAGCACTGAGTGGAGGCCTGGGCCCGCCAGGGTGTATAGAAAACTTGGCTTCCTCCATTGCCGGGGAAATCCAAGCTTCCCTCTTACTCTCTGTGGCTGCAGCCATCTTGGCTGGTGTTGATTTGCATACTGCCTCCTAATTGGCTTGTGGGTGTGGCTTGTGGGTATAGGGAATGTACAGTCAATTTGCATATTGCTCTTTTATTAGATAGGATGTCACTGCACACTTTTTGTGGAATGTCGCTTTGTAAATCACTAGCATGCCCTCTTCATGGTACTTTCAACCTCTCCCTTCATCCCTAGCTATTGAAGGTAACTGATAAGTGATAATCACTGTAACTGATTTTTATTATATTTCCACTTGATTCAATGCAAAATTTCAGTCAATAATAGCACTGCTTATGAAAATTCATTGTAATTCATAGATTATTTTCCGAAGCACTTTCTTTAATTGAATTCTTAAATATTGACTTCAGTTGTGAATTTATTAATATCCACTTATAATGCTTATTTTACATTAATGCAGAAAATATTAATGATTCAAAAACAAAGACAGTATTTTAAAATGATTATAAGGTACTGGTTCAAATAATCTTTATTAAATATCTTAAATTTTATTGTCTCAAAAAAGAAAAATCTTGGTCCACTTAAGTAGTTTTCAATATATGGACACAATAAGGCAATGGTTCCCATTCTTTTTTTTTTTTTTTTTTTTGCCATGCTCCACCTAACGACCATCTCTGAAGTCCTGATGCCTGCCCCTCCTCCACCCACCCCGTGACATATAATTCTTATTATTCAAAAATGAACTTCTATTCATGTGGGAGAAACCTAGTAAAACAATAAGTATAGAAATATCACTTATTGTTTAGGTTTGTTAAAAACCATTTCACATACGTGTGCTTTTCATCTTCATGTTCCTAAAAGGAGGTATCATGTTGATTCCCTGATATAAATGGGAAAACTGAAACTTTAACATTCTTTTAGAGATTTCAGAGACAATTACAAGGTTTTAACCCAAATTACCTGACTGCAAAGTCCTTGGACTTTGCTTCTAGTCAAAAAAAAAAAAAAAAAAAGGAAAGAAAGAAGGAAAGAAAATGAACTGGAGATAAGAGAAATAAGATGGTCTTCAAATTGTTAAACTTAAAAAAAAAGATCTGTATAATAATCATGTGATTAGATATCTGAAATAGTAAACAAACTCATCTCTGTAAACTCTAATTAAGATAATTTAGGAGTCAAGGCTTGCATAGATATATTTAATTAATCTTAAAGATTCTCTTTTTGAAAGAGACAGTGTGAAGAAAGAAAAAGGGGGTAGTTAGCCATTTACACTAATAAAAGAGAAACATGCAAATTGACCATCACTTCATGACACCCTCCAGCCAATCAGGAATGAGTATGCAAATCAACCTAACAAAGATGGCAGTGGCCTCATCCCCTAGGTGCTCAGGGCCTCTGGGCAGCATGCAAGCAAGGTGCACCACAGCTGGGCAAGGCGGGATGTCTGCTATGAGGGGGAGGGTGGGGGGTGGAGGGAACTACAGGAGCAGTGCTCCAACCAGAGTGAAGACTGAAGGCTCTGTGAAGATGGCAGTGGCGGCCAGAGCAAAGGCCTGGGTCCCAGGAGCCAGAGGAAAACTGGTGCCAACAGCCAGGGGAAGGAAAACCTATTGCATGAATCTTTGTGCAATGGGCCTCTAGTTAATAAT
This sequence comes from Antrozous pallidus, assembly GCA_027563665.1. Classification (NCBI taxonomy): domain Eukaryota; kingdom Metazoa; phylum Chordata; class Mammalia; order Chiroptera; family Vespertilionidae; genus Antrozous; species Antrozous pallidus. The sequence goes on from CM050521.1 coordinate 53,361,118, forward strand.
AAAAATAAATTCTGAGGGGACATAAATTAGCAGTCCAAAGAAGCACTGTCCCAAGTATAGGATATCCAAGTTCAGAACATAACCTATAGAGAGAGAGGCATCAACTTGTTCAAACCTGGTATCTTTTCACACATGAATCATATAGCTGATTTTCTGCATTTTGATTCCATGCTCATCAAATAGTTTATTTTAATTTAGCTTTCCATTTTACTCGAAAAAGTACAAGGAAAAGTACAATGGTCAGATAAAACAAGCATTCTGGACAGCTAGCCAGAAAACCTTCTGTTACAAAGAAATGAAATGTAATTCAATTTGGCTCAAGAAAAAAGGGAATTAATGGATTCTGAAACAACAACAACGTCTCCGCAGGTGGAGTAGTTGTAAAATCTGGCTGAATGCAATCATTCAAAAGTCATCAGGACTTGGGACTTGATCTCTCCACCCTTAGGCCCTGCTTTTATCCATACTGACTTCATCTCAGACAACTTTCCTCTTGCAGTGACAAAAGAGTCCTCTGACCATGGCAGTTTATATTCCCACCAGCTGGCATCTCTTTCCTGATGGTTTCAAAGTCCAAGGATTGAAGATATCTTTGTCTGTCTGGGGTCATGTGTTCAATTATAGAACAAGGGTTTGTCTCTGTCTCTTCCAAATAACTTTTTAGTGGGTTTAGTTCTGCAACGAAAAATTTAATTGTTTCAACCAAAGCTAGGATGAAAGTGATAAGAGTGTAATCAAAGATAGTCCCCTACAACATGACAATTATTTTTATTATCCTATCTAACAAAAGAGTAATATCCAAATTTAACCATACCTTCCCCACACCCACAAGCCATGCCCACAGCCATGCCCACCACCCAATCAGGAGCAGATTATGCAAATAAACCCCAACCAAGAGGGCTGCCACCACTGAGAGCAGAAGGAAGGCTTGGGTTTCCCCGGCAACAGAGGAAGCCAAGCCACCTACCATTGCCTGCCTAGGCCTCCCCTCAATGTTACAAAGTTTCAGTTATAAAAGTTACAGAAATGGCAGCAGTCACTGAGCTGGAGAGAATAGAAGCTTGGGTTTCCCTGGAAACAGAGGAAGCCAAGGTTTCAGCCTGCCATTAATGGCCTAGGCCTCCACAATAGGCTACAAGGTTTCAAACAGAAATGACTGCCATGGAGTGAGCAGAAGGCTTGGCTCTGCTCCAGGCTACAATGTTTCAATTATAGACATAAATTAATCCCAGATCCAAGAGCCTCCACTTGGGTCACTGAGGGGTGTGTCTGGCCTGCAAACCTTCACAGGCCTCTCACCCAGGCCGCCCCTCACCCCAATGGAACCCCCACCCTGATCTGGGACACTCTTCAGGGCAAACCAGGTGGCCCCCACCCATGCACCAGGCCTCTATCCTATCTAATAAAAGAGAAACACGCAGATTGACCATCACTTCAACACACAAGAAGGCTGCCCCCATGTGGTCAAAGATCCTGCCCCCATGTGGACACAAGATGGCCACCACAAGATGGCCAGCAGGGGAGGGTCGTTGGGAGGTTCCAGGCCCTGCAAGGGAGGACAGTTGTGGGTGATCAGGCTAGCAGGGGAGGGCAGTTGGAGGCGATCAAGCCTGCAAGGAAGGGCATTTAGGGGTGACCAGGCCAGCAGAGGAGGGAAGATGGGAGCAAACTGGCTGACAGGGGAGCAGTTAGACATCAGTTAGGCTGGCAGGGTAGTGGTTAGCAGGTGCTCAGGTTGGCAGGCAGAAGCGGTTAGGGGCAATCAGGGAGGCAGGCAGGTTAGCAGTTTGGAGCCAGCAGTCCTGGATTGTGAGAAGGATGTCTGATTGCCAGTTTAGGCCTGATCTCGGTAGGATCGGGCCTAAATGGGCAGTTGGACATCCCTCGAGGGGTCCCAGAGTGGAGAGGGTGCAGGCTGGGTTAAGGGACATCCCCTGCCCCACATGTACAAATTTTGTGCACCGGGCCTCTAGTAATTAATAAAACACTATTTGGCATTATCAACACCAATCTCTATATGCTTAATATGATTATCAATCTGATAAATGAAACTACATTTTAGGATACTACCAATACAAGCTGTCCAAATGTATTGGACATCTTTTGTGCTCCATCTTCAATTTTCTCAGTCTCTGTCCCATCCCTACTCTCCAATCCTTGCTCCCCTCAGCTCCATTCTTTATCGGTTTTCTGTTCTGCAGCTTCTCTGATAAGGCCTGTGAGATCCCACCTGTCACTTCCCATATGTGAACCTGGGAAATAAGGACTTAATGCCCCCTGGGCAATCATTTATTAAGGGAACAGGAAAGCCTGTGGCTAAACACTCTCCTTTTCTGTCCTTGAAATGGACAGTTATGAGTAGCCCAGTGGGACTCAGCCTCTGTTGCCCACATAGTAGTGAACTCACTAGCTCACCTTTGATTTGATTGTCTTTCTCCTCTCCATTTCACTTCATTTACTTTCCCACTCTTGTTTCCTGGATCTTGTCCCCAAATAAACTACCTGTACAAAGTAATTGCCTTAACTTGTATTCTCTGGGGGAAATAGGCCAAGACAGAGACTGTGTTAAGTTCTGTAGGAAGGCTTCACAGAAACTAAAACCAAATACAGCTTATATTTACTAGTACTCAGCAATACATGGTGCCAGACTCTTAAGCACACACTAATTGTCGACGTAAAAACGTCCAAACATTAGTGAAGTTTTCTAAAAATGTATTTGAGCCAAAAAGTGTATACACCTGAAAGCAAGATCTCAACAGACTGAGATAGATTCTTGTGAGAGTAACAGTTTGTAGTTTCTTTTTACTCATTTGTAATTGAGGAAGAGAAGGTAAGGAAGATTACATTGCAGAAGAAGAAAGCAAGGCATGGATTAGATTAATTAACAAGATTGTTCTCTTGAAGGTAGGTATACTTGTTTCAAAGGTGTGTTAACCTATATGCACAGAAACAATAGACAGGTCTTAAGGCAAAGATAAACCTTTTACTAAAGAAGTTATATGTGTGGGCCTTGACTACCCATCAGGACCTGCTTAGTTAAGAATTTATGATCAGATCATCCTGTGAGGTTACTTTTCATAGAATCATTTTGTTTGTTTGTTTTGTTTTAGCCCACATTTAAAATTCAAAACAATCCTTTAAAACACATCGTTATTGCCCAGCTGGTGTGGCTCAGTGGTTGAGTGAGACCTATGAACCAGAGGTCCCGGTTTGATTTCCAGTCAGGGCACATGCCTGGGTTGATCCCCAGTGTGCAGTGGCATGCAGGAGGTGGTTGATCAATGATTCTTTCTCTTCATTGATGTTTCTATACCTCTCTTCCTTCCTCCCTGAAATAAATAAAAATATAATAAAAAATAAAGCATACCAATATTTCCATGGTAAAAATGAAACATGCCAGCTTGGGCAGCATTATATTCACTAGTGCTGTTGTCAAAATTTCCAGTTTTCCCAGTGCCACACTCATGGAAAGATTGACTTTCCTGTACCCTCTGAAGTTGGGCATGGCCCACAGGAAGGGTGGGAGACTTTTAAAAGCCAGGTTCTAGTTGACTAGGTTGTCTTCACACTGTTGTATTTCAGAGGGTGGAGAATCTGCCAGTCTGAGTGTCACTAAGACCAGAAAAAAACAGACTCAACCCCTAGTCAGTCTGCTATGGACATCTAGCACAAAATGGAATAAATCTGCATTTTTAAACCTACTTGACATTTGTACATTCTTTTGTCACTTAAGCCTAACTTAGATTCTCTTGGCTGGAAAGTGGATTCAAATTCTAACAATCGGAACCCTTTATTCTATCTAATAAAGAGGGAATATGCAAATTGACTGTCACGCCATCACAAAGATGGCAGCACCCATAGCCACAAGATGGTGGTGCCCTCTGGAGTCCCCTAGTCCTTTCAGCCTGGTGGGAATGGGGGATGGCAGGAATGTGGTGGAGCTGGACCTGCCCTTAGCCCCCCAGCCACCCAGAACCAGCCCAAGGTGCAGACAAGCCTTGGATGGTGGCTGCCTAGCTGCCCAGGGCCACCGAGGCTCCTGTAACCAGGGTTGGCCGAGGATTGTGCTGCCAGCAGTGGTAGCAGCAGATATGTGATGGGGACATCACCTTTCCCTAATCACTGGGTCACCTCCCACCCCTGAAGGCTCCTGGACTGTGAGAGGGGCAGGCCGGGCTGAAGGACACCCCCTCCAGTGCATGAATTTTCATGCACCAGGCCTCTAGTAATTATATAATTCTCATAGCCTTGAAATAGACACTGCAAAGTAGGTCAAATGTAAATAGCTGAAAAGGAGTTGAAAATTTTCCAAAACAAAGAAAAAAATGCAGCACTAACCCCAAATCAGGAATGTGGCTGGCAAGATTAGAGTTCTGAACGTTGATTATGCAGGTGGAGCCAAATGTTTATTTAGGGGAGTAACCTCGGTTATGCTCAATGAGATAGGATTGGAGCCAAAATAGGGAGGTTTGGGGATGTCAGTCTAAAAATTTTATTTAGGAATAATGTGACTCTATTAAAATTGTTCAAGCTAAGAAAAATTGTAGGTATTATGAAATTATTGAATATATATGTGTGAGACCTGATTCCAGAGTGACTGAGAAAGATTTATTTGGCTTTAGTAGATAAGATAAATCAAAGAAGGTGAGAGTAGCGATCAGGAGGACAATGAGGAGTCTAGGAATGAAATCTAAAATATAGTCATAGTAATGGAACAGAACTATTTTGAAGAGAAACATGATTGCATTTTCTACAGAGTGACTATGGAGAAGAAAAAAGCCAAAAACCTAGAGTCAAGTCTGTGTGGCTAGAAGAAAGGTAAGACTACCATTATTATAAAAACCAGAAAGTCAAAGGAGAATAATAGGGTATTAAAAAGGAAATGTCTTGACAATTTTCAGTTGGAGCTTAAAACTAGAAATACAGAATTTTTTTTTTTTTTACATTTTTGACACAGTGCCTGGCTTTTATAAGTCATATATGTTATTTGAATGAATTAACTAAGAATAAATTAGTTCTAGAATACTTAGAATAAAGAAAAACTAAGTCATTTCTTTAAGGGAGAACAATTTTACCCCCATAAATTCTAAGCATAAATGGCCAGATTTACATGCCTTCTAATGTCTGTGTCTAATTCTAGTTTTAGGTTACCATATATCACAGGTCTAAATTAATGAAAATGAGAAACCCAGCCCTAGCTGGTTTGGCTCCATGGATAGAGCAGCGGTCTGCAGAATAAAGGGTCCAGTGTTTTATTTGGGTCAAAGGCACATGCCTGGGTTGTGGGTTTGATCTCCAGTAGGGGGCATGCAGAAGGCAGCTGATCAATGATTATCATTATTGATGTTTCTATCTCTCTCTCCCTCTTCCTTCCTCTCTGAAATCAATTTAAAAAAGAAAGAAAAGAAAATGAGAAACCAAAAAGAAGCTCTACTTTTTCTAATCATAAGTCAACTATAATAGCACCTAAAATTATAAGAATACTTGCATTAAAAACTCGCTTATATAAATGTCACATTCACTTCCTTGTTATTTTATATTTAAATACTATTTCCTCTTCAGATTTTGTGTAAGGAAACAATTCTGTTTACACTCGAGCCACATTGTAGTTAGTTTTAAAGGGCTGAAAATTATAATAGTGAAAATGAATACAGTAGCAAAGAATAGTAGTACCAATAGACTAGAGGTACTAGTGTAGTCTTAAAAGAGGAATCTTTGTTGGCAACCATCAACTAAAGCTCAACCTACACTCCTCTGCTTTTTCATAATTTTACCAATGGCCAGCAAACTTTCCTCCCGTTCTTCAAATGTGTTGCTCGTCTGGAGATAGGCTTAACAGATTTCTCCAGGATCTTTTCATTTTTGTCCTTAGAGGTGAAAATAGTTATGCTTCTGTCCACATAGTTTCCCATTAACCTTTGCTGGAAAACAGCAATTTGCAATCAGATGCATAAGGTAATCTAAGATAAGCAGCTTTGAAAAAGATTTGTGGTAAACCTTGGTAAAAACATTATCTACTCTAACTCCCACACTCTAAAGAGGTATTTACTTCAGTAGTCATTTAAAGAAGGTGAGGTGCAGTAGAAATGAAATGTACCTGCATTTTATAAAAGTAGGACAATTGCTATGTTGTAAAATTATTGGATAGTATCTAAAAGGCAAGAGAGGGAGATGTATCTTTGATCTTTCATATCCCAAATCACAGAGAAACTTGGTTCATAATTTCTACAGTTTAGACGAGAAATGGAATAATTGTGCAAAGTCCTGATAATACTGAGATGAGAGAGAACAATGCTCTAACGCTGAGACTCTATACAATGAAGTAAAGTCAGGGCTAAGATAGTATTAAGCCTTACTCCTGGAAGTTTATGTCACTGTAACAACTTGACTTTTATGATGGAGTTGAAGGAGGAAAGGCTTATATATGGTTTATGCCTTGTAATCATTTAAGTAGTACCTGTAGTTTAAATTTAATAAAATTATTCCAAAAGTAACACTGGAATGAAGTCCTGAGACCTGTATTCTAGGTTTCCCTTTGCCATATCTCACTCACCTTAGGAAAGCCATGAAAATCATCTGGCCTGTCTGGTAGTGAATTTCTTCACTTGAAAATTCAGAGGTTTGCATTAAGTGATCTTGTGTATCTCTTCCTCCTCAAAGGGCCAATGATGGCTTTATATTATTGATTTTTGTCAGTGTGTACATTTGGGATGGATTCTGAGTCTCTGTTCAAGTAGCAACTTCCTAAATCCCTGGCCTGTGTGTCTCAGTTGGTTGGAGCATTATAAAATAGGGGAGGGGGCAGGGAATGAAACTAGTCACTTTTAGAGTTATGAAAGGGGAATCTTTTCTTATGTGTTTACTTGAAATAAAAAGGTGATTTCAATAGCTCTTACTAAACATTTCATGAATAAGGTAATATTTTCCTGCAATAGAGAAATCACAAACAAAAAAAAAGGAAATTAGTTGAAATTCTCTCAGTCTAGTGATGATTAAAGTGACCCATTAACAAGGACAGAAATAGTCTTCGGTCCGAAAAGGGAGAGATGTTCATCAGATCTAATTGTATGTGTGATATTTGATCAGTTACAAATAAGCTAAACCACAGTCAGAAGAAAGAAAATACCAAGAAATGAATTGAATTCACTATTCTCTTCACCTAGTGTTTTCATTTATGTAGACAAATCTACTGTGAAATGTGGCACCGAATACATTTCCAAGTTTAATGGAGAATTTTAGATAGCAATACAAAATTTGATAGCAATGAAAAGTTAAGGTAAACATTTTCAAAAGAGTCTGATTTGCTATGATAGTCATAGTACCACTCAGTGAGGTTTACCTTATTAAAATTCTGCATTTGCCATTTGAATTTGACATGTTCCTAAAAATATCATGATTCTATTATGACTACAATTCTCATCACTTCTGGGTATTTTAAACTTGTATTTTACTAATTCTAATGACATGGGTGGTTACATTAACCAGAAACATATGAGAGCTCTGAGCTCTAAAAAAATACTACAAACCCTAACACAGAGTTATTTACTTCTATTGGGACTAAATTGTAAGCAAACTCTACCTTGGTGGTCTCCAAGAAGGGTTTTTGAGCCATGAATTTACTTTGTAGAACTCATATAGAATGTCAGCCAAAATTATCAAACTAAAGTCTTGAAATCTCTAAGCAGAAGTTAGAGTTCCAGGAGCTAATTTGGAAATTAGGGTCTAATGGGACTGATTATACAGTCAGGTCTTTTTTCTTCCCCAGTTACAAAGGCTCATAGAAAAGGTAGTCATCAGCATATTTAAGCCCAGAGATGACTCAAGCTACAATAAAATATGCTCTCAGGTAATGCATTACAATTTAAACATTGCAAATAAGATATCTATGGAAATAAATTTATCCAATCAATATCTATAGGTTGTAATTAGCTTACTAGAAGATGTTTCTTTGGTGAGTCACCCAAGTCAAAATGACCTATTAACTAATTTTAGAGAGTTTTTAAAATTGTAGAATTACTTTTTAGATGGAACTTAGTTATAAGAAAATTATAGTCAATTATTGTTTAATGTCTAAATTAAATTAATGCTAGAGTAGTGCCCATGTAGCTATGGTAAAATGGTGCAGGAAAAGTTATTTAATTCACAGAGCAAAAACTCACAAGTAACAGTATAACAACCCAAGTAATTTTTCCATCTCCCCAAATGGCATTGACATTTAACTTTTCTTATTCCAGTCAGAATAAGAAAACTAAGGCATATGTTGAGAAAGGCAAGTAAAATGGAATAAATCACAACTACCCTGTGGACCTTTCTGTCATAATGCATTTATTATTCATTCAACAAACATTCAGTGAATATCTCCTGTATGTCAGACCTGAACCAGGTCCTGAAGATATAATGGCAAATAAAAAAAAACAACCAGAATTTTTTTTTTATTTGCTCTTTTGGAATTTGCAATTTACGCTGATCACTCCCTGCAAAACCCCACCTAAAAACATACACAACCCGCCGAGACCGGTTTGGCTCAGTGGATAGAGCGTCGGCCTGCGGACTGAAGGGTCCCGGGTTCGATTCCGGCAAGGGCATGTACCTTGGCTGCGGGCACATCCCCAGTGGGGGGCGTGCAAGAGGCAGCTGATCGATGTCTCTCATCGATGTTTCTGACTTTCTATCCCTCTCCCTTCTGCTCTGTAAAAAATCAATAAAATATATTAAAAAAAAACATACACAACCCACTAGACTTTGTAAGATACTCATCTTACTACAAGAGTCAGAATGGTCAGACATAAAGTCCCTACTCATAAGGGAGAGCTCTAAGGCGACAGCTTATGCTGTATAGTGGCAAATCATCTTCCCTATGTAGTGATGGTACCAGATGGTTCCTCATGGCATTTCATAATTTTAACTTCCAAGCCTCTAGTAATACAACAAAGGTTCTGGGTGAATGGGTGGTGCAGGCAAGACAATATACTGTTGATCCCAATGAATGAAAATGAGAATAAACAGGAGAAGAACAAGGAATAGACAGTGGGGAAAAAGTAAAATATATGAAAGTTTATCTCTGCACTACAATAAAGGTGAAGTACTGCTTCTAAATTAATTATAAATCTATATTATATGCATATCATCACATATATACAGTTCATCATTGAACAAATGGAGGTTAGTGTATTCAATCCCATGCAGTTGAAAATCCACATTTGACTCCCCCAAAACTTAGCTATCTCCCAGTGTCTATTCGAGATTAGTTCCAGGACACCGCAGATACGCAAATCTGCAGATGCTCAAGTCCCTGATATAAAATGGTGTAGATAAATGCATACAGTCAGCCCTCTGCCTCAGCTGACTCCCAGCTGTGGATTGAAAACAGTAGAGGTATTTATTTTTTTAAAAATCCATGTATAAGTATATAGTTCAAACCCATGTTATTCAATGGTCAACTGTATACATATACACACACATAAGCATACTTGTGTATATACTTATACACATGCATATACGTGTGTTGTGTATATACTGTATATATTATTTACATATATTTATGAATTCCTGAAAATCATATCAATTCTGTTTTCAAAACACTGACAAAATTATATTACTATTTTTTCCACATAAAGACTACAAATTGATGGCTTATGACCATGATCCTATCAGATCTGCTTTTTTTCTAGATTTTTTTAGATGTATAAATAAGGCATAAGCAGAAAAAGTCCTGAACCAAACATAACAGTAAGACAGAAGCTTTTCCTGCAGGAAGACATACCATGGTTTGTTTTAAACAAACCCTTACTATTCAGGGTATATTTTCTTTAAATCAAAATTCTTTGCTTATTGATAACAACCTCTTTTCAAAAATATTTTTTCCTTGTTATGTCAATTCTAATGCTTTGTTGTGGTCAAGGGTCATTCAAGCACGTGCTGTGCTGTGAAAAATGTAGAATAACATGGTTTTATTTTTTAGGTTGAAGATTTTTGTGTTGTTATAAAGGAAACTGATCTCTTTCAAAGGTCAATTCTACACCCCATCTCCTGTCGCCCGAATACTCTAAAGAACTGGGTGGAAATAGTTTTTAAAGTACTAGAAGCTTTTCTAAAATAGAAATTTGGTCTCTAATGGGTAGAAAAATATTCACTGACAGTCACATATTTTTCTAATGAAGGACTGAAAAAATTATTATTTTACTGGAGTGTTTTGAGTGTTTTATTTGATTGTCAGAAGACACCCTTGATATTTATTTTATTCTCCATAGCCAAATCCATTGAAGCCAAGGTTTGTATTCAAAAGCTCATTGCTATTGCTGAAACCAAACATAAGTAATGAAGAGAAAGTACAGTCTATCAGAAATCCCATGTTCTCTTCTCCAAATACATTTTTACCATTATTTCCGCATGTGGGAAATGAAGTAAATACTTGATATTAACACACTTTGTAGTCGAAGTGATAGGTGCTGAAATACAGAACCATGTTTTTAAATGTTAGTGTGTTATTTCTATTAGTCACTAATGGTTTGATGATTTATTTAGGGTTAGAGGATAATTTGATTTCCCTAAGAAATATATCACCTAATACAAGTGATAGGAAATGACCACTGACTAACTCCTTAAACTTTTCAGACACCACCATAAAATGTTACTTTTGTCTTAAAACTGCAGAAAGATTTGTGTGGAGAGAACTTCATTAAAAAAAAAGAGTTGCCACACGTTTCATGTGGAAAATCCTATAATATGTCCTGGAGAAAGCCTGGAGCTGAAGTTTAGGGTCTGCATGGGATATTTATACATGACTGGAATTCTAAGTCTGAATTTCTAAGAAAACATTTGAGACAAGTTGACCCCCACCCCCTTTTTTTAAGTTCTTTAACAATATTCTCTTCTGTTCCTGGTCAAGAACATCAGAGAGAATGGAAAATCTGACATGCTCTCTTGTTCTTTGCTGGAAATTCAAGCAATAAAATTGAAAAGGAAATATATGTATGAACATATATATATCTTTTATTAGGTTGGGAAAAACAGACAGTTTTGTCAATAGTGTCCAAAAGTTCTTATTCATTCCCAACGTACAGAAATTACCTCATTTAAGAGTAGGAAAAAGAAAAGCTGTCTGACATTTTAATAAGCTGTCTGGCTAGACAACTTCAACAGGTCACAGTTCTAAAAGCATAATTTAAATTGGTATGATTGAATTCACTTATAAATACATTGGTGTCTGAAGTTTACCAACTGATTTATAAATTCAATTTTAAATGAATATATGTAGTATTTTGAATTCTGTGTATAATATGTAATACATCGTACTGTATTATGTATAATATATAATAGTTACATATATGTTACATAACAGTGTTTTTAGAATATATAATAGTGTTTACCTGTGTAAACAGTTTGAATTAAAATTAATTTGTTATTTTTTTATGCTAATATTAATGTAATGCCTAAAATATAAATAAAAAATAGCCCTAGCTGGTTTGGCTCAGAGGATAGAGTGCCAGCCTGTGGACTGAGGGGTTCCGGGTTTGATTCCCATCAAGCATACATGCCCTGGTGTTAGTCTGGTCCCCAGTAGAGGGTATGCAGGAGGCAGCCAATCAATAATTCTCTTTCATCATTAATGTTTCTATCTCTCCCTCCCCCTTCTTCTATGAAATCAATAAAAACTATATATATTAAAAAATAAAATATAAAGTAAAAATACAATAAAATGATTCTTATTTTATTGATATAGAGAAAATCTTACATATTTTTGATCATCTTTGCAAAAGAAATAAACATATCATTTTAAAAAAGGAAGAAGATACCATTTTTAAAATGTTTTGTGTAATAACATTGCGCAGGGAAGCCTAATACATGTTAATATTTTAATTCATAATTTGACATATTAACAATGAATAGTCAAACATGACTTTAACTATTGAATAATTGCGTAAAATGTTCCAGTGAATTATGATAGTAAACCTAATGTGAATATTGTTTGAAAGAGAAATATAAATGGTTGTCTTTTTTACATTTATCCTAGTTCATAAATCTATCATTTTTATAAGATTCTATCATGTAAAATTAAAATAATTATTCATCCAAAAGAAATTAAACTAACTCTCTTCAATTACAACTTTTTAAAAATATGAAAATGTAATGTAAACTTTTTTGACATTTAAAACCCATTTAAACAAAATATCTTTATATAGTAATAAAATTTTGGATCTGGGTAACAAATTATTTTTTGATCTGGGTGATGTACACAAGGGATTTGTTTTATAACAATTGTTGTGGTCATGTACACCAAACCAAAATGGAGTCCTAAATTTTGTGTGTGTGTGGTTTTCTTTACCTGTGTTTGAATTTTAAAAATTTTATATTGCTAAAGTTAATCAGTCAAAAGTATTTTGTTATAAGACACTTTTATAAGGTAATCATAAAGTTAAATTTTGAAACCTCAAACTTGATTTGAATTCTTCTTTTTTGGTGAAAGTTAGAGAAAGCAAATTTTGAAGTGTGCTGAAACCACATCTAGCACATAGTAAACATGCATGAATTTCCATAGAGCTATGGGTCTCAAATCTGTATGTACATTTAAGTAATTTGAAGACCTTTTAAATAATCCTCTTACCTTGGACTAATCTTTAGAAAAGGACTAATTGTTCTGAAGTGGGAGTTTCGTATCTCTCCAAATAATGTTAATGAAACTAGGAAATTTAGAACCACTGTCCTAATAGATGTTAAAAATCTACTTTTAATGTGAGTTCACTGAAATATCTCCTAAACCATATATATTTACACAAGAAGTGGCATAATATTTACTTTTCTCTTTCTTATTATTACATATATCATTTAAAAAAACATAATTACAGTATGGCATAAAAGTAAACAAAAGAAACTAAGAAAATACAATAGTTATAGCAACGGGAAGAAATAGGGTGAAAATCATAAATATAGTGACTTAAAAGTTTAGATATTTGGGTTTTTTAACCTTGTATCCTGAAATGTGTTAAATATAGACTAAATTATTTAGTTACTATTAACAAGTGGCCTAAATAACTTTGACCTTTTGTTGTTACAGTCATAAAACTCTTCATATCAATACTGTATACGGATACAAAACTAAAAAAAAAAAAATCCCATGTACCATTGCAACAAATAAAATTAAGGTATGTAGGAATATATTTAACCATGGATAGATTTAAGAGATTAGTAATTAGCTTCTTCAAAATAGTTTACTAAATATAGATTAAAATTTTGAAATATTCTTTCTCCTCAAATATTCTCTTAAAAGCACATGCATAAACATCTTGATTACATATAGTTCTCTATGATTTATTAAAGCAGTTATCCATGAATGAACATTTTAATGTGTAAGTAATATGGGAAATACTGTTGTCATGGAAATCCTTTCCATTCTTATCTAAAGGTCTTCCCATTAAAAATAAACAAAGGAATAAAAAGATTCCAACAGATATAAAATCTGCTGCAGTTGATAAATTTCAGGCAGAAGGAGAGCCTCGTCCTCAGTGTAATTGGATACCGTTACTTGTTTTACTGCTCTTATCTTCAGGCCCCTCTATCTGAACATATAATGCATGAAGTGACTAGTCAATTAGTCTTTCCTCTCAAGAGAACTGGCTTTGGCCATGCACACAATAAAAGGACTCTATTAACTTAATTTTATCTGCAATTTGTGTACATGACCCAAATCACCTCAAAGTAAATTATAATTAGTTGTCTAAATCCATGAAAGAACTAGGACTAGAATCAGACTTAAGGCCCACAAGGGGATGGTAGAACTGTGAGGGAATTGTGTGCGGCACCTGCCCATACCGTGCCCTGCTTAATCAACTGCATCTCCATGGGGCACTGGACAGAAGGCTGGCAGATCACCAAGAGCTGTTTACACAACTGGAACCATTCCATCTCAACTCCACTGAAGCAAAAAATTGTGAAAGGGTTCTCTATTCCAATCATCCAGCCAAAACAATATGAAGTGGACATCTTGGGAAGTAAATCACTGGGAACATTAAGACATCAGAGACAGTAGTTTTTTTTAAGTAGTTCGATTAAGCAATTTTTATTGTTTATCTCTAGGGTTTACTGTGGGATCCATTGCTTTCTGGCTGTGCTATCACATGAAAGCAACACAAAAGTCATATATAAGTTATAATAAAATATTTTTCTTTCCTCATTGCATGCTTCATTGAGCAGGTTCTTCTTTAATTATTCTCATAGCCTTGTGTCTCTAAAATTTCTAAGCCCATGAGCTCCTCAACCTGTATTTCATACAAAGACACCACATAAAATCTGGTATAAATTTCCATTTTCAATAAAATTTAGTTAAATAAATATTTTAGACTTTTTCCCCCAACTCAATTCCTAACATTAAAATCCATGATATATATTTTCCTTTGGATCTTTATAATTATTATTATAAGCATGTATTTTATTATTAATGTGTGATTCTCTTAATGCTGGACTGAGAATAATTGAAGATTTCAGGTTCAAAGTTATCTGCTTGGCAAAACTGTACAAAAAAACAAGCAGAAAATGAATGCAAACAAATGCTGTAACAAACATCAAATTTCATATCCATCACTTTCTCAAAAACATAGTTACAATGTACTTTTGTTGTGCCAGGTGCTATGCTGTTTAATATGTGTTAACTCACTTAAATATCAAGACATCACGAGGTAAACATAAACAATTTTAATATTAAAAATATACTGTTATTTGGTAGATGGAAAAGTAAGTGCCTAAGGCTATACCACCACTGAGCATTGGACCGGAGGTTTGAAATTGGTGTTTAAAATTTTCTGAATTTAATTTCTTAATCATGACTCCATATTGACAATTCTACAAAATTTTGAATATGCTTTCTAATTTATAGAATAAATCTGATTAAACTGTAAAAGAAAAAAAATCTAAGCTGTAAGTGGTTTATCTCTGAAAGATCAAAGATATAGGACACTATGGAAATAAGGAAATATTATAAGGACAGATAATTGATAAATGCAAAATGATATTATAGAACCTTGTGATGAAAGGAGACTCTATTTCAAATAAGAAAATTTCCAAAATCCTTATTTAAAAATGTAAACCAGTAGCTTGTAAGTGCATCTGCTATTATTATATTTTCAGATTATATTGGAGAGACAACATAACTTAGGGGTCAAGACATTAAGATTCAGAGTCAGATTATTTGGGTTCTTCTACCTATTAGTTTTGTCATCTTGAGTAAATTACTTAACCTATTTAGGCCTCACTTTCTTCATTAGTAAAATAAGGGAAATAATTGCAACCTACTTTTTGGGGTTCTTGTAAGAATGAAATGAGTCAATTCATATAAGGCATGTGGAACCTTTCTGGACTATATTAAGCACTTAATAAATGTAAGGCATTTACTTATTTAACTTTTAGGAAATCTTTTTTTTTTCCTACTATTTCTGGTTCACATAACATAGTATGAGTAGAGCAATGAAAGGATCTGAATGAATACATCATGGTTAAGACGATATTCTTGATTGTCTTAGAATATCAACATAGTATTGTATTCCTTTAATATATGGTTCCTCGCTGCCTTAAATACTTTGATTTCAACACTAATAACACAGTAATAACTTTGCTGTGGCACTTATCAGAATGGCACTTAGCTACAATAATGATACAAGCTCATGACCTAGATAGAAGAATAAACTAATTTTACTGATAATTCAAGATAGCTACAATGCCAAGATTGAGGTACCAGCAGGTGAAGCTTGAGATAAAATTTGTTCACAATTATCAGTGCCATATTCTGTTTTTACAAGACTAATTAATATTCATGTGAAATGAATTGGGTTTTTAAAATAATATATAGTTATTCTTTTTTGGTGTACTGAAAGAAGGCAATTACATAAAGACAAGGCAGATTATATATGCCAAAGATGAAGAAACACAGTTGGAAACAAGGAATCATTAAAACATTGGTGTGATTAATAGAAAAACAGCAACAAAGTGCTCACATCAGCATTTAGCAATCAGTCACTCAGAACAAACACTTCATGTTAATTCTCAGATTAACAGATATTCCCACTGGCAGACCCAGTAAATAGAAAAGACTAAAACCATGAAAAGACAAGCTATGATTACTGTATGTGGCATCCAGTTATTTAATTTCCTATCTTTTATAGATTGTTTTACTAGATGTTCTTTCCTTATTGGAAAGCTGTAAGTGGTTTATCTCTGAAATATGTCAGTTGTGTGAAAATGAGCAAAGGAAATTGCAATGCCCTTTCATAAGAAAAAGAAAACATATTTCAAACATATGGAAACACAGATTTTCGATTACATATGAAACTTTTCACCCAGGCATTGTCCATTTCCCCCTCTTAGTCCTCTCATGCACGTCCAGAAATATCATCATCAACATTCTTTTTAATGAGAGACATACACTCGATGGTTGTTTTAGTAACTTGGCCTGCTTTGTACTATCATCTGATTCCTCAATCAGCCTCCTATGAAACAATTCAAGGAGGGATATTAGGAGGTCTTAGCATAACATAGATTGCTGCCAAATTGTCAGCTGTTGCCGGATGAATGGTGAGACCAAGACACATTTTTAACCCCCTGGGCTAACCATCTTATGTGACACATCTGTATACAGTTGTCCAGTTAATATTAGGATAAGGCTTCACTGTTGACGTAAGTAATACAATTTACAAAACTAAGGGTGCAGTAATGACTTTCCTCTGGAATGTAATGTGAGGATTATAACAAGACAGTTAGCCCTGTTGATCAGTCACAAGGGTCTATGCCAGTCCACGGGAACTGTTGAAAGCATTGCTAATTCTTCATGCCTTCAGTGTGTAATCACATCCTAGAGACTTAGTTACATACTGATAACAATTGCTTCTCTTCTAGCAGACAGACCACACCAACCATAAAAGAAGAGAATTGAATATCTCTCCATAAATTCCACGTGGACACACATGACAGTGTTTGCACGGAGGGATCTCATCTGCTGCCATTGTCAATAGACCCTCATCCAGGACAACTGCACCCTAGAGGCCTCTTAACTTTTAAATTTATGACTTCACAGTTGAGGCAAGTCTGTTGTCACTTAAAAAGACAAATGCAGATTCCAGAGAATTAATTTCCCTTTAACTACAACTGAAGAGGCACCTTATGAACTTTCGTAGTTTTTTTTTTTTTTAAAAAGGATCTCGCAAGATTAGCAGAAAATTGCAAGAAAATGGGCCAGTAGAGCACAAACATTTTGGTCTTCTGTAAAATAAAGTAAGTGCCAAAATTATGGTTTTATAAGTTATATTTTGTAATATCTATTTGCAAATGCCACAGTACAGTAGATTCACTCATGTATGTTTCTTTTTGAATAAAATTGAGACTCTTGTTCTCAGTAGCAAATTAAAGTGAAAAGGTAAATCTATTGTCAAAGTAATTAGTTAGCTAAGTACCTTAGGTAATTGTGATTTGAATCTGGATGATTTCTCTCATTGTCTCAGTGTGTTTTCAACATTCACAATCCTATCTAATAAAAGAGTAATATGCAAACTGACCATCACTCCAACACACAAGATGGCTGCCCCCATTTGGATACAAGATGGCAGGGGATTCCATACTCTATTTTAGACTTAGAAATAAAGAAGCCATATATAATGGCTTCTGTATAATAGTCATATTTTGAAAACAAGTGAGTTAAGAATTCTATTCTCATTTCTCTTTTGAAAAAGTTCCTTTATTATCCTTTACCTTAGCTTCCATATCAGTATTCTATTAAAAGAATTAGTAATTTTTTCTATTTTAGAGTATTCCCTTATATCATTTAGAGAAACATTTTAAATGTAGAATCCTATCTAATAAAATAGTAATATGCAAATCAACCATACTTCCAATCAAGCCATGCCCACAAAGCCATGCCCACAAGCCAATCAGGAGCTGGGGTGGAGCCAGCGAGTATGTCACCCTGGCCTGGGGGGCGTAGCTGAGGCTGCCAGGGCTGGGGGGGGCAAGGCAGCCAGGGCCATTGGGGTGGGGCTGAGGCAGCCAGCACGCACTGGCTGGGGCAAAGGCCTGGGCCGGGGGGGGGGGGGGGCAGGGCAGAGGCAGCCAGGGCCGAGGGGAGGGGTTGGAGCAGAGCCAGCCATCAGCCCCATTGCAGGGCGATGGCTGGGTGCCCAAGGCCTAAAGCCTTGGCCAGAGGCTTTAGGCCTTGGGCAGGCTGGGGGTGAGTGGTCAGTAGAACATCCCCTGAGGGCTCCCAGTATGTGTGAGGAGGCAGGTTGGGCTGAGGGATCACCCACCCCCAGTGCACAAATTTTGTGCACCAGGTCCCTAGTTTCTTCATAATAACCTAGTAACCTATATCCTACCACACAAAAGCTAGTGAGATCCATCAAGAACAATTTGTATTGGAACCATCATGCTACATAAATGCAATAACAATTTTGAGTCCTTCACCTAAATATATGCAGATACATGAGCACTTAAAAAGGCTAAGTACTGACTGAAACTCTTCTTCTAAAATGACAGACATTTGTTTGTATTTATTTTTCCTTGTTTCTCCTGTGTTCCTCTTCCTATTACCCCTCTTACCTCATGAATGCCATCAGACCGACTTCCCTATTTCTTAGAGGCACGCTTAGTTTTATTGTGCTGTGCTTTATTATGCTCCACAGGTGTTGCATTTTTTCTCAAATTGAAGGCAAGACCCTTCCCCAGTAAAATATTATGACTGGCTTTATTGCCAACCTGCTTCATTGTGGTGGTCTGCTGTTGAACCAGCAATGCCTCCCAGGTGTGCCTGTACTTTGTGCAAGCCGAGTGAAAGAGGACCTCCTCCTCCTTGCCCTGACTGGTTTGGCTCAGGGGATAGAGCATAGGTCTGCAGACTCAAGGTCTCAGGTTCAATTCCGATCAAGAGCATGTACCTTGGTTGTAGGCACATCCCCAGTAGGGAGTGTGCAGGTGGCGGCTAATCTATGTTTCTCTCTCATTGATGTTTCTACCTCTCTCTCCCTCTCCCTTCTTCTCTGTAAAAATCAATAAAATATATTAGAAAAGGAAAGAGGATCTCTTCTGTAGCTGAACTTGTAGGGCAGGGACAATCTCAGGTATAGCATTGCCCCTGAATTAAGTGTATCCACAGCTCCCCGACTCATCCCTCGACCCCCAGACTCTCCTATCCTCACTCTGCATCCTCCAGCCTGTCCTGACTTTTCACATCAAGACTTCTGATAAAGTTAATTAGTAAATTAGGAACGATGAAATGGAGCCTGGCCCCTGTCAAATCTAACTCTAAATCAGCCTGCACTTTCAGGAAACACCTGTCAAGGAAACCAATCATATGCCAGGGACACTCCTCCGACTCAGCTGTGGCCAGTTTACCTTCTCCTGGAAAGCAGGGCCTGCTGGTCAGCCATGCTTCTCCCACCTTGCCTTCTCCAGGGCTCAACATCCCTCGGAAAGAGGGTCCCCACTGCTCGCGAGGTGTTGCTCCACAGTCTATAGATTGTTTTCTTTTGAATAAAGGACATCACACTTCCTAAATTGCGGTAGTTTTGCCACTGGAAAATTTTGGTGACAAGATAGCACCAAAGACAGGTGCTGGCTCCTAAACGAAGGTGGAGGGAACCACGGAGCCCCTTTCTTCGCTGCCTCTTGGACCCCTCTGCAGATCCCAGGTAAGCCGTAGCTCTGCTTATGGCGCATTCTGAGCTCTTCCTCTCTGTTTGTCCTTCTCCTTCTGGGTGGAAATAGGGGTGTGAGGGACTCCAGATTTTCCTGGTGAGATGTAGTGGATGAAAACATTTGGGTTTTTTGGCCGACCTTATTAACAAGGTAAGTGTCTTTGGGCCATCCTGACAGTCTCAGGAACGCTGCATAACCAAACAGAAACAGTAAATTCGGTTGAATCACGGAAGATTATGTTAACAAGGGGAAATAACGGTACTCCTCAATCTAAAGAAAGTAAGATGGCAGGTGTTAGGGAACCCACAAAAACTTCCATGTACGTTCATAGCCTAAAAAGCTGGGAGAATGGGGAAATGAATTATGACAAAAAAATTGACCTGTTCGACCAAGGGCACATCAAAATCCAAGAAAGTGCAGGTCAGACTATTAAAAGCCATTAGGTGACATGGGATGGCCAACAGGTCTTTGAAAAGGGGACTCAACACTAATCATCAGGGAAATGCAAATCAAAACTACCAAATACCACCTCACATATATTAAATGGCTGTTATCTAAAAGACAAGAAGTAGAAGTGTTGGTGAGGATGTGGAGAAAGGGGAATAGTTTTGCACTGTGGGGGTAAATATAGATTGGTGTAGCTACTGTGGAAAACAGTATGGCGGTTCCTTTAAAAAATTAAAAATAGAACTACCATATGATCCAGCAGTTCTTCTGGGCATTTATCCAAAGAAAACAAAACACTGACTCAAAAAAAATATGCACCCTCATGTTCCTTGCAGCATTATTTACAATAGCAAAGATGTGGAAACAACCTAAGTGTCCATCAATGGATAAATGGATAAAGATGTGATACACACACATGCCACACAATGGAAATTTATATAATTCAGCCATGAAAAGAAATAATGAATTCTTGCCTTTTGTGTACCAGGAAACTTGAGGGACAATAAGTTTGGTGATTGTGGTGGTGGTTGTAAGTGGAGGTGGTTGTGGGTGGAGGTAAAAGAGGGCATAGGAGGGATAAAGGTGATAAAAATAAATAAATAAAATAACAAAAAAAAAAAGAAACGAGGGTCTTATGCTAAGTAAAATAGAAGGAAGACAAATGCCCCATTATCTAATTTATAAGTGGAATCTAAACAAATGAATAAAAAACAGCTCATATCGATACAGAAAACAGGTTGTGGTTGCAAGAGGCAGTGTGTGGGGATTGGCAAAATGTTTAAAGTTTGAAAGGTACAAACTTCCAATTATTTGTATTTACTTTTAAAATAATATATTGTCACTTTGGTTAAACAGGTAAGTATTATTTCATAATGATCTGTGATTCTATTTAGGCAAATGCTCATACAGTTTTGATGTTTTGACAACTTCCCCAAATAAAATTTTAAATGGAGTTCTTTTGACCTCAAAGTAATTTTGAGGTCAAAAGTCTCCTGAAGAATCTCAAACTATTTGTGTCTCACCTTGTAAAAGGGAGATACTAAACTAATTAGCTTTATTTTCTGTGTTAAATTATGTGGGAAGCCTTGTCAAATAAGAAATAATGATAGACCTTCTTAGGCTGCATATATACAAAATGTAAGTATTCTAGAAATTGTTTAAAGTTTCTATAAATTTGTCAGAATTCTCACTGTCCAGTTATTTATTATCCAAAATTATTGTATGCCACAGAAATAACTCAGCAATAGTTAACAGTTGGAATAAGAAATAGAAAACCTGCTATTTTTCCTTTATTCACTTGGGCTTTCAAATCTAAAGAATCATTCAGAGAGGATCTTCTAAATACATCCTATCCTGTGAACTAAGACTTAAAATAAGAAAGCAAAAGAAGAAATGAAGTTTCAAAGAACATGGATTTTTTCTTTAATATTGCATTACACATGGGCAGGTTCCCTGGTGCCTGAAGACTGCACAGCTGTGTGCATTTGTGTTCAAGATTAGGTTTATTGCATCTGGCTTGCTGCTGCTTTTATGGTTACTCTTCCTCAGCTATCTGTCTTCCCATCTCACTTTCACATTTAAACTCTTAAAGAAACGTAGGAAGGTTATTAAGTGGTCCTGGAATTTTAGTGTAAGGATGCCAACCTGCTCTGTTGGATGTTATCTTCCATTAAATCACCCAAACCCTAAGCATAGGCACTGGGTTAACAGCTCAGAATATTTTATTTAAAAAATACGTTAAAGAAAAAAAAAAGTGTAGGTGGGATGAAAATGCAAAGCATTGCTCAATGAGGCTAATTGGTTTTAATTTTGAACTTGAACTATTTCTTATACGAAACTTACATTTTCCCCTCCATCATTTTCCACGTTTCTGAAAGCAATGCATATAACAAAATAATACAGTCCTCTCATTCTCATCCTTGGTGTACCAGTCCTTATCTAAGTTGAATTGTTTTAATTGATTCACTTTTTAAATAAGTAAATACTATATACATAAATTGACATCAATATGCACATTAAAATATGTATTTAATATCTGTCATAGGTTTTGAAATAATAAAAAAGGACATCCTTGGGATTTTACTTTGTTTGTGATTTTAGCCCCCTTTGTAGCCTTTCCCGCCCAGTGTTTACCTCTGGCTGGTCTTTTCATTACAGATGCTCACAATCTATTTGCTATCTCACTCTCACACAAGTCAAATTTTCTGTCAGGCAAGGACAAGCTGTGGCCAAAATCATTTAACTTGTGCAAGATTTAAAAATTAATTTTATATTCTCAGAAGTATTTTTGTTTCTTATCAGACATACTTATTAATAGAATTCCAAGTATTAAAAAGCTAATGTTAAAAGTCATTTCTAGGAGGTCAAGAACCAATCTGTGCATGGAAATGAAGGCTCAGAGGAGTTAGGATGTCCTGACCTAAGCCTAAGGCCCTGCATCTTCCCCTTGGGTGTGATTGACATGTTAGTGTAAAGGAGTGAAGGTGGAGACTAGCAAGGTTCCAAAATCAACTCCAAACTGCCAGTTACAGCTCTGTACCTCTAGTTGCCTGGTCCAATGTTGGCTTTGTCATTCTGGTAAGAAACAGTTCATTTTTGCTTTTAAGATTGTACTTAGGGTTCGTTTCCACTTTGTTCATCTCAAAAGCTGCAAACTCCAGGTGTCATTAGTATAAAAATTTGAACACTTTGTAGAAGTTTCTTGTGTGCTACACCTGTTTTACTGAAATAGTATTACTTTAATAAGTAATTATTTTTAATCAAAATGTTTTTATTACTCCATAACAATTAACTTAGTTCAGGAGAGGGGAAAAACACAAATCAAATAGCAAAATGTTCAAAATTAATAAAACTGTCACTGTACATCAAGCATAAAGAAATGATCTATTCTTATTTTGAAGTTAAAAGGGCTTATACCTACTTGAAGTCTTGTAAGCAATGCAGTATGAATTTTGTATGTGTTCTGGGCTGAATTATTCCCAAGTCCCATGCCCCCAAATTATGTTGAAGTCCTAAACCCCTGAATCTCAGAATGTGACCATATTTGGAAACAGGATCTTTGCAGAGGTGGTTGTGCTAACATGAGGTCATTAGGATAGACCAGTGGTCGGCAAACTCATTAGTCAACAGAGCCAAATATCAACAGTACAATGATTGAACTTTCTTTGAGAGCCGAAAACCTACTTCTGCACATGGGCCACAAAGTTTCAATCACACTGTACGTGCATGCCTGCACATGGTATTTCGTGGAAAAGTCACACTCCAGGGGCCAAAGAGCCACATGTGGCTCGCGAGCCATGGTTTGCTGACCACTGGGATAGACCCTAACTTAATTTGACTGGTATCCTTACAAGAAGAAGAAATTGGACACAGACATACACATAGGGAAAACAATGTGAAAACAACGGCAGACCTGGAAAAGACCCTGCCCTCACAACTCTCAGAAGAAAACAACTCTATTGATCTTGGTCTCAGGCTTATCGCCTTGAAAACTATGAGAAAATAAATTCCCATTGCTTAATCCATTTCATACATACCATCTTGTTAGTTATGACAGCTCTAGCAAGGTAATACAGTACAGAAATAATTTCTTATTTGAAAATAAAATATAATTTTCTAAATAAATTTAAATTAACTAGTAAATATCAGCCTGGCTGGCATGGCTCAGTGGTTGAACATAGATCTATGAACCAGGAGGTCATGGTTCAATTCCCGGTCAAGGTACATGCCTGGGTTGCAGGCTTGATCTTCAGTGTGGGGCAGGGAGGGGGGAAACCCATTAATGTTTCTCATCATTGATGTTTCTATCTCTTTCTTCCTTCCTCTCAGAAGTCAATAAAAACATACATATTTTTTAAAGTGTTAGTTCAAAATTTGCTGAAGATTTTGGTTGAATTACTTTGCAAAGCTTCAAGAAATAATCTGGTTTTAAAAATCATCAAACACATTTCAAATATTAATTTCTAAGGTTAGTTTCAAGATACCACATGTTTGGATGTGTTTAAAAGATGTCTTAATCACATCCATAATTTTTTTTTAATTGCCACATCATTCAATTAATGTCAACTCAGTTTTGATGTGGTACTTTAGTTTAACTCTTGGCAAATGTACATGAAAAACACATTATGATCAAACAAATATGGGGAACAATAGTAAAATAAATAATCATTAACAGAGCTTGATTTACATATTTAAGTCTGATTTACAAAGGCAGTTAGTACCATTTCATTACATCTGCAAGGGCTTTCATCTAATATAATCCATCAGCATTTCCTAATAAATTCAAGTTTATTTGTTTTGCAAAGTATTCAGCCACACATTTCTTAAAAGTATTTCCAACAAAATAGTTTTAATTATAAAACTTAAGAAAATCAAAGTTGCTTTTTAAATTTTGATTTTAAATACTATAATGGAATAGAACTAAATTTATTGTCATGTCATATTTTTCTTTTTTCTTAGGCCTTTTTTTTTCAGAACAATGCAATGCCACTTTGAAAAGTGAATATTTTATAAAGAATTTCATACATTTGTGTGAGTACCTGTGTATGTATGGAGTGCGTCAGTAGGCAATGTAGGATAAACAAAGATTTGGGGAATCACCCACTGCCTTTATGATGCCTCTAATTTTGGGAACATGGATTTTTCCAAAATGAAAAACAAGGGCTTAATCCAGGAGATTTAAGAGAGAATTTAATAATTAATTGCTAAGCAAAAGGTATAAAATAAATGCTACAATATTTAAACATTGAGGGTATAGTATTTTAAGAAGACAATCTTATTGCATTACTGATACTGTTATTTAGTCAACTTTAAATCAAACAATAAATTCAAAAATAGTTAAACTGTTTTCTTCTAAAAAGAAAATTTGGAGAAAATTGGATTTTGTTTTAGAAAAAGAATTTAATTTTGAGGTTAAGTTGCCAGACATTATTATTTCCAAATTTGATAAAATGCATCAATGCCACTACTTTTTCTGCAAACCAAAACTTACTGTTTCTCTTTTTTACTAAAACAAATACTCACAAGTATTAAAATAGAATGTTTGACCTGTCTCCTTACATTTCAGTGTCTCTGGGCTGCATGGTGGGGCTTACAGCAGACAGTTCATTGATACATGAGTAGAGTCAGCAGCTGCTTGAGCCCAATTGTTTACTCTGACCCCGAACTCAACATTCTGGGTTTCCAATCTGTGCTGTTCTAAATGTAGCAATTGCTACAACAACCTGAAGAGTACATTAAGTTGGATTTTCAAAAGTGATCATGAGACATTTGTAGAGAAGTCTGATGCATACACAACGCTTGTGAAATTAGAACTCAGGCCTGAGGGACTTGCATTAGTGTCCCTGGGGCAGTTGCAGCAAACCACAAACTGGGGGGCTTAAAAAAATGATCTCACAACTCTGGAGGCTAGAAGTCCAAAATGAAGACGCTGTCTAGGCCATTCTCTGAAGCCTGGAGAGGAAAAGTCGCCCTTACCTCTTCCAGCTCTGGTGTTTCCTGTGAGTCCTTGCAGTTCCTTGACTCGTAGTTGCATCATTGCAATCCCTGCCTCTGTTGTGACATGGAGGTCTTCTCTCTTTATTGCTTCTTTCCTCTTTTCAGAGCCCTGATCATTTTAAAATAAAGGCGCACCCTCATTTAGTATGACCTCATCTTAACTAATTACATTTGTAACAGCATATTCCCAAATAAGGTCACAGTCTCAGGTACTGGGATTTAAGACTTCAGCATATCTTTTGGAAGGACACACTTTAACTTATAACAAGCTGGTTTTAATGACAGGAAACAGAAAACCCATGTATTAGTTTCCTTTCGCTGCTTTGCAAATTACCACAAATGTAGTGGTTTAAAACAACAGTCTGAAAGCCAGAAGTCTGAAATGGTTCTCCCTGAACCATAAAACCGAGGTGTCAATAGGGCTGTCCTTTTCTGGAGGCTTTGAGAGAAAAATCTGTTTTTCTTGACCTTTCCCCCTTCTGGAGGCTCCCTGCATTCTTTGGTTCATGATCACTTTCTCCATATTCAAAGCAAGGAATGGCAAGTTCAGCTTTGACCACAATGCCATCTCTGTGGTTCTGAGTCTTCTGACTCCTGCTTCTCCACTTAAAGGCCCAGTCGAAGACCTGGGACTACCTGAATAATCCAGAATAAACTCCTTCTTGAAAGTCAACTGATCAGCAATTTTAATTCCGTCTATGACTTAATTTCCCCCGTGTCGTTGAATAGAACATATTCACAGGTTCCAGGGATTGGGATACAGACAGATGAGGTTGGTGGGAGGTGAGGGGGGAGTCCAATATTCTGCCTATTACAACCCAACAAAATTTTTCTTTGCTTTTAAAAATATAGATTTGTTTCTTCATAAATTGATAGCAGAAAAAAATATTGGATCAATAGAGCCTCTGAGTTCACTGGTGCATGAATTCATGCTGATTCATTTGCAAATGCTTCTGAATGCCTGCTCCATGGCTGGAAACTAGGCATACCCATTTTTCCCCTCCATGAGCTCCCATTCCAGAACCATTCATAAACAATAAATTGCAGTAAATATGAAGTTTACTGACGATGCATTCTCAGTTTACTGACAACACAATGGAAGAACACTAAAGACTTTTTCTAACAGGATCAGCAAGCCTTTAAAGAAAGAGGCAATTAAAAATGGTCTGAAGTGTGAATAAAGATTTAACAGTTATAGGAATTGGGGCCCAGGAAGACAGAAGAAGAATGATAGAGGGATATTTCCACGGCATTACCTATTTCTTAACATAGGATTCAAGAAGAGATGAGATAAGTTGGTGTTGGAAAGAGGCTGAGATCAGGGTATAGGTGGCCTGCCCATCAGTCATGGGAATGGAGACTTCATACAGAAGACAATGCTCTGTCAGTTTTGGGGAACCCACCCCTTTTAGAATTTGATATGACCCTAGAATCTCTCTCTACAAATATGTACCCCATGCCTATATAAACATTTTACACATAATTTTAGGGATTATGGAAACCCTAATTTAAATGTATGAAGTTACCTGGCTTCTGTGGACTACAAATTAAGAGACTGAAAAGAGAGAGAGAGAGAGAGAGAGAGAGAGAGAGAGAGAGAGAGAGAGAGAGAGAGATTGAAATAAGAAATAAAAGGGGGCAAAAAACTTGTTATAGACAATAGGGAATTATTAACAAGCCATGAAGAAGTTTATAATGTAACTGGATTTCTGTTAATAAAAGGGACTCTGGCCTATGAATGGAATTGGGAGGGTGAATCTGGAGATGGAAATAGGAAGCCCAGTTCCTAAATGTGCAGAAAGAAATCAAGAGCATTAAAATAGCAGCATTCTGGGTGTTTTGCTGTAATCTTTTCTATTTTTTATTATTTAACTTATTAATGTGTGTGAGAGAGAGAGAATATAGAGAGTAACAATTATTTGTTGTTCCACTTATTTATGCATTCATTGGCTGATTCTTGTATGTGCCCTGACCAGGGATTGAACCCACAACTTTGGAGTATCAGGATGACACTCCAACCACCTGAGCTACTGGGCAGGGCTTTTTTCTATAACCTTAAGATAAATCTTTTAAAAAGGTTCTTAGTTATTTGTTACACCATTTAAGAAGTTATAGTATGAAAAAACGATAATTTGTAAAGAAGAATCCTATGTCATAAAAGAGCAATATGCAGATTGACCATCACTCCAACACACAAGATGGTTGCCCCCATGTGGTCAAAGATCCTGCCCCCAAGTGAACACAAGATGGCCACCACAAGATGGCCAGCAGGGGAGGGAAGTTGAGAGAGACCAGGCCTGTAAGGGAGGGCAGTTGGTTGCAGTCAAGACTGCAGGGAAGGGCAGTTAGGGGTGACCAGGCCAGCAGAGGAGGAAAGTTGGGGGTGACCAGGCCTGCAGGGAAGGGCAGTTGGGAGGGACAAGGCCTGCAAGAGAGAGCAGTTGGGGGTGATCATGCCAGCAGAGGGAAGTTAAGAGCAAACATGCTGGCAGGGGTGCAATTAGACATTAATCAGGCTGGCAGGGGAGTGGTTAAGGGGTGATCAGGCTGGTAGGCAGAAGCAGTTAGGGCCAATCAGGAAGGCAGGCAGGCGAGCAGATGGGAGCCAGCAGTCCTGGATTGTGAGAGGGATATCTGACTGCTCATTTAGGCAATCACACATCCCTCAAGCAGTCAGATATCCCTTGATGGGTCCTAGATTGGAGAGGGTGCAGACAGGGCTGAGGGACAACCCACCCCCCCAAAACCAAGCACGAATTTCATGCACCGAGCCTCTAGTAATATCAATATGTCTTGCGATTCTTATGTATTTTAATGATGTTAAGCAGGATTCAATGTTTGCAATAAATTTGAATAAGTAAAATATAGATTCTGTGACAACAAAATATAAAAAAAATAGGGGAATCAAGAAATATCAAAGTGAACATACATATATATTTAAATAATTTCACTGAGGTATAGTATATGTATCATACACTTCATTTATTGTAAATGCATATTTCAGTGATTGTTTAGTGAATTTATGGATTTTTGAAAGCATGTCAATAATTTAGTTTAGAACCTTTCCTTCATCCTAAAAAAATTATATGCTTTGTGCCTACCTCCATGATTCCTGCTCCTACACCAAACACTAAGCAAGTATTAATCTGTTCTGTCTCCACTGTTTTGCCCTTATTTGTTGATTTATTGTTTAATTCTTTAAACATGGTTTATTTTACTTCATTGAATGGAATGAAATGAGTGACATCTGGAGACACTCAGAGACAATTTCTATTGTTGATATTTTTTGGTGGAGTATGTGTGACACATTCCTGTTTCTTTGTAAGTCTCTTACTTTTGTTGTGGTAAAAAAAATGGCCTTTAAAATAGTATTTTGTAGCAATTGTAAATTCAGATTCTCCCTTCCCCAAAGGTTGTAGTTGTTGTTTTGTTTGTCAATCATTTGGTTTCTTTATTTAGTAACATGTGTTGGCTAAATCTGTCTCCCACATTGTGTGAGAACTGTGTTATTTATTTATTTATTTATTTATCGTACTTTTACTTTAAAATCTGGCATTCTAGGATTTGCCTCATGTCTGAATAACTTAGTTGTCAGTCAGTGATTAGAAAGAGGTAGTGCTCAAGCCTGTGACACCAATAATACTTTTCTGCTGAATCATCGGTGTGAGTAGAGGAATATATTGTTGAGATTTGAGATTATCTGCCCTGGCTTCTCCTCCACTGGAATCTTTCCTATTTCCCTGAATGTGTATGCAATCTTGATTTTGGCCAAGAGGGTGTGGCTAGTTTGTATACACAGACTCAGGCAAAAAAACCATAAATGCTTTTCTGATGATTGTACTACTTTGTTTGATATCCAGAGCATGGAGATGCTTGTTTTAGGCCCTTTTGTTCAGCTGACAGCTGATTTTTGGGGATAGAATTTTTCAGTTTTCTTACTTGCTCACAGATGAAAATCCCTTACCCATAGTTTTATGCATTTTCTTTAATACTCTTACTTATTCATGCATGTACATTTAAAACCATTAGAGTTTTCTCTAAGATCAGTCAATGTGGAGAGCCTATATTGGTGCCTTTGCTATTATTTCTATTGGATAATGAATATTATGCTCTCCTTTTTCTCACTTGTTCCACTTTCTCAAGACTGTTGTGATATTGGTGTCATTATCTCTATGATCTGGAGATAAACATTCCATTGTGGTCAACTGTTGGCACCAAGATGGTCCATCCACCTTGTGTCCTCTCAGAATTCCATAAGCTTTATCTCCTTAATATGGGCCAGATAGCACTATTTAAACCCCAAAAATAGGTATGGGAAAACTCTATAAAGCAGCTAAAAGGAATATATTATTAAAGAGAACAGTAACTGCCCTGTATACAATTTAAAACACTGTTTTGGAATACTATGAAACTGTGAATTATATTAATGATAGCCATGTGACATTAATTAAAATATCAACTCTTTCAAAATTATAAATCTAGCTTAAATTATAATTCATATATCACTCAAATATCTTATTATTAAAGATAATTATTAATTATGGATAAATTATGCACATATAGAGAGACCCTTTATCTCTATAAAATAATGTTACACAGAATTATGATACAAAATAGTGAGACTGATTTTCCTGTTTAGATGTAGTTACTTGTTAAAGACTGTATATTCATAGAATTTAACTCATTTTTTTTCTTAGTACAAATTAAGTGAAACAAATCTTTCTCTGAAACAAGCAAAATTATATATCAGATATATCTCAAAATATAATTTTTTCATTAATTGATTCACTCATTCAATTACTTAACAATTAAAAATTCATCTGTTCTATAGAACCAACTTTTATATTAGTCTTGTGGGAGATAGATGCAAAGAGGGAACATATATAGTGTTTTTCTCATCAGTGCTCTTTATTAGCAAATCAGGACATATTCCACAAATATTTATTGAGTACTTATGTTCCAGGAATTATGCTCAGTATTAGAAAATCATACTAGAAGGTGGAATTGTAACAAATATCCAAATTTCAGATATATTCCCCATCTTTATTTTTTTAGAATATAAAAATATCACTTGGACTATTCTAATTTTTTTTGACTACCAATGATATTCCACACAAAGTTAAAAATAATAGCTGTTATTTACTGAAAGCTTACTATGTATCAAGAACAATGCTAAATGCTTTGCTAGCATTAGGTCACAGCAAACATTTAGGTGCTAGTATTTTTATCTTCATTTTATAGGTAAGAAATTGTTATAGAATGCTGCCTATGATCACAGGTCCAGGAAATGTTTAGGTAATTTGCTTAAGTTTGCAAAGGTAGTGAATGACTAAGCTTACAATTGAACAAAAAATTTGATTATGTCTTTTCTTCTATCTTTAGTTAGATTCAATGGACATGAATTTGTGTGATATATATACTTAATTAAACATAAAATAAAACAGCAATCATTTAATAGTGATATACCTCAGTGTAAATGTAATTGGAAAATATTGTCTTTGGATCAAATACAGATTCAGTCAATGTTTTATATATCTTTGTGTGGTAACTCGGCTTTTGTCTTTTTCAGAGATGGCACACCATTTTTAAGTGGAGGGGATTGTAAAATAATAATTTTGTGTTTAATTTCTATTTATTAAAATTATTATTGAAGCTAATATTATTAGCAATCCCCCCACCTTCTTGCCCCCCAAATCATCTGTTAAGATCTCAGATAACCTTAGTGCTCCATGAAACACACTTTGGAAAGGGGCATTAACATTAATATGAAAGACAAGAGAAAGATCAGGTTGGGATTAACGAGTTACAGGATACTAGAGCTTTAATTAGGATGGCTAATGTATAGAAGAACAATATAATTTTAGGTAACAGAAGCTTTTAGAATCACTGAGGGTCCTATACCTGAGAAGAATATTAAGAAGTTTCAGACTATGAACTTTGGGTGGATAAATATCAGTGTAGGTTCATCAGTTGTAACAAATGTACCACTCTAACAGGGGATGTTATGCATGTGTGGGAACAGGGATATATGGGAAATCTCTTTATCTCCTCTTTATTTTTCATGAAAATAAAACTAATCTAAAAAGTAAAGTCTACTAAAAAAAAAGTTTAAGAGGTATTAAGAATTGTGCCTGGCTAAGCAACATGAACAATGGTCTTTAAGTTGCTGTCTGAGTAATGTGGGCTAGCACTTGATTAATGGGAAGTCATGGTAAGCCAGAATCAGGTGGCTGAATCAGAATGGAACCTAGATTAAAGCAGATATTTATTAAAAAGCAACTGAAGTTCATTTGTAGGCTTTCTCTCTCTTGCTCACTCTGTTTCTCTCTCTCTCTCTCTCTCTCTCTCTCTCTCTCTCTCTCTCTCTCTCTCTCCCTCTCTCTTTCTCCTCTCTAACACACACACAGTTTTGTATATTTAGTTTTAGTCTGTTTCTTTATAGATGTGGGGGAGGGACTTAAAACAAAGAAACCAAATGGATCCAGCCGGTGTGGCTCAGTGGTTGAGCATCCACCTATAAACCAGTAGGACATGGTTTGATTCCTGGTAGGGGCACATACCCAGGTTGCAGCTCGATCTTCAGTAAGGGTCATGAAAGAGGCAGCTGATCAATGATTCTCTGTCATCATTGATGTTTTTTCTATCTCTCCCCCTCTCCCTTCCTCTCTGAAATAAATTTTAAAAATATTTAAAAAAAAGAAACCACACAAAAATGTATTTGTGTGCCTTTTATAGAGAGAGCAGCTTAAGCAATACATTGGAAAACACTGTTCTGATCTATATTCATTTGATGAAATGAAGGAATTATAGAAGTGAGAAAAGAAAATATGTGCATTGAAGAACAAGAGCTGATTGGAAAAAGCTGGAAGGAATTGGGACCAGGCTTGTAAGCATTGCTTGTATTCAGATGGAAACTTTTCCTTAAGATGTCCTGTTCTTTGGAGGAAAGTCCTCATTTATCAGATGCTATCTCAACTCACTTCTCACTTCCACATCTTTTCTAAATGTTCCCAATATATCATTTTTCAAAAATGAAAGAATTCTTTTGTTTAGTCTCATGGAGTTTTTGCTTTGAATCGTTTGGTTTCACAAAATTAGGGATTCTAAACAGAAATGGCTGGTGAAATCCACAACAGATGTGAAGAGACTATAAAATTTGTGAACAAGGAACACCCCTTTGGCGAACTTTGATTTGTAGGTTACATATCCCATCCCCAAAAGGCTAGTTTCCTTTTGTCTTCTCGATTTTGAACCTAGAAAGAGGAAAGAGCATGCCAGTTTGGATTAACCACAATAAAATTAATAATAGTTTCTTATGTCAGCTTTCCAAGCCAGATACAAAGAAGGTTGAATGCAAAGAATCGTGGAGACATTGACAAGATGAAAGGAATTCCTATCATTTTCATCAAAATTTACTTAAAGCAGAAGCAGAGCAGTAGCCATAGGCAATCCTCATTTCTAAATAACACGTCAGGCTGCAGGTGTCCCTGGGGGTTGAGGAATGTGTATGGTTAATGTGTCTCTTTAGGACTAGGATTCCTCACCCCATTTGTCTATATTTTTGGCACAAATCAATGTTAGTTCTTTTTTTAAGGTTATTTTATATGATTCCTCATAACATTAATTTTTCTCCATGTATCCTACTCAGCACTTAGGACTCCTGGGCTTGGCATAACCATTTTGTTTTTTATACATTTTTGTCTTATGCTTCTCCCTTCTGCATCTGCAAGTCCATAAACAGAATTTGACAAAAGTCCGATCTCTGTGTGTCATCTCTCTGAGGACCTATTTGTGATTGTAAAGGAATGTTTCCCTACACTAATTCTTCAGCGCTTTCCATCAACTAATTGGGCTGACTTTGGCCTCATATATATTTTTGATAAGAATGTCCCTGGTGAATGGGGTGGTTCTGTTAAAAAGCTTTTCCATATTGACATGTGCTTGAATCAGGCTTTGGTTTTGTGTTTTTCAAACATGCTATGGACCTTTTTTTTTTTTTTTACGCCAACATGTTTTACTAGTTTTATAACTTTTCTGTATCAATAAAATTGAAACAATTGAAAAGAAGGGGAGAAACTGATATGTCAAGGAATCACACCTATTAAAAAGAGGTTTCTGACATAGGAATTAAATTGGCAGCAGTGAAAACCTCATTACATGTTATATGTTCCATTTGATTTCATTTTAGGACTAAAATCAATATTTTTTAAATGTTAAAAAATTGGCAAAGGTAAGGCTTTATTTCTCTCAAAAGGACATATTTGAATTTAAATGAGGTGACATTATAGGAAAATTTTAAATTGGTTAGCCTATATAATAAAAGCCTAATATGCAAATTGTCCCCTCGGGTGGTCATTTGACCAGGAGTTCGACTGCTCACTATGGTGTGCGCTGACCACCAGGCAGCAGAGTGGAACATGGCAGCTGCACTGATATGGTGCTGGCAGCAGGTGGCAGTGGAGGCAATGCAGGCCCCAAGAGGTCCTGATGAGAGCTGGATGGTAGAGCAGGTGAGTGGGTGGCACTAGGCCAAAGAGGGTACAAGCAGGGTCCGATTGTGCTGTAATCACCCTGCAGACTGTGACCAGCAGTGGAGGTTGGGGGTAGGGCGACTGCCTGATTCCCAAGTGCTGAGGGGACTAGGTGGGAGGCTTGTCCCCAACAGATCACCCTGCAGGTAGAATGGTGAAGCAGGTGAGGGGGCAGTGCCAGGCCACAGTGGGGTGCCAGAAAGGGCGGCGAGGCCACCCCGAGGGACCCCACACATGCAGGAATTCATGCACCAGGCCTCTAGTATTTTATATAAAGAAGAATAAATCAGTGACAAACTTAGATGTGTAGTAACCGAATATTTCAATGAATGAAATCCACTGATGATATTCAACTCATTATATTAGTTGCTGGGTTTATAAAGAAAATACCTATTTCTAGCTCTTAAAATTACACAATTATGTAGACAAATTCATATTTTCAATAATGTGAGAGAAGAACAATGAAGTATGATTCTGAGGGCAGCAGATACCAACTACTATGTTGCCTGAAATGTAACTGATTCTCAATAAATGTGGATTGAACCAAAATGAAAGATTTAATGAATAAATTAATGAAATGATGATCTATGATTTGAAAATATAGTAAAGTGCTAATCATTAATGGTTTACTGAATTACAAATAATGATTTCTCCATTATTTGTGAATATTATTTATTGTTTAAAATATACTTTCCTTTTTTAAAAACCCTTCATTGACCATATCTCAAAAAGACACAGAAGCTTTAATCCCAAATGATAGATGTGCTAAAGCTAATATACCACCTAAAAAGACAGAGTCACCAGGACCACCCCACAACCTAGCAACTGAAGGGAAAAGGCCTGATATAGCAGGAGTGGGCCATTTTTCTCAATCTTGGTCTCATGCTACAGACCACACCAATAGTGATTCTTTTGTGGCATGCTGTAGCTGATGCTTAAATATTTGAAAATTCTATGTTTCTTTTGTTTGGGTAGGTTAACATTTATGTTTTTCTATTTGCTCCATCACCAGCCTTTTGTTTATAATATAGAATTGCTTCTTCATCGAAGTACTCAGTATGTGAGGGACTCATTTTCCATCTCCTCTACACTAGTAGTAGCTGAGGGGCGAGTCATGCCTACTTCACCTTTCTGACTGGCCTGACATTCAGCACAGTTCTCAGTACCTTGAAAGAGGTCAGGAAAGCTTATTGAATGAGTGAATAAATGAGGACCCAACTGGCCTGTTGGTTTTACCACCTCTTTTTCTGCAACTTGTCTCCCATTATTAGGGAATGCTCTTTCTTGTTTAAATATTGGGGAGTGTATTGGGCTTAGCATCTTTAAGGTGGGTCGTCAGAAGTGTCTATGGGGATTACTATGCCAGATTGGCTTCTTTGGTACTTGGCAGCACTTCGCTATGCTCTGGGGAGCAGCAGAAAACATACCACTGAAAGAGTGTAGATTAAGGTGCAAGATTATGGACAGGGGTATGTTTGCG
This sequence comes from Antrozous pallidus, assembly GCA_027563665.1. Classification (NCBI taxonomy): domain Eukaryota; kingdom Metazoa; phylum Chordata; class Mammalia; order Chiroptera; family Vespertilionidae; genus Antrozous; species Antrozous pallidus. The sequence continues at coordinate 53,396,740 of CM050521.1, forward strand.
TAACATTTTCTAAAAGCTGCTATTAAGGGGTTTAAAAATATACCATATAAAGTAGTCAGGTCTTAAAAACTAGTATCAGTTTGGTGGAGTAAATCCATTTCAAGCTTTAGACTTCAATTAATGGCTCTAAAATCAGCATGTAACCTTACATGAAGCCAACTGTATGTCTTTAAATTGGGTGTCATATTTTATCCTAAATTACTTTAAAAAATATGGACTTTTTGAAATTGCCACTTAAATTTGAGCTTCTAAGAAATTTACCAAGAGAGAAAAGCTTGTTCTCTTGATTTTTTTTTTTTTTGGAAAAAATAAAAGGATTTGAAATGATGAAGCTTATTAAATCTGAAACTTAGCTTTTAACAAGTTAGTACCAATCTTCAAAGCATTCTCTGAGATATACAGGTTTTTTTGGAGGGGGGGGGGTTGTGGGGAGGGGGGCTGGAATCATATTGACACTAAAGTAGTGTTTGCTTAATCCACCATCCATCATTACCTTTTCCTTTACACTTATGTTAGTATACCCTAATATTCCTTTGAGATCTAGCAAGGGATTTTAAAAAGTGTATGCTTAATGCTGGTCATATATTTTTTCTTCCTCTTTAGGGAATAGAGATAATAGACTTTGAAATATGTGACTAACTCTTAAAATTTTAAATATATGTTGCTGTCATTAAATGTGAGCATCAATTATATCATATTTTAAGTATCACATATTTATTTTGCCTAAAAAATTCAAGCTGTGAAGTTATATAGATAAATGCAAATCAAAGAAATAGGTAGTACTGAAACCACTCACACGCGAACTATATACTTAATGAAGCACTGACTTTTTAAAAAGTCACTGAGAGAATGTAAAGGTAGTCACTTCCTTCATTCCTTTGTATAATGTTTTCCTTATTGAAGTAAAGTAACAAATTACTGAGAGCTATTCAAAATAAAATAAGCAAAACCATTACAATTTTATTCCAAACATTTGAGTAACCCCGGTGATGGGTCAGTTCCCAGCGCACTACTCAGACATCAGCCTGTGCCATGCTCCACTTGGGTTGTGCACTGTTTTCTTCTCTCAGAGTGTTTTTCTAGGAGTTGATGTTCATTACAACATTTAGATATAGTAGAATCAGTTTCCCATGTGCCTTATAATTACTTTTTAATGTAATATGCTACTGAGAAGAGGATTAGTTTTCAAGTTTAGCAGCTTTTTCTCCATTAAGCACACTTATTTTTCAACACCTTAGCGGTGGAGCGTTGGCTCTGTTGGTGTTACAAAAAGGACCAGATTGCTTCCTGCTCACTAGGCAGCCGTCCTAAAGTAACAGTCTGGATCAGCCTGATGCAGGCAGCATTAGTGTTTCATTTACTGTGATGGCTTCCTTTATGTTAAGTATATTTAAGGAAAGTTTGATGTTCCTGTGCACATTTGTATTTTTCTTAAACTTACCATTTAAATTCTAAGACAAACTTTATAGAATTTTGGAGTTTGGAAGAGCCACAAAGATCTCTTTGTTCATATCCTCATAATATGTACTTCTCACTAAAAAACCGTAACGGATGATGGTCCGGCAGTGCAATCATACAGTAGTAGTATTGTATATGGTCAATTGCAAATGTGATAACTTATCCTGGATGATTCTAAATTAACTTTTGTACACTAGCTTTTTTGTTTTTCTTTTCTTTTTCCTCATCAAGAATACGTCCTGCAACATTGAAATATCAGACTACTGTGAGGACAACCACTATAGCAATTTTGAAATTCATATTAATGATATTCAAACAATAATGATATGCAAATAATGATGATCAGTGAGTAGAAAACTATATATCAAATGGCCATCTTTCATCTTTTGCCTTTTATTTTTCCTCAGTATTTGAAGGACAAGGATTTTGGTCTCATTTACTATCTTAAGCACGGTGGCTATGACAGTGCTGGTCCCAATGTAGGTATTTATATGTAACTAGAGACCTGGTCCACAAAATTCATGCACAGGGGGCAGGTGGGTGTCCCTTAGCCCAGCCTGCACCCTCTCCAATCTGGGACCCCTCGAGAGATGTCCAACTGCCCGTTTAGGCCCCATCCGGGTAGGATATGGCCTAAATGGGCAGTCAGACATCCTTCTCACAATCCAGGACTGCTGGCTCCAAACTGCTCACCTGCCTGCCTCCCTGATTGCCCCTAACCACTACCCTGCCAGCCTAATTGATGTCTAACTGCTCCCCTGCAAACCTGTTTGCCTCCAACTTCCTTTCTCTGCCAGCCTGGTCACCCCTAACTGCCCTCCCTTGCAGGTTTGATTGCCCCCAACTGCCCTCCTTGCAGGCCTGGTCCTTTCCAACTGCCCTTCCTTGCTGGCCTGGAACCTCCCAACTGTCCGCCCCTGCTGGCCATCTTGTGGTGGCCATCTTGTATCAACATGGGGGCAGAATCTTTGATCACATAGGAGCAGCCCTCTTGTGTGTTAGAGTGATGGTCAATCTGCATATTACTCTTTTATTAGATAGAATTGAGGCCTGGTGCTGGTTTGTCCTGAAGGGTGTCCTGGATCAGGGCAGGGATTCCCTTGGGTTGTCGGACGCCCTAGGTGAGGGGCCTATAGTGGTTTGAAGGCCGGCCATGTCCCCCAGTGACCCAAGTGGAGGCCTTGGGATCTGGAATTAATCTATGTTTTACAATTGAAACTTTGGAGCCTTGAGCGGAGCCAAGGCTTCTGCTCACTCTGTGGCGACATCCATTTCTGTTTGAAACTTTGTAGCCTGGAGTGGAGGCCTAGGCATTAGGGCTGCAGAAGCTATGCTTCCTCCATTGCCCCGGCAACCCTAGCCTCTATTCTCTCCAGCTCCGTGGCTGCCACCATTTCTGTTGGGATTATGTATCTTTTATAATTGAAACTTTGTAGCATTGAGTGGAGGCCTAGGCTTGCAACAGCAGGTGGAAAGCTTGGCTTCCTCTGTTGCCAGGTAAACCCAAACTTTCCTCCTGCTCTCAGTGGTGGCAGCCATCTTGGTTGGGATTTATTTGCAGAATTTGCTCATGATTGGCTGGTGGGCATGGCTATGGGTGTGGTTTGATTGGTAGTATCATCAATTTGCATATTATTTTTTTATTAGGATTTATTAGATAGGATGTTAAATGAATGTTATTTGTAATTTCAATGGCTTTAGCTAGTATTTAATTGATTGGAGTAACATAAAAATTGTTATTTCTAGATAAAAGTAATGTTTAAATCAAAGAGGACATAGAAGGAAAAAAATAATATTTATTGAAAATCACTGTTTTAAGTATTATCCTCCTCTATTTCATTTAATATGCTCATCTTTAAGAGAGCTAGTATCATCCCATTATACAGATAAAGTCAATTAAGCTTAGCACAGTGGGGTGTGCAGAGACATGTTGAGATTTAAATATACCAAGTCTCCCAATTCTAAATGTATATTTCTTTCTATTACTATTCAGAACTGCATTAGCAGTAAATGATGCAACTTATTTTGATTTACTATTGACTTGATACCAATTAATGTGGAAGTTTACGGTTCCAATATTTTAATATTTTAATATTAATATTTTAATGTGGAGTAGTTTATTTGATCTTAGTAGACACTGTTAGCGTCCTATCTATTTTTCTTGGACTCACTTTTTCTGAGAACTTCCAATGTAGCCTTCTGTGACTCTTCACCTGGAGATTTTTTGGGGCCATCAGGACTTCCTAAGGGTACATAGGACAGGCTGGAAGTGGTAGGCATCCAATGTCTCTGGAAATAGCTCTCATACAATGACTGATAGGAAGTGGAGGATAAATATCCCAGTTTCCTCTCCCATCAATTGAGCAAGTCAGAACACATTCCACATGGCTTCCTAAGGGGACTCTAGGTTCTCAGAACAGTGACCTGTTCCATAGCATAGACTTTGTGGCTTCTTCCCCTTCCTTTCTCATCACCCCAGTCCTGACCAGGGCTTCCTGGGATCATCTCTGAGATGAGTTGCTTTCGTTCTAACACTTATCTTGTGCTCAGATTCTGGGGAATTACAATCTAAGATATGAAGATGGATTGTATTATCCCTCTCCACAATTTAGAAAAGACTGATGTTTAGGAAAAAAATCACACACACACCAATTCATAGAGAAGAAGCGATCAAGTTTACCTGGAGTTTTCTGTTTCTACGTGCATCTTACGTTATGTGTCTAGAGTCTCCAGTGTTTTCCAGGGCCTGCCTTGTGTGGTGGGTGTGGCTCTCTGCTCATGCAGCTCTGTGGAATCTCCTTCCTCCATTCCACCTCAACAAAAGCAAGAAGCCAAGATCAGTGGCATTAGTTTCTGCTAGGGACAAATGTAGTTTTAGGTTTAGGACTTTAGGTTCCATCCAAATTTAAGATAGCTTGACTCTAGATAGTACCAATCTGAGAATCTTAAATTTAGACATTAAATAAAAATGATTTTTCTGAGTTTGCCATGTCTAAAACTATATTCACAATTAAACAATTTAGTTGCTTTCACTAAGGGTAACATACACACATACACAATTGAAAATTGAATTTTAAGCAACATTTCTCCCATGTTAAGCACATGCAAGTCTAAAGGGACTAGGTTTATACCAGTTATTGCTTTGTCCCAGTCTTTGTTCTCTGACACCCTGTTTATACTGGCTTCAGTGCTCTGACTATTTCTGTTCACATTGTCAGGCCTGGCAGAGGAGGTCTTTTACATCCCGCTGCTTGTAACACAATACCCCACAATTACTATTATTACTAGACATGATGCTCTGGTTTCCCTGTTTCCTTTCAAGCTTTTGGTGCTCTTTCTCTTGTTTGCCTTGCATTTTATCTTGCCTGCTTCTGTGAGCCATGTGTATTCCGGACCCTCGAGGAGGTATACTACCTTGGCCTGTGGCTCTCCTGCTCTGCTCGATGCATCCTTGAGCCCTGTGGTCACTCGCTCAAAATGCCACCGCCATCCACAATTAAGCTTTACTCCTTCTTGCTTTTTGCTTGTAGGATTTTTCTGTCTCTGTAATTTGTCCATTCCCTCACCAAACTTGTTCTCTAATCATGCCTCTTGGGATTTATTTTCATCTTTGTCCTTAACATTAGTTGATGCTAACTTGTTTATTCACCCATATGTTTCTTTTTCGTTTCTCCTGTGTGATACTAAGTTCCACAAGGACAGGGGCTCAATGTTGTGTTTCTTGTTTCCCGTTGTATCTCTGGGTCTGATCACATGTTTATCTCTTAAACACAAAGCTGAAATATCCCATGCTTCCTCTAATCACTATGAAGTAATAAAAATCCTTTGATCAGTTCAAGTTGCAAGATAGTTTCCTTTCAGAATTAGAATGTCCAGTTGTATATGATGTCAAACTGTCCAACTATTCTTAGTCACAAGTACTTGCCCTCCTATTTCTATCTTGATACCTCCAGCAAAGTCTGTTGCTTCTTTCTTTCTCAATCACCTTGTCCTCTAGCTTTCCTTTTCCTTGGATTTTTTAACCAGATTTTGAGGAGAGCTGGGGAGGAGAGGGATGGAGAGAAGGAAAGATGCTGACTGAACATCGACTCTAATGGGGCACTTTCATGGGCTCTTTGGAGACTGCTCAACCACTAGCTAACTCTCACCTGTAGTTACTCTGATGGAGGAGGTGATACAGCTCCCTAGCGTATTACTCCTTTCACTGTCCATAGCGACTTTCATTACCTTCTGAAGGTGACTCTCATGCACAGGGTCTAAGACAGCTCCACTTGTCTCTCTTGCACCTAATTTGCATCTAGTCTATGGGTAGCTTTTAAGCATCCTTTCAGTTGACTAAGGCTGGGGAAGGTAGGGCAGTCCCAAAGAAGCAGCTTCTTTTTCATTCATTGGTCAGTTCTCTCATGAACTTTAAAATTATTCAGGTGGGAGTCTGACATGGCCCTCTTTCACTAGGTTTGAGGCACTGGAAAGCTTCCGATTAAGTGTGGGACTCACAACAAAGCTCTCCAAAGAATTCACCATTTCTTACAGGTTTTTGCTTACTCTTTTAGTTCTCCATGTAAGATGTTTGAATATTATAATTAGTATTTGTATAACAACATATACATTTCTCACAACTTCCATTATTAAATCCCCTTAAACTCTCTATTGCTCTTTGGTGATATTTATATTTCATAGCTGGGCTCATTTACTATGATAGAGCAGTAAACTCAGATTTCTTAAAGGAGTCTTATTTCTCCTGGTAAAGTCATATTAATTATAATGGCTGCTTCACAGGTCAAATAATTGTTTGCTATAATTTAGTTAAATGGTGGATTTAATTAAAGCAGAGATCTTAACTTCATTTCTTATCACAGAGTCCCAATTTTTGTTTCAATAATAAACAATTGGAATATGTCCCAAGAAATGAGAAACACTAATCAGAAAGGACATATGTACCCCTGTGTTCATAGCAGCACAATTTACCATAGCTAAGATCTGGAAACAGTTTAAGTGCACAGAAGAAGTTGAGTGGATTAGAAAACTGTGGTACATCTATACAATGGAATACTACACTGCTATAAAAAAAGAACTTACCATTTCCAACAGCATGGATGGAACTGCAGAGCATTATGCCAAGCAAAATAACCCATTCAGAGAAATATAAATACCACATGATCTCATTTATTTGTGGAATATAATGAACAATATAAACTGATGAACAAAAATAGGTATAGAGATAGAGGAGATAGAGAAGCATCAAACAGACTGCCAAACTTCAGTGAGAAGTCAGGGGAAGCGGGTGAGAAGTCCTGTATATGAAGGACTAGTGTGTATGCATATAAACGTAACAAATAGACATAGACACTAGGTGGGTGAGGGCTCGTGCTGGGGGTGGGGGTTACCAGGGAGAGGTCAATGGGGGGGAAAGGAGACATATGTAATAGTATGTGTTATACTTTAAACAATAAAGAATTTTAAAAAAGAAAAGTAAAATGTTCCTCAGTCTAATCCAAAGCAAAAATGAAATATTCTGAAACCTGGCTTTTAACTGTGATATATTAATTAGTTGTTTTTAGACCATCAGATTTGAGAAATGAAATAAAATCTATATCACACCCGTTAAATAAATAAATACACAAATAAAATAAACAATAGTAATAGTTAAAATAAATAATATTTATTGAATGCTTCCTAAGTGCTTGGCAGTTGGCACTATGATGTTTCAGATAAATATTATTTGCAAATATTATAGACTGATTTTGTATATACCGCACACCATTCTTTACATACATTAGTCAATTTAACCTTCACAACAACCTACACTATGAGGTAGATACTGTTTTTATCATCCCAATTTTAGAGACAAGGAAGAGAGATTTAAGCAACTTATATGAAATCACATAGCTATGAAGGCCAAGTAAGGATCTTTTCCATATCTCATTGTCCAACTTAGGCTTCAAAATGACTTGTTGAAATATCTGTTTGATTCAGTTCTGTTCTAGAAATCACCAGCTTTAAAAAATATATTGATTTATTTGAGAGGGAGGAAGGGGCATAGAGAGAGAAAAAGAGAAACAATGCTTTGTTGTTCCATTATTTTTGTACATATTGGTTGTTTCTTGTATGTGCCCTGACCAGATATCGAACCCATAACCTTGGCATCTACACTAATAAAAGAGAAACATGCAAATTGACCATCACTCTGCTATGCCCATTAGCCAATTAGGAAAAAATATGAAAATTAGAAGGACAAAGATGGAAGCTTCCTAGCTGCTCCAAGTACAGAGTGCTGGATGGGACAGGATGCCTGCTGTGAGAGGGAAGGCGGGAGGAAGATGGCAGTCTGCAGCAAAGATGGCAGACTCTAGCTGGAGTCTGCAGTGAAGCAGCAAACACAAAGACAACAGACTCCAGCCAAAGTCTGCAGGGAAGATGAAGAAGGTGGACTCCAGCTTTAGTGAAGGTCTGGGTCCTGGGTGCCAGAGGAAAACCGGTCCTGGAAGCCAAGGGAAGGAAGGGCTATTGCATGAATCTTCATGCAACGGGCCTCTAGTATCTGTATGATGCTCTAACCAACTGAGATACCCAGCCAGGGCTGAGATGATCAACTTCTTAAGGGAATTAACTACCTATTCTTTAATTTTCCATTGCAAATATTTAGGGTACAGTGAATGTTTTAAAAATTACCATCTGAATTGGATACAACTTTTAAAAAAATTTTTTTTCTCTTTTTTCCACCCACCCTCCACTTATGCCCCACCCCCTGTTGTCTGTGTCTATTGATTAGGCTCATATGCATGATGCACACCAGTCCCCTAAATTTATTAAAAATCTATTTACATAAAATTAAGAAAATGATACTTAGTGTATCCTTCCAAATTTCTGGTTGAATAAGTTCTGAACAAAAATATAAACAAGCAGCAAGAATATTACCCAGTTTATATTATTTCAACTTTCCAAAGAATGTTAAGAACTTACTCCTCTGTAAACAACTGTCAGTGGTTAATATTTTTTTAGATTGTTTCAAAGATCCAAATTAGGCAAAATAATAGAGCTTTCATTTCTACTCTCCTTGTTTATCTTTATTTTTGTCCAAAATTGGACCATGTCTTTCCTGAGGTTTGTACAGCATCCAGAGCTTTTGGCTTCTTGGTATTCTTAATAAAACTACAAACTTTTCAGGAATTACTTTTGAATACTATAATATTTTCTGATGTTAGTCATAACTACATCAGAAAACAAAAATCTTAGTTTGGGCTCATTCATTTACTCATCTCCTCTCAAGTCAAATTTGTTAAATTTATGTATGATATTCAGCCTTTATTTAAAATCCATTAGTATAGGAAAAAGGTTTTTATTTCAGAACCAAAACCTAGACTTCTTAATTTCTTTTATATAATAAATTCCCTAATTATAGCAGAATGACTTAATAAATATGTTGGCTTTGACAACATAAGTGGATTGAAAAGTAAAATACACTACTTCTATTTCAAACATTAACTGGATTTTGGATTATCATTTAAACATATCATTTAGTAGTTAATACTTGTTTATACACATTTTTTTGTTTCCTCTACATTCTGTCCTCAACTTCAAGCAAGAAAACACAATGGTCATGTTTATATAATTACACAGATATCTAGTTATACAATAAATAACTGAAAAACAATTTTATCACAAATTTTCAAACTTTAATCCTAAGAAATTTATTGCTGAAGAAAGTCCCTCCCACAGCACAGGCCAAAACAGAGGAGAGCTCTTTCTCTTTTTCTAAGCCACAACTAAACTTTGTGTTTATAAATGTGCTGGATTCCCTAAATAATCCCCGAGTGTGCTAATCTTAGTTATAATTGTCACAAAAACATGTTATTTTTGAACTTATATGCAGAAATTTATATAAAGCGTGGACAAAAGTAGTTTTATAGTTGTGACTACATGAAACATAGAGACACAGAGTTTACCCTTGTATCTATCATTTATTATTTTATTGATTTCCATACAAACAACTGTATACCTAATTTTGCCACACCTTTTATTAAGCCTTATAATAAATAGGAACTCAGAGTAAGAAAAAAATTCTAATTCATCTTAGAACAGACTATTATAATTAAAAGAGACTATAGAGCCTTGGCCTGTGTGTTCAGTGGTTAGAATGTCAGCCCATGGACTGAATGATTTGATTCCAGATAGATTCCTGATCAAGAGCATGAACATTGTGACTTGACCCTGGCCCAGGTCAGAATGCATGAGGAAGGCAACCAATTAATGTATCTCTTTCACATTGTTGTTTCTCTCTCTTTCTTTCTTTCTCTTCCCCTCCTCCCTCCCTTCCACTCTCTCTAAATATCAATGGAAAAATATCCTCAGGTAAGGATTAAAAAATAAAACAAAGGTGACTGTAAGGATTGTTAGTGAAATATCTCCAAGTTTCAAATATATCTGTACAATATGTTTTCTCTGCTAGTAACAATGGTTGGCCTGGATCACAGAGATCATGGCTTACTTTGTAAATTAGAATGGTCAACCAGGTACTCGGTAGATGTTGTTTAAGTCAACTAAGTCTACTGTCAAGTGCTAGTCCTCATTTTAAATTGTAAATCACCATGAAAAAAGGAAAAATGTCCTTTAAGAAGAAAAAAACTACACATAAATGTTCTTTGAAATGAGATCTCCTTTGGTTTGAATGGGAAGAATGCCTGACAATGGTGATAACAGAAGAAAAACGTTGAGTGAGTTTTTCAGTAGTGTAATGCTAGAATTACATAGGAAAGAACAATTCATTAGTGCAAGGTTGGCCACAGTTGGCACCAGAACTGGCAACTTCTGCACTGCTGTTTGAAAGGAACATAGAGATCCTATTTTGCCAGAAACATTGTCCACCAGCCTCTGTGTTTTCCAGAATTACTTTTGTCATTCCTTGTTAAGGGCTAAGTCATTGCTAACAGAAAGTAAGCAAATATATTACATCCATGACAAAAATGTATCACCACCACCAGTAGCAAATAAATGTATGCACCTCAGTTAACTGAGAAATAATGTCAGAGTACAGGCTCATATTCCCATGTAGAACTGGGGGGCTCTCAGTAGCAGAGATATTGGTCGCTAGAAAAAGCTTTAAGAAACCATCTAAAAGAATGATAAATGTAAATAAAATTTACCTATGTCAAATTCAAGACATTAGTAGGCAAGTATATAATTGTGGTTACTTTGAAAGTACACATTTGAATAAAATTTTGTTTTAAAATATATCATTGTACATTCTACATTTGCTTCACATTACTTACCATGCCTTGTAATGATATTGTAGGTGTGATTTTTTTGAAGTTGTTGCACAAGTTCACACACACACACACACACACACACACACACGAGCTCTTATGGGCCTTAGGCCAAAATGTATAACTGTTTCTTTACTACTTGATCACCAGCATAACTGAGGGCTTGATACATAAAAGTTGTTCAATATATATTTGTTGAATGAACCCAGGTTTATGAATAACAAACAATACACCTAAATTATATTTAAGAGAGTTGGCCAATCTTTGAGCCTTTGTTTGATATTATCTACTATCTCTTTAATTATTTAATTCTGACAAGAAAAATGCAGCATCCATTGTAGAGGGATAGAGTAACAGTGAAGTTATAATAGACTTCAGGTCCACTTTTAAGTGCCATGGATTTAATTTTCAATAATTGCATGGGTTGGGCAAGATTAACTATGTAAGCCATAGGATATTTTAAGTAATTATGACTTATGAGATGCCATCGCTTTTATGAAAACAAGATTTTGTAAGGTGAAGAAGTCATTTTAAATATTATTGTGTGAGCAGTCAGCGGTGGCTATTGGATCAGCATCCAGAACCACAGAAGGGTTGGCTTGAGCTCTAAGGGCTACATCAAGCTCTCGCTCACGTGCTCTTCATTAAAAGTGCATATATGTTGAAAGCCAGCAATATGTGGAAAAGTAACTTCTGCTCAGTGATTATTTTCTTTGGGATAAAAATGAATACCACAGATGGATTCCTTCTACATTTTTTTTTCTTATTTTGACCACTGCATTTGAGAATAATGCATTGGATTGTTAGAGTGTTGCAGAAATTTAACTTTGACTTCCCTACTTTGAAAGACCAAAAGGCTTTCCTTAGTTTCCTCTGCTTCCCTCTCTCTCATTTAGCACCCATTTTAGGAACTCTTTTACTTCTGATAGTATCACATTTTAGTTTTGGAGAAGGGACACCCTTAGATCTCAGTTCATCCATGACTGGATGCATTCTCCCATGTCTCCTTGCCTCTGAAGCAATGGGAACAACATTAACTTTGCAACCCAAATTAGAATTCCACAAAAGTGAGCACAGCAATGCCTAGCACACTGAATGAACTTGAGGCATATTTAAGTCTTGAATAGGAGGCTCCAGGGCCTGAACATGCCAATCTCAATACTGAAGATAATTTTTTTCACCAAAACACATGTTTTATATCTATCTATTCAGACATTTCTTCTTAGGAAGCTTAGAAAGCCAGCCTGGGTTAAGTCTGAATTAGATGGCCTTAGCTGACAAATGTTTTATAACTTGAAAGGCTATTGATCCATTTGTTGTCATTTCTACAAAGATATTTTTGCACATCACAATGATAACGAGTTGAGTTCTAAAAAGCAAGCAACCGCCATCACCACCATCTAACTGTATATGCATCTTAATTTTAATCCCTAGGCTAACATTTGATCGCTTTTAAACCTCTTTTTAGGAACAAAACAGACATTAATAGGAATATTTTAAAAACCAAAATTTTAATAGTAAATGAAAATACTGGGCATAATGTTAACCAAATGTTTTATTGCTTAAAATACAAATTAAAATTCATACATTTCATCCTCGGGATATCAGAATATACTTGCTTATCCAAGAGCAATAAATGGCCTTGAAAACCAATCAAGCTCTGGCCAGGTGGCTTGGTTGGGTTGAATTGTCTTCTGTACATCAGAAGGTTGTGGGTTCGATTTCTGGTCAGGACACATACCTAGGTTTTAGGTTAGATCCTTGATTAGGTCACCTGCAGGAAGCAACCCATCTCTCTCTCTCTCTCTCTCTCTCTCTCTCTCTCTCTCTCTCTCTCTCTCTCTCTCCCCTCCTTCTCCCTTCTTCTCTCTCTCAAATCAATAAAAATGTCCCTAAATGAGAATTTTAAAAATTGACTAAAGAAAAATGTAATTGTAAAAAATTAAAAAAAAAGAAAACTAGACAAATGTCTTTTAATTGCAAAATGGGCCACAGTAATCACATTCAACTTATCAATCAATTACTGGTAGATCAATAACACAGTCTTACCTAAGAGAGGGGCCATCAAGATAGTCAACATTGGGCCAGTAAATAGGTTTGGATTATAGAATTTCCTAGCAACATTTAAGTATTTGTGTTTTATTGTTTTTTTTTAATTTTTTAAATCTTTATTGTTCAGTTTATTAATTATTGTTTCCCCTTTTTATCCCCCTATAGCTCCCCTCCACCGTGTGGTCTTGCTTATTTCCTTATAGGCCTCGACCTTCTGTTGGAGCCTCTTGAAAAACCCTATAACCGTGGTTTTGAATTCCATGTCCAGTCATTTTTTTCCCCTCCATTTCTTTCACATCTGATTTCTTTCCATGTCTCTGCATGATGGCTGCTTCCCTGAGTTGGTCAATTAGCTTTGTGTGGTAGAAGTCCTACTAGGGACAGTGGCTCAGCCTCCCCAGTTACCTGAGGTGGATATGGGCTGCACAGTCTTGCTGAAGTTAAGATCAGTTTAATCCTTGTTAGCACTTGGAGGGTTGACCTCCAGGCCAATTGTCCGTGAAGCTCAGCTGTGCTCAGGTTGGATGGGCGGAGTCTCTGGGCCAAGCAGACAGCGTTAGCTCCACCCTATGTGGCCCCAGGGACCCTGCGCAGGGGGCAATGGCTGCCAGCACCTCTGAGAGAGAGCCGCTGCCGAGCTCCACTGGCTGCCGGGGAATTCAGACTCTCCCCAAATGACTCTGCGCCCAATGTCTCACCCAGGGTCGTAAAACAAAGCAGACTGACGGTTTCTGAATGAGAGACAAGTCGCAGAGCGCTCTCTGTGTGGTTGCACAGCTGAGCTGTTCGCACGCAAGCTGCCTTTCCACAAGCCAGGAGACCCGGCAGCACCCGAGCTTCGGCGTGCCCTCCCACTGTCCAGTTTCACCCCGTATGATAGTGGGTTCCCTGGACTTCACCCAGAGCTGGAGAATCAGTCCAGTGGGACGTCTTTGTCTCCCTGTTTGAGAAAACTGGCCGTTTTTCAGCCGCCTGCCCTCTCCGAGGCACGCGCTCCAAACCTCTCTCTCCGCGCAAATCTTTCAATGCTCTCTGCTGCCGCTCCTCCGGGTCACAGTGTCTTATCTTCACTTTTATTTGTGGAGTTTTCACTCGGCGAGCTTTCTGGTGATTCTGGAAGGTGTTTGTTCTTTCGTTAAGTTGTAGTATTAAAATTGCTGAGCATGACGGCAAGATAGGTGTTTTATCTATGCCGCCATCTTGGTTCTCTATTGTTGTTGTTTTTAATTTGTTCTTAGTATACTTTTGGTGTCTTTAGGACTAAATATTCTCAGGAAATTATAAACTGATTCATAAATTTGTGTTAATACCAGAAATAAATAAAATTTATATTAGTTATAACATAAATTAAGACTTTTACTTTAATGGTATCTTCGTTGTGTATAAAGAACTATTGTTTTCTTCATGCTGTTCAAAGAAAGGACAGAAATTACAGTTTGAAACAGAGCCACAATTACTCATAAATAAATATCTAAGTGATTGATAGTTCTATACAATTTTCAGTCTAAAGTGTAGCCAGGTTGGTTTGGGGATTTCTGTCACTTTTAATGCCCTTTGACAAAATAAACAGTGAATTGTCTGTTCCAGCCATCTTCTTAATGTGTTCCAGTGCTGGAAATTGTTGTGTAACATAAAAACTAGTTACCAAGCTTAGTTCAGTTATGCTTCTGTAGTTGAAGATTTTGAATCATTCAGCATAAGTAAATGCTATGCCCCTAATATGGTTCCATTTTTTTCATAAGCACTTATTAATACCAGACACTTTGCATCATAAAATGCGTAGGTTAATTTTCCCAATGATTATTAAGTATAATGTGACAGTTTTTAAAATGAAAGTTTAAGGCTTTTCAAAAGGGTACATATATGAAGGAATAAGATTGACATGCCATAACATTTTATCTGACAACTAGAGGTCCAATGCATCAAATCTGTGGAAGGGACTAGGCTCCTGGCCCCGCCCCCATGTCAGCCAGGGGCCTCTGCCTCTGCCTCCACCCCAGCCTGCAGCAGCTTGGTCTGGTCTAATAAGCATATTATGCTTTTATTAATATAGATATGCTCCATCTCAATCTCCTGAGAGCTCTTAACATGGGAGTTAGATGTATAGTAGTTGACTCTTACTGTGATTTTGCTTTCCATGGTTTGAGTACCCTGCAGTCAACTGCCAATGGGAAATATTAAATGTGAATTTCCAGAAATAAACAATTTGTAGTTTTAAATTGTGCACTGTTCTGAATAGTGGCATGAAATTTCACGCCATCCCTCTTGCTCCCTTATGGAATGTGAATCAGCCCTTTGTCCAGGATAGCCATACTGTGAACACTACCAGCCCCATTGCCACTTACTTAGTAGGCCTTTGGGTTACTAAAGGGACTGTTGACTCTTGGCGGGACACAGTGCTTGTGCCTAAGTTCCCTTTTTTTACTTACTAGTGGCCCCAAAGCATAAGAGTACTGATGCTGCCAATTCAGACATGCCAACATGAAGCAGTAAAGTGCTTCCTTTAAGTGAAAAGGTATATGTATAAAATGTTCTTGATCTTGACCTTAATTTGGTATGCCAATGTTTTTGTTTTGTCTAAAAGAATACATAGCTTTTGTAGTAGATGTGATGCCTGGTCACTTATCATACTGCCACTTTATAACATTTATAGCAATGCAGGATTTCTAAAAATTGATTTTTCCTGCTTCTGATGTTTTCAGGAACCCTCTGCAATTGGGGATATATAATATAATATAATATAATATAATATAACATAATATAATATAATAAATTCTCACACCCAACCTCTATCAGCTTATATTACAAGAGTAAATTAAATATGAACATAAGTTATATACTCTAAATTCTATGGTAGGCAGCATGTGTTTGATGGGGTCTTAGGTAAATTCAAGCTTAAAGGGTGTGCATAATGAGAAAGACCCAGAGTCTCAAACCTGGTTTATGAATGCACAATTCCACATGGATAGTCTACTAATTTAAATTTTCTTTGTAATCAACAAAATATCATACTGAGTAGAAAATGTAACACTAATTCTTATTATACTGTGGAAATTTTTTATGTGAAAGCCAATTTATAACTTCTGTAAAAGAAATAAATTAATATTAAAATATTACATACACATGATAATCTCTGAAATATCTGGCGGCTTTTCAGAAGCTTCAATGAATCAGATTTTTAAGAACCATTTTCTTATCTCACCCTCTCTATATTTGTGAGTATGATTACACAAGAGAGTTAGGAGAAACCTAAAGAATATGTTATCCTTTCTCATATTGCATACTTATAAACTCAGGAAGCATTATAGTTTGCAATATGTTTAAGGTTGATTTTAATTTCCTTTGAAAATATCAAAGACATGCCCTTATGTGAGTCCCATGGATATAAGTTGATACTTGAGTTACCAGTCTCAATTGAACTTATATTTTGTGGGTAACTCAAGTACTACTGTGCCTCTTCAGTAATCTATAGAGCAGATACTTTGCCTTTAAATGTTTTCCCTAGACAATTATGAACTGTTATTTTAGTAATCACAACAAAAACTAAATATTAGAAACATGATAAGATGTATAGATATGTGGACAATGTCACATTCTTATAGACATTGCTAAATTTTTTCCACAGATGGGTAAACATTTGTGGATCATATGCAATTTGAATACCACACAGTTAAGACAATGGAACCTCAAGGTATGTTATAGAAGATAATTTTTCTAACTGTTCCTAAAGCTAATGACACACAAGAATATTTGAGACTTTTGTCAACTATCCTAGTTGCATTAGCTACCATTGCCAATACACTTAAATAAATATTAGTAGTCCATTCCGCGATATCGTGTACAGTAGGCCACACGGGAACTGGCGGGAATTAGCGGGAACTGCAGCGCACTGCCAGGAGCCACACTGCTTCCATGGGATCTTGGAGGGACCACGCCAATTCAGCAGGAGGGCAGAGGAATCAGCCCTGCTTCTGTGGGAGGCAGGCCCGCTGTATTCTCTCTGGGCCTGCTCTCGGTCTCAGACGCTGCAGGCCGGCCTCCCTGTCCCCCAGAGGCTCTCCACGGCTGGGGGTCACTGCAGCGATGAAGCAAGCATTCCGCCAGGCTGCTCATGCTGCCAGCTCTTAGTGGCAGCCCCCCCAGGACTGGGCACCACCATCTTTGTGGTGGAGTGACAGTTAATTTGCATATACCCTTTTATTAGTACTACTATTTCATTCTAAATCTCAGTTTGCCATTCTTCAATGGCCATGATGAGTTTACTTGCCCATAAAAAATTGTGAGGATTAAATGAGATAATCCATGTAGTGTACAGTAGTGTATAGTAAATAGTAGCTATTGTTGAATATATTGCTTGTGACTCTATTCTTTCTTGCCTCAGCCTCAATTTATTTCTCAGCACATCCAAGTATATCTGACAGCAATCATTACTCTTTCCATATATTTATTTGAAGAGTAGAATTTTAACAAATGTCTAATCAGTAATTGCTTCCATAAAGACTCCCAAATTCTCCATGCAATCCAAATCTCTGTCTACCACACATAATTTTTTTTAAGGATTTTGAAATTTTGGGCTCAGCTTTTTGAATGACTCAGTTGTGAGTATCAGATTTAGCAGCATTCCTTCCAGAACACAGACATGAGTGACATTCTTTGTCATTTTTTCCCCCAACTAAGTATGTGCTGTAACACAATTATCAGAAATCCTTTATAACTGGGAATTTACCCTAAGTCAAAGGCTTGATGAGGGGCATTTATGGTGAATTATTTAGATATTGTGTGATTCCTTGCTCATGTATGTCCAATCAATACTCAAGAAAACCTTCTTTAAAAGAGTGAATTACCTGATTGCCACTGAAAGGGTCAGCAGACATATTATCATAGATAATCTTTTAGATGATCTCAAGTCAATCCAGTGAAGAAGGTTAGCCAATCATGAGAGACCCTCTAGTGAGCATGGAAGATATTGTAAGATGCTATTGCTGAGAAGATTGGCCACCAGAAGCCCACAAGTCACCATCATCTCTGATGGAGCTCACAAGTAACCATCATCTATGACTGCTGATGGATCCTATCAGAAAGCTGCTAATGCTAAATGGAACTAGCAAGCAGTACTGCTAAAGATTCTCCCCTCATGTGTTCTCATATCATAGTCCATGTCAACTCTTACCCCATAAACTTGTGATCCCTCTAGAACTTCTCAGATCTGGGGCTTCATGTGCTTTATTCTACATCAGCAGCACTTAGCCTAGAGGCTAAAACATGGTAGAAAATAAATATTTAATGAGGGAGGGCAGGAAGTGAAAGCATTCTGTAAATTATTATATGGGAGCCCTCACTGAGATTAGGAAATAGATTGTGGGGTTGGGGAGATATGAAGGTCTAAGAAAAACCTTTCCAGATATGAAGGTCTAAGAAAAACCTTTCCTCTCATTCTGACTTACCTTTTGTGGTATTATGTGTGGAGCATAGGCTGGGGTACAGGTTACTGAAGATGAGTGGTTGGGATGGAGAAAACAATAGTACACAATGACTTTTCCAATAAGTACCACAAAGTGAAAAAAAAAAAGTCATATTACTCTCTAGTAAAATTGATGGCATTGAAAGTCCAAAACTATGGATTACAAAAAGAAAATTTAAATTGTATTTTTCTCTTATTTTTGGTAGATGATTCAACTTAAGAAGTTTTAAAGAGACTTGAAAATTTGGAGAAAAAGAGAGAGAGAGAATGAGATACCTGGAACGAGTTGCCTTTTGTTCACATAGAAGAGAAATACTGTGGTACTAAGTTGTAAAGGCTATGTTTTAGGGGGAAAACATTGAGGATCATATACTATAAATTTCATCATGGCTACAAAGTATGGGAAGATCAAAGAGAATTCATGCTTGTAAGGGAAACCAACAAAAATAAAAGGATGCAGTAAAACGGTGATAAATGTAGAATTTATTTCAAAGTTCAGCCAAGGTGCATGTCATTCTTAGAGCCTGAAGGAACTGAAGTCTTCAACAGTATTTCCAAGATACTTCAGAGCATGACAAAGTATGGACTTCACTAAAACAAACATATCTTGAATTCATGATACCGATATTGTTGAGATAACACACAAAAGTCACTTTAGAGCATGTAGGAGGGAAAGCAACCTTTTAGGACTCACAGCAAGCCCAGGCAGAGTCCCTGGAAAACTTGTAAAATCATGTTGATTGGGGTCTTGACTCATTGAGTGGATGCCTGATTGTGACCTGAAGCCATTTATCAGCAGAAGGCAAGACAGAGATAATGAGTAATGCTTATAGAAAGGAATGGAGCTTGTAAAATATTGGTTTTACACGATAGTAAAGCCTGTGAATGTCAAATGTGTTGGCTGAGAAAACATGTAATTTTGATTTTTGTTCTTTAAGAGAGTGGCTTGAGAAAGACTTTAATATCTACATTTTCCAGTTTATAAGACAATTTTGATTGCTCATTAATCAAAGTTTGTACACTTAACCAAAAGGGATTTACACTAGATTTTAATTCTTTTGAATCAAATGCAAAGGATTAACCACAGTTCCCCAATACTGCTTAAACAAAAATTTACTGATCCCAGGAGGAGGAATTGTTCATAAAATAGCTGCACAGATTTTGTATAATGCAAATTTCTATCATTTTTACTGCTAAATTTGATCTGTTCAAGTGATATTTAAATAAACGGTTTATGTCACAGTAATATATATATATATATATGATTTTTAATCCTCTGTACCACTATTTTTATTCTGTACTCTCTTCCATACTCTACATACAGGCTTTTTCTTCATACTACCTCACTCTGTACATCTGTTTGCTTATCATTCCCTTTTCTCTCAGGCAATGCGCTTCATGGACTTGACTCTATGTGAGGCACATGATCTAGTGTGACTTATGCAGAAGTACTTTCACTCAACCCAGTTCCATTTCCCAGTTTGAAAATTGCCTTGAGCAATTTTGATGAAGCTAAGATGTATTCTTGGTGTTCTGTTTATTGTCCCTATTCTGCATGTGCATGCCATACCATGGTTTTCATATGATAAATGTTCAATAAAGTGTGCTATTAACAGAGTTGACTTAACTTTCTCAGATAATACCCTCCTTCCCCAGACCCTCATGATTATAAGTATAAATTTGAGCTATATTTGATATTATTTTATTAGGTGACCTAGTCGTAATCTGTATCTCTTTTCAAATACTACTTTTCAGTGATTTTAACCCTTCTTGATTCATTCCTCAGCTATTCTTGGGGTTGTGTATCTCATGTACTCCAATACCATACTACATGTACTGTCCAGTCAGATCTCATTTCTTATTGAAAAAGTAATCAATTCTTTCATTGAGAGGAACTAGTGACAAATAATTATTAGCTAGCTCTGAGATATTTCGTTTTGGCTTTCCTTGAGTTCTCCCAACTAGACAGATCCATTGATGTGCCAGTGTCAATCAGCTAGAGCTTGTTCATGCTCCAGCTCCTGGTCAGTCCTGCTTGAAGTCAGGAATTACTTTCAGTCATCTGTGTCAAGCCCCTTGAAAGCTAACATTTACTGAGTGCCATCCAAAAGTCCTCACTGGGGCTTTACATACAGGTTTTATGATTTTTTATTTAAAAATGGAGACACATGTCCTAGCTGGTTTAGCTCAGTGGCTAGAGCCTTGGCTTGCAGACTGAAAGGTTCTGGTTTTGAATCCAGTCAAGGGCATGTACCTTGGTTGTGGGCACACCCCTGGGTGGGGGTGTGCAGGAGGCCACTGATAGATGTTTCTCTCTCATCAATGTTTCTATATCTCTCTCCCTCTCCCTTCCTCTCTGTAAAAAGTCAATAAAAAATATTTTAAAAAAAAATAAAAATGGAGACACAGGACTTAGATTGTTTAATGTGCCATGAAACACTAGTAGTTGGCATAGATACAATTTATATCTGTTGGCTTGAAAATAATAGGAAATATTAGGAAAATAATTAGGAAATAATAGGGAAAAAAAAACTGGGTTATATTGTTCTAGTTGTTGTAGATGAGTTGCCTTATGACACATTAGAACTGAGGAGGGATTGGCTGTCCCAAATGAGCTCTTTCCTATATCATTGGCCAACATGTTTTTCCAAGTCATAAAATTGAGCCGCTGCTTTAAGCTAACCTCTGAAGAGTTTAACATTAAAATGTATACTAAATACTTTGCTTTTTCAAGTTCAGCTTTGTAGCTGAACCTCAAACTCAGTAGCTGAGCAGTTTATTCCCTAGGCTTTTTTTTTTTTTAATGATCTTTACTATGAGGGAAATACACAGCAAAACAGAGCTGGAAGGTAGTGGGGGTGGGAGACATGAAAAAGTCAAACAAGCTGCCCAAACATGGACTCCTGTGGAGGAGAGTGATTTGTCCCTTACCTCATTTGCCTTTCCTGATTCAAAGAAGCCTGCTCCTAGCAGTGCTACTCCCAGGGAACCCCATTTTCCAATCTGTTCTCGTCCTGGGAGTTTTGGAACAGTTGTATAGTTCTCAGGCTTCCAAGAAAAGGAAGACAGTATGGAGAAGGAAAGATGTTACAGCCTTTTGTTCCAATGTTGTCCCCAGACCCATCCCTCAGTATTGATTAATGCCAAAGAGACAAACCCCATGGAATTGGGGCAATTTAGGCAGCAGTACGCTGAGCAGTGAGGTTGTATTGATGAGGAAGTAAGCAGCATCATACTTGGTGTAGAAGCTGGCTAGGAGGTAGAGTACAATAGGAGAGATGCTGAGGAATTTGTGGGAAGAGGTAAATTGAAGCCCGTAGTCCATCTGTTTCCAGTATGTCAGTAGCCGAGCCTTTCCTTGGTTAGGGGTCTCAAAGGGTGTCCCTTTCACCGTATATAGAAAGACATACATGGCCAAGTTATGGATGACGTTGGTCAGGGTCCAGACAACAAGAATGCTGAAGAAGGGGATGCTGAGTAGCACCACATGCAACAGTCCTACCAAGATGATGTAGGCCAGCCAGATGTCCTGACGATTCATCACTCGAGTGTTGGGATTTACTTCACTGTGTGCTACTCCCACATTCATCCTGCAAGCTTCTGAAGCCAATCCTATTTCCTAGACTTGATCCTGCCATCATGCCCAAAAGTCTGTCCCACTCAAGCCTTAACTTGTGGTCCATGTTGGTGAATGAGGGCCCGTTGCCTATGGTGAGATAGTAACTGCTCGTACCAGACTACACATGGGTGAGCATTAAGTGCTGTAGTGCTCCTATTCGAATCTCACCCACCTAATGATACCTTCATTAACATGCAACTTACTTCAGAACAACTGCCATTCCAGAGAATCCTTCTTTAGCCAAGGAAGCTACTGATTTCTGGCATAGGACACAGACCTTGCATAAGGACCTGGTTGTCTTCTTTCCTTTTCATGAGAATGCTTGGCTTCCTCTCATTCAGCTTAAATTGTAGTTTCCCTAGTTTAATCTAGTACCTGTGGAAGCATGTTACCAAAACCTTCTCTCAAAGAAACAAAATTCTATTGGAGAGCTTTGTTATGGCAGCAATGGGCTCATTTGGGGGAGGGTGACAGTTTAAAGCTGAGTTACTTGTTATTAGTTACTATTAATTAAATAGACATTAGTATTGTCCTTATTTAGTTTTTTACTACTGTGTGACCTATACTTTCCTTTGCTTTTTATAACTTTTAAGGCTTTCTTGATGTTACATGGTTCCTGGGAAGGCTAGAGGCAAGTTGATAAAGAAAATAAGTTTCCTTAAACTTTTATTTTCTTTGTGGGGCGGGAAAGGCTTGATATAATTTGCTTTATATTATCTGCAGAGTGTGATAAGATAGAAATTTTTAGGCAAACTATCTTGTGATTTTATGTAGAAAGTTATTTTTAATTCATATTTTACATTATTTATAATTTTGTTAAATATCATTTAATTTTATGCAGTAAATAAAGTATTTCATGGGTTTTAAATAGAAAAGTGTATAGAATAAAAAGTAATTTAAATATATTTATTTTAGTAGAGGAAAAATATTTGTCAGATTTCTGTTGATCTTTTTCATATGCACATATGAGGGCTAAATGCCCCCCCCCCCAAAATTGTATTAACTTTCAAACTGAGTTATTGAAGTTGTCTAAGATGCACAGCACATTAAACATAATGTCTTTAAGGAGAAGATTAAAGAAAGTCTTCCACAAGAGCAGCGCTGAATTTTCAGCGTGTTGTTTTTAGAGCCTCAGTGGCTTATAAATTAAGTTGTTGTTCTTCTAAAATGCATATTTCAATGATGTGTTTTTTAAAAGGAAAAATATGTTCTTTTATTTTTACACTTAAAACAATACAAAAGTATGGCCCATGAAGTGTGCGAGTAAGAAGTTATGAGATCGGATTTCAAATTACATTGCCTTTTCCTGGGAACATACATGGAGTGATCCCAAAACATTTTGCACCCTATGAGATTCAAATGTGAGATAGTTTCTCTGCACCCACTGCCTTATTTTATTTGCTGCAAATTTTTGTGTGTGATAAAGTTACCAGTTTATAAAGTGCAGTCAATTTTAAAAGTATATTTAGATGTGTTTATTCCAACTTATGCCCTAAGCAAAATTAAGTGAGATCATTTCGAAGCTGATTAAATCCCAATTAAATATAAGTCTTGGGAAGGAAAACTTCAAATAAATGATAGAGTATTTCAAATCCTCAGGGAATATTTATATAATATTTGCACATTGCAAATGGGAAATAGGCTGTATAATCTTTGGAAAGTTTTAGTTTCATTTATAGTCCTACTAGAGGCCCGGTACATGAAATTCATGCACTGGAGGGGGTTAGGGGGGTGTACCTCAGCCCAGCCTGCACTCTTTCCAATCTGGGATCCCTCAAGGGATGTCTGACTGTCCGTTTAGGCCCAATCCCAGTAGGATCAAGCCTAAACAGGCAATCAGACATCCCTTTCACAATCCAGGACTGCTGGCTCCAAACTGCTCACCTGCCTGCCTCCCTGATTGCCCTTAACCACTTCTGCCTGCCAGTCTGATCACCACCTAACCACTACCCTTCCAGCCTAATTAATGTCTGACTGCTCTCCTGCCAGCCTGTTTGCCCCCCACTTCCCTCCTCTGCCAGCCTGGTCACCCTAACTGCCCTCCCCTGTAGGCTTGATTGCCCCCAACTGCCCTCCCTTGCAGGCCTGGTCCCACCCAACCTCCTTCTGCTGCTGGCCCGATGTTCCAACTGTCCTTCCTTGCAGGTCTGGAACTTCCCACTGTCCTCCCCTGCTGGTCATCTTGTGGTGGCCATCTTGTGTTCACATGGGGGCAGGATCTTTGACCACATGGGGGCAGCCCTCTTGTGTGTTGGAATGATGGTCAATCTGTGTATTACTCTTTTATTAGATAGGACAGAGGCTTGGTGCATGGTTGGGGGTGACCAGCTGGTTTGCCCTGAAGAGTGTCTTGGATCAGGGTGGCAGTTCCCTTGGGGTGTGGGGTGGCCTGGGCAAGGGGCCTTTGGTGAATTGCAGGCCAGCCACATCCCCCAGCAACCCAAGCAGAGGCCCTGGGAACTGAGATTAATTTATGTTCTATAATTGAAACTTTGTAGCCTGGAGTAGAGCCAAGCCTTCTCACTCAGTGATGACAACTATTTTTGTTTGAAACTTTGTAGCCTAGAGTGGAGGCCTAGGCTAGGGTTGCAGAAGCTGTGCTTCCTCCATCACCCGGGCAACCCTAGCTTCTTCTCTCCAGCTCCATGGCTGCTGCCATTTCTGTTGGGATTATGTATCTTCTATAATTGAAACTTTGTAGCATTGAATTGAGGCCTTGTCCAGCAATCACGTGTGGAAAGCTTGGTTTCCTCTGTTGCTGGGGAAACCCAAGCCTCCTTCCTGCTCTCAGTGGTTGTAGCCATCTTGGTTAGGGTTTATTTGCATAATTTGCCCCTGATTGGCTGGTGGGCATGGCTGTGGGCATGGTTTGATAGGAGGTATGGTCAATTTGCATATTACTCTTTTATTAGATAGGATATCTGTCAGGAAAATATAACATCTTAGAAAATTATAGCAACTAGAGTTAGTGAATATTTGTTAATAAATAATGACTAGTAATGTAGGAAACCAATCCTGTCTCACTAATAGAAAGATGAAAAATTATCGTGGTATTTACACGATAATCTTAGGATTGTTATTAAAATATTAAATCTAATCTGTACTAGTGGTCATTTTAACACAATGAGAAATTAGATCATATTCATGAATTAATATAAGAATAAATAGAGGCTGGACACAGAACCTTCCAATAGCCCTTGGAATACATCTATATTTACAATCCCTAAAAAGGCCACAGGAAAATGGCGATTGTTACATGACCTTAGAGTAGTTAATGCTACTATGCATACCATGGGAACTTTAAAACCTGAACTCCCAGCACCTTCACAAATCCCTTTAAATTGATCTCTTATTGTAGTAGATCTAAAGATTGTTTTTTCACTATTCCCTTGGCACCTCAAGATAAACAGAGATTTGCATTTTCAATGCCATCTATTAATAATATAGAACCCATGAAAAGATATCAATGGAAGGTTTTGCCTCAAAGAATGGCCAATAGCCCTACTTTGTGTCAAAAATATGTGGCTCAAGCTGTTCAACCTTAAAGAGACAAATACTCCCAATATTATATTATTTATTATATGGATGACTTGCTTTTAGCAAGCCCACGGGAAGATCAGATTTTGGCTATGTTTTCCCAGTTACAAGAGGAACTCCCTAAATGGGGTTTAAGAATTGCTCCAGAAAAGGTACAAAAAACAACAACAACAAAAAAAAAACGCCTTTTCAATATCCAGGAACCATAATTGAAAACCAATGCATTAGGCCTCAGAAGGTGGAAATAAGGAAAGATTGTCTTAAAACTTTGAATGACTTTCAGAAATTATTAGGGGACATTAACTAGTTAGGACCTTATTTGAAGATCTCTACAGGAGAAATGACAAATTTATTTAATTTACTTAGGTAACTATAATCTTTCCTCTCCCTGAACTTTAACAGATGAAGCTAGGAAGGAGTTGCTAAGAGTTGAGCAGGCAATCTCCTTAGCCCAGGTAGCACGGATCCAGCCCGAATATCCTTTATTGGGACAAATTAATGCTACTGGATATAGTACCACTGGAGTCATTTTTCAATATAATAATTCTCCTGCCATTATAGAATGGGTCCACCTAGGACATCAATCCTCTAAAACTGCAGTTACATATGTAGAACTAATAGCCCAATTATTATTTCAAATTAGAAAACCCTGTAAACAGCTTAGAGGGGAAGAGCCCCAGTGTCTCTACCTCCCCTTCACTGGGAAGCAATTAGAAATGTTATTTCAAACTGATATGAATTGGCAAATTGCGTTAAGTGGATATTCAGGGGAACTTAGCTGACACCTATTAAAAGATAAATTACTACAATTTTTATATAATATCTCCATCTTTATACCAAAATATACCATACAGGACTAGAGGCCAGGTACATAAAATTCTTGCACCAGGGAGGGGGAGGGTTTCTCTCAGCCTAGCCTGCACCCTCTCCAATCTGGGAACCCCTGAAGGATGTCCGACTGCCTGTCGGACATCCTTCCCACAATCCAGGACTGCTGGCTCCCAACTGCTCACCTGCCTGCCTGCCTGCCTACCTGCCCGCCTGCCCGCCTGCCTGCCTTCCTGATAGCCCTCACTGCTTCTGCCTGTCAGCTTGATCACCCCCTAACCACTAGCCTGCCAGCCTGAATGATGCCTAACTGCTTCCCTGCTAGCCTCTTTGCCCCCTACTGTCCTCTCATGTGGGCCTGAGTCCCCCCAACTGCCCTTCCTTGCAGGCTTGATCATCCCCAACTCCCCTCCTATGTAGGCCTAGTCCCTCCCAAATGCCCTCCCCTGCAGGCCATCTTGTGGTGGCCATCTTGTGTCCACATGGGAACAGGATCTTTGACACATGTGTACAGCTATCTTATGTATTGGAGTGATGGTTAATCTGCATATTACTCTTTTATTAGATAGCTTAGAGGCCTTGTGCACAAATTGGAGCCAGCTGGTTTGCCCTGAAGGGTGTCCTGGATCAGGGTGGGGGTCCCCTTGGGGTGTGGGGTGGCCTGAGTGAGGAGCCTATTGTGGTTTGCAGGCTGGCCACATCCACCAGTGACCCAAGTGGAGGCCCAGGTATCTACAATTGAAACTTTGTAGTCTGGAGCCAAGCCAAGCCTTCTGCTCACTTCTTGCAACAGCCATTTCTGTTGGCCATTATTTATTTTCTATAATTGAAACTTTGTAGCCTTAAGAGAAGCGTTGGGCTGGTCAGGGCTGGTAGAAATCTTGGCTTCCTCCATCTCTGGGTACAATTCAAGCCTCCTGTTCTCTCAAGCTCTGTATCTGCCATCATTATCTTCTATAATTGAAACTTTGTAGCATTGAGTGGAGGTCTGAGCCAGCAAGGGCAGGCAGAAAGCTTGGCTTCTTCCATCTCTGGGGAAACCCAAGCCTCCTTCCTGCTCTTTGTGGCCAGCAGCCATCTTGATTAAATTTATTTGGTATTTACTCCTGGTCAGCTGGTGGGCATGGATGGTGGGTGTAGTGGAGATACAGTCAATTTGCATATTACTCTTTTAATAGATAGAATAATGTGTCTCAACAGAGATAAACTATTTAAACAATTCTCGCCCCAGCTGTGGATCAAACCACAACCCAGGTATGTTCCAACTAGAAATTGAACCTATAACTTTTTGATGCACTAGATTCGTGATGGCAAGCCTATGGCATGCATGTCAGCACTGACACGCAAAGCCATTTTTGATGATACACGGCCACATGTGGTCGCATACAGAGAAGTATGGAGCCGCATGCCAAGAAGGATGTTTCATCCTTGGCTACTGCACAGCCATTTTTGTTATTTAAACTATAAATATCATGAAATTATTTTTTTTTTCTCAAAGTGACACACCACCCGAGTTATGCTTGTTTTTTTGGTGAATTTTGATACACCAAGCTCAAAAGGTTCCCCATCACTGCACTAGACAATCCTCCAACCAATTAACATACTCAGCCAGGGACACATTTGATTCTTGTTTTGACCGTTTGGACTATTTGCTCCAGAAAAGCATCATGGTTCTCCTTGACTTGACATCCACATTCTAGTTATCCCTTTAATCTTCAACTTCCAGGTCACAAGTCTCCATTTTGGCAAAGATCCTGTTTAGATTAGTGTGCTTCAAGTATAATATACAGAGTACCATTGTCACTTTTTACCTCTCCTTAGTATACCTTGATCTGGGCATACTAAAACAGTGATTAAGAAATGTAAACAACCAAAATCTCAAGGGAACTGATGAGTCAGAAGCAATGTACTAAAGGAACAGCCTTGATGAGTTTGAGGTTTCAGGACTGGATTATTTCTAGATGATCAATCAAGCTTTCATTCATTTTTTCAATGTTCTGGTGTCAAGTATGCAATAGAAGTAATGTAATAGAAGTACCTATTTTGCACTCAACAAGTGCATAATATAATGAGAAACACATACACACGGCAAGTGGTGAATAATGGAAAACAAAAGAGATTTAAAGAGAGATAGTAGGAGTTCAGTTTGGGATCTGTTGAGGTAAGAGTATCTGGGAGGCTCTTCAGAAGGTATTGTGATTTCTAGATGTTGAACACCGTAAAGCAATTGGATCAGAGATTTCGATAGTTATTCAGACATGTATATAGTGGTTAAATCATTGGAATGTATGAAATCAGTGATGATTTATAAAGTGAAACAAAAGTGAGACTCAATGCCAAAACCAAAACAAAACAAACAAACAAAAAAAACCTCAACTTAGTTGAGCTTCCAATAAATATCTTGGTCAGTTCACTCATTAAGTAAATATGGTTACTTTTATGTTTTATTCTGTTCAAGTTCTTTATCCCATTGATAACTTTTAGTGCAGATTTTTTGCAGAATAGCAAAAGTACTTGCTTTTCTTGGATTATGGTCCCATCTAACCTTTTCTATTGACAAAACTAAGGAAACCCTGAAGCTGGAGAATATGTCAGAGGTTATTGTCCTAATGAAGATTAATTGAGCTAAAAATCACTAAAAACTCCTTAATTATTATTACTACCAACCTTGTTAATTCTCTCCTAGTTGATGAACTTATGAATGTAGAAAAAAATTAATACTACTTTAATATTTTCAGACAGTCCTTATCAAAATCAAATTACTGGAAGTTGGTAAAATATACTTTATAACATACTTTGCTTATTACATCTGCTCTACATAAGAACTCTTAATATCTTAGCTGTGAGTAATGACATCTTAGTTCATTAGATTTATGGAAAATCAGTCTCCAAAGAATATGAGAGAAGTTATCCTTTTTGAGCATAAAGCAATATTATTTCAGGTGCTTTCCTCAAGGAACTACATATTTGCTAACAAATAATTTCCCCAATGCGATTTATTACACTTGGACTAAGTAGTTATATCTCTGTGGTGTTCACAAAAGAAAATAACACGATTCTCTTATGTGATTGTGAACTGATCTTCTTTTCATGATGATAGTTACTAAAGGAACCAATATTAAAATTTATTTGTGGCCATTTGCCTCACAGAATAACTTTCACAAGGAGAATATTTCCCAAATATACCATTAGGGTTTTTATTTCACATACCTCAAGTCTTAGAATCAAAGTTTGCAAACTTGGCAAAACAAATTTTAAAAATTGTGTCTTCTTTAATTATTTTATTTTTATTGTTGAAACTATTACAGTTGTTCCCCATTTGCCTCCCCTTACCGGCCCTTTCAATCCTTTCAGAATATGCTTAATAGAGTAATTTAATGGCTGCTAGAGTCAACAGATAGACAGTGGAAAAGAAAAACATAATGTGAGAGGTTATCCACTGAGTAACTAAAAAGTAAAAAAAAAAAAAAATTACAATATATGCAGGAAACCAGACATTACCTCACCAATAAATATGTAAATAGAACAAACAAGAAACCTGGTCAAACCTTAATGGATCTGTTTACTCACCCCTTAGGTGAGACATTAGCTGCCCCTCTTTAGTCTTATGTTAAGTATGAACTATTCACATATTGTTTAGGTGACACATTGGTAATTGAAAAAGCTTCCACACTTTTACTCTTATGTTAATTCTTGCTGGTTGATTTCATTGTTGGAATTTCCTGACCTAAAGGACATGGATGTATCACTTAGCCCTAATAAAAGGAGATAGGAAAACCAGAGCATGTGGTATCCTTCCCCTAGAGGTGGACTCCCGCCTGGCCCCCATTAGTCCCAAAAGGGATGCTTTTCCAGTCTCTCTTCATTTGTGTGTGGCCTTCTCCAGATCCTGAACCTTGGCATTGGAACCCTGGACACAGCGGAATGTGAAAAGAATTCCAACAAATATATAAAGTGTAAATATACAGACACTTATATACTAGAGAAAAAATAACTAGCTTGCATCTCTTGTTCAACTGGGGATGTATGAATTTGTATGAGTCTATATAAAAGCAATCATTTTGTAGTTGTTTAAAAGGATTATGGACATAGCATCCATGATCTCATTTGCAGTAGTGAAACTTGCTAGGATTTTCCACATACAAATTATTTTTATACAAAAATGTATTTGTTTAGATAGCATGACAGCATGTGGTTGAATCAAATGCTTATATTTCATATTTTTTTCATAAATCATCATCTTAGTATTGCTGAAAATAGGTCAAAGAGATAAATATTGCCATAGAGATTACAGAACAGTCATAGTATTTATAAGAAGTCTTGAATTTTAATTTGATTCAGTAGTTGGCTTTACATTCTCCTCATTTTAACTTATGCTCAAATATTATTGTCTTTATTTTTTTTAATTCAGAGATTTTTGCCATAACAAAATCAATTTGCCATGCCAACTTATCCAACTTCCCATAGCTACTCTGGCCTCCACTCTGTCACTACCACCAATCATACATACTCAGACATGGAAACTAAGACCCAAAGTTAATGACTTTTTCAAAATCCTATAGAAGGCGATTATATACTATCTTCATCAAAAGTTAAAATTCTAATTCCATATTTATAAAATACAGATATACTGTGATGACGTTGTTGATTGACCATACAACTGAGTTGGAGGCAATCCCTTTCCTCAAAGACCTTCTGTTATAGAGATGATTTAATCAATTGCAAAATATCTTTTATTTGCAATTTTTAGCTTATATATTTATTCTGTTTCTTGTCTCCAACATACTCCAGCCCCAACTTCTCAGACATATCAATCTATCTCATGAAAAGTAATTATAATTAGCCTTAGGTATTATCTGTCTTTTTATTTTTATTTTTGGTAGCTCAGAATAAGGTGTTTCAAATGTCTGAAGCCAACTATCCAATTTCAAGTATGAAGCCTGGGCCATTGAGCTCCATTCTTGGCATTCTCATTTTGTTTAGAAAAACCAGACCTAAAACTTTTAGTGACCCTGTGCATGATATGACCTTCTGAATTCTTTGCTTAGGTCATGACAAATGACAGATCAAACACTCAAATAAATTTTACAGCTGTTTCTCTTTTATATTTCACATTATGTACAGTCTTTAGCCTAGTACTAAGCCTTATATTCAGAAGTGTTCCAAAATTTATTGTTTTTCAGCTGCTATTATAGGATAATCCTTAGGAGCAACACACTATAAAGAATACTAAGATGGATTGTAAAGTTAAAAAAGAAATATAGGACAAAGAGATGTTGATACACATGGTTAATTTTGTTGTCCCATGCAATATTAAGCACAAAATAAATTTTAAACTATTCAAACATGAAGAATGATTTTACACACCTAAGCCAAGATTTATATTATAAATTGATATAAGGCAATGATTCTGGGAAAAGGGAATTGGAGTGTATATCCTCGGCTTTCCTCTCAGTTGCATTATCTACTGCTTTGCAAGTGTGCTCCAGACTACATGTTATTTGGGGGAATGTGTCTTTCCACATTATATTGCAAAACTCCTGCTAGTTTAATACTTAAGGGTCAATGAGTCACTTGGCAAGAATGAATGAGAATAGGGGAAGGGTCACATAATATCCAGGGTATAAATATTTTCAGTCCTCTGAAAAAAATAAATCAAATGATCCTCTTTCAATTATAAATATACCACTCAAAAAACATATTCCCTTTTTCTTTTGACAATTAATGATTTCCCTTTCTTTATAAGGGTACCTTCTTCCACTCCCTTCATGGTGATTAAAGTTAGTGGGGAGAGAAGAAGGGAAGGAGGAGGGAAAACCTTAGAAGAAGTGACAAAATGCCTATCTGAAGATACCTTCTTTAATGAAGACTGCTATTGAAAGGAGTACTGTATGCATCTGGGTTCCCAGGCACAGTGGGAATGAACCCTTATGGCCTCTATTGTTTTATGTAACAGCCCCCTCCTGGTTATCATCTCTGTCCATTGATTTTATCTTATGTCTGCATGTTAATTTCTTCCCCCTCAAACCCCAAACACCTTAACTCCAAAATCTTTGCCCAGATATGTCCCACAGCTCTAGAATTCAACATAATATGGATTCTGATAATCGATAAATACCACAAAGTCAGCATCTGAAACATCAGGAGCTTTGCTAAGTCACAAAGTTATCCTTCGTCCTCTGGTCTAGACTGAGGTGACCTTATACTTCACCACTCATGCTGAGACACTTTTGAAAATTAAAGAGAATTCTAAAATGAATATATAGTGAAATCATTTTCCTCTCAGAACCTTTTAATTACTTTTGTGCCACTTAAATGCTTCTTGTGACTAGAGCCAGTTTTAGTTTTTTGCTTTAACTGCTTGCTATACTATACCCTGTGACTACAGTCACATGCAACTAGTCCTAGTTTTCCTAACGCTTCATTACTTTTAATATTAAAAGCTCAGAATAGTCCTAGCCAGTTTTGCTCAGTGGATAGAGCATTGCCCTATGGACTATTGGGGCCCAGGTTTGATTCCAGTCAAAGGCATATACCTTGGGTTGTGGGCTGGATCCCCAGTAGGGGATGTGCAGGAGGCAGCCAATCAATGACTTCCTCTCATCATTGATGTCTCTATCTTTCTCTTCCCTTCCTCTCTGAAATAAATAAATATATATTACAAAAAAACACAGACTATTTTTCTTTCTTAGAAATATACTGGAGAAACATTTAGAGTCTCTTCAGTAAATTTTGTCTCTGTGTCTATTTATTAGACAACCACATAGAACCTTCATTTTTCAGGCAATGGACAGGGTCCAAAAACTTAGGGACAAAAATTGGGGAGAAAATTCATATTATATTTAGGTGTTAAACATAAGTTTGCTTATATATGCTATTAAAAATCTTATTTTACCTTCAATATTCCCATTGAGTATAAAATTAAAATAACCAGTTAATTATAGCTTCTTTGGCTACCACTAAGTTTTTCATTGTTTTCTAGCTCTTATTGTTGCTGACAATAAGTCTATTGTCGGTTTAATAAAACAGCTACATTTTCTTCCTGGTAGCTTTCTATTGTTTTGATTTTATTTATAATAGAGTAGAACATATACTTTTTAAAATATTTTTTGTTGGGAGTATTACATATGCCTCCCCCCCGCCCCCCAGTCTATTTTCCCCTTGTTTCCACCACTGGGTCCCCACACCACTCAGGACTTCACCACCCTATTATCTCTGTTCATGGGAAGTACATATATGCATATAAGTTCTTTGTTAATCTCTTCCACAGGAATCACATGTGTACCCTGAGTGAAGGATGTCTTTAATGTGGTAGCTTTACATTTGACATGGGTTTTCTAGTTTGGGGCTAATTTTCATGGTAATTTTTTAGCTTATGAATTCTAATGACCATGTTTATAGGAATGACTTTCAAAATTTCACATATGATTATCTTTACTTATGGCCAATACCCACTTGTGTTCCACTTGGGCTAGTGGCAGTAACTTTTGTTAGGTCCCCATTCCTACCTTTATGCTAAGAGATCAGTTCTAGAGTCACACATTACTAGAAACTAGGGCCTCAACTTCAGTCCACCCATGGCTGTTAACACCACAGTCTTCTTAGGCACATTCATTTTGACACTCTGTGGCCCATTTGCCTTACTTCCCATTCATGAGAGGGCTTACTTCTTCCTCTAACCCAGTGGTTCTCAACCTTCCTAATGCCACAACCCTTTAACACAGTTCCTCATGTTGTGGTGACCCCCAACCATAAAATTATTTTTGTTGCTACTTCAAAACTGTAATTTTGCTTCTGTTGTGAATCGTAATATAAATATCTGTGTTTCCCGATGGTTTTAGGCGACCCCTGTGAAAGGTTGAGAACCGTTGTCAGGGGTCACCTAAGATCATTGGAAAACACAGATATTTATATTACAATTGATAACAGTAGCAAAATTACAGTTATGAAGTAGCAATGAAAATAATTTTATGGTTAAGGGTCACCACAACATGAGGAACTGTATTAAAGGGTCATGGCATTAGGAAGGTTGAGAACTACTGCTCTAACCATTAAACACACACACACACACACACACACACACACACACACACACACATTTTTTTATTTCAAATTTAACTATGTAAAAAAAAAGTACCAAAGCCAAACAAAAAACAAACAAAAAACACTGCTTTGGCACTGCTATTTAGTATGAGTTGAGAGAAAGGTTCTCTATGTTTTCTCTCTGTTTTAGACAAATTTTCAGCCTTACAATTGTTTACTAACCAAGATATTATCTTGGTCTTATCTTTGCCTCAGACCTTCCCTCAACCATTTTTAATATTCTACCTAATAAAATTAAATGCAGTTCTCCAGTAAGCATACTTGTGATTTTTCAGTTTGCAACCTGGGAAAGAATAAGAAATTCCACTTCTGCAAGACTCCTACAAACATAGCTGGGCTTTTCTTAAAAGACCCTTCCTCCAGTCCGAACTGGTTTGGCTCAGTGGATACAGCGTCGGCCTGCGGACTGAAAGGTCCCAGGTTCGATTCTGGTCAAGGGCATGTACCTTGGCTGCGGGCACATCCCCAGTTGGAGGTGTGCAAGAAGCAGCTGATCGATGTTTCTCTCCCATCGATGTTTCTGACTTTCTATCCATCTCCCTTCCTCTCTGTGAAAAATCAATAAAATATATTTTTTTAAAAAGACCCTTCCTCCAGGAACTCTGTCTATGATTACAGAGACTTCACATTCAGTTCTGAGCTCATAGATTAATATCTTACCTTATAGGCAATGAGTAAATGTTATTAAATGAATAGATTAATAAATGAAAAAATAAGTCAGGACAACCAATCCAATTCTAGTCTCTCTCTCTATTTTTTGCCTTTAGGCTGCTCTTTCCCATTAAGAAGGGATTCCTGCCTGGCCAGTGTTACTCAGTGGTTGAGCGTTGACATATGAAACATGAGGTCATGGATTGATTCCTCCTGGTCAGGGCATGAGCCCAGGTTACAGGCTCAATCCCCAGTGGTGATTATGCAGGAAGCAGCTGATCAATGATTCTCTCTCATCATTGATGTTTCTCTTTCTTCCTTCCTCTTTGAAATTAATCTATAATAATAAAAGCATAATATGCTAATTAGAAGGATGTCTTTCGGGACATCCTTCTGGACAACCTTTAAGATGAAGCCAGGGCTGTGAGGGAAGCCCAGGTTCCGTGTGCCAGAGGGAAGCTGGTGTGGGCAGCCATGAGAAGGAAGGCCTACTCTTGCACAAATTTTGTGCATCAGGCCTCTAGTGCATGTGTGTGTGTATGTGTGTGTGTGTGTGTGTATGTCTGTGTATGTGTGTGTGTGTGTGTGAAGGGATTCCCTCTTACACTACCTGTTACTTGATTACATTCATCATATTATACATATCCTGAGTTCTCTCTACCCAAGGTTTTTCTGAAAATATTATTTTATGTTAGCCCAAGCTTGCTTTTAACATATAAAGGAGAGGTTTTTAAATATGTAAAACATTTGACTATGCCAGTTATTCAAAACTTTGGTCTGCAAATCAAATATGTTGAATGACTTCCTTGTTTTAGGTAGATGATATAACTTGGTCCATTGGGCAGTAAACTCTATTTCCTAATATTAATGCTAGAAAGACTTCTAGGGCTTGCAAGAGAGGTATGATTTACTGAACAATGAAAATTCCATGGTTGAACATTTTCAAAAATATTATACTTATTTCAATAGGAAAATTACAAAATTACAAAATAATTCAAAGTAAATGTACAGAAAGTCTGTACTGCACAAACACTGACAAATATGAAAACATTATTTTGAACTTTTAAATTTCGAGGTGAAGTTTACCACGTGCCCTAATTGTGCTATAGAAGTCATGAAAACAAGGCTTCCAGGCACAAATGGAACATTGCATGTCTGTGGACTATTCCACTGTCTATCCTGTGTTCACTTCTGCCTCCTATTGTCATGACCATCTTGGTTATTCCTCACAATTCAACCATTTTTTAAGATATATCGAATTTCCACTCCTATACATAAACATCTATAACAACTTCCTTCTTCCAGAAAATCTAACATTCACTTTCAATCTTTTCCTTTGACTTTCTGCTTGCTTCTCTTTGAGCTCTCATGACAATGTTATGATTATTTGCTTTAATGCAGTGGTTCCCAGCCTTTTTTTGGCCATGCTCCACTGAAGCATCTCTAAAATTCTAATGCCGCCCCCCCATCCTGACATGTAATTCTTATTATTCAAAAAGTGAATCCTATTCTTGTGGAGGAAGACTTGGACATTAACTTGGTCTAAACAAGCTTCCAAAGAACATAACATCCATGAAAGAGAAAATAAAAGAAGGAAAGGACAGTTGAAGTACTAAGGAAGAAATCACTAAGCAACTGTTAAAAAAAATAATAATATGAAGTGATATGAAAAAATAGCAAATAAAATTTCAAAACATAATGGAGAACTGAAATGCATAAATATATCACAATATATACTTATTTACTCTATATGAGGTCCTTAGAATCATAAGAAAGGCAAAAAATTCACTGTTAACTCATTCTCAAATTGCCTCCCTTAAAAATCAAAATGCTCCCCTGTGGGGCATGTGCCCCATGTTGGGATCTACCTGCTTTAATGTATTCCTTCTCTGTGAGACTTGAGTTCCTTGATATTCCCTTTCAGCTGAATTTCACACAATGTCTCTAACATTGCAGTGCTTAATTATCTTTGAACGCGTAAATAAAAGTGTTTGTCTCTCCCTTCCTAGCTTTTCTCCTTTTTACTGTATTAAATGATGAATACAAAAATGAATGATAAGGTTTAAATTTACTGAAAGAAATTGCTAGCCTCTAGTGGATCTCCATTTGGTACCATGTATCAACATAAGAAATATTCAAACCTGTAGAGTTTTGTGAGTTTATTTGAGCCAAACTGTTGAAAATTGCCAGGAAGCAATATCTCGTATTGAGATAATGCTCTGGAGAAGAGCAGTTTTGCACCTTAATTTATTTATTACAATCAAAAGAGCAGAGGCGAGTTAGTTTACATGAAGTCCACTGGTGATAGATCAGGGAAGTGAGAGAGAGCAAAGGGGAGAAACCTCTGTGATTGGATAAAAAGTAAAATGATAGACACATCCATCTTGTACATAGGTGGCTACCGGATAGTTAACGGTCAGCAATTAGCTCAATAACAATGAGGGGATTTGTGGTCTCCATAGAGCGGTGCCTGTGATGAGGGGTAGGTAAAAGGAAAAATAACTTTAATGGTCCAAAGATATGTTCATAGATGTAAAAAGACAATAGGCAGGCTCAGTTAAGGTAAAGGCTGATCTTTGTCAGGAAAAATATCAGCCTAGGACATGACTACTTTGCCATAAATTGTGTTTAGTTAAATGTTTTTAATTTCAGACCATCTTTTGTGGTATCTTTAGGTATCTGAGTTTGCAAGGCCGCCACACAGGTCTTCCCTGAGCTAGTCAGGTTACCATGTGGCCCCTGTTCAATCACAAATGGATGCAACTGATCGATTTTTCCCATGGACTGATAAATTTTTCCCATGGACAATTTCTGATGCCCCTTGCTTATTTCTTGCATTGCTAATGGGCACCCATGAACAGACTGTTCGGACAGGCAGCCGGGATGTAGAACAATTTCAAAAATATGTTCACCACTAACCAACCCTTCCTCTTTGTCGCAAGAAACACTGCTTTCCTGTGGACTGAATAAAACCCAAAATTCCTTCTTTTGTTCTGGACAGGCAGCATGCTTTAGCAGGCCAAGAATACACAAACAATGAAGAACCATCTGAATCATCAAAGTTCAAATTTTGGTAAATTCAAGTTTTAGGATTGAATGTGTTTGATCACAGTGGACTTTGAAAATCGGTAATCCATGGATGGCATATGTATCCTTGAATTACTAACAATTTTCAATTAGCCACACCCTGGCATTCTCCAGACTTTAAAAATAAACATAGGTTACTGTATTTTAAAATAATGCCACTTTCATACATTTTTTTCTGCCTTTGTCCTTATAGCATCAGATCTCTTTTCATTTTCAATTTTCTTCTTTCAAACCAGTGCCCCATAGGATGTGGTGTTGAAAAGTGGAAAGTTTCCCTTTATTACTCCAAAGTCTAATTTAGATACCACTGTGGCTTTCAGAAAATCATACGTGGGAGAATGAATGTGGGAGAAATTTTTCAAGTAAAATGGCTTATGACTGTGCCAGTCTGAGGAAAGGGTAAAAGGTATTGAAAATGAACCAAAAATAAAAATAAAAATGTATGTAATTATCCTGAATGGTAATTGAGGTTTGGACAGTTATCTAAAATCTATAGGTTAATTGAAAAACTATGTTTCTTTTTGAGTATGATATGGCCTTGAGTTAATGAACCACAACATCCGTGATATGGTGTTTTGTACTGTTGGGTATATTTTAAATGAAGCTTAAACAAATAAGGACTCCCCGTTCTGCCTCAAGCAAAACAAAATTATTATTAGGTTTTTCAGAGCAGGAGGTAAACATTCTTGAATGATTGGACATGATAGGATATTATTTTAATTTTTTTAAGTCTTATGCAAAACATATCTCATTTCTTCTAAACTGATTCTACATAATAGAAAAAGAACCAGGATCAGATATGTGTCATGAAACAGAAACACTTCGTTATAAAAATATTAATTGTTATTGTAAAGTACTATTCATGTAGGGGCTGAGGATATTACACTGGATTTACAACTTGATAATGAAAAGAATTTACTCTTTTGAATTAATCCTGATTATTACTTGGTAGATATTATACATGTAAAAAATAAGAAAGACATTTTAAATTAAAAAATGTTTTGTGTTTTTTTTCAAATGGGAAAGGAGTCGTAGAGGTGGGGGCAGGACAGGGAGTAATGGAGAATCTTTTATTAGATGTGAGTAAATTATCTTCATATATTGATTATGTTCTAATCATTTCTGGTCTGTAAATCCGTCTTGTGAAATCTCTCATTCTGAAAATAAGAAACTGAGACCCAGCCTGGCTAGTGTCGCTCAGTGATTGAGTGTGGAGCCGGGAATCAAGAGGCCATGGGTTCAGTTCCCAGTTAGGGCATTCCCAGCATGTGCTCAGGTTGTGGGCTCAGTGGGGAGCATGCAGGAGGCAGCTGATCCATGGTGTTTTTCTCTCATCAATGTTTCTGTCTCTCTATCCCTCTTCCTTCCTCTCTAAGAAATCAATAAAACATATATTTTTTTAAAAGCAAGCCTCTTTCCACTTCAAACAGAATAAAGCCTATGCTAATGCTGTTCTCCATGTTATTTTTATTTATAAAAAAGAAACTGAGACCCAAATAGTCAAAATAATTACACTTGTTTTGTAAATACCACGAGATAATCAGCTTTGAAATTTACAACTCAGTATTTATGAATACAAGTCAACATTAACTTTTAGAAAAAATCATATAAAATTTAACGAAGTAAAAACTAATCAATATTTTAAAAGAGGTATCATAATAATAACCTTGAATCTGTGTATTACCATTGTAGTTTAACTTTGCTTGATTATCTTCAGTGGTACTTAGGGCAATGTTCTCTAGAGCAAATTTCTTTTCAGAGTAAAAGAAAACAAAGATATGAGAGCAGGCTGCATATATTCATATTGTCTATTTCTGAAACTTGGGATCAGTTGACCAATATCTTATTAAACTCAGAAACACTTACCAGCCTCCCAGTAATCTTCTTCCTGTTTCACTATGATGGCTATTGGCATTAACATTAATGTTGCAGGATGGCAGCCATAACCCATCTATCTCCTGACTGCGAGGAAGACAGGCCAGCTGTGAGCGGGAGCAGTGCCGAGTTCAGAAGCACAGGTGGCAGGAATGAGTAGGATAGTGGAGCTCCATCAGGGTAAAAACCCTCTTTAAAAGATGTTATCAGAATTATTTTCCTACTCAGGCAGTGTGATGGTAGGGATCATATCTAAATAAAGCCATGGAGAATGCACTTCAGATCTAGGCAGCTCAGTAGTCAGTATAAAGAACCCAGGCAGCCAACACCGGTTTGGCTCAGTGGATAGAGCGTCGGACTGCGGACTGAAGGGTCCCGGGTTCGATTCCGTTCAAGGACATGTACCTTGGCTGCGGGCAAATCCCCAGGAGGGGGTGTGCAGGAGGCAGCTGATCGATGTTTCTCTCTCATCGATGTTTCTGACTTTCTATCCCTCTCCCTTCTGCTCTGTAAAAAATCAATAAAATATATATTTTTTAAAAAGAACCCAGGCATACTGACTCAAGAATATTTGGAGATGGCTTCAAAAGCTCAGGATAGAAAAAAAGTGGATCAGGATTATTAGATAAAATTATAAGGACAGAGAAAATTCACCAGCAAACAAAAAACAATGCTGGAAGGAAGGGATACAGAAAGTCAGCTCTTGACAAACAGAAACAATGGGAATAAAACAGGCTATGAAGTGGTAGAGGTGGTTAGTTATTCTGGAAATGGGAAACACATATTCCATTAATACAAATGCTGTGACAAAATGTGACTCAGGAGGAGGCCTAGTTGTTTCCCAGAATTACTCATAGTGCTTGTCACTTGGTTAAGTGAGATTCTTTTCTGGGGCTTAGGGGACCTGAATATGGTTTTGAAACCCTGCTGGCTTTCAGGCAGACAGCTTCTATTCTATTATACTTCTGTCCATTGTGCTTCCCAGGAGAGATGGTGAATGAAGGAAAGCTTTTTAGAATTTCCTCAATAAGTTACTTCTCAATACTTAGCCTAATTATTTGTCAAATTATATTGATTCTATGTCCACAATATTTTTTCTCATCTAAATGTTACTTCTATTTCCATTTTTGTGTCATAATTCTTTCTTTTTTCTTCCCAACTGATCTCTATTCCTCTAGTATCATTCATTTTAATCCATTCTGCATGATATTAAATTACCTTCCTGAAATACTGATCTGACCAAGTTATTACCCTGATCAAATTCATTTGCAGAGAAAATAAAGTCCTTGGATATAGAAATCTAAATGTTCCGCAAGAGAATCTCTACTTGCATCTTACAATCCATCTATCAAATGGCATGCCATGTTCTTTGATTATATATTTTGTGCACCATATCTCCATTATTTTTCTTACAAATCGTATCCATTCTCTTGGGAGCCATATTGAATTCTGCCATCTCCAGTCAGCATCTCAGATCACCAAGTTACAATTTTCTCTTCTCTTGCTCCCATAGAACACTGGTTAGATATCTATCATACTGTGTATTATCACAACTTTTTATATATTCAGTCATTTCTCTTTCTAGATGAAGAAAAAGAGAAGCTCAAGATCAGGATCAATACCAATTCCTGAGCAAATGTCTAATGATTGATGGGATGGGTGGAACTCTGAGGGAGCAAGGATAAAATAGTGAGGATAACATCATCAGATGAGAGTAATGTGCAAAAGCTTCTTAAAAAAAACAAGTCAAGGTCAGGAAGTAGTTGTGTTTCACTTGCATACTTCTTTAAAAAAAAATCCTTTGATGTAGAAAAAGGCTCTTTATATGCTAAATAGAATAAATTGCTCTATAGTTGACCCTCTAAGTAGCTTATTGTTTTTTAAATAGGTTCTTGAGGAAAGAGATCCTAGTCTTAAGAATGGAGGCTATTTACCTGTTCTCCACAAATTGGATTCTCTCTTATAAAGAGAGACTTGGTTTCACCATGACTGAGTTAACTCATTTTCCATCTGCAAATAACAATTGTTGACCTAATGTATAGTTCCATAATTCAAAATGGACCAGCAAGTTATATGGTGCCCAATTGACTATACAGAAATTATTATGTTACCAACTAAAATGTATTGGAAAGGACACTATCCTGTAATTCAGTTTGATTTCCTTGTCCTTCATGCCTTTGTCACTATCATTGACTTAGCAGTGCTATCTTTTACATAGCCTTAATTATCTCACTATTTTTGCTAACTAAGAAATGCAGTCCTGGTCAGTTTGGCCCAGTGGATAGAGAGTTGGCCTGCAGACTAAAGGGTCCCTGGTTCAATTCTGGTCAAGAGCATTTAC
The DNA here is from genome assembly GCA_027563665.1 of Antrozous pallidus. Classification (NCBI taxonomy): domain Eukaryota; kingdom Metazoa; phylum Chordata; class Mammalia; order Chiroptera; family Vespertilionidae; genus Antrozous; species Antrozous pallidus. Next base: position 53,439,015 of record CM050521.1, read on the forward strand.
ATAACTAGGTTTCAAGCTCCTCCCCAGAGCAGGCCTGGTTAGGGCTTGTGCAGGAGGCAACCAATCCATGTGTTTCTCTCACATCAGTTTTTCTCTCTATCTTTCCCTCTGTCTTCAACTCTAAAAATAAATGGGAAAAAATATCCTCAGGTGAGGATTTAAAAAAATAAATTTCTTTGAAATTAAAGATTATTATAAAATTCACTGTTCTTATCTTAAACTCAGATATAACTGTACAGAATAGTGAAGTGTCCATTTGAGGCTAAACTTCTGGGAGAAAGGAACTTTTGGTGTAAGAATACCCACAAGATCCAATGTGTATCATGAAATAATTGCAACTATAGAGCAATTTATTCTATTTAGCATATAAAGAGCCTTTTTCTACATTGTGGTGCTTCACTTAAACTTCCACTAGTCCATCCAGGAGCCAAAAGTAGAGACTGTGTGTTTATGTATGTGGTCGGATATTAATTGTCATGTCTCTGCTTTCTGCTAATTGAAAGATTTCATTAAACATAATCACAGTTTCATTGAATTGGAATCTGAAACCACCTTTTAATGGTTATGACCTTCTCATCCCCATTGGAAAATGGTAAAATAAGTAAAAATGTTAAAAGGTTGTTTTTTTTTTTAAAGAAGAATAAGAAAAAAAAGATTAAGAATATGAATAATAGTTCTAGCCAGTTTTGCTCAGTGGATAGAGAGTTGGCCCAAGGACCGAAGGGTCAGAGGTCCAATTCTGGTCTAGGGCACATATATCGATCCCTATCCCTGGTTGGAGCCCATGTAGGAGGCAACCAGTAGATGTGTCTCTCTCACATTGATGTTTCTCTCTCTATCTCTCCCTCTCCCAATCTCTCTGGGGATCAATGGAAGAATGTCCTCAAGTGAGGATTAACAACAACAAAACAAATATGAACAATAAAATGGCAATAAACACATATCTATCAACAATTAAATCTAAAAAATATAGATAATTATTACAGAAACAGACTCATAAATACAGAGAACATTTTGAAGGATGCCAGATGGAAGGGGGTTTGAAAGTATGGGTAGAAAAGGTGAAGAGATTAAGAAGTACAAATTGGTAGTTATAGAATAGTCATGGGGATGTAAAGTACAGCATAGAAAATATAGTCAATAATATTCTGAGAACTATGTCTGGTCTCTTTGAGAGTTTTCTATCAGTAGCTGTAGTATGTTTTATCTATATTTTTTATATTTAGAACATTTAAGAGCCTATTTCATTTGGCATGATTGCCTAATATATACAATTGGACTTAAATGGGAAAATATTTTAAGATTAAATTCTATTTTTTTCTCACAGAGGTGGATTAGTAAATTGTGAAAGGATATGCCCCCAAATCAACTGAATTCATACCCTGCTTAAGTGAACTAAAATGCTGGTTCTTATCTAATAAGTTGCAATTTCTTTTCAAGATTCAATACTACTAGTAGACTTGAAATTCTGCCTATATCCTGTCAAAGATTGAAGGAGAAATGCTACTTTACCATTTATACTAGAGGCCTGGTGCACAAAATTCATGCATGGGTAGGGTCCCTAGGCCTAGCCTGCAATGAAGGCCAATTGGGGCCTTCTGGCTGCCAGCTAGGGCTTTCCTTCATTCTGTGCTGCCCCCTGATGGTCAGTGCATGTCATAGCGAGTGATTGGTCTCCCAGTCAAACTCCCGTGGGGTCAATTTGTATATTAAGAATATGTATATATGTATGTATCTTACTTTAAAAGTCTTTTAAAGATATTTTTATTCTTTATTGTTGAGAGAACAGAGGGCATTTTGTACTGATCTTATAAATAAAAACATGTTTGATATACCCAATATTTTCTAACAATATATTTATTCAGTGTTTCAAGAAATGGAAGTCAGATGACATTTTTGTTATAGCATGTAGATTACAATGTGTTCAACACATCTAACTAAATAGATTGTTTAAAATTTAGCATATTTTTTTTCAAAGTAGTTAAACATTTTAAAGTGCAGGAGAACAAAAAAAAAAAATGTGTAGAGAACATAATTCAAGGAAAAGCAGACTTTCAAAGTAAGGATATGATCTCTAACCCTTTTTTTGACATACTACAATAATGACAAATGTCTTGAAACTAGAGTCTGGCCGAGTCTTCAGAACGTGCCTATCTTCATTAAGATGCCATGGGCCGTTCTGGATAAACTTTGTGTCTGAGTACTCCCAGATGAAAGTGACCTAGTGAAGGACTACAGGGATTCATGCAGGAAATTCTTGCATTTTTACAACTATATCACATCAAAGATCTAACCCATTACCAACCTCAGTTCTTAAAATAACTTTTAAGTCCAAGCAATTTTGAAAAACTCGTGCTACTGTTGCTAATGAAGTAAATAGTTATCTACAGTTTTTTGAAACCAAAGCAAAGAAAGTATTATCAATTTTTGTTAGACCAGAAATAATGATCAGTACTGAACTTGCATCAAAAATTAGGCTGTTTCCATCTGTTTGATTTGTCATTGATTAAAAAAAAATTACTCTATGGGAAAAAATAGCTAGTATTTCCTAACTAGGTGATAGTTAATGGTTATCTGTATATATGTTAAAAAACTTCCAGCTCTATAAATACATCCACATATAAACATTTTCTTAAAGCAAATGACTACTTTGTCATTCTACTAGCATTTTGCAAGTACAGAAGGGCTGGCTCTCTTAATCTATCATCACTTAAATGACATTAACCAATATGGTAAATACTAACTGATGTATTTTATTCATAGACACTCAGGGTTAGCAAGCTGTACTCTCACTTTTTTCCCTTTACTATTAGTGTGTCTCAAGAATATTACACTAAGTGAAATGAGCCATTCATAGAAAAACAAGTACCATATGATTGCACTCATATGTAGCATCTAATGAACAAACTGAACTAACAAGCATAGAGACAGACTCACAGCTAGAGAGCAGGCTGACAGGTCAGGATGAGGGGACGCAGTGGGAGTAGAGCGATTGAGCATAAAAGAACAAAGGAAAAAGAGAAAGAATTTATGGACAGACAACCATGTGGTGATTGTGGGGTGGAGGGGTGGAGGTGCAGGTGGAAGAGGATATAGGGGAGATAAATAGTGATGAAAAAAGGGGATTGTGTTTAGTATTATATTTATTAAGAGGTTAGTGTGCTTATTTTAAAACTTGATTATACTTGGTTGTTGCAGAATTGTCATGGGGATGTAAAGTACAGCATAGGGAATGTAGTCAATAACATTCTAATAACTATGAGTGATGTTGGATGGGTGCAGGATTTATTGGAGTGACCACTTATTAAGTTATATAATGTCTCATCACTGCACTGTATACCTGAAACTAATATAATGATGTATGTTAACTGTAATAAAAATTTTAAAAAACCTTGGTTATACCAGTTGTATTTGTTATTAAAATAAGATATTATAATTAATCAAGTATTACATAACTGGTAAAAGGCAGTATGGAAAGAAAGAAAACTTGTTTTTATTTTAAAAAAAACAAGTTAAAACTGTCAAAGAGGCATGCATGAGACAAATGTAAAAGATTAGGAAATACACTTTGTTATTTTAGAGAGAGGAAGGAAGGGAAGGGGAGAGAGAGACATCAATATAAAAGAGATACAGTCATCAGTTGTATATTCCCCTCATGTATGTGCCCCAAAAAGGGATGGAACCCAGAACCTAGGTATGTGCCCTGACCTGAAATCAAACCCATGTCCTTCTTGTGCAGAGGACGATGCTACAACCCACTGGGCCACACTGGCCAGGGCAGGAAATATATTTTGAAAATCTAGGACGGTTTATGCATGTATATTATTTTATGAATCTTTAAGGGCAAACTTTAACAAAAACTGGATATTATAGGCTATAAACCATACAGTGGTTTATTAATGAAACACTACTTTGTACTTCAATCAACATACATACATTTTAATTAATTGTTAATTAGTCGTGATCTTATTAGATAAGAGTTGACATCTATAGTATATCAATTTTTTCCATCAAATAATTAGAATGATGTAGGAGACCTCAGCCATTTTTAATGTATGTAAAGGCAATCAAAATAGACCAATATAAAACAACAACTTAGCTAGGCACTATCTTTCATTCTTAAATCTATAATTTCTTCCTTCCTTCCTTCCTTCCTTCCTTCCTTCCTTCCTTCCTTCCTTCCTTCCTTCCTTCCTTCCTTCCTTTCTTTCTTTCTTTCTTTCTTTCTTTCTTTCTTTCTTTCTTCAAGTCTCATTTTCTATCTAATTTGTCAAAGTTCTTATTTAGAGCATTTCTATTGGCATCATTTGTTTAAATGTTATGCAATGTTAAAGTGTCATTCAAAATATGAAATTCCCAGTTCTCTGTCATATTTTAAGAATAGACCTTGGCTAATACAAATATGCCTGTTACACATTAAATATAAGAGGGGAATATTTAATGGCGCTTATATTGGCTTGTTTTTTAAAAAGTTAAAATTTTCATTCTAGAATTTAAGGAGATTGAATTATTTGGAAAAAAATGGCTGAGAATAATAGATTAAAAATAAAATTATCTTGTATGATAGATAAGTGCTATTCCTATTTTTTTGCAGAAACATTTGTGAGATACTAATCAAGTACCTCCAAAATGGAAAGGTCAAATAGATGGGAATTCTACGGGGTCAAAACTAATGGTATGTTTTAACTTTTCTTATTCATTTTTTCACGAAATTTCAATTACTAGTCTCCTAGGTACAATAAATTTTTTCTTCTAGACTTAGCCATTATATCTTACCCATTTAGGCAGAACATTTTTACAATCCTCACTCGTGATGATTTTAAGATTTGGGTTTTGGTTTAACTGCATTAACTACATTATTTGCTGTGTTATGAAATAGGAAATAACTAATGAGTAGAGCATTCGTTTAAAGTGAAGTTCTGGCACCAAAGTGAGTAAGTTATATTTTGTAAGTGCCAAGTTTAGTTATTATGTTCAATACTGCCAACAAATATTATCTTTCAGGGGAATATAAAAATAAGATCCTTTGTTTGGAGTTTTTCAAGACCTGAATTTTATACCTTTTATAGCATTTCCACATGAGGATAGCCTTTTCACTTTATAGTGTGGGTAAATATCCTATGCAGAAAAGGCGATAGGTTTCAGACTTTGCTTTTAAGAAAAATCTCTGTGTATGTTTGCATAAAATTTAACTAGTTACCAAATTTGATTTGTCCTCTACGTTTTAAAAAGATTAAATTCAGATAAATAAAAAATACTCATTTAAAACATTTTAAAAATAAATAATGTGGAAGTAATTAAGGTAACTGTAGCTCTAAATTCCGCCTGTAATGTTAAGAAATAAGGAGTAGAGCGGGTAACATAAAAGTAGAAACAGTGCAGTTAGAAAATACTGCCACTGAGAAAATATATAGATCAACCACTTGCATTCAAGCAATCTCATAAGACAACTGCTTAATGCCGTTTGCTTGCCTGTTCATAGCATGAGAACCAATGAATTTTAGAATTGGAAAGGGCCTTAGATATTTACAAAGAGAACATTTTCCATCTAATATGGGAATTGCCCAATGTGTAAATAAACTCAATAATATACCTAAGTGATGCCATCTTCATTTACGAAGACACCTAGAATTGAAAGATTCCTATCTCAAAACAAAAGCAAAAGAACAACACATGTTTACTCATGTCTCATTATCTCTGATTTTATAACATAGTCCAGTGAAAGTTTGTTGGGTGTAATGTCTACCCACTGATAATAGTTCAGTTCCTAGTTACTTTATTCGACAAACATTTGAGTACCTAATTTCTATTAGGAAGCACATTTCATTTTTATACATGCTGTGCAAGGAAGGGCAAATAACACAGATGGCCATTGAAGCAGCATTTTTAAAAACTTTATTTTTATTGTGAACACTATTAGAGATGTCCCCATTTTCCCTCCTCTTGCCCACCTCCCCCTAGCCACTGCCCCCCACTTCTTTCTGCCATCACCTCATTGAAGCAGCATTATTAAGAAAGGCAATGCAGACAGGATAAGGAAAGGTGTGGTTTCTGCATTGTGAGTCACACTCCAGGGCAGCATGAGCACCCAGTGGGTTTAGGTGCAGCTTCCAGGAGGATTCCTCTGACAAGCACTCATTCCTTCCCTGGTGTGATCAGGGGCTGGGCTATGATAAGGGTTACTTAGTCCTATTCTGCCAACTCAGAAGGGACAACAGATACAACCCTTTCTATGAAGGATCAGAAGTTGGGCTTCTGGCCCAAGGTTAGAGTGGGCTTTGCCATATCAGTGCTCATCATCAGGAGAATACTTGACTAAGAAAGATGATTAAGTACTGGGAACATAACCATCTCTAAGATAGCTTTTTGGACCCTTCTCCTTCTTCCCCTCCATGCCCCCATCCCCCGTCCTCTGCTGCCTTCCTCTTTCAGCTCCTCCTCCTCCTCTTCCTCCTCCTCTTCTTCCTCCTCCTCTTCCTCTTCCTCCTCCTCTCTTCCTCTTCCTTCTCCTCCTCCACAGTCCAAATTGAATCAGGCTTTAAAAAGCAAACACCTTTCAAAGTATCTTTAAGTTTTTGAAGTCTTCTTTTTTGAAGTCTTCCTGTAAGTTTTTCTTTAGGCTAAATATTCAGATTATCTGCTCCAGGCTTTGAGTTTCTTGAGTGCAAAGATCACTTTTTTATCTCCTTTATCAAGCAAACTTCTGTTTTAATGTGTGCATTTAAAACATTCTTTGAATGCAGGGATAAGTAAATGCTAAACCAGGACATTGTTTCAACATTCTTTCTATAATATAGGGTTTATGATGGACTCTCCTCCTAAAGTTGATGCCCGGACCCAGGAACCATCCTCCAAATCCATGTGTTTAACTTGCTTTGATAATGTCATATGTAAATTAGTACATTCTAAAATTAGATTTTCTCTTTTAGCAACTGTTGGCTCATATCAAGTTTGTGGTCATGTAAAATCTTGGACCTTTACATGAACTGTTGTCATTCCAGGAGACTAACCCGTATATTACATTCAGAAGAAAAACAGTTTCATCTTTTAGCAGTTACATCCTGTACTTACAGAATTGTCTTTTGAACTTAAAATTAGGGCCACATGTTTTCTCTGTTAAACTGCATCTTGTTGCTTTGAGTTTATTTCATTCTATCAAATTCCATTTGCTTTCTAAATGCATCACCCTCCATATCAGTAACCCTACACTGCCTTCTGCAAATCTGACAAGCACGTCTTCTTTTATGTTATTAAAAAAAAAAGCCATTTAGGATGAGTCTATTTGGCAAGCTACAATCAACTAGACTTGACATGGCTACATTCATTACAATGAATTTGATACACTTTTGTTAAGCAGCTATAAATCAGGACAACCCATGGGAAAACAGAACAATATGAAAAATGTGGCACCTATTGTATTTCCTTGATCTCGCAATCCAGCACCATATCAAATATAGTGTGGAATGGACTAAGGATGCCTGTGCAACTTAGATTCACATTTCCACTCCACCTTTCTGTAGCTGCATATGTTTATCGTCAGCTTCTCTGAGTTTCAAATTTCCTTATCTGCCAAAAAACATGGGTATGAGTGTTAAGGGAGATGGTATATTACTGTGCCAAGGACAACTTGGGACTGGCAATGGGAATGAATTAAATGTTGGATTACTTCTCTGTCAAGAAAAGATGTAGAGACATTTTCAACTATGAACATCATAAGCTCTTTCGTATTTGTTGGTCACTGCCTCTTTCCATTATCTTTGATCTCAATACATCTCAAGTTTCCGGGTCTTCAGATTCTCTATTTAGATTTTAAGTATTGGGATATTTGTGTATCTTTAGTCTGGAGGGGGTGGGGGGCGGTCTGTGCTTGTCCAGGGCCTCTGAGAAGCAGATGCCAAGATTAAACGTGTGAGATATTACTAGTGAACCACCATGTGAGAGAAAATGGAGAGCAAGTAGACAATGTCTGGGATAGCTATAGCAGCGCAATGTCAGTCTCATTCGGAGTGAAGGAGAAATGGAAAAAAGGTTGCATGGAAGCCTCCTCAGTAGCCATGTAGCTTAAGGAATATTCATTAGGACCACTGAGGAGTCTTGAGCCAAAGACCTCAAGGGACCACCTGTGTCTCCCAAGGGCAGTTCTATCTTTGTATGCTTTCCAAGCTCCGTCATTGACTGGGAGTACCCAGTGGAGAGCATGGCTTTAAAGCAAAAGCCAACAGCGACCACAGCTTCCATCTTAATCAATTAAGCTGCCTGTAGTTGGAGATCTGCAAGCCAGGGCCCCTTTGAAAAAGTTGGGTCCTTATTAAAGGAAAGTGGAATAACATATGTCAACTGTACTCTACTAAGGATTTTTCTAATGGCATTAGACACATAGCATTTTCTTGTTATAAGCACATTATAAATGAGTATCTTCAAATGCAAAAATAATAATCTGTTTCAGTGTTAATAATGCAATGTAATATAACTAGGCATAAACACTCCTAAAAACAGTAATAAGCAGAGAAGAAGGGGAAAGGAAGTGGGGGAGAAAGAAGAGAATAACACAGTACAATCAAAATTGACATAAAACCACCAAAATTCTGTGAAACCCATGGAACTTTACAAGTGAAAGGGACCTTGGGAATTACCCAATACATATTGTTCATCTTAAAAATTAGAAGGTGGAACCAGAAACTTAAGCAATTTAGTTAAGACTGCACAAATCTGTTCTTTCCCCAATTCTGTTCTTTTCTCCGTATCACTTCAGCATCATACTTACCAAGTGGAAAATTATAAAAAGGATCTAAAACATAGCAGACAGAAAGAACTGCTCATGGAGCAGTCAGTCCTATCCCCAGCACATGGCCACACAAAGCAAATTTGTTTAACACCCAAAGTAAAATTCACATTCTAGAAGGGTAGACATTGTTTTTTACTCTCAGGTGAAGCAGAATCTCAAGTACAGGTCAACAAAAATTGACAGGCAGTATTCTGGGATAAACACAGGGCATGATATGAAAAATAGAATTCTTTAATTACCAAATGACTTCACTGTTAAAAGAGAGATTGCATTGAGAAGGCAAATGTAATTCCATAAAGAGGCCAGATGAATGGAAGAACTATGGGACATGGGAATGTGGGGGGAACTAGTACCCTTCCTGATATACAGTTTATAAGAAGGACTATTTATGTCCCCACCTTAAAAAGGATAAGGTTAATTTGTGCACCAAAACACCACCTACAGGGACAGTTTTGGAAGGCAGAAAAATGCCACAAAGGTTCACTTTCAATATCCGAATTTTCTAATTTAAATATGCTTCCAAAAAAATACTTTTTTGTTTGTTAATCCTCACCTGATGATATTTTTCCATTGGGAGAGCAGAAGAGAGAAAAAACAGGGAGAGACATTGATGTGAAAGAAATACATCATTTGGTTGCCTCCTCCTGCACGCCAGACCAGGGCCTGGGCTGGGGAGAATCCTACAAACAATGCATGTGCCTTCAACTGAAATCAAACCCAGGTCCCTTTGGCCCATAGGCTGATGCTCTATCCACCGAGCTAAATGGGTCAGGGCCCAAGTCAATACTTTTTTATTAACCATAGTGTCCTTATTGTTCGAGTATGCAATAAGCAAAATAATAATAGCAAAATCATAATTTACACTTTGGAAATGTACCAAATATGACATGAACCATCTTTAATTTTTTTTAAGTTAATAATAAAAATAATTTACAAACTTAAAAATCAGGAGGTTTTGTTTGTTTTTCTTTATAAAAAGAACTATCTCTATAGTTGCATAGTTTCACATTTCTAATATCTGCAAGTAAAGGGTACTTTCTTATTTCCTGAAAATGCTAGATTATGCTTATTATAATTAAGGAGAATAAGTATAATATAAGGATGAGATTATGATGCAAAACATATAAGTGGAAAACATGAAATAGAGAAAGGCCAAGGCACAACTTGTTCTTGAACAAGTTGATATAGATTGGTACTGCCAACATCACCTATTCCCCCGACCCTCAATTCACATTATCACCTATCCCCACACCCTATTTTTATGTCCCATTGCAAGTAATTTCAGTTTTCAGAGGTTTATACCTTGAATTTCTTAACAACAAAAGATAAATCTTATAATTGTATTAATCCCTACTGATTTGTTGAGATTATTATTATTTGACCCTTATTGGAAAAATAAGCAACAAAAATAATTTTAGTAAATATAGCCAGAAAATTATTTCAATGAAGTTGTGAATAGTGGTTTTGATTGTAGAAAGTTTACAAGTATAAGAGAGCAACAGTCTCCATACATTGATATTTATTTACTGTTCAATTAAAATACTAGAAGGTATTTAAGATTTGGTATAAATTGGATGGAAAGAGGGCTTACATTATTTTAATATTTTTAGTAAGAATATTAACTTCAATCTAAACATTCCATTGCAATTTTAGGCATTGAATTGTATAATGTTTACTTGTCACTAATAAGCAAAGAGTAATGGTAATCTCATATTATTTACTAAAGATTCTTATTTGAACTCTAAAGGAATGAAAGATCTGCCAGCAGACTCATCTTTACCGAATAGCAGGTATTGTGAACAAGCAATTATCATCATTGACTCTTAGATGTGTCTTCTCAAAGAAAATTCAGCATCTTGAAACTAGTAGAAATCTCTAATATTTCTTCTCAATTTTTAATTTCATCACTCAGTGTTACAGAAATGTAGTAGCTTGCCTAAGACCATGTGGCTAATATACAGAAGGACAAAAGCCCACAAATTCTTGATTTTCACTTTATAACTGACAGTTATAGGCCACCCAGGCTCTGAAAAATTATAAACTTTAAGAGAAGCAATTAAAATATCAGAAATGAAAGAAAATAATAAATAAAATCAGTATGGGTTCATGAAGCAGGCAGTCTTTCATTTCCAAATGCCATTCTGTATTTATAACTAAATTTCAGTTTACTTTGTGGTGCATTCTCATTTATAAGCTGGAAACTAATAGTAACCATGGAGGTCACTTACTATATCCCCCAACTCCGTAAACTGGCATTTAACCATTCCTGTTCGATTGATGTCTACACTTTGAGCAACTGCCAAAGAAGGAGATTCCTAACCTCTCAGCTGGAAATTCAGACTTGTCTTGTATTAGGGTGTTCTTATCTATAACCTGTACTGTTCTTAAGTCTTTAGAATGAGAGAAGAATGGGCCATGATTCAACTTTTTTTTTTTTTACAAAGGCATTAATATTTTCAAAGTGAATCTCTGTACTTTGATCTTCCATACTTTAAGAAACTTGGCAGTGTTTCTGCAGTACTGCCCTTCCCACTTGCCATACTCATTTCTATTTGAATTGTTAAGATTGGAGTTGGTGACTTTCATTTTCCATTGTCTTTTTCTAGCCTTTCCTTAGATTCATGGCATGAAATTAAAATACAACTTAGTAGGATTAAGTTACAGATCTCGTGGGTATTGCCATTCCAACCTGCCATCTGTAATGTCTGCATGTCACTAACTTAGAAACCAGACACCTGCAATTGACCTATTACCAGACTGATGGCTGTGATGGACATGAGGACAGATAGATAGGTCTGTGTTTTCTGTTTTAAGAAAATCGACATTTGTCTTTGGCTTTTAAAAAACGGTAAGAATGCCAAGAGAGTTGTATTCTTTTCCTTATCTAGGAAATGAAAACTTGAGCTCTTATAAAAATTTGCCCTAGGACTGAAAGGCTAGCTCACTTTCTCATGATTTCTTTCAGTGAGTGAGCACCAGAAAATGTGTTAGTCTGGTTTAGGTTTTTGGATTTGCTACAGGAAAATCAGACCACACTACAAAGATTTATCTGATAATTATGTTTTATTTAACCACAAGTTAACAACTGAGGTTTATAACCCATTTAAGACACACAGCTCCTGAAATTCTGGATTAGTTTATTTTTTTAAATCATATTGCATTTACAACCAAATAAATAATTATCTTCTCTATTCCTGAATCTGCAAGGCTCAGTGGAATGTGCAATTGGCCAAGGAAGAGTTATTGCTTCAAGGAAGAAGTTATAATTTCAGTTCTGCTACAGATTTACTCAGACAAATCACTTGCATTTGATTTGTCTCCATTTATTTAGATGTAAACTGTGATTAGCTGGTCTTCTTGCCTGATATTTCAACATAACTTTTTCTATAATAGTAAATAGTGAAAATTATTATAAAACAGAATGAAGGCAAACATTTGTTTCAACTAATATATTTTTTCCCTGAAAATAATATTGTCTGCCAAATAACATTATTTGGCAAAAGAGAGGTTACAATAGCATGGTTAAACACTTTCTCATTGGAAAATGCACCATTTGATTTCATATATATATTTGTGTGTCTATTTATAGAGATTATGTTTATGTATTTAGTCACATTTTATTGGAGAATTTTTGTTTGTTGTCATTCCTTTGTTAATTAATTGGGAATAGGGCTCATTGAAGGTATAGACATGTGTGTATCTACCTCCTTCCATTTTTCCAGTTCCTTGAACAATGATTTCTTAGACATGGGGAAACATTCTTGAAAATATTTCTTGTGTGTGCCTGTGTTTGGTTTCAGAATAAAAAAAAATTATGAAGACAGAATAATATGCAATACTAACCTAATAGTCAATGATAATCTTTAACAGTTAAATCTTTTTTTTTGTATTTTTCATTTTCTAATATATATTTTTTATATTTAATTTTTATTATTTAAAGTATTACAAATAATAGTTCATATGTCTCATTTTTCCCTCATTGACTTTCCCCCAGCCTCCCCTACACCCCAGTCATGCCCTCACTTGCCCTGCCCCACCCCCCCACTGTCTTGTATCCATTGGTTATGCTTATATGCATGCTTACAAGTCCTTCAGTTGGTCTCTTACAGCTGCCCCCCCAACCTCCCCTGCCTTACCGCTGTAGTTTGACACTCTGTTCAATGTTTCTTTGCCTCTATATCTATTTTTTCCCATTTATTTGCTTTAAAGCATCTTGCCTTTGCAGACTAGAAATAAACATAAAATAACAAGAAATGTTTGAGTCCCAATTTAATGTCCAACAGTTCTAAGTCCAGTTTTAATGTCAAACAGTTCCTTATGTGTACATGTCAGCAATAATATCTGGATGGTGGACACATGGTGGGAATGCAGGTCCGACTCTGGTTTGGTCCTAGGCAACCTGCGGCAACACACAATTGCTGACTGCTAGTATGGCACAGCATCGTCAACGTCTTCCAGCTCTAGACTGTTTCTCCTCTTGTCTTTGTGGTTGGAGCAGACCTGTCAACTCCTCTCTGTTGCAGGAATCCACATGTCTTAGAGTTGTTTTCTGAAAATATACAAACATATTCTCAACAAAAAGTTAATAAAGGAATCTTTTCTATAAAACTGACTTGGGATCCTTTATATTTTTGCCTACATGATTTTCCTTTGGCTTATTTTGACACCATGTGTGTTTTTCATGGGTGTCTTGATATTAGCATTAAAATGAAAATTAATTTTGTAAAGTAAAAACTTTCTAGATGTAATTTCCTTACATGATATTACCCTACTATCCCCCCTTTTTTATTAATGGAGGCTTTTATAGATTTTTTAATGCAGTCTTGATAACTTTAATTTTTTGTCCCAAAATATGACTGCTTTAGGTTCAGTGCATGTTAAGTAATTTTACCATGAGATGAACTACCAATAGAAATTTTAGTTAATACTTTAGAAACAGCTTTTTGTCCAGCACAATTAAATTTTCTTAAATATTCACTTATTTCAATTAGCCAATTTAAATTAATCTAAAAACTTGATTACTATTTTACTGTCAAATTTAATACTCTACCAACAATCTTAGTTTACCCTGTAAATATTAGTGGAAAGGATTATTTGCATTCTTGAGTAGGCCTTGAGCATTCCTGGTGCTAGGTAGGATTTAGCTGCTGTCGGTCAAGTCTCTGTCTGTTACCTGGGTCCGGATCTGAGCTGGGAAAAATTTCTGTCTGTTATCTGGGTCCCAATATGAGCTGGGCATGGGAAGCAAGGCAACCATGGGGACAGGAGACCTCCCTCAGAAGGGGTAAGGGTTCAGGCCCCTGCAAGGTTGGGGGGTGAGGGTCTGTGGCCCACCTCTTTTGACTCCCAAGTTCTCTCCTGGTGGCCCCCCGGTGACTGTGCCTGTCTTAGGTTGTTCCTTCCCTGAGGAATCTTACCTATCTCTGGCTAACCAGCCATCCTCCAGGGCCAACCAGGGTGATGTGAGGTTCAATTCTGCCTCCTTGGTAGCCTATGCATCCGTGGCCTCCATGCCCAGCACCTGCCATGGGATCCCCTCACCTGCTGGCGGGGTCCCAGCACTGTTCACATATATTGGGGAACTCAGGTTTCTTCATCTTTACATGTAACCCATACTTGGCATTATAGAATACTCTTTATTTGGTGTAAAAACAGCTTACAGTTTTGAAGAGAAAACATTTTTACATGATTAGTGCTTCCATACTATATAACAAAAAGGTAATATATAAATTGAACCTAATGGAGGAACAACCAGTTGCTATGATGTGTACTGACCACCAGAGGCAGACACGCAATGCTGGGGCACTCCCACACGGGGAGCTCTGCTCAACCACAAGCCCAGCATACGGCTGCAAGTGCAGCAGCAGTGGCAGGAGCCTCTCCTGCTGCCTCGGCAGCAATAAGGACGTCCAATTGCTAAAGTGCAGTAGAACATCACCCGAGGGCTTCCAAGCTGCCAGAGGGATGTATGAATGTCAGTTTAGGCCTGATTCCTTGGGGAAAGACCTAAGCCAGTAAGTGGACATCCCCTAAGGGGTCCCGGACTGTGAGAGGTTGCAGGCTAAGCTGAGGGGACACCCCCCCAAGTGCATGAATTTTTGTGTCCTGGGCTTCTAGTATATATATACACACACACATACATACATGCTAGAGGCCCGGTGCACGGAATTTGTGCAGGGGCGGGCAGAGAATGTCCCTTAGCCCAGCCTGCACTCTTTCCAATCTGGGAACCCTTGAGGGATGTCCAATTGCCCATGTAGGCCCAAACCTGGTCTCCTGATTGGGCCTAAATTGGCAGTTGGACATCCTTCTCACAATCTAAGACTGCTGGCTCCAAACTGCTCACCTGCTTGCCTCCCTGATTGCCCCTAACCACTTCTGCCTGCCAGCCTGATCACCCCCTAACCACTACCTTGCCAGCCTAATTGATGTCTAACTGCTTCTCTGCCAGCCTGTTTGTCCCCAATTTCCCTCCTCTGCCAGACTGGTCACCCCTAACTGCCTTCCTCTGCAGGCTTGATCACCCTAACTGCCCTCCCTTGCAGGGCCTGTTACCTCCCAATAGCCCTCCCCTGCTGGCCATCTTGTGTCAACATGGGGGCAGGATCTTTGACCACATGGGGGCAGCCCTCTCTTGTGTTCGAGTGATGACCAATCTGCAAATTACTCTTTTATTAGATAGGATAGAGGCCTGGTGCATGGGTGGAGGCCAGCAGGTTTGCCCTAAAGAGTGTCCCAGATAAGGGTGGGGGCTCCCTTGGGGCGAGGGGCCTGTGGAGGTTTGAAGGCTGGCCACCCCCCCCCACCCCATGACCCAAGTGGAGGCCCTGGGATCTAGGATTAATCATGTCTACAATTGAAACTTTGTAGCCTGGAACAGAGCCAAGCCTTTTGCTCGCTCTGTGGCAACAGCCATTTCTGTTTGAAACTTTGTAGCCTAGAGTGGAGGCCTAGACCCCCAACAGCAGGTTGTCAGGGAAACCCAAGCCTCTGTTTTCTCCAGCTCAGTGGCTGCCACCATTTCTGTATCTTTTATAATTGAAAGTTTGTAGCATTGAGTGGAAGCTTAGCTTCCTCTGTTGCCAGGGAAACTCAAGCCTTCCTCCTGCTCTCAGTGGCAGCAGCCATCTTGGTTGGGGTTTATTTGCATAATCTGCTCCTGATTGGCTGTTGGGTGTGGTTGTGGTCGTGGCTTGTGGGTGTGGTGAAGGTAAGATCAAATTTGCATATTACTCTTTTATTAGATAGCATATAATACATATATATATATATATATATATAAACACATATTAGGGTATAACTTTATTACTTTCAAGTTTTTGTTCTGTGATTAAACTTAGAAAATATCACAAAGTCAAGTCAATGATTGTGTATTCTACTTTGATCATGCTACTTCTTTGGTGCATGGATTTGTTGACAAGATTTGGGGCCATTCATCCTCATTTCTGGAAGATATATATATATATATATATATATATATATATATATATCTATCTTTCAGACTCTAAACTACCCAGATGGTTAATGAAGTTAATGATGTGAATATCATCTGCAGATGAGTGAAAAAATAAAACATTAAACATTTGAGTATGACTTGAATTGTGAAGCATATGCTTAATTTAGAATCTTTACTTATAGGAATGTTTTTACAAAGTATATTTCCAAATTAAGATGTGTCTCCTCAAAGAAAATTCAGCATCTTGAAACTGGTAGAAATCTCTAATATTTCTTCTCTGTGTTTCTTTTGGGATTAGATGGCTGTTTATTGCTAAAAGAAGCAGGAGATGAATAGCATCCTTATAAGGAAGAAAAACATCTGGAATCAAAGAGTAGACTTACACATTATTAAAGCCTTGCTTTACATAAAAGGCAGATCTCTTCAAACGTCTTGAAAGCATTAGACTGAGGCTGGTTGTCCTTGGGATGTGCTCTTGACTTACTGGTCACTGGCTTACGGTCATGTCTGTTTTTCTGATTTCCTGATAGACTTTTTGTTCCACATTGCTACAGAAACCACCAGACTGCACCCTCAATAACATTTGGAAATATTTCCTGAGATGTGGTTTTTGCAGTAAGTTTCCCCCCCTCCCTCACTCTGGCAGGCAGTTCAATCCCAGCTAATCTTACCTCTTTTTTCTTCTTCTTCTTCCTTTTGTGTGTATGTGCTAGAATAGATTTCTTGGTCTTAGCTCTACACTTTGCTCTTGGTTTATTTTAATTTAAATATAGATGGCATTTATCAAGAAGAAATACTAAATAAACCTTTGTTTAATTTTCAAAGTCATTCTACAGATCCTCTTTTATTTTGACAACTGTAATTCAGATGAAAGTACATTATGTATGATATTGATATTTTGGTTAGATAATCTTCCCATCATTCATTGCTATTGTAGATATTTTTTTAGAAAATTTAAGACTTTAAACATCTGCTTAAAGGGTACGCCTTCTATAAAGATAGCTATGAATGATAAAAATAATACTTTTAAAATATGAATTGTATCTATTTTAATAAGCATTTTTACAATGTTTTCATCTTTTTGCCAACATTTCTATAAAGTAAAAAGAAAAAAAAATATAGGGAGAATCTATTTGTCCAGAAAAGTACTGAATCCTTATAGAGATTAATTTAACCATAAACTTATTAATGCAACAAACATTTATTGAGTGCTCACTATTTGCTAGGCATTATTCAGTTAAAAGAAGTTTTTCTAACCCTACCCTGATGGCATTTATGAGAAATCAGTATGAAATAATATACATAATAAAATTATTTAGTATGTTTGAAGGTAATATTGGGGAGGTGGGATGGAACAGCCTTGAGGAATCCTAATGGCAGCCTGAGTGGCAATTTTAATCAGTGTGGCTACCAGGCCTGATTGTGCTAGTGATATGTGACTAGAGGGAAAACACCTATGAAGGTCTAGATGTAGGAGTACATTTGACATGGTTAAGAACTGTCAACAAGACCACTATGGCTGGAGTGGAGTGAGGTAGGAGGAGTAAAAGATGTTTAAAAAGTAACAAAGGGGCAGATCTTTTAGGGCAGGGGTATAGAACGCTTTTTCTGCCAAGAGCCATTTGAATATTTATAACATAATTCATGGGCCATACAAAATTACCAACTTAAAAATTAGCCAGTTATATTTGGTCAAACATTTAATTAACTCCCCCCAATGCCTTGGCAAGGCCAGGCCAAGTGATTTTGAGGGCCTTATACAGCCTGCGGGCTGGATGGTTCCCATTCCTGTTTTAGGGTCTTATAAGTTATGTGAGGATGCTGGTGTAGTACTTAATCCAATGGATTGACATAGCAGGGATTTGAGGAGCATCTGCACTTATAATAGGGTAATATGCAAATTAGCCTCTGGAGAAGGGAGAAGGCCAGCACCCTGCGAGAAGGGAGAAAATGAGGTCAGTGCCACAGAAGACAGAATGGAGAAGGTGGCACCATGGGAGAAAGTGAGAAGGTTGGTAAGAGAAGGCAGAAGGGAGAAGGTGGCAGTTAGGCAGTTAGGGGAATCAGGCCAGGAGGAGAGAGTAGGTAAGATAGGCAGGGGGATCTGGCCAAGAGGGGAGAGCAAATAGGCAGTTAGGGGGATCAGGCAGGCAGGGGAGAGCAGTTAGGGGAATCAGGCAGGTAAGCAAGTGACTGGCTAGGAGCCAGTGGTTCTGGATTGTGAGAGGGATCCCACATTGGAGAGGGTGCAGGCCAGGCTGAGGGACCACCCCCCCCCCCCGACACGGACAAATTCGTGCAGTGGGCCTCTAGTAGTTAAATAATGTAACATATGATCTAGAACAATTACTCTGGCTTCTTTGTTGAGAAGCCTCTAGGGTGTCAAAAATTCAGCAAAGGAGTAGCTCAGATAAATAAAGTGGGCATACATGCTTGAATTCTGATGAATTCTGGATATATTTTGAAAAGAAAGCTAGAAATATTTTCTAGTGGATTGAATACCAATCTGGAATAAAAGGGTTAATCAAGTATGTTAAGTTGCAATGTTACATAATATCATGAAAGGATTGATTATAGACTGAAAAAGGACCAAGACTGACTACTTAGAAGAAAGTGACCAGCCCAGCTGTTGAGGCTCAGTGGTTGAGCGTCGTCAGCCCATGCCCCAACAGGTTGCTGGTTTGATTGCTTGTCAGGTAACATGACCAGATTGTGGAATCCATCCCCGTAGGGGTGTTCAGGAGGCAGCCAATCCACATTTCTCTCTTATGTTTCTATCTGCCCTTCCTCTCTCTCTAAAAATAAATAAATAAATACACATATACATATATACATTAATATATATATCTTATCTAATAAAAGAGTAATATGCAAATTGATTGTACTTTTGCTACATCCATAAGCCATACTCACAAGCCACGACCACCAACCAATCAAGAGAGAATATGCAAATAAACCAATCAAGATGGCTTCAGAAACAGAGAGAGCAGGAAGGAGGCTTGGGTTTCCCCAGAGATGGAGGAAGCCAGCTCCCATGCCCTGACCTGCCTTGGCCTCCGCTTTAGGCTACAAAGTTTTAAAAGATAATAAATCCCAACAGAAATAGCTGCTACCATGAAGCAAGCAGGAGGCTTGGCTCTGCCCCAGGCTACAAAGTTTCAATTGTATAAATAAATACTACACTTGATCTTAGCCAAAAGGCCGAGAAGCGATTCAATTGTATAAATAAATAAATTCCAGATACCGGGGTCTCAACTTGAGTCACCAGGGGTTGTGGTAGGCCTGCAAACTGCCACAGGCCCTTCGCCCAGCCTATCCTATGCCCCAAGGAAGCCCACACCCAAATCCGGGATACCCTTCAGGGAAAACCAGCTGGCCCCCACCCATACACTCAGCAGAGGAGGGCAGTTGGGAGGTACCAGGCTCGCAAGAGAGAGCAGTTGGGGGCAATCAAGGCTGCAGGGGAGAGCAGTTAGGGGAGACCAGGCCAGTAGAGGAGGGAAGTTGGTGGCAACCAGGCCTGCAAGGAAGGGCAGTTGCAGGGGAGACCTAGGCCTGCAGGGGAGAGCA
Organism: Antrozous pallidus; assembly: GCA_027563665.1. Taxonomy (NCBI): domain Eukaryota; kingdom Metazoa; phylum Chordata; class Mammalia; order Chiroptera; family Vespertilionidae; genus Antrozous; species Antrozous pallidus. The sequence goes on from CM050521.1 coordinate 53,458,826, forward strand.
GTTGAGGAACACCAAGCCTGCAGGGGAGGGCAGTTAGGGGCAAACTGGCTGGCAGAGGAGGGTAGTTGGGGCAAACAATCTGGCAGGGGAGTAGTTAGACATAAATTAGGCTGGCAGGGTAGTGATTAGCAGGTGGTCAGGCTGGCAGGCAAAAGTTGTTAGGGGCAATCAGGGAGGCAGGCAGATGAGCAGTTGGGAGCCAGCAGTCCTGGATTGTGAGATGGATGTCCAACTACTCATTTAGACCCAATACTACCGGAATCAGGCCTAAACGGGCAATCAGACATCCCTTGAGGGATCCCAGATTGAAGAGGGTACAGGTTGGGCTAAGGAATATTCCCCCCATGCACAAATTTTGTACACTGAACCTCTAGTAATATATATATATATATTACTTATATATATTATAAGTAATAATTATAATTATTACTAATTATATATATATATAATTTTTTTAAAGAAATAAATCAGCCAAGAACACTATTTTTATTTTCTCTAAATACTCTATGACTAGTGGTCCGGTGCATGAAATTTGCACATGCGGGGGGAAGGGGGGTTGTCTCTTAGCCAAGGCTGCATCCTCTGCAGTTTGAGACCCCTGTGGGATCTGGCCTAAACTGGCACTTGAACAACCCCTCTCAATCCACTCCTAACCGCTCACCTGCCTGACTGCTTGATCACCCCTAACCACTCTGCTTACTGGCCTGATTGCCCCAACTGGTCCCCTCTGCCGACCTGCTCTGCCTCAACTGCCCCCCACCACCAGCCTGATCACCCTCAATTGCCCTCCCCTTCTGGCCTGATCACACCCAACTGCCTTCTCCTCCTGGCCTGATCACCCCTAATGGCCGCTGCTTTGGCCCTGCCACCATGGTGATCTGGGACCCCCAGCGTGCATGCCAAAGCATGGTGGTGGCTGGTCTTCCCCCCGGCCTCCCACGGCCCACCCTTCACACGCATGCTGGCGATCTGGGATTCCTACATGCGCGCTCTTTGCAATCTGTGACCCCCAGAGCCCTGGGCGAAACTCGGCATTGGCCCACCTTCCCGCCGGCCTCCACACAGCCTGGGGAACGGGTGCCACGGGCCTGCCAGGACCGCCAGGGCAGCAGTCAGCCTTGTGGTGGACGCTGGGCTAGGGGGCATGTAGGGACCCTTGGGCCACACAAGGCAGCAGTCATCAGGGTCTCTGCATGCTCCAGAGGCCAGCAGCCTACCCTTTCATGGGCGCTGGCCTAGGGGCATGGACCCACACTGCCGCTTGGCTTCAGATCTGGTGACCCAGCGCCTGGGCCTGACAACTCATAGCCCCACCTGGCGCTCATTACCCAAGGTGCCCCGGGTGCTCATTTGCATGTCCCACATAACATGTAAACCCTGCAGCTCAGTCGCAGCCTAACTATCATAGCAACTAATATGCAAGCCTCATGAGGAGATCCCGTGGCATCAAATTCCCCTAACCATCCCAAGGTCACCTTGAAAGGATGCAACTCAGTCACCATAACTGATAATGAGGGATCTCACCAGTCCTTAAATACTGTGTGGGTGGAGTTTACAGCATGCTTGCTTCTGCAGCACAGTATACTAGAATTGGAATGACACAGAGGCATTCTCAATTTTCCACCCAGCTCTCCTGCAATAGTCCTTCCCCTGAATGCCCAACATCCTGTCCTACGCACTATAGCCTTGCCCCAAGCCAGGCTCCCATTCGGTGCCTGGCATGCCATGGGCACGCCCCCCACTCCTGATTGGTTGGTAGCATAGCCAAGGTATGGTCATATTGCATGTTTCTCTTTTATTATATAGGATAGCAACTATTTGGTCACCTAAAGCCTTGATTCTGCAGGCACTTGATTCCAGGTGTTTTTCAGTGATAAAATAATTATTTGCCATTACATGCTGTGGACTACACCATTGTTCTGTTTGCCCTTGTCAAAAAGATCATTTATACCTTGAAGGCTAAACAAATTCCACACTTCTATCATTATGGTTATATTGACTAGTAGACTGGTATGTCATACAATAATTAGTATATCCAACTATCTATATATATATGAAATCCTAAGTGACAATTGAAACAACCAAATGACAGGTCAACCAGTTGCTATTATGTGCACTGACCAGCAGGGGGCAGAGACTCAATGCAGGAGCTGCCTCCTGATGGTCAGTATGTTCTCACAGCCAACTTCCCAGAGCTAGCCAACCTCTCCGTCCCACCGACCGACAGGGCAACCTCCTGCGACCCCCTCCTCCCAGCTGGCCAGCCCAATGACCCTGATCAGGACTGGGGGACACTGCCTCGATCCCCATCCAGGCTGAGGAACTCCACCCATGCATGAATTTGTGCACCAGGCCTCGATTATTTTGATAGAGAATTTCAGATATGAACAATACTTACCATTTTTTAAATGATTCACCTAGACATTACATCAAATTTATCTTGCAGCAAAGAAAATGAAGCAAATAAAATTATAAATATATTTAATAATAATTTATATAATATAAATATATAGGGTGTTTAAAAATGTATGCAAACTTTAATAGCTCATAGTTCTTATGTTTTTTAAATGACATATATTTTCATTAACAATGACTTTATATAATTATTCAAAGTATTTATATACATCATTGGGGGCACCCTGTATTTTATATTTATAACTAGAGCCTGGTGAACAAAATTTGTACACAAGGGGGGGCGGGTGTCCCTCAGTCTGGCTGCACCCTCTCCAATCTGGGGCTCCTTGGGTGCAGTCTGACTGCCTACAGGATCAGGTCTACACTAGCAGTCAGACAATCTGGGACCACTGGCTCCTAACTGCTCGCCTGCTTGATTGTCCCTGACTGCTTCTGCCTGACAGCCTGATTGCCCCCTAACTGCTCACCTGCCAGCCTGATCACCACCAACTGCCCTCCCTTGATGGCTCAATCACTCCAACTGCACTCCTCTGCCAACCTGACCATCTCCAACTACCCTCCCCTGCCAACCCGATAACCCCCAATTGCCCTCTCCTGCCGGCCTGATCACCCATAACTGTCCTCCCCTGCTGGCCATCTTGTGGTAGCCATCTTGTGACATGGGGGCAGCCATCTTGTGATGAAATGGGGCAGCCATCTTGTGATGATGTGAGGACACTAGGGCATAACGGCCACCTAGGCTTTTATTAGTATAGATTATGTAAACATAATTATTTACATTTTCAATTTTTTAAGCTGAACATTAATATACTCAATTTTAGTTTTATTATCATAGAACAAATGAAGATATAGTCAAACAATTTTAATACAATTTTATTTTAAAATACTGTATAAATATCACAATTAAAGCCAGCATATTTTTGCATATTTCATCTCAACCGTTTTGACATAGTATACATATTTTATTGTTTCTTTATCTTACTTGAGAGGCACTATTTATTCAGTTTCTGTCCTTTTGATTTATGGGTTCTATTATGGTCATTATCCCATATCTCTAACAGCCTATTTTGTTTATTTGCTTGGTATAGCTCCATATTATTGCATACAACAGATATAATTTATTTAACAATTCCTCTAGTTAATTCTATGATAACAAAGCTAGAACTTTATTGACTGCAACCATCAGAAAACAATTCAAACTAGCTTAATCCAAAGAAGGAAGGGGTGAATGATTTCTTGACTGAGTTAACAAGAACATGGGACATAGTTACTAATGAACCAGCAGCTTAAAGTTAAATGTCACTTTAATCATTTCCAACATAACTGACATAAAATGGGCTAAAATGGACAGTCTTGTAATCAGAAATCCTATTTTGATCAAAATGAGCAGAGACAGCACCCAGTGATCACTAAACCAAAATTAATAACATATCCTTAAGAGTAGTAAGTAGCAGCAACATCCTCTTCCCAACCCCAGCCAATCTTGTTCTGTTTTCTAGGAAGATTTCCTGTTGCTTTTACTACCTGATCCTATCTAAAGGGATTTAAGGAGAAGGGAGCCTCTTTCTGGAAAAATGTTCATGTTTATTGCTTACATTCTCAGGGTATGGATTTAGGAGCCCAGAGAGTTAAGAGTGGGTGGAGCTGTGCCAAATACATAGCCTGCTTCAGGGTCTCTCAGGAAAAACTACCTCTCTCAAAACAGGAGCATAATGTCACTTTCTTTGCCTGTGGTCAAATTCCAAAGGCAAAAATCATGGAGGGATCATAGATCATTCATCAATACCTTAGCCTGGGAATTCCATCTCTTACAGAATAATCTTTGGTGTTCTGCATATCTCCCTCACCCTCAGCTAATGACTAAGGTCTACTTCTCAATAAATTTTGATTTAATAGTTAGAGATGAAGATGGAGAACTTATAAGCTCTTGCCTGAGGGTTGTGGTTCCCCTGGATAATGTATAAAAGTGGGAACCATTGCTATGTCTGTCTGGCTGAGAGGGTGTGGCAGGCAGGTGCTTGAACGAGGGATCAGAGGGTGGATCCCAAGTCTCCATATTACTTCCAGCTTTGCTTCAACTCTCTGAGTTGACTGAAAAAACTTAAAGCAGAAAACGTGGATATTCTAAGCCTGTAAATCTTCAGATTATTTATTTTTCATCCAGTTTGGACTTCTGCTCTCAGGAAGAAAGAACTTTGACAAAGTGGAGTTTACTTTCCTTTATGCTTCTAGACAGGCTTGCTTCCACTGCAATGGAAATGAGGCTTTAATGAAGTCCACAGGGATAAGCTAACAAAAACTCTAATATTTTTGCCTATTTCCAGACTTCATAATTCATAGTTTGAGTCCTGCACAACAGGGCACTTTGAAAACAGATGCTTTGCACCTATAAAAAGGAAAGACAGTTACCTTTCTAGCTACAAAAGAAGGACCCTCAATTCTCTCCATCTAATTCTAGATTTTAGAGTGTGAGCTTTAACATTATCCCTCTTTTACCTTTTTTCAGGCATTATGTTTTAATGCTCTCAGACCTTTTTTTTTTTTTACTCAAATTATGCTTAGAAAACACTTTGTGCAGGTGTAGATGACACTTTGAGCACCTCATATGCACAGCACTTCACGTTTCTCACTTTTGGCCTGAGTCTCCCTGGTAAAAACCATCTTGCAGTTATAATAATGAAACCTGCAAATGCAAGAAAGTTAACATATCTTGGAGAAATCTTTTAACTAATGAGGATGATAGCTGGAGAAGAAATGTATTCCTCTTCTTTTTTTTCCCCCTTAGGCAGACAATTCTGGGCATGGACTACAGTGTTTGTTGCTCAGAAGGTCCTGGGGAGATAGAGCCCATGTTGTCCGCCATGATGACTAATGTTAGAAAGCACCCCTGTGTTGCTTTCCCCCTCTGTCATGTTTTTCTTTCTAGTTCCCACCTTGATTCTAGGGATTACTTCTCAAAATACGCTACCTATTCCTCAAATACTTGCCCCAAGTTATATTTTATGGAAAATAACTCTGCCTAAGGCACCTCCACTTTCATATTAAATCATTGTTTTATTTGAAATTTTGCTAGGAATTAGTGAGCCACCAGGATGCATTAGGCACAGTTGGATTCTCAGGCTTAAATAATTCTATGGGGATTTTATTCCCATGGTTCTTCTCTGCTTTCACCTAAATCATTTAATTCATCTAAATTATTTAATCCAAACACGGTGTCAAGATTACCAAGAGCAACTCTTGGCTTGCATTTTCTCCTCTAAGGGGATCTCTTTAGAAAAACCAACACACATGATTCTTTTCCAAGGATTTCACTCAAAACCTCATTTGTGTCTGATTGGTTGGTTTACATCACATCACAGGCTCATGTTAGTCACTGGCCAGGGTATGGAAGGCTTTGATGCCTGGAGCGATTAGGGAAGGAGCAGGGAGAAGTGTGGTTCCCCAAAGAAAGATCAGTTTACCATTCCAAAATAGTGTAACAACAGATTTGTAATATACATTGTTTCTTTTTATCCTTCCCTTCTTGCTCCCTCTGCTATTTTAGCAATACATATTTTTGTAAAAGATTCTATGACTATACTGAAAATTGGTTTCTTCATTTCTTATGATTTATCTTGTAAAGGACAAAGGAATAATTTTAAAAAGTAATGAAGTCAGCTAAAGTATTTGAGAACAATAAAAATAAAGTAAAAAAATTATAATGAAAGTAGGAGTTAAAATGGAAACCCTAAACTCATATTAGAGGGCATATATAAATTTGGCTATAGCTTTCTAGTGGTTACTATGACCAAGGAAATGTAACAATTAGGGAAGAAAATTTGTGGTTTCCCCACAACCAAAACCAATGAATTGTTCAGAAAATGGAAGCTATTTCTCTTACCAATACCAGGAATTCCTTCAGTGGTCCCACCAATAAAACCCTGTAACATTAACAACATATATATTCACTCACTACTTCATACTGAATATATTGAAATCCTTCATAGAACTGGTTTTTCCAAAGACCTTCAGTATAAGGTCAGGGCATTATGTTGACATGTAATGAGAACAAACAGTCAAATAAATATCAATATGCTCAAATCTGGAATATGGTTCTTGAATAGCTTGACTTGATTCAGGAATAAAATGCCAAAAATGGAGAGCAAGTTTTTCCTAAGTATGGAGCAATAGCCTCTAGCAACCCTCCACCAAAACTGCACACAAAAGGACAATCGAATTGAATGAGAGAGATATAATAACAAACTCTGATAAGCACTCTGAAAAGAAAAATCTATCAGGACTCTTCTAAACGTTTTGTATATACTAATCCATTTTTATCCTCCGATTTTCCTGTGAACCAGGTACTACTACTGCACCTCGTATACAGATGAGAAAACTTAGGTACAGAAAACAGTGGCACAGCTACTAAATGACAGGCTGGAAGTCAGATCTAAGCAGGTTCAGCTCCAGAATCAGCCATGTTGCCCCTCTATCATGAAAGACAGCTTTCTAGGGCCCTTCAAAAAGACAGGGGGAGAAAGAGATCAAAATATCTTTTTTTTAAGATGATATAATGTGGAAAAGTACATTTGAGTATCTTTCTGAGCAGAATGACATTTACTCAAAATGTTAATACAGGCCACTCATTCACTTCTGCCAAGTAGTGTGAATAAGTTCTCACACAAGGCAGTCACTCTGCTCCTCTAATCTTCCCACCAAGAGCAGATATCCAGGACTAAACTTTTCTCCCTGTAGTGAAGTCAAAGAATCTGGTTGCTGGTGATCCCAGGCCAGCAATCTGTTTATGACCAAGTAAATAGTAAACCTTTGAATTGTTTATTATTGGCTTGATGGTGTGTTTTGACTTCCTGCTACCATAAATGAGAAAAAGCAGTAGATCAAGCAAGGATTTGGGCCACATGGTAACATATGATTAACAAATTACCTATTGACTCCAATAAAATATATCGGAAATATCTCACAAATGGCAGGGAGGATTGGGGGGGGGGGGCAGTTAGAGAGTAAACAAAGGACTTGTATGCATGCATGTTAGCATAGCCAATGGACACAGACACTGAGGCCATGGGGGCTTGCCTGGAGTGGGAATGGCTGGTGGGGGCAGGGGGCCAGAGAGTCAATCAGGGGAAGAGGAGACACATGTAAAACTTTAGACAATAAAAAAGAAATATCTCAATAATACCCACTTAAAATAGTAAATGGTGTTTCTTTCCACTGTTAATAATGAACACTAAAGTAAGCTATGATTGATGATTCCATTCAAATAGCAAAACAAAATAAACTCTCCCCCCAAAAAACTATTGAATATCTAGGAATTAACTATAAGCTATTTAGAAGACTGTCATTAGGTAGGCCATAACATAAGGCTTAAATAATTAGAAACAACATATTTCTAAATAAGATATCTTAAGATTATAAAGATGGTAATTCTCTAAGTTAACTGTAACTTCAAAATAATTCCAATATAACTCAAGACTTTGGAGAATTATGAGAAGGCCATTTTAAATGTTTGTATAAAAGAGTAGAAGTCCATGACTAAAACTAAAAAAGAGAAAAATAGAGAGGAGGACTTAATTCACTAAATATTAAACCATGTCACAGAGCCATTATCACAGAAGCACTGAGGTACTGCTACAGCAGCAGAAAGCTATGCTAACAGTACTCTGAGCATAGGATTAAGGAGGCACTGAACTTCAGGGAAGAAGAGATTAATTACTTGGTAGAGGTCATTAAGAAAACTTAGCTGATTTTAAATAAAGAAAAAAATGCAGTTGTATTCCTACCTACATTATACACAAAGGGAGATTTTAGATGGAATAAATACTTGGATATAAAGTTAAGTATAAAATGTAAGAAGGAAAGCTAAGCAACAACTATTACTATAAAAGGTAGACTTGAATATATCGAATTTGTCTTTTTTGTTAAAGAAAATTTGTTAGGGACTAGGAGAAAATATTTACTATGCTTGAAACAAAGACTATCTAGGATACACAAGAAATTTTGCAAATCAAAGGTAGACCCAGGGAATCCAAGTGAAATGGGCAAAAGTTATAAATCATTAGTTCATAGCAAGGCTGAAAAGATGATATGATATATTACTAAATTGCAAATGTAAACTTCAATAACACCAAGATCTCATAAGATAAGAATTTTGCCAGAAAAATTGCCAAGTATCTGTAAGTGTATATAAAGAGGACATTCTTATACTCTGTGCACTGTGGGTAGAAGTTTAGACTGGCCCAGATATCTGATGACATTTAGTGAACATGCCTTTAAAAATAAATATGTCTCTGAACCAATAATTTCACTCTTTGGTGTATATTTCTTGTTATATATCCACTAGTCCATACTGGAATATTTTCTAAAAACATTTTAATGAAGAAGGAGTTGGAGATAGTCAAGGTAGTTAGCCCAAGGCAGCTTCATAATAAACTAGGATAATGCCATACCATGGTATAGCATGAAGCATGTAGGAGTGGTGAACTTACTATACATATACCAACCCAAGTGAATTGTGAAACAGTGCTAAGTGGAAAAAATAGTAGTAAAGTTGGCAAAATCACTTATTTTAATGAAAACTAGATACATGTAAAAAGTAACTGTTAGCATTTCTTACAGATTTGCACTTATTCAACGATACATATTAAAACAGCAGTGCAACTGCCAGTGGAAGAAGAGAAAATTGAAGAATTGAAGTGGAATTATGGATCAAAGGGGAGAAAAAGTATAAGGAAATAAAACAAAAATGAGTGTTTATCCTGGCTATTATTGCTATGCAACAAATCTTCCCTATATTTAGTGATAAAACAGCAGCTTTTATTGTACTCAAAGTAAGTAAGTTAGAAATTCAGAAGGGCTACCCTTATGTTTGAGGATTCGACTTAGCAGATGCAAATGGCTAGAGATATAAACATCTAGGGCTGGCTGATCTGTTTCCAAGGCGATGTCTTCACTCACATGTTTTGAATCAAAAGATGAGGTGACTTAAAGCTGCCCCAACTGAAACCAGGCATCGGAACACTGACACATGGCCTTGCGATATGGCTGATGGCTGGGTTCTGCCTGTTCCAAGAGAACCAAGTGCAAAGAGTCAGCATGGACTTGAATGACCTAACCTCTGAAGCCCACAGTATCAATTCTACCATACTCTGCAGTCAAAGGAGCTACAACCCCACTCTGATATAAGAAGTGTGATATAGAAGAGCATGTGGGATTGGAGAGAGAGTTGAGGTCACCTTTAGAAAATATAATTTGTCTCAAATGTTCAATCATAAAATATAATGTTCCATGAACTACATAACATTGCTTAATCATCTCTGCTTCTGAAATTCACTCATCGCATACACACACACACACACACACACACACACACACACACACACACAGAACAGATCCAACCTAAATGGCAGTGAGGCATGGTAGAATAATTGAAATTAATATTTTAAACATTGTCTTAAAAATATGGATACATACTCTTCAGGAAACATACCGTAAATAATTTATTTTGTTCCATCTTCTAAATTGTTTGGAAAGGCAGTTTATCTGAGATTAAAAAAATATGACAGGTACTTAGAATACAATTAACTATAGTGACTGGTATGTTTGGAGTCACATTTTAACAAACTAGTGAAGCTGGGACGAAGAATAACATCATCTTGAGAAATCTGAGCTACCTGGCAGTAATAATATTTATAGTTAAAATTATTGCGACTTTAATATACTTAGCACTTTACATCTAATAGCTCATTTATCATAACAATCCTAAATTAAGTAATAGTATTATTTTCACCCCTAAAATTAGGAAAGAGACACAGAAAAAGTTATATTTCTTACAGAAGATTACCTATAAGTGAAAAAGCTAAGATGTAAATTTAGGTGATTCCTACCAATATTATAGACAATTCAATATCTTCATGAAACTATTCTTGAGAAACACTATCAAACAATTTATGTTGTTGTTTGTTTTCCCCCAAATAATGTGCTGTATATAATAAGACTCAATAAAATTTGGAAAAAAAATTTAGGAAGCTGCAAAGTTTAATAACTTTGGATTCGCTTTCTATAATTAATCAAGTAGAGTATTTAAGGTGACTTTTTTCTCTATCTTATCTGGAATGAGGTGTGGAGGGTAGGCAAGTCATGAATTATTTAGCTATGACACTATGAATAATATCTAAGTGAAAATATCTAGACATGAGACATGGAATGTGCTTAATCAATTTTTGACAGAATTGGAGCTTCTCATTTGTCTTCAAGCCAGGAATGTGGAAGTTAGGGAGGGAATCATTATATATTAGAATGTCTTATTTTTAGCACATTTCTTGGAAGAGATTTTTGGGAGGCCTTATACATTAGAAAATTGGAGTATATTACCTTTAAGGCAATGTTCAGGAAATACTTCAAAATAATTATGTTTTAATATTTTATGGAGAAAATATATTTTTCGCAAATATTTTTAAATGGCATTTTATCATGTTTACAGAGTTTTTGTTGCTTATCTTGAAAAGTAAAATTAAAATGTTAAATGGTAGATATTAATTGGGCATAAGATAATGCATAATTCTACATATAGGAGTATTTTTTATGTCAAAAAAGAAAATATATTCAGATTATTTGATTAACTGATATGATTTTAAAAGTTCTTTAATTTTTTGATTGATTGGGAATATCTGATACAAAGTAGGCCTATAATTACTTGTCTTATAGCTAGCTTCTAAAACTACTTTTCTTTGACTTTTATACTATTAATCACATTCTTTAGCCTCTAGGGAGCTCAAACCATCCAACACTCTATGTGTGTGTGTGTGTATGGTGGGGTGGTGGTGGTGATGGAGGGCAGATGCATTGAAAGAATATTGTTATTCAAAGACTAAAACAGAGCACTTAGACCATCCACTTTGCTAGTCCACAGAGCTGAGCTTCTCTGTGAGATGAATGGCAGAAAGGGCATGAATAGGGGGGTCGGGGGGGGAGCAATGGGAGGATAAGGACATATATGTAATGCCTTAATCAATAAAGAAAAAATGAATTATATATTTTCTTTCCTTAGCTCTTCTGCGTGAAACATATTTGTATCCCTTCTCTAATGTGATTTACATGGGAAAATAGAGTCTAGTTTTTTTTTCTTTTTAAATAACTTAGGCATCTACTTCTCCCTTTGAATGATCAAATACAAAAGAGTGGAGCCAACAAAAATAAAAATAGGGAAAATTGGCTTAAGGATTCTCTAATTCTTTTTAATTTATTTGATGTTATTGTAGTCCCCATTTTTCCATAGAATTTGTGTTCCAGAAGATAAGAATCATAGTGTGGTCCCAGAGAAAACAGACTTAGAAATGATCATTGTCTCCCACTAGTATCTTAAGGTAAAATTTCAAGAAAAATCCTGAGGATTAATATATGATTTGGTCCAGCTCACCAAGATAGAAGCATAAGTAGAATCTGGATTCAAATACTAGAGCAACATACAAACAAACAAAACAAAAAACAAACAAAAAAAACCACACACACACACAAAACACATTTGCCTCAAGCATTATCTTCAACAAAAATGCAAATAAATGTGATTTTCGTTTTATACTTTTAGCTAACAGACTAAGTCTAAGACAATGAATAACATAAAATATTTGGATTATGAAACTGAAAATCACATTCCATAAATGCATTTGTCTCCCAAAACAAAATTCCACTAATCTATATTACAGAATTAAGATTCAGATGGTTTTAAAAATTGGCAAGTAAGTAAATTCACAGCCATAGTGTTTTATCCCTAGTCCCCATATTAAGTTATTACGTGGACAAACTTTTTACCTCACAGTTTCTCTCTTTTAACTTTTCTATCTTGTAAAGTGGAAAGAATTCTGCTTCTCCAGTTAAGCTGTCTTGGTATCAAGTACTTTACAAAAGTCCTGCTTTGTCCATCTGAGACCTATCTTGTTCCTATGATCAAATCTCTCCCCTAAACCACCCTTTCCTTTGCTTCATGCTGATTTTGTTAGGTCAATGCTTGTGATAATTGACTTTTATTAGTATGCTGGTTTATCTGAGACTTGTATGTCATCCTATCCTTATCTTGGAACCTTAGAACTATGCCCTCAAAATCCCATCCCATCATTGGGATCTCTTTATCTGCTATTAAGCCCACTGATGCCTGGTGCATAAAAATTGTGCACTTGTTGCGGGTAGGGTTTCTCAGCCATGCTTACGCCCTCTCGCAGTCTGGAAGTCCTCAGGAAATGTCTGACTGAGGGCCTCCCTCTTCAGGAGGTGACTGGTGAGGTGATCAGGGGATGGTGCTGGCCAGCAAGCACCTGGCTCTGTCCCCTAATAGCCCCTCCACCGCTGCCAGTTGCCGCCACTAATTGCCATCCAATCCATCTACTCAGGCAACCCTTGAGTAAATTCACAACCATAGTGTTTTATCCCTAGTCCCAATAGGTCTAGGCTGGTCTGGCACTGCCTGCTCACTGGCCCTGCCCCATATTGACTGGTCATTCTGCTGTTCAGTTGATTTACATATTAGGCTTTTATTATATAGGATTGCCTAACGGGATCTCCAAAGCTATCTCATAGCATATGAAGTTTCCATGATGACCTTTTGAAAGTCTCACTAATTGTTTCTGGATAAATTTCCACCTAATATTGCCAGTTATTATTCAATCCAAATCCAGTCTCTCTGTGCCCAGTGAGATTGCCTACAATGTTACAAAATAACAAATCTGGATTCAATGTCTAGTCTTGATACTTAACAGGTATCTAATTTGGTCAAATTACTTAACCTCATTGAGATTTATTTCTTTCCTCTTCAAAATGAAGATTGAGATAAAAATTATAATTTAATATCTAATTAACATAGGGAGTTGGTTATAGAGTTATGGTAATTATAGATAAATAGCTTATACTAGAGGCCCAGTGCATGAAATTAGTGCACGGGGTGGGGGGCGGGGGATGTCCTTTAGCCCAGCCTATACTCTCTCCAATCTAGGACCACTCCAGGGATGTTCAACTGCCCTTTTAGGCCTGATCCCAGTAGGATTGAGCCTAAACGGGCAGTCGGACATCCTTCTAACAATCCAGTACTGCTGGCTCCAAACTGCTCACCTGATTGCCTCCCTGATTGTACCTAACCGCTTCTGCCTGCCAGCCTGATCAACCCTAATGACTACCCTGCCAGCTAATTGATGTCTAACTGTTCCCCTGCCAGCCTGTTTGCCCCCAACTTCCCTCCTCTGCTGGCCTGGTCACCCCCAATCTGCCCTCCCCTGCAGTCTTGATCATCCCCAACTGCCCTGCCTTGCAGGCTGGTCCCTCCCAACTGCCCTCCTCTGCTGGCCTGATCGCCCACAACTGCCCTCCCTTGCAGGGCCTGGACCCTCCCAAGGCACTCCCCTGCTGGCCATCTTGTGGTAGCCATCTTGTGTCCACATGGGAGTAGGATCTTTGACCACATGGGGGCAGCCCTCTTGTGTGATGGAGTGATGGTCAGTCTGCAAATGACTCTTTTATTAGGTAGGATAGAGGCCTGGTGCATGGATGGGGGCCAGCTGGTTTGCCCTGAAGAGTGTCCCAGATCAGGATGGGGGTTCCCTTTGGGCATGGGGTGGCCTGGGCGAGTGGCCTGTGGAGGTTTGCAGGATGGCCATGCCCCCCAGTGACCCAAGTGGAGGCCCTGGTATTGGGATTAATCTATAGCTACAATTGAAACTTTGTAGCCTGGAGTGGAGGTCTAGGCCAGCAATGGCAGGTGGAAAGCTTGGCTTCCTCCATTGCCAGCGAAATCCAAGCCTCTGTTCTCTCCAGCTCAGTGGCTGCTGCCATTTCTGTATCTTTTATAACTGAGACTTTGTAACATTGAGTGGAGGCCTAGGCAGGCAACGGGAGGCAGAAAGCTTGGCTTCCTCTGTTGCCAGGGAAACCCAAGCCTTCTTCCTGATCTCAGTGACAGCAGCCATCTTGGTTGGGGGTTATTTGCATAATCTGCTCCTGATTGGCTGGTGGGCATGGCTGGTGGGCATGGCTGGTGGGTGTGGGTGTGGTAAAGGTACAATTAAATTTGCTTATTATTCTTTTATTAGATAGGATGAATTAAGCACTAAATATATGAGCAGACACTGTACTCAGCTCTTTATAAAACTAATAACAATCTAAGGTTTGCCATGATTCCCATGTAAGTGACTTACTAAATCTCAGAGTTTATTCTGGCTCCACTGTGTAATAACTGCTATGATCTACATTACACTACTATTGTAAAAAATAGAGATAAAGCACTCAGCATGGCCCCTGACATCAAGTGTCAACTCCATCTTTACTGGTATCTAATACAGGCAAGATTCCCATTATGTTGTATCGAATATTCAATTTTAGTCTCTCTTTGGCTTGTCCAAATTAACAGAGCACATGCTGTAGCACTGTCACTAACTAATGTTGCTTTTCTTGACTGTATCTATTCCTTCCTTACACTTTATTTATATCTTATGTCATTCCTTTCTACTTTCTACACTAAATTTTTATAATTACCAAAACACTCAATAATGATATTGCAAATACAATTGTGTTTGGGAGATATTACAGTTGAGATAAAAGTAAACTATATAATTTACATGAATTATATTAGTTAAATGTATTTGTATGAGCTACATGACTTTCCATAAAATACAAGAGGGACTGACCTTTGTTGCTTACAGTTCATGCAAAAATTCTCTTCAATTGCTTTCTGAAAACAATTAATTTGTCCAAAGACCTTGGAATTAAATGGAGATATCATTGACTGACCACCCAAGTTGATATTTTTGGAACTTAATTCTACCACTCCAAAATATAGAACAAGCATTTTGCTTAAATTATTTTAATCTGGATATTGGTGTCCAGAACTGTGAAGTGTGTATTTACCCTTCTTGAAAGCTGCTAAGTTGATCAGTCATAGTTTTGTGGATGCTGGCAGAAGATACAGACTCATGGGTCAGAGAAAAAGAACTTTGTTAATCATGGCACAAGGCAGCCAGCATGAGTTTTGTGTTTGTGATGGTTCCTGTTGCTCCCATATCCTACAGGGTAACATAAGTGGGGGCAGGTAAATGCTTCACATGTGGTAGGTTTGTGTCATGGTTGAGGAATCACAAGATTAGAAAAACTGCATATTTTCTTTTTTCTTTTTCTTTTTCTTTTTTTAAAATATATTTTTATTGATTTTTTTTGCAGTATAACTTATAATTAATAGTAGTACATGTTTTCCTTTCCCCCTCTTCCTTAGCCTCCCCCCAGCCTCCCCTACCCCCCACCCCCAGCACATATCCCCACCCTCCCCCCTCCCCGCCCTAGTGTCTTTCATTCATTGGTTATGCTCATATGCATGCATACAAGTCCTTCAGTTGATCTACCCCAGCCTCCACCTCCCATCCACCCAAGCCTTCCCCCTGTAGCTTGACAGCCTGTTCAAGGCCACCCTGCCTCTATATCAATCACTCTCCCCTGTTTCTTTTCTTCACAAATATCTTGCCTCTGCATACTAGAAATAAATGTATAAGAACAAAAAATATTTCAGTCTCAATTTCAATGTCCAACTGTTCTGAGTCCCAGTTTCAGTGTCAAATAATTCTTTATGTGTACATGTCAGCAATGGTATCCAGATGGTGGACACATCATGGCAATGCAAGATCCATCCTCTCTGGTTTGGTCCTGGGCTGCCTGCAGACATGCACAGCTGCCGACTGCTAGCATGGCAAGGTGTCGTCAGTGTCCCCCATCTCTGGACCATCCTCGTGACTGGAACAGATCTGTCAGTTCCACACAGTCGCAGGAACCCACATGGTCTTGGAGTTGTTCTCTGAAAACACACAAACACATTCTCGACCAAAAGTTAACAAAGGGATCCTCTATGCAAAATAGACTTGGGATTCTTTTTAATTTTTGCCTAAATGATTTTCCTTTGGCTTATTTTGACACCATGTGTGTGTTTTCATGGGTGTCCTACAGTTGGTTTTACAAATGGAATTTACTTTACTGGATTAAGAATTTTCTAGATGTATTTTACTTACTCGATATTTTTTTTTCCTTACATGATATTACCCCACTGTCCCCTCCCCTTTTTTGATTAATGGGGGCTTTTGGAAATTTTATCTTTCAGTCTTGGTAATTTTAAATTTTAATTTTTGCACACAAATATTACTGCTTTAGGTTCTTTGGATGTTAGGCAATTTTACAGTGAGATGAACTACTAATAGATTTTTTTAGTTAATGTTTTAGGAAAAGCTTTTTGTCCAGTACACTAAAATTTTCTTGAGTATTCACTTATTTCACTTGGTCAATTTAAATTAATCTGAAAACTTGATTACTATTTTCCTGTCAATTTTAATACTCAAGCAGAAATCTTAGGTTACCTAGTAAATACTAGTGGAAAGGAATATTTGCAATTTTGAGTACATCCTGAGCATTCCTGGTAATAGACAGAATTTAGATATAGAGCAGCTATTGCTGGCTGAGTCTCTGCCACCTGGGTCCCGGTCTGAGTTGTGTGTGGGAGGCGAAGCAGCCTTGGGGGTAGGAGACCTCCCTCAGGAGGGGTTTTCTTTTTTTTTTAAGTAATTTTTTAAAATATATTTTATTTATTTTTTACAGAGCAGAAGGGAGAGGGATAGGAAATCAGAAACATCAATGAGAGAGAGACATTGATCAGCTGCCTCTCGCACGCCCCCTACCAGGGATATGCCCGCAGCCAAGGTACATGCCCTTGCCAGAATCGAACCTAGGACCCTTCAGTCTGCAGTATGAACCTCTATCCACTGAGCCAAACCGGTCTCAGCGAAATCTGCATATTTTCTAATGGTGTACAAATCTGCCTGACCTTGGCTGTGATAGTTGTGGTGGTGGTGGGGAGGGGTGATTATCTTTATTATAGTCAAACACACACACACACACACACACACACACACACACACTGTTTTCTGCCCAAGAGGGACATATTCTCTCTCTTCCAAGGCTTTTCACAGTACCAACATTCTTGAAAAGATAACTCAGAATACAGGCAATAAGTGCTTCTTCTTGCCAGGGGTAGAGGAATGCAAGAGACCCATGTAGACTTGTTTCCAACATTTGGTCAACTGGAGCATTCTTTGATTTGATTCTAAATTAGATTTTAATTAAAATTCAACAGTTCTAGTTGGTAACACCTGAAGTCTAGAAATGTATTCATTTTGACTTGGAGGGATAACTCACATGACTACTCCTTTATATTCTCAATTTGTAATTCCAGAAAATATAGTTCTACTTTGGCGTGTTGATGACCCATTTTATCTACAAAATAATGGTGTCAGTGCTATATGATAAAAATCTGTGGTAATAGATACACCAGAAATATTTAGAGCTAGAACTAGAATCTAGAATTTAGAAGTAGATAAATATCAATTTTTATAGTTAGCATTCTTCACAATAGTTTATTCAATATATAAATCTATTATATATTTAGGATATATCCACTGCAATTGTGTGTATTCTAGGAATACTATGGTGAATAAAACAGAAAAAATGTTTTTATGTTATAGACTTTATAATATATTGGCATAAATGTAAATATGCACATCTTTGACACCCAGAGATATGAAAATCATACAGTTCCCTGTCATATCACCTCTTGCCTCTTCTTTACTTTTCTCCATGGTCACTAATAGCGTTTGTGTTTCTTATATATAAAGCTTATTTTCTTTGCTAATAACTTATCTTTTCCTACTAAAATATAAGATGCCTGCTGGCAGGGAATTTTGTTTTACTCAATGCTATATACACAGAGTATAAAAAAGATTTTAAGACATGATACATAGTAAGGACTAAATAAATATTTGTGGAATTAATACCTAAGTGGGTGAATGAAATAGATTCTTAGGCAGCAAAACCTCCAGAGAAGATCATCCACAGATCCTTAGAATAGGGGAAGAATAAACTCATAGTGGTCATTTATTTCAGACATGACATATTCACATCTTAACAGAAATTAAATCCCATCTCATTCCTCTAACATTGAGTCTATATGAACATAAATAAGAATTGAGCCATTTTTATATTCTCTAGACTGGTGTGGCCAGGGAACAATGATTTCATATATACTAACAGTGCTCATGGAACTTCTTTTAGAAAACAAATCTGAAATTCAGCCCGGCAGTTGGAAGATATTTTCTTAGAATGTGTCTTGATATACATAGACCAGGATAATCCCTCCATATTTAGTTAAATCTCAACTGAAGACAACATAAAGGTGTATGAGAGAATAATTCTGTAAATATGTATAATTAATATTTTACTATGTCAAGAATGGTTACTATACCAACTCTAAATGACAGATTCATGTTTTTAGCTCTTCCCTTGCATATACCCCTTGGCCTAGGGTAGAAGAATTTGAGTATTAAATATATTTTGTGATGGTTCCAAAAACCTGGTTTTAACTGTGTGCTTAGAAATAGAAAGGTTTGAGAAAACATTCTTATAAGGTATATCTTTAGAAATAATATTTTAAGGAATTTCAAAATAGGACAAAAGATTCTATCCTTAAAACCCAGTCATCTAAAGAACATTTGGACATTTCTGGAACTTGGCTAGATTCAGGAAGTTGGATGTTTTATATGTTTTTATCTTATAAATGATAGTATATGTGCTCTTTTAGTATAAACATCTCCATCTGCAATGAATATCTTTGATCCTGCTTTTAACTAAAGAGTAAAACAGTTCTCATCATGTTTTATTTTTATTTCAAAAATTTTAAATTCAGAATATCAATTTAAAAAATTCTTGTTCATATCTCATGAATACCTAAAGTATTGCATTCATTAAGCAACAGCTGTGATGAAGTAAAGAATGAAAATGAAGAATAACCTAAAGAAAGCTCTCTATTCAAAAGCAGTAGAAATAATTATATGATATTCTAAGAATTTCTCAAACTCTAGATGAACCCAATCATGTAGGGTGTGATAGGTTTTAGACTAAGAAAAAAATAGCATGCTATATAGAAATATTACACAATCAAGAAGAAATGCTATTTTCAAGTATTTTAAGTCCTCTAAATGTTTTAAAGTAGTATTTATATTTCAATCTACAACAAAGAGTGACTTCTAGAACTCCTTCCTATATTTTAAATTACTTTAATTCCTAATGGAAATGGTTGTGATTAAAATGTAGTTCATTTTGTAAATGAATGATGTGAAGCAACCTACATTACTTTTATATAAAAAATTATTGGTGGACCAAGAAAATGCATGAGGCAACTAATATATTTAGTTTAGAGGGAAAGATGGAGAGAGAAAGAGAGAGAGGGAGAGAGAGAGAGAGAGAGAGAGAGAGAGAGAGAGAGAGAGAGAGAGAACAAAGAACTTTATTAAACCTAGCACAAGGCTGCCAGCATGAGCTTTGTGTTTGTGACGGTTCCTGATGCTCCCATATCCTACAAGAGTGGACACAAGTGGATACAGGTAGATGCTTCATATGTGGTAGGTTTGTGTCATAGCTGAGGAATCACAAGATTAGGAAAACTGCGTATTTTCTAATGAAGTACAAATCTGCCTGACCTTGGCTGTGATAATGGTGGTGGTGTTGGGGGAATTATCTTTATTATGGTAAAACACACACACACACACACACACACACACACACACACACACACACGAAGCATGCTTTCTGCTCAAGAGGGATATACTTTCTCTTTTTCAAGGCTTTTCACAGTACCATCATTCTTGAAAAGATAGCTTAGAATACAGGCAATCAGTGCTTCTGTGTGCCAGAGGTACAAGAATGCAAGAGACCCATGTAGAGTCATCTCCAACATTTGGTCAACTGGAGCATTCTTTGATTTGATTCTAAATTAGATTTTAATTAAAATTCAACAGTTCTAGTTGGTAACACCCAAAGTTAAGAAATGTATTCATTTTGAGTTGGAGGGATAACCCACATGACCACTTCTTTGTATCCCCAATAATTTTCTCCACTATTCTGAATTTGTACTTACAGAAATGGTATAAGATGTCTCCCTAAGCACTGCTTTCACTGTATCCCCATACATTTGGTAAGTTGTGTTTTCATTTACATTCAGTTCAAAATATTTGTTAATATCTCTTGTGACTTCTTTTTTTTATCCCTATATTATTTAGAAGCATACTAACTGTTCCCCTGACAGCCTGCACTCTCTCCAATATAGGACCCCTTGAGAGATGTCTGACTGCCCTCTCACAATCTGAGACTGCTGGCTCCCAACTGCTCGCCTGCCTGATTTCCCCTAACCACTTGTGCCTGCCAGCATAATCACTCCCTAACACTCCCCTGCCAGCCTGATCAATACCTAACTGCTCCCCTGCCAGCCCAATTGCCCTTAACTTCCCTCCCTGTCAGCCTGGTCACCCCTAAATGCCTTCCCCTGCTGGCCTGGTCACTCCTAACTGCCCTCCCCTGCTGACCCCATTACCCCTAACTGCCCTCCTCTGCCAGCCTGGCCACCCCTAACTGTCCTCCTCTGCAGGCCTGGTCACCACCAACTGTCCTCCCCTGCTGGAATGATTGTCCACAACTGCCCTCCCTTGCAGTCCTGTTCCTCCCTGCTGCCCTCACCTGCTGGCCTGATTACCCACAACTGCCCTCCCCTGCCAGCCATCTTGTGGCAGCCATCTTGTATCCACATGGGGCAGACAATCTTGTGTTGGAGTGATGGTCAATTTGCATATTATCCTTTATTAGATAGGCTTGTTTAATCTACAAATACATTTGAATTTTATAGCTATATTTCTCTTATGGATTTCTAGTTTAATTCCTGTGGTCTGATTTCTAATATGTGGATTTTTTAAAGGGCTGTTTGATATCCCAAAATGTGGTTTATCTTGATGACTATTCCATGTGAGCTTGAGAAGATAGTAGTATTCCGCTGTGTTGGTTGAAGTACTCTGTACATGTCAGATCCACATGATGAATGTTTCTCTTCAGGTCAACTATGTCTACTAATTTTCCGTTTCTTCATCTTCTCTCAATTATCCACAAAGGGATATTTATATGTTGTTTTTCGTACTAAAAGAATAGTAAGTATTAATACAGTTATCTAACATTTATATCTCATTTATTTCAAAATTCTTCATGACATCTTCCTCTTTGAGACCCACATCATTCTTTTCTTTTCTTTTCTTTTCTTTTCCCCCAAATAAATAAAATATTTTGTAGGTCAAGTCATATTCTAAAAGTATATTTCCAGCAGGCATACAGGAATCATAGCAGAGAAGGAGAGTTAAATTCCCAGAATCTCTGGGGCTGGGATCTCATAAAATCTACTTGTCACAGCAATCACCACTATGTCAACATTGCTCAAGTTGGGTCCCTGTGACCCCCTGAGGAGGACCTGATCCTCCTCCTGCTGCAACCATTTGGCACACAGTGTGCTGTGCTCTTCACTAAGGGCCAGCAGAGCATGGGAAGTAAGGATACAGACCCTGTAGTCACACTAACTGATATGAACCCCAGTTCTCACAGACAAGCCATGTAATCTTGGGAACCTCATTTAAACTTCCTATACTGCATTTCCTTCATCTAGAAAAAAATTATGACAGTATCTAACACATTGTGATTATATTAGGCTGTTGAGGGAACTAAATAAGTTAATGTAAGTAAAGTTCTTAAAACTGTACCTAGAACTGAAAAAACACTACAACTTTCTAGATAGCTAGAAGAAATTCTTAATTCCTTTTCTACATTCTATTTTTGCTGAAGAACTTAGAAATCCAAAAATTCATTCTCAACATTTCTTACATTTAGAGATATTCATTGATGCATAGGGGGCTTCAGTGTATCACATGCTTTCCTGATTGAAGGGTAGGTTGAGTTAACACCTTTCTGTCTCTCCTAGCTCCATTGGCTAGAGCTACAGTAGGGCAAAGTCAAGGCAATAACTCAATCCTAAGCCCTAACATCATTAAGAGCCAACAACATCAAATTCTTACTTCTAAAATAAGAAAAATAAGTCCCACTGTCTCAGAAACATGGCCAGTTTCATATATATACTAGTATTATGCTGTAATTAATATACTAGTTTACTGCTGTAGTTAATATTACCTGCTGAAATGCTTAACTAGGGTTTACTAATACCAAGAACTCTGCCACACATTTGGTATATTTAATTCTCATTTTAAAGATGAGGAACCTGAGACTTAGGGATATTACTTGTGCAATTTGTAAGCGAAGTAGCAGTAGGGAGGAATTTGAATGAAAGTTTGCCTGATTTTACCAAGTTCTTAACAATTATGATATTTAGCTATCCTATGCATACAGGCAGCAACCTAGATGCAGGAAGGGAGAACGTTTTAACTTATTTTTTTATAATTAAACAAAAAAGAGCTTAGCAATTAGAGAAAAAGGAATATTTTTGCTTAAGTTTTTATAGAAGTGTCTAAGCAGATCAAACTGACATTTATTCAGGTTTGAACTTATCCTTTGCCCATAATAAAAGAGAAAAGTGCTATTCAACTTCCAAGTTATGCATTCAGCCTTTGACAGGAGAAACCTGGTTTCTGTCTGACGGCATTTTTTTGCAACATTTGTGAGTGGGTTAGTGGTTGAAATCCACTTCCTAATTGTCATGTGTCCACCCACCGCTATTGTTACAGACTTTGTGGTAATTCCAAAGTCTGGTATGCTAGGAAGAGGAACTTTTCTTTTTTTTTCTGGCTTGGTACTTATGCTTTGAGCCAAAACAGGATAGATGCAGATTAATTCTATTGCAACACAATCTATTTCCATCACGTCTCATTGCAAATGTGCTATTCTAGTTTGTGAATAGACCCTTGGGAGTATAAATTCTTACCTTTAGAGGTTCTAACCTTTCCGAAACTTGAGGGGGATCTGTAAACATTTATGTAGGAATCATGACCACAACCCAAAATAAACAAACATCGGAAACCATTGGGGTGGCTGGTGAAGTTTAAAACAATAATAAATATGCTCACATTGCTACTTAGGAGAGAAAATAATAACAAAACCAACTGCACAATTAAATATGATGCTTCTCCACATGGTTATTGGTCTTAAATAAATTTAACTATGGATGTTGTTAAAATAGTTATATATTTTTGAATAAAAAAAGACATTGTGAAAAAAAGACATTGTGAAAATGAAAATGATAATGTGTAGAGATGGTATGGCAGATGCTGATTTGGGGCAATATAGATCATAATAATGATTTCTGTTGGTATGGTTGTATTCCTTTTGAATATTTAAGTGTAGATGTATTCTAAACACATAGAAATAACTAAAAGTGCAAAATGAATGCAAATTTCTGCTCACTTGGTCTACGTGCTTCTCATCTATTTTGCTCATTCCTCCTATACTTAGTTGTATGGTCTTTGCTCTCATAGGGCGTGAATGGACTACAAAGCCATCATCAAAACTCAGCCTTTCCATGTAAAGATTTATCATCCAAGACTAAAAAATTAGTTATGAAAATTGGAAAATATAACACATGATCATATGTAAAATATCAATGATACAGTAGCTGGAGGGTTTCAGAGAATAGAGAGCTCAATGAGAGAATGTAAACAGAGAATGAAGGAAGACTATGTAGAAGAGGTATAATTAGGGATGGGCTTGAATTCTGACTGGCCTTTTGTAGAAACAAATAGGGCACTTCCAGTTTTGAGGAATGAACTTCTGAACTTATTTCTCTCTTTGGATCCATCTCTTTCTCAGCAGTTGTGACTGTGCAGAAAAGACTTATCATAGCAGGCCTGAGGCTCTATCTCTAGAACGCCTGCTTGTAGGTTTAGCCCTTGGCTGGCAGCTGGAAATACAGCCTTTGAAATGTTTGATACACTGATAAGATTGTTTTGCCTGCCTAGGACACTGAATCTGCTTTCCTTTTGAGTGTCTGGAATTTCATTAGTTATGGCTCCTAGTTTGTGCCTCTGTGAATATCTTCCAAAAAAAATCTTGAACCCTGACTCTCAAGCTTGTTTCCCTAGGCAAACACATTGCTCAGTGAAAAGACATACTTTTCACTGCTGAAGGTAAGTCTCCCTTGGAGTGGCCTCTCTGCAGAGGTAAAGCACAGCAAGCTTATGCATGGACATCTGCAGAATCTGTCTGCGGTCCTGCTGTGTGTGGTCACTGCGATGTAGTTCCAGTTCTGTGAGTCCTTCCAGTGAATCAGTGAATGTCTGGATGGTCCCCGTGTCCTCAAAATATCGGTCCCTTATTTTTCACAATCTAGAATGAATGCCCTATTGAATCATTTCAGTACAACTCATTACTCTAAAGTAAAAAGAACATTAGGGGTTAGGTTACTGCCTTACTTAAAGTCCTTTAGTGGGCTCTATGATACTTGCTGCCTTCGGACTCTACCGATAATTCTCAAGGTCCTTTACATTTCGTCTTTGATTGCAGTGTTCCAGCCCCATTTACTTCCTTCAATTCCATTTATTTCCTTTAATTTTTCCCTTATTTTGGATATTTTCCCCTGAAATTAGCTTATTCTGAAAGATTCTCTGCCAGCCTTCACTTCCCAGCTTCCCACCATCCACAAATCCTAGAGGATTTAGTTTAAGCATCATCCTCTCATGGAAGGATTTTTTCACTAATCTCATGATAGTATCTTCACCTCTCTGTTATTTTTTTTTCTTGCACTCTGATGGAATCTCTTGTCATTTGTCAGTGTATATATATATATATATATAGCTTTTATTTTTATTTGTGTGTGTGTGTGTGTGTGTGTGTGTGCCATACATCTGTCTTTTTTCAACATCTATTTACCCTTTATTTCTACATTTTTCTTCCTTCCTTCCTTCTTTTTTTAATTTTTTTATTCAGTTTATTAATTACATTGTTTCCCCTTTTTTATCCCCCTATATCTTCCCTCCACCCTGTACCTATCCCACCCTCCGCCCTCACCTTCCCCTCCCCAATGTCCTCTCCCATTGTTGCATGGTTCTTGTTCAATCTCTTGCTGTACTACCAACAACACCCTTCTCCCCAAGAATTGTCAGTCCATTCCCTCTCCATGTCCATGTTTCTGTTATAGTCACCAGTTTATCCTGTTCATCAGCCTATCAATTCACTTGATTTTTATGTTCATTTGTTGATAGATGTGTATTTGTTGTTCATAATTTATATTTTTACCTTTTTCTTCTTCCTCTTCTTAAAGAATATCTTTCAGCATTTCATATAATACTGGTTTGGTGGTGATGAACTCCTTTAGCTTTTTCTTATTGCGAAGCACTTTATCTGATCCTCAATTCTGAATGATAGCTTTGCTGGATAGAGTAATCTTGGTTGTAGATTCTTGCTCTTCATTATTTTGAATATTTCTTGCCACTCGCATCTGGCCTCCATCGTTTCTCTTGAGAAATCCGCTGACAATCGTATGGGTGCTCCCCTGTAGGTAACCAACTGCTTTTCTCTTGCAGCTTTTAATATTCTCTCTTTATCTTTTGCTCTTGGCATTTTAATTATGATATGTCTTAGTGTGGTCCTCTTTAGATTCCTATATTTTGGGGTTCTGTGTACTTCTTGGGCTTTTAAGTCAGTTTCTTTCAGCAGGTGGGGAAAGTTTTCAGTCACTATTTCTTCAAGTAGGTTTTCATTAACTTGCTCTCTCTCTTTTTCTGGGACCCCAATAATTCGGATGTTGGCTTGCTTGAGGTTGTCCCAGAGGCCCCTTACGCTATCTTCATTTATCTGAATTCTTTTTGTTTCTTGCTTTTCCAGCTGAGTGGATTTTGGTTCTTTGTACTTCAAATCTTTGACTTGGTTCTTGTGGCCCTCTGGACTGCTTTTAGGACTTTGTGTAATATTTTTTATTTCAGTCTGTGTATGCTTGATTTCTAGTTGGTCCTTTTTTTTATCTGTGAGGGTCTGGTTCGTATCCTCAGAGGTCTTGTTCATTTCCCTGAGAATCTCATTCATTTCCTTATAGGTATCATTCATCTCCTTGTAATTCTCATTCATCTGCTGGTTGGTCTTGTTTATTTCCTGGTAATTCTCATTAAGTTGATCGGCCTTTTGTAGGAGCCTCTTGAAAAGCCTTATAACCGTGGTTTTGAACTCTATGTCTTGTCTTTTCTCCTCCATTTCTTTCACACCTGATTTCTTTCCATGTCTCTGCATGGTAGCTGCTTTTTGTGGTGGATATCCTCAAAGGGACAGTGGCTCAGTCTCCCCAGTTACCTGAGGTGGGTACTCTTACTGCAATCCTTTGTGGGTTGAATTCAGTATTTTTGAATTTAAGCCCAGCTTTTTGTTGCTAGCCCTAGGAGGGTTTGGCCTCCAGGCCAATTGGCTGTGAAGGGAGACTGTGTTCAGATTGGATGGGCGGAGTCTCTGGGCTGCGCCTCCGCAGCAGCTGGGTCCTATGCAGCGCTCGCGCGCGTGGGTCTGTGTTGGGTGGGGATGGCTGCAGACTCCTCCAAGAGGAAGCCACTAGTCTCTTACCCTTGCCAGACAACTCTGCCTTTCCCCAAATGTGCCTGCACACCAAAAGTCCAGCCCAGGGCTGTAAAATAGATGGTTTCCGGAACCAGGAGACAAGTTTCCCGGGGGCAAGTAGCGGGTTTGCGCGACCCTTGGGACTAGGAGCCTCTGCCATGCCCCGCTTCCAGGGTGCGTCTCCGGGACCTCAGACCTCGCCTGGTTCCGGGAAATCTGTGCAGGGGGACCTCTTCCCGTACCCGGGATCTCGGACCTCGCCCGGCTCGGGAAATCTGGGTAGTGAGACGCCTCCGCCCTTCCTCATCGGAGAAATCCGGCCGGGGGTCGCTGCTCCAGCCCCAGCCCGCGCGCGTGCGACCAGGGTGGCTCCTAACCTGTTTTCGTCTGAAAGGCTGCGCTCCCGCAGGTCCCGAGTCTTAGTGTCCCACCTCCGCTCCTATTAGTAGATTTTTCATGCAGCCAGCTTTCTGGCGATTCTGGTTGCTTGTCTGTTCCGCTGTTATGTTGTAGTTCCCAAATCGTTGCGCGGGGCGGAACAATAGGTGTTTGCTTATGCCGCCATCTTGGTGTTCCCCCGCTATATTTTGCTTTTAAATGTTATGTCCTTGCCATTAGTGTAGCTTCTGTGAAGACAAGGGAGAGTATAATAAGAGTCCCTAGTCCAAAAGTTCAAAGAGAGGGCACTTAATGAAATAATAAAATAAAAATTTTAATTGAAATATAGAAACCTGATGTGGCCAATATTACTCAAATGAAAAAACAAAACAAAAAATACAAGGAGATAGAAACTGTCCATATAAAAACTTTTAGATAGAAGGAGGTGCATCTGAATATCTGTTAAGTGCTTATCCTTCTGGCAATTTTGAGGTTATATAATTTTACTCTCATAAATAGATTAGAATCTGTCTAATTTACTAGATACTCTTGTGTCAAAGCAACAATATTTAAGGACATTTTGGGATAAAATAAAATACAAGAAAGCTAAGTGTAAACTGAGGGAATAATATATCCTTCATGGAGCAACATGTGTGAAAATGTGTATAGGACTTAAAAAAGGACCATTATTCAAAGTGCTCATGTATGTCTAAGAGATTGGGGATTTCATTCAAATGCAAATTTCTCTCTTGGCTAAGTTTAAACTTTCCCCTAAAGAGATTTCCAAATGATCTAATTTAAGAATTGATTCAAGTCCTTTATGCCCTAAAAAAGCTTGAAAATCAACTGATCATTGTTATCTATGGACTTGTATAAAAATCTACCCAGTGCTATGCTTTAATGGTAACCATTAAATCTACCCATATGCTTTAATGGTAACCATTGGCCTCAAACTGATTATGGGTGACTATCCCTGTAGGTCATTCATTTCTCTCAAAGACCAGGTTCAGAAAAAACTGTTAATTTTAAAAAGTTGATTCTGGGGAATGTATTGATTTTCAAAAAATTTAATATTTGTATCCCAAAGTATAATAAAATTTTTGAAATAGAGTTTTTGAGGTCGAGTTTTCCATTGATAGCAACTCTTATCAAAACCTTTCTAATTACATGAATATACAACTTGCTCATGTGTATTTTAATAGAATATATTAAAAACAGTCTTATATAACTCTAAAGTTTAAGAATAAATACAGTAAAATTTAGCAACCTTGACTCAACTTTGTTGATTTTTAGCCAAGATAAGAAACATCAAGTCAATATTCAAGAAACTCTGTTTAAATATTTTGCTTAAAATAGTTGGTGTTGCAATGCATACTAACTCTGTGAGAGGTTCTGTCTTAAAAAAAAAAAAGTTCTAAAAACTATTGGAAGCAAGCTGCTGCCCTTACTAAAGAAATGTTTTGAAAAGAATAATATTTATATAGTATGCACTATACATATATTATATGATTCACTAGACACAAAGTGGGCACTCAGATACTTTCTGATTATATAATTTATCCCACATAACCAAAAATATATTTTGAGAAGGCAGAGGATTCTTTTCTTAAAAAAAAAAAAAGAGGAATGACAAATTGCCCTTCTATGTTTGCAATTAAGAATTATCAAATCACAATTTCAGGATATTATATATTTATGCTCAAAACTGGTTCTGTTCTTTTCATTAGAATGCCTTCTGATGATTTCCATGCCAGCTCTTCTTTGTTTATTTTTAAGTAAAAAATGTTCCTTATACTCATTATAAAGTAATTGCACAGTCAGTCAAAGAAAATTATATGAAGAACCTTGTTATTTCCACCTTCTTTCAATGAAGGAAAAGGTGAAGCAAGTAAGAGAGAATCACAGATTGCTTTTTAAGTAGTCTCAGGAAGGGGAGACTAAGGTGAAATTGTGGCCAGCAGGTATGAAGAAGCTAGCAGACAGAATTCTGGGTAGAGTGGGGAAAGAATGTGGATCCAAACTCTAAGCATTCCAAATAAAGCTCCACCAATTCCCAGCTGGGTGTTCTTTAATGAACTTCCAAGCCTTCTGATCTGAGCTTTTCCCTCCATCTATACTAATAAAAGGGTAATATGCTAATTAGACCAGACATCTTCTGGACATCCTTCTGGACATCCAAGGACTCTGTGTGGGTGTGGGTGTGTGAGTGTATGTCGCTCAGGTCCATGCTCATGCACACACCCATGTGGAAAAAGCCACAGTTGTGGGGGCCAAGGCAGAGGCAGTTATGGGCGACCAGGTCAGCTGGGGAGGGCAGTTAGTGGCAACCAGGCTGGTAGGGAGGGCAGTTAGGGGCAACCAGAAAGGCATATAGGTGAGCAGTTAGGAGCCAGCAATCCCAGATTATGAGAGGGATGTCTGACTGCCAGTTTAGGGATCAGGCCATCCCCTGAGGGGTCCCAGAATGAAGAAGGTGAAGGCTGGGCTGAGGGGACCCCCGAATTTCATGCACGGGCTTCTAGTAAAGTAATAAAAAAAACAAACATGCATTGAAAACTTCCTTGAAGATTCAACGAGATAAAATAGATGATATTCTACTACACATCAGCATTTCAGGCATTAAACAAAATCAGCTCCTTTCTTTCAGTTTCAAATAAGTCCACAGGCTGGGGAGTTTTGTATAAACTCATTAGTTATATTCTGAAATGAGTGATATTTATTATAGTTAAGGTTCCCTATTTCTCTCCATCCCTTCTCTTTCCATCATTTTCCTTCCTTCTTTTCTCCTCTTTGTTCTTTTCTCTTCTTATCCTCAATATCCAAACAGGTATAATCAAAATGACCTTCAAACTATATCACAAATCTGTCCCCTTCATTTCAGCTCCATTAACAATCTCCAAGACCTTCATCATTCCATCCTCATTTTATCACCTGTACTTTATTATATCATCATTTCACTCTTTCTAATTTACTACAATAACAACCTGTCAATACAGTTTCCACAGGAAAGCCAGTGACATTTTGAACATATAAGTCATTCCACTCTCTTACTAAAATACCATGTTGCCTTTGCTGAGTGTTTAAAATACAATCCAAATGCTTTATGCTTATGAATCCCTATATGATCTGCATGTCCCCTGCCTTCCTTTTTGACTTGCATTCACATCATAAGAGCACTAGTCATCTAACTATTCCTCAGTCACAAAAAGCACTTTCAAAAATGTGTTTCTTTGAGAGAGGTTTTGCTTTCTCTTCAATGCTTCCTTCCTTGGTCTTCAAAAAGCTATTTTATATTTACATTTAATCTGATCTTAAAGGATACCTATTCAGTGGGAATTTGTTTAACCAACCAATTAAAACACACACACAAACACACACACACACACACACACACACACACACACACCACTCTTAAAATTAACTGTTGATCACATCAATGATTTTGGATTATCTGCTTAGCATTTATCATACTCCATTGTTTTGTTTTTAGCATAATTCCCCTTGAAGGTAAGCTCCATGGATAATCCTCCTATCTAATAAAAGAGTAATATGCAAATTTGACTGTACCTTTGCTATACACACAAGCCACACCCACAACCACATCCACCAGCCAATCAGGAGCAAATTATGCAAATAAAGGCCAACCAAGATGGCTGCCACCACTGAGAGCAGGAGGGAGGCTTGGGTTTCCCCAGAAACAGAGAAAGCCAAGCTTTCTGACTGCCATTGCCTGCCTAGGCCTCCACTCAATGTTACAAAGTTTCAATTGTAGACATAAATTAATTCCAGATCCCAGGGCCTCTGCTTGGGCTGCTGGGGGTGTGGCCGGCCTGCAAACCACCACAGGCCTCTCACCCAGGCTGCCCTTCACCCCAATGGAACCCCCACCCTGATCTGGGACACCCTTCAGGGCAAACCAGCTGGCCCCTACCCATTCACCAGGCCTCTATCCTATCTAATAAAAGAGTAATTTACAGATTGACCATCACTCCAACACACAAGAGAGCTGCCCCCATGTGGTCAAAGATCCTGCCCCCATGTGGACACAAGATGCCACCACAAGATGGCAGGCAGGGGATGCCCTTTGGGAGGTTCCAGGCCCTGCAAGGGAGGGCAGTTGGGGGCGATCAAGCCTGCAGGGGAGAGCAGTTAGGAGTGACCAGGCTGGCAGAGGAGGGAAGTTGGGGACAAACAGGCTGGCAGGGGAGCGGTTAGACATCAATTAGGCTGGCATCAATTAGACATCAATTAGTAGTGGTCAGCAGGTGATCAGGCTGGCAGGCAGAAGCAGTTAGGGGCAATGATGGAGGCAGGCAGGCGAGCAGTTTGGAGCCAGCAATCCTGGATTGTGAGAAGGATGTCTGACTGCCCAGCAGGATCGGGCCTAAACAGGCAGTTGGACATCCCTCGAGGGGTCCCAGATTGGAGAGAGTGCAGGCTGGGCTAAGGGACACCCCCACATGCATGAATTTCATGCACCAGGCCTCTAGTATATAATAAAAGCCAGTGACTGAAATGGTGGAATGACCAGAACAATGAGAGACCAGGGTGATGAGGTGCTGGAAGCCCATTCCAGCATGTCATAATTACAAGAGTTTTATCAAAAGGTTGATGAAACTTGGGGGCTCAACAAGGGCTGAGTCACATATGTAATCACCTGTTGGAATGGCTGAAAGACACTTCCCCCAAACCTGAATAGGATGATTATTTGCTGCCAGATAGCTCAGGGCATCTTAATCTACATGTTATTGCCTCCTATTGGACAAACACCTGAAGATCCGTAGGCTATTCCCCAATCTGACAAAGCTTCTGTACCCTATCCTTTGAAGTGTATTATCTCCACCTTGCCTTAGGACAAATTGTGTTAATAATAAGCAAGGGTCCTGAGAGAACTTAGAACTTTAGCTCCTTTAGCTGAAGCTCCTCTGACCTGCAATGCCTTTCAAATTATCTTACGTCTTTGAACTCTTACTTCATCTATGCACAGCCTTTCTCTAGATTGCTGAACACTTTGTTATGCTGCAATAAGAACCCTGGTAATGAGGCAGGCAGGTGAGTGGTTAGGATTGATCAGGCAGATAGGCAGAGTGATAAGAGGTGATCAGGCAGGCAGGCAGAGTGGTTAGGAGCCAGTGGTCCTGGATTAGGGGAAAGATGTCTGACTGCCAGTTTAGGTCCAGTCAATCAGATATTCCCTGAAAGGTCCCGGATTGTGAGAGGATGAAGGATCTGCTGAGGATCCCCCCCATCCCTCCGTGTACAAATTTTGTGCACCAGGGCTCTAGAAGTAAATAAAAAATGTTGAATAAACTGAGGAAGAAATGAATAAACCATTTTTTTATCCCTTCTATCAATTTTTTGAATTTTTTGAATCCTGGTTGTGGGCTATTTGCTGTGGCACTCAATAAAATATTTTCCATTTATTTGACAATAAATATTTTTGAAGAAAAGTTATACCTCTCTTTTATTCCTGCAAAATGAATTCAGGAATAAAAGAGTGGTAAATTTTTGCATGATTTAACAGGTGTATTATTTCTAAAGTTAGCATGTGTGCTGCTGGATTGAGAACAGGTGTGTCATTTCAGACAGTTGTACAATTGTATATATTTAATAGTAAAATAATTGCAATGGGATGAGTATGTTAAAGTAATGTAAAATAGTTTTATGTCCAATGACATGTGAATCTATCTGCAGTGATCTAGAGACTATGAGTTATTTCATTGTCATTTCCTGTTCTGAATGAAAGCCAGAAGTTTAGAGACACCAATGAGGACTAATTTAAAATGTCGAATAAATTAGGGAGATTTGTTTAGAGCTAGAAGAGATCTTAAAGATCATTAAGGTCCATAATTTATTTCTTATGTCAAAAAAAAGTAACTGCATTGCTCAATTTCTTGTAAATATGTTCAGTAATTTCTTATCAATCTTTAAATATAATCCATAATTATACCTCTATAATGCTGTATAATTTATCAAATTATTACCAAGTTGCCAAAGATCTAATTAAAAATAGCGAATTAAAAAGAGAGCTAGATGAAAGTAATAAAAATGCACAACTCACCAAAGTTTATAATATCTTCATTTAAAATTTAATTAGATTTCTGTTGCATGATAATCATGCTAGTAGCTGCTTCCCAAAATTTTTCATCACCTATTATTCATTAACAGTACCATGAACTTCTGCAGCAGAGTCCACAAGTTTTCAGGTAAAAGTTTCACTGATTCTTATTTGCAAATCAGACCTATTTGACTTAAAATTAATGACTTTTGGATTTATATACCCTCATTGTTGTTGCTATTTTTTCCTTCCTGATCATGACAAATTACATGTGTAGTCTTTTAGCCTTAAAGATTAATATATATATATATATATATATATATATATATATATATATAAAACATATTGATATACTTTAGTGTATATTCTTTTCTGGGCCTCAATTTCTACCATAATGGAGTTTTTTGTTGTTGTTGAAATCTCGAAGATATAGTTACATATCCTAGAGGCAATAAGTATCACTTTTATTTTCTAGTGAATGAATTGGAGAAAATCATTGTAAAAAGACCACATGTTTTAGCATTCGGATAAACAAGTATAAAACAAAGTTTTTCCCAAAAAACTTCTATTGAAGAGAAATCACAGCATTTGGATAAGTAGGTTATAGCACACAGTTCTTTAGATGTTTAGTTCAATGTTCTTCCCAACTTGTGCCTTTACATTCTAGCTTATCAATGTGCAGATATCATCTTTGTCTGGTTCTTGGTCTATCTGTCTCTCACCACTCTCTCCCTCTCTCTCCTGCCCTCAATTTTTTTTATGTTTACTTGTTACAACCAAAGGATTTGATAAGATATTTATTAATTCAACATAGAACTCTCTTCCCATTCATAGTCTGAATGAGAAGAAATTAATAGGTCAGTATATTTGTGCTAAATAAATTAGTTAACTTGAAAAAAGGAGAAAGAAATAAAAGGAATTAGTGATAAGGTTGGAAAGCATAGTCAGAAGATAGCATTAAACTAGGCAGGTGATAAGCATCCTTTGATCTTAGCTTCCATTTGAGGTATATCAGGACCAGCATAATCAATCGCCTAAGTACCTCTGGTGAGTGGCCACTGCTGAAGGGAAGGCTCTTAGTCTCTCATCATGGGCTACGTTAGATAAAAGCCTTGATGGAGGATGAGGAAAGTAAGGTTCTACTTTCTCAGTGCCAATGGAAAATAGCGTTAACTTATAAATACTGCTCAAGTATGAAGAATCAAGCCATGTTAAAACTGATGTTCTCTACAATTGTAATAAAAATCATCTAACTGTAGCACCTATTTTGGAACTTTAAACTATGCATTGAAATTTATTAGAATAAATTATAATGTATAAGTTTATTGCGGGAATGGAAGCTATTCAGTTATCTAAATAGTCAGTTATCTAAAATAGTATTTTCATTCTTGTGGTGCTACATCCTACAAGATTGGGCACTTTTAGATTTTCATTAAAAGAGAAGAAACCTGTTTTGCAAGAATAGCATTTTCTTTTCATTTTGTCATGAATTGCAGCCAACTTCCCAAGTGTTTATTTATCTTCTTTTAAGAAAATTATATTGGCCTTATTTGGGGAAAACCAAACTTTGATATTTTATTTGAAATAGTTTCTTTTTTTCATAATTTAAATTCACACACATACACACATACTTTTTATGATTGAGGATAAAAAACATCTGGAAAAAGAAGATATGTGTCACTGCTATATGTCATTTAAAAAAATATGAAGAAAACAAAACCAGAGGAGCCAAAAAAGGAAGTTTAGAACTCATTTAGTAATGGCATGTTGAGACAGTAGGGCCCGGATTAAATAATTGCCAAGTTATCTTTTCTGTAGTTTGGATTTACAAAAAAATTGTAGACTCAAAATAACTCTCTATTTAATTTGGAGAATATATATTTACATAGTATATTCTGAGAATACTTAAATATAACATTGTTTTTGAAATGGTGTGTTCTATATTATATTTTCACTATATAGTTACAAAAGATTTTTTTAAATAAAACTTTATCTTGCATAACTCAGAAGAGTGGTACCCATTAGGAAGTGTGAAAATTTCATTGTGAATACAATTGGCTTCATAGGGACGCTCTCTTTTTATCTGTCTTTTTAATGTCATTGTTTCCCAGACTGTGTTTGGTCTTTAAATCACCTAATTCCATACACCCAGAAACTCAGTGCCAAAGGGGCTTGGTTTTAATAATGCAATGCTGCTCTGGCCAGGGTGGCAACTGAGCAATCTCCCCATGTACCAAGAGGTTGCCAGTTCAATTCTGGGCTCAGTGTGGGAAGCAGCTGATTGATGTTTCTTGACAATGTTTCTCTTTCTTTTTTCCTCTCTCTTTCTCTTTCTCTCAAATTAAGAAACACATATCCTTTTTTTTTTTAATCCTTACCCGATGACATTTAACTATTTATTTATTTATTTATTTAGAGAGGAAAAGACAGAGAGATATATCCATGTGAGAGAAACACAATTAGTTGTCTCTTACTGGACCTGGGCCAGAGGAGCCTGCAGCCGAGGTACATGCCCTAGACAGTAATCAGACCTAGGGCCTTTCGGTCTATAGGCCAATGCTCTAACTACAGAACTAAACTGGCTAGGGCAAGAAAAACATATTCCTTAAAAAATATAATACTGATATGGCATCCTGTGGTGGATGTTCTGTTTTTACTTTATTCTAATTTATTTGGCCTACTATATTTTAATGTTTTCCAACCTATTTTTTTTACTTATTCTATCTAAATCACCTGAAAAATCACTTTGTATTTAATAAGATAATGAGAGGTATAAGCTTAAAACCTATTTGTACTTATTATCTGTAGATTTCATAGATGCAATATCATCTACATCCTAAAAGGTAGGTACAAACCTCAAATCAATGCTTGCTATCTTCATCTTCATTCACAAACACGTGAAGAATGAAAAATCTGAGTCCCCCCAAAACACATTTCTGCACCCTCTCCAATCTGGGACCCTTCCAGGGATGTCCAACTGCCCGTTTAGGCCTGATATCTATAGGATCCAGCCTAAACGGGTAGTCGGACATCCCACTCACAATCCAGGACTGCTGGCTCCCAACCGCTTGCTTGCCTGCCTTCCTGATTGCCCCTAATCAATCCCCTGTCAGCCTGATTGGTGCCTAACTTCTCCTCTGCCAACCAGTTTGCCCCTAACTGCCCTCCCCTACAGGCCTGGTTCCCCCCAACTTCTCTCCCCTGCAAGCCTGGGTTCCCCCCAATGCCCTTCCATGTAGGTCCAGTCGCTCCCTACTTCCCTCTTCTGCCAGCTTGCTCACCTCTAACTACCCTCCCCTGCAGGCTTGATCACCCCCAACTGCTCTCCCTTGTAGGCTTGGTCCCTCCCAACTGCCCTCCCCTACTGGCCATCTTGTGATGGCCATCTTGTGTTCACATGGGGGCAGCCATCTTTGACCACATGGAGGCAGTTGGTTAGCCCTGAAGGGTGTCCCAAATCCAGGTGGGGGTTTCCTTGAGGAGTGGGGTGGCCTGTGGTGGTTTGCAGGCTGGCCATGCCCCCCTGGTGACCCTAGCAGAGGCCCTGGAATCTGGGATTTATTTATCTTTCATAATTGAAACTTTGTAGCCTTGAGTAGAGGGCAAGGCAGGCCAGAGCAAGGCAGTAAGCTTGGCTTCCTCCATTGCCGGGCAAGCACAAGCTTCATTCTCACTCCATGGTCACAGTCATCTTGGTTTGATTCATTTGCATAATTGATGGGCGTGGCTTGTGGGTGTAGCAGAGTGATGGTTAATTTGCATATTACTGTTTTATTAGATACAATTTCCTATGCTGTGCTTTACATCCCCATGACTGTTTTGTAACTTCTAAGCTGTACTTTTTATTCCCTTCATCTTTTTCACTCAGTTCTCCACCTCCTGTCCCCTCTGGCAACCATCATTCTGTTTTCTGCTTCAATGAGTCTCTTTCTATTTTGTTTGTTCATTTATGCTCTGCTTTCTTGTTTCAGCTCTCATATGTTAAGCAGGTGTGGGTTTTTTATGGCTTATTTAGTGATTTTGTTGTTTTAAATGACTAAGAAGAGTAGTGCTGAAGTGCCGTTTAATGTTCCTGAGCATGAGAAGTCTGTGTTGTGCCTTATAGAGGAAATACATGTATGTGTTAGATAAACTTCATTCAAGCATGGATTATAGTGTTGGCTATGAGTTCAGTGTTAATGCAGCCATAATAGAGTATATCCAAAAAAAGTAAGAGGAAATTCACCAATAAATATGTGAGGCAGCTCTGAAAAGTGCTAAAATAAGTACAATGTGTGAGGAATCTATGGAACTATGCAAAGGTGGCTAAATATGTGGATTCATGAGATTAAAACTGTATTAGTTCTTTAGAGAAACACAGCCCAAAAGGATCTGAACATATATAGACAGAGATTTATTTTAAGAAATTGGCTCATGCCACTTTGGAGACTCTGTGAGTCCAAAATCAAATGAGGTAGACTGGCGGGCTGCAGACTCAGTGCAGTGTTACACAAGTCAAGTCCAAAGGCAGTCTGTTGGCAGAATACCTTCTTTGGGGGGAGCAGTCAGTCTTGTTCTATTAAGGTCTTATTTGGTTGAATGGGGCCCTTCCACATTATAAAGGGGATCTGCTTTACTCAAATTTCACTGATTTGAATCTTAAGCTCATCTAAGGAACACCTTCACAGAAGCATCCAGAATAATATTTGACCAAATATTTGGTTATTGGGCAGTACAGCCCATCCAAATGACACATAAAATTAACCATCACACACACACACACAAAAAAAAATCCCAAAAAGATAGCATAGTTGAGAGCATATTTGTGAGGCTAAAGCCAAATACTTGATCAGGAAAATGTTAGACATTTCTAGTATTTCCATGTAATTATTTTTGTAAGAAATCTGTATTAAATAGTCTAGCTCTTTATTTCCCCTAGAAGCAACAACTCAGTATTTGCTAATTCAGTGTTTGTGGCATTGCTATAGAACATGACTACCATGACCATAAGGATTAACTGTATATGCAGATGGCTCACTCCTCTTTCTCAGGATCATACTTCTATACTGATTCCAGTCTACACACCCTCGTACCTAATGTTCTCTCTTTCTGGATGCCTAAAAGGAAGATTCAATGCAAAATACTGAATACATGATTGCATTCCCTCCCCTGCATTCTCCTCCCCACTAACAGCTTGTCTTCCCTCTGTATTTTCTGACTCAGTGAAAGGGACCATCAACCAATGAACCAACCAAACCAAAACCCAGCACCCCCTTTAGTCTTTCTTTGATCTTAACACTACCCCCTTAACTAACTGATGTATACATTCTGTATTTATTTATTTGCTTGAATTTTGCCTTTGACTGTTTCTCAATTCAAATCATTCCTCTCTGTCTCACACTTTCTCTGTGGTATAGACCGATGGCTAAGAATACTTGGTTTTATAGGCAGATGGACTTTGATAATCAGAACTAAATGGTATTTACTATGCAACTTAAGAAAAGAGGAATATTGTGTACATTAACTTATTTAAGCTTCAGTTTTCTTATCTGTAAGATGTTGATCATGAAAGTACACATATAATTTTGAGGATTACTTGACAACAAATTTACATACACTGAGTGGCCAGATTATTATGATCTCTAACGTATAATAATCTGGCCACTCAGTGTATATCCTATATAATAAAAGGCTAATATGCAAATTGTCCCCTTGACCATGAGTTCAAACAGCAGGCAGGCCAGCCAACTGCCCATCCATGTCCCCTTCCCATGGCCAGGCTGGCTGGACCCACCCATGCACAAATTCATGCACCAGGCCTCTAAAATACATATGTATGAATAAGAGAGAGAGAGAGAGAGAGAGAGAGAGAGAGAGAGAGAGAGAGAGAGAGAGAGAGTCCAGATTATTATGCATTCAGAGATCATAATAATCTGGCAACTTAGTGTATAAATACTTAGGACAATTGTGATGGACAATAATAAGTATTCAAAATGATTTTTTTTCTCTCTGTAAGTCACTCATTGTATTGTGCTAATGAATAGATCAGTCTCTTGTCTCCTGTACTCACAAAGTTTGTGATATCTTTGTGGAAATTCTATTTAAATATGATACTTAGGGTCTCTCTTTTGCTTAAGCTATTCTTTTTTTCCCCCCAATGGTAATCTCATTTGGGAAAATTGGAATTAGAACAAGAGTTGATATGAAAAGATAGGAAGTGGCTTTATTTTATTTCTGCAACATTATACCACAAGGATCGGTCCAGTTCATTTCTAGCAAAGGCTCTTATCAAAGGCTTAGATTTCTCTCTCCATTGAAATGTTCATTTTCCACAAGACTGGAAACATTCCATTTGTTTCTTATTTTCGTCAACATACTACAACTATCCTGAAGAACTGTGTCTTTAATTACTGTGCTTTGTACCCAGGACAGACTGCAAGGAAGTAGGCACCAGGACAGAGAGAAGAAGGGAAGAATGTCTTTGAATTCAAATTTCAATCACATTGTTGTTTAAATCAGGAGATTAAAGATGTGGACAAATAAAAGCTAATGTGGGGCCTGGAGACAGTGAGAATGGGGTGTTTTGCAGATGTTTATAAGTTACTGAGAATTACTGGGATATACCAAGAGACTATGCCTGTAATCTCTATGTGAATGCCTCTAAAGCAGCATTACCCGGACATATGGAACAGGTTTTTCTCTTCCCAGAAATAAATTAAAATGTACAGAGAGGAAGCAGAATGAACAGAGAGGGAATTCATTTATTATGTGGCTCCTGTGGACCAGTGACTCAAGGAACGACACTATGCAAGCCCCCACGCAGAAGTCACTTTTCTAACTAACCAACTCCAACCATATGTTTAAAGTATTTTAAATCTCCCCAGAGTCGAACTCTCAAAAATGCAAATCAGATCTCTTTAGTTAGTCCAAAGAGGTTTGCTATAATTTTGAACAAACTTCTTACAGTCAAACATTTTTAAAGGACCCAATTATCCACTAAGGAGTTCAGAATACACTGTAAGTCTCAAATCAGCATAGATAATTATTATGCTTTCACTTTTTTCATACTACCACTTAGCACGACTCTAGAGAATCTCATTCTGGCTTCCTTTTGTATGTTTTAAGATGAAGAATAGAAAGCCTTTTAATGGAGCATCTTTTGTTCCTCAGAATAAAACACACACAGAGATGGATTTATTTCTATGTGAGACTCAATAGCAACACATCACCTCTAGAAAATAATTTATTTTTAAAATGACTGAGGGCAATAAAAAGGAGAAAATAACTGAGTATTGCTTCCTGACAAAAGGAAAAAGAAAGAGGTATTTGGTACTCATTTATGTTCTCTGAAAGATTGGAACCATATCTGTATTTCAATTATGTTTCATCCTTGATTACTGCCTGCAAAGATTTCCTTTTGGCAAATTTTATTTTCAGCAGCAGGGGGCAAAATAGACATTTTAAGAATTCTCAAAGCAAAGCAGGGCAGAATGTCTTTGAATTCAAATTTCATTGTTGTTTTAATCATGAGATGAAAGTTGTGCACAAATCAGAGCTCGTGTGAGGCCTGGAGACAGTGAGAATAGGGTGCTGTACAGA
Organism: Antrozous pallidus; assembly: GCA_027563665.1. Taxonomy (NCBI): domain Eukaryota; kingdom Metazoa; phylum Chordata; class Mammalia; order Chiroptera; family Vespertilionidae; genus Antrozous; species Antrozous pallidus. The sequence goes on from CM050521.1 coordinate 53,499,675, forward strand.
TGTTCGAAAGTTTCTGAAAACTGCAAGTAGATATGCCAAGAAACTGTGGCTATCTCTAATAGAAAAGAAAATTAACCTATTGGTACCCTATTTTTTATAAATACACTACAGTACTGGTGCACAAAATTCATTCAGGGGAAGGGGGTCTTCAGCCCGGCCTGCACCCTCTCGCAATCCAGAATCCCTCAGGGGATGTCCAACTGCTGGTGTAGGCCTGACCCCTAAACCAGCAATTGGACATCCTTCTCAGAATCCAGGACTGCTGATTCCTAACCGCTCTCCTGCCTGCCTGCCTGATCGCCCCTAACTGCCTAACCTCTCTGCTTACCTGCCTGATTGTCCCTAACCACCTCTGCCTCAGACCCCACTGCCACAGCTTAATCTAGAAGAATGTCTGAAAGGTCATTCAGTTGTCCAGTCTAATTAGCATATTATGCTTTTATTATTATAGATTAGATTAGTAGATTTTTGCAGATATAAAATAAAGACCATGCTTAAATTTTCACATGAACTCTCATCCTGATGTTTATTTTCTCAAAAAAAGAAGATAACCCCTCATATGAGGGGGCAAAAGAGAAAATATAATTTAAAATGAAACTGTCCAGACTTCTGTCTGCCTTCAATAGGGATAACATAGTTAATATTTGTGAGAATTGACACCTATATGCTTTCTTTATGCTTACAGAAACTGGTAAGGATGGAGAAAAGGAAATTTTAAAGCCTTTACTATTTTTTTTCTGTGCTGCAAAAACAAAGAGGTTATCCAGTGCCCTTCCTTTGGAAGGAAAGAAAATCTGGAGTAAAAAGTCTTTTATTTTAGTGAGGGTATTAATGAATCTTTAAATATGCAAAGGCTGAAGATGAGAAGGAGGGGGATATACATAAGTAGTCATATAAGAAAATTTGATGGCAAATGTGTTTTCAATGGTATATGCAAGTAAAAGTGGTTGAAAAATGGAAAATCAGAAAGATAAGAAGATAATTTTTTAAAATGTTGCCACAGTACAGAGAGAGGCTAGAATCAGCCAACGATGGAGGAAAGAGAGATTCCAAGAGACATAGTGGTCAACCAACTTGTGAGAACACCCAAAATCTTGAGAAAGTGATACATGCAAGAATGTTTTGGTGGTTTCTCTAAAGAATTAAGGAAAAAAAATAGTTATGTTCCAAGTTTGAATTATTTTGAGAATCAGAGAAAAGAATGGCAATATGAGGTAAAATGCAAGTGAGATATTCTTAATCTTCTAAAAAATGAATGGGGAATTTGAAGTTCATCTAACTTTTATATTTGAAGCAAAAACGGGAGTTGGGATGGTAGATTAGAAGGAAGGCTGGGTCATAATATGGGCTTACCAGAAACCTGTGTGCATGAAATTGTAAGGAATCTTTTGACAAAGAATTGATCCTAAAAAGGAGCTAAAGAATCCAGATAAAGTTCAATAGGTCAATGAGAGGATACATTTTTAAATTTTTTTATTTTTAATATATTTTTATTGATTTCAGAGAGGAAGAAAGAGGGAAGGAAATATAGAAATATCAGTGATGAGAGAGAATCATTGACCCACTGCCTCTTACCCCCACCCTCACCCCACTGGGGAGCAACTCAGGCATGTGCCCTTGACCAGAATCGAACCTGGGACCCTTCAGTCTGCAGACTGACGCTTTATCCACTGAGCCAAACCGGGCAGGGGAAGGATAAATGTTTTAGTAGAACATGGTTTAATTTCTGAAGCTTACATTGTTCTTTGACACTAAGATAGATACAGAACCTTAGGAGAAAAAAAGAGTTGATAAACATACACACAATTAGAAAGGGATGAGGGGGCAGAGTCAGTGCAGCTTTAAAATCTATAAACAGAACATAGGGTAGAAGAAATAGAGTACTGTCTTAACATGTGTATTGGAGTTCATTGTAAATTGTATCACAAAATGATGAGGATTTGGCCTAGGAAAGGATGATGATGCCTTGAGTATCTAGTGAGACCAACCTAATTCAGAGTGGAGAGCAAACAGAGGACATTACGCATTGAGGCACCTTGCGCCTTCTTAGCAGCAGCAGGATTGGGAGGTGACAGATGAACCTCACAAGGCAGCTGAGAGGACTGTATTTCAAAGCACTTATAAGATAACCCTTTGACTTACTTGGGGGATATTTGAGTTAGACTGACTTCTAGAAATTTCAAAGTGGTGGCTGAACTGGAAAGTAGAATTTTGTTATTGCTAGCATAATTGTATTTTAATTCAAAGAAAAAAAAGAACACCTTAATGTTAAATTTGCCTCTGTGTTTATTACTCTGAAGCAAATTTCTCTTGACTTTCAGCTCTTCAGCTGACCTAACCAATCACAAGCAGGCTTGCTGTTATTAATAACTGGAGGGGCTGGTGCACTAAATTCGTGCATGGGTTGGGGGTCCCCTCAGCCCAGCCTGTAGCCTCACATAATCTGGGACTGGAGGCTCTTAACCGCTGCCTGCCTGATCACCCTTAACCCCTCTGCTTGCCTGCCTGATTGCCCCCAATCTCTTGTCTGCCTGCTGATTACCGCTGATAAACTCTGCCTACCTGCCTGATCACCCCTAACCCTTCTGCCTACCTACCTCATTGGCCTTAATCACCTCTGCCTGCTTGCCTCATTGCCCCTAACCACTTGTCTGCCCACCTGATCACCCCTAACTGCCTCTGCCTCAGCCCCCACCACTGCAGCTTCATTAGAAGGATGCCTAAAATGACATCTGGAAGGTCATACAGCTGTTCATCTAATTAGCATATTACGGTCGTATTATCATAGGTAATTACAACTCACCTGCTTGGGGTCACCATTGTACATTATGTGATTTGGGGTGGGACACACAAATACAAACAGTATCCTATGTAGAGCACCTATTCTACAGAATATAAATGTGTCTTATTTGCTTTTCTCTTGTTTGGAATGTAGAATATTATTAGCAGATTTAATTTTTTTCACATTTAGACAAAGTGTACTGCTTTTAGCTTCAGGGAAAATATTATAGAATATATTCTAATCTTATTTCTTGTTTCATAGGAGAAATGTAAGATTAAGGCAAACCAATGTATTTACCAATGAAAATGCTTTTGACACTTTTCAAAATATATTTTTTGTATTAATTTCAGAGACTAAAGGAGAGGGAGAGAGAGAAACATCAATTATGACAGAGAATCATTGATTGGCTGCCTTCTGCACACTTCCCACTGGGTACTGAGCCTCCCACTGGGGACTGAGCCTGCATCTGAGCCTTGTGACCACTGAGCAACACCATCCAGGCAACACATTTTTTTAACCAAGATATATTTTAATGTTGAAAGATTATGGCAATGGGGACAATTATTAGTTATGACTTCATTGGCTTAATCAAACCAGGGAGAATAAGTCATTCTTTGACTGTGTATTCTTGGGCAAAACAATTACCTAGTATTTCCTCTTTTTGAAGGCAATAATAATAATTAGAATTATAGTAATTATTGAAATTTTATACTAAATAAAAAGTTAATATGTGATGAGTATTTTATATAAATTATACAAATTATGCAATTGCTTGTTATGAGTAGAAATTAAACTAATCACAGTAGAGCCCCTAAGAATTGCTTCCTGACTAATATTTATCTATAATTTCCTTAAATAATCTGTGAAAGAACTATACAGTGATTTTTCTTTTTTTAAGTTTTGAGTATGACACAATTCTTTTGGGTTATAAGTGGAGTTAAATTATAGAGTACTCACAAAGTTTTGAGCAGAAAGATAGGAGCGAAATGTTTATATGGGCAAAGGTCCAACTCATATGAGAAAAATTATAATTGCACACATAAATGATAAACTCAAGGTATCATTTTGATATAGATCCAGAATTGGTAAACATTTTCTAAAAAGGGTCAGATAGCAATGGGCCAGATAGCCATGGGCCATATGTCTGTCAAAACTACTTCACTCTGCCTTTACAGTGAGAATGTAACCATTAAGAATAAACAAAATGAGTGTGGAAGTTTTTCAATAAACCTATAAAAACAGGTAATTGGCTAAATTTGGCACATGGGCCAAAGTTTGCCAATGCCAGATATATAGTTAAAATATGGCATAACTCTGGATAGTTTCTTGAAAACATAATATTATCTAATAAAGATAGAATATGCAAATTGGAATAATTCCAAAACAAAGATGGCAGCGCCCACAGCCAATAAGGAGGGGATATGCAAATTGATGCAACAAGGCAAGAGGTGGAAGGTGGCTCTGGCTGGAGTGAAGGCAGAAAGGCCAGGGGAAGGAAGGCCTATTCTTGTACAAATCTTTGTGCATTCGGCCTCTAGTCTAATATAAGACAATGAGAGCCAAAATGTCACCAGGGTCTGGCAATATCAGGAATTCTATTAGAAACTAAATGCTTATTTATTGATTTAGCTAACATATTTTAAATAATGGTCAGTGGCAGATACTCTGCTACACCTTTAAGTAAAAAAGATGTCTAGGACCTGGGCTTTGCCTTCTGAGGAGCAAACATAGGTTGCATGTGACTGCCTAGTAACACTTCAGCAAAGCTATAATGGAGAAGAAAGTTTTTAAAAGGGCAATTAGAATGATCAAAGGGTCAGAAAGTTTTCTTTATAAAGATATACTTAAATCATTAAGACTCCACAGTCTGGAAAGAATAAGAAGTGTTGTGCCTGAATTTAATAGAAGTAACTTCTTAGATGCTAATAGGTTGCATGTGGTTATTTACATAGTAAAGAGAGCTTGGGAAATCACTCCTACTGAACGTTTTTGTGTATGATACTTTTAGAAAGAGACAATTATATGGAAGAAGAAACAAAAACTCTAAAAAAAAAAGGGTAAAGTTCGGCTGGTGTTGCTCATTGGTTGGGCATTGGGCTAAGAATCAGGAGGTCATGGTTTGATTTCCAGTCAGAGCACAGCCTGAGTTGGGAGCTTGATCCCCTGTGTGGGACATGCAGGAGAAACCTGATCAATGTTTCCTTCTCATCGATGTTTCTGTCTCTCTATCCCTCCCCCTTCCTCTTTCTAAAGTCAATAAAATATATTAAAGAAATAAATATATAAAAGTAAAAATGGTATATCTGTACAACTCAAGAATTCACATTTTCTTTTTATGTATTATCGTCTAGACTTTTCTATGCATATATATTGCTGGAAATAAAAAGCAAGAAAAGATCATGAGATATTCAGATTACTTGACGTGGAATTAATGAACTAAGTAACTATTACATTTATTTTAAAAGTACTTATATGGTGAGATATCGTGGAGGATACAATGTAGTTCTAAGATATTGACTCTGAATTTATGAGATTAAAATTGAATAGCAACCAAAATAGCAGAAACTTTGATGATGGTAATAGATGTAACCACATTAAGGTGATACTGTTTTCAAATCAAATTACTGAAAAACTATGATTTTTCTGGTGCAATTCAAAGATTTTGAAGTCTTTAACTTGAATTTTACTAAAACTGTATTGAAACCATTCAATTAAATCATCTACTTAATCTGAGTCCATTAGATAACACCAGTAGATTAACTTTTGTTACAAGGCTAACTGGTATGGTCACTGGGTCTTATTTTTGTGCTCACCTTAAAATAAATTTCCTACTAAAACCTTATTAAAGCGCATTTGAATTTCTTACATTGTATCTATCACAGATCTTCATTTCAATTCACATCTCACTTAGGCACATATGTAAAATGTATGTATGAGTCCACAACTGGAATACACCTATACCATCCTCCATTAAATGACCAAGTCGCAGCTGTGTGTGCTGTGAGCACATCCTCATCATATTGTGATAGTTTTTCATTAGAAAGTAAACACATAATGCATTGTATTGTGAAAATATTGTATAATTTTCACATATAGGAATTCTAAATATTGCATATTTCTTACATTTTGAAATTTTAAGATTGAGAACAATTGATTAAATTTGCACAGATATTTTATTATTTCACTTTAAGATTTCTAGATCCATTTAGTTCAACAGAATATGATATTGCAAAGATCTTAAAAAGATCTCATTATTGAGCTTTAAATATACAGTCTATTTCTGAAGGATACATAAGAAGCTGTTAACAGGGTAATTCTGTGTAAGAGGTCCTCATAATTTGCTTTTAGTTGTATTGTATTCTATTGCATATTATTTTACAATGTGGTTATTGTTTAAAATTTTTACTATGTGCCATCTGTAGCTATTTAAATTAATTGTACAGTAAAATGTGGTATTATAATTAGGATTTTTTTGTGTGATGTCATTTGCAGTTACTTTATTGTGGATATCCAAATGATCTTGATTCTATGCAACCAATATAAAGTAGATTAAAATCTAAATAGTAAATCCACTTGTGACTAAACTTTTAAATAAGTAAGTGTTATATATTTGTCTCAGGATGTATTTTTTAAAAATAAGTTTATATATCATTTTTTTATTGGTGTTCCATTCAAGATTTCATCTGGGGGAAACTTTCAATTGCCATATTTTTAAAAACCCACTGATAAAATGCTTGACTTTATTATATATTTTTACTTGATTAGATCATTCAATTTTTACAGAACACATGTTAGGTAAGAATTACTTAATCCATTTTAGAGTGAAGAAAATTGAAGTTCAAAGAAGTCTATTGCCTTCACCAAAGCCAAAGAGTTAGTACATGACACAGGTGTGGTTTGATCAACTCTGTATCCAGCAAATGTTCCACTTTCTCAGAGTATTTCCAGAGAGGCATGCTATACATATGTGAAAGAAATAAGCACAATAGTTTATAGTATTTTCTCTTTAAGAAATTTTAAATGAAAATGAAATGATGAAGAAATGGAAATTATAGCCCAGGAGCATAGCAAGGAGGGTGTGTGGCCTCGGTATTTTGATTATCAGCATTGATACCATGAGAAGCTTTGTCTTAGTGTTGACTACTAGGCATTTTCGCCATTCATTATGCCTAGTCCCAGGCCTTAATGATCTTTCTAGCCTCCTTGTTCCTTTAAGACTGACACCTTATTTTTTCTTGCTATTATCACTGCCTAAAAGATAGTATGTGCTCATTAATAACTATCTGATGTGCAAATTCTACCTCTCTTCTGTTTGCATTTTGTTGAACTCCATACTGATGATTGAGATCTGGTTAACCAATGCCATGTGGACAAAAAAGTCCACATGCTAGCTCAGGGGAGGGTGGCCTGGTGGACTTGTGAACTCAGAGACCTAAAGTAGCCACAAAGGATGTCTGAATTTAAAACCTTAACAGTAATTTATGGTGGGTAGTCAAGTCCTAGGCCAGTATCTTCCCTGACAAAAGTCAATCTATACCTTAACTGAGCCTGCCTATTGTCTTTTTGCATCTATAATAACATATGATTGGAATGTCAAAGTAATTTTCCTTTTCCCGGACCCCTCAAAGCACAGGCACCACCTTCCAAGACCACAAAGTCCTTCATTGTTATTGAGCTAATTGTTGACTGTTAATTACCCTGTACCCACCTATGTAAAAGATGTATGTGTTTATCATTTTATTTTTTACCTAAACTCAGAGGTTTCCCCACTTTGCTTTCTCCTGCCTGCCTCATCTATCACCAATGAACTTCGTGTAACCCATTTAAGTCTACTCTTTTGACTGTAATGTATAAAGGAAGGTGCAAAACTGCCATTGTCTGGAGCATTATCTTAATCTGTTGAGATTTTGTCGATAATTTGGCTCAAATAAATTCACAAAAATGTCTCACAGGTTTAAATGTTTCTTATGTTGATACCAAAATTGTTCTTAAGCCCATCACTTATTTGCCTTCTTATATTATGAATTATTATCTATTTATTGGTCCCAACTCTCATGTCTAACTAATCAGAATATTACATATTATTTTATAAATAGTCTCCCTTTCTGTCCTCTACATGCCATCCCACTAGTGTTACCAATTTTTACTTGCCTTACTATACACTATTAAGATACTACATTTTGTTCTCTTCTGCTCACAACTTCCTGTAGAGCTTACAGTTTACTTCATTAACCAAATATCCATCCCACTCAATTTGTAAGTCTTATTCCAGGCCAGTTCTACCCTATATGCTCACTCTTCATATATAGGGTGGGGCAAAAGTAGGTTTACAGTTGTTCACTAATTAATAAATGATAATAAAAGAATAAGCTCTGTGTTTCACATACTCAGAACTGTAAGCCTATTTTTGTCTCACACTGGCTGTTGTGGATCTCATCACACAGAATATAATTTACCACATTGTTGTACAAACGTACTTCTCCAAGAGACATTTGACATAGTGGGGAAATCAAAACATGTCTTCTACCTTTATGATACTACCACTGATAGTAAACCCAAGCGCTTGAAACTGCTTTTTCTCTATTCTTATTGCCATATCTCATAGTGACTTCCCCCCTCATTTAGTCCTCTACACTTCAGAGATGCTTCAGACCTGGAATTGAAAGGAACTACTGTACAATATACATATACAGAGCTAGTATAAGTCATTTATTTAGGTTTGAATGCATGCATTTATCTTTTAGCAACATCTTTATATTTTCTTTCCTTCCTTAGTTTCTTCCTGGGATCCTGTAAACAAGGGCCATAATTATTGACTAGTGTAACTCATTTTATTTTTTCCATTTACTTAAGTAACTTTACTTCTAACCTTTTGTTCGGTCTCTGGAAGACTAAATATTTGATTTCTCAATATGTTCTTCCCATTCATTGTAGTGGGTAGACCTGGACTATGAGCTCAGAATTTTGAGTTTTGGGCTTCATCACTGCATTTACAACCTTGCATAATTCATATCACTTCAGGAGACTTCAGTTTTATCATTGAAACTTCAGTTTTATTATTTTATCAGGCAGCTGGGAGTATTGATAGTGAAATCTCTAGGTTTCTTGCTCCACTATGATTATGCAATCCTCTGCTGAAAGGTGTTTTGATTTTAACATTAGCTGATTCTTCAGATTTACTACCTTATAGTACATTCTCTGCTATTTGTATTATATATTTTGTCCTCCAGTAAGTATAAGCAAATCCACAAATTTCCTATATATAAACTCAAAATTCTCCAATACTTTTTAAAAGGGGAGATATTGTGTCACAACTAAATGGGAGATAGTTTAGAATTCAAAGACGTTTGAAATTATGAACTTGAGAAGAATTCATATTGAACACAGGTAATTATATGTATATTCTCTAAAAACTTTTCAACATGAGTTAGGATCATCTATAATGTTTAGCATAAAGACAATTGCTAAGCCTTGTTTTCTGAAAAACATTGGGAAAACAATCACCGACATTTGTTCTTGTCAAATGAGTCACCCGTATAAGCTCTTTTTCATCAAACTTTATTTTCATCTTTTATCACTTCATTTGGGGCAATTTAATTGAGTTAAATAGTGAAACTTTGTTTTCTAGATACCATGGTTTTAGAGGTGTATGAACAAGATCACACTAATTCCAGTGGGGAAAAAAAAAGCCAAATATTAAATTTGATACTCCCATGGATGATGTAAATATTTTTGTCTATGTCTCTCACATCCTAACTCCTTCCTGTTAGCACTTACATTTTGAGAACTGTCCTTATATAAACTGCCTTTGCCCATTCCTTCTCTTCTCCAAGAATCTTAGAGCTGTCTGCCTGCCTGTATAGTACCTGTGTATCACAGTTCTTTACATCGCAATTATCTTTTCCCTTAAACATATGACTTGCTTTATTATTATTATGTTTTTAATGTTCAAATGATCTCTGAACATTGGTCTCCTGCGCCCTCAAGGGGTGCCCCACCTCAGCTGCCTTTCGTGTTTCAGACCTTTGGTGTCTTTGACCTCCATTCTGCAGGTGGTGGTCTATATGGAGTGGTTGTTGTCTCGGACATCACTAAGATTGAAGTTCTCCCTTTTTTCAGCAGGCTGCAATAGTGGCAATCTTAGCCTCCAGTCTGACTTTAATGTTCAGCAGGGCTTCCTACTCCTGAGCCTGGTGCTGCCCCTCCTTCTGTGTTGGCTCAGGTCTGCCCCCAGGTGCAGCAGAATCCTGTTGAGCTGTTCCATCTGCAAGGCATAGCCCATCTCCACCTCCTTCAGGCTGCTCTCCAAGCTGGCCTTCAGATTTCTCTGAGTCCAGTTGATATTCAAGGACTGGACTGTACATCTTAGCACCATGTGTGCCATCTCAGCAGCTGTTGTCTCAGCCGTCTGGGAAGTGACCACTGTGGTGCTCTTCTCAGTCTGCTGGAACCAGTCCTTGTATAGCTCCTCTCAGTTCTTCTGAGCCAGCTCATCATACTGGCGCAGATGTCCAACAAGACCTTGCTAAGGTGCTAAGATTTGGGGACATCTAACTCCATGGTCAACCCAGAGTTGGCAATCTAGTTTTATTTATTTATTTTTTAAATATATTTTATTGATTTTTTACAAAGAGGAAGGGAGAGGGATAGAGAGTTAGAAACATTGATGAGAGAGAAACATTGATTAGCAGCCTCCTGCACACCTCCTACTGGGAATGTGCCCACAACTAAGGTATATGCCCTTGACTGGACTCAAACCTGGGACTCCTCAGTCTTCAGGCAGATGGTCTATCCACTGAGCAAAACAGGCCAGGACAGAGATCTGGTTTTATAGACTATTTACTTCCTCCTCATGGTTCTTCTTCATGAAGAGCAGCTCTTCCTTGAGAGCCTTCATCTCTGTCTCCAGTTGCAGCCCAGTGGGATTGGTATAATCAATACCTTTCGGAGCCATTGATGTCACTCTCCACTGGCACATGGCTAGTTCCATGTTATACTTGACTCTGACTGCAATTGTTAATTCGTAGAACAATGTGGGCATTTTCCACAGAATTTGCAAATATCTGAGCCCTCAGACCCTCGGTGGTCTTGAAACAATGCCCCCAGTCTCTGACCTGGGGTCCCTTATCCTCCAGATGTTTCTGAATTTTTCTCTCCAGTCTCTGATTATCAGCCTTCAGGCTTTTCATCTTCTCCAGGTAGGAGGCCAGTGGTCATTCAGGCATTGCACGGTCTTCTCACTCTGGATGCGCCCTATACCCATCAAAACCCCTGTCATCCCTTCAGACAGTCCCCCAGACCCCAGGCCCCCTACACATTGGTGGAGTGGGACATCGACATCCAGGAGTCCCAGCCCCCAGTGCCTGTATAGCCTCTGGCTGGGCTACTAGCGTACCAAGGGATGGCTGAGTGACTGCATAGTGCTCAGGGTCCAGTAGTTTGTGGAGAAGCTAAAGCACATGCTGAAGCTCTTGTTGTTCAGGGAGGAAAGTAAAAAGCCAAGACTCAGGTTCAAGGAGCAGTCTGACTTGCCTTATTTTTAATTCAATAAATACTTATTTCCCTAACTGGGTTGGCTCAGTGGATAGTGCATCGGCCTGCAGACTCAAGGGTCCCAGGTTCGATTCCAGTCTAGGGCATGTACCTTGGTTGCGGGCACATACCCAGTAGGGAGTGTGCAGGAGGCAGCTGATGGATGTTTCTCTCTCATCGATGTTTCTAACTCTCTATCCCTCTCTCTTCCTCTCTGTAAAAAATCAATAAAATATATTAAAATATAAATAAATAAATACTTATTGAGTAAGTATGTATATGATACCAATATTCAAAAATGACTTAGATACTTAGATGCAGCTCCTGTACTCTAGAAATTTTTGGTAACTAAGAAAGAATATATAAATACAGGGTGGGCGAGAGTAGATTTATAGTTGTGAGTATACAAAACAGAGTATGTTCTTGCATTATTATTGTTTATTAATGACTGTATTATTTGTATTGCAACTTTAAACCTACTTTTGCCCACTCCTGTATGGGATAGTAGGAATTTAAAGAAAAATTTAAGATTGGCTAGGTTGTTTCTTGCCAACTATGATTTAATCAATTAATTTATTTTCAAGTGTAAAAGACCAGAAAGATTCATACATAGATTTTTCACAATAGATTCATGCACTTTACATTGCCTTCCCTAAGGATCAGTACTCTAATTTTCTGAATTACTGTAAAAAATTAGGAAAATGTCTTGGTGGTAAAGTAGCCTTTCATGTTAGTCCCTTATTTTATACTAAGTAGGCTAGAGACAAGCATATCTGCATAGGAAGTCAGCAGTGGCTATAAGATAAGCAAAGGGAAGTATTTCATATTGGAGATAAAAGCATTTATGGAACACTTACTACAGTCTAGGCTCTATTCTTATTTCACTCATGCAATCCTTACACCATCTCCCTTAAATAGAAACTATTATAACACATATTTTATGAATGATGAAACAGTAAGAAGCACACACAGAAAGTGAACTGAGTCACACAGCTAGAAATGATTACATGTGGTGGTGTAGCTCAAGAAACCATGTTCTTAGTCTCTGTCTACATGTCTCCCCAGAGAAAGAATGCTATAGTACTCTGTCTCCTTCAGGGACAGCTGTTCAGAGTTGCTACCTCTCAGATCGGAGCTTGCAGGTGGCAGGTAATGTTGCAGGGTGGAGGAGAGCAGCAAATGCTACGCAATCACAGGGCTTGGAGCCAGGCTGTTCCTCAGAATCTGTATGAGTCATGACCTTAGTTTCGGATGCTTTAGAAACTGCATGTAAGCTATTCTATATGAAATGCACAATTTGCTTCTTTGAATGAAGATGGTGTTCAAATTCCCCTTTGTGGGTAGAAAGTACCAAAAAGTGCATTCATAACTTCTGTCTTTCGAAAAGCACATATATTTTATTGGCATCTTTTCAGTGTGTACATATGGTGTGCATCACATTGAAAGATAAATACATACCACAATGGTGGAAACATGTTAGCAAAATAGTTTCACTGAAAGTGTGTTCTGCCTCTTCCCGTCACCTAACCATCAGAAATAGCTGGCATGATAACAATATCAGAACAGCTGTGCTATTTTAAAGTGTTTTGATTTCTAAACAACCTCCTACTATACATTCTCTTTTTAGACTTGATGTTTTTATCCACTAGTGCACATGAATTATTACTTGCACATGAAATATAGCAGGGGAAAATATGAAAGAAATATGCTAGAGTAGATGTATTTCCAGACCCAATAGTCATTGATGCAACTAATTTGCCAACTGCATTCAATTTATACTTTTCTTAAAAAAACAAAAAGTACTACTAGAAAGTTAGAGTTGAAAAAGTCCAGATTGGTTTGTGACAGTTTCCTGATGTTTTCTTCTTTTCTTTCTTTTTTTTTTTTTTTGACATAATTTAATTCTGAGTCAAGAAAATGTTTTTTTCTATATCATGTAGCTTGACAATATTAATTGAATACTTCCCCTCAGCATTTGAAGCATTAACAAAGAAACCCAAATTTTATGTTGTTTCCAGAGGTCAAAGGTTAATTAGCAGTGAGTGGTTTTCAGTGGCGGTATGATCATTCTATGTAAAAAAGCCTTGATACATATCCTGTCACTCAGATTAAAGCTCACTTTGCTGCGTGAGAAGCAAAAATGGATTCACTGGAGGGTGACCACAGTGTCATGATAACTGAGGTCAAATTCGTTTGCTCAAGCATTTGCTTTGAATTTCAGTTATTTTGCTGTGTTTACTAATAAACTGTGCAAGCGTATAAACAAGCAGCCTTAGCGACACAATGGCTAGACTTTCTGTTTCCAAAATATTGGCCCAGATTGCAATGTCCATTCACAAAAATACACTTCCATTACTTAAGCCAAGGATTGCTAAGCAAAAGATATGCTGTTGTTCTAAATTTGTGGTATTTCTATTGCACAGTGTAAACATTTAAAGAATACACATTCAAGGTATATATAATAATACCACAGTATAAAAATGGAGTGAGTCAAATTTACTGAGTAGATACTTGTAACTGCTACAGAAAGCTTTTAAAAGTAAATAGTAAACCACGCCCCACTCCTGCCCCCCTCCCCCAAAAGGCAGTAAAGATTCTGAGATACTGTGTGTGTTTTGAGGCTTTTAAGGGAGGATATGCTAAATGATCATGACCAAATGGCTCTACCATTGCCATTGCTAGGTAGTTCCAAACTAGCTTTCCTTCACAGTCCAAATTTCCCAAATAGTTTCTAATATTGTTTTTTTTTTAAATGTTAATCAGTCACATCATATCAATCATATCTGCCAAATTAACTATTCTACTGGAAAAAAAATGAAACTTAATATGCTATAAGCAGTTCAATTAGTTAAACTGTTAATGTTTATATATATATATATACATATATATATGTATATATATATGAATATATATATATATATATATTCAAGTGATGGTTTTAAAAACAAATTTAACTTTAGTTTTTTACTCAAGATAATCTGTTTTGTTAAAATCCTCACCTGAGGATATATTTCTTGATTTTAGAGAAATAGGAGGGGAGAGAGATAAGAAATATACATGAGTTGCCTCTCTTATGCCCCTGACTAGGGATTGAAACCTTAACCTTTTAATGATACTCCAACCAACTGAGCCACCCAGCCAGGGGGAGATAACCTTTATTAAAAAACATTGCTCAAAGTAAATAATAATTCAGTCATTGACTCAAAAGTCCAATAGAAGATACTGTTAAAAGAAATGCTAAAATCCCTATTAAGTTTGCACATGAAGGAAAGAAAAGTTTGAAAGATTAAGACCTTTGAAAAAAATAAATACATTCATGAGAACTAGAATGAAGTGTTCAGAAACATTTAAAAAACACCATTTTTACAGGAATATTTTATAGCACAATAATATGGATTTTTTGTTTATGCTCAGTATTATCTACAATTTCCTGGATTCTGTGTTTTGATTCAAACGCAAATATTTATTTGGGGGGTAGTTCAAATTTTGGCCAAACCTTTGAAGAAGATTCTTGAATCTTCCCCCACATCCTCTTACAGTTGAGGTAAACGATGTTCAGCATCATGACAAAGTCCCACTGCAAATGCCTGTGTCTGTCTGCTTCTCTGAGGCCTTCTCCAGCTCCAAGACAATGACACATGCTACACTTCACATCGTCAGGGTCAGCCATTAACAAATGAAAGATTTGTTGCATGAAAATTTGGAGGTGTGCTTTCTCTGCTTTCTCAGAGGGGAGCAAATAGAATGGAATATCCATTGTCCACAGCAGCATCCCTCTCATTAACACAGCCCTTACTGGCGTTTTTCCCTTTCCTCCTCACTTCTTTCATAAGATCATTTCCCAAGTAAACTATATGTGCGAGTGCCGGTCTCATAGTCCACTTCAGGGATCACAAACTAAAACAGCTTGGTTACCAATTTCTATAAAGAGATACTGAAAGATTTTCCAATAAACAGAGATTCAGTTTTTGCTTCTGAACAGCAAAACCTTACAAGGCAATGTATTTTTTACAAAGCAATATTTAAATGAGTATATGATTTAAAAATGTGTGATCTATTGCCCTTGCTAGAAATAAAAGTAAAACCAAAGTTGTCCCCAATTTTTGGTTTTGCTGGATCATGAAACTTAAAATTTGCTGTGTTATTCAAGTTCATGAAACTTAAAGGTTGCTGTGTTGTTCAATATTTTAATTTTAAAAATCCAAAAAAAAAACTTTACACATTCTTTTACTATTGACCAAAACACTACATTATTACTCAGCTTTAACAATGGCTTTGATCTGTGAAATGACATTGAGAGAGTATAACTAGAACTGAGTGAGTACAGAACTTGTTGAGTAGACCGCAGAACCACACAATAGAAGAGCAGCAGAGGACCCCTGAGAGAGAAACGATTTTTCACACACTCATCATACACAACATGCCACATAGATATATCACACAGAAGGGGAAATTGAGGCCTGAGAGTAGTAATACATTTCCTTTGCTCACACATAGGAGACTTGGAGGGCTAATTCTGATTTCCTGTTTTTCTACTCAGTACTGCTTTTTCCACATAAGTCAGTCTCCTCAGACAGTGAGAGATCAATGTGTAGACACTGAGGAAAGTAACAGAAAAAGGCCTAGAGATGGGATATCCATGAGCTATTGACACCACAATGCTATGTGACTACCAAAACGCTCAGTGACATACAGCAATAAACATTTATTTTTGTTATAAACCTTTGGGTCAGCTACTAATGGTGGGCTCAGCTGGCCAGTATTTCACATCTGGTGGGTGCCTCATGCATCTGGATCAGCTAGGCAGTTCTATTTCTGGGGATGGTTGCTTGTCGGTTGAGAAATTTCAGCTTTTCTCCATATGGTACATCATCCTCTATAAAGGTAGCTTGTGCTTGGTCATATAGACTTGGCAAAAACCCAGGAGTGAGCAGAGACAGACAAATCTCTTGAGGCTTAGGCTTATAACTGCCACCATGCCACTTCTGCCACATTCTGTTGAACAAAGTGGGGCACAAGACCAACCCAGGGCCAGGCAATGGGGTGTAGACTATACTTCATGATAAAAAGGCTGCAAAGTTTTATTGCTAAGGATACATACACAGAGGGTTGAAGAATCGGGTCTACGCATGAAATCAATCTCAGGAGACCCTTTGATTAGGTACTATATTTAACAACATTCCCGTGCTCTGTTCTAATTTATTTCTCTCAACTAATTGATGGATTGACATTTAGTTGCTGTCCAAATAATATAAGAAAACTTAAATATTCAAAAAGAAAAAACAAGCCAAAACAAAAATCTCTTAAATGTTAATGAATTCAGTTGAATTGCAAAAATGTAAGCATTAATCTTTTCCTTACAAAGGTATGGCTTAGAGTAGGTATTTCTTTGCCAATTTCTTAAGCCAGGATTAGAAAGATACATTATCTTTGTTGATTATTAAGCACCAATGCTACTAACTATATTCAATCGTGTGAGCACAACCATTTAGGTACTCGCTAAGAAGCCCTATTATAACCCTATTATAGCACAACATATCAAAGATGTTGAAATATATTGGATTAAAATCTTTAAATTTTAGTCACATTTTGTATATGGATAAAAATAACAACCTCAAAAACACTAAATCAGTTTTTATTTCAGTCTGTCTAGTGACAAAATCAAGTATATTGTAGTTGAAAAGATTTATATAGTAGAAATTATGAGACTAGCTAATGTATGAGGCAAAATTTCTACTATCTTTCTAAATTTTTATTCATTTACAAGGAGCCAATCTGATAGTCTGTCTATAAAACTATTTATTTGTAGTTACTGCTTTACTAGTAAATGTTAGCTAATTTAAATATATATAGATAGATAGATAGATAGATAGATAGGTAGACTAGAGATAGAGATAGAGATAGAGATAGAGATAGAGATAGAGATAGAGATAGAGATACACACATACTAGAGGCCCGGTACACAAAATTCATGCATGGGGGGTGGGGGATGACCCTTAGCCCAGCCTGCACCCTCTCTAATCTGGGAACCCCTTATCCTACCAAGATCAGGCCTAAACGGGCAGTCAGACATCCTTCTCACAATCCAGGACTCCTAGCTCCAAACTGCTCACCTGCCTGCCTCCCTGATTGCCCCTAACCGCTTCTGCCTGCTAGCCTGATCACCCCCTAACCACTAACCTGCCAGCCTAATTGATGTCTAACTGCTCCCCTGCCAGCCTGTTTGCCCCCAACTTCCTTCCTCTACCAGCATGGTTACCCCTAAATGCCCTACCCTGCAAGCCTGGTCCCTCCCAACTGCCCTCCCCTGCTGGCCTGATCGTCCACAACTGTCCTCCCTTGCAGGGCCTGAAACCTCCCAATGGCCTTCCCCTGCTGGCCATCTTGTGGTGGCATCTTGTGTCCACATGGGGGCAGGATCTTTGACCACATGGGGGCAGCCCTTTTGTGTGTTGGAGTGATGGTCAATCTGCAAATTACTCTTTTATTAGGTAGGATAGAGGCCTGGTGCATGGGTGGGGGCCACGTGGTTTGCCCTGAAGAGTGTCCCAGATCAGGGTGGGGGTTCCCTTGGGGTGAGGGGTGGCCTGGGCGAGTGGCCTATGGAAGGTTGCAAGCTAGCCACGCCCCCCAGTGACCCAAGTAGGGGCCCTGGTATCTGGGATTAGTCTATGTCTACAACTGAAACTTTGTAGCCTGGAATGGAGCCAAGCCTTCTGCTCACTCCGTGGAGGCAGCCATTTCTATTTGAAACTTTGTAGCCTAGAGTGGTGGCCTAGGCAGACAATGACAGGCTCCATTGCCAGGGAAACCCAAGCCTCTGTTCTCTCCAGCTCAGTGGCTGACGCCATTTCTGTATCTTTTATAACTGAAATTTTGTAACATTGAGTGGAAGCCTAGGCGGCAATGGCAAGTGGAAAGCTTGGCTTTCTCTGTTGCCAGGGAAACCCAAGCCTTCCTCCTGCTCTCAGTGGCAGCATCTATCTCGGTCGGGGTTTATTTGCATAATCTGCTCCTGATTAGCTGTTGGGCATTTCTGTGGGCGTGGCTTGTGGGTGTAGTGAAGGTATGGTCAAATTTTCATATTACTCTTTTATTAGATAGGATATATATAATTTAAAGCATTAAAACATAACAAAAAGATGAACTTCTGAAATTTACCATCTGTCATAAAAGAAGGCAAACTTGTTTAAAAAGCTCCATTCTTTTATAATTTTATAGATGATATATATAAAAATGACTATCTTAACATAGTGATCTTAAAATAAGCTTGTCCCACTTTACTAAAAAGTTGATAATTTTTTGCTTAAATAAATTATGTCTATACAAATATACTATTGGAGAAGTATTCAGTTTTTCTATACACACACACACACACACAAACACACACACATACACACACACATATTCCATCGCTCACTATGATGTGCGCTGACCACCAGGGGGCAATGTGGAATGGAGGAAGTCTCCAGCCAGCAGTGGGAAGGCCCTGATTGCTGGCCAGGCCTACTGACCTTACCTGTGCATGAGTTTGTGCACCAGGCCTCTAGTTTGGTTATAAAAATAGTTTATAGTCATTCTTTTGGAAATCTTGATACAATTCTACCTTAAAAAAAGAAAAAAGAGCTAATGTCAACCTAATGTTATAAAAATCACCCTACACTCAAAGCTAAATCATAAGCAGCACTAGGAGAATTTAGAACAGGAGTAAATAAAGTAGAAGTCCATAAGCTTTACTGAGGACACATTGAGTTTTGTGTTTTTGTGAGGACTTAATGATGTGTGTTTTTTGTTGTTGTTTCTTTTATATAATAGATATTATGATATTACTAATAAGTAATACAATAAAAATTGATAGCAAATTTTGGTGAGAAACTAAGATTTGAAGAACTATCAATGCAAGGCTGTAGTTAAAAACAAATTCTTCTATAGCAAATATACTTTTATCCATTTATTTAAAATAGAATTTAGAAACATAATATAAAGGTATTTTATCTTCCAGCTTTGTTACTTCAGCCTTGAATGGCCTTCAAATATTTTTCATTAGCATAGCAGTAAGACTTTCAAAATATGCTTTTCCCGGACACGGCACATTGGCAAAGAGAGGTGCTAGGTAAACTTCTAACACTTGGCTGATATCAAGCCTTGGATAATGTGCTACTTCTGAAATCTTTCTCCTGCACTATTCTGTCCTTTGTTGATTTACCTGGTTAGACAGAATAGGTAGCTAATCCAGAAAAGGTGGCTCTTAGTTATTTGTGATATTTATATTCCTGTAAAATGCCCAGTATTACATTACAGTCTTCTTAAATGCAATCAGATAAACTTCAACAGTGACAACAAAAAACTGGGAGGTATTCACGTGGAGCAGAGTACAATAACCTTGGCTGTTTTTCCAATAACGTGGGTTGGCACTTGCTGCTTATAATAATCAGCTCTCTTCCTGTGCTCTGGGAGAATCTGATCTTTCACTGAGGTAAGGATTGCCTGAGGGCTTAGAGGGAATGGAAAGAATGTACAAAACCTCAAAGTTGGCTTCCTTGAACACCTGGTCAATTATTTCAGATAATAAACGGGAAGTATGGCAACTTATAAAGTATTTAATTCATTTCCAGATGACACATGTATATGTGCATTTGCTGTGTTTCTGCTCGACTGACTGGATAAGGAAGATGATCCTCCAAGCTCTGGTTTGATTATCCAATTTTTACATTAGGATTAGTCACCAATCTCAAAACAAAATGCCTGAAAAGCTACCAGATTATTATGATTAGAAACCAAAGAACATGGACAGTTTGGAAGAAGTTGGGGAACTCTGGGTTTTGAAATTACATTTATGAATTCTTTTAAACTTTACATACATTTATGATTGTTTGGTGTGGTGGAAATACATTTGGCATGGAGATTTGATCTCTGCATTTTAGCTGTTCTTGTGTGACAGATAAGAATAACTGTTCCATTGTCTTTCTGAGTAAAATTAAGAGCTACAAATAATAGCCAATAGAATATGCTATTACATGACATATATTAATATATCCCAAATAATGTCAATGAAGATGATGATGATGATGATGATGATGATGATAATGATAATGATGATGATAATGATGATGATGATGATTGCAACTTTGCTGATTAGAAGTTTTATGCTTAGTGATGTTAAACAACTAGTTACCCAGGGTTAACCAGTTTGCAATAGCAAAACTAGATGTTAAAGTCAAATGTAATGACTCCAGATTTTTAGCTTTATGGCTACACTATACACTGAATCATTTGGTTGTGTAAGGAGATCCAATCTCAAATTATATTTGAAATATGTAAACTCCACTGGAAATGAATATGGGTGTGATAGGGACCTCTTTATGCTTCATAGTACATACCTAAAAAAGAAGGGCTTGTTTTATGATAATACTAGGGGCCCAGTGCATGAAATTCATGCACGGGGGCGGGGGATATCCCTCAGCCCAGCCTGTACCCTCTTCAATCTGGGATCCCTCAAGGAATGTCTGACATTCCTCTTACAATCCAGGACTGCTGGCTTCCAACTGCTCACCTGCCTTACTGATTGCCCCTAACTGCTTCTGCCTGCCAGCCTGATCACCCCCTAACCACTCCCCTGCCAGCCTGATTAATGTCTAACTGCACCTCTGCCAGCCTGTTTGTGCCTAACTGACCTCCCCTACAGACCTATTACCCCCCAACTGCTCTCCACTGCAGACATGGGCCCCCTCCAACTGCCCTTCCCTACAGGGCTGGTTGCCCCCAACTTCCCTCCCTTGTAGGCCTGGCTCCTCCCAACTGCCCTCCCCTGCTGGCCATTTTGTGGTGGCCATCCTGTGTCCACATGGGGCAGCCATATTTGACCACATGGGGACAGCCCTCTTGTGTGTTGGAGTGATGGTCAATCTGCATATTACTCTTTTATTAGATAGGATTTTAAGTTATTGAGATTTGGATATGTCATGGCATTACCAACAGAGAAGATCAGTGATGATCATGGCGTCACACATTGAAATTTTTAGTTTACATTTTGTAAATAGCTCAGTTTTGTTTCCAAATACTTGTAAGATAAAGTCCAACATGGGTCTTATTTACAGGCAAAATAAGTAATTTTATAAATATACTAGAGGCCTGATGCACGAAATTTATGTACTGAGGTGTGTGTGGGGGTGTCCTTCGGCCCAGCCTGTACCCTTTTGCAGTTCTGGAGCCTTTGGGGGATGTCCAAAAGCCGTCAGTAGGACGTCCTTAGCACTGCCATGTCACTGCGCTATCCAGCCATGAGCCTGGCTTCGGGCTGAGCACACTAACCACCAGGGGGCAGCTCCTGCATTGAATCTTACCCCTGGTGGTCAGGGTGCATCATAGCAACCAGTTGTTCTGCTGTTTAGTTGATTTGCATATTAGCCTTTTATTATAAATACTAGGGGCCTGGTGCATGAAATTTGTGCACTGGGGTGGGTGGTCCCTCAACCCAACCTGGCCCCTCTCACATAGTGGGAGCCCTCAGGGGATGTCCAACTGATGGCTCACCCCAAGCCTGCCCAAGCCTCTGGCAAGGCTTTAGGCCTTGGGCACCCAGCCATCGCCCTGCTCAGCTCAGCCCTAGCTGCCTGCAACCACCTGGCTCCGGGGGCTGGGCGCTTGCTGCCACTTCCTCTCACAGTGCCCGGGGATTGGGCGCTCCTTGCTGCCACCACCACCACTGCTGCTGCCACAGATTCCCCCCACAGCGCCCAGGGCTGGGCACTCGCCACCACCACCACCATTTCATCTACACCCCTGGGGCCCAGTGCTCACCCCACTTGGCCCTGCCCCCCTTCCTGATTGGCTGGTAGCATAGCCAATCAAGAGCAAAGGTACAATCAAATTTGCATGTTTCTTTTTTATTATATAGGATATAATTGATTTTAGAGACTCTAGGAGAGATATTCTGCATCATCCTTAAATTTTCCCTCCCTCCTGCCACCCAGTACCTTACTGACTCATTATTAAAATCTGGACTTCCAGCCCAAACAAGTTTGGCTCAGTGGATAGAGCGTTGGCCTGTGGACTGAAAGGTCCCAGGTTCAATTTCGGTCAAGGGCATGTACCTTGGTTGCAGGCACATCCC
The DNA here is from genome assembly GCA_027563665.1 of Antrozous pallidus. Taxonomy (NCBI): domain Eukaryota; kingdom Metazoa; phylum Chordata; class Mammalia; order Chiroptera; family Vespertilionidae; genus Antrozous; species Antrozous pallidus. Next base: position 53,522,102 of record CM050521.1, read on the forward strand.
CAGTAGGGGGTGTGCAGGAGGCAGCTGATCGATGTTTTTCTCTCATCAATGTTTCTATCTCTCTATCTCTCTCCCTTCCTCTCTGTAAAAAAATCAATAAAATATATATATATTTTTAAATCTGGACTTCCAGCTTGAGCTAAAGATAAAAAGGTCCTCACTGGTGTAAGAGTAGATAGTAGATAAATTGCAGTTTTGGATTTGAACTAATGCTATCTCCACCTCTATCTAAGAGGTTGCGAGAAGGCTGTCTCTCACTGAAGACAAACTGTAACAAAAGGGAACATAGCCCTGGTTGATTTAGCTAAGTGGTTGAAGTATTGGCCAGATAACCAAAAGATCATAATTTTATTCCTGATCAAGGGTATGTACCTGGTTGCAGGTTCAATCCCTGGCCCAGTAGGGCATGTGCTGGAGGCAGCCAATCTATATGTCTCTCTCATGTAGATAATTCTCTCTCTCCCTCCTTTCCACTCCTATAAAAATCAATGGAAAAACTATCTTCCGGTGAGGATTAAAAAAAGGGAGTGGACATAACTGTGAGGTTACCTTATACTTCAAAATGATCTCAGGGCTTAGAAAACTATTTGTTCATTAATATCATAGAATGTAATATTATTAGTGGTATGGAATCTTAAATCTAATCTGACTTGTAGGGGATTTTTTTGGTTTTTTTATTTGTTTTTTGATCAAGGTAGTAATTTTGGAGTGATATTAAACTTCCTACATACCATTTTAGTTGGAATTGAAAACAAAGTCAGAAAATATATTATTTAATGCTGTTGTAAAATCTATATTATTGTTTAGCTTTTGTCCCAATAATTATATCCACCTAATTCCTGTGGTAAAGTATAAAAATGGTCACACATCGTATCCTCTATACACTTACCTTTGCAATGTAACTTTAAAAAAAAACTGTGTTAAGAACATTTAATATGATAGTTGTCATCTTAACAAAGTTGTAAGTGTACAATACTGTGTTATTAATTTTAAGCACCATGTTGTACAGCATCTCTCTAGAACTAACTCACCTCATATAACTGAAACTTTATAGCCATTGGACAACTTATTTTCCCTCCTACCCCCCAGGCCCTTGGCATTACCACTACTCTCTGCTTCCATGAGTTAGACTATTTTAAATATCACATGTAAGTGGAGTCATACAGTAATTGTCTTGCTGTGACTGGCTTATTTAGTTTAGCATAATGTCATCTAGGTTCATCCATATTGTTGCATGAAGCAAGATTTCCTGCCTTTTAAGACTGAGTAATGTTCAATTGTATGTATATATCCACACTCATCTGTTAATGGACATGTCAGTTATTTCCATGTCTTTGAGATTGTAACAATGCTGATGTGAATAAGGTAGTGAAACTATCTCTTTGGCATCCTAATTTCAATTCTTTTGGATATATGCCCAAAAATGGAATGCTGGCTCTTATGGTAGCTCTAATTTTTTGAGGAACCTCAATTCTCTTTTCTGTAATGGCTGTACCAATTTACATTTCTGCCAATACTGCACAAGGGTTTCATTTTTTCCACATACAAATACTTGATATTGTGTGTGTGTGTTTAAGATACTAGCTGTCCTAATAAGTGTGAGTCAATAATTTTTATTTTTATTTCCCATATTATTGGTAATATTGAGCACCTTTTCATATGCCTGTGGGCCATTTGTATGTGTTATTTGGAGAAACATCTATTTAAACCTATTTTTAAATTTTGTTTTTGTTATTATTGCTATTGAGTTGTGGGTATTCCTTTATTTATATACTTGGAAATTAACCATTTATCAGATAAAGAGTCTCCAGGCATTTTCTTCCTCCTTTCAGAGAGGAAGGGAGAGGGAGAGAGGTACAGAAACATCCATGATGAGAGAGAATCATCAGTTACTGCCTCCTGCACATTCCCTACTGGGGATCAAGCCCACTGCTGGGCCTGTGCCCTGACCAAGAATGGAACAAGAGACCTCTTGGTTCATAGGTCAATGCTCAACCAGTGAGTCACACTGGCTGGGCCTATAGGCTGTCTTTTCATTTGGTTTCCTTTGCTGTGGAGAGCTCTATAGTTAGATGTAGTTTCACTTATCCATCTCTGCGTTTGATGACTGTACTTCTGGTGTCATGGCCAAGAAATAATTTCCAAGATCAATTTCAAAAAACTTTCCCCTTATGTTTTCTTCTGGGAGTTTTGCAGTGTCAAGTCTTAACGAAAGAGGTGAAAGACTTGTACACTAAAAACTATAAAACGTTGATGAAAGAAAATAAAGATTACACAAATAAATTGAAAGACATTTTCCCTCCCCTTGGCATTACCACTACTCTGCATGTTTATGAATTATGAGACAATATTTTAAAATGTCCATACTACACAAAGTGATCTAGAGATTCAATACTATTATCAATAAAATATCAGTAGCATTTTTTACAGAAATAGAAAAAAAAAACACCTAAAATTCCTGTGAACCTGCAAAAGTCCCTGAATAGCCAAAGAAATTTTGAGAAAGAACAAAGCTGACATCACAATGATTTCAAAATATATTACAAAGCCACAGTAATTAAAACTGTATGGTATAGGCATAAAGACAGATATATAAGACAATGAGATAGAATTAAACCTACATATATATGTCCTTTCCCCCAAGTACTCTTGGCATCCTTGTAGAAGGTCAGTATTACCCTGTTTCCCCAAAAGTAAGACATCCTCCGAAAATAAGACCTACTGCCAGTTTTGCCTCTTGCTGTAATATGTCATCCCCCTGAAAATAAGACCTCCCCGATAATATTTTTATTCTTGAAACTGAAAAAGCCTGGCCCACACAAGCAGTTATAAAGGAATAGGTCGATTTAATGCTGCCGCTTGTTATGCAAGGGAGCCAAAGAGGTCTGCTAGTCTGGGATACAGCCAGCACTCACCATGCTAAAGACATCAATAAATTTCTTCACGAAAGAAAAATAGATCAAATAATGATTCCCGCAGGAATGACAGCCTAACTCCAGACTCTTAATATTGCAATAAACAAGCCATTCAAGGACAATTTGCGCATGGAAATTAATGGCTACATTGAAAATAGAATGGAGAGAAATCAGCCTGGAAATTTTGTGAAACCTAAACTGCAAGAGGTTGTGACTTGGATGAAGAATTCATGGGAGAAAATCACTGACAGTTGCATTGCAAATGCACTACGAGCAGGCTACCTTGACAAGAAGTACTCATTTAAGGACAGTACTATTGCTAAACATGAGAGATTTGGTCCACTGATTCTGAAAGAAATGAAGTCACAAGAAATTTACCAGGAAATTCAGGGTTTGGATGTTATGATGATGTTCCAGAAGATGATGACATGACTGTCATTGAATAAATCTTACTTTGTGTTCATACTGGTAAATATCAGTATCAGTAAATGTACCATAGGTTGTCATACCTGGAAATAGTAGTAGTAACAAGAAATTCTTGATACCATAAGATTCAGTTTGTCTGGTTATGTTGGTTTGTGATGACAACTGCTACCGTACCGTATACATGTAATAAATTTCATTTTTTTTGTTCAATAATAAATGTGTACCGTATTCTTCTTCATGGAAAAATAAGACATTACCCAAAAATAAGACCTAGTGTATCTTTGGGAGCAAAAATTAATAAAAGACACTGTCTTATTTTCAGGGAAACACAGTAGATAAACTGCATGTCCACATGTAGAAGAATGAAACTGTATATCATCTTACACTATATACAAAAATCTTTATATCTCTTCATCTCTTCCAACTTGCAACTTTCCATCGAGAAACGGAGTTTCTTATTATGATAAGAAAATGGTTGCCTACATCAAACTAAAGTTTTTGCACAGCAAGGGAAACCATTTTCTATACCTAGACTCTTGATTTACCCACAGGACTTGATTTGAGCAATGGAAAATTAACAAGTGTGATACAGAGGCTTGGGAAATTGATTATACACTGGATTTTCTTTCTTGTTGTTTTTGGAACCCTGATGCTGCCATGAACATAAGCCCATCACAGCCCTAGAGGATATGAAACCTTCTTAAAGGAAGACTCTGCAGACCGATCAACTTGGCAACTGTCAGATATATGTGAAGCCTTGGCCAAGCCAGTTTAGAGAAAAAAACTGCCTGAGCAATCTGAAAAAATCATATGAATAATAAATGCTTGTGGTTTTAAGACAATAAGTTTTAGTGTAGTTTTTTATACCACAAAATGGATACGTTCTCTAGTTTTTGTTCATTGTTGTGATTGTAGATATAGATCTTTAAGAAAAGCTGGCTAGCACTTCTTGGTGTAAAGAAAATACCCAGGAATGTAAAAATATGAATGTTAATTCTAGGAAAGAATCTAATGGTTAGGTTCAGAATGGCAATGAATATCACTGCTCAGTTCACAGTGCAAAGCTAATTCTCATTGTGCTGCCAATAATAGATGTGAGGAAAATGAGAAGTACAGTTATGTTTATGTTGACATGTCTTCGTTGCAAGGTTAAGCATTTGATTTGTTTATACTTTGCCTCATTTCTCTGGTTCGGCTGCACTGTCTGGGGTTTAACAGGCTTCAGTATCCCCTCATTCGGTGAGACAGTGTCTGAGTTAAGGATTAACATTTGTATAGTAAAACATAAATGATCGTGAGTTGTATATAATATTTTAGCAAAAGCTTATTTAGTTTTACTACTTTCACAAAGTTTTGGTTGAGCTAGCAGCCTTTGGTTACCCTTAGAAGTCCAAATTGATTGATGTTGGAATGCAGTAAGAAAAGCGGATTTTTTTTTTAATTTTATGGGTAGCAGCTATAATAGGTAGTTGCTCTGTGTTATGAATTAACAAAACCCCTTTAAATGTTTAGTTATCTTTTTATTGCCCTATATCCTCCATTCCAATTCCCTGTCTTAACAAATGAATCTAAACTTTTTTGGGGTTACATTAAAATAAGTGTATGTCCTGAGCAGATTTAGTAAAAACACTGCTTGAAAAGTTTTTTAAAAAACAAACACAAAGATTTTTGTGACTATAACACAATTTTGCTATCTTTTGTACATAAAGTTTGTTTGTGAAATAATCTGATTTCCCTACTTTTCCCCTACACCCAGGTCCTAAAATAAGTTTGTTCCCAGAATCCAATGATCAAATATGTTAGAGTCAGAAGAAACTTAACATATAACATTAAAGTCAGTTTTATAAATTATTTATTCTTGATAGTCAACGCATCCTAAAGGTGAAGGAATTAAGAAGTAAAAATGTGTAATTACAGGATTGTCACAGAGATATAAATTACAGTATAGGGAATATAGTACATTATAATAATAAAAGTGTAATATGCTAATTAGACTGGAGAGCCAAATGACCTTCTGAACATCCTTCCAGACAAAGCCACAGTGGCAGGGGCCAAGGCAGAGGCAGTTAGGAGTGATCAGGCAGGCTGGTGAACAGTTAGGGGCAAAAAAGCAGGCAGGCAGAGTGGTTAAGGCAATCAAGCAACCAGGCAGGTGAGCTATTAGGAGCCTGTGGTCCCAGATTGCAAGAGAGATGTCTGACTGCTGGTTTAGGGCTGATCACTAAATCAGCAGTTGGACATCCCCTGATAGGTCACGGGTTGTGAGAGGGTGCAGGCTGGGCTGAGGGAACCCCCACCGCCCTGTGCATGAATTTTGTGCACCAGTCAACTACTATTTTAATAACTACTAGTATCTTTGGAGCCAGGTGAGTACTTGAAATATTGGAGATACATGATTGCTTAATCACTGTGCAATACATCTGAAACTAATACAGAATAATATTGAATGTAAATTATAATTGAAAAATTAAAAAAATATATATATATATAAACAATGGAATAAAAGAAATGGGTCCCTCTACTGGTCGAATAAAATAATAAAAATTGTAGTAACAAACTTTGCTCTCGAATGCCTTTTTTATCACTTTTCCAGATAAATATGGAACAACTAAATTAAATAACTTAAAGTTTGGTAACATTTCCTTGTTGAGAAACAACTCAGGTTATCTCTCAAATATAATCTGAAACCCTACCCCCACTACTTACCAGACCTGTCCCTCAATGAAGTTCAATTTCTACCTTTTTGCCTCTAGTGTGTCTGTTTAAACTTAGACAAACTCACAGCTATGAACATCCTCAGCTTCTATTTTCCCATACCAGGCTTTTCAATCTATCATTCCACTCACTTATTTGCTTCTACTTTTATAAAGAATGAAGTACTGTTGCTTTCAAACCAAAGGTATCCAACCAGGCCAGGCACATTTAATTTAAGTGGGGTCAGTTTTTTAAATACTCTGGTTTCCAGCGTAACTTAAGATAGGGATGTTACCTTAACATAGGGATGCATTCACATTGTCCAAAGACTCTCAGTGTGGTATCTGATCTTGGTATGTCCTTCTCTTGGGATCTAACTTCCCTTCCCTTATTTTCTCCTTTCCTCCTCACCACACTGAATTCTCAGTGCTTATTGATTTCAGCTAATGAAGATAGTAAGCAAACTACAGGGTCACAGGTATCTGCTGACAGGCTTTTCTGGTTTAGAAGACTCTAAGGTTAATTATATTTCTAACTAGAAACCTGGTGCACAAATTCATGCACAGATGTAGTCCATCTGGCCTAACCTGATCCAGGTCGATCAGGCCAGACAGGCTGGGAGGAGGGGCCGCAGGCAGTTGGCTGGCCAGCCCTGCCCTCTGGTCGAAGTCCCAGTAGAAGGAACAATTTACATATTAACCTTTTATTATATAGGATAGGTGGATTCCAACAGGGAGGAAAGTTCAGTTAGTGGGGGCTGAGGCTATACTTAAGTGACAACAATGTTCACATTTGATAATCACCACATGTCCTTTATCACCCTTTTGATAAGCAAATTAAGTTTTGTTTTTAATCACTTTTTTATGTTAGAATAAATTACAGCATAATCTACTTTTTTCATTAGAGCCAACATTGTAACATTTTGACCCTTTTATCTGGAGACCCAGCTGATTTTTTTTTTTTAATATTAAAGGGGAAAAACAAAAAAGTAGAATCTGTTCTTGAATAAAACAGCAGCTGAATATCTTCGAATCATAAGACCTCAGCCCATGGAAGCCAGAAAATGACAAGAGGAGGCTAATGACAAATGTTGCCAATGTTCCCTAGACATAATTTATGGGACCAAATGCACCCAGTAAAAAATTAAAAAGAGGAGCTCTGTTTTTTTTTAAGTTATTAAAAATTTAATTATGGTCATAGCAGAGCATTAAAGCTAAATTCAGGCTCTTCTTGGCATGGGCTCTGTGCAATGGCATGAAGCCAGTCATGTTCCTAGAACTTTCCCTGTCAGTGTATACTGAAAGCTGTCCATCTCTTCCCAACCTGCCACCACCAAGGTCTCTTTTTCTTCATAGACAGACTTAAGAAATAGTAGTATGACTATACATACAAACACATATATATAAACATACATGCATGCACACATACATATATATGTGAAAAATAAAATAACGTTCCTATTTTTCAATAATAAGCAAATGCTTTTAAGTGGATATTCAAGACTGAAACATGAAAAGCAAAACTATAAAGTTTTAACAGCTTTAAAAAATGATAGCTATTATGATTTAGGTCAGTAAAATGTTGCTTGAAGAATATGTAAAAAAAACAAGTAAAAATTGATACATTTAACCATATTAAATACAAAAATACTGCTTTAAGTTAAGAGATGCTTTAAACAAAATGCAAAGGGAAGCTATAACTTGAGAATGTTATCTGTCATACACATAGCATCAGAATGTACAAAGAATCCTTTTAAAAAGGCAATGATAAAAATTTTTTAAAGTGCAATAAGAAAAGTGAATAAGCTCGAAAAGCCAGTAAACCCATATGAAAAATGTTTATTATTAGAACATGGAGAGGTACCTTTTCACACCTCATGCTCAATAGCCCCATCTTTCCACACGTGCATCTCTGCCAGCAGTCCAGACAGTCACAGAACTTCTGATTCCAGACCAGAACTTCTGATTCACTGGAGCTGGGTTGGGGCCCTGGAAAGTTAACTTTGAAAAAACTTTCTGAGTGACTTTGATGTATATACCATGGTGGAGACATCATTTCCTAAAGTTTTTTCAAATCCTTATCCAAAATAATCAACTATCATGCCCTAAAATTATAACTGTTACACAGCTTGTCAGTCTGTCATTTTCTTCCATTACCTTATTTCAGACAGGAACTGTGTTTGGGATGTGCAGAGAAGTTGGTCTTGTCCTGGCTGGTGTGGCTCAGTTGGTTGGAGCATTGTCCATAAACCAAAAGGTTGTGGGTTCCATTCTGGTTAGGGGACATGCATAGATTGGGGTCTGATCACAGTTGGGGTGCTTACAGGAGGCAACAGATCAATGTTTCTCTCTTTCTTCTCCCTCTCTAAAATCAATAAACATATCCTAAGGTGAGAATTAAGAAAAAGAAAGTTGGTTTTGAAAGCCATTCAGCAATGTGCTCCAGTAGACAGTCTGTCAACCAGAGATGCCATAACCACGTAGGAAACAAGGAGGATGGGAGTCATTAGTCTCCATCTTTGTCCTCTTGCTTTGTTGTCAATCATTTTCTCTGCTTCATTTCTGTTACTCTACATTTGATTAGAGAGATTTCATCTCCCAATCTCCACAATAACTGTATATTATTTCTTCCCCTTTTGTTCTTTTATTTCTACTTGATGGAGGGAAGGAAATGTTGTTCACTTCTTGGCCGGGCGGGGGGCAGGAAGCAGGTGGACGATCTCAGGAAAATCTTCATCTGGGACACGAAACATGTTAAATCTGAAAAGATGAGTAGTTCCTTTATAGTGGGGCAGGTAAAAGGCATGCCCTACTAGCAAGGACTATTGTATACCCTAGGTCAAACACAAGAAAAACTTCACCTAGCAACACACACACACACACATACATTTCACCTAATCTAATACAGAAAAGACTAAATATCCTATATAATAAAGAGCTAATATGCTAATTAAACAAAACAGCATAACAACTCTGGATAGCCTTCCATATGAAGTCGGGGCTTTGAGGGCTGAGCCCCTTCCATGAATTTCATATATCAAGCCTCTAGTTAAAAAATAAAAGATGAAACAGAAAGAAAAAGGACAAAACACATGTATATAAGTAATACAGAAAAAATATTTGTAAAACATATGAAATTGATATAGAAACATCATCCATTGGCTGCTTTCAGCATGCCCCCTTCAGGATATTGGGCCCACAACCCAAGCATGTGCCCTGACCAGGAATGGAACCAGTGACCTCCTGGTGCCTGGGTAAGTGCTCAAACACTGAGCCACACTGGTCTGGCAATACTATTGTTTTACTTTAATAAAAATGCAAAGTTAAGCGATACTCAAATTACTGTTTCTCACTTATTAGACTGGAAATTTTCAAAAGCTTGATAGCATATTCCACAGCTGGAGCTCTTGGAAATGTTGGACTCTCACATGTTGCAAAACAAGACCCTTGGAGGGAAATTTGGCAATACCTAACAGAACTATATTTACCCTTTGACCTAGAAATCTCATTTGGGGGATTTACTCTGAAGATAAGCCTTCCAAAATACAAAACAATGTATGCAAAGGTCACTTGTAATTTGTGATAGCTAAGGTTGGAAGTCTAGATGTCATTCAGAAGAGATTGGTTGAATAAACTATAGCATAACTACAAAAATAAGTACAAAGTAGCCATTAGAAAGAATGTGGAACATTTGTATAAATTGATGAAATGATATCTAGAAGACATTTCTATAGGTAAAAAAGTTGTAATGAGTACATTTAATAACTTATTATACCACCATTGTGCAAAAAGATAATTTATTTCCTCTAAAACGAAACAAAAGAAAACAAAAAAACAAAAACAAAAACTACAACCAGGGGAAGGATAAACCAGAAGCTAATGAAATTGGATATTTATAGTAGATGGGAAGAAAAAAGAGGGAGATGGATATGGTGGGAGCAAGATTTCCTTTAGTAAAATTTTTTAATAAAGTTAATTGTTTACATATCAAGAAAATTACATCAAAACTGAAAGAAAGCAACCTGCAAAATTAAATCAAAATAGGAAAATGAGCTAACTATATTTCAATTTAAAAAGATAAGCAGACAGCCTTAGCTGGTTTGCTCAGTGGATAGAGCATCAGGCAGCAGATAGAAAAGGATGTTGCAGGCTTAATCCCTGGCCCAGGGGTGCATACAGGAATCAACCAATCAATATCTCTCTCTCACAACAATGTTTCTCTCTCTCCCCACTTTCCTCTTCTCCACTTTCTTTTTTAAAAAAAATCAATGGGAAACATCATCAGGTGAGTTAAAAAAAAAAAAAAAAGATAACCATACAGGGTTGCTCAGTCAGCTGAAGCATCATTCCATACACCAAACAGTTGCAGGTTCAATTTCCTGTTAAGTCACATACATAGGTTCGAGTTCAATCAGGGCCAAGGCATGAACAGGAATCAACTAATCGATCACCCCCCTAACCACTCCCTGCCAGCCTGATTGAGGCCTAACTGCTCCCCTCCTAACCTGTTTACCCTTAACTGCCCTCCTCTAGTGGCCTGGTCACACCTAACTGCCTTCCCCTGCAAGCTTGATTGCTCCCAACTGCCCTCCCATGCAGGCCTGGTCCCTCCCAACTGCCTTCCTCTGCTGGCCATCTTGTAGTGGCCAACTTGTGTCTACATGGGGTCAGCTGTCTTTGACCACATGGGGACAGCCATCTTGTGTGTTGGAGTGATGGTCAATTTGCATATTACTCTTTCATTAAATAGAATAGAGCTTGGTGCATGGGTGGGGGCCAGCTGGTTTTCCCTGAAGGGTGTCCTGGATCAGGGTAGGGGTTCCCTTGGGGTGTGGGGCAGCCTGGGCAAGGGGCCTGAGGAGGTTTGCAGGCTGACCACGCCCCCTAGTGACACAAGTGGATTTATTTCTTTATTTATCTTCTTTAATTGAAACTTTGTAGCCTTGAGCTGAGCCAAGCCTCCTGCTTGCTCTGTGGCTGCAGCCATTTCTGCTGGCATTTATTTATCTTCTATAGTTGAAACTTTGTAGCATTTAGTGGAGGCCTGGGCCTGCCAGTGCGTGTGGAAAGCTTGGCTTTCTCCATTGCTGGGAAAACCCAAACCTTCTGCTTGCTCTGTGGCCTCAGCCATCTTGGTTGGGTTAATTTACATACTTGTTTCTGATTGGCTGATGGTCATGCTTGTGAATGTAGCAGAGTGATGGTTAATTTGCACATTACTCTGTTATTAGATAGGATATGCATAGCCCATGGATACAGACAATAGTGTGGTGAAGGCCTGAGGCAGAGGGTCAATGGGCAAAAAACAGGATATCTGCAATACTTTCAACAACAAAGTTAAATTTAAAAAGTTATTTAAATAAGCACAGTATTCTGATTATTTAGTCTTATTCTAGGTATAAAAATATTATGACATAAAGATCTAGAGTTATTTATTAAGTAGGCTTTTTATTATTAGTAGTAGTAGTCTTGGCACATTTTTTATGTTATTTTATGCATACTGTAGAGCACAGAAAAAAAACAAATATGTTAATGTTATTAAAATATTTTCACTGAAACAGAATGAGGTACCACTATAAAATAAAATAGATAAAATCTTTGTTATTGTTACTTTTTTAAAAAATTAGGAATATTAGCTTGATCTCCTGATTAAAAATACCAAGTAGATTTTTGTGTTCATCTCCTGTAAAGGCCTAGAATCAATAATAACACTGAGTGTGGATATCTTTATCTCTAAACACCATTATTGATTAAAAGAGTTGAATATCTATTATGCCAAGCAAAAAAGTGCTAAAACAGAAAAAGAATCCTATAAATAAATAAATAAATAAATAAATAAATAAATAAATAAATAGAGTCAACACTGAGGCAAAGGAGTTCCTGCTGTTTTGTTTAACTTGAAAATCTAAGAGAATAATGTCAGATTTAGATTATAATTTCTGTTTAAAAAGCGTTATTCAAAAAACATTGGGGAAAAAAACCTAGAGGAGAAAAAAGGAAAAGATCTCTTTTTTATAGATAATACCATAAAATAAATGCAGAATAAAAGATGAAAATATAGAACTGACCAGCTTATAGCTCCCAGTTAATAACTTATTTAGGCTATTACTATATATGGGTTTTAAAGCCATTATTGTAAGGATTGTTGGGCAGATAATTTTTGCATGGCTGTAAATTATCACCCCATAGGTTAGTAATAATTGCAAGTGAAAATACTACAATTAAGAGATATTGACAATTACTACTACTCTTAAGCACTTGCTCAAGTGGTATCACTAATAGTGGGATAACCTGATATTATGTACTCCCTGATGTAATGTTATACAATATACACAGCATTGCCTATGTACTATTTTTTGCTAAGCACATTTTACCTGAATACACTTATGAGGAAATAAAGCAAATTTGCAAAATGAAACATTCTATAACATTGGTGTTATAGAATGTAACAAACAAAATGTAAACAAACAAAAGGCATTAAAGTCATGAAAAATAATATAACACCACAACAATAGAAGTGTACAGGGAAATGATTCTAGATTCAATTATACTAAATAGCCATAACAATCACATTCAGTGCTTGAAATTTAATCAGAGTCTATATCAGCTGAAAAAAGAACTGTAAAATAGTTCTAAGACAATTGGGGGTCTGTGACTGTATGCTGCATACTCAGTTATCTTATTAATAATTCTAAATATGATCAGGATATTATGGTTATTTAGGAGAATATCTTTAATTATAGATGATGTATGCTGACATACTCATAAAGAATTATTATTTCTCCAATATTTTAAATGGTTGAAAAATGTATGCAACTTAGAGAGAGGTAAAGCAATAATAATAGATAAAAACACTTGGTGAAGGTTTGCAGTTTTCATTATAGTATACTTTTTCAGTTCTCTTTATAACAGATATTTTGAAAAATATAAGGTTAGTGTTGGAGGAGGGAGCAGTTCCTTCTGTTTTTACCTTTTTAAACTCAAATTATGTGAACAGTCTTCCTGCTCCTCCCAAATTGTACCCAAACTTCCTCATTAAGGAATCAAGCCACAGCACAACAGCCACACCAGCACACTCCATGCATGTTTGCACATTGTCCTTTCACTTTAGAGAGCCAAGACCTACTTCACGCTGTCTTGGTCCCTCCAAAAGAAACGAAGAAAGAATAAAGGTATAGATGGAGTTAATGCTGATATTGGGCAGAATAATCAGAGAGGGATATTTCTCTTATATCAGATTCTCTTAGACTTATCTCAAATCCCTAATCACTAGCCACAGGAAGAGAGGCTACCCTATTGTAGAGTGCAGCGTATAGAAAATTTCCAGTATTAGACAAAGTTCTGTGGGATATAACTGGTGGAGAAAGTATAGAATGAGACAAGGGCCAATAAGTAAAATATGAAGAAACCCAATATTTATAGATTAGAAAAAAATTGTAAGAACGTTTAAATAAAAGTAAATATCCAGTTGAGGAGTCCAAGAGAATATGGTAACAAGGGAACCTAGGAAGGTAATATACCCAAGAGTGTCCTTGAACTTTTTTATATGCAGTTTTAATTAAAGAGCCGAAGAGATCACAGAAGCATTTTATAAAAATAACTCTTCCAATTAAAATTCACAAATTTGAAAGCCCTGAAAATATATAGTATATTTTTGTTAATATATTATGTTTCCAATAGATCCTTACTTTAATATTTCTAATTGTTGTTAGAGTAAATAATTCACATTAACTTAAAAAAAGATATTAAAGGGCCCTAAAATCAGACTTTCCAAATTTATGTGTCTACATGTAAAATAACCATTGCTGTAGTAAATGTTTCAAAGCTAAACTCAAAGAATCCCAAAGATGTGTGATGGAAAAGAGAGGGGGCGTTAAGTCAAGAAGCGACAATTAAGGAAATGTCTTAAACACCAACTCTATTTTGGTTTGCTCTAGCCTTTCCTCTCTTCCCACTGGTGTTAGTCACCATCCCACAGTTTCCTTTCATGTCCCTAAAGTAAGTTAACTCAGAAAATAAAGTCATCTGTCTCCATGCTTTCACTCTTCTAAAAACAACTTCCATTGCCCACTACTGTGGCATTTAAGTCTAGTCAGACTCATTTCATTCAAGTGCCCCACTGTCTGCTCAGAATAAACCCTATTGGAAAAATTTACTGTAGTAATCTTATGTGAGTTGGTTCCCCCTTCTTGAATTCAAAACAATCCTTAAATATGTGAGAAGGGCAAACCCAATCATTATGCTCAATGGGATTTCATTGAATCCTCTGACAGCTCAGCTAAATGACTAAATGAATGTTTATTATAAGCATGCACGCAAATGCTATATTGTAGGGGGGAAACTGCTTGAAGCAGTTATTCTACCTGTAATCAAAGTTTGCCTTGATGGGCGTTATTGTATTCCTAGAAAAGTTCAATGGGTTTCATGGAAAATTAAAGGATATGTCATCACAATTGTGTTTGGCTGACTTTGCATCTTGTGGAATCAGGAATGTTTATTCCCATAGATTTTGATTTTGGTCCAAGTAAAAACTTGAAAACAGACTATGCGTCATGCTGCTCCTAAACATTACAACTCCTGAAAAACCCACACCATCAGCTGCAAAGCTTACAGGAAATGAGGGCAACTGATACAAATATATATGGCTATACATATTGCTGTATATAAGGCATGCTTAATGGCTCCCCTGAGTACTGTGCCTCTCAGTAAAAGATCCCCAGGTTTATTTAAATTATCATTGCTGTTAAACTAAAGAATAGCTACAACTCACCTATATTTTCAACAATAGTTTAATATAAAGTAAAACACTAAATATCAACATCTATGTTATACCCTTAACTAACTACTTTGAGGTTATTTAAAAAAAAATCAAGATTCTACTCAATAGAGAAAAAGAATAAAATCTGTTTAAAAATCTAAATAATTCAAGATCTCATTTTATAAGCATCTGAAAAATAGCATAACTAAGTAGAAATTCCTGATCATGGATTCACAATAAAAGTGGAATTTTAAGATGTTATATTGGGTTTTGGATATCCTCAGATGGTTCTATACATGACATAATCCATATTGTTTATCATGATATTATATCATAAACATATAATGTTTTGTTTAGTCAGGAATACATTTGAAATTACTTAAATGTAATTTAAGTAATACATTTGAAATTACTTAATTTGATGGCTTCAAATGCACAAAAATAATGCAATTTTTTTCAAGTGCCATAAAGTATTTGGTCTGAACAAAGATTTCCTTCATATTGATATCTAAAAGAAGAAAAAAAAATCAAAGTGACTCATGTCACCAAAAGAAACAGGAAATAAATATTCTCTTAAACGCCTACTCACAGCTGTTACCATAAATTGTCATAGCCCTATGATCACAAAAGATGGAAAAACAACCATCAAATATCTTAATTGTCTTGCTTTTTAATTCCTTTCACCTGGGAAATTAAGTGACCCTTGCTTGTCAGTTAACTTTTTTTTTTCAATGCACATGATAAGAAAAGTAGGTTTTGTGTTGAGTTTCTTTTTCATTCTATATAGATAATCAAGACTCTGTGATATTCTCATATATAACTATACCTTGCTTTATTGCACTTCACAGATGTTGTGCTTTTTACAAATTGAAAGGAAGATTCTGTACCATCAAAAGATTATGACTAGCTTTATTATGGTAAAACAAAATCTGCAATCCCTCAGAAACTCTAGGTTATATAATACATATTTTAATAAAGATAAAATGCAATAATGTTGTAGTCATAAAGAATTAAAAAACCCTTTTATATTATTTTTATATTAGAATCATCTTTCAGCTTTATAAAAGTAGATAAATACATTTATCTGGTCAAATGTGTACACTAGATTTGAATCGATATATCTACATGCAAGTATGACAAAACCCACAAATATATATCTACTAGAGGTCCAGTGCATGAAAATTCGTGCACTCAGAGGCTGGTCCCTCAGCCCACCGTGCACCCTCTGAATGATAGCTTTGCTGGGTAGAGCAATCTTGGTTATAGATTCTTGCTATTCATTACTTTGAATATTTCTTGCCACTCCCATCTGGCCTGCATCGTTTCTGTTGAGAAATCCGCTAACAATCATATGGGCGCTCCCTGATAGGTAACTAACTATAAGGGAGTTAGTTTTCTCTTGCTGCTTTTAATATTCTCTCTTTGTTTTTTGTTCTTGGCATTTTAATTATGATGTGCCTTGGTGTGGTCCTCTTTGGATTCCTATAGTTTGGGGTTCTGTGTGCTTCTTGGGCTTTTAAGTCAATTTCTTTCACCAGGTGTGGGAAGTTTTCAGTCACTATTTCTTCAAGTAGGTTTTCAATATCTTGCTCTCTCTCTTTTTCTGGCACCCCTATAATTTGGATGTTGGTATGCTTGAGGTTGTCCCAGATGCTTCTTATACTATCTTCAATTTTTTGGATTCTTTTTGCTTCTTGCTTTTCTGGCTGAGTGGATTTTGCTTCTTTGTATTTCAAATCTTTAACTTGGTTCTTGCGGTCCTTTAGACTGCTTTTAGGTCTTTGTATAATATTTTTTATTTCAGTCAGTGTATGCTTAATTTCTAGTTGGTCCTTTTCATATCCTCAAGGGTCTCGTTCATATCCTCAAAGATCTCCTTCATTTCCTCAAAGGTCTCATTAAGTTCATTGGCCTTTTCTAGAAACCTTTTGAAAAACCTTATAACCATGGTTTTGAATTCTATGTCCAGTCATTTTTTCCCCTCCATTTCTTTCACATCTGATTTCTTTCCATGTCTCTGCAATTGAATTATACCACTTGCTTTCCTGCTTCTCCATCTTCCAGATGGCAGAGCATAGGACTTCTCATTCTCCACAATTATATGAGCCAATTTCAATAGGCATTGTCCTCTTATATATATAAAAATGCATGATATATAAAAAGGTATCTATCATCTATCATCTGTCATCTATCTATCATCTATCTATCTATCTCTCTACCTCTCTATCTATCATCTATCTATCTATCATCTATCTATCTATCTATCTATCTATCTATCTATCTATCTATCATCTATCTATCTATTATCTATCTATCATCTATCTATCTATCTATCTATCTATCTATCTATCTATCTATCTGGTATATCTGCCTTTGGTGCTCTCTCTCTCTGGAAAATCCTCCTAATTTTGTACTCAGTCACCTCAATCACACATACATAGGACATTTTTTGGTACTCAATAGCAGTTAAATGAGTAAATAAGCAAAAATTAGTCTTCTAAATTCTGCTAGGTTTTGTATAAAACAGTGCTGCAATAGAGTGCAACGTTGTGATTTTAACAAAGTTATTAACAGATCAAAATCAGAATTTGATTCTCTTGAAACTGATTAGTTTGCTTAAGATTAACTTACTAAGCAGAATTTATGGTAAAAATAGTTAAAAGGTAAATGGTGATGTTGTATATTACTAGAGACATGTTGCATGAAATTCGTGTAGAGGGGCTGTCACTCAGCCTGGCCTGCACACTCTTGAAATCTGGGACCCCTTGTGAGATGTCCAACTGCCAGTTTAGGCCCAATCCGGCCATGGATTAGGCCTAAACTGGCCGTTGGACATCCCTCTCACAATCTGAGACTGCTGGCCCCTAACTAATTTCCTCCCTGCCTGATTGCCCCTAACTGCCTCAACCTGCCTGATCACTCCTAACCACTCTGTCTGCCTTTCTGATCACCCCTAACTACTCTGTCTGCCTCCCTGTTTCACCTAACCAACTCTGCCTGCCTGATCACCCCTAACCATCTCTGCCTGATGATCGCCCCTAAGCACTTTGCCTGCCTGATTGCCCTTAACTTTCTCTGCCTGCCTGATCACCCCTAAGCACTCTGCCTGCCTGCCTGATTCCCCTAACCACTTCTGCCTGCCTAATTGCCCCTTACTCTCTCTACCTGCCTCCCTGATCACTCTAACTGCTTACTGTGGGGACAGTGGCTGGGGAGAGGGGTTGTGGTCATTAAGGTCTCTGGTCATTCTGGTCATTCCGCCATTTTGTTCGCTGGGCTTTTATTATATAGGATAGTTTCTAAAATAGTAGCACAGCAGCTTGTACATATTACATGGACAACAAATGTTTGTTTGTTAGAATTGATATACTTTGTGTAAAAATGCCTGTTAATTCCATTTAAGTAAAAAAAAAATTCTGTTTTGGGACGTGTTATTTGTTTTCCAGCTAAGGAGCATCCAAGACAACCTACTGCTACCACATCTTGTCATGAGAAGACCCTTTTGGCAATGGCTGCAATCATTGTGCTGGTATACTCTTTTCCTGAGGGCTGCAGCATTAAACTCTAACTACTATACTCCCACAGCAGGATGCTCTGCTCTTATTGGCAGGAAGAGTTTGAAGGTGGGCACACTGTGACCACTGATTGCATTCTGCAAAGTTGTGGTAATAAAATTGGAAGCCACCTTTAGTGAAGCAAAAAGCCTCAAAGTAATTGCTATGGGCTCTATAACCTTCCCTGTCTTTGCAAGACAGAAACACACCATGCATTTTCCTCATGAACCTACTGTATTTACCAATATTGTTTATGAGGTATACTTTTTCAGTTGACATTACTTTAGTAAGCTTATTATTATATGGTCAACACCTGCCCCATAAATATAGAATAGAGAAGTTATATTATATTTATGTTTGGTGAAATGAAGTGTTACCCAAACTCTGATGTGGTGAAGACCTTTTGCGTTCTCTATATTTTGGGGAGCTACATGCCACTTAACATATACCAAATTGGGTAAGCAAACATGTTTCACTCAAAGTTCAACTTTACGTGATCTCTGTGACCGGAGGTTGGGTCATACAGTTCCTAATGTATAGTTTTAACTAAGTTAGAATTCTAAATATATTTGAACTTTTAAATTAAGTTTTAAGTTTCTTATTGAATAGCTGCATATTGAATAAAAGGAAGACAGTATGTTGATGAGTTTTTCTCTTATTAGCATAGGAAACTATCAGAAGTTTACTTCGAGATAAGTTATTGATTAAAGAGATGTAATTCGAAACTATAGAGCCTTACCATTTTCTAAAATAACATGACATAATGGTAAATGAGTCCAGAGGCAGGAAGATCTGGGCTTGTATTTTAGCTACTCTCTGTAGCTGTGTGTTCTTAGCTAACTCACTTCAACTCTCTGAATACTAATGTCATGATTAAAAAATGTGGACCCTTGCTGTGTTTTGAGATAATTCATGTAAAAGGCCAAACAGTCTTTGGTATGGGGGGGGGGGAGAGTGTGTGTGTGTGTGTGTGTGTGTGTGTGTGTGTGTGTAGTTGTGATTGCTTTTGGTAATATTTTGTACTTTTAGTGAATTATTTTATAATTCAATCATCCTGATATTATAATTGTTTTTTACTTCTCTTGTTGTGAAGATAGAAATAAAACTGCCATCATTACCATTAACAACAAAGATACTGTTGAATGACCATTTGTGAGACCATAGGGCAATAAAACAATGTAAGATAAACACAACTTCCCAACCTCTTTCAGTAGTTAATTTTTTTCTTTCTTTATTGTTCAGTTTATTAATTACATTGTTTCCCCTTTTTTATTCCCCTATATCTCCCCTCCACCGTGTACCTATCCCACCCTCCACCCTCACCTCCCCCTCCCCAATGCCCTTTCCCATTGTTGCAAGATTTTTGTCCAATCTCTTGCTGTACTTCCCACAACCTTTTTCTCCCCAAGAATTGTCAGTCCATTCCCTCTCTATGTCCATGTTTCTGTTATATTCACCAGTTTATCTTGTTCATCAGCCTATCAGTTCACTTGATTTTTATGTTCATTTGTTGATAGATGTGTATTTGTTGTTCATAATTTATATTTTTACCTTTTTCTTCTTCCTCTTCTTAAAGAATATCTTTCAGCATTTCATATAATACTGGTTTGGTGGTGATGAACTCCTTTAGCTTTTTCTTATCTGCGAAGCACTTTATCTGATCTTCAATTCTGAATGATAGCTTCGCTGGATAGAGTAATCTTGGTTGTAGATTCTTGCTATTCATTATTTTGAATATTTCTTGCGACTCCCGTCTGGCCTGCATCGTTTCTGTTGAGAAATCCACCGACAATTGTATGGGTGCTCCCCTGTAGGTAACCAACTGTTTTTCTCTTGCTGCTTTTAATATTCGCTCTTTATCTTTTGCTCTTGGCATTTTAATTATGATATGTCTTGGTGTGGTCCTCTTTAGATTCCTATATTTTGGGGTTCTGTGTACTTCCTGGGCTTTTAAGTCAGTTTCTCTCACCAGGTGTGGGAAGTTTTCAGTCACTATTTCTTCAAGTAGGTTTTCATTAACTTGCTCTCTCTCTTTTTCTGGCACCCCAATAATTCGGATGTTGGCATGCTTGAGGTTGTCCCAGAGGCCCCTTACGCTATCTTCAATTATCTGAATTCTTTTTGTTTCTTGCTTTTCCAGCTGAGTGGATTTTGCTTCTTTGTATTTCAAATTTTTGACTTGGTTCTTGTGGCCCTCTGGACTGTGTATTATTTTTTATTTCAGTCTGTGTAAGCTTGATTTCTAGTTGGTCCTTTTTTTTTTCTGTGAGGGTCTGGTTCGTATCCTCAGAGGCCTTGTTCATTTCCTTGAGGGTCTCATTCATTTGCTTGAGGTTCTCATTCATTTGCTGGTTGGTCTTGTTTATTTCCTGGTAATTCTCATTAAGTTGATCAGCCTTTTGTAGGAGCCTCTTGAAAAGCCTTATAACCGTGGTTTTGAATTCTATGTCTTGTCGTCTTTTCTCCTCCATTTCTTTCACACCTGATTTCTTTCCATGTCTCTGCATGGTGGCTGCTTTATGTGGTGAATATCTTCAAAGGGACAGTGGTTCAGCCTCCCCAGTTACCCCAGTGCTCTTACTGGAATCCTTTATGGGTTGTATTCGGTATTTTTTAATTTAAACCCAGCTTTTTGTTGTTAGCCCTAGGAGGGTTTGACCTCCAGGCCAATTGGCTGTGAAGGGAGACTGTGTTCAGGTTGGATGGGCGGAGTCTCTGAGCTGCACAGGTATCGTCAGCCTCAGCTGCGTCCTATGCGTTGCTCGCGCGCGGGTCTCTGTTGGATGGGGATGGCTGCAGACTCCTCCAAGAGAAAGCTGCTAGTCTCTTCCCCTTGCCAGACCACTCCGCCTTTCTCCAAATGTGCCTGCACACCAAAAGTCTAGCCCAGGATTGTAAAAATAAATGGTTTCCGGAACCAGGAGACAAGTTTCCAGGGGGCAAGTCGCGGGTTTGAGCGACCCTTTCGCGGAAACTCTCAGTTCAGGAGCCTCTGCCGCGCCCCGCTTCCAGGGTGTGTCCCCTGGACCTCAGCCAGATCTCGCCTGGTGCTGGGGGCTGGGGGATCCGGACAGTGGGACGGATCTCACCTGGTGCTGGGAAATACGGGCAGTGGGACGGGCGTTGCTGCTCCAGCCCCAGCCCGTGAGTGTGCGACCACGACGGCTCCTAACCTGTTTCCGTCTGAAAGAATGCGCTCCCGCCGCTTCTGAGTCTCAGTGTCCCACCTCCACTCCAGTTAGTGGAGTGTTCATTCAGCCAGCTTTCTGGCGATTCTGGGTGCAGTCTGTTCTGCTGTTATGTTGTAGTTCCTAAATCATTGCACGGGGCAGAACAATAGGTGTTCACCTATGCTGCCATCTTTGCTTCTCAGTAGTTAATTTTCATTACTACTGAAAAGTAATTTGGTCTGGAACTTCTAGAAGTTCCAGGGAAATACTCTTTAATAAACTTATATTACAGTGAGAAATATAGTCAAGTTATTAGTTTCTTGAGTTGATTTAATGTTTATTGTCCTTCTGCTTCTTCTATTTAGGAGCACAACTTGCCATTATACATATGCCACAATGAACACCCTTGTACATACATTTTGGCACACACGTGCATGTGTGTTTGTAGCATATATTCCTGGAAGTGAAATAACTGGGTCTGAAAAAATACAAATTTTGTGTTTGACAAAGAATGCAAAATTATTTTCTGTTGGACTTTCCCCCCATTGACATGTCTACTAATATTGATCGGGAGTCCCTGCCATCAGAAGAGCTGACTTAGAATTAGTCCTACTTGTATATGTCATATCCTGCAACCATTTTTAAAAAGTTTAGTTTTTTAGAAACTAAAGTAAATAAATTTTAAGACATGTTGTTAAAAGAATAGAATAAAATTTCAAATTAGTATTTGCTCTGGCATTATTTTTTTTTATTCTGGGATTTAGCTTATTTAATTTCATTTTTTTTTATTCTGGTAAAAAGTACAAAAATAAGACTTACCATCTTAACCATTTTGAAATGTACAGGTCAAAGTGTTAAGTATATTCACATTGTTGAGAAACAAATCTATACGTTTTCATCTGGCAAATCTGAACCTCTATACCCACCCATTAAAGAACTCCCTTTCCTGTTCACCCTCTCCCTCTAGCCCCTGGAAACCAATATTCTAATTTCTTTTTTTATAAACTGGACTAATTTAGATACTTATATAAGGGGAATAATACAGTTTTTTTTCATTTTTCCACTGATTTCACATAGTATTATGTCCTCAGTGTTCATCAATGTTACAGCATGTAACAGAGTGTCTTTCTGTTTTAAGGTCAATATTCCATTGTATGTATATATCAGATGTTATTTATCTATTTATCCATTGATGGAGAGATGGTCATTGACTTCTACTCATTGGCTTATTTATTTTAATTGGATATTTATCTGATATGTAATGTGTGTACACATATGTAATTGAAAATTTATGATGTATATAAATACAAAAAAAAACCCCAATTCTTAGAGTAGAGCAAAATATCACCTTAAATCTTTAGTAAGAGAATATTATTCCTGCCAAGATAAAACCATTCTTATCAATTTAATATATATCCCAATAATATTATAAATAAACTTTAAAATGTATATGTACAAAGTATAACTATGTATGTATATTTTGTGATTTTCTTTCAGAGTCTGGTATTCTTTTGTGTTACATTTGTATCAGTAAATAGAACTCTACCTTATTCACTTCAACTTTTGATTAAATAAATATATGGTCATTCATGATTATGGGAAATACTTCCATACTACTTTTCCTTCTAGCTATAGTTGAAGCTTTATATACATATAGAAAAATTTACATACTAATCAAACTTTTCAGTAATGATTACCCTCAGGAGTAATCATTATCCTTACTTCTAAGAGCATAGATTAGTTTTGTCTCTTTTTTGTACTTTATGTAAATAGAATTATACATGACATTCTTTTTCACGTCAATTTCTTTCAACATTATGTTCGTAATCTTAATCTAGTACATTGCTATAAACAGTGGAAAACACTCATAGGATTTCAAGAATTGCCCTTGTCAGGGAACTGGAATTTGAGTGTTAAGGATATGGAGAGAATTAGTCCTCTTGGTGTATTTTTTGGGATTATTTGATTTTTTTTTTACCATGTGCCTGTATTACTTCTTTAAAGTACTCTTTAATTTTATTTTTCAATACATATTTTTATTGATTGCAGAGAGGAAGGGAAAGGGAGAAAGAGCTAGAAACATCAAAGATGAGAGAGAACCATTGATCAGCTGCGTTCTGTATGTCCCACAATGGGGATCGAGCCTGCAACTCAGACCAATAATGTCATGACGGGGAATTGAACCATGATTTCATAGGTTGACGCTCAACCCCTGAGCTACGCTAGCTGGGATTTTTTTTTTTTTTCATTTTTAAGAGAAAAGTCATTAAAACCTAGAGTATTGTAGCCTTTAGTCTTAGTCTGCAAAGCAATTCACTTTTGATCCTAAGGCCATCAGCAGGACAATCATGTCTCTTATGAAGTGTAGAGTGCTAAACTTTTTGCCTGTCTCTTAAGCTTTTGTAGACCTATCAGGGAGATGGAAAACAGATCAGGAAATAAGATTGAATCCCTGGCAGAACTTGAAAAGCCAAATTTCCAGAGCCCTCCAAAACATCACATGCTGCTCTCCCTTGTACCTGGTTACAGATGCTGTAAGATATATACACCTCCCAAGGGATCCAGCCAAGAGGTGTGGACTAGAATGCATGTCTCTGCCTCCCTCATTATGGCCTATAAATTCATACTTATCTAAGGGGGAGGCCAAGAGAAAAGCTATTAAGCTGGGATATAGGGACTTGACCAGAGGTCCCAAAGTTGTTGAGAGAGAGAAAATGCAAGGCCAAGATATAGCCTAAAGAAAAATAACACAAGATTTTATTTTTTATTTCTAGTAAATAGAATTACCCTGAATGATTCAGCTGATAGATGACTAGGGTTTAAAGAGAATTGTATTGCTAGGAAAATCTGTATTTGGAAATTAGTTTCCTGAGCCCAAGAACCTACAGGCCCTACCTAATGCTGCTATTTGTAAGGCAGAGCACTTAGCAGAGGGACAATATGTTCCCCATGCTCTCATGAGTGTGGCTATGGAGATCAAAGGACAAGAGAGCCTCAGGCTGGGTCAAAGCAAAGTAACTTCTGCATGTAGCAGAACAATAGGAGCTTGAGATTATTCATGTTCTGCTTTTCAAATGTGAATATTTATTGTTTCTGTTTTTCCTAACATTGTCTGTTGGGTAAGATGGGAATGGTTACGTTTATAATTAGAATTTTGCCTTGGTGTTGTGAGGCCTCACATCTGGACCTG
This sequence comes from Antrozous pallidus, assembly GCA_027563665.1. NCBI lineage: Eukaryota > Metazoa > Chordata > Mammalia > Chiroptera > Vespertilionidae > Antrozous > Antrozous pallidus. Next base: position 53,546,808 of record CM050521.1, read on the forward strand.
ATTAGGAGAAATGCATCTTACCCAGAGAGGCAGTCTTGGAACAGGATGACTTAACGTGTCTTTGGGTTGTGCTCTTTGGGGAGAGGATGAGTGCCTTTTTATTGTAAGTGAAATGATTACGTTTGGTGGAGTTATTTGTTGAAATGTATATATGTGTGTTATGTGGGCAGTTCAGAGGTGAAATGAAGTGGACAGAATTTTAAAACCTTTTCTTTTTCATGTTTCATATAATAATTGATCATCTTTTTGGGGGGAACCATGTCTGTCCCACCACATGTGGTTCTGTTGGGACTAACCTTATGCCTGCTTTCTCAGCAGCCAGAGAAGTGTCTAGCTGAGATCTGGTTTACCATATTACCTATGATGTTAACAATAACCATTGGATCCCTGATGGCAACAAAAATTCTTTTTCTGGTATTTAACATACAGATGCTAGAGAGGAGAATAGCACATTTCTTTGAGTTCACTAAGCTTTGCTAAAAACATTCAGAGCCATGTGTTGACATTTTATTTTTATCTTCTCTTACGTGGACAAATCTTATCTATGGCAAAACCAAATGATCAATACTGAGAAAAGCCAGGTTAAGAAAGAAGACTTGACTCTTAGTCCCCAAAACCCATGAGCCTCTAAGTACCTTGTAAGTTAGAACCTGATATAATTTTACTGCAGAGAAGTAGTGAAATAAAGAAACCATGCATGCCAGGCAAAATAATTAAGTAATGCAAGCTTCTCTCTGATTTATCCTGAGTCACGTGCATTTTGATAGTTTGTTGTGGTCATTTAGAAAATCATGGTCATTATAGATCTGTAATTTTTTTTAATGTAAAGAGAAAAGTTTTAGCTTGTTCCATACTAAAATTCATGTTTCCATTACATAAAAAATGAACACTTATATAAATAGATATACAACTTTATATGTTGCTTAATATATGGTTTTCTATCTATATTGTCTTTGGCTTATGAATCAAATATAATTTAAGAGATTGAATAATTTAATATTAATAAATATTAATAAATATTAAAAATGAATTCATGAAAATAGGTGTTAAATTAAGGAAATAGAATATCCATGTTATGCGTAATTAGTGGTTATGATTGTTGCAGGTAGAGAAGAAATTTGCTCTCTTGCCAGGCATTGCCATATCACATGATAACATAGGTAGAAAGAAAAACACCATGAGGAAAATGACTTATGTTCTACTGCTCTAAGTGCATAATTTTGTATTTTATTTAAGATGGAAACATACATAGAAATTAAAAGCTGAGCTTAATGCTATGAGTCTGAATTTAATTCTTGATCATTTGGTTTTGCCATAGGTAAGATTTCTCCACGTAAGAGAAGATAATAATAAAATGTCAAATGTATTAAGGTAGTTTAGCAAGTACACATAATGCAGTATTTTGAATATATGACATTTTTCAAATGATGCATTGAGTAAATATGCATTATGCTGCCCTAACGATATAATAGGAAGTACACTAATGGTCCAATGCCTTAATTATATTGTTTTCTTTGATTTTCTCAGCTGAAATGACAAAATAAGTCTTTTGGATCCATGTTTTGAGTCATAATAAGCAGCATCTTGGGCTCAGATAACAGACTGTGTCCAGAGCAAACATGTGTAGGAGGAAATGGAATGTAATTCAATTTTTACCTGGACTTCAATGAATGGTCCTTTCTTTCACATGCCATTAGAATTGGATGTGTTATGTCATGAAGTTATACTTTCTCACTACACTGTGGTGTGTGTGTGTGTGTGTGTGTGTGTGTGTGTGTGTTTAAATACTTTCTGTTGATTTCCAAGAGGTAGGGAGAGAGAGAGAAACATCAATGATGAGAGGGCATCATCAATTGGCTGTCTCCTGCATGCCCCACACTGGCGATGTACCCCACAACCTGGGCGTGTGCCTAGACCGGGAATGGAACCAGCCATGCCAGCTGGGCACTACCCTGTGTTTTAAACTTCTTAGTTATGTTGACCTGTGATACAGTGGCAGAAAAAAAGGATATGCATTTTTTTTGTACACTGCTAATGTAAGGGGAAAAAACTTCTTGCTTAAGCAGTATAATTTACAAGTTTTTAGGATTGTGGGCTAAATGATAAATCACTATGACTTTGAAAAATTGTAAGCCTATTTACTAACTGATCTAGCATGATGAGACTAGAGGCCCAGTGCATGAAATTAGTGCACTGATAGGGTACCTAGTGGCTGCCAGCTCCTGGATGGGGTGGGTACTCCCTCCCTTTCACCGACAGCCTGTCATTATGGCATCTGGGGCCTCTCTCTCTGCTTTTCCCTCGTAGACCTTGCCCCCTGGTCAAACTCCTGGACAACCTTCTGGTGGAAGGTACAATTTGCATACTATGCTTTTATTATATAGGATTATTTTTAATACAGTACAGTAGGTCCCCGGGTTACATCAGAAATCCATTCCTATGTAACGTGATTTTTGCAGTAAGTCAGAACCCACCTATATAAGCTACATCCCTCACATGGAGCACATACACAGCAGTAATGAAATGAAACAGTAAAAAAAAAAAAAAAAAAAAAAGAATTAAAAGATAACAATCCCTGACCTTTACTCATGATAAATAAATAATAAAAAAAACATAAAGCACATATGTATATACATCATAATAACAGAACTTTTTTTATAAATAAATGGGAGATGGAGAGATAATCACAAAATGACATACATCGAGTCCAACGTAACCCGAAGACTGCTTGTACTCATATTTTCCATGCTTGATTTATAAACTACTTACGATTACCTATTAACTCATTAAACTGTCATGATAAGGGACCTATTATCTATAATAAAATATGTTTTTTAAATTGATATCCTTTAAGAAATATATCAATTTTCTTTAATTTTTTCTAATAATGAGTGGTTAAATAATTGACTCAATTATAAGTTGCTCATAGTAAAACTGTATATTAATCAAATATGGGCTTTATAAATTTTATTTATAAAAATTAATTTTACTGTATATTGAAGATAACGTCGGGTGGGATTTTATTCAATGAATTTTAAAAGTAGTGTCATTTTATTTCACAAAAGGGAGGCCAAAAATTAATGGGCTTAATCTGTGTTGAAATTTCAGCAAATACAATAATAAAGTCTTTTTTGTGTGTTTTTTTTTACTCACTGACACATATACAAATTAATGATACAAGACTTCTCGGAATATCCTTGCATGTGAATGTGTAAGAGATGTAAGGCAGCTTCCCTCTAAGATATTTAACACAAAACTCTGCTTGGAAAGATGTTAGATAAACTTTGGAGGACCCTTCAGGTTCTTGAGTCAGTGATTCTGTGATGTAAGCAAATAAGACAGTATGGATTTGAAGTGGTTATGTTTAAGCCAAGTCTTTCTAAAAGCCAAACTAGCCATCTGGTTTTAATGAGGCCCTTTGGAATGCAAAAATTTTAATGTTTTGCTTTGGGGCACTATAGTTTTAATTACTTGTATTTGACATGTGTTAAAAGGCAACTATATACTAATAATTAACCAAATACAGCATTTGGTGCAATGCTAGCCTAATTTAGATTGAAGTGTAAAATACCAGCATCTTTCAAGTAGAATAAGGATAGATAATTATAATGATAGGGCACTGATATTTCTAATAAAGCTTGAAAAAAATAAAAAATTATCTAGGGTTAGCATGACCTTCTGACTACTTTTACTTGGTGCATATTAAGTTCTTTCCAAATATGCTTAAAAAAAAAAAGTCTGAATCATGTAACTTTAAATGAGAGGATTCTGAATATTTGATTATAACCAGATGTTTTCAATCTTTATTCACTAACTATATACAAAAAAGCAGAAGATTAGATTTCATCAGTTAAGGACAATTACTTCATTACGATGAAGTAATTAGTACCTATACTTTTTCAATCTGAAGACCTGCTTTTTAATGTCAGTATGTTTTGTATATGACAAAGTAGTAGTGATACTTTTAGTAAACTCTCATCAGGAAAATGTGTAGCAATCAAAAACTATCATGATAATATTTTAAAATAAGTTTATATTTTAAATTACAATAACATTTATAAACATTTAAAAATAAGTATGAATATGAGAATTACTATTTACTGAATCTACAAAAATGTCCATAATGGATTTTAACATCTCTTGTTATTACCCTGAGAATTCCTTGAAGTTTCCTTCATCTTGATAGTACCAATATTATTATTAGGAATTAATTTCTTTAATGCCAATTTGTTATTTAAATAACAAGTCTTAATCAAAATACAAATATAACTACATAAATATAAGCAAGTAAATAATTTGATAATTGAGAAACACTGAATATATTACAAAACATATTGGGTATACATCATAGAAATGATTTGTTCTTTATTTGTTAACTAGAGACCCAATACAAGAAATTCATGTGAGAGTAGGCCTTCCTGCCCTGACCAGTTTAGCTCAGTGGATAGAACATTGGCCTTCAGACTGAGGGGTCCCAGGTTTGAAACCCTTCAAGGGCATGTACCTTGGTTGCAAGCGCATACCCAGTGGGAGTGTGCAGGAGGTGGCTGATCAACATTTCACTCTCATTCATGTTTCTGGCTCTCTAGTCCTCTCTGTACAAAGTCAATAAAATATGTATTTTTTTTAAAAAGAGTAGTCCTTCCTTTCCCCAGTTGCTGGCACTGGCTTCCCTCCAGCAGCCAGGACCTACGCTTCCCTTCCAGAGGGAGACCCTGGCCACCCACCACAGCACGGCAGTCGATGGCCTGGGCCTCCCTCTATGGGGCAATCATAGGGCGATGGCTGGGCCCCTGACCAATGCCATCACACCCGCTTTGGCTGGCCTGGTGTCAGTGGGTGTCATAGTGTGGTCCCAGATGTTCATATGGATGGTCATCTGGATGGTCGTTCCACAGTTTGGTCATTCAGTTGATTTGCATATTACACTTTTATTATATAGGATATGGACTGCTCATCTCTATTAGAAGAGAAGAGAGTCAGTTGTCTCTCATGTAGAGATATCTCTAAAGTTTTAATTCTTAGAAATGATATGTTCTTCACTACTTTTACTAGGCATAAAGTCTTTTTTTAATTGTAATTTTATTTTTCTCCATTGTATGGTACTAATCAAAAATGCTTAGACCAGGTAAACATGCTCATAAAGATTGAATTTAAATCTATTCCTTTATGCATTAATTTATTTTGTAGTGAAAATAATATTTTAAACATGTAAACTGGACCTCTTACTGATTTTATTCATAAATGTAAGCAAAAACAAATGAATGGAATTATAAAGTATAAATTTTATCATTACTATTGTAAGAATAAGTTGATTCTTGTTCAGAGGTTGTGTTCTGATATGAAACCTAAAACAGAGACCAAAATTGGAAATCAGTATTTATGCATTTCGATAGTCAGCAGTATGTTTAAGTTCTGATATGGATGGAGACTACAAGAGAGAAAATGTGAATGGTTATAGAATTCACATAAATTAAAGTATATGTAGTAAGGGTGCACTCTACATACTATGTCAGCTTCATCCACTTCCTATAGTAAGAAAGGAACAATTTTGCTATGTTATTTGGCCACTGCCACATAATTTATAAATGTGCTTGTATTAACATCACAAATTAGATCATATTTCTACACATTACTATATCAATAGGGGATGGCAGGTATGACACTAGCCATTTTCTTTTTCTTTTTTTAGTCCAAATCTGTTTCTTACAGCTGTCTTTGCCACTCTGTTATCAGCAGAATTATTAAATATTAGACTTTTTATTCAAAGGTGTTAATCACTTAAGCAGACTAAATATTTAGACCAGGCTAATTCTTCTTTGTCATATAGGCAAGAGATAACATGATTAATGCTAGATCATTCAATGCTGAATTTGGGAATCTGAATGATTATATGTGCTTAATTTAGTCTCTTCCTTGGGTTTTCTTGGGATTATAGGAAGTGCTTAGCAAGAAAAGATCACTGTTGTCAGAAAATTCATAAATTTTATCAGCGGAATTACTTAAGTATTTATTTTCCTATCATTCTTAGCTTAGTAAATGACAACCTCATTCTACCAATTATGAAAGCCAAAACTGACATTATCTTAGACTCTGATTTTTCTCTTACACCATACATCAATTTCATCAGCAAATCCTGTCATCTTTTGACTTCAAATGTTTACAAAGTCCATATGCTCTCCTAATCTCTACATTTACCACCTTGTCAATGTGTCACAACCTTTCACTCAAATTATAGCAATTACCTAAGTGATGGATAAAGTGTTGAATAAAGTACAATTTTAGCCTGTAAGAAAATCATAACATAATCAAGACAGAACAAAAGGTGATAAAAGACTTTGTGTGTGTGATATTTGTGTATGCATGGTTATCAGGTGTGCATTTATTTTATTTTATTTTTAACTTATCTTTGTTATTGAAAGAACTAGAGATGCCTCCCTTTTTCACCACCATTGACCCCTCCTCTCTGCTCCTGCCCGTGCCCCAGGCCTTCACAGCATTATTGTCTGGATCCATGGGTTATGCATATAAATTCTTTGATAAATCTCTTCCTGCCTCCCCCTTTCTCTCTGAGATTCCTCATTTTGTTGCATGCTACCATGTCTCTGGATTTATTTTTGTTTGTCAGTTTATTTTGTTCATTATATTTCACATATAAGTGAGATCATATGATATTTATCTTTCTCTGATTGGTTTGTTTCACTTAGCAGAATAATCTCTAGGTCTCCCCTTGTTATCTCAAAGGTTAATAGATCTTTCTTTTTAACTGCTGCACAGTATTCTATGTGTAAATATACCACAGATTTTTTTATCCACTCATCTACTGATAGGTGCTTGGGCTGTTTCCAAGTCTAAGCTATTGTAAATAACACTACTATGAACGTAGGGCTGCATATATTCTTTTTGATTGGTGTTTCAGGATTGTTAGGATGTTTTCTTAGAAGTGGGATCACTAGGTCAAAAGGCAGTTCATTTTCAAGTTTTTGAGGAAACTTCACACTGTTTCCTCAGTGGTTGAACCAGTCTGCGTTCCCACCAACAGTGTACTAGGGTTCCTTTTTCTCTACATCCTCTCTCTCCAGCACTTGTTTGTTGATTTATTGATGATAGCCATTCTGACAGGTGTGAGGTGGTATCTCATTGTTCTTTTAATTGGCATCTCTTCTGATGATTAGTGACCTTGAGCTTTTTTTTCCTTATGTCTCTTGGCCATTTGTATGTCCTCTTTGGAGAATTGTCTATTCAGGTCTTCTGCCCATGTTTTAATTGGATTATCTTCCTTTTGTTGAGTGGTATAAGTAATTTATATATTTTGGAAATTAACTCTTTATCAGGTGTATCATTGGCAAATATGTTCTCCCACACAGTGGGTTCCCTTATTGCTTGTAGCTATAAGGAAAATTATAGAAAACTTCTTATTGCTACTTTATATGTAGTCTGCTAAGTACTAAATGTATATTTACAGGGAAAATATCCAGTTTGGTGACTTAAAACATGTCTTTGCCATCTTATAGTTGGCAATATGTGTAGGCGTATGTCTGGGCCACTTGCCCAACTGTACCCGTGGTTCCCTTTCATTTTCTTTCCCTGATTCAGCAACAAGCATGAGTGACAGGAAGGTCACCAATCTTTCAGACAAAAAATAACTTGGCAAGAATAAATATTTCCACTACTTTAGTCAGCTGGGACTCCTCTTTGTGGTCAATACCTGTACGGAAAAAGAGAATTTATTTTTCTGATAACATCCCTTCAAATACATTTTGTTTAAAAAAATGCCAAACCACAAAGATGCTTCCAGTCAGACATCCAAATGTTTACTGAGTCACAGTGTAATTACTACACACTGGGGTGAGTGAGGGATTCCCCAAGGAGGACCTAAAATGGGTATCTCCAGACACTGAAGGCACTTAGATATAGATTTGAGTGGCTGTTTTATTTAGTTTGCTGACTTTTAGATTTCATTCATGACTTCTTTGACTACTCTGTGTATGGTCCAGAGCTATGTTTCTTAATGGATAGAAAGTGGAATAGAGAAGATTTCTACTGTAAGGTAGTTCATGGCTATATTAGGTGGGTAGGAAAATAAAAAATAGCTACACACTGAGAGATTATAATCAGGATCTTAGAAGAGTATCTGGGGAATTTAGAGGTAAAAAGGATCACATCTTTTGGAAATATTAGTAAGGTCTCATATGCTTAGTACCATTGATTCTTTGCTTCATAAAATTGTAGAATTTCAAGGCTCAGAAAGAAGGTGAGTTCTTAGGGAGAAGAAACATCATGAGCACTTGTTTCTGGAAGAGAAGTAGTCCAGGTGCATTGGCCTTTTGGATGCAAGTAGGCAATTATTAGGATTAGAGGCTCAAACTAAGCCAGGCTTTGATTTTGGATGCCAATTTGAACAAATTGTATTTAATTGGGTAGCTGTTTGTTTTTAGTGTAATAACATGATCTAAGTGTGATTTAGAAAAATTAATCAGAAAGCTTGATTAGAATAAAATGGTTTCAGGAAAGACTAAAGAGGCAGATAGGAGAATAAAAGGAACACAATATAAGAGAGAAAACTATCAGAAAGAAAGAAATGTGTTGAAAAAGAAGAAATTCTATGATTAATTGTGAGAGATTTGATAGAGGACACTAATAATGTCTATTATTTTAACTTTGGTCTAGCATTACCTCCATTTTTTTCGAAGATTGAGTGGTAGGTGAATGAATTTGGCTTTCAACTTGTCGAATTTGAATCCCCATGTATTTCTCTACATAGTTTATCTAGTAGAAAATTGAAAATAAGGAGCAGGAAGTCCAGAGATTAGAAATTATTCAAAACATTAGAGATCATTGTTGTAAAGGTTGTTAAATGCCATGCTAAAGATTTTTCTTTCCTTGGCAATAATTTACTGCAAAAATGGATGACATGCATGTAGTGTATGATCAACTCTGTGCTACAATTTTTTTCAGTGATTTCATCTTGTTTTTGCATCATGCACTGGCTCTGGCTGACAATGCTTGGGTGTGCAGCAACCAGTGGAGATGGTCTTGTTGCACGGTCCATTTATTCTTTCTTTCCTTCCTTCCTTTATTATATAATCAATAGTAAGTCACTATTATATGCTCAACAATATGCTAACTATGGTGTAATACAGAGATGAATGAAATAAACTTCTTTACCTCAAGGGCTGAGATTTGGTTGAGGAATTGGAAGTCATTGCTGATTAATCTGCTTTTGGAATCACCACTTTAAATTTTTGATTATGTTGATGACTTTGTGGTCAAGGCTCACTTTGAAATCAGAAATAATCAGATACCAAATAGATTTATTAAAAAAAAACATTTGAGAGCCATTTGGCAAGTGGTTATAAGAAAGAAAATTATTTCTGAGTCTGCCTTCAGGAATCATACTTAACAATAATTGCCCTTCTGTGAATAGTCATTTTCTTTTGCAACTTGGCATCTAAAACAAGTTGGACAATGTTACTTGTTTATAATAAAATTGAAGTTCTGTGCTATTTAAATTACATGTCTAATTCTTGAACTGGATATGCTACTGTCTAAATTTGTTTTAATATGTCACATTCAATTTATTTCACTTGTAATGTGGAGATTGACTTCCATATCACCAAGTATTTGTTAGTACTTCTTTCCTTTCCTGTGTAGGTAATGTCCCCCACTCCGTGGTCCATCTTCCCCCACTTACAAGCACATGATGTTGTGTCCAAGGTCTGAAAGGATACTGTTGGCAGAGGCTCGTATTCAGCAAACTGCCCTCTCCTTTCCCTTCCCAGGCCTCCACACCCATTTGAATCTGTTCTCAATTTCCCATTTGTCCTGGTGACCCATAAAAAGGCAGCACTAGTGAGGGAGGCAACCAATCAATGTGAGAGAGATATTTCTCTCTTTCTCCACCTTTTTCTCTTCCGTTCTCTCTAAAAAAAAATAATAATAATACTCAATTGAAAAATGTGCTCTGGTGAAGATTAACAACAACTCAAAAAAAAATAAAAAATAAGGAATTGGTTGTCACAGAACAGTCGTGGGGATGTACCAGTAAGTACAGCATAGAGAATATAGTCAATAATATTCTAAAGACTAGGCGAGGTGTTGGATGAGTACAGGATTTATTGGGGTGGTCACTAAGTTATGTAATGTCTGGTAACTGGGTTGTACACTTGAAACTAATATAATAATGTATGCCATCTGTAATTAAAAAAATAAAAATTAGGTTGCTTTTTTTTTTTTTAAAAAAAGGCAGCACTAGGTGGAGAAAGCTGAGAAAGGGAAGAAAAATCTGCAATGACCTTTCTCCGGTAACCTTACTCCCCACATACAAATACCTCATTGTCTTGTCCCCTCCCTCACCAGGGACTGATTGAGGGCTTTGGCTGGAGCGCAATAGGACAGAGAAGCGTCAACAGGCAGACTAACACTGGCTTAATGGGCACAAAGCTCCTGGGTTCAAGGATTCTACCACTTTTCCCCAACCCAGCCCTAAACCAGTGACACCTTGGTGGGTGGGATAGGTGGCTTAATAAACTTCACTATTTGCTCAGGGCATCAGGATCTGGCCTTGGGTCAAAAACGGGGATAAGATCCTTGCTTACCCTTTAGTTTTGAGAGTGGTCCTATACCACCCACAGAGACACCCAGACACCCCACTCTGCACATAAGCTTCTTTGCTTCTCCCTTATTCTCTTCTCTCTCTGTCTCTCTCTCTCTCTTTCTCTCTCACTCTCTCTTCCCTCCCTGCATCCTCTAGCCCACTGAACCAGGGACAGGTAGAGAAAAGCACACACAATAGACACTGAAGCTAGTGGGTGACCCCCACATATACCTGGGACTCTTAAATGCCCAGACACCCAGGCCCTAGGCCATTGGGTCTCTGGCTTGCCATGGGACTTTTCATAATAAGCCCAGGCCTCTGTTCCCAATGTACAGACTAAACTAACTGATTGATATTCAGACGGCTCCCAGCTCATTCATGTCAGCGTTCTTTATTGTTGGATCAGGATGGGCTGTGCTTTCTGTCGCCCTTCTTCAGGGTGACTATGCAGGTCCCTCATCTCCCTGGAACTCTGCCAGTTGGAACAAGGGAGTGTGGTAGGGCAGACAGTGGGCTTCTGGAGTGGGTCTGAATCTGGCCTCTGTCAGGACAGGGCTGCATGGCCCTGCATGATTTATTTTGACACTTTGAGCTTTGTCCTTCCCATCCCCCCCACTCTCCATCAGTAAAATGCACACAATACCTGCCTCACAGGTATGACATAAGCCTACCTGGAAACACTTTGTTAAAAGCCCAGCAGGCAGTAGTGAGTGGGTGAATAAACACTACTTCCAATGGGGGTTGATAGAGAAAGTATTTGTAATTCTTGGGACGTACATACATCCCCATTGACCCCTCCTCTCTGCTCCTGCCCCTGCCCTAGGCCTTCACTACCCTGTTGTCTGAGTCCATGGATTATGCATATAAATTCTTTGATAAATCTCTTCCTGTCTCTCCCTTTCCCTCTGTAAAATACATATATGTATATATATATATAGTCTAAATTCAGATTGTATGTTATTTTTTATCCCACTGCATATCTGTTGTGTTGGGAGGGTCTCTAGAAATCCAGAGTAGGGGCTGCACATTCTGTCCAGAGGTCAAGTCTTGCCCACTTGGTTTTAGTCTGTGAGCTAAGAATGGTCTTCACATCTTTATTTATTTTTTAAAAGTATTTTATTGATTTTTTACAGAGCAGAAGGAAGAGGGATAAAGTCAGAAACATCGATGAGAGAGAGAGACATCGCTCAGCTGCCTCTTGCACGCCCCCCACTGGGGATGTGCCCGCAGCCAAGGTACATGCCCTTGCCGGAATCGAACCCGGGACCCCTCAGTCCGCAGGCCAACGCTCTATCCACTGAGCCAAACCGGTCTCAGCGGTCTTCACATCTTTAAATTGTTGTATAAATAAGCAGCAAAAGAGGGAGAAAATGGAGGAGGAGGATTAAGAGGAGGGAAAGGGGGAGGAACAGGAGAGTATATACTTGCACTAGTAAAGCCTAAAATATTTACCTTTATTATCTTGGCTTTTTACAAAAAAAGAGTTTGCAGACCCTTAAAGTTTTCAATATTTGTATACCTATGCAGGGCCAGGTGTGAGATTAAACTAGAAGAGCCAGAAAAGCTAAGTCTCCAGCAGGGGCAGGCACCGAAAAGAGTGGGGGAAGGCTGACAGGAAAAGCCCTGTGAGAATGGGGGACTCACTCGTTCATTTAAGAGGCCCTGAACCCCAAAAGGCCTGCTTGACTCCTCCCCCTCTCTCACTGCCTGTAGTTTCTCAGCCTAGTCTGACCTACACTTATAGGTCTTTCTATAAATGGTCACCAGGTGTCCCAAAGTCCAAGGGTGCTCTCTCCAGTCTCTTTGGATGCCTCCCGTTTCTGAAGTGCCCGGGGATCTGGGAGAGTTTCTGCAAAGCCCAGAGGGCAGGCAGGTCTGCTGGCCTGTCTCTTTAAATTTTCGGTAATTTAGGAGGAAGGAGGGAATGTTTTTGCATAGCTCCCCAGGAGCTCCTGCCTGAGGGTCCCAGTGAGGGAGTCCCTGCTCTGCCAAATAAAACAAACTCTGAGGCCTCCCTGCAGTCTGGCTGGGGCACCTCCCTGAGACTCCTGTGTGGGCCAAGGTAGAGATGGGAGCTCTACAGGGACTGGGCAGGCTGGCCATTGGGTAGGCCCATGTGGCCCTAAGGCTGAGTCCAGTGAGGATCTGGTCTTGGCCTCATCCCCACAAGGAGCCCAGCCTACAGGACATGGATTTGTTGCTGCCCAAGAAGGGGCTCATTGTCTGCCTGTGGAGAAAGGTCCATATATGGAAGTTTCAGAGACAGAAATTATGGGCTCAGAATGAAGATGAGCAAAACATGCTGTCCCAGAAGTAAGCCTGAATCTGCCCTTTCCACAGCCCCCACTGCCCACTTCCAGGTGTGTTCCTCACCCCCTTTCTGCTCCCCTTTCCCTTTCCCGTCATTCTCTGATTTTGTTTGGCACCTCTGTCTGTATAGATTGTGGTTCCAGGCCTGGCTCCTTGGGAGCATTTTGCCTCAAGAGTCTTCGCCCGTGGAGTTCCAGGATGCCAGGTGGATGGGGGATTCTAGGAGGAGGTGCTTGCTATCTCTAAGATCCAATTCAATCACACATGACCCTTGAACAATGTGGGAGTTAAGGACACCAGGGCTGTGCAGCCAAAAATGCACGCATATACACATTCTCAACCGCCAATTGAGCCTTGAACAATGCGAATTTCAGCTGTGAGGTTCAATTAAGCTGCGCTGGTCAGTTGAACTGAATGGGTCAATTGAAAAAGATCCACATTAGCCAGGTTTTTCTCAGTGGTTAGAACATCAGACCAAAAGGTCATGGGTTCGGTTCCCAGTCAAGGGCTCGTGTATCAGTTGCAGGCTCAATCCCCAACTCCAGTACTTCCTTCCAGGGGAGGAAACCAATCCATGTGTCTCTCTTATATTAATGTCTCTCTCTCTCTTTCTCTCCCGATCCTCTCTCCTTTGCACTCTATAAACATCAATGGAAAAATATCCTTGGGTGAGGATTAAACAAAAAAAATCCACTTCTAAGTGAACCCACGCAGTTCAAACCCAGGTTGTTCAAGAGTTGACCTGTATTTCCCTAAAGACCAAAAGGCCAGGCACCTTGTCGGGCCTTGGAAGAATTGTAGCAGCATTGAACCTTCATCAGAGACTTGCTTTATAGTTCAGAACACTGCCTTACAGCTCTACTCCCTGCCCTCCGAACAGTTTTCCTGGGAATCACATAGGTCATATAGTATACATATACATGTGGGAGTGAATGAATGAATGAAGCAGAGAGTACTGCAGACTCTAGTAAACCCAGAAGAAGAGAAAATGTGATCATGATTATGATTCCTATGCATTTATCGCATTAGCCATTGACCTCTGTCCTGCTACATGTGCGACCCTGGGGATGGGAGGGTATGAAGAGAAACAAAGCTGAAACATAGCCTAGAATTCATTGCTCCCTATTCGGGGAGAGAGGCATGGGCAACTGGCCAAACTATATGTAGGATCAATGCTTACACTCTCATCTCTCTCATAGATTGGAGAATTGGAGAAGTACTAGACTTTGAGCCCTAAGGAAATCTCAGTTGTTGCTCCAGCCCCTGAAAATGTCTCTAAATTCATTTGGTGCTCTTCACCCCTCCAAATCCCCCAACCCAGCAGCTTAGAGATGGGAGCTGGAGAGGAGGGGGCATGGAGGAAACTTGAAACCATCTCTGTGTGTGCGGCCTCCTCTTCAAAATCTCGGTGGATTGCCTGAAGGATATCCTGTTAGGGTTCCCCTGGGCTCCTGAAAGGCAAATAATATGTCTAGTCTTAGGGAGAAGCCTAAAGTTATTAGGTCTGAGGGTCCTTCTCCATCTACAAATAAAAGGGCTTGCCTGATCCTAACTAGGAGGGAAGGGGCTGAGGTCACCTGGAGCCCCTGTGTTTTTTCTTCTTTTGCTCAAGGATTCTGGGCTGGGGATGTGCTCATTTTTGGCTTTCCCATCTCTCACATCAGTAGGCCACCTCTGTCCTCCAGGCCTGAGAGAGTGGGGCTGAGCACATATTTGGTTGATGGCAGTTTGAGGCAACAGAATGGTGTTGTTGTAGACTCAGGCATAAGTGGTTCTACTCTTCCAACTCTTAGGACCCCAGGACTGGGGAGCCAGATGCAGAGTGGAGTAGATGGATGAAATTCTCTGTATGTTCAAGTGAGGCGAAGACAGAGTAAAGGACCACAGCCTGGCTGAGAGTGGGCTGCCTTTTCTGCCCTGTTTCTTCTTAAGCCCATCCTATTGACTTGCTCTTTTACCTTGGGCTAGAAATTCCTGATGTCACCACTTTGAGGGATTCCCCTCCCATTTCCTGATCTCCCTGCCTAATCCCATAGCTCCTTGGCCCATTTATTTCTGATCCCTAGGAGCCTGGAGTATTGATTGCCCTCTGGGTGGAAGGCCCTGAAATAACCAGGGAGTGGAGTGGCTTAGGCTGTTCCATCTGCCAGCCTAAGGAAGACGCAAGTAATAAGATAAATATGAGATGACCATGTACATGGAGACACTATGGTCAGGTCAGGGGGTGAGATGATGGAAAAAAAGTAATAAACAATGTTACCAACGCTGATCTTATTTCATATTGTTAGGTAGGAAGTTAGATTTGAGTGGCTAGAATGGGGCCTGCCCTAGAGTCCTGAGCAAGGGCTGGACCAACACTGCCTTCAGACCCTCTCTATGAGTGGTCCAGCAGACGGCCAGCAGGCAGGTTCAGAGCCAGCCAGTTCTGGGTGCAAGCTCAGAGGAAAATGACATGACCTCAATGACAATGTGACCTTACTAGGGGCCTGGACTAATTATAATAAAATTTGCATGTCAGTTTTGACTCCACCTCTCTGGGTTTTTCTGTATACATGGGATAAGGGCATGCCTAGAAGAAATATAGTTTCTGTCGATCATACCTGAATGCAAATGAAAATCTCTACCCCGAAGATCCCTCTTTAAAACCAAAGAGCTGGGGGGCCATGCACTCTCACCATTCTCTCTCTCTCTCTCTCTCTCTCTCTCTCTCTCTCTCTCTCTCTTCCCTAACCAACTGGGGGAGGAGGGGGCTTTATCCCTGGAGAGCAAGGAATTTGTGTCTAGGGCTCAAAGGGGGGCTCAGAGTGGGGATGGAGGGATTCTAGGAGGTATGGCATGGTCCAGTGAATAGGAAAGCCTTATGGTCTCTCCAAGATGATGGGAACCCAGTGTTCCTCTCCCTTATTATCTTTACTCTACTAATAAACTGGAACCATTAAGCATTCATCTGCAGGCTACTTCAGTGGTACATTGCATTAGTCAAACATAAGAAATATTGCTAAAGTCAATTAAATAAAATAGCTAGACTAAAATTTGGGGCGGGGGAGAATTATGTTAAATAGAGAAATAAGTACTAAAGACAAATGGAGTGTACACAAAATGCTGTGATTAGCTCAGCCAAGTCACAGAGGTAAAAAAAGGATAGACAACTTGCCTGAAACACAGGAACTTCTCCAAAGAAAAAATGAGGTTCTGACAACAGAAGTGAATAACAAAGAGAGAAAAAGATAATAGGAAACTGTAATCTACATCAGTACATGAGTACCATGGGGTGTGATCTAGTATTAAAAAAATAAGAAAATGATGTGATTTATGGTAGAGACTGCTAGATATTGCTGAGAAAAAATGTTTTGGGAGGTAGAGTTTCTTATTGTGTTTTTTTTGTTGTTGTTTTTTGTTGTTGTTTTTTTTTAGAGTCCACATATAAGTGATACCATGCAGTACTTATCTTTCTCTGTCTAGCTTATTTTTTAAAATATACTTTATTAATTTTTTTATAGAGAAGAAGGGAGAGGGATAGAGAGTTTGAAACATCAATGAGAGAGAAACATCGATCAGCTGCCTCCTGCACACCCCCTTTTGGGGATGTGCCCACAACCAAAGCACATGCCCTTGACTGGAATCAAACCTGGGACCTTTCAGTCTGCAGGCCGATACTCTATCCACTGAGCCAAACCAGTTAGGGCTGTTTGGCTTATTTTTAAAGCATAAAGCCCTTCAGTTTCATCCACGTTATTGCAAATGATAGAATCTCCTTCTTTTATAAGATTGACTATTATTCCATTTTCTATATAACTTCTTTTTTATCCATTTGTCAGACACTGGGGTTTTTTTCAAGACCTTGGCTATAGTAAATACTCTAAAGAACATGAGACTGCAGATAACGATTCAAATAGTGATTATGTTTCCTACTCAGAATTGGAAGGAGGACGTTTATGACACAAATTGGCATGTGTAAAAGATGCAGGGCTGAAAAACTATAAATGCCTAGGAAGACTATACAGTATTTGACAGGACCACTGTTCAAGTTAATACATAGTTTAAAATTATGACATTTCAATGAGCTTGTATGAATGAAGACGAACTTATTTTCCTGGATTTATGTAGAGTGCAAAGCAATTTTGCTAAGTTTTTTTTTTTTTTTATCAGCACACACACACACACACACACACACACACACGCACGCACGAACGCACGCACGCACCCATGCACATGCGGTGGCAGTATTATTTTTTACTGTGAAGCTGAGGAAAAGGTAAGCTTTATAAGCAGCATGAAGATTTCCTAGAATTTTTTTACCTGATGTTAGAACAATTGTGAAAGCAATATAAGGCCTCTGAGTCTTCACTCAATAAACAGTAAAAGATTAATTTTAATGGCATTGATGAAGTGGCAGTGTGACACAGTGGACCGAGTAGATTGACTTGTTGAGATGGCTCTTGGAGCTACAGAAATTGGACACTGGACCTAGAAAAAGAACAAGGTAAATCTAGAAGAGTAGAAGAACAAAATTAATAAAGAGAAAAACCAAAATGGAGAAGAAAAGCAGTAAACACACAGATAAAATCAAAAGGTTTAAAAACTATTAGTGCAGGAGTGTGGCTCCATTGTTGAGCACAGACCATGAACCAGAAGGTCATGGTTCAATTCCCAGTCAGGGCACACGGCGGGTTTCTGGGGTCTATTCCCAGTAGGGGGCATGCAGGAGGCTGCTGATCAATGATTCTCTCTCATGGATGTTTCTCTGTTTCCTTCTTCCTTCCTTTCTGAAATCAAGAAAAATATTAAAAAATATAACACCATTAAAATAAGCAATATTTGGCAAATATGATTCCGATGTTATTACTGAAATTTAATTTCATGTTGAAAACATTTAGCAAGCAATAATGGTAATAATAGTAATAATAATTATTTTTGAACATGCCACTTCTAATTGGAAAGTAATAGATTAGGCATAAAATATGATGTTAAGTTGTTTTCTAATTTGTAACCTTTACCTTTCTTGATTTCCTATGATTGTGTGCATGTAAAAAAAAAAAAACACTTTGGAATTTTAAAACTTGAAGGACTCTACAAATAGCAGAAGAAAAAAAAAAGAAAAACAATATGTAGCTCCTGGCATTACATGACTTTTAAGAAATGCTTACTTCTGGAGTTAGTGCTGATCAGTTTCTCTCTCTAATCCTCACTAATGAGACTGTTTAAAAACCATCACTACATTTGTAGTATTTTTATTAATTGTAGTGTTTAAACAAGGACCTCTAAGGAATCCCATAACAGGAATTGAAGTAGCAGAGAATATATCCATTAACTGATCATTTGGAGTAATTTAGAATAGGTACAGGGTACCATTCCCCTGTAAATTTCTTGAGTAATATCTAAATTACTTAAGTTTCTTTAAGGATTTTGTGTTCAAACAGGATTATGTAATTCTGGGCTCTAACTACTTTCTTATGTAAAGATCAAAGCTTTGAAAATATAATGGTTTCTTTTTACTGTACTTACTTTTATCCTCCTCTTTTCTCACTTGGGGGATACACTCTCCAAAGTGGCTCTGAAAGAAGTAAAAACACCTTTAGATCTTTGGGCTTCCTCATTCAGCCAAGGAAAACACTGGATGTGGACATCAAATGCTCCAGCAACATTTTTGTGATTTGTCATTAAAGTCTTTCTTCCTTTGAATTTTATTTTTAACATTGTTAGTTTAAGTGTATGAGAGACCATGGTCTCTCAAAAGTCAGTAATTTGCTTTAAGCTAAATTTTTAATTTCTTTCAAATATATTTTTACAAAATTACAAATTTAACTCTGGTGCTTATTCATTCAATGTGATATCAGTGTACTTATGCTATGAAAGTTCAAAAATGTACAGAAGAAGATGGTCATAAAATTTTGATAACATTTTAAAATGTTTATTAACAAAAGACTATATAATGGGATAAATATTTGGTTGAAAACAACACACATATCTTATAAAAACACTTTCCATAAAAATAAATATGTTATACCCTTCTTCTAGAATAAGATAAATTGAGAATGCTACATTAAAAATACTATCTACTCTATTTTAAAATTAGGTACAGGTTAGAAGTTGAAAACTGTTAATTATCTATAAAAGCAAAAAAGTAAAATCTTTTAAAAACTAACCCTATTTCTTCCTTAATTGAGATATTTAGGATTTTGAATAGTAACTTTTTTTTTTTAAGCTAGAACATTTGGCATCTAATAGGTTCATTAATAGGTTTGAGGAAGACAAAGGTGAATAAGATTGGTTCTGTCTTGGAAATGCCTACTTTCAGGGGAAAAATTATATTATTTCAAGAAAGAAATGTCTATTACTCCCTGAAAAAAAAAATGTTCGTGGACATAAAAATGTTTATAGACAGAAAAAGTAATTCTCTACTCTTAATTATTTATTTTTATCATTATAATTTCACTAGAACTATTAAATTGAGTTAATACTTTAATTATATATATATTAAATATTTATTCAAAATATTTTTCTAAATATTTGTTCAGATTCAATTCTGCAACACTTAAATATTTTACATTAACAGAAAGAAAAGTCACCTCTAAGACCTGGTTAGTAAGTAAATTGAAAATAATTTATTTTAAAATGCCCAAAGTAAGTAAAATGAAAGACTGCATGATTCGTTATATTCTTTTGGTCTTATTTACTTAATGAACACAAACTTATCATCATTTTTCCCTTATTCTTGTCATTGAACAATAACATGAAAATTAAGGATAATTTTATTTCTTTACGTGTAGCAGTTCATTGGCTATAGCCTTCTCTGTCTCTCTCAGTTCTGATCTTGCACATTAATTATCTCAGATTTTGTACATTTCAGTTTTAAAGTTTCCATTTGCTTCTTCTAATTGTTTTCATTTTACCTTTTAAGATTTATTTTTTTTAATTATAAGCATATTTTCCTTTGTGTCCATGAACACAATTATAACATTCTTTACAATCCTTGCCTAATTGCAGCATCTGGGTTATCTCAGATTGGTTGGAATTTCTCTTGAATACCTGTTATTTTTTTTCTCCCTGGCATTGTTAATGAAGATATTATGTAGATTCCAGTTTTGATTACATTCTTCCAATGACTGTTGAATTTTGTTTGTGTTAGTACACAGTTGATCAGGCTGAATGCAAATGCAAAACTGCCTCTTGTGAGGGGGGCAAGCAGTTGAAATCTCATTTTAGTTTTTTTAGTCTTGCCTGGGCTCTCTGGAGCCTGCCACATGCATTCAGGTGTTAGCCAGATTTGGGCAGAGTTCATGTACAGAATATGAAGCTTTTAAAATATGGATCTCTTCTTTCTCTTTCCCCTTTTCTTTCTAGTTGCTCAAACTGTTTCCTACAGTTTTTCAAACCAGTAAGGTTGAACTGCTATTTTACCTGTGGTCCCACTTCTAGGAATATATCTTAAGAATCCTGAAACACCAATGAGAAAGAATATATGCACCCCTGTGTTCATACTGGTGCTATTTATAATAGCTAAGATCTGAAAACAATCCAAGTAGATGAGTGGATAAAAAAGCTGTGGTACATTAACATAATGGAATATTGTGCAGCAATAAAAAAGAAGGATCTCTTACTCTTTGAGATATCACGAAGAGACCTGGAGAGTGTTTTTTTTTTTTAAATATATTTTATTGATTTTTTATAGAGCGGAAGGGAGAGGGATAGAAAGTCAGAAACATCGATGAGAGAGAGACATCCATCAGCTGCCTCTTGCACGCCCCCTACTGGGGATGTGCCCGCAGCCAAGGTACATGCCCTTGCCGGAATCGAACCGGGGACCCTTCAGTCCGCAGTCCGATGCTCTATCCACTGAGCCAAACCGGTCTCGGCTGGAGAGTGTTATATAGGCAAAATAAGCCAGTCAGAGGAAGACAAGTATCACATGATCTCAATCATATGTGGAATCTAATGAACAAAATAAACTGATAAATAAGATAGATCTAGAGACATAGAAGCATGGAACAGACTGACGAATCTCAGAGGGAAGGTGGAATGAGGGTGGGAAGAGATTAACCAAAGAACTTTTAAGTCATACTAGAGGCCTGATGCCTGGAATTCATGCAAGGGCCTTGGACCTGGCCCCTGCCCTCGCTGCCAAAGCCTGGGAGGAGGGGGAGGACTCTGCCACCTCTACCTTGAGCCCCGCCTGCTGCTGCTTTGTCCAGAAGGAAGGATGTCCAGAAGGACGTCCAGACTAATTAGCTTATAACACTTGTATTATTATAGGTATCCATAACTCATCGATACAGTGTGGTGACTGCCTGGGAGGTTGCAGGGTAGAGAGAAAACAATTATTGCCAGAAATAATTATTGTCTTACTAATTAGAAAGGTGTGGACAAAGAACCCAGAAGGCTGGTCAACCTTGAAGCTCTGAAAGGTCAGAGCCAAGGACTCCCTATCTAATTGAGACAATGGTAGTTGAAGCAACTTCCCCACCAAATAATCATGTAAATCCTTACTGATAAGATAATCTGTTTATTGCCTGCCTAAGGGGAATGGGTGTATCCCAAACCTGAATAAAAGGAATGGTAAGGCCAAAGCCAGGCGTACTCCTCCCACTAGAGTTGGGCTCCTGTCTGGCCCTCATTTCCCAAATTAATACTTTTCTAGTCTCTTTTCATTTGTGTGTGGCCTTCTCCAGAACCCGAGCCCTGAACCATGTGGGACATGAAAGGGGTTTCCACCATCTGTGACTTCAAACCAAGTTGTTCTCAACCTTTCTAATGCCGCGACCCTTTAATACAGCTCCTCATGTGGTGGTGAGCCCCAACCATAAAATTATTTTTGTTGCTACTTCATAACTGTCATTTTGCTACTGTTGATGTCGTGACTCACAGGTTGAGAACCGCTGCCGTAGAGCCTACGACTATCGGAAAACACAGATATTTACATTACGATTCATTAACAGTAGCAAAATTACAGTTATGAAGTAGCAACAAAATAATTTTATGTTTGGTGGCACCACAACATGAGGAACTGTATTAAAGGATCATGGTATTAGAAAGGTTGAGAAGCACTGCTTTAAACAATAAAGATAAAAAAGAAAACCATCAAGTTTCTATCAGTTCTTACAACTTCATATGTCAGAGATTGAGGCCTATTTTCAAGTAAAAGCTAATAAAAGTGGAAAGCGTACCCAGCGTCGTTACCCACCATCTTCCATTTGCTGACTCTGCAGTATCTTCTGCCTGCTTTGGTGATTCTCTAGCACTTCCAGATAATTGCATATTTTATATATTCCCCCAGAGATTATAATTGTTGTGTGTTGGAGGAAAGGTAGGGTAGGAGCTACTCTATCATTACTGGAAGCAGAACTTCCTCCATAAATTTTCATATGTATTTCTCCAACAAATTTTATCTCTGGCTGAGAATAGTTCTATTAATATTCATGACACACATGTTTCTCTTTTCAGAACTGATCTGTTCAAAATATCTTCAACTTATTGTCTAATACTATGAAGAAGAAACATGTTGTTTTAATTATAATTGTTATTAAAAATATGTCTGTATCCTACAACAACATGGAGTTGCTATAAATATATGTTAAATTTCATGCAACTGCCTCCACATAAAACAGGGCAGATAGGACCATTTTAACACTTAAATCCGAAATACACATGTCAAATATGGGTAATATATTAGGACATTTAAAAATCACTTGAAAGGTAGATTGCATGATTAATTTTAATTTCAAGGTATCATTTGTCTTAGAATTCACGCTGTTTTGTATAATAATTGATAGTATTTGGGAATGTCTTGGTGCCACATATAATCATGGTATCTTTGATTTGAAGAAATAATGTAAAACATTTTCTTATATTCATTTGATAGTAAGGGAATTAGAAACCTTTTGGTTTCTAATATATACTTTAATAATGATAAACCAAATTTTCTACTATATTTATTTCAATCATTTTATTGCAACCTTCTTTAAAAAGTAAGTAATAAAAATTGCAAATAAAAATGTTAATTTTTTCCCTAGATTCCATCATGTGTTTGTCTCTGTGTGTGGAAGGAGAACAATGAACTAAAAAGTAAGTAGTAAAAAAGCAACTTCTGCAATGACAGAAGTTAATACTATGCTATGAAATCAAGTTCTCAACACATTAGGAGCAAAATCCCCCAAAAGGGATATGATTTTCATGTGGGTTCTAAAGTAAGGGATAAAAAAATCACAATTTTTCCTGTCTAATATAAGAAACTTTCAGCTGTTAAAATTAATGACAAAGCAAATGCTTTATAAACTAGATAGAAGTAATGTGTTTCTAAAACTAGGCATCTGGCCAGTTGTCATTGTTGTCTAATTTCCACAAATACCTTTTAAAGCCAAGACTGTCAAATGAACTTGAACAAAATTACGAGAATTACGAAATCTTCTATAGAGATCACGAGCCTTGGATCCTTAGAGATATTCTGATATTCAGTTTTGTATGGTGGCCAAAGAAAGTTAAAACATTCTCTAGTCACATTTTTTTCATTTGGCTTTCTTATCAGAGTTTTAGCTTTGGGAGGATGTTAACATTGGGTGCTAAAAATTCTAAGTAGTTAACTTATTTTTTATATATATTTTTATTGATTTCAGAGAGGAGGAGAGAGGGAGAGAGAGAGAAACATCAGTAATGAGAATCATTGATCAGCTGCCTCCTGCATGCCCCCTTCTGGAGATTGAGCACTGCCTGGATAGCAGTTAACTTATTTGTTTACATTTTCCAGTTACATAGAAAAGGAGGAGACTATACTATTGAAATGATTTTAGAAAAACAGATGGGTCTACAAACAGGGCTTTAGGGTAAAAAAAAAAAAAAAAATACATGAGTTTAAAAATTAGCAATAACTAAAGAAAATTATACATACTTCAATAACCATAAAATTTCAAGTTAGATATCAGGGAATTATCAGCATTGCAAAATAATAAATTAGTAAATTCTAACTTGGAGCCTTGTGTTTTAGCAGAACATTTCCTCTCGACAGAAATATTCTAATACTTTTGTACTTGTAGAATCTGAATAATATTTTTTCTTAATTTGAGATATATATATATATATATATATATCCGAGTATTATGTAACATTTTATATGCTATTGTTTTCTAATATAATACTATGCTTTTATCAAGAAAAAATACTTTGAAATTAATAAATTTAGATATACTACTTTCTTGCCTTTATTTGCATAAATATACTTTTCTGGTAAATATTTCTTTCACATTAGATCATAAATTCATAGAGATGAATGTGTTCTTCTCTATAAGGACAGAAATGTGCTTTCAAAACCTAAACTACCCCACCTGGAAATTCTCAGGATCCTCCATTCTTTCTATCAATATTATTCCTAAATAGAGAACACTTAAGTATTCTTAGTCTGACAGCTGAGCATCATATGGCAACACAAATGTCATATTCTGCATTATTCATGTTTTTTTCTCATTTCCACTGTTTTTTCTTACTTGTCATTCTTAAAATTGTATTCCTGTGGGAAATTTTTTTGCCTTTATCTCCCATTCTTACTTGGCTTAACTTTGCTCATCACAATTCAAGTCCTGGTCCTTTCATTCAAGCTACATATATTTATTGAGGACATTTTTTGTGTGTGTCACACACTGTTCTAAGCACCTAATAGGTATCTCTGAAGAAAACATCGATCACTTTCCTTATACAATTTACATATAAGCATGAAGTTCCAAGGCAGACTATTCATAGGAAGTTCAAAAAAGTAATGGGTAATTAAGTAATATGTTAGAAGAAGAGAATGCTAAATAAAATAATAGGGCTGGTGAAAAATATTTATAGCAGGCAGTGTAGGTTGGGTTTTGCATTGGTTTATTTTTATTATTTTTAAGTTATTTGTCAAATATGATTTACATTCAATATTATTCTCTATTTGTTTCAGATGTATAGCATAGTGGTTAGAGAATTATATAATTTACAAAGTGGTCCCCCTGGTATTTCTAGTACACACCTGACCCATATAGTTATTACAATACTAGAGGTCCAGTGCATGGTTCGTGCACCAGTGGGGTCCCTCGGCCTGGCCTATGGTGATTGGGCAAAAACTGGCTTTCTGACATCCCCCTAGGGTTCCCAGATTGTGAAAGGACACAGGCCAGGCTGAGGGACCCCACGGTGCACGATTGGGTCTGGGAGGCACCAAGGGAGAGCTCCAGGGCAGGCCCAGTCCCTGTCGCCCAGTCCTGATTGGCTGGATTCCAGCAGCCAGCTAACCTACTGGTCAGAGAATCTGCCCCCTGGTGATCAGTGTGCGTCATAGCAACTGGTTGAACAGAACGAATGGTTAGACATTTAGCATATTTGGCTTTTATTATATACTAGAGGCCCGGTGCATGAAATTTGTGCACAGTGGGAGGTCCCCTCAGCTCAGCCTGCACCCTCTTCAATCCAGGACACCTTGAGAAATGTCCAACTGCCAGTCCAACCTTGGGGATCAAGCCTAAACTGGCAGTTGGACATCCCTCTCAAAATCCAGGACCACCAGCTCTTTACTGCTTACCTGCCTGCCTGCCTGCCTGGTCACCCTTAACTGCCCTCCCCTGTCAGACTTATCGCCTCTTCCCTTACTGCTTCCTTCCCCTGCTGGCATGGTTGCCACCAAATGCCCCACCTCCCACCAGCCTGGTTGCCCCTCACTAACACCCCTGTCAGTCTGGTCACCCCACACAGCCTGTTTGGTCATCCATTTGGTTGTTTTGGTTGTAATAGTCACTTAGGCTTTTATATATATAGACTAGGGGCCTGGTGCCTGGTGCACAAAATTCGTGCACTGGGGGTGGGTGATCCCTCAGACCAACCTGCCCCCTCACACATACTGGGAGCCCTCAGGGGATGTTCTACTGACCACTCACCCCCAGCCTGTCCAAGGCCTAAAGCCTCTGATCGAGACTTTAGGCCTTGGGCACCCAGCCATCGTCCTGCCATGGGGCTAATGGCTGGCTCCCTTGCAGCCCAGCCCAACCCCCTGGCCCAGCCTTTGCCCAGCCAGCTTGCACTCAGCTAGCCAGGGCCTCTGCCCCGTCCCCCTGGCCCAGGCTTTCTCTGTGGCCAGCGGGTGCTGGCCGCCTCGAACCCACCCCCTCACATCCCTGGCTGCCTCAGCCCCACCCCCCACAGCCCTGGCCACCTAGGCCCTGCCCCCCACGGCCCTGGCCTCCTTGGCCCTGCCCCCTGGCCCTGGCCATGTCGACCCCACCCCCCCGACCCTCGCCGCTTCAGCCCCGCCCCCCACAGCATGGCTGCCTTGGCCCCACCCCCCTGGCCATGGCCACCTCAGCCCCACCTCCCATGGCCACCTCCCAGGTGGCCTTGGCCCTGCCTCCCTGCAGCCTGGCCTGCCTCAGCTCCACCCCCACAGCCCTGGCCTCCTAGGCCCTGCCCCCCAGGGCCCTGGCCACCTCAGCCCCGCCTTCCCCTCCCAGCCCTGGCCACCTGGATCCCTGCTCCCAGGCCCTGGCTGCCGCAGCCCTGACCCTGGCCCCATCAGCCCTGCCCCTCATGCCCAGGCTGCATGCTTTCTGGCTTGGCTCCGTCCCAGCTCCTGATTGGCTGGTGGGCATGGCTGATTGGCATGGCTTGTGGTTGTAGTGAAGGTATGGTTAATTTTCATATTACTCTTTTATTACATAGGATGATAATTACATTGGGTTTTAAAGAGGTTGGTCACCAAGAAGGTGATGTCTTAGTGAAGATGGGAAGTAATGTTGGAGGTCATTTTTCATAGAGAAGGCAACCAGTGCAGAACCATGTCTTGCAGTTTTACAGTGAGCAGACCAAGAGCTGGAGCAACTTGAATGAGAGGGGCAGGTTAGAAAATGAAAGAGGGCTGAGTTCAAACAAGGTCTAGGCCATTACAAAGATTTGTTTTCATTTTGAGTGAAAATGAGAGCCCAGGCAGAGTTCTGTTCAAATCTTGCATATATTTACTAGCCTCTGTCTTTACTTCCCCCATACTCCTATCTAACAAAAGAGAAATATGCAAATTTGACCACACCTCTGCCACACCCACAAACCACGCCCACACCCACACCCACCAGCCAATCAGGAGCAGATTATGCAAATAAACCCCAACCAAGATGGCTGCCACCACTAAGAGCAGGAGGAAGGCTTGTATTTCCCAGGCAACAGAGGAAGCCAAGCTTTCCACCTGCCCAAGCCTTCAATCAATGTTACAAAGTTTCAATTATAAAAGATACAGAAATGGCAGCAGCCACTGAGCTGGAGAGAACAGAGGTTTGGGTTTCCCTGGCAACAGAAGAAGCCAAGCTTTCAGTCTGCCATTGCTGGCCTAGGCCTCTACTCTAGGCTACAGTGTTTCAAACAGAAATGGCTGCCACTACAGAATAAGCAGAAAGTTTGGCTCTGCTCCAGGCTACAAAGTGTCAATTGTAGACATAGATTAATCCCAGATACCAGGACCTCCACTTGGGTCACTCGGGGACATGGCCAGCCTGCAAACCTCCACAGGTCTCTCACCCAGGCTGCCCCTCACCCCAAAGGGAAATCTTACCCTGATCTGGGACACTCTTCAGGGCAAACCAGCTGGCCCTCACCCATGTACCAGGCCTCTATCCTATCTAATAAAAGAGTAATTTGCAGATTGACCATCACTCCAACACAAAAGAGGGCTGCCTCCATGTGGTCAAAGATCCTGCCCCTGTGTGGATAAAAGATGATCACCACAAGATGGCTAGCAGGGGAGGGCCATTGGGAGGTTCCAGGCCCTGCAAGGGAGGACAGTTGTGGGTGATCAAGCCTGCAGGGAAGGGCATTTAGGGGTGACCAGGCCAGCAGAGGAGCGAAGTTGGGGGCAAATAGGCTGGCAGAGAAGCTGTTAGACATCAACTAGGCTGGCAGGCAGAAGCGGTTAGGGGCAATCAGTGAGGCAGGCAGGGGAGCAGTTTGGAGCCAGCTGTCCTGGATTGTAAGAAGGATGTCCGATTGCCTGTTTAGGCCTAATCCTACCAGGCAGTATGACATCCCTTAAGGTGTCCCAGATTGGAGAGGGTGCAGGCTGGGCTAAGGGATATCTCCCCCCCCGACCCCATGCATGAATATCATGCACCGGACCTCTAGTAATAGAGAGAAGTGTGTTGAAATATCCCTCTATAACTGCCAATTTGTCTGTTTCCCTATAGTCTTATAGGTTTTGCTTTATATGTTTTCTGAGGTGAATACAAATTAAGACCTGTCATATTTCTCTGGTGAATTCAATATTTAAAATATTATTATATAGAACTATTTCTAATAAAGAGATTTTGTGTTCTAAACATATTTTGTCTGAGAATAATATATAGCTACTCCAGTTTCTCTTGGCTACTATTTTTCCAGTGTTCTTCCTTTTCCCCCATTTTATTACTTTCAACTTTTCCTTATTTATGGATGTATGTCTTAGGAGAAGCATATAGCTAAATATTGGTTTTTCACTGTTTGTTTTCTTTTACAATCCAATCTTATAATCTCTGTCTTTAGACTGTCCCGATATTTTCTGTTTACATTTGAAATTATTGTGCTTTCTGTATCTTTTATATTTTATGACCTCCATGATCATTTTTTTCATTTTCTGAGTTGATTAAATGTTTAATTTTAGCTTTATTCTAATATATTACATATACTACTTTGAGAATTACAAATATAATTTCAATGTTTAAAGTTTAGGCTTGAAAATTCAGTACGCATAATAACTTAATTCGTTGATATTAAATTAATTCATTCTTTAGTTTCCACTGGAAAACATAGGATCTTAGGAAATCCCACTTTGAGCCCTTTAATATTGTAGAGTTCTGGTTTTGTCCTTTTTACAAAAGTAAGGTTTAAACATTATTATTATAAAAATTATTCTCATTTTATTATAACTTACTAGAGGCCCAATGCATGAAATTCGTGCAAGGGGTGGGGGTGTGGGGGTAGGGAATGTCCCTTAGCCCAGCCTGCATCCTCTCAAATCTGGGACCCCTCGAGGGATGTCTGATTATCCTTCTCATAATCCAGGACTGTTGGCTCCAAACTGCTCAACTGCCTGCCTCCTTGATTGCCCCTAACCGCTTCTGCCTGCCAGCCTGATCACCCGCTAACCACTACCCTGCCAGCCTAATTGACGTCTAACTGCTTCTCTGCCAGCCTGTTTGCCCCCAACTTCTGTCCTCTGCTGGCCTAGTCACCCCTAACTGCCCTCCCCTGCAGGCTTGATCGCCCACAAATGCCCTTCCTGGCAGGCCTGTAACCTCCCAACTGCCCTCCCCTGCTGGCCATCTTATCATGGCCATCTTGTGTTCACATGGGGGCAGGATCTTTGATCACATGGGGGCAGCCCTCTTGTGTGTTGGAGTGCAAATTACTCTTTTCTTAGATAGGGTAGAGGCCTGGTGCTTGAGTGGGAGCCATCTGGTTTGCCCTGAAGGGTGTCCCAGATCTCGGTGGGGTTTCCCTCGGGGCTGGGGGAAGCCTGGGAAAGAGGCCTGTAGTGATTTGCAGGCCAGCCATGCCCCCAGCAACCCAAGTGGAGGCTCTGGGATCTGGGATTAATTTATGTCTACAATTGAAACTGTGTAGCCTAGAGTGGAGCCAAGCCTTTTACTCACTCCGTGGCAAAGCCATTTCTGTTTGAAAATTTGTAGCCTAGAGTGGAGGCCTAGGCCGGCAACTGCAGCCAGAAAGTTTGGCTTCTTCTGTTGCCAGAGAAACGCAAGCTTCTGTTCTCTCCAGCTCAGTGGCTGCCACCATTTCTGTATCTTTTATAATTGAAACTTTGTAGCATTGTGTGGAGGCCTAGGCTGGCAATGGCAGGAAACCTTGGCTTCCTCTATTGCCAGGAAACCCAAGCCTTCTTCCTGTTCTCAGTGGCAGAAACTATCTTGTTTGGAGTTTATTTGCATAATCTGCTCCTGATTGGCTGGTGGGTGTGGCTGTGGGCATGGCTTGTGGGTGTAGCAAAGGTATGGTCAAATTTGCATATTACTCTTTTATTAGATAGGACTGGGAGCTGGGTGCATGAAATTCATGCACTGGGGATGGGTGGTCCCTCAACCCAACCTGCCCCCTCTCACATACTGGAAGCCCTCAGGGGATGTTCAATTGATGGCTTGGGCACCCAGCCAGCTCCCTGCTCAGGTCAACCCTGGCTGCCTGCAACCACACGGCCCCCGAGGCTGGGCACTCACTGCCACTTCTTCTCACAGTGCCCAGGTGCTGGGCGCCCCCCGCCGCCACCACCACCACTGCTGCTGCCACCGCCACTTTCCTGCACAGCACTCGGGGGCTGGGTGCTGGCTGCCACCTCCATTTCATTTCCATCCCCGGGTCCCAGCGCTCATGCCACTTGGCCCTGCCCCCGCTCCTGATTGGCTGGTAGCATAGCCAATCAGGAGTGAAGGTACGGTCACATTTGCATGTTTTTCTTTTATTATATAGGATAATTTTATATAAACAGTATTTTTAGAATTTTCTCTACTTGGTTAACAATTAATTTGTTTATAATTTCATATTACAATGCTTGCTTGCTTTTGGTAGATTATTTTCCTTTTTTCCCATTATATAGCATACCTTTTGAAAATTTCTTTTGTGAAAGACTGTTATTGGTAAACTTGCTTTTCCTCTGATAATGGCTTTTTTTTTTCTCCCTCAGTCATGTAGTTTAGCTGGGAATGTAATTCTAATTTGATAGTTTTCATTAATTAAAAAATACTTTTGAAAGTATTATTTTGCTTCTTTTTCATTTCTCTTATGATTGTGAGAAGTGCTTAGTGGTTTATAGTTTTTTTATAATTAATCAATGTTTTATCTTGATCTATTATTAAGATCCTCCAAGTATCTTTGTCTATTTACTGCTTATTCACACTATGTCACTGAATATCTTTTTACTCATATAACTTGGTATATGTTATGCTTTCTTTAATTATGAATTTATGGAGTTTTTATCAATTCTTGAAAAATCTCCATAATTTTTTCTCAAATATTGCTTCACCTTCATTTGCTTTATTCTTTTCTTGTTTAGATAAATATTAGAAATTCTTATCTTTCCTCCTTACCTTTTGTCATCTTTTGTCTGATTTACCTCCTTTTCTTGCTATAGATTTCTTAATATATAAGCTACAGTTCAAATATGTTCTCTTCTCTGGGTTAGTTCTATAGTTCCATTGAATTTTTAAATTTTAAAACCTATTTTTCTTTTCTAGAAGCTTGATTTGTTTTTTTCACCATCTTTTTCGCTCCCCACCCTCTCTCTGCCCCCCCCCCCCCCCCAAAAAAAATTTGGTCATTTTTGATAGTCTCTCATTATTTTTAAAACTTTTTATGCACAATGGATTTCTTTAAACATACCAGGTATATTGTATTTAAATACATTTTTTAATTTAGTGGACAAATGTTGCAGCTCACTCCAGGCTTAATGTATCAAATACAGTATTTTGATGATATTAGCATTTGTCCTCAGTTAGCTTCCCTTTACCTTTGCTCATTGCATAACTGTCCCTCCTTAGACTTTAGCTCATAATATGCTCATGGTAAATAATTATGGATAATTTGGTTAATCTTTTACCTTGGCATAGATAGATGTAACATTTAGTATAACACAAAGAAAATATTTACTTGCATAGTTTTAACATTACTAGTATATGTTACTGCCTCCAAACATTGACCAGATGTTAATCTAAATGCAATAAAATTACTATTTTATTAAAAGCAACAGTCCTTTACATTATTCTTTTTAAATCCAAGTTTGGTGGTTTTGTTCATTTATTGAATTTGTTCTGAACAGTGATATTTATTTTGCACTCATTTAATTATCCAGGAGAATGTAGGAAAATAAATATTTTTGTTACTATTTTTAAAATTTTACTTACAATATAACTTATATTTAATAGTAGTACATATGTTTTCCTTTCCCCCTCAATATCCTCCTCACAACCTCCCTTACCCCCCAGCACATGTCCCCACCTGCCCCCCTCCCCGCCCGAGTGTCTTTCATTCATTGGTTATGTTCATATGTTTGCATACAAGTCCTTCGGTTGATCTCCCCCAGCATCTGCCTCCCATCCACTCCAGCCTTCCCCCTGTAGCTTGACAGCCTGTTCGAGGCCACCCTGCCTCTATATCAATCACTTCCCCCTATTTCTTTTCTTCAAAATATCTTGCCTCTGCATACTGAAAACAAACGTATAAGAGCAAAAAAAGTTTGAGTGTCAGTTTCAGTGTCCAACTGTTCTGAGTTCCAGTTTCAATGTCAAATAGTTCTTCATGTGTACATGTCAGCATTGGTATCCAGATGGTGGACACATCGTGGCAATGCAAGATCCATCCTCTCTGGTATGGTCCTGGGCCGCCTACAGCCACGCACAGCTGCCGACTGCTAGCATGGCAAGGTGTCGTCAGCGTCTGCCATCTCTGGACCGTCCTCGTGGCTGGAACAGACCCGTCAGTTCCTCACTGTTGCAGGAACCCACATGGTCTTGGAGTTGTTCTCTGCAAACACACAAACGCATTCTCGACCAAAGGTTAACAAAGGGATCCTCTCTGCAAAATAGACTTGGGGTTCTTTTTATTTTTACCTAAATGATTTTCCTTTGGCTCATTTTGACACCATATGTGTTTTTTCATGGGTGTCCTGCAGTTGGTTTTACAAATGGAATTTTCTTTTCTGGAATAAGAATTTTCTACATGTATTTTACTTATAGGATATTTTTCCTTACATGATATTACCCCACTGTCCCCTCCCACCCCTCTTTTTGGTTAATAGGGGCTGTTGGAAATTTTATCTTACAGTCTTGGTAATTTTAAATTTTAATTTTTGCATACAAATATGACTGCTTTAGGTTCTTTGGATGTTAGGCAATTTTGCAGTGAGATGAACTACTAATAGATATTTTAGTTAATGTTTTAGGAAAAGCTTTTTGTCCAGTACAGTTAGATTTTCTTGAGTGTTCACTTATTTCACTTGTCCAATTTAAATTAATCTGAAAACTTGATTACTATTTTCCTGTCAATTTTAATACTCAAGCAGAAATCTTAGTTTACCCAGTAAATACTTGTGGAAAGGAATATTTGCATTTTTGAGTAGGTCCTCAGCATTCCTGGTAATAAACTAAATTTAGATATAGGGCAGCTATTGCTGGCCGAGTCTCTGTCTGCCACCTGGGTCCCGGTGTGAGTTGTGCGTGGGAGGCATAGCAGCCGTGGGGGTAGGAGACCTTCCTCAGGAGGGGTGAGAATTCAAGCCCCTGCAAGGTTTGTGGATGAGGGTCTGTGCCCCACCTCTGTTGATCTTTTAGTTCTCTCCTGTTGGCCCCTCTGGGACTGTGCCTGTCTTAGATTCCTTCCCTGAGGAATCTTACCCGTCTCTGGCTAACCAGCCATCCTCCAGGGCCAAACAGGGTGATGGGAGGTTCAGTCCTGTCTCCTTTGTAGTCTATGCCCCCGTGGCCTCCACATCTAGCACCTGCCTTGGGGTCCCCTCGCCTGCTGGCGGGGTCCTGGTATTGATCACATATCTCAGGTGACCCAGGTTTCTTCTTCAGAGAGGGCCCAGCTCACACCACTGGTCGAGAGACAGATCCATGGTGCCAACTGCCCAGAGACTTCAGCCACAGCTTGAACTGAAAGTTCACGCATCAGCTGTGTGTATTTGGATAATAAGAAGAGGGTCCCTCTTGGCAAAAGGGCCAGAGGGGCCAATATAGAATGCTCAGATGCCTTCCCAGTGCCTTAATCCCTTCTGAAAGGGATTAATTCCTTTCCTAGCCTTTTTTTAAGTTGCTGCCCAACATTCAAAGAATTAGTTTGTAAGTTTATTTGGGATAATTGTATAATATGCTGTTGTCAAATATCAAATATTATAATGACATTGTAGAATAATATCATGTAAGGGTATTGTGGTGTCACTGGAGGTTAAGGCGGCCCTAGCCTAAGGACTGGTGTCCATAAGAGATGACATGCTCTAGGCCATGTTAATTCAATCTCAAACTAGCTGCCAATTTTTTTTTTATAACTTTATATAAACTTTGTCAGGGATGTAAAAACACAAATCACTTACCTTAGTTCAAGCATTCAAATGTTACTATTTTTTTGTTGTAGTGATTTCTAGGCAAAGGCAGCAAAATTAGATGTTATTTTAAGAGAATAGTATTTATACATATATGTCCGGTTATCTTTCCATGTAACATATAGAATTTCCACTTTATGTGTGTTTTGATGCTTATAGCCTACATTTTTTCAGTGAAGTCAGCTGCCTCTCAGAATATTTCACACCTTTTTCTGTCATTTACTGCTCTCGGTCTTTAGGTTCTAGGGTAATAATGTGGACTATTCAAGTTAGTCTTTTCAGTGTATAAATGTTCAGATTTGTTATTTCTTCTTGGATAGTTGATTATTTTACCCTTACACAATGTTACTCTTTATACATGATAATGTGCCTTATCCTGAAAATTATATTTTGTCAGAAATTTAATATGAATGCTCCAGCTTTCTAAAAAATGAATTTAATGGGGTGAGATTGGTTAATAAAATTATATAGATTTCAGACATACAATTTTATAATACATCATCTGTATAATTGTATTGTGTGTTCACCACCCCAAGTCAAATCTTCTTCCATGACCACTTGTCAGTCTTCCTCCCTCTTCTAGCTTCATCCACCCACTTTCCCTCTGGAAAGCACCATATTGTGCTTTTTGTTTTGTTTTTGTTGTTTTGCTTAATCCCTTCACGTCTTTCACCCAGTCCCCAAATCCCTCCCCTCTGACAGCTGTAAGTCTGTTCCCTGCCAGTTTATTAAAAAAAAAAATTGTGTTAGCATGGTATATCTATCTTCCTCCATTTGCTTTTAACCTACCTTTGTCTTTATATTTAAAATTAATATCTTTTAGACAATAGGGTTGGGTCCTGTTTTTTTTTTAAATCTGATAATCTCTGTGTTTTTAATTGGTGTTATGTAAACCATTCACATTTACATTAATTATTGGCACCCAATAAATCAATAAAAAGTTAAACAAATTAAGAAATAAAAATTATTTTATCTATTCCTTCTCCAACACTTTCTTCTTTGTATAGATGCAAGTTTATGACCTAGATCATTTTTATTCTGCCTGAAGAATTTCTCCTTTTATTTTTTAAATAATTTCTTTAAATATGTCTTGCAAGTGCAAGTCAGCTGTAAATGGATTCCTTCAGTTTTTTTTAAAAATATACTTGTACTGAGTTTTTACAGAGAGGAAGAGAGAGAGATAGAAAGTCAGAAACATGGAAGAGAGAGAAACATCAATCAGCTACCTCTTGTTTACTCCCTACTGGGGATGTGCCGGCAGCCAAGATACATGTCCTTGACCAGAATTGAACCTGGGACCTTTCAGTCCACAGGCCAATGCTCTATACACTGAGCCAAACCAGTTTCAGCTGATTCCTTCAGATTGCACTAAGAATGTGTTTAACTTTCTATTTTTAAGGACACTTTTTCTGTAAATACAATTCTACATTGAGTTTTTTCAAAACTGTAAATATTTTACTTCACTTTCTTCTTGATTGCCTGGTTCCTGGTACCATTCCAATGTATTTAATATCATTGTTCCTCTATGGATAAAATGGTTTTATTCCTGTGGCTTTTAAGGTTTTCTCTTTGTCATTGCTTTCTTTAGTTGAACAATAATATGTAATGGTTGAATTTTTTTAAAATTAGTATCTATCCTGCTTTCTGTGCTCCACACTGCTTTGTGGATCTGTATTTTGGTGTCTGTAATAATTTAGAAAAATCATTGGTCATTGTTTGTTTAAATATTTTCTTTGCTCTTTTCTCACTTTCTTCTTCCGGTATTCCAGTTATGTACATATAACACCTTTTGAAATTTCCCCAGAGATGTCCAATGTTATGTTCCTTTTTTATTTCATACTGTGTTCTCTCTTTGTATTATGGTTTAGGAAATTTCTATTGAACTGTCTTCACATGCACTGACCTCAGCTGTCACAATTACTGATTAGCTTATGAAAGGCATTCTTCATTTCTGTTACTGAGTTTTTTTACTTCTATGAGTTCCTTTTGACTTGTTCATAGTTTCCATCCATCTGCTTACATTATCCATATGTACTTTCATTGTATCTATTCATTTCATTAGGGGCCATGATATATTGATCATAGTTATTTTAAATTCCCTGTCTGATAAATTCAACATCTGTGTCACATTTGACTCTGGTTCTGATGATGGCTTTTTCTCTTCAGACTGTGTTTTTTTTCTTGGCTTTTGGCATGTTTTGTTTTTATTTGTTGAAAGCCAGACATGATATGTCAAGTAATAGGAACTGAGGTAAACAGGCTTTTAACATAATGATCTGTGTTCATCTAGAGCTGGGATGTGCTTGTAATGTTTGCTTTAGGGACTGTAGGCTTCCAATTCTTTTAGTGCTTTTATTGTTGTCTCCTCTCTTGGCCTAAGTAGCCTTCCTTAGTACCTGCTATTGTTATTCTAGATTCCTGGTGGTAGTATGTGAGGGAAGGTGAGTGTTCTATAATCTTATGTTTAAACTTCAGTCTTTTAGTGCCCCTGACTCAGCACTGTGACATTTTTCCGCATTGCTCCCTATCTTCTCTGGCACAGCAAATTTCATGTCTATATCCTCCTATTTACTGTTTGTTTTGTTTCATTTTGTTGTTGTTGTTTTCCACTTAGGTGAGACACAGGAAAAGAGGTACTGCAATGGGCAGGAATTTCCTTCCCCTAATGAAGTAAGAATTCAGAATGATGCTATGACAAAGTCCTTCCCCTTGAAGAGTAGGTATCTTTACTAGAGATGGTATATTTCCCAATACTTTTAGCATCTCCATCTCCATCTCCATCTCCATCTCCATCTCCATCTCCATCTCCATCTCCATCTCCATCTCCATCTCCATCTCCACACAGTCATGAGGGAATTCAATAGACACCAGCGCCATGATACTGGTGGAATTTCTGGGGGAAAGTTGAAAATACACAGATCTTTCTAAGACTGTGGCTCCCCAAATTTCTCATTCTTTTGCTGCCTAACTCAGCCTCAGATACTTATTTAAAATTGCCTTTGAAATGTTTTATTCAGGCTCTGCCCCAGGTAAGGTAGATTTTGGGTGATAAATGTCTCTGGTCCAGGAATTTTGGATGCTGTTTTTTTTTGTTTTGTTTTGTTATTTTTGGGGGGAGTTGTTTTCTTAAATGTTAGCTCTCCTGTAGGTCCAAGAAAACTGATTCTAAGTTTCCCCAACTTTTTACTATTATAAGAATGGACATAACAACTTTTCAGATCTTTATACAGTAAAGGTGCAATTGAAAGTCTTCAAGTGATTTGATCTAAAACAGTAAAGACAGCATAACTGTCATCCTCTATCAAGTTTGATACATTCCATCTTTTCCTTGACCTATGAACTCTCTATCTGCTAGCATCTAACCCCTAACCCATTGTTCTCTTCTAACATAAATTTTAAACATTAGTCTCTATTTCACCCGTCTAACTAGACATCTAGTATCTGAAAACTCTGAATTAAGAGCACCCCTTCACCTTCATAATATTATTTATATACAACCTCTATTAATTCTGTACCTAAAGTAATTTCTCCATAAGTTTCAAGCAATCTGGTATGACCCGAGCTGCACTTTGGCACAATTCTTTCAATTTTTTTTTCTTTTAATTGTAATGTTTTCTGAATCTCATTATTTTCTTCTTGTTTGTTCAACAACAGTATGCTCTTACAAATGCTACTGGCTGTATCTTCACCCTCTGTTTTCCTTCATTCCAAATCCTGAAGTTACAAAATACATAATTATAAGTTTAATACTTTAGGCCACTTTTGAAGTTGATTTCAAGTACTATGACTTTTTAAATCCTTTATTGATTAAAGTATTACATAAGTCTCCTTTTCCCTCCATTAACCACTCCCCAGCTATCCCTACCCCAGCATATGCTCTTCTCCACACCCCCATCTGTGTCCATTGATTATGCTCATATGCATGCATAAAAGTCCTTTGGTTGATTTCTTACCCCCTCAGTCCCTCATCAGTTGGACAGTCTGTTCAATGCTTCTGTGATTCTGGCTCTATTTTTGTTCATCAGCTTATGTTCTTCATTATATTCCACAAATGAGTGATATTTTATATTTCTCTGACTGTCTTATTCCGCTTAGCATAATGCTCTCCAGTTTTTAAATATTCATAATAATCAATCTTATGGTACTGTTCTGAATTTTCTGCTGTAACTTCTATACAGTACTATAACTTGTATCACTATAAAGACATATCACTATAAAGTATTTCTATAGAATTCAGATCAGAACTTTATATTGATCTTTTCTTTGTCCTGCTGTGGTCAACATTTCAATGAAAATTTCCATGCTTTAGAGAGGAAACCTGCATGTGTTTGACATTCAAAGAGTTATTAATGTAATTTATTATATCAGACTCAAAAATAGTCATATGATAATCAATAGCTGCAGAAAAAAATTGACAAAATCTAACACCTATTTGGGGAACTTTTTAAACTTGATAAAGACTACCCACAAAAGCCTACAGTGAGCATCATGCTTAATGATAATAAACTAAAAGCTTTATCACTAAGATTAGTCACAAGACAAAAGTGTCCTTTCTTGCCACTTCTTTTCAGTATTAACACTGCAAGTCTTTGCTAAAACAAGAATAGGTAATAAAAGTATATAGTTTGTGAAGAAATATATAGGACTTTTAACAAATGACATAACTGTCTATGTAGAAAATCCAAAAGAATAATTAAGAAAACTCCTGGAGCTAAGAAATGGTTATAGCAAGACTAGAGTATACAAAAGTAAATTGTTTTCTATATAACAACAATAACAAGTAGATGTTGAAATTAAAAACACAATACCATGTACATTAGCACCAAACTAATGAAATAAATCTAATAAAATATATAGAAAAGCTATATTGGGAACACTATGAAACTCTGATAAAATCAAAGAAAAACTAAATAAATGAAGAGATGTTTTGTATTTATTGTCAAGATGTCTGTTTGCACTAACTTGACTTAGAGATTCAATGCCATCCCATTTTAAATCACAAGTTATTTTATAGATATTGACAAACTGACTCTTAACTTTGTATGGAGAGACAACAGACAGAATAGCCACACAATAGTGAAAGAGAAGAACTAAGTTCAAGGTGCATTTTTATTTGACTTCAAGACCAACTGAGGTTTGATTACTTGATAATAAAGTAATTAAGACAGTGATCTATTGGCAAGATAACAGATAAATTGATCAATGAAAAAGAATAGAATCTTGCCCTGAGTAGTTTGGCTCAGTGGATAGAGCATTGGCCTGCAGACTGAAGGATTCCAGGTTAAATTCTGGTCAGGGCATGTACCTTGATTGTGGGCACATCCCCAGTAAGAAGTGTGCAGGAGGCAGCTGATCGATGTTTCTCTCTTATTGATGTTTCTGACTCTCTATCCCTCTCCCTTCCTCTCTGTAAAAAATCAATAACAATATTTTTTTAAAAAAGAAAAAGAATAGATCTTAGGGCCAGTGGCACAATGGATAATGTGTCTGAGTACAAAAAAGAATAGAGAACCCAGAAATGGGTTCCTATAAATATAGGGAAAGAAGAAAAGGCAATACAGTGGAGTAAAGGTAGTATTTTCAGCAAATGGTACTGAAACAACTGAACATCCACATACTAAATGAGTCATGACATAGACCTTTCACCCATCACAAAAATTAACACAAAAAGAATCATAGACCTAAATGTAAAATGAAAAATTGTAAAACTTCTAGAAGATAGCATTGGAATAAATTTATGGTGAGACCTTTTAGATAAGTCATCAAAGATGTGATCCAAGAAAGAAATAATTGATAAGCTGGACTTACATTAAAATTAAAAAGTTCTACCCTGTGAAAAATAATATCAAGAGATTTAGAAGACAAGCCACAGATTAGAAAAAATATTTGCAAACAACACATTTGATAAAGGGTTGTCATCTAAAATAAACAAAGAACTTATAAAACTCAACAATAAGAAAACAAATAACCTTATTAACAATGGTCCAAAGACTTTAAGACACCTCACCAATGAAGATATATAAATGGCAAATAAGCATTTAAAAACATGCTCCATCTGGTATGTCGTCACAAAAATGCAAATTAAAATAACAAGTAGGTACCATTACAAATGTATTAGAACAGCTAAATTCTGGAATACTGAACCCACCAAATGCTGGATAGGTTGTGGAGCAACAGGAATTCTCATTCATTACTGGTAGGAATGAAAATGGTATAGCCTTGCTCATGTTGCTCAGTGGTCCAGCATTGACCTGTGAACCATGAGATCATGGTTCGATTCCTGGTCAGGACACATGCCTGGGTTGTGGGATCAATCTCCAGTGTGGGGCATGCAGGAGGCAGCCGGCTGATCAATGATTTGCTTTCATCACTGATATTTCTCTCTCTCTCTCTCTCTCTCCCTTCCTCTCTGAAATCAATAAAAATATATTAGAAAAGAAAAAAAGAAAGAAAATGGTGCAGTTTTTCTGGATGACAGTTTCTTGTAAAACAAAACACACTCTTACCATATGATCTACTAATCACACTTTTGGAACATTGAGAGGAGTTAAAAACTTACGTCCACACAAAAACCTGCACATGGATGTTTATAGTAGCTTTGTTTATATTTGCTAAAATTTTGAAGCAACCATTATACCCTTCAGTAAATGAATAAATAAACTATGACATATGCAGATAATGGAGTATTATCCTATATAATCTTATATAATAAAACAGTAATATGCAAATCAACCAAATGGCCAAATAGCAGAACAACCATCCATATGAACATCTGGGACCACACTATGACACCCACTGGCACCAGGCCAGCCAAGGCAAGTGTGATGCAATTGGTCAGGGCCCAGCCATCACCCCAATATTGCCCTGCAGAGTGAGGCTGAGGCCACCAACTGGCAGGATGCGGTGGGTCGGCAGAGCCTCCTTCTGTGAGGGAAGCCTGGGGCCTGGCTCCCTGTGGTTGGAGGGAAGCTGGTGCTGACAAGCTGAGGGAAGGAAGGCCTACTCTTGCACAAATTTCATGCATTGGGCCTCTAGTTCAATTATAAAAAGAAATGGGCTATCAAGCTATGTAGACATGGAAGACCTTGAAATGTGTATTAGTAAGTGAAAGAGGCCAATCTGCAAAGCCTACATACTGAGATTTTAAATATACAGGATCATGGAAAAATTAAACTTATGAGGACAATAAAAAGAATAGGTATTTGAGGAGTTGAAAAGAGGTGGAGAGAGTTGTAGAAACAGAACACAGGATTTTTAGGGCACTAAACTGTGTGTGGTATAATGATGCATATACTGTATCATTATACATTTTTTTCTAACCTGTAGAATGAACAGCACAGAGAATGAACCTTTAGGTAAATGATGGACTTTGAGTGATTATGATATATCAACATAGGTTCATACTTGGGGAAAAAGAAAAGAAAAGAAAAGAAAAGAAAAAGTACCGCTTTGGTCAGGGATGTTGATAATGGGGAAGACTTTGCATGTATGGGGGCAAGGTATATATGGAACATCTCTGTACCTACCTCCCAATTTTGTTATAAAGCTAAAACTTCTCTAAAAATTAAAGTCTTTAAGGGTGTTTTAAAAAAGTGTTAAATATCTATTTTATACTTGTCACTCTCATAAGTGTTGTAAGCATTTAAAGAATAAGACAGATTCTATACAAAAGTAATTTAATTCAATTGTCAGAAAAAAATATATAATTTAATAAATGTGTAAATATATAATTTAATAAATAATGACATAGGACACTGTGTACCATAGTTGCTTTCTTTTTCAAAGTTAATTAGTTACAGAGCAACAATCAGCAAGTAATTGAAGAATGATCTGACTCTAAAAATCTAAGATACCCACATATTGTATTTTTAATCATATTTCTGACTTTGGAAAGGCAAGTAAAGTATCTTAGGATAATAAATATCCTTTTAGGTTTTACATAGAAAATATTTACTTTTTCTTTCTGATGTCCTTTTGCTGTATATTTTTATGACTTCTTTCTCTATGAGACAGACCCACAGTGTATCTCAGGCCAGTTTCCTGAAAAGATTTTATTTCCTTTTATTTTTTGAAGTGTTTAAAATCAGATTTATTGTACAAAGACATTTTAAGAGTTTTCTATTAATCAAACTGAATTTTAAAATATAAACGACCATATGCTCATAATTTAAAAAATATCATGTTAAATCAACAGCGAACATACTTCTTTTTAGAAAAAAAAGAATATAGAATCCAAATATCAAACTCAATTATTAGAAAGAACTAAACTAATTCTAATTTTTTCACCACTTTGAATATTTTATATTTAAACAATGAAGAAATAAGTAACCTTTTGAATTCCTGTAGGACTTACATATCTAAATTATTTATAGAAAATTAAATATGTGTTCTAAGCAAAACAATTCCTCCTTTCACAAGGCATGGCACAAAAATAATTAAACTTTATTTGAGACTTTGACTTGAATTTTTTAACATACAATTTATTCTATTTGGAGTGGAAATATTTTGATGGGCTACTTTGGGAGCAAAAGAAGAAAATTACAGACATTCCCTTCTGGAAGAAACTATAAATGGAATAATTTCCTTTAAAAAATTGTAATCTTTCATAATAAAATAGAAATAATTTTAAAAATCAGAGTAACTTTATTTTTCTGTATTAGATGGGTGATTTGTGGTTAGAATATAAAGAAAAAAGAAAAGTATTGTGGACTATAAAGGGTATAATTCTTAAGAGTAATTATTCCTAATGTTTTGTAGCATAGTGCAAAGAACTATGGAAAGCCAGGATTTAGGAGTGTTTGAATGTGGTCCTGACTGCACAGCTAGTTAGTTATTAAGTAGAAATGTGTCAAGCTGTTGATATTTCTAGACTTCAGTTTTTCAAACATCAGCCAGCTATAAGTAAATATATATATATCTCAACACTAATAAAAGAGAAAGATGCAAATTGACCATCACTCTGCTATGCTACCAGCCAATAGGAGTGAGTATGCAAATTACCTAACAAAGATGGCAACGCTAGGTGGTGGCACCAGCAGCCCCAAGCCCTGATCAGGGACACAAACCCTCAGCTCAGCCTGCACCCCTAAGCCCCAAGCCCCACTATGGCAGTGCTGGGGCTGCGGGGAAACTGGATCAGGGACACAAACCCACAGGGAGGCCAGCACTCAGCAGCCCTAAGTCCCACAGTCGAGGCACTGGGGCTGCTGTGGGGAGGTGGGGAACAAATCCACAAGACACTGTGGAAAGGGAGATAAACCATTGTAACTTTACCTCCTTTCCACAAGATGAAAAAACTTCCCCTGGTTTATTTAGTGATGTGGCCCACACCTTTCTATAAGCACAGAGGATGGTATGACCACTCCCAGGAAGGTCTGGTCAGAATACTGTCTCCAGGGAAATAACGCTACTGTGGCAAATCATCTAAGAGAGGAAACTAATAAATAATGGCCTATATTAATGACATTTTAGTTGTTTATTCTGAAGGTCAGAGAACATGCTACTGCAACATATGCTGTGTTGTTATATTGATGATCTTGAGCCTCAGATGCTTGAAAAACAGCAAATGCATGCAGAGGATTTCATTGAAGTCTACTGATCTGCCTAAAATTGGACTCCCCCTAAAGGAGCTTTAATGTCATAGGTCCCCTTGATGGGAGAAGTGTCATCAGGCAGAGAAGACTGACTTCTGTCACAGTACAGGAGAGTAGAAGTTGACATCACACCCAAACTTTGTTACAAACTACCTCCCCCACCCCCATTCATCTTTTCTAAAAATCATTTATTGTCCTCTAAGTGGCCTACCCCCTTCCCCTTTCCCTAGGAAGAAGGTATTTAAATCTGAATTCTAAGTCACCTTGAGGAGTTAATCATTTTTTCCTGGGATCTCCCACATATACATGAAGTACACATGTTAATGAACTTTTGTTTTTCTCTTGTTGATCTGTCTTTCATTACAAGGGCCTCCATTAAGAACTCAGAAAGGTATAAGAAAACTATTTCTTCTTCTCCATGATTCTATCTCGGAAAATCAAGTCGCCAGCTGAACACTGAGGTAAGCTCAAGTACCAAGCAGTCTCGGCTGATGGAAGGGAAGTTTCTAGGGAGAAATCAATGACACTGGCATCAAAGTGGGATGGAGGGCACAGGCATGGGTTGCTGGTGGGAGTTTAAAGTGGTTCAACATTTTTGAAGGATGATTTGGCAAATTCGATAGAAATGTTCGAGTTACATCCAAGAGTCTTCTAGGAATCACATCTGCTGAGATAAAGCGTGAGTGTGTAAGCCCTGGTCAGAACCCAGGAAGCTACTGCGGGCTCCCCTTCCAAGATAGGAAAACCTGGCAACAACCTGCATTTTTAGGACAAGGTGGCATCTATACTAATAAAAGGGTAATATACTAATTAGACTGAACATATTCCAGATGACCTTCCAGATGTCCTTCCAGACTTCCTTCCAAACAAAGCCATGTTGAAGGGGCCAAGGCAGAGGAGGTTAGAGATGATCAGGCAGGCAGGGGAGAGCAGTTAGAGTGAATAGGTTGTCAGTGGAGAGGAGTTAGGGGGATCAGGCTAGTAGGGGAGAGCAGTTAGGGTGAACAGGTTGTCAGAGGAGAGCAGTTAGGGGAATCAGGCTGGCAGGCAGGTGAGCAGTTAGAAGCCAGAGGTCCTGAGGGGTCCCAGATTGAAGAGAGTGCAGGCTGAGCTGAGGGGACCCCTTACCATGCACAAATTTTGTGCACTGGGCCTCTAGTATATATATGTATAATATATATTATATATCACAAAACTACTAAGACATTAAAAGTGGCTTACTAAGTAATTGATAAGTTTTATAGTGTTGAAAATGGGAGTAAATTATTCAATTGG
This sequence comes from Antrozous pallidus, assembly GCA_027563665.1. Taxonomy (NCBI): domain Eukaryota; kingdom Metazoa; phylum Chordata; class Mammalia; order Chiroptera; family Vespertilionidae; genus Antrozous; species Antrozous pallidus. The sequence continues at coordinate 53,591,653 of CM050521.1, forward strand.
GTCATATTTGTATCTTTGAAATACATCTATTTAATGAAAATATAGGCAAAGGGTCCACTTAAGTAAATGTATTAGAATCAGATTTAATAAAAGTTTTATAGTAATATTGCTACAGGATTTCATAATGACATGCACCTAGAAACACTGGTATTAAAGTATTGGCGCCATTATTTCAAAATCATTCCAAAAATTAATCTAACTTTAAGTTAAATTGACTGAAAGCATATACAAATGTCTTAGACAGGAGGATTTAGACATAATACAGTGATATTTTAAATATAATTTACAGGAAAAAAAAATCCAAGCAAGCCTAAATAACTTTGCAGAACTGCCACTTGATATCTACAGTTTACAAATAATTCATATGATCTTAGTAGATTAATTTACTTGAGCAGAGAAATTAAGTAGTGTGTGATTAATGAAATTGTGGTTTGTAATGTATTGAATTGGAAAATATGACTGTAACTTTTGAAGTTCAAATATTTGTGTGACACATTACTGGCTTTATTTATTGAGGGCTAATAAATAATGGCCTATCTTAATGACATTTTAGTTGTTTTTTTAATGTGTCTACTCCCAGAACTTATAAACAACTACATTTGATTCTTTATTACTGCCTTATACTAGACTGTGTTGGCAGAAGGAGCTATACAGAGGAGTGGGCTTAAATCCCATCAGTGCATGAAAGTCTATGGCACTGGCAATTACATGCATCATACTAAGAATTCATACTTTTTCACAAACACAAAACATCAATTTTTGATTTTATAATCCATAATAAAACTATCAAGAGGGCTAGATTTTCAATTTATAAAGAAACATGTTATTTCCCTATAGACAAATCTACATGAGAAGCCAATTTCTAATCATAATGGAATGTGTAGAGCTTGAAATAACAGAAAAGGGCATCTATTACAAAGTTGAACACAACTGTTTATGATTCTCCATCATAGAGTTATTACACTATAATTATATATATGTGTATATATATATATATATTTGTGTACCTATTTATTGCCTTTTTTATTTACTAGTTCATACATTTCATAAGGCCTTGTCTGTGTTTCTATTCAGAATTTAGCAGATAGTTTAATATGTAAGAAATAAATATTTATGTAGTGTGTAAGTAGAGAAATGACTGGCTCATAATATCTAGCTATGCTCTCAGAGGCGTTTTGCAATAGTAATTAAAACTTTAACCACCAATAGAAAGTAAATTTATTTTAGGAGTATTTTTAAATTAGAAAAAAAATATTATGCTCAGCCTCTTTTCTCAAACACACACACACACACACACACACACACACACACACACGCACGCGTGCGCGTGCGCATGCACACACTCAAAGAAAGACACAAATATATATGATTCTGGTTGCATTGCTGGTTGAGAATAAATATAAATATATAATTATGTGTATAAACAAATATATGTAATTTCTCAGAAATAAATTGCAACCCCAAAAAATTAAAACAAGAAAAAATTAAAATCCAGGAATTGGGAATATAAATGTTTTTGAATGTTTATTCACAACAGTCAAAAGACTGCATTATCACCATATATATATATATATATATATATATATATGCTTTTCAATAATAATAATAATAATAATAATAATAAATGGATTCTCTTTTCTGTAATGAAAAAATAGACTTAGCCATGAACAACAGTTGGCCTGAAATTCTTACATATCTATGCTCTGCTTCATTGGAATGTCTTGCCAACTTATAGTGGACAGAGTTTCTAAAAGCAAAGAAATAAATGTAATCTTACACTCAGGGAAGAAGGAAGGTCGGAAAGAATTCTGTTGTATAAGCACTGAGTCTATTTGCCATGTGGCATGTTTCCAGCGTGATAAAGAAGAATACCAAATCCTAAGCTGATATAAATGTTTTGTATATACATGCTGTGTATTTCTGTGCCAACACTAGGAGTACAGTCAGACATAAACGAGGAAGGCCAAAAGCGAGGGTGTAAAATCCCAAACCACCATTTTCGGGAGAGTTATTGCACTGTCAACAGTATTCTCCTCTGTTGGAAAAACTACTCTCTGTATATTTGTATATCTTTGTGGGTGTGTTTGCACACAGATATATAATGTATACCACCAGGACTAGACAGATACATGTGGACGCCCTAAGCAAGCTAATAAATTGGTATTCCTTCAAATTCCTTCAAACCAATATGCTTTCAATATTTATTCTATTTTCTATTCACATAGAAAAAGGTTGACTCTCTGTGGCAGAAAAGGGGGGAGGACCATTCTTTGGAGGGCCTGACCATTCTCTTCCTGTTTTTTTTTTTTCCCCAAGAAAATCTGCTTCTAGGCCTATAGTCTACTTGCAAGGAGCATAATCCTGTACCAATAGGCTCCATTTTTCAGAGGCTTCCTTATTGTTTCTCTATTAATACTTGATGACTTTTTAGTTTTTTACTCATCTGCTTAAATACATTATCCAGGGATTCTCCCAATCTCATATAATTTTTTCACCAAAAAAGGATCTGGTAAGCATAATATCTCTGTGTTTACTTGCATTGTAGTGATTTCTAGGTGCCTTTTGGATCTTCAATATTTGCCCAAGTGGCCTGACACTTAAACCAATTCATTAAACCACAAAGCTGTGCAACTTGGCCCAACCCAAAGTGAAATGGAAGCAACACTTGAGCTTCCACCATAAAAAAAGCCTCAGTTCAGCACCATCTGGCTTCAGTTTTCTTTATCTTCTTCGGGAGCTTCTTGTCCTCTTATTCCTCTCACTTTGAATTCTGTTCCCAGGAAAAGCTCATATTAGTTGTTTGTATACATTGGAGAAGGTGAGTAGGTAATTTCACCTCAAATACTATTCTATTCAGATACTCTAAGTCCACAGAAACCTGTACCTTTTCAAATATACTGTAAAACTCCAAAAACAAGTGAGGGAAGGATTTCATGAGTAGTATAGAGCACCTTAGTGTGGTGATACCATGTACAGGAGAACTTGAGATTTAGTTTTAAAGTAAGAATATAAATTAGAAGTTTTACAGAAAATAAATTTAGTGACAAAGGGATAATATAGATTAATGTGCTAATTTAATTTTCAAACATAAATGGATGTTTTCATATATTTCTGGTAGAGATAAGATGTTGATTTTTATGTGTATATCAATGTATACACAGGAACACATGTGTACACATCCTATCAATAGGCTAAAAAAATAAGATTTAGTAGATATTGTATTTGGATCAATTTTTTCTGAGATACACAGACACACTCACATGCACATAATTGGAAAGCACTCCAGAATAAATGTTGTTTATTCTTTTTAGGTAACTATACTTTACAAAGAACTTTTAATTTTGTAAACACAGAGGAAGTTTCACAAACAGTACAGAGTTCTGTACACTCTTCATCCACTTTCCCCCAAAAGTGGCATCGTATATAACTGCAGTATAATATCAAAACCAGGAAATGGTACATTACTGCTTACTACACTAATTCTTCACCATTTTTGATAAGCTTATTGATGAGAGACAGAAAGAGAGAAAGAGAGAGAGAGAGAGAGAGAGAGAGAGAGAGAGAGAGAGAGAGAGAGAGAGAGAGAGAGAGAGAGAGAGAGAAACATTTATGTGAGTGAAAAACATTGATAAGTTGCCTCATGTACACGCCCCATCCAGGACTCAACTCAAAATCTAGGTATGTGCCTTGATTGGGAATTGACTCCACAGCCTTTGATGATGGGATGAGGTTCCAACCAACTGAGATACCTGGCCAGGGCAGAACTCTCTTAACATCTACATGTATTTGTGGAAATTCGGTGTTCTGTGCAATTTTATCACATGTATGGATTTATGTAACCACCACCGAAATTAAGAAGCAGAACATTCCCATCACCATGAACCAACTTTAGCATGGCATCTCTTTGTATCTACAACCTACCAATACACACTCTAACAGTCCCCTGGCAACTTCCAATGGGGTCTCAATCTTTATGTTTTTCTCATTTCAAATATTATATAAAAGGAACAGTACAGTATACACATTTTGAGATTTAACTAAGAACAATGCTCTTAAAATTCTTTCTTGTTGTTAGATGTATTTAACACTTCACTCCTTTTTTATTGGTGATTAGTATTTCATTATATAGATGTATTAGAGTTCCCAAAGAAAGGGTATTGGATCTGTTGTTAGAAATTTTCTATTGTAAATGAACCTGCCCTAAACATATATGTACAGGAATGTATATATGTATGTATGTCAGTATAAGTTTTAATTTCTCTGTGATAAAGTCCTAAGAGTGTGACTGCTGATCCATATAATAAGTGCATGTTTACATTTGTAGGGAGCTGCTGTACCTTTTCATGTGTGGCTGCACCATTTTACATTCCACCAGCAAAAGACCCAGTTTCTATACATCCTCATCTGCATTTAATATTATCACCATTTTTTATGTTCCCTTTTCTCATAGATGTATGGTAACAGATGATTATATTTATTTGTGTTTGCTGAATGGGTGATAATGTTGAAGATCCTTTCATCTATTTATTTCACGTTCCTTTATGTATTTTGTTAGATTTATAAAATATTAGGTATTTTATTTCTTTAGAAATATTATAAATGGTTGGCCAAAAGTATCAAAGTGGGCAAAACTATAGAGCCAAGGAATGCTATCCACTGCTGCTAGTACTTAAAATTGGCTGTAAGCTCTTTGGAAAACCAGTAACACTAATTACAAATGAAATACGCCTACTTTATGGACCATCAATTTCATGCTTAGGTATGTACATTAAGTATAATACTGACTTCCCTGCATATGTGATCCAGGAGTCATGTACAAAAACCTACAGCAGTGTTCATGCAACAAAGGACTGATAGCATCCCCAAAACAAGCAATAACCGAAATGCCCACAAGAAATATAATATATTAATAAATTGTTGTATAATTATATATTGGATTGACATTCACAGTGAAAATAATAAACAAGAGCTAAATGTTTCATCATCAAAAAATGATTTATTTATAAAAGCATAAATAAATCATAAAAATGTGTTCAAAACAATCCCTTTCACAAAAGTGAAAAATAAAGGTAAATAATAGATCATTTTTATACGTAATTAGAGGCCCAGTGCACGAAATTCGTGCACTTGAAGGGGGTCGCCTCAGTGTGGCCTGAAACTCTCTCTAATCTGGGACCTCTGGTTCCTAACCACTCACCTGACTGCAAGCCTGATTCCCCTAACTGCTCTCCTATGACAGCCTGTTTGCCCTAACTGCTCTCCCCTCCTGGCCTGGTCCCCCTAACTGCTCTCCCTTGCCTGCCTAGTTGCCTCTAACCTTCTCTGCCTTGGCCCCCCCAACATGGCTTTGTTGGGAAGGATGTCTGGAAGGACATCTGGAAGGTCACCCAGAAGATATTCAGTCTAATTAGCATATTACCCTTTTATTAGTATAGATAATGTAACAGAAAAGCAAGGATATGATGTTTAAGAGTAGAGCTTCCTACCTCTTTGGAAAGTGATAAATTCCATTACACATGGTCATAAAGGCTTCTTTGGTATTGGAAAAATTCCATTCTTTAATTTAAATAGTAGTTATAGAGGTGGTTATTTATTATTATTGCTTAAACTATACTTGTAATTATATACAATATTTTACAAGTGCTATTCTTCCCAATAAAATATATTACAAAGTAGAAAAATGGTACTACTCCATTTTATTTTAATTTAATGAATTACTCATCTTTTCTCTTTGATATGGATAAAATACACAATGTACACAAGCACACACACACACAAGTCTCCTTTGCATATTGTTTCATGTTCTTTACAATTTAGCCTTGTGTATCATTGGCTTTTAAACTGAATGAAGGAAGTTATGTGTTTCTTTCTCTGAACAGTTCTTTCAATATTGATGCACTTTAATTTTTCTTTTACTTCAAATATAATTAATATATTTAAATATTGTCAGAGCTTCCTGGGGGAAGAGGAGAGGAGGAGACAACTTAAATTTTTTAGAAGTCATTTTTCTTTTTAAAAGTCTTTAGGGAATTTTATAAATCTGGAATATATTATAATTGAAGAAAAAATTTTACTATCCTTCTTAGAAGGATCAAGTAGTCAGTATAGAAAGATAAATTTAACTGCTTTATGTATTAATAGAGCAAAGTAAATGTGTACCTCATTACTTTGATAAATGCACATGAATAAATAAATCCTGAAAGACATGTAACTAAACATATAACTTAAGCATTATTTTTTAAAGAAATAATTTAAATGTATAAACATGGATATTAAAAATTATATATTAGAGGCCTGGTGCACGAAGTGCACAAAATCTGTGCACAGGAGGCAGATGTCCCTTAGCCCAACCTGCACCCTCTCCAATATGGGTCATCCTTCTCACAATCCAGGACTGCTGGCTCCAAACTGCTCACCTGCCTGCGTCCCTGATTGCCGGTAACCACTTCTGCCTGCCAGCCTGATCACCTGCTAACCACTACCCTGCCAGCCTAATTGATATCTAACTGCTCCCCTGCCAGCCTCTTTGCCCCCAACTTCCCTCCTCTGCCATCCTGGTCACCCCTAACTGCCCTCCCCTGCAGGTTTGGTCCCTCCCAATTGCCCTCCCCTGCTGGACTGATTGCCTATAACTGCCCTCCCTTGAAGGGCCTGAAACCTCCCAATGGTCCTCCCCTGCTGGCCATCCTGTGTCCACATGGAGACAGGATCTTTGACCACATGGGGGCAGCTCTCTTGTGTGTTGGAGTGATGGTCAATCTTTTATTAGATAGGATAGAGGCCTGGTGCATGGGTAGGGGCCAGCTGGTTTGCCCTGAAGAGTGTCCCAGATCAGCGTGGACATTCCCTTGGGGTGAAGGGCGGACTGGGTGAGGGGCCTGTGAAGGTTTGCAGGCCAGCCACGCGCACCCCCCCTCCCCCCCCCCCCCCCCATGACCCAAGCAGAGGCCCTGGGATCTGGAATTAACTTATGTCTACAATTGAAACTTTGTAGCCTGGAGTAGAACCAAACCTTCTGTTCGCTGTGTGGTGGCAGCCATTTCTGTTTGAAACGTTGTAGCCTAGAGTGGAGGCCTAGGCCGGCAACGGCAGGCAGAAGAAAGCTTGGCTTCCTCCATTACCAGGGAAACCCAAGCCTCTGTTTTCTCCAGCTCAGTGGCTGCCGCCATTTCTATATCTTTTATAATTGAAACTTTGTAGCATTGAGTCGAGGCCTAGGCCAGCAACAGCAGGCGAGCGGGCAGGCGGAAAACTTGGCTTCCTCTGATCCCGGGGAAACCCAAGCCTTCCTCCTGCTCTCGGAAGCAGCAACCATCTTGATTGGGGTTTATTTGCATAATCTGCTCTTGATTGGATGGGAGTGTGGCTGTGGGCGTGGCTTGTGGGTATAGAGAAGGTATGGTCAAATTTGCATATTACTCTTTTATTAGGATCTGTTCATGGAAGATACAGGTAGAGATGTTAACTTGATATATGAAACAATATATTAAACTGGAGTCCTGGTGTATGAATTTGTGCGTGGGCTGATTTGGGTGGGGGAGACACGGGAGGTTGGCCAGCCCTTTTCTGATGGGGTGGGGGCTGATCATTTGCCAGGCTGGCTGGAGGGAGGGGCTATGGGTGGTTGGTGGGCCAGCCTCACCCCCTAATCAAATTCTTAATCAAACTGGGCAATTTGCATATAAGCCTTTTATTATATATGATAACAAATATTTGAGGCCTAATTAATTAGAATAATTAAGCAATGTTATTTATATAGACTCAGATGTCAGTTATTATTATGGGCTCTTCTTTTATACACGGGTAAGATAGCTTGGTGGTTTATTTGGATGTTATCTTTATGTCTCCATGTGTTAGTTATGCTGTTTTTCACATCATTATATATGGCACAAACCACATAATCAAATACTGCAAATACATAGGTATTTGTCAGAAGGCAAATATGTTCTATTCTTCTTTAGGAGCTACAATTTCTTTTTCTAATCATGAATGAAAATCTTGCCTTGTAATTTGTTTTGTTTTCTTATAAGTCTCGCTGGGCTGGGCCCCAGATGACCCTAAATATCACCCAGACTTAATGTGCGCTATGCCCCAGGCAACCATGTCTTAGCATACTGCCAGAGTTAATATCTGTCTAATTGGTCATGCACTAGCTGACTGTAGGAAAGTGCTTATATATGTGATTGCAAGGACGATAGGAATATCAACAGTGATATTTGTTCCAGCTACTTTGCCATTCACAGTGCAATTGAAATACATTATTATATTTCATCTTTATACAAATAAATGACAAATACTATTATTTTACAAATTAGGAAAGCAGGCTCAGAAAACCTAAGAGGTATGCAAAGTTCTACAACTAGTAGGCCTGGGAGATGATTCTTCACGATTCTTTCACATTTGTGTTTCTTTTGTAAGCAAGTGCCCTAACTCTCTTTGACTGTGGGCATTTCATTTCAAGGACACTTGTATAATACTCTTGTAATACTGAGAGAGTGTCTCCTTCAAAGCAAAGGTCAGGTACGTTTACTTACAGCCCATTAAAAAAATTGGGTTCCCTCAACTTGACATTTCTTAGCTGTGCTGCAAATTTCCTGCATTGCCACATCCATCTGGGCCTTTTCACATTGGCTACTTGGGCACTGGGACAAGAACTGACATGAAAACGAAACCATGAATCTATCTGATCCAGAAGTCTCATGTTTTCCGCCAGCTTCCACGAAATTGGCCAACTAGTTAGTTTGCAAATGTGGTAAAATCTCAGACTTGTCATAGTTCTTGGGAATAAATTATGAAACAGAAGAGCCAAATATTTCTGTAGTTTTGTGGTTTAATATACATTTTTATAAACTACAGCGTGTCCCAAGACACCAAATTAATATAGTCATATTCCAATGGATTTTTTAACATAAAAAAGGAGGCTACATGTGCAAACATTTGAATTTTATGCATGTTTGTGTGTATAAATGATATCTCTGGAGGGAGGCAAAAACTGATGACAATGGTAGCATCTGACGAAGGGAACTATGTACTTCCAGATGGGAGGGAAGGTTGAGTTTTTTTGAATCATGCCCATATTTTCAATTAACTGAATTATATTCTTTGGAGAAGGTAGTAAATTATAACAATTGATAAAATTCAAGCTTCCCAGGTTCAAATTCTTGACCAATTAACTGACTTACATTAATCAGATTACTTAAAATTAACCTTTATGTGCTTTAATTTCCTTACTTATAAAACTTTGTAATTAAAATAACCATAACACGTTCTGAGTTGCTTTACTTAAATATACATGGTGCTTTAGAATAAATGTTCATTAAGTGTCAGCCATAATGATTCAAAATAATTTTTAAATAACTTTCAAGTCAATATTATTTGATCACCTCTTTCTAAATTAATTTCTAAGTGACAGAGCATTAGATGAATACAAGATGCAACATAAAGTAAAAATACTGGTATATATGTGCATATATAGAGTATAGATGAGTATATATATTGTCTTCAGCTCATACTGAGATGCATGTCACTGAGGTTGGAACATACACTTTGAACATGAGAGAGGAAGATAAGAATGCTGGATGCCTTAGCAAATGATTGGGCTCCACAGATATAGTAAGAAAATGACAGAAAGAAATCTCAGGGGTGAAAAAACAAACTTTTCACCTGACTAATTTGCTCCTTAGGTGAGCACTGCTTCTGTAAATGGGTAATAATTAATCTCTTTGCCTTGTTTTTCTTATTTGTTAATTATTCCTGAATTCAGCAGTTATTCATGGAGCACCTTCAATTTATCAGGCTTGATATGAAAATAAATGTTAACAAAATAACACACCGCTTTAATATTAATATTAACAAGTAATATTATTATAATAATTTAACAGATGTGAAGACGAAGGCTTAAACAGGTTACATGATTTGTGGAAAGTCACAGCTCAGTTTTATTACTTGTGAAATGTTGATTACAATGCTACCTATTTTTTTTTTGAGATTTAAATGAGACAATAACTGCAAATCACTTACTCTGGTGCTTATATCTCAGATATACCATCCTTTTTGAATTATCTCTGACATTTCAGGAATTGACTCATTCTCGTACTGCTTTTCTTTCTTTCTTTCTTTCTTCCTTTCTTTCTTTCTTTCTTTCTTTCTTTCTTTCTTTCTTTCTTTCTTTTTTTTTTTTGTAAGTAAAAATACCACTTATGCAGATAACATAACTTACCCCCATGCTATATTATACCCCTTTATATCTTCTATTCTTTAGTGATGAGGCATTTCTGAAATTAAAGTTCTAGAAGCTCAGCTTCTGAACTCTAGTTATGGAACCCTAAAATGGATTTAAATAGAATTATTTCTTTGTTGTATAAGCGCTAGTTGACTGTGCACATTGAGTCTTACGCCATATATCAGAACCTTAACTAGAACTATAGCAATCTGTGGACACAGATAAGATCACTGATGTTCTGAGTCAGGCCAAGTCTTACTGTAAGTTCCATTTTCAAGTATCTGCATGTTTATTATTTATGGTGGCACCTGTTAAACTCGATGTACTTGTCAGATATGTACTATTTCTGGGAAAGATAAAAGATTCATCAGGACCTAATTCAAGTTAAAAATTTGAAGCCACCTCATTGAAGGGTGGCAAGTCATTTCTCCCAAGTCATTTCTGCTAAAGGGGAAGATCTTAGAATTTCCTATTTTTGATATTCTATCATATTTCTGTTGGCTTAATTATCTCTAGTTGTTTGAGGAAGTCAGAATCCTAAGATGTCCTGCTAATATTCCCAGGCCCTGGTATATATACACCTTCTCCCAGCCAGTCACCCTCTAACCTGGGTGCTTTGTGTTGGGACTTTTGAGATGTAGTTAAGGTTCCAAGTCAGTTGACTTGAAAATGAAGGAACATTCTACTTGAGACTGACCCAGTCATGTGAGCCCTTAAAAAGAACTGGGCTTTTCCAGGGAGAGAGATATGAAATGTGAGAGGGATTCTAGGTAAAGGAGAGTTCCCGCTGTTAGTTTGGGAGATGAAGGGTCCAGGTGGCCTCTGGGAAATGAATGTGGCCTCCATCTGACATCCAGCAAGGAAATGGGGACCTGAGTCTGACAACCACAAGGAGCAAAACGGGGCTGTCAGGTTCAAACATAACTGAACGCTTCAGATGAGAATGGTCAGCCTGACACCTTAATTTCAGCCTGTGACAACAGGTATTCAGTTATGCTGTGCCCAGACCTCTTATCTATGGTCTGTGAGCTAATAAATAGCTGTGGTGGTAAGCCACTAATTTGGTCACAACTTTTTTATACAACAATGGAAAACTAATAAACAGGTTGGCCATAATTTAAATGCAGTATTCTGGGTATTGCTTTTTAGAAATATTTTCTGTCTTCTAATTTTCCGTCTTAAACCTGGACACCTATATTGCTACTTAAAACCACAGTTGGTAGTCTGGTATGTCACAGAGGAAGTCTCCTGCCAATATGAGTGGACTCTCTCCTGAAGTTTTGTCTAAGCGTACAGGTTTCCATAACACTGTGCTTACTCTTTCACTTCTCCCTCTCCTTCCTCTCTCAGGTAATTGCACAGAGGAATGCTCAAGGCTGTGTCATCAGTTTACTCAAGAGTCACAATAATTCTGAGTTTCAGAGTCTAAGTGGGGCCTGTGAGAACCAGTTGGCCTTCTTGCTCAGTGGATGACCCTCCAGTAAACCTGCCTCTTGCTGTTTTCTATCAGGCTAGGAAAGAACAAATGCTTATCTCTGAGGATAAGGAGAGAGTGAAGGTTATAAACACCTTTTTTATGTGTTTGTTTTTGCATCAACTATAGTTTTTCATCTAATCTAAAATACTATGGATTGCAAGCACAGTTTGTTTATTCATTTGTTTATTTATTCATTTATTTACTTATTTTTTTATTTGTTAATTCTCACTCTTGGATATTTTTCCACTGAGTTTTGAGAGGAAGGAAAGGAGAGAGAGAGAGAGAGAGAGAGAGAGAGAGAGAGAGAGAGAGAGAGAGAGAGAGAGAGAGAGAAACATCAGTTGAGAGAGACACATCAATTGTCTGCCCTCTCCTCCACATGCCCTGACCAACCAGGATGGAACCCAAAACCTGGAACCCATGCCTTTGACCAATAATTGATCCCCAGATGCTTGGGTGCATGAACTGATGTTCCAGCCACCTAGAAACACTGGCCTGGGCAGGCACACATTATATTTTAAAATGAAAGTGATGCTACCATGTAAAACTATGATGCAATGCTTTCTTGACTTTTAGATTGTTATTTTATAGTAATTGAGAGAACACTTTTGGTTTTAATTATAGTCTTCTAAAAAATATAAACCTCCGTTTTTATATGTAGAGTAAAAAAAATCAGCCAGTTAAATTGGGTATCTCATTTCTAAACTTGTCACATTCAGAGTACAACTTTAAAATCATTTTTCAACTCAGTGTTGTTGACTTATGTTTTTCTCCATATAACCAAAAACATTGATGATAGAGAATTTTTAAAATAATTTTAAGCTACTATTACTAAGTTCTCTGAGAGTTGTACAATATTGAATAAGACTACTTTGGGCTCTTGTGTTTTAGAAATATTTTAACTGCATTCAATCCACTATTTAATTATTTGTTCCTTATGGGTTAAGAGCTGTTTTCCAAAAAGCTAATACCATGTTCCCAAAATTTGATGGTTACATTTTGAACACATGAGCAGGTTGCAAAAGAACTAGCTCTCAATGGAGAGAAATTATAAAATATAATTGATGTTAAGATGCATTCATATTTCAGAAAAGTTAAATTGTAAAAATATGCCATTTAAAGATGAAATTAAGTAACTCAATATAATGGTATCCTGCTGCCATTTTTCACCTCTGGAAAATTTTTGAATATTATTTACTTAAATTGCAAAGAAATTATCTATAAAAGCTTTTAACTTAGCATTGGGGACACCAATAATCAATTACCTTTTCCTGTAGCTGGGTCATTTTTGTCTTTGTCCATTTCTTCTGACATTTTAAAGGAGGATACAATTAGTCTTACCATACTAGCCCACTCCTCTTTTAAGACCCTTTAACATGAAGTGATTCCTGATATGAAGCAAGCACTAATGATTTGAAATGTCTTTTATATAAAATGCTAAAGTGTTATTAGTTTTATATTTTAATACTAGAGGGCCCGGTGCACGGAATTTGTGCACAGGGAGGGCAGGTGGAGTCTCTCTGCCCAGCCTGTACCCTCTCCAATCTAGGACCCCTTGAGGGATATCTGACTGCCTGTTTAGGCCTGATTCCAATAGGACTGAGCCTAAACAGGCAGTCAGATATCCCTCTCACAATCCAGGACTGCTGGCTCCCAACTGCTCACCTACCTGCCTCCCTGATTGCCTGCCAGCCTAATCATCCCCTAACCACTCCCATGCCAGCCTCATTGATGCCTAATTGCTCCCCTACCAGCCTGTTTACCCCTAACTGCCTTCCCCTGAAGGCCTGGTGCCCCCCAACTCCTCTCCCCTTCAGGCCCAGTTGCCCCCAAATTCCCTCCTCTACTGGCCTGGTCACCCCTAAATGCCCACCCCTGCAGGCTTGATTGCCCCCAACTGCCTCCCTTGCAGGCCTGGTCCCTCCCAACTGCCCCCCTGCTGGCCATCTTGTGGTGGCCAACTTTAACAACATGGGGGCAGGATATTTGACTACATGGGGCAGCCATCTTGTGTGTTGGAGTAATGGTTAATCTGCATATTCCTCTTTTATTAGATAGGATAGTATGGGCTTTCAAGTATCCAAATCAATATCTATTTTTATTTATATAACATACATTGCATACTGTGGAAACACTATATTTCTAGTGCTGATTATATTGCTAAATTTTGCATCAGATTGCCCATCATACAATACATTTGGATGTCCTCAAATCTCATGTACAACATATTTGAAGTCAAATTCATATTCTTTCTCCTAAGATCCACTTGTTTGTCCATTTCCTGTCTCAGCACCTTCTAAAGTATGGGAAATTAGAAATTGCAACCATTGTTCTCTCAGTCCTTCCTTCTTCTTTCTATTAACTAATTCCATAGATTTTACTTTCCTAATATGTCTTGAAACTGGCTTTCTCTTTTCTAAGATTTATTGACTGATTTCTGTCCATTATTATTTTAATCCTAGATTAATATGATAACGTCTTTACTGGTGTCTCTATAACCAATTTATCTTCCACTCCCTCCAGGACCCTGTTAGACTAACTTATAAAATGAAAATATAATTATGACATTTAAATTTTAAAAGACCTAAAAGTTTTTCGTAAAACTTTAAGGGAAAAATGTTTTAACTATTCACATAACACAAAATGCTTTTCATGGCCTGACATACCAATGATTACATGATACTCTTAATTTCTATTTGATTACTTTATTTACTCTGAGTATTCCAAATAATTCTATGTATTTATACATTGCACACACTTATCTAGGTGCATTAACACCTCTCACACTGGCAACTTAATGCCTGCTTGTGCTTTAAAATTCAAGTCACATCTATTCAAAATTTTGGGAAAAAGTCCTCAAGATTCTCCTAGTTTATCTGAGTGTCCTCTGTAGTCATGAAGCCCTTTGCATCATATCTCTGTCATTACACTTAACTCATCGCACTATCATAATTAAGTCATATCTTCCTCTTGTTCTATAAGCTACAAAAATATATTGATTTCTTGTTGGGATGTTTAGTTATTTTGTTATTTGTCCTTTTGCCTATTTTAACTTTATATTTCCAACAAAACTAATAATCTTAAGCACTTACAGATATTTACTGAGGAAATTAGTCCTTGTATTACAGTTTATTACATTTAGTAAGGAACATGTCCTTTGCCCTCTAAGTAGTGGTTTTCAAACTTCACTCTGGCAAGTTCTAGAAATCCTCTTGAGCTACATTTGGAGTTTTAAAATGTATATAAAACTTTGATAATTATTAAAATTATTAAACAATATAAAATGAGTAAGGTCAATCACATAGGTATAACTGGCATGCTTCATTTTTCCAAACATCAGTAGGATGGCAAGATTAAGTTTAGTGTTCGTATATAATGTCTGATCACCTATCTAAAGATTGCCAACATATTACATCAGCTCTCAGTCTTCCTTCCAAAAATGTTCCATGGATATTTCTTACCAAGACTACTTAGAAAATTAGATTTATCCATCAAGGTTGATTTCTAGAACTTTTTACCTTGATCACCAGCTTTTTGCTATTCAAAACTCAGTTTAGTTATTGTCTTTTCTAAACACAAACCTATTTTCATTCTCTACATGGGAACAATCACAATATGATTTCTTGTGTATTTCTTGTTTTCCCCTATTGAAACATAAGCTTTATGGGAAGTTTTTCTATGTTTTTTAACAATGATGTTTTAGTGCCAGCACATATAAAACTAAAAGTTAAGTAATGCTTTTGGAATTAAAATTAGGGTGAAAATATAACTTGAATAGATAAGTGTTCTTCCAAGCATGAATTATTTGATGTACTTGTGACAGGGTCAATTAGAATGCAAAGGATTAATACTGTGAGCACATGCACTGTTTGAACAATCCTAATTTATGTTGCACTTATGAGAAGTTGTTTCATTACAGCTACTCATTATTTTTAGTTGGCTACTTATCCCAAAATATTTTAATGCACATTTTCTCTTTTGGGGGAAGAAACCACCTCATGATGATAGTAATATATCTTGAGTTTATGGCATAAGTTATCTCAATGTACAATTGTGTTGAAACTTTTCTCATTGCTGCCTTGTGTGGAGAAAATATCAGATGCATAATTTATTATTTCTTTTCTTATATTTCTTCACTTGCACTGGCAGCTTGAATTCAAGTTGTTTTTTGGCCAAGCATTAAAGATCTTTCAGTAAAGGCATTATACTCTCCTTCTTTATGGATTTTTTGGTTGCTTTCATTTAGTTTTACTCTTAGAGAAAAAATGAAGATGTGACAGATTTACATGAGCTGTTCTTAGCATTATCTATATTCAACCATGGCAGTCTCCATTACGATAACTTTCATAGAAAGCTTGCTAAATTCTTTGAACTCTATATAGAATTCATTAGATCAGATTCTAGATTCTATGTTGATAATATTAGATAATATGTATGGAATTTTACATACAAATATATAATAATAATAATATTGACTTTATGTGGAGTCTTAGTCTAATTCAGTTCTATATTAAAGAATAATTTTTACTGAATTTAAGTACACCAGCAGTAAACAAAGAGAGCCATTGGGATGTTGGAAAATATTGCTCAGTACAGCAAATTCCTTATGGTATAATTATACTACATTTTTAGGATGCCTTAAAATATACTGTTTCTACCATTTGAGTGGCTACTTATACAATTTTGTACAATGTTGAATGTTCAACATAAATTGTATGCTTTAGTGTTTCCTTTTTTAGAGATTTTATATTAAAATTCATGCTATCGAAAACAAGTAAATGGGGATAAGTAAACAAAAATGATAAATATCTTAGTGATTAAAATATATGAAAATTCCTTTTTATTATTTAATAAGTACAAAGCACTTCAAACATTTTCTTCACTTTTTGAATAATTTTAGTGTAATATAGTAAATTAATAGTACAGACAGATGTATTTTAGATTTAGATATGTATTAAGTAAAGTCTTCTCGAATTGTGCTTTAATCTCTGACTCTCTTATTTTTTCTGAATCTTACTTGAATTAGCTAGTTTTGTCTTATTCTGGTGTTACTTTTGTCCTTTTCTAATTAAGAGACTTCCCCCCCTCCCCACTTTCTCATATAAGATCTCAGAAGCTATCAATTTATCTTTTTTAAAAACCCTAGGAAAGAAACTCCTTGAAGGTACAACACCTCCTATACTGATATACTATCGTGTGTGTGTGTGTGTGTGTGTGTGTGTGTGTGTGTGTGAATATAAATAAATATTTGTTGAAAAGTAAACGTAAGCCAACCTGGGGTGGCTCAGTGGTTGAGCATTGACCTGAACCAGACAGTCACTGTTCAATTCCTGGTCAGGGCACATGACCAGGTTGTGGATTCAATATCCATTAGGGGGTCTGCAGGAGGCAGCCAATCATTGGTTCTCTCTCATCATTGATGTTTCTGTCTCTCTTGCTAATCCTTTCCTCTCTGAAATCAATAAAAATATATAATTAAAAAAAGAAACAAACTTGAAAAAATGAAAGTGAAGGATAGTGGATAATTGTCCTATGTTATGTCATTTACAATAGCTTATTTCACTTAGCATAGTGCTCTCAAGGTCAATCCATATTGTCATTGTCACAAATGAAAAAATTTCTTTTCTATGGCTAAGAAATATTCCCCTGTTTATATATAACCATTTATTTGTTGGCAGGAACTTAGGTTATTTTCACATCTGTAATACACAAACACACACACACACACACACACACACACACACACACACACACACACACACACTAGGGGCCTGATGCACGAAATTCGTGCACTGGGGGGGAGGGGGGATTTCCTCAGCCCAGCCTGCCCCCTCTCACATACTGGGAGCCCACAGGGGATGTCCTATGATGGCTTAGGCCTGTTCCCCATGGGAGCAGGCCTAAGCCATAGTCTGGCCTCCCTTTGTGGGAAGTGACTGGGCTGATCAGGGAAAGGTACCAGCCCCACTGCTACAGCCACTGCCAGTCACCACAGCCACCAAGGTGTTTTCATCAACCTAGACTCCGGTCCCTTCACCATGAAAAAATGACAACTTTCTTTAGGCATTTTCAAGATGTGTCTTTCATAGATATGACATTTCTTTATTTTTCTTTTTTTATCCTCACCTGAGGATATGTTTCCATTGATTTTTAGAGAGTGTGGAAGAGAAAAGGGAAGACAGAGAGAAACATCAAAGTGAGAGGAACACTTT
The DNA here is from genome assembly GCA_027563665.1 of Antrozous pallidus. NCBI lineage: Eukaryota > Metazoa > Chordata > Mammalia > Chiroptera > Vespertilionidae > Antrozous > Antrozous pallidus. Next base: position 53,609,564 of record CM050521.1, read on the forward strand.
GATTGGTTACCTCTGGCATGAGCACTGACCTGGGCCCTAGCCAGGGAGGAGCTGCAGCCTAGCTACATGCCCTTGATCAGAATATAACCCAGACCCTGCAGTTGGCAAACGTAGGCATTATCCACTGAGCCAAATGGGCTAGGGAAAGGATATGGTATTTCTTAGCCCTCCAGACCTTTTTCTTTTTCTTTCTTTTTTTTTCTTTTTTCTCTAGGAGTGTGGTAGAAGAACCCTAGATTACTTTTTTGGATTCTTATACTCAAGTTACTAAGAATATTACCAGTGCTGTACAGGGAGCTTAGCCAATGAGAGGTCAGAAAAGGTGTTTCCTCTACAGTTTATATCTTTCTCCTCTGATCTCCAGATCAGAGGCCTAAAGCCTCTGGCCCTGGGTGGGGGACCCCCAGTTAGCTGCAATTGCCCTGTTCCACCCTGGCCAAGGCCCCAAGCCTCTGGCCAAAAAACCAAGGCTCGGGTCTAGGGCAGGGGACCTCCAGAGTGCTTGATTGCTCTGCTCTGAGGATGGGGCCCTGGGAGGTTGAGCCCAAGCCTGCGTGATCGCTCTGCTGCCTCTGTTTGAGGCTCGGGCCCTGGGCGGGGGACCCCCAGCAGGCGCAATCACCTTGCTGCCTCTGTTTGGGCTTGGGGCGGGGTGGTTGACTTCCAGTGAGGGTGCACGCCCTGCCGCCTGCCCCGCCGCTACACCCTCCCACTCCTGATTGATAGCGTAACAAAGGTACGGTAATTTGCATGTTTCTCTTTTATTAGATAGGAGATATATCTATATCTATATCTATCTATCTATATCTCCTATCTAATAAAAGAGAAATATACAAATGGACCATACCTCCAATCAAGCCCCACCCACCAACCAATTAGGAGCAAATTATACAAATAAACCCCAACCAAGATGGCTGCCACCACTGAGATCAGGAGGGAGGCTTGGGTTTCTCTGGCAATGGAGGAAGCCAAGCTTTCCACCTGCCCTTGCTGGCCTAGGCTTCCACCCAATGCTACAAAGTTTCAACTGTAAAAGACACATAATCCCAACAGAAATGGCGGCTGCAGCCACAGATCTGGAGAGAGCAGAGGCTAGGGTTGTCAGGGCGATGGAGGAAGTTAAACTTCTGCAGCCCTAGCCTAAGCCTCCACTCTAGGCTACAAAATTTTAAACAGAAATGGTTGTCATCACAGAGCGAGCAGAAGGCTTGGCTCCACTCTAGGCTACAAAGTTTTAATTGTAGAACATAAATTAATCCCAGATCCCAGAGCCTCCTCTTGGGTTGCTAGGGGGTGTGGCCAGCCTTCAAACTACCATAGTCCCCTCACCCAGGCCACCCCACACCCCAAGGAAATCCCCACTCTGATCCAGGACACCCTTCATGGCAAACCAGCTGGTCCCCACCCATGCACCAGGTCTCTATCCTATCTAATAAAAGAGTAATATGTAGATTGACCATCACTCCAACACACAAGAGGGCTGCCCCCATGTGGTCAAAGATCCTGCCCCAATGTGGACACAAGATGGCCACCACAAGATGGCCAGCAGGGGAGGGCCGTTGGGAGGTTCCAGGCCTGCAAGGGAGGGCAGTTGTGGGCCATCAGGCCAGAAGGGGAGGCAGTTATGGGTAACCTGGCCGGCAGAAGAGTAAAGTTGGGGACAAACAGGCTGGCAGGGGAGCAGTTAGATATCAATCAGGCTGGCAGGGTAGTGGTTAGGGTGATCAGGCTGGCAGGAAGAAGCTGTTGAAGGCAACCAAGGAGGCAGGCAGGTGAGCAGTTTGGAGCCAGTAGTCCTGGATTGTGAGAAGGATGTTCAACTGCCCATTTAGACCTGACCTTACCAATTTGGCCTAAATGGGCAGTCAGACACCCCTAGAGGGATCCCAGATGGGAGAGGATGCAGGCTGGGCTGAGGGACACCTCCCTGGCCCCTCCATGCATGAATTTTGTGTACTGGGCCTCTACACACACACACACACACACACACACACACACATTGAATTGCTGGGACATATGGAGCTATTGTGCAAGGGTTGACCCTACAGAGCAGGATTCACTTTAGCTAGGCTCTGGGGTCCGCTGATTCTTCCCTTTGGGAGTGTCATTTGTGGAGGTGGTTGGATGAAGCTGGTCACTTGGTTTATTGTTTCTGAGGCCTTTTGGGCGGGACTCTGGTATAGGCCAAATTCAGTTGCTGCCTGTTTCTTCCCTGGAGCCACTTGGGAAGAAGTGGACACCCTTGAGGGCAAACCAGCGGGTCCCCACCTATGCACCAGGTCTGTGAGCTGTGAAATATTCTGTAGAAGGTTGCCACATGTGCTGTGCTTAGAGGGGCCTCAAAGATGCAACACTGTGAATTGAGGCCAGCTGCTTCTAGAGACAGGCATGGGGATCATGATCAAGAGGTACAAGGTATGCCAAGGCCAGATGCTTCTTGTTTGGGGTTTGTGAACATTTGACAAATTTTAGGGAAGTCCACAACTTGAGCCAAGACATGCCATTTTATGGAAAAGCCACTGGAAACAGCTTGGGTGGGCCCAAAAGTTGGTGGGATTTCACAGAATCACCAGTGCAGGGCAAATTGTGTATGGCAGGTTAATGGAAATGAAGTTATGGTACCTGCTTGCCAATTTGGGGGGAGAGTATTCAGCAAAGGAACAATGGCCTCTGCTGCCAATACTGCTGTCTGGGAGAATGCTGTCCTTCCAGCCCTTGCTCTGAAGCCAGACTATGCAGTTCTTCCTCATATGTCCATGGCACCTTTTAATTTGCTGTCCCAGCACCAGAGCTCAGAGTGAGTCCTTCAGGAAGTAAGTCCATGTACAGGCCCTTTAAGAGGAACACCTGGAATTCCAGAATCTCTCCATCTCACTCAGCCATAATCCCCTCTGGTTTTCACAGCCAGAAATTGTGGGGGCTCTCTTCCTGGCACTGGAACCCTGGGCTGGGGCAGCTGGTATGGAGCTGCAATCCTTCACTCCTCCGGGCGACCTCTGTAGTTGATATATTCCTCCGGACTTTTCACCACCACATGTGGGTGTGGGACCAGCCTATTCAGCGTCTGTGCCCCACCTACCAGTCTCTGTGTGGCTTCTGTATATACTTAGTTATAGGACTTCTGTTCTCCTAGACTTCGGGCAGTTCTGTAGTTTAGTTGTCCTGTAGTTTAGTTGTGATTTTGATGTGGTCTTGGATGGAGGGGAGCCTAGTCTTAAAGTTAAGATTCACAAACATTAACTACAATGGCCTTTGAACCAATTATTGCTCAGTTATACCAACACAATGATTAATGCATTAATTCCTGGGATTTTCCAATGTGACCTTTGAAGATTTATTTTTATTTTTATTTTTATTTAATTAATTTATTTTTTCACTTTCTCCAAAATACTTCTTTTTTTTTCTTTTTTTCTTTATTGTTCAGTTTATTAATTACATTGTTTCCCCTTTTTTATCCCCCTATATCTCCCCTCCACCCTGTACCTATCCCACCCTTCACCCTCACCTCCCCCTCCCCAATGTCCTCTCCCATTGTTGCAAGATTTTTGTCCAGTCTCTTGCTGTACTTCCCACAACCCTTTTCTCCCCAAGAATTGTCAGTCCATTCCCTCTCTATGTCCATGTTTCTGTTATATTCACCAGTTTATCCTGTTCATCAGCCTGTCAATTCACTTGATTTTTATGTTCATTTGTTGATAGATGTGTATTTGTTGTTCATAATTTATATTTTTACCTTTTTCTTCTTCCTCTTCTTAAAGAATATCTTTCAGCATTTCATATAATACTGGTTTGGTGGTGATGAACTCTTTTAGCTTTTTCTTATCTTCGAAGCACTTTATCTGATCCTCAATTCTGAATGATAGCTTTGCTGGATAGAGTAATCTTGGTTGTAGATTCTTGCTATTCATTATTTTGAATATTTCTTGCCATTCGCGTCTGGCCTGCATCGTTTCTGTTGAGAAATCCGCTGACAATCGTATGGGTGCTCCCCTGTAGGTAAAGAACTGTTTTTCTCTTGCTGCTTTTAATATTCTCTCTTTATCTTTTGCTCCTGGCATTTTAATTATGATATGTCTTGGTGTGGTCCTCTTTAGATTCTTGGGGTTCTGTGTACTTCTTGGGCTTTTAAGTCAGTTTCTCTCACCAGGTGGGGGAAGTTTTCAGTCACTATTTTTTCAAGTAGGTTTTCATTAACTTGCTCTCTCTCTTTTTCTGGCACCCCAATAATTCGGATGTTGGCATGCTTGAGGTTGTCCCAGAGGCCCCTTACACTATCTTCAATTATCTGAATTCTTTTTGTTTCTTGCTTTTCCAGCTGAGGGGATTTTGCTTCTTTGTATTTCAAATCTTTGACTTGGTTCTTGTGTGTAATATTTTTTATTTCAGTCTGTGTATGCTTGATTTCTAGTTGGTCCTTTTTTTTTATCCGTGAGGGACTGGTTTGTATCCTCAGAGGTCTTGTTCATTTACTTGAGGGTCTCATTCATTTCCTTGAGGTTCTCATTCATTTCCTTGTAATTCTCATTCATTTCCTGGTTGGTCTTGTTTATTTCCTGGTAATTCTCATTAAGTTGATCGGCCTTTTGTAGGAGCCTCTTGAAAAGCCTTATAACTGTGGTTTTGAACTCTATGTTTTGTCGTCTTTTCTCCTCCATTTCTTTCACATCCGATTTCTTTCCATACCTCTGCATGGTGGCTGCTTTATGGGGTAGATTTCCTCAAAGGGACAGTCGCTCAGCCTCCCCAGTTATCCGAGGCGGATACTATTACTGCAATCCTTTATGGGTTGTATTCACTATTTTTGAATTTAATCCCAGCTTGTTGTTGTTAGCCCTAGGAGGATTTGACCTCCAGGACAAATGGCTGTGAAGGGAGACTGTGTTTAGGTTGGATGGGTGGAGTCTCTGAGCTGCGCAGGCAGAGTCAGCATCAGCATCAGCTGCGTCCTATGCGGCGCTCTCATGCGCGGGTCTCTGTCGGATGGGGATGGCTGCAGACACCTCTAAGAGAAAGCCGCTAGTCTCTTCCCCTTGCCAGACAACTCTGCCTTTCCCCAAATGTGCCTGCACACCAAAAGTCTAGCCCAAGGTTGTAAAATAGATGGTTTCTGGAACCAGGAAACAAGTTTCCAGGGGGCAAGTCATGGGTTTGCGTGACCCTTGCGCCAAAACTTCTTTTCGCCGCCTCCGGGTTTCTAGCAGGCTAGGAGCCTCTGCCGTGCCCCGCTTCCAGGGTGCGTCCCCCGGACATCGGACCTCGCCTGGCACTGGGAAATCTGGGCAGTGGGATGTCTCCACCCTCCCTGTAGGAGAAATCTGGCCGGGGGTGCTGCTCCAGCCCCAGCCCGCGCGCTTGACTAGGACGGCTCCTAACCTGTTTCCGTCTGAAAGGCTGCGCTCCCGCCGCTCCTGAGTCTCAGCGTCCCACCTTTACTCTTATTAGTGGAGTTTTCATTCAGCCAGCTTTCTGGTGATTCTGGGTGCTGTCTGTCCTGCTGTTATGTTGTAGTTCTTAAATCGTTGCGCGGGGCAGAACAATAGGTGTTTACCTATGCCACCATCTTGGTGTTCTTCCTGAAGATTTATTTTTAATGCTGTTTTCTATTACAAGCAGTTTATCCAGTTTTCCTGAATCTCTACTTCCATGGATAATGTTATACTAGTAGTCAATGATCCCTGGTATTTTTGTCAGAAAGAAATAGAATCCTCACTTCTTTTGTCAATTTTGAAGATTTGTTCACCCTTTTGACTGTCTTATTCTTGCCATGTTGTGTATCATTAAATGTAGTTTAACTTAACCCAAACATTAGAACTCACAAGGAAATAAACATACATAGGCAGAATATGTTGAATCTATGCTTTTAGATTTAACTGTGGAGCTATGTGAAGTCTAATTACTCTTACTCTCCCTAAATCACCCCCATCCCTCCCCCATATACACACTGACACACATACTTAGCTTAACTCTAATGGGGAAATTTGGTATTTGGAATACAGTTCATTCAGATTAGGTAACTATATAGTCAAATGATCTCCATAATAATGGGAGACATAGCTTTAACTGCATAAATGAGAATTGCATGCACCAGCACATATGAAGGTTTTAACAATAACAATGTGATAAGAAGTATAGTATAATAAAGTTAGACATGATTTCTAAAAATAAATAAAGTATATAAAATAGGAAATGCCCACTATTACTTCGAATGAAATTCAAGAAAATTTATAATGTATGGGAAAATATAATGCCATTTTGACTTTGATATAAATTCAAAATGTAAAACCTAAATAATAATAAAACTTTATCAATGTCATGCACCATTTATTGTGTATCCAATCTGTGCTAAGTACAATAACAATGATTTTATACCTAATTTAATGTAATCATCACTGTTCCCATATTAACTAGCCTATACAATTCTAAATTTCCAAATAAAATAACTAAGGCTCTAAGAAATGACTTGATAATGAGCAAGTTCCAAATCAGATTTATCCAGGCATATAATACTTTATTCACTTGGACAAAATTGTTAAAGAAGTGAATTTGTTTTAAGCTAGCTATTATGGCAGAAGTTTATAAGCACCCAATAAAGCAAACACTATAAAATGACATTTAGACATAGAAGCAGAGGGTCAACTTGACTTAAGACTCCTCTAAAATCTCATTAAGCTGACACATAACATTTTGTTTTTAAGATAACCATGTAGGAGGTAGACAAACTTCAATTATACATCTATATTTTCAAGGATATAGATTTTTTTTCTGCTTTAAGAAGAAAGGGTTTATTTCTTTCATTTTTATTTATTTATTTATTTATTTTTCTTTTTTTTAAAATCTTTATTGTTCAGTTTATTAATTACATTGTTTCCCCTTTTTTATCCCCCTATATCTCCACCCTGTACCTATCCCACTTTCCACCCTCACCTCCCCCTCCCCACTGTTCTCTCCCATTGTTGCAAGATTTTTGTCCAGTCTCTTGCTGTACTTCCCACAACCCTTTTCTCCCCAAGAATTGTCAGTCCATTCCCTCTCTATGTCTATGTTTCTGTTATATTCACCAGTTTATCCTGTTCATCAGCCTGTCAATTCACTTGATTTTTATGTTCATTTGTTGATAGATGTATATTTGTTGTTCATAATTTATATTTTTACCTTTTTCTTCTTCCTCTTCTTAAAGAATATCTTTCAGCATTTCATATAATACTGGTTTGGTGGTGATGAACTCTTTTAGCTTTTTCTTATCTTCGAAGCACTTTATCTGATCCTCAATTCTGAATGATAGCTTTGCTGGATAGAGTAATCTTGGTTGTAGATTCTTGCTATTCATTATTTTGAATATTTCTTGCCACTCGCATCTGGCCTGCATCGTTTCTGTTGAGAAATCCACTGACAATCGTATGGGTGCTCCCCTGTAAGTAACCAACTGTTTTTCTCTTGCTGCTTTTAATATTCTCTCTTTATCTTTTGCTCCTGGCATTTTAATTATGATATGTCTTGGTGTGGTCCTCTTTAGATTCCTATATTTTGGGGTGCTGTGTACTTCTTGGGCTTTTAAGTCAGTTTCTCCCACCAGGTGGGGAAGTTTTCAGTCACTATTTCTTCAAGTAGGTTTTCATTAACTTGCTCTCTCTCTTTTTCTGGCACCCCAATAATTCGGATGTTGGCATGCTTGAGGTTGTCCCAGAGGCCCCTTACACTATCTTCAATTATCTGAATTCTTTTTGTTTCTTGCTTTTCCAGCCGAGTGGATTTTGCTTCTTTGTATTTCAAATCTTTGACTTGGTTCTCGTGGCCCTCTGGACTGCTTTTAGGACTGTGTGTAATATTTTTTATTTCAGTCTGTGTATGCTTGATTTCTAGTTGGTCCTTTTTCATATACGTGAGGGTCTGGTCCATATCCTCAGAGGTCTTGTTCATTTCCTTGAGGGTCTCATTCATTTCCTTGTAAGTCTCATTCATTTCCTGGTTGGTCTTGTTTATTTCCTCATTGATCTGGTTTATTTCCTCGTAGTTGTCTTTAAGTTCATTGGCCTTTTCTAGGAGCCTCTTGAAAAGCTTTATAACCGTGGTTTTGAACTCTATGTCTAGTCCTCTTTTCTCCTCCATTTCTTTCACAACTGATTTCTTTCCATATCTCCGCATGGTGGCTGCTTTATGTGGTAGATGTCCTCTAAGGGTCAGTGGCACAGCTTCCCCAGTTATTTGAGATGGGTACTCTTACTGCAATCCTTTATGGGTTGTACAGTATTTTTGAATTTAAACCCAGCTTGTTGTTGTTAGCCCTAGGAGGGTTTGACCTCCAGGCCAATTGGCTGTAAAGGGAGACTGTGTTAGGCAGCCTCAGTGTCAGCTATGTCCTATGCGACACTTGGGCGCGGATCTCTGTTGGATGGGGATGGCTGCAGGCACCTCCAAGAGAAAGCCGCTAGTCTATTACCCTTGCCAGACAACTCTGCCTCTCCCCAAATGACTCTGCACACCCAAAGTCTCACCCAGGGTTGTAAAATAGGTGGTTTCTGGGACCAGAATAGAAGTTTCCAGGGAGCAAGTCTTGTGTTTGTGCAACACTTGCGAGCAAACTTCTTTTCCCAGCTACCCGGCTACTCTGCAGACTAGGAGACCTCTGCCACACCTGACTTCCAGGGTGCGTCCCCCGGACCTTGGACCTCGTCTGGCACTGGGGAATCCGTGTAGTGGGATGTCTCCACCCACCCCATTGGCGAAATCCAGCCGGGGTTGCTGCTCCAGCCCTACAGCCCTCGTGTGTGACCAGGACAGCTCCTAAACTCTTTCAGTCTTCAAGGCTGTGCTCCTGCCACTCTTCTGAGTCTCAGTGTCCCACCTTTACTTTTATTTGTGGAGTTTTCACTCAGCCAGCTTTCTGGTGCTTCTGGGTGATGTTTGTTATGTTATTATGTTGTAGTTTTTGAATCGTTGCTCGGGGCAGAACAATAGGTGTTTACCTATGCTGCCATCTTGGTTCTCCTCATGAATAGAGATATTTTTGAGGAAACTGCAAATTATTAAGCAGATGAAATTCTTGAGTTGTTTCTTCAATGGAATTCTTCTATTTCAACACTTGATCCTACATGTCTGGAATAGTGAGTGCCATTTGAACTTACCTCTGTCTCAAGGCCTCCTTGTTTCAGTCTGTTCTGAAAAGCACAGCTGGCAGTCTCATCTCTCCAAAGTGACAAGGCAAAGGTAAGCCCTGTGAAGATAGGCGCTAGGTTTCTGACAGTGTATCACATTTGAGAGCCCCTAAGTAAATATTTGTGGTATGGGGATGTGATGTTATGATTTCTAAGAAATAAATATTTGTTTATTAGGGTGATTGAAATATATACATTTGGTGTTCATCCACAATTCCAGGCTCACAGCTCCCATAACCCTTGGAAGTGTTGAGAGTGATAAAGTCTTTTACATGTTAATGAATATAGGTGTTTTTTCTCTCTTTTTCCCATGTCCCGCATGGAGAGAGACTGAGTTCAGTTTCTGAGTAGAGGAGCAGGAGGTGAAGAAATATGAAGAATAGAAGAGAAAACACAGAAAAGGGGATAAAAGGCTGGGGCCAGGCAGGATGTCTGTTCTCCCTCTCAAGGAGACACAATGATCCTGAGCCCAGGAAGCTGTGTTTATTTATATTCCACAATACAAAGGGGTTTCTCCAACATTAGCATCAAAGGAGTTTAGCCCTATTCATCCCCCCATTCCCAGGGCAAGCCTGCATTTACATATCAAGGCCCTCTTCCCGACACCTGAGGCAAAATTAAGCCCAAACTGATAAACACTTCAGCCTTATTGGTGAACTGTATTTTTCCAAGAAGCCTTGAATTCAGCAGGCCAAAGATTTAAAGAATGCTCAGGATGTCATGCCTGGGGCCACCCCCCACAAATGAGGCAACTGTGGGAAGCACCCAAGGATGGAAACTGGTTGCTGAGAGACCCAACCATGTGATTAGAGCTTTGGAAACCCCAGTCCCATTCCCCAGCCTCCAGGGAGGGGAGAGGGACTAGAGATAGGTTCAATCACCAATGACCAGGGACTTAATGATGCCTATGCAATAAGTGTCCATGGAAACCCAAGAGAAGGAGTGTGGGGTTCAGAGAACTTCTAGTTTGGTAAACATGTGGAGGTACAGGGAGAATGGAGCTCCTAGAGGGTGCATTGAAGTATTATGCCCAGATTTTAAGATCCCCAGAGACCACCAGGGAACCGAATCCGATGCAAAAGCAAAAGAGCCTTTATTCAAACTAGTGTGGCCCTTTGCCACCACCAATACATGGGCAGGACACAAAGGAGAAAAAAAAAATCCAAAGCATGCGATTTTATAGGGAGGTGGAGCCAGATTCGAATTGTAGAGTTGGCTGATTCTGATTGGTTGGGTGAGGGCTGGGGCTAGTGATGCAAATAATCCCTATCGCACATGCCCTGTCCTGCCCTTTGCTCTTGGATGGAGCTCAAGCACACAGTCTTTCGTGATTGGCTAATTCAAAGGGCGGGGTTGGTTTTTGTGATTTCAAGATGGTAGCCCCCAGGTAAGTTTACATATCACTCAGCCTAAATGGTGGCTGCCAAGTCACACAGTCCAAAATGGCAGATGTCTTTGCAGTCCCACTCTGCCCTTTCAGAAGCTCTAAGCCTCTATCCACACTCTTAGTCCTATGCATTTCTTGCATCAGCCTGTTTCTGAGTTGTATCCTTTTACAATGAACCAGTGATCTAGTAGGTAACATGTTTCTTTGAGTTTTATGAGCCATTCCAAAAGGAATAGAACCCAAGGAGGGACTGTGTGAACCTCTCATTTATAGTCATTGAGGCAGAAGCAAGGTGACAACCTGGGCTTGTGATTGACATTCTGAGTTGGAGAGATTCCTTGGAGCCTCCAGTTTGTGGCCAGTCATTCAGAAGCACAAGTAATCTGGGCTTTCTGGTATCTGAAACATGTGTGTTGGGGGTGGGGTAGAGGCAATCTTATAAGACTAAACCCTTAACCTGTGGAATCGGATTTGATCTTCAGGTAGACAGTGCCAGAATCGAGTTGAATTCTTAAAGAATTTTTTGTTGGTGTGGGGGACCCTCTTACACTCCACATTGAATTAGAATTGGGAACCCAATTTAGGAGATAAAGGTCATGTTTATTTGGGCCAGCTGTTCAGTAAACTAGAAACTGAGAGTATTTGCAACATATTACTTAAGCTTCTTCTAGTATCACATTTTATATATGGTATATCACACATGTTATCATACATTTCACATGCATAAATGTTTTTTAAAATATATTTTATTGATTTTTTACAGAGAGGAAGAGAGAGGGATAGAGAGTTAGAAACATTGGTGAGAGAAACATCGATTAGCTGCCTCCTGCACTCGCCCTACTGGGGATGTGCCGCAACCAAGGTACATGCCCTTGACCAGAATTGAACCTGGGACCCTTCAGTCTGCATGCCGATGGTCTATCCATTGAGCCAAACCGGTTAGGGCTGCATAATTTTTTTTTTTTTTTACATTATATGATATATAATTATGTGCATTGGGAGAATGGGTTAAGTGAAAATCAGACACAATAGTATGTCTTGGTGAAGAAACACAGTGAGTGAAATTCCTGTCAAAGCAGGGAAACTATAAATTAGTATAACTGATACCAGGGGAATAGGAATATTTTCATGGGAAAATATTCAGGGACACTCCCGTAGGAGGAGTTCTAAGGTATAATGGCAAGAACTAGTAGAGTAAAAGTGGCTGTGCCAGATAGGCTGTAGGGAAAGCTTCCCAAGGTGGTTTCTCAGCTTCTGTTTATCTATGTGGGTTCAGGAAAGAGCAGGCTTTCTTTCAAACTGTTCAAACTCTTCCCTGGCTGTTCCTGGTGGGCTTCCCCTATTCATTCTCTTTTCCCCATTGCCCCCAGGTCAGTGCCCACCTCCCTCTTGGTTGCCATTTTGACGCCTGCTGCACATGCCCCCTAGTTCTACTTGTCCTGTGGCCTCTCCTGTGCATGCATTTAGTAAAAGGTATTCCCTCACTGATTTTTCCCCACTGTGAGTCCCTCAGACTTCCTCAGGTGACCAGAGAGCTGCTTTCCTGACCACTCAGAAGCTTGTTTTTGTCCATTTGGTGGCACGGTACCAGTTACTTTCTGGGTGAACTAAAAGGTGTTTTCCCCTGCTTAAGTAGGCTTAATAATTTAATCAGATGCCTCATTCAGTTAGCTTCCTCCTGTTGTTAATGTCTCACTAACCTCCACTTGGAAAATGGTTTGATGTCTCACTAACTACCGCTTTGAAAATGGTTTGGCAACATTTACTAACCCATGCAACTTCATAAACTTAGATTAGTTTATGCATAATATATGTTTTAAAAGACATGTATTAGAATTTTCATAGAAGCAATATTCACAACAGCCCCAAATTGAATAAAATTGTGTGGTATACTCATACAATGAGATATGTGGTGATGATAAGGAACAAGCTACAACATGGCATGAACTTCATCAATAGTTTGTGAGTGAAATAAACCAGGCACAGAAGCATACATACTATATAATTGCATTTATATAAAGTTTAAAAAAAGACCAAGCTAATCTATAGTAATAGAAGGCAAGGTATGGTTACATGGAAGTAGTGATGAAAGAGAGCATAAGGCAACCCTGAGTTTCTGGTTACGTTCTATTTCTTGATCTTATTGCTGGTTACCCATGCACATTTATTAAAAAGAAAACATCAGTCCATACAGTTTACTCTTTTCTATGTGCATTTTATATTTCAATACAGTTTACAATATTTACAATATTTTCAAAACCCCATTATTCTCTTTGTAGTATGGGATTTGAAACATTTAGCTGACACATTTTTTAAAATTCATTGCATAAAAGTTTCCCCATTTCTTCCCACTTATCCATATAGGTCATCTCTTTAAATCAGATGAATGTAAATGTAAAAAAATGCTTATCTTGGTGTGAGTCACACTATATTTGATTTAGGTGGATCAGGCAGCACATCCTATCACTGCTGGTGTGACTTCAGGTCAACTGAAAAATACCATTTGTCTCTATAATTATCCTCCCCATTTACTCCATGTGGATTGGACTCCATTCTGGGTTTGTTATGTTGGAAGCCTTTACATTTTAATGGACATTCACCTAGTGGAGTAATAGTTGGACTTATTTTTGTTCCCATGTATTTTTCAGATAATATATCAAATTCACTAAGATAGAAGGTAGGAAAGAAAAAGAAGTACAGAAACTCCAAATGAGTACTTCCCTGGTTTCACAGATATATGCAGAGCCAGGCCCAAGGCTTACGATCTGTTGTTCCTTCTAATAGAGTGGGGGCCAAGAAGTCTTCTGAATTAAATTAATATTATCCATCTTATCTGTGAAGTACATTTGTGAATCTACTAGCAACTTAAGGACAATGCTTAGAAATATGATATTAGTCAACAGAAAATAACAGTGCTGTATACAGTAATACTACCTCCCCCACCTCCTGCCTCCATGTCTGTCCTTTCTTAAACAGAGGAATTAGTAGGTAAGTTATATATTTTTCAAAATGATTTTATATCAGGTTTTATATCTGATATAAAATGATTTTTATACCAGATTTAATAAATCACAAAACCCCCTTGACACTAAGTTGCAAAAATATTTTTTATTAAAAATTATACCTTTTAGTGCCATATTCTTTTATTGCTCTGTGCTTCCCTATTCACATTTATTTCTAATGCAAATTCATACTTTTGAACAAGAGAGATGATAAATAATAAATACTTTTACTTAGGAGAAAAAGTAAAAGGAAACTTTCACGAATCCAATGTAAATAGAAAGAACTTCCTTATCATTCCTCCCTCAAATACTTCATGCCTTCTCCACTGACACTGCCCTAATTTTAAAGTTACTGCTAATCACCACCCTTGCCTGGTCTAGATACTTCTATTGCTATACTGCTAACACATATTCTGCAAATAGCTACATCATAACTAGTGTGTGTGTGGATTAATTAACCACCTATGATCTTGATGCTTATGTTTTAAGTCTAAAAATGGCAGGATAAAAGAGAAAAAAATGTTTAGTTGATGCATCTACATCCTAATCAATTTAACAACGGGCTTAAACTTCCAGTTTGATGAAAGATGTGATTTCATTGTTTAATAATCCTAAAGAACTTACATTATTATATCTTTATCTCTGATTCTATTTTTATCCTTCTTTACTCATTTTTTTAAAACATAAAACACTGTATACATATGTGTGCAAGCTGGAGAAACTCTCAATAAATAATCAACCATGACAATGTCTACTAGAGGATCTTGTAGTTAAACAGGCAATGTGATCATAAATAACAGAGCATAGAAGAATCATGTGAAGGTCAGCCAGTAACTCTCACCTCCCTGGAAATTTGGACCTAGATTAGATTTAAGACTTTATGCCTGTCACAAGTGACAAACAGTATCTTCTTTCTTGAAGTCATAAGGAAGATAATAGCAAGAAATTAAAAAAAAACAACAATTAGGAGTCTACCATTTATTCTCTCTAAAGAGAGCTTTTAAGTGGCTGTACATCCCTTTGTTAATAAGAGCTATAACCTGCAGTTTGCAAAATTATGTATTAAACACTTTTATATACACACTGCCACCTGCTGGTAATTGTATATATATATATTTATATCTGTTCATAAGAGGTCCCAAAAGCTCTGATATTTCAGAATCCGTTATTTTAGAACTCAATGATTGGGCTTTGGATTTCAAATGAATTTTTTTTTTTGGTAATCCATAGGAAAGAATTTTTTATCAATATCTAGGTGTAAGGAAACATTGATCATAGTAGTGACTTTCTATATGAATTTTGCACTTTAAGTGAATCTATTAAAAAAAAAAAAAAGCCAGGAGTACTAGTGAAATATATGGTTGGCTTTTCATAAGTACATTGTACATGTCAAGTAATTACCAGTTTTTTTAGTTACCTTTGTAATATTTTATGATTTTAATTTATAAATTAATTAAAGTTAAAACTATAGGACATTTTTAATAATGGCAACCATTAATATAGAGAATAAGTTAAAGCCCTTTTACCTACATTATATCTTTTAATTCTTACAACAATATTATGAGGCAATGACTGGAAATATCTCCATCTTAAAGATGTCTTAAAAAATACAGGCTTGTTAACAAATAGGCCACAGAATATCTGTATTATAAAATGTCAGACAAAACAACATTTAAATTAAACCAGCCCTTTAAACAGGTTGATCTAGACATCAGTCAGTTGCGACTATTGAAAAACCACAGCCATTTTATTCTTTTGTAATAAAGTGTTATGACTGTACACTTAATTCTAAAGAACTCTGTAGAGAGAACACATGGAAATCTGTGGCTGTTTAAAAACACAAAATTAAGCAATTATAACATTTAATCATATAATCGGTATAGAACTAAAAAATGTAGACATTTCAAAACAGAGTCAAGCATTATAAATTTTAATGTGAGAAACATTGTTACAAATAAGTCTGTGATAATTTAATTTATGCTATTAATATAAATAATATAATATAAATGATATATAATTTCCAAATAGATTTTAGTAGTTGAATTGTTACTAGAACATCAGGAAAATTCTTAAAACACATACTTAGGGGATTAGGTAACTTCTTAAAAGTTACTGAATATGTGAATCCACTTACTACAAATCCATTTACATAGGTTTCAATCACACAGAATATGTTAGCGGATGAAAAACCTCATTTGTTTCTCCATTGAAAGGCACAGATTGCGATTTAACCATATTTATAGTCACCACATGTTCTTTATTTTGTGGGACAATCAGAACATCATATAATTATGTCTCTTTCACTAAAGATGACCAGTTAAATTTATTACTACTATGATTTCATTTTTATACCTTTAAAATACATCATTTAAGTAAATACAAAGTACAGAACAAAATGTGTTGCTAAATGGGATACGCTCAACTTATATTTGGCCAATATAATTACTTTTTGTATGATAGGCTGTTTTAGAATATAGGACTGGTTGTATCAAAGAACAAGCATGACTTGGGACTTTGAGCTTTTCAAAATGTCCAAAAATGCCCAGGCTATGGTCTGATGTGAAACTTGGCCATCTATATGTAAACAGATTAGACAGATTTTAGGAGCAATTGAAAGCCCCTGCTGCCATTGTTCCTTTACCTCCCTCACTATGTCTTTACTTCACATTTAGGAGTTCATTCTTTTATTCAAAGTAAAATGGGTTTATCCTCTTAAAATGGGAATACTCTGTAGTAATCAGTATGTATTCTGAGTGTGTGTATAAAAAGCATATATTATTTCCTGTGATATGTCATATAAGGCTGGGGAGATAGTGTGATTTTACAGAGGAAAGTCAAGGCAAACTTCATCATTACTATTAGGCATATCGACATTATATGACACCTTTTTTTTTTTAAAAAAAAATGGACCTAAGGCAAAGCCCACATGTCCTGCTTTTTAGATGATTCCATAAGCCATACATATGTAACTCCAGTTCCAGATTATTATAAGACAAAATAAATTCCTGTTGAAAGCTTATTTTTTCTCTAGAATGTTGGCATTTAAGTTTAATAGCTGCACCAAATTTATAACATATTCCACATATGTGTTATTTTCTTTTTTTCTCAAACTTATCACCAAGTTTATACATAGCTCAGTTATGGTTTAAAACATAAACTCCAACCCATTTTTATCAACAGTGTGCTGAACATTTTTCTCTGATTGTCTGTTAAGTCAACACACATTTTTTATGGGAGTTCAATGAAACCACACCCACTGCCACCAGTAAATGCCACACTCCCATCATTTAAAGAGAGTACATATAGGGATAAGGCTCAGGGTTTGCCCTGGAAAAGGTTAAAATCTGAGAAGGAGTTACAAATAGAGATATATTGACAGATGTTTAACAACCAGCCCTTGCGGGGGAAGCGGGAGAAAGCCATATAAGAAGCATTTGCCAATTTTTACGGTCTAAATACTCCCACCATGGTTGGTTTCAAGCCACCAACTGGAAATCACTAAACTAGAGGTTGGGAAAAAATGTGCATACTTCACTTTTGCAAGCTGATAAAACCCTAAAAGCTGTTTTAACATGTAACTGGTTATGCAAAAATCATTCCTAGTGGCATGTGATAAGTGATTTGATTGAGGCCCATCATAGTACTGATGAAACACAGGAGAGTGGGAGAAGTTTTGTCTTCCAGAATGAAAGGTTTCCAGTAGGGCAGTCATTAGCCCAAACAATGCACCCTCTCAGTGCTTCTTCAACGTGGCTCTTTCTTGTTCCATTTACTTGCATCTTAAATAATAAAAGAGTAATATGCAAGTTGACCCTAACTGTGGAATGACCGGTCACTATGATGCATACTGACCACCAGGGGGCAGATGCTCAACTCAAGAACTGTCCCCTGGTGGTCAGTGTGCTCCCACAGGTGGAGCTATACTCAGCCACAATCTGCGAGTGCAGCAGCAGTGGTGAGAGCCTCTACTGCCTCCTTCGCAGCACTAATGATGTCCCACTGGTGGCTTAGGCCCACCCCTGTGAGGGCTCCTGGGCTGCCAGAGGGATCTCTGACTGCCAGTTAGACTCAATCCACCTGGGAGCAGGCCTAAGCCTGCAGGTGGACATCCCCCAAGGGGTCCCAGACTGTGAAGGGGTGCAGGCCTGGCTGAGGGACCCCCCTACCTAGTGCACGAATTTACATATATCGGACTTCTAGTTAATACATAATAGTGTTTTTTCAATTATACGAAAGACCTGAAATCTTAAATTTAACATTATTTTCTATTATTCTTTTCCCTACCACTACACATCACTCAGTTTTGAAGCTCTATTAATTCTATCTTTCTTAAAACATTGATATGGATCCCCCATTTTCACTGACACAATACTTGGTTCAAGACCCCTTTTCTGACCCAGATCAACCAAACATGAACTTTCAAGCTACTGAAAGAGATTACTGTGATACTTTATTTTCTACTCCTCCATGGCATCCATTATCTCTATATTTTCATTGCATATAATGTATCTTTGTATATCCTTTGTTAATTGCTTACAATTTGCTTGAGGGCAAATCTATGACATTCAAAGGACCTAGAACAGTGTCTCAGATAAATGTGTTCAGAACAGTTTTAAGTTTTTCTGTCCTTTATTTTTTATTAGTTGTTTTACTTTTGTTTGTAGGGAAGTTCTATCTCGTGTATACCATGTCTAGTAAAAATTTTTGGCTTTTTTTTATCATTTATGAATGCAGGGCCAAAAAGTATGTTACCAAGAGCTCCTCAAAAGTAAGCTTACAGAAAATAAAACTTTTAGCATGGTGGGCAACACCAAACCCAAGCATATTCACTAGGACATCTTTGATTAAGTACTATGCAGGACCAAATTATGACACTATCTCCATTTTTTCTGTACTGAAGGTGGATGTATGATACTAATGTGTCTATTTATCTATTAATAGGGTAATGAAGTGAGCAGTCCTAGAATGAAGAAAATTATTTAAATTGTGGAGTTTTGTTTTATGTCAGCAAGAGCAATTCAAATTTTCCATGATGACAATATTGGAATATCACTCTCATGATTATGTTTTGTTATATGGCAAGTGTAATTTTAAAGATTTAATTAAAGTTCATAATCAGTTGACTTTAGAAGAGGGGGTTTCTGACCTAATAAGATGAGCCCTTCAATAAGTCAGCAATTTAATGTCAGAAACACTCATCCGCTAACTTTGAAAAAGCAGGGTCATGGCATTGAGACTGCCTCGTGTCAAGGAATAGTGCACATTTTCCAGGAGCGGTCCTCACTTCTACAGCCCCCAGGCACTCAAACCTGCCCACCACCTGTGCTTGAAAGTGGACCCCGAGCTCCAAAATGAGAACACAGCCCAGATGTCACTTGGTTTCAGTCTTGTGAAGACTGAACAGAGAATCCAGTTATGTCAACCCCTTACTTCTGACCAAAAGAACTGTGAGATCATAGTGCTGTTTTAAGTTGATAAGTTTATGGTAATTTGTAACATAATCATAAATAGTAATGCATAGGGCACTGTACTTTCTACGCTTAGTAATTCACGTTTGGCTTTTGCTCCAAATGAGTTATTCTAAATGATGACACTGTCACACATCTCTTAGTCTTGACACTATAAAAATGACATCTGAGAATTCCTACCTACCACATTATAATGCCCTTAAGTATGGACACTGGGCCAGGATAAACTTGAACAAGCCAGCTCCCTTTGAGGACTGGCTTTGTGTTTTGCCATTTTTCACGTACGTCAGCTTTGGTGTCACATTAAACCACTTATTTCCTGCCCTCTGAATTCTGGCTTCCTTCTCTTTCCTGGTAGCCATTGGTGAGATTTCTCTATATTTAACAGCAGACAGAGTCTGAAGGGGTTGCGTCAAACATATTGATAAATGGATTAAAATTCTAGTGTTTAAAAATAGGTTAATGAAGCTATAAGTCTTTCTTTGTTGATTATTACTATGAATAAGATTTTTAATAATATATTTCTCTGAGTAGAAAAAAAGGTGGTTATAGATTATATGAATTAAATTACAATAGCAGCAGGAATATATATTTTCTAGCGTTTCCTTCATCATTATTTAAAGTCATGTTTACATTTCAATGAGATTTGTACTTCTGATTACATATGTATTCCTCCCTTCGATTTCATTGTGTTAAATTCTAATTATTGCCTGTCAGCATCTTGGCTACTTTCAAGTGTGTTCATATGTAATTCTCTCATTTTCTTTAAAATATGCATATTGTTGGAATTCCATTAAACCCATCTGTACTGCACACCTCAGTATATCATGTCAGTAGTGGAAAGTTCATCCTGAGAACAGAGATGAAGAACAGGACACCACAGCAGGAAAATTTAACAGAAAAGAATAAAAAAACATATTTATTGGCATGAGCTGTAAGAAGGAGAAAGATGTATACAATGTAGAGTACTTCCTGTCAACTCCTCAATTTTAACTCCCAGCAGCCCTCATCCAAAATAGATACAGAGAGCATCAGGGAAAGAAGAAAAAAAAGGAATTCCTCCCCATTTGATGTAAATTCCTTCGCACTAAAAGAATCTGTGTTGGACACCAGGGAAGCGATAGGCATGCTTTCAAGAATCCACAGAGGTTAGCAGGAAATCAGGGAAGACAAATGGCAGCTGAAGAGTAGAGTAACTTGGAATCTCAGAAACCTGTGGAACAAATCCAGAACAAGGAAGGACGCTTTAAAAGCCGAGGCAGTCAAGCCCATGATAAATTTGATTTAAATTAAAACTACATGTGTCTTCCATTTTTTTTTTTTTAAACGTGGGTCTTGCTTTGTAACTGACAACAAACAACACAGTGGAAACCTGGCAGCCGGGCTGCTAAACTGGAGTTTGGCTCTGCCTTCCTTTTAGTCTGTAGCCTCGAGTAAGTCACTAAATTGTCAAAGCCATTGGATTGCAGATATTTAAATGACTAAAACAATATTTACCTAACTCATAGGAGTACTTGAGGGCTTCATTAATTTTTATTTGCAGGTTGTCTTTTTCTCTTTAAGACCTGTAAGTGGAAAGTACTGAGATATGTAAAGTAGTATTATCATTTTCCTTCTAAATGATGGATTGCAAAAATGCAGCATTATGCTAGTTTTCACCAATAAGAATTGAGTCAACATCTAACACTGATTGTCTAAAATTTCACCTTTTTTTCCCCCTGATAAATGTCCCAGGCTAAATGTATAATATATCTTAAATACATGGCAAGAAAAGAGGTAAAGACATCTCTATATACACGTTTAACAGATAGGCATTGGTCTCAAAGTAATGGATAGTCATTATCTCAAATATTTGAGATTAAAACAACACTTAGTTAAAAGAAAAACTTACATGCCCTTATAGTTAAGCACATTATGTCTTTAAAAAATAGTAAGCGGGGCATCTCACATTAGGAGTCTTTTATAAGTTTTTGCATAATAGCTTCCACACTACTCTCATCTGTGCAATTTATGTATTAACAACTACTTTACATCATGAGTGTCAGACATATTTCTGCAACTTTGATTTAGTTCTCTGCTTCCAGGTAAACTGCAGAGAATTGTTATAGATGGATTACTGCTAAGTATTGTGGGAATTGCAGAGTAGAACCACTCATCCTCAAATAGACCTACATTTTACAGGGTAGGTAAAACATAAAAATGTACTGAAACTATAACTAAAATGCAAAGCACCGTAAGTTCCTAATGAGCACTATAAAGAGTAAGAACAAAAATAATAATGAATCTTAAATGCATTAATTTTTTTATTTTTATTTTTTAAAATATATTTTTATTGATTTTTTTGCAGTATAACATAATTAATAGTAGTACATGTTTTCCTTTCCCCCTCCCCCTTATCCTCCCTCCAGCCTCCCCTACCTCCCAGCACATATCCTCACCCT
This sequence comes from Antrozous pallidus, assembly GCA_027563665.1. Classification (NCBI taxonomy): domain Eukaryota; kingdom Metazoa; phylum Chordata; class Mammalia; order Chiroptera; family Vespertilionidae; genus Antrozous; species Antrozous pallidus. Next base: position 53,631,014 of record CM050521.1, read on the forward strand.
ACCCCCTCCCCGCCCCAGTGTCTTTCAGTCATTGGTTATACTCATATGCATGCACACAAGTCCTTCAGTTGATCTCCCCCCGCATCCGCCTCCCATCCACCCAAGCCTTCCCCTGTAGCTTGACAGCCTGCTCAAAGCCACCCTGCCTCTATATCAATCACTCTCCCCTGTTTCTTTTCTTCAAAAATATCTTGCCTCTGCATACTAGAAATAAATGTATAAGAACAAAAAATGTTTCAGTCTCAGTTTCAATGTCCAACTGTTCTGAGTCCCAGTTTCAGTGTCAAATAATTCTTTATGTGTACATGTCAGCAATGGTATCCAGATGGTGGACATATCGTGGCAATGCAAGATCCATCCTCTCTGGTTTGGTCCTGGGCTGCCTGCAGACATGCACAGCTGCCGACTGCTAGCATGGCAAGGTGTCGTCAGTGTCCCCCATCTCTGGACCATCCTCGTGACTGGAACAGATCCATCAGTTCCTCACAGTCGCAGGAACCCACATGGTCTTGGAGTTGTTCTCTGAAAACGCACAAACACATTCTCGACCAAAAGTTAACAAAGGGATCCTCTATGCAAAATAGACTTGGGATTCTTTTTAATTTTTGCCTAAATGATTTTCCTTTGGCTTATTTTGACACCATGTGTGTTTTTTCATGGGTGTCCTGCAATTGGTTTTACAAATGGAATTTACTTTACTGGAGTAAGAATTTTCTAGATGTATTTTACTTACTCGCTATTTTTTGCCTTACATGATATTACCCCCACTGTCCCCTCCCCTTTAAATGCATTAATTTTTAAAACAACTTTAAGATCAACTGCTTTTCTTTTTCAAAATCGCTATTATTGTTTCCATAGAAACTGACATTCAGAGAGGTTAGGAAACTCTAGAGCAGGGGTAGGCAACATCTGGCCCACGAGCTTTATAAGGACACAAAAATCATTTGGCCTGGCCCTGCCAAGGCATTAGTGGGAATTAATTAAATGCTTGATTAAATGTTGCAGGCTAATTTTTAAGTTGATAATTTTGTATGGCCCTTGAATGATGTTGTAAATATCCAAATGGCCCTTGGCAGAAAAAAAATTCCACACCCCTGTTCTCGAGTCAGGAACAGAGGAAAACGTGTGTCTAACTTAGAGAGGTGGGGCTACCAATGATATGGAAGGTAAATCATCCAGGTTTAGGTCTAGGCTGGAGCAAAGGGTTCAGCAGGGTCCTGGTAAAAGTTAGACTGGAGAAATAGTTTAAGTTTTTGCTGGGAAGTTTTCTATGGTTTTCTTATTTTGTTTTGTTTTCATAAGAATTCAGATTCCTTATTGCATGGGCACACAATTGTCATCTATGACTACAGAGTTTGGCTTCAGTCTTTCAGTTTTGTCTTGTTTGGGATGGATACCTCTCACTGCTTCCACTTTGTTGATGTCAGAGAAATGTAGACTCCTGCAGTAGATGATTCATTTTTCTATTATTCTATTTGTTCTGCCACCATGCATTCATTAACCTACTTCTGACATTAGTCACCAGTCCCTACTTGAGTTCCTATCCCTTGTCCAATCTCAGTCATGGATGTCCGCTGACTATTCCTGATGCCTTATTACCCACTGGAACAGTGATCAGATTAATGATAGAAACAGACCTGAGGTCAGGCCCATCAAAGTCAAAGACAATTAAGTGATAATTTTATTTTGGTGAAAAGAAATGGACACATTCTTCACTACTGAACCAAAAAGGCTATGGGGTGGAGCTGCTACATCTATCTTGGCAAATTAAATAAGTAGAGCTGAGGGAACGCAAGAGACTAAGAGGGAAGCATGGTCCTGATAATGTCATTTACATGATGTTCTGAATAAATCTGCTCATAAAACAAACTTATTTATTAGGCTTTTTAGGAATGTGAATGTAGTAGGCAGAATAATACCCCCTAAAGATGTCCAGGTCCTAGTCCCTGGAACCTGCACATTTGTTAGGTTAAAGAACAAATTAAGGTTGTGATGAAATCAAAGCTATTAAGCAGCTAATATTAAAACTGAGAAATTATGCCCTACTGGCATGACTCAGTGGTTGAGTGTCCTCCTCTGAATCAGAAAGTCATGGTTTGATTCCTAGTCAAGGTTCATTCCCCAGGTCGTCAGCTCCATTCCCAGTGTGGGGCGTACAGGAAGCAGCCAATCTATAATTCTTTCTCATCATTGATGTGTCTATCTCTCTCTATTAAAAAAAAAACAAAGAGATTATTTTGGATTATCCAGTCAGTCAAATGTAGTTGCAAAGGTCCTTAAAAGTAGAAGAAGGAGGCAGAAGTGAAGCGTCAGAGGGAGATGTGACCATGGAAGAATGGTCAGAAAGTGGTTATACTGTTGGCTTTGAAGATGAAGAAATGCATCCATGATCCAAAACACCTGGGTAGGCTTTAGTCTCTGGAGAAGACAAAGAATGGATTTTTCCCTGGAGACTCCAGAAAAGAATGCAGTCATGAGACTTTGATTATAGCCCAGTGAGACCTTTACCCAATGGCTAACCTATATAACTGGAAGATAATAACTTGTACTTTTTAAGCTATCAAATTTGTAGGATTTTGTTACAGTGGCATGAGAATTATAATGAGCAAATAAATACCACCTCTCCCACCATCATCCTTTCATTCATACTTTTTTCTTTTTGTAAACTCAGTTTGGGTCAGGTTTTCTTTCGCTTGCAGCAAAGTGATTTGTTGGGTTGAGGAAATATATAAATGCTCAGTATAATTTAAATAAGCTCAGGGCTTTGTGAACATGGCCCAGGAACCATATGTAAGATTCATAGTTTTTTTTTTTATCTGCTTGAGAAAATAAAAAATAAATAAATAATTAAACTTGCTTATTTCTGGATGGGCTGATTCTTTGGAAAATTGGTATTGAGCATTCTGATGTTCAGAGATATAGTGAGCTTTTAGGTAAAAGTTCCATTGTTATCTATTTTGCTTTAATACTCTTATATGTATCAACAATTATCATTTTTTTAAAATATATTTTATTGATTTTTTACAGAGCAGAAAGAAGGGAGAGTGATAGAAAGTCAGAAACATCGATGAGAGAGAGACATCGATTAGCCGCCTCTTGCACGCCCCCTACTGGGGATGTGCCCGCAGCCAAGGTACATGCCCTTGCCGGAATCGAACCTGGGACCCTTCAGTCCGCAGTCCGACGCTCTATCCACTGAGCCAAACCGGTCTCGGCAACAATTATCATTTTTTGGTTGTTGTTAATTCTCACCCAGAGATATTTTTTTCATTGATTTTTTAGAGCAAGTCAATGTTTCTATTGATTCTTAGTGGAGGGAAAGAAAGGAAGGAAGGAAGGAAGGAAGGAAGGAAGGAAGGAAGGAAGGAAGGAAGGAAGGAAGGAAGGAAGGAAGGAAGGAAGGAAGGAAGGAAGAGAAGGAAGAGAGAGAGAGAGAGGAAGGGAAGGAAGGAAGGAAGGAAGGAAGGAAGGAAGGAAGGAAGGAAGGAAGGAAGGAAGGAAGATAAAGGAGAGAGATATTAATTGATTGCTTTCCCCATGTGCCCTGACTGGGGCTAAGGATATAACCTGAAACCTAGGTATGTGACTTTGACGAGGAATTAATCAAACCCTTGACCCTTTGGTACACCAACCAGCATTCTAATCACTTAGCTACACTGGCCAGGACAAAAGTAATCATTTTTTAAAAAGTATATTTTTATTGATTTCAGAGAGGAAGGGAGGAGAGAGAAAGAATATCAATGATAACAGAGAGAATCATTGATTGGCTACTTCCTGCATGTCGCCTACTGGGTATTGACCTGCAACCTGGGCATGTGTCCTGGCAGGGAATCAAACTGTGACTTCCTGGTTCATAGGTTGAAGCTCAACAATTGAGCTACACCAGCTGGGGAACAGTACCATTTTTAAAGATAGTATCTTTCATAAGAATCATTACCAGCAATATTGTTAAATGTAAGCACAGGGTTAGTAGATTTAATTTAATACAATAACAAAATTTAAATTAATTTAAGTAAAGTGAGTTTTCTACACATCCATAAGGACTCCATATCTTATATAACCATAAGCATTTTGAAAACATTTGTAGGACATTATAGTTATACCTCATGAGAATGTTCTATTAATCAAGAGAAAGTACCAATTTAAAACAACATAGAGGAATTTAGCATTGCATTTTATGAATTATGTCTATGAAGTATCTGCTATTTACTACTTATCAAATTGTACAGCTCGTGAAATACGGTTAATTATCTTCTTATGTCCTAATAAAAACAAAGTAAAATGTTATCCTATGCAGAAACAATGCAGTCACCTCATTTAAAAATACCAGCCACATAGCTTTTTAACTGCTTCCCAATTTGTAATGTGCCTGAGAGTGTTAGTGGATTATCAAGTACCAACATACGTTTTTTTATTCAGCTGTGGCTTGATGCCTTGGAGGAGCTCTAGAACTGAATCAAGTAATTTTGGTTTGAAACATGTGTGTCTCTTCCTCTAAAAAGCCACATAGATTGTGAAGTTCACTGGTACTTTCAACAACAGTCATGCAAATTATTAATAATCATAAATTAAACTTCATATGTACACCTAAATGAATTTGTGATAGTAATTTTATAGTTATAAAAATTGAAGTAAATATATTATGTGAAAAAAAAAGTTGTAGTAAACAGGAAATCAGGCTCAGAGCCAGATTGGACAATTCCAAGTACATTCTGTAGTTCTAACAAATACCACCAAGAAATTATGTTACTGTCTTGAAGGTTTCTAGTCTATGACAAATGCAGAAAAGTGATGAGAAAATAGTTATTTCAAAAAACCTATTTGGCTTCATTTTGACCTATTGCTAATGAATGCAAAGAAATTTCTCCAGACAACACTCCAGTTCTTGAGTAGATCCATAAAGACCATCCACTTATTCTCTAGAACTGTATGAAACAATTATTAAAGTGTTGAGAGTTGACAAGTCATTATCATTAAAAGCAGAACTACATTAAGAAGAAATTGGTTTCCAATCCGGGCCAAATACTTTATTAAGACAAAACCGGTTTGGCTCAGTAGATAGAGCGTCAGCCTGTGGACTGAAAGGTCCCAGGTTTGATTCTGATCAAAGGCATGTACCTTGACTGCAGGCACATCCCCAGTAGGGGGTGTGCAAGAGGCAGTTGATTGATGTTTCTCTCTTATAGATGTTTCTGACTTTCTATCCCTCTCCCTTTGTCTCTGTGAAAAATCAATAAAATATATATTTTTAAAAATGAGAAATACTTGAATGAATAAGTACTTTCTTCACTTAAATATACTTTTTCCATTCCAAAGAAATAACCTCGCTTAATTTTATGGAATAATAGGGTTCCAGCATATCATTTTGAAAACACTTGTAAGATGTTATTATGGTCATACCTTCTGAGATTATTCTCTATTAATAAAAACTTTGAGTGATTTTCTTAAATAAACTAATTATTCATGATTAAATCTTTGCTTCATTACAGATGCTTCAGGTTTGTTCCTGCTCCATGAGACTCTCAAATCTTAAGCAGATTAGCCTGAGCATGGTCTCATGATGTAACACAGGTAAGAACAAGCAAGTCAAATATATATATTTGGGTAGGGGAAATCTCCATAGGGTTGTCTGCATCCATAAGAGAAATCTTACTTGGCTATGTGCACAGAGGATGATTTTTTTGTATGTGCGGGAACAACCATGTCTCTTCATGTTCCCGCAGATGTCATATAATATCAGTGTATTATGTTTGCAGACATTTACTGCTCTAGGCACTTAAAACAGAATTTAAGTATAAAAGCCATCATAAGTAGAGAAATACTATTTTATTGCTGGAATAAATCTTAAAAGTCTGGTAAATCAATGATCCTTTTGGAAGTAACTCTGGTATTATTGTGTTGCTCAGGATATATTGACAGATTGCATTTCTGGCTTACTATTTTAAAATAAATATGGATATTTACTGATTTCAGCATTCCTTTTGGTGTAAATATTAGTGAAGCAATTATGTTTGTTTCTAGCTAATTCCCCCTCAAAAAAAGTGTATGGGGGTATTCCATTAAGAGAAGAAGATCATATGAGTAGGACTGCTAGTAATAAATATGCAAAGAAAAATATGCTCTCTGAGCCATCAGTACTCACTAAATTTTTATAAGAGAAAAAAAATCAAGGCAACAATTTACTGCAATCAAGATAATAAACATTTACTGAATATACAAGTTCTCTAACCTGTCATTTCCTTTCCATTCTTACTATATCAAGTTAATTTAAATTTTTATCTTTTCCTGTTTTAGATTGTTGGTGTCCCTTCTAATGCAGCTAAAATATTCTAATTGAAACATAAATCAAACCACAGGTTTTGCTAAAAATGTATTAATGGATCTCTAATGTCCAAATGCATTACTTGACCTTTATTTTCTGGGAGTTTCACCTCTGACCTCTCCTTCTCTTAGGATTTGGAAATACACATTTTATTCAGTAGAGTTGCACACTTACATTCTGATGTGCTTTGTTGCTTTATTTGATACCTTGTCCTAAGTGACCTGCCCATGTAATTTTCACCTGACCAACTTCATCGTTTATGATAAATTAACTGGAACCAATTTACATTTATCATTCTGCTTGAGCTAAATCCTTTCATGCTTCTCAGTACCCTACTCCCTTGTATATCTCTGTCTTTGCATTATTAGACATTATTTATTGTCTCTCTCTCTCTCTTTGGACTCTATAAATTCCTGAGACCGTTTTTGTATTCTCAACAAGTAGCATAATCCTAACATATAATTGACTCAATTTGTTAAGATGAATTAAATTCACAGAGCACAATGCATTATTATTTAAGTAATTCTCATGTATCATATTTCCTGGTGTATAAGACGACTTTTCAATCCAGGAAAATCTTCTCAAAAGTCAGTGGTCATCTTATATGCCGGGTGTAAAAATACCATAGCTTGCAGTTATGATGGGCATTGCTAACTCGTCAGGGACTTGCTTGGCACTTGCTTTCTCTCTATGGTTTGTTATCTTCCTCTTATCATAATCAGTTCTAGTTTGGTTGACAGCTTAGAAAACAAATAGAATGACAGCTCCTATGGGTTTTTTGTTTTATCCTTCCTTTCAGGAAAGGATAAACTTGCACTGTTTTATGTTTACATGTTTGATGACAAACAACCTTATGTTTATAAGTGACAATTTTCCTGCTAAATACCTGTGTGTCATAAGCATTTGAATTAAAATTACCATATTGATGCCAAGACCGGTTTGGCTCAGTGGATAGAGCGTTGGACTGCGGACTGAAAGGTCCCGGGTTCGATTCCGGCAAGGGCATGTACCTTGGCTGCGGGCAAATCCCCAGTAGGGGGCGTGCAAGAGGCAGCTAATCGATGTCTCTCTCTCATCGATGTTTCTGACTTTCTATCCCTCTCCCTTTCGTTCTGTAAAAAATCAATAAAACATATTTTAAAATTACCATATTGAAATTAAATCTGATGGTTTTTTTAAAATTTTTATTTGGTGTGCGTTGGAAGAGGGGTAGTCTTATACAGCAAGCATATCCCAAACTATATTTTAACTGGAAAAGTTGGGGGTTATCTTATATGCTGGAAAATACGGTAAATATTTAAGATAGTCATGATTGATACTATTATCCACATTTTACATATGAGAAAGCTGAGGCAAAAAGAGTTCCAATGACTAACTCCCATCCACATGTTGAGTAAGAGGTGATGCTGAGACTAAAATCCAGGTCTTCTGCCATTAGATTTTATTCTCTTTCCATAATACCTCACTGCTTTTCTAGAACATGAATTCCATCTAATTACAGTTCTGTTCTCAGCTTTTACACTGAACTTACTGTTACATTAGACAGGTCACAGAAGCACATCTAGTTTCATTTCCCTTATTTGTAAAATGTGAGCACTAAACTGGACTCGAGAGTACTGCTGTTTGATTTTTGGTTCTGGAGCCAAAGTAAGTAGTTTGTTTGTATACAACACTATGGTACTCTTCTTTTACACTGCTACTTACTCTTTTCCATAATATTAACAATTGGACTTAAATTTTTGCTCAAGTTCAATTGGTTCATTTGTTGAGATATTGAGAAAGTCATCTCTGTAGCTCTACTCTTGCTTTCCTTGGGTTTGGACCAAATGAAATAGAAGGCAAGAGTTATCAGGTGGAGAAAGGAAACGCTGTTATTAAAAAAGGCCAAAATGAAACATGTAGGTAGTGTGGCTGAGAATATAAACTTCCAAAACCTTGAAATAATCCCAAAGTACAGCTTCCTACCACTCTAATTAAATAAGCAAAAAAGCAAAACAAATAAATAAATAAGAAACCAACCACATATTTGAAGATAAGTTGCTCTATTCACTACCTTCCTTAATACAGAAACATGACTAGTGGCAATCATCACAAATCAGATAACTCGCGTTTCATTCATGGTGTATTAGTTATTTATTGTCATAATAAAACTGTGTAAAAAAAAACTCTAAAACTCAGTGGCTCAAAGCAATAAAACATTTATTTAGCTCATCAAATGAAGGCAATATATGAGCTCAGCTTGGGATTCTTTTGGTCACAATTGGATTGCTTTATATGTCTGAGATTGGATTGTCTATTGATTGGTAAAGGATAATGTTAGCTAAACTGTTGGAATGACGGGTACAATACACATGATTAGCTTCTGCTCCATGAAACTCTTACATCTTACACAGATTAGCCTGAGCATGGTCTCATGATGAGACACAGGTATAAGAACAAGCAAGTCTAATTATTCAACAGACAAGAAAAAAGTGCACAAGTGTTTTTTGACATCCTGATTGCATTACATTATCTTCTGCCCATCACCCAAGAAAGTCACATGCCCAAGCTCAGAGTAACTGTAGCAGGATGTAGTTAAGAGAGGCACAAAGAAATGAGGCCATTAATCAGTCACATATGGGGAAATAAAGGTTGGAAAATAGGTCAGAAATATTTAAATAATAATTATCATCATGGAAATGAAGACTAAAGATAAGAGATTATCTATGTATATACATCAGAATAGCCTCATACAAAGCAACTAGTTGGAGCTTTTCTTAAGGAAGTATAACGTCATAAGTTTACTAAATTTATGGACCACGGAGTTTTTCATAGAATATATAGCATGGTTTTAATGCTAGAGATGACCAGATAAGAGAATAAAATCAACCAAATCTTAGAACCATACTTAAACTCAGCACACCTATTAGGGAAACAAACTCCATCATATACTGTATAGCATGAAGTAGTGCTTATTTGTAAAATGATGAATAAATGCAATTATGCATATAGAAATGGAAACGTAAGTTCCTATCAGACAAACCTTTGAACAGATAATAATTATAAAATGTAGAGAAAATAGGTCAGAAAATTTTTAAAAACTAGTTCAAGATACAAGAGTGACCAAAATCAAACAGAACCAGCAGAACTTTACAATAAAAAGGTAACAAAGATACTGATGCATACAATATTCAGCTGAATGAACAAAGTCTTTCACAGAAGAACACATAATATGTGATTTCCTTTACATGAAGTTTGATAAAAGGAAAAACTACTTTCTGCTGAAAACAATTAGAATTGTTGACTTTATGGGGCTGAGAGTTCAGATTTACTGTGAAGAGGCAAGAGGAGGAGACTTCCTAGAGTGTGGGAAGTCTGGGTCTTGATAGGAGTTTGAGTTTCACAATTGCATATATTTGCCAAAATTTATCAAATGATACATTTATTTGTGCATTTCATTTATGTAAATCTTAACTAAAAATAAACCACAGACAAATACTAAACTCTGGTTATGCATATAGATAGGCTAAAGTGAACTGATGCTTACAATTTTGAGATAAAACAAAAATAATGGATTAATTGCTAGAAGAATTGCTAGATTGTTAGATATGTAATAAAGCAAGTATAGTAAAATATGTATCACAAAATCTAGGTTTTTCATATATAGATTTTGAATATAAGTCTGGGTTTTGTGTCCATAGAAAAATACAAAACCAGACATTAAGTTGCATACAAATTCCTTTCTCTCACCACGTTTTAGGGTTTTGGTATTCATTGGATCTTGCCATAATTAACTCTCTTCCCTTTGGCTGAATTATTTTGAAAAACAGTCTTCAGTCAATTGTGCAAATAATATTCTGATGCTACCAGTTAACCAGATATACACTGATATGATTAAAACACAGCCATTTACTTTAAGCCAGATTATTACAATGTAAGGATTTCATCATCTTGAGGAGTAGGTAATATGTTATACTTAATGGTTAATCTCCAAGGGCTTTAGAATCACCTAAGGTCATCCTCTGTTTCTAAGTGTGTGATCTTAGATAAATTTATCAAGTTTTGTCAGCCTTGGTTTTCTCATCTCCGTAGTCTGCATTGTCCAATGCAGTAACCACTAGCCACTTGAAATGTGGCTAGTCCAAATTGAAATGAGCTGTAAGTGTAAAATACACACTTTGGGGATATTTAGTATAAAAAGAATATAAAATACCATTAATATTATTAAATATTGAATATATATTGAATTGATAATATTTTAGATACATTGGATGAAATAAAAACTATAATTAATATTAATTTTATCTGCTTTGCCTTTAAGCAGCTTATATATCAGGATTATGGGGGAAAATAATTAAGAAAAAGTTTGTTAAGTTGTTAACAAAGAGTTCATACAATGAAGACTCAATAAATATAAGCCATCATATACTTTTATGAACATACATTCATAGTAATTATAAAATTAAGTGTATATTAAAAGTACTTTGCATAAATTATCAGATGATTCTTAAAAATCAAGTTCTGATATTTTTGAATACATTTACATTCATATTGGACATAATAAAACTAAAAATATAGCTTAAATTAGTGGTGCTTATAAAGATTTATAAATACCTATGAAATAAACACTGCCATTAAACTAAAAATAAACTACTATTTTAAAAATAAATTAAATAGCGTTCAATGTGACAAAAAATCAACTTTATTTACAGTTGATGAGAAAAACTAAGAATCTCAATTTACAATTTTGTAAATGGTCACTGACAACTAAGGGATAATTTTCCTGAGCTACATCTACCATTAGTATGGGTTACAGGCCAGGGTATTTTTTCTTCAATCTTAACTTTGGCTTTCTCACTTTTCCTTCTCTCTTCCTCTCTCTCACTGACTCAGATTGAGAGGGATCAAATTAAAAAAATGGCAAGGAGTTTAAAAGAATTCCCCCCAAACCCAATCAATCCTTTATTTGATTATCTAGATATATAAAAGTGATAAAACTCTACAAGTTCATACATGACTGATCTAATTATTTTTTCAAAGGCGACATTGATTGTCTGTGTTGTAATTAATCCAAAAGTTTAAAGTTTCTCAACTAAAAAACATGCTATCTTATTTTTCCTCTTTTGCTCATCAGTAATTAGTTACAAATCACTTGATTTATTTTCATTGTCATGAATAGACGTGCTTGGATGTCATTGAAGCTGGACTCAGGCTCAGAGAAATGTCTTATGCATGTTAAAGCAAAAGGCAGAGCACAGACATTGTTAATTAGCAGTGGTGTACTCATGCAGACTCTTAAAACAGAATAAGCTGTGCTCAAATTTGTTCTCTATCATTTATGAACTGTGTCTTTTGGCTGTTATATTTGAAGTCTCAGTTTTCTCATATATAAAATATGTCATGAATTTTTTGTAATGATTAAATATACTTAGTATGGTTCCTAGGATATAACAAATACTCAATGCACATTAGTCTTTTGTTATTATAGTCATTATTATTGACAATCACATATAGTGAATATTATATACCCAATGCTTTTCATATTTTAAGTGGTTAAATTAGAAGTCATTATTCCAATTGGCAGACAGTAAAATTCAGTTTTAAAAAAGTGAGATAAGTTGAGTTCACAGGATTTATTAGTATTTGGTCTTTTGCAAATTACTTAATCTCTGAGAATTATAAAGTAGGGCTAACAATACCTGTCTCAAAACAATATATGAAAAATCTGGTGGTACTAAGGATAACAATGGATACATACTAGAAATTCAATGAATGATAACCTCTCTCTTTTTAAATTTTATTTAATTTAATACCTGAAAAATAAATTCTTTTTTTTATATATAGGCCTTTAGGTAATGACTTTGGGGCAAAATTTGGTCTCCTAAATTTGAACTATTTTGTTTTCTAAATTTGAACTATTAAATATGACTTTTGAAAAAAATAATTAGGGATGATAGAGAACCTCATTAATACTTTTAAATTTCTAATATATACTTTTCCAAAAAATAAAATTATAAAGATTTTATAGAAATAACTGTTATAGATATGTTATTGAAATATCGCAAATTCACAGTGAAATGGAGATTGGCATAAGTGCCTGAAGTTCCCAAATTTTAATAAATTCGTTTCTTCACACATTTTTTTTGAGGATAGTAAATCGTTTATTGATTACACATGATAATGGATAATACATAAGCTTCATATCCATCTATAATTTTATCTGGTACCATAATTCAATTTAGATATATTGCATAGGATGTACCAACAATCATTAATAACCAAATGAACTCCATGACTCTGCTTGGGTGACCCTTTTAATGGTGAACTCCAGGTCATAACACAGTAACTGTCAATTCAACTACACCCAAGTTTCTGAAGACAATGGCTTCTGTGCCCAAGCAAGTTGGTAAGTAAATTTCCAATGGAACCTGGCATCACCCTGAAGGAATTCTAGCTTCATAATTTACCAAGATGGCTTCAGAGCAAACTAACTTTACACAGCACATTTAAAAAAACACACACATTTATTCAGCGTCACGATCAGACTATTACATTTAGCAATCAACAGCATGGATGCAAAAAAAAAAAATCTACATATAAAACCTTCGGTTGGAATGCTTTACACTTTCCAGAGAGCAGAAACTAAAATAACCTGTTATACAATTAGTCACAAATACAGTCCTCGAGTTTTTTTTTGCCCATTCACATGAGTATTGTCTAACACATGTCTTCTTCGTAGCAGCTAGGCCCTGCCACCACTGTGCGTGGCTGAGTTCACAAATCTGTTGTAACCTGTAGTTTCCCTGTCACTTCTCTGGCTCTCCTCTCCTGCTAAGCTTTGTTTCCTGACAGTAATTAATTAAAACCTTCTGCCACTGCCATAGCTACTGCTGCTGCTGGAACCACCACAGCCACCTTGGTTTTGTGGTTTGGCAAAGTATTGACCTCCACCACCATAAGGGCCAGAGCTTCTGCCTCCAAAGTTTTCTTCTTTCATAGGCCCCAAATTTGAAGAGTGATTGTTGTAATTGCCAAAATCATTGTAGCTTCCACCGCCTCCAAAATTGCTTCCATCGCCTCCAAAATTGCTTCCATCATTGCCAAATCCATTATAGCCATCCCCACTGCCATATCCACCACCGCCACCACGGCTGCCACCAAAGCCACCTCGACCACTGAAGTTTCCTCCACGACCAAAGTTGTCATTTCCACCAAAACCACCTGCACGACCACCTCGGAAGTTTCCAGAACCACTCTGACCTCTTTGGCTGGACGAAGCACTGGCCATCTCTTGCTTAGATAGGGCTTTCCTTACTTCACAGCTGTGGCCATTAACAGGGTGGTATTTCTGAGTGACAATCTTGTCTACGAGGTCATGGTCATCAAAGGTTACAAAAGCAAAGCCCCTCTTCTTGCCACTGCCTCGGTCGGTCATGATCTCAATCACTTCCATTTTCCCATACCGTTCAAAATAATCTCTTAGGTGATGCTCCCGCAGCTGCTCCGGCTCTTTGGGAGACTCAGACTTAGACATGATGACAGCAACAGGGGAGATTCCAACGATGCTTATTCCGCCGCGTTCACCAGCAGAAAGGTTCTTCACCCATTTTTAGCAGATAATATTTATGAGTGATTTTGCTTCATGATATTCACCTTCATAACCTTAATTAATTGGTTGTTAAAAATTAAAATTGCTTGATATTTATTTTTATATTAGAGAATTTTCTTAAAAATCTCCAGTTCCTCCATTAAAGTAATTTTTCTTTAGGCTTTTGGCTGGATTTGGATGGACTAGGATAAAGTTATTACAAAGAGTATGTTCCACCCATAGACAAGCAAAGAGAGAGTTTACTTTGAAATTTAGAGAGTAAAACATTGGGTTTCTTCTTAAATGAAGGTTGGTGTAGTGCCAGAATCCTCATTGGTTTATATTCAAATCAGAAAATGAAAGTTGTGATTTTTAGCCTTAACTGGTTTGGCTCAGTGAGTGGAGCTTTGGCCTGATGACTGAAGGGCTCCAGGTTTCATTCAGGTCAAGGGCATGTACCTGGATTGCAGGCTTGATCCCGAGTAGGGGACGTGCAGGAGGCAGCAGATTTTTTTCTCTAATAAATGTTTCTAACTCTCTATCTCTCTCCTTTCCTCTCTATAAAATAAATAATATATTTTTTAAGTTGCAATTTGTAAAATTATGATATGTATCTCTCTATAGCTCTGTGTGAAATAAAACTTTTAGTTATTTATTTTTCAAATTAATTAAACAGACATTTTTTTCCAATAATCTCATCTGAAATATACAATGTCCCTGCTCTGATTATTAGATACATGGTAGATAAAAAGAAAATAAATCACTCAACCTGAACTTTCTTAAATAAGAATATAGTGATTTTATTTTGCAGTCCTTTAAGCAATATCTAGTGCTTCTATATTGCAGTACTTTAAGCAAAACAATTATAATGCAATTAAAGACTATTTCAAATGTTTTACAATTTTTCATATTTTAAAAAAAAATTGGTTGAGTTTTATTGTGGGTTTGTATACTTGATGAACTTAGTTTTCAAAGTGTATAACTAAAATGAAAATAATATAACAAAGTAACTATTGAAATATTTCTTAAAATATTCACAAAGCGTAAATGAATATTCATCTTTTCTTACCAAAAACATTACATAATATTGAAGTGGACTGGGAGTAGATTTAGACTCCCTGACTCATACTCACTAAAGTTACATGGTTATTGAGTGTAATGATTGGAAAAGTCAATCTTTCTCTCTGTCCCTCCATTTTTCTCTCTCTCTGTGTACAGACATCTACGTATTTTTAAAGCCCACAATAAATCATTTTTGGAAAATGTGCTCTTATGCTAGTTGTTTTACCATAAATAGTCTACATTTACATTTTATACTAAATTTGAAATTTTAAGAATATTTGAATTGTTAAAGACATACTTAGATACTGTGTTTATGTATACCAATATATTTAATTCTTATGTGGACACACTATTTAATGAATATCAAGTCAATATGTTCATATAGAGATTACTTCCTTGATTTTAATTTGTGCATATACGTCGTATGCTCACTTAGCTCTTGGGACCTGGTAGCTTCTTTTTATACATTTCCAAGGATCTACTTTGGAATCTTCAGATGAAATCGGTGTGGACTTCAGTTTGTCTCCAGGGATATCTTAAAATTTCTTACTCATACCATGTAACATTAAAAAAGGAAAAGCAGATATTAATTTTTCTATGTGTTACATCTCTATCAACATTCCTCATCATCTTTCCCTTTTATCTCCAAAACATTTTTTTCTGCTGGTCAGTCACATTTGTTCTTTTCTAAGGTCTCTCTGATTTCTAGTTATTTCTTGAGTAAATCTCTCTTCTTCTCCCCATGCTGTAATGCTGGATAACAGCCATGTTACCTAACATTATGAGTTAATAGCAGATTATTAGTTAGGAATTCTCTCATTCCATCATCCTAATTATGTGATGCTGAAATCTTAATTCTTTTTATAAAAATATACTTTATTGATTTTTTACAGAGAGGAAGGCACATGGCCACTCAAATATTCAGAGGGTGATGTTGAAGATACATCCTTTTTGACAGAGAGTCAGAAACATCGATGAAAGAGAAACATCTATCAGCTGCTTCCTGCACACCTCCTAATGGGGATCTGCTCGCAACAAAGGTACATGCCCTTGATCGGAATCAAACCTGTGACCCTTCAGTCCGCAGGCCAATGCTCTATCCACTGAGCCAAACCAGGTAGGGCAAAATTCTTATTTGGAGCTTTTGTGCACTACACAAACTATAGCTAATATGGGTTAAGTTTGAAAGTCCCACTTTGTGAGAAGCAACTGAGTGTTATAGAGGGAGAATAATTCAATATGTATATTTCTTAATAAACCAGTCAATGTATATGGTATTAAAGAAAATGGGGGGGGGGGAAGAACCATAATACATTGCTGAAAATGTCCCTTACTTAAAATTTGTGCATTCCATTTATATAAATAGCTGTTTCACCTCAAAGTTTTGGAGGAATGCATTCACCTTATAAGATCTAGGAAAATGTAAAGAATGCTGCTGTATTACTAGCTTTTAAAATGTGGAGTATAAAAAACAGACGCCTGAGGTACACCAATACATCCATTGTAAATACCGTGCTGTCACCACACCTCTGGCACATCTCCTGCAGGCCCTGTTTCATCTGTCATTGCTAATACATTTCATTTTTAAAAGAAATAAAACAGAGCACACCATGCTCCTGAATACATTTTTTCCGTTTAAATGCCTCCAATGTGCTCCCATTATTATTTTAAGTAATTAACTCACAGTATTGGGCAGTTTCTGGCTCCAAGAGCAGTTTTAATGTTTTCTCTAATGTTATAGTATCTCTGGTATGTAGATGATAAAAACAGTCCACATTCTAGATAAACCTTTGAACAACTCCTTAAAGTGAACTTTCTCCTGTTGAAGAGAGCTGTCATTTCCCTCTCATCTCTTGGATAGCGAGATTTGGGAGGTCTCCTTACAGATTAACTCTACAGGCTGCATTTGTTGCTCATATGGTCTACGTTTACTGACTTTGGAGCATGCTTCCACAAGTATCTGAATCCCTGAAGAACTGACAAATCTGCAATTCCAAGTGAGTCTTAAAAGTCAGAATATTTTATTTTGCTTAATAAGATTTTTACTGTGAAGGCACACGGCCACCCAAATATTCAGAGGGTAATGTGAAGATGCATCCTTTGTAATTGCAGCTTTGCTAACATGGAATAATTTAATATCTACCTTGAATTTTGAAAGAAAAAAAAGTTTACTAGTTCACTGGAGTAGATCTGGAACTTTGTGAATTGAAATTATAAAAGTTTTCACAAAGGTGCTTTTCACAAAGCGTTTATTTAATTAACCATCATTACTTTGGTTATTGACTTCAAATATAACTGTGCTTATTTCCCAACTTATGTTATTAGGCTAAGGTAACCTGACACTAGAATTTGCCAAATATATTACAAGAGAAGAAAATAATAAGCTAATATGTCTCATATATATGAGCATAAAAATAGTTAACAAGATACTATAAATTGGATCAACTGATATATAAATTCAATAAGATCATTACTCAGTGGGTTTATCCCCCAAATTCAACAAAAATCAATATAATAACCCCCATTAAAATGTTAAAGATAAAGACCATTTATAACTCAATACTTAAAGAATCAGCATTTCTGTAATATGTAATTTAATTCAGCAATTTAAAATAGAAACTTTCTTATTCTGATGAAAGATATATGTGAAAATATTTAAGTAATATCTTAATTGTGAAATATTACATTATTTTCCCACAGGCTATAGAATAATGGAAAGGTATTTTTTCTACTTAGAATTTGAAAAGAATTAGAAATACAGTATTAAAAAAAGACAAATTCTCATTTATCACAGTTTTCATGATTTATACATAGAAAATCTAAAGGATTTTATAAATTATTATAAATAATACTTGAGTTTAGGAAGTTCACAGGGTATAAGGTAAATGCATATATTTCAACATTAAACAATTAGAATAATTTCTAAATATGCTTTAATAGTAACACAAAGAAATATATGATGAGTAAAACTGGACTGTATTGAAAGATAACTAAGACTCCAAAATTTAAGATAACCACAAAGATTGTAAATTAGATTAAAGGCTTAAATAACAGCAAAGATAAGCAATATTCCTGGATTGAAAAACTCTATAATAATAACATATTCATTCTCTCTAAACTAATACATAGATTTTACCATATTACTTTTCAAAATTCTAGGAGCTCCTGTGAGGAAACAGACAAGATGATTCTGAAATTTGTATAGAGGGGGCAGTAATCTAGAATAGCTACAATCATGAAAAAGAAGCATGAATTCCTTTTATATGCATTTTATACAAAGAATAATTATATTACCTATATCTAAGGCTTACTATAAAGCTACAATATCAAGAGAATATTGATATTGGTATATAGGTAAGCAAATACCTCAGTGCTACATATATATATTTATATATATTTAATTATGTTCATAAACAATGTTGAAAAAATTCAATAGAAAAAGGACAGTTTTTGGCAAAGAATCTGGAACAACCCAATATTCATGTAGAGAAAAGTAACTATTGCAGGCTCTCCCAAAATTAATTTATGGTGGATTAGTATTCTAAACATAATAATTGGAACCATAAAACTCAAAGAAAGGCATGAGAACATCTTCATAACTTTAAATTAAGATTAAATGAGGGCTAAAGACACAAAAAGCACACACTATTAAAGAAAAAAGTGATATGGTGGAATTTATTAAAATTAAAATTGTTTATAATTATCAAAAGATGCCATTAAGAACATAAGTAATCAGGGGACAGACTGGGGAAAAATAGTCAAATATATCAGACAAAGAACTTGTATCCATGATATATAAAAACTCCTACAAATTAATAATGAAGAGTTGAACAATCTCCAAATGGCCAAAAGACTTGATTAGATACTTCACCAACAAAAGTTATAAATGGCAGTAGAATGCAAGAAGATGTTTACCATTATTAATCATCAGGGAAATAAATATCAAAATCACAATATAACCTTAGCCAGTTTGGCTCAATTGATAGACATTAGCCTGTGCACTGAAGGGTTCCGGGTTCGATTTTGGTCTAGGGCACATGCCTGGGTTGTGGGCTTGATCGCCCATTCAAAGCAGCCAATTAATGATTCTCTCTCATCACTGATGTTTCTATCTCTCTCCCTTCCTCTCTGAAATATATATATATATATATATATATATATATATATATATATATATATATACCTCTTTAAACATAATACCTCTTTAAAACCAGTAGAATGACAAACAAAAATGACTGACAACACCAATGCTGATAAGAATTCAGGTAACTCAAATATTGCTTTTGGAAATATAAACTTGTCAAGTGCTTGGAGAATTGCCTGCAAGTTTTTTTATAAAACTATATAATCCAGCAATTCAACTTATGGTATTCACCCAAAATAGATGAAAACATATCTACACAAAATCTTGTACAAGGAAGTTTATAGTAGCTTTATAGGTAGTAGTCAAAATTTGGAAACAACTCAAAATATCCATCAACCAAAGGAAAGATAGCAATACCATATACTCTAAAGTTTAAAAAAAAATGGCTGAACACTCAAAATAAGGAAGGATCTCAAATATTACATAAGCAAATGAAGCCAAACACAAAAGAGTATTTTCAATTATCTAACTACAGGTATAGAAAATAAAAAATAAATATATAATCATAGTGATTGTGATAATGACTTAAGAGGACTTTCTAGGGACTTGGTAATGTTCAGTAGCTGGACTAAGGTGTTGATTTAACAGATTCATGGATTTATTGAAAGTTATTCAATTGAAAAATTAAGATATGTGCATTTCATTGCAAGTTAATTATATCTCAATTACAGGCCTAGTGCACAAAAGAGTCAGGGAGGAAGGGAGAATCCCTCCGCCTAGCCTGTGCCCTCTTGCAGTCTGAGGGCCCTGGCAGGAGCAGACCTAAGGTCACTTGGACATCCTTAGTGCTGCTATAGAGGTGGGAGAAGCTTCTGCCACTATCTGCGCTCTCCAGCTGTGAGCCTGGCTTCTTACTGAGTGGAGCTCCCCCTGTGGGAGCGCACTAACCACCAGGGGCAACTCCTGTGTTGAGCATCTACCCCGTGGTGGTCAGTGTACATCATAGAGACCAGTCTTTCCACTGTTTGGTTTATTGGTATATTAGCCTTTTATTGTATAGGATTTTAAATAACTGCATAGCATTTAGAATACATAAGATATAGTATTGAATACTAAACTACTCAATACTATCTATAATTAAGACAACCACAAAACATTATTTTTATATTGAATTTGTATTTGTAATATAAAAGAACATCTTAAATGCTATATTTCCTATTTTTATATATTTTTATAAAAAACTTTCTCATTTTTTCAATTTTCTTCTTTGTAATATATATACATATAAGATATACTTTGAGGAACACATACATGTTAAAAATCAATATTACAAGTCATAATAACAAGGGCAAACAACCAAAACAACAACAATAACACACACACACACACACACACACACATACACACACACATACACACACACACACACTTTCTGTTAACCATTTGGTGAATAGTTTCCAGGTATCATTCTAAATATTAAGTCATTTAATGATTAAATTCAGATAAAAATGTATTGCTTCATTTACAATAACACCAATAATAAAATGATTTGACTTAACCAAATTATAGAAATGAGAATATATAATTGAAGATAACTTAAAATGAATAAAGGTATTATGTAAGTAGTATTTTGGCAAACTTGCTTTATGGTTAATGATTCCACTGGGACATTTGAAAGTGTGGTCTATAACCCCTTTAAATCTCTTTTTCTCTTGAATTAGAGATTAGCTGACTCTGTGGATGTTTTACTTCTATCTCTATGGGCACTCTGTCTTCGTATCATTTTCCTTCATTTACTCCTTATCTGTTGAAGTTTTCCAGGGTCCTTTCTTTGAGCATTTTAGTACTCTTCTGCGGTGAAGTCATCCAGTCACATAGTTAGCAATCATTCATACATGAGGAGTCCAGAAATATGTGTTTCAAATGTAAATCACTTCCTGAATTTTGGAAATAGCTTTTTAGTGTTCACAGCCACTAGGATTCAACATGTTCAAAAGGATTAAACCAACTGTCTCTTTTCCCACACCTGCTAGCTAACCCACCTTTTTCCGTTGAATAAAGTAAGAAGACACTTTACTGTACATGACAGAAACTAAATACTCTATTCAAGTTTTCTTTCTCACAACCACATACCAAATTAATCCCAATGACTTTTCTAAATTTCTCATAAACTAATTTTTATTCTCCTTCACTACTACTACTGTGTTCATATCAATCCTCAAAATTTCTTTTTTGGCTTATCCATCTTCTTTTTTGTTCTTCAGGGAGATCTTCCTGTGATGGAAATCTTAATTTTCTGCTTTAATTAACTTAATAACACCTTTTATTTAGGTAATTCCTATGCATTTTGTTTTAGAGAATGCATTACTTTCTCAAGGAAATAGTTATTCCTATTTCTTACTGAACTCTAGCCTAAGTAGGTGCCTTCCTCTTTGATCCTGTAGCATCTTTTACAAATCTTATTAAAGCACTTATTACTCTAAATAATTTTTTATTCATTTATGTTTTCTTCTTGAATTTGACCTATTTAATGACAGGGACTTTTCCCCATCTCTTTATACTTAGCAACTGACACATTAGTTAGTAGGGAAATATTTTTAAATAAATGTCATACATTTTAAGCATTTCTCAGAGTAATCATAAATCTTTTAGCACCCTACTATTGAAGATGACTAGATCATTTTAGTCCTGCTGATTTAATCCATTCATCATTGCAACAAACATTTGTTCAATGACAAACAGGGTGCTTGGTGCTGTGCATTTGTAATGAATTATCAAGGTCCCTACTTTTTCAAACTCTCATTGCAAAAGAGAGATTTATATGTAATTAACAAAGAGTTATTGGATATTTTTGAAACTTTGAGTAATAAATAGACAGTGTACATATATGTAGAGTAAAAGTAAAAGTTTTAACGAAGTCATGCAAGTTTGAAACATCTCAAAATTTGGAGAGACATTATAGAACTCCTCGATGACTAAGAGAAAAGAATAAAATGTAAATGTCTGCAAGAAATGAGTTTGGCGAAGGAAAACCTGACTTTGTAGTATCATGTATGCTGTGCTGAGTAGAATAAAGGGAGACAAAAAGGTCAAAGTTGAAGAAAGAAAGCCATGAAATAGAAGAAACGGAATGGAGAAGTAAGTAAGGCAATGTAGATACCAGAACTGCACCTAATGCATCAGGGAGATTGGCCAGAAGGAGAGACATGTGGGTGGAATTGTGGTGGATGCCAGAAACAGACATGTAGCCAAGGAAGAATTGAAGAATAGGGTCACAACAAAGTCAACCTCAGACATTCTGCAGACTCATGATTCTGGCTATCTTCTCTAATTTAAGCACTTGCTCTGCTATTACCTGGACATGGTGAAATGTGTTTAAGTTGCTGGACATGGGACTGTTTGTATTATTTTTGTTTTAAAATGAAAGTTTTCATGGAGAATTTCATAAAAGAAAATCTACTCCAAAAAATCCATATAATCATTGGCAGCATGTGATGAGATTTATTTTCTTTAAAAAAATATATAAACACTCATGCACGTAACATTGCACATGTAAACACTTCACATTGTCCCTCCTAAGAATAAGGAACTCCCACAGTAGGCCAATAACATTTTCACAGGAAAGGGTGACTCCTGACTGAGTTAATTTAGTAGTGAAATAGTTATTTGAAAACTTTACCTTCATTTGTAGCTGTGGGCAAATTCCTCAGGTTCCTCAAGTTCAGGTCTGATGGCTTCTCATCGACATCTCAGCAGAAATGTACATTCAAAGGGGCTTTTCCCTGACTTGTTCTTTGTAAACATTTCCCAACTCTCTGGCCTCATTGTGTCTGTCTTAATCAATTGCTTTTTCTCTTTTCTTGAATTTACTTACTTATTTAGTGTTTGTGTATTCTGTTTTCTTCCACTCCAATATAATGTAAATTCCATGAAGAAAGGGATTTGTCTTATTTACATTTTTGTACCAGAGCTAAATTGATTCAATGCAGGGTCAGGTTTTAGGAGACAGGTCTGCTTCTGCATTTGAATTTACAGGTTTCCTTGTATCCCCATCCCTTTTCAATTAAATAAATAAAACAAACACATTTGCCTTTTTCTTTCTATTTTTGAAATTAAACTTTTGATGCTGAACAGTGACATGGCCTAGATCTTTTAATAGCATTATATTTTTTGCATATATTGATACATTATATAGAGGAGAAAATAATTCACTTCACTATTTTATTTTTAAGGATTATGTGTAAATTGAATGTCATAGGACAGTCATGCTACAGATGTTCTCTGTGTTGGTTAGCTATTAAATCACTGTGTTTTGAAATTTCTTGTATAAACATTTAGATTTTGTTTGGAACATTTTCAGGTGTATAGGAGCACATGGATTCTATTTCCCAATGAGAACTATTTGGAAAATATTTCCAAAGGACCCACCCACACCCAGATCCTTGATCACTTTCCATTTTGTAAGCCTATGAAGTTTGAAGTATTTCCAAAATTTGGAAATGCTGTATGTAGCTCAGAGGGTTTAAAATTAATGTTGCTTCTTAGCTTTGTTTTTATAAGCACCTGACTCTGGAGATCTGTCAAGAGGCACTTATGCTTGCTGGTAACAAACATCTTGATTTAATTTAGCCTATGTATCATCGAAATGCACAACCTGTATATGCTATGGTATCATCCCACATGGAAAACATGTACCACAAAAGCCTTGTCAAGCAGTTATTTCCATTTGGGTATTAAAGCAAAGATGACCAGAAATTGATCACAGAATGGCTGAATAGGAATGAACTAGTTTCCCTTACACACTATTAATTTGCCCTTTAAAGCCTAAAATGAGAAATTTAAAATTCATAATTTCATAATTTATTTGGAAAGACTTTGCTAGGTGTACCAGTTAATAATGATGCACTTTGTAGTAAAAGAAAATATGATAATTTCAAGAGGAACATCAAAAGTGCTTTATTCAAAGTAATGTCCATTACTAGCTACACATTTCCTCATCTTTCAGGTAATTTATGGATACCATCCCAATAGAACTTTCTTGTTTTCAGGCAAACTATTCAGAGATCAAATTTTCCAGTTCTTACATTTTGAAATGCTGCTCAGAAAGTATGTGTGCCATCAATTGGAACAAGTAGTAATCTGAAGGAGCAAGGTCTGGTGAATATAGCGGGTAGGTTAATACTTCCCAGGCAAAATCTTTTAACATGTCTTCAACTGGTTTTGAAGTGTGTGATGGTGCGTCATCATGAAGCAAAATTACTTTCTTGTGTCTTCTGGCCCATTCCGGTCATTTCACGATGAAAGTATGGTTCAAATTGATTATTTGTTGTCAGTAGTGATCAGTATTAATGGTTTCTTCTGGTTTCAGAAGCTCAAAATATACCACACCTTCCTGATCCCACCAAACGCAGAGCATTGTCTTCTTTCCGAAGCGATTTGGCCTTGCAGTCAATGTTGATGGTTGACCTAGTTCAACCGATGATTTTGTGCATTTGGGATTCTCAAAATAAATCCACTTTTCATCGCCAGTCACAATTCGATGCAAAAATGTCTTTCTTTTGTGCTGTTGAAGCAACATTTTACTGATAACTTCGGTTTTTCATTTGTCTTTCCTTCAGTTGATGTGACACCCATTTTCCTTCCTTCAAAATCTTTCCCATTGCTTGCAAATGATCGGAAATTGTTGGCTGAGCAATGTTTAATCTTTCTGCAAGTTGTTTTTGTGTTTGACTTGTATCTTCATCCAATAATGCTTGTAATTGTTGGTCTTCAAACTTTTCAGTTGACCTGGACATTCTTTGTCTTTCACATAGAAATCATCACTTATAAATTCTTTAAACCAGCGTTCACAAGTATCTTGAGATGAAGCATGTTCACCATAAGCTTCTTGAAGTATACTATAACTTTTTATTGAAAATAAAGTAATGAGCCCTGGCTGGCTTGGCTCAGTGGATAAAGCGTCACCCTTCGGACTAAGGGGTCCCAGGTTCGATTCTGATCAAGGGCACATACCTGGGTTGCAGGCTTGATCCCCAGTGGGGAGCATGCAGGAGGCAGCCGATCAATGATTCTCTCTCATCATTGATGTTTTTATCTCTCTCTCCTTCTCCTTCCTCTTTGAAATCAATAAAGAAATATACTTAAAAATAATTAATTAAAACTTCCCACAAATGCTCTTTTTTGGCACAAAATTTAACATTTTTATGATATTTTTCAGCAAATTTAACATATGAAGTTTTGAAGCTTGCTGTCAATACAACAAAATAGCATACATATCAGATCACATATATATCAATATATGTGTAACTCCATCTGTTGAAAAAAATCTACATTATTAATTGGTACATCTAGTATATTTTGCCTGATAGGCACAAAACTTTTAATTTTGTTGAATTATTATTTTACCATATCAAATTGTTAATCTCCTTTTCCTCTCATTGTCTTTCTCTCTCGTATAAGTGCACTCATAATAATTGGAAATATCCACTCTTCTTCTGACCTCTTTTAGATAAGAATAGTTATTTCCTTCAGTCCAGAATATGACAATATGCTTTGGCCATTTTTGCATACTACATATTTATATGGTGGAGAATTTGTTGTTTATATACATATTATGCTTGCGGCTGATGAAAATGGTGGGATGTATCTGAAAATAAGATATAATTTCTGTTTATAGGAGTTACTTCACAGTCATAAACTTTCAGATGCTTAAAGTTCTTTGTAGATCATTCAAAACATAATGTTTAGGTAATATAAACTCATGAATCAGCATAATGGCTTACTTGCTGATATCTAGACAACATGCTCATATTTGAGTATCAACTTTACTGAATCATCCAATATTCTTTTATACTTTACTAGAGGCCTGGTGCATAAAATCTGTGCACAGGGGGCAGGGGCTGTCCCTCAGCCCAGCCTGCACCCTCTTCAATCTGGGATCCCTTGAGGGGATCCAGGTAGTATCGGGCCTAAACGGGCAGTTGGACATCCTTCCCACAATCCAGGACTGCTGGCAGCAAACTGCTCACCTGCCTGCCTCCCTGATTGCCCCTAACTGCTTCGGCCTGCCAGCCTGATCACCCCCTAACCACTCACCTGCCAGACTAATTGATGTCTAACTGGTCCCCTGCCAGTCAGTTTGCCCCCAACTTTCCTCCTCTGCCAGCCTGGTCACCCCCAATTGCCCTCCCTTGCAGACCTGGTTCCTCCTACCTGCACTCCCCTGCTGGCCTGGAACTTCCCAAAGGCCCTCCCCTGCTGGCCATCTTGTGGTGGCCATCTTATGTCCACATGGGGGTAGGATCTTTGACCACATGGGGGCAGCCCTCTTGTGTGTTAGAATGATGGTCAATCTGCATATTACTCTTTTATTAGATAAGATAGAGGCCTGGTGCATGGGTGGGGGCCAGCTAGCTTGCCCTGAAGGGTGGGGTTTCCTTGGGGTATGGGGTGGCCTGGGTGAGGGGCCTGTGGTGGTTTGCAGGCTGGCCAACTCCCCTTTTGACCCAAGTGGAGGCCCTGGGATCTGGGATTAACTTATGTTCAACAGTTGAAACTTTGTAGCCTGGAGTGGAGCTAAGCCTTCTGCTTGCTCTACGGTGACAGCCATTTCTGTTTGGGACATTTACGTTCTATAACTGAAACATTGTAGCCTGGAATGGAGGCCTAGGCACTAGCGTTGCAGAATCTTGGCTTCCCCCATTGCCTGGGCAACTCTAGCCTCTGCTCTCTCCAGCTCCATGGCTGCTGCCATTTCTGTTGGGATATATGTATCTTCTATAATTGAAACTTTGTAGCATTGAGTGGAGGCCTAGGCTGGCAAGGGCAGGCAGGAAGCTTGGCTTCCTCCATTGCTGGGGAAACCCAAGCCTCCCTCCTGCTCTCAGTGGCCACAGCCATCTTGGTTGGGGTTTATTTGCATAATTTGCTCCTCATTGGCTGATGGGTGTGGTTGTGAGCATGGCTTGATTGGAGGTATGGTAAATTTGCATATTACTTTTTTTATTAGATTGGATAGACCTTATAGAAATATGCTTTGGTACACTAGATAATAAAGATGTGTTGAAAATATGTTCTAACTAACAAATAGTGTTAGCATTCAACATGTAAGATATGCACTTGGTATAAGAAGAGAAATAGAAGTTAGTTTAAGAAAGACAGAAGTCTTCGTTGAGAGGGTGCACCAAGGAACTCATGGTTGGTCATGGCAGGTATTTGAGTTATTATTCATCAGCTCTCAGGTTCTTTTTCTAGAGAAGCAAGCATCCAAGTGTCAGCACATTAGCAGAGAGAAGGAAAGCCCCTCTCCAACTGATTGCCAGTCATTGTTCAGGAATTAGTTATATTTGTTTAGTAAGCAGATAACCTTATTGATTCTTTTTTTTCTTCTGATAGCTAAAGCCTGATGTTCTTTTTATTTGAGTAAATGTTTATTCAATAGTTATCCTGTCTAATAAAGGGGGAATATGCTAATTGACCTTCAGACCATTGCAAAGATGGTGGCACCCACAGCCAATAAGGAGGGAGTATGCTAATTATCTGCCACAAAGATGGTGGCTCCCACATCCACAAGATGGCAGTACCCAGCCCACTCAGCACCTGCCTCCAGAGTCCCCCAGTCCCCTCAGCGCCCCAGCCACCCAAGGCTGGCTCGAGGCTCAGGCAAGCCTTAAATGGTGGCCGCTCAGGGCCATCCAAGGCTCAGCTAACCAGGGCCATCTGAGGCTTGTGCTGCCAACAGTGGCAGCAGCAGAGTTGTGATGAGGTGTCGCCTTTCCCTGATCTCCAGGTCACCTCCTGCCCCTGAGGACTCCTGGACTTTGAGAGTGGGCAGGCCAGGCTGAGGGAGCCCCCCCCCCCCACCAGTGCATGAATTTTTATGCACCAGGCCTCAGGCAGTCAAAATAAATAGCTAACATTTGGGGGTAAATCTTTTGAAAGTCATACAGAGTGAAGACAATTACCAATTCTTGTATATCACATGGTGGAGAAAGAGAATGACGCCTTAGAGCAGTGATGGGCAACCTTTTGAGATCGCTGTGTCAAAATTTGTCAAAAAACTGAGAATAACTCAGGTGGTGTGTCACTTCGAGAAAAAAAACCAAACAAACCATAATTTCATGATATTTATAGTTCAAAGAATAAAAATGTATAATTGTAATATATAACTGTATTTAATAAACCAAAAACTATTTAACCTACCTGCTTAGTGACTTCTTTGTTCATCTGTCAGTCAGTTTCTTTTGTTGGTCTTGATATTATTTATCTTGTGTGGGGAGCTGTGAACTAAGATAAGTGTGGGGGAGGGGGAATTCTTTAACTAACCTGCCTATTAGTGACTTTTTTGTTGCTGAATTTCATTGGCTAAACTTTTAATTGAAGGTTGGTATTTTGTACACTTCAAGTCCAAGCAAGCGCTAACTTCATCTGTCAATCTGTTTCTTTTATTAGTTTTGATATTATTTAACGCTAAGAATAAAGTCTCACAAAAGTATGTAGAGGGAAACATTGTGAGTAAAGCTTTAGCTATATTTTTCAGGGTGCTAAAAGTGTCTGGTAATCAGTTCCAGGCACTCCAAATTTCCTGTTCATAGTGACACTCCTCTTGATTCTCTAAGTGGCACCTTTCCAGATTCTCAAGCTTTGACCTCAAGTCAACAAGCACCTGAACCCAGATGCTGTCTTGAAATTCTACAAGCTGCATCTCCAAACCATCAATTTGCATCCATTAGAAACCATTTAATTCCAAACTACTGTAGACTACTACATCAGGATACTTAATTATTTTTATGGTCTGTTCTAGGCTTCTAAATTGATTAAGTCTGTCACTGAACTGGGCAGGTAACGAGTCTAAAACATGCTGGTACTTTATATGCAAGGGTTCCATTTCATTTTGTACAGCTGCACTGGCCTTCTCAAAATACTTTGTTACTCAAGGAAAATACTTATAAGTTTTAGTTTCTACATCTCACTTGAAATTTTAAGTTTACTTTCAAAAGCTTTTATGAATCCAAACATAACGTCAATACTTTTGCCAAAACCTTGTAACTTTAAGTTCAGTTCATTAATATGAACAGAAAGGTTTGTAAAAAATATCAGGATGTTGACCCACTTATCATCATTGAGCTGAGAAAAGTTTCCCAGATCCTTATCTTCCAGAAATACTTAAATTTCTTCAAAACACTCCACAGAGCGCTTGAGAACTTTGCCTCTGCTGAGCCATCTTACATTATTGTACATCAATAGTCCACTGTAGATGGAATCAAACTCCAATAAAAGTGCTGAAAATTCTCGCTTGTGAAGGGGGTGAACAGCTATTAAATTAACTATTTTTGTAACAACTGACATTAGGTCGTTTAAGTTGGTGAATGCTGCCTTGGCACATAAAACCTCCTGATGGATAATTGCTAGAGCCTGCCAGCATCAGTTGAACAG
Source organism: Antrozous pallidus (assembly GCA_027563665.1). Lineage (NCBI taxonomy): Eukaryota > Metazoa > Chordata > Mammalia > Chiroptera > Vespertilionidae > Antrozous > Antrozous pallidus. The sequence continues at coordinate 53,660,483 of CM050521.1, forward strand.
TACCTGAAAGGGGGTGAAGCTCAAGGAAAGCTAGAGATGGAAAGATAGATAGAAATAGAAAAGAAATAGAAGATATGGGATCAAGAGATCTGCAAAGCCCTCTTTCAGACTGCGGCCCAAGTTTATTTTACTCCACTCTTTTAAACAGTTCTGGTCACATATTACACAATTCCTTGTTCCCAATAGCAAAGCTACATTCTATTGTTAACATGTTTTTTCACTAAACCCCTTACCTTAACTAACTTCCTTATAGCTATACCTTTACCCAAGACACCACCTAAATCCCTTTCTGCAGATAGCTTAGCTATTTACAATGCTATGTGCTGGAGGACAACTATATTTATGTTTAAAGGTAACCATTCTCCAAGGGGCAGAAACCATGACTAATCTTTAGAGCAGGCAGGCCAACTCGTGGCCAGCCCTCTCGGAGGACTTTGTCACCCAATGACGTTCTCCACAGATAATATAATGAAGAGGCAGAATCGGATGTCCAATAGCTTCTGTAAACAATTTGACAAATCCAACTTACCCTCCACCATGTTTGGTGCCCCATCTGTGGTCACTGACACAATTTTAGAGATATCAATGCTTAGGTCACAGAATGTTTGTGTAACAACCTTACATATTTTGCTTCCGGATGTGCTTGTTGGCACTGATACTAACTTTATCAACTCTTCTCTCATTGTGAGACCATCAGAATATCGACCAATAATGGCCAACTGAGCTTGTGATGTGACATCAGTAGTTTCATCAAGAGAGATCGAAAAATATTTACAATTACTTATGTCTCTCTTTAATTGATGTTGTACGTTTGTGTTCAGTCTCATTATTTGGTCTTTTATATTTCTACTTTTATGATATATCTAAGTGTTAACTCAGGTATCCTCTTAATAATTGCATCTTTATTCTGCATATTGTGAAATAGAACTGGTGCATATCTTAGGAGAGTTGCTTTAATAAATTCTGCCTCACTGAGTGCTTTTCCATGCTGAGCTATGGAGTGAGCAATGAGCAAACTTGCAGATGTTAAATTTGTAGAGCCTTTTATAAATTTAAGGATGGAATTAGACTGGCTCTTATAAAGGTATAGCTGCCTGGAAATGTATTCCTTCCTTTCATCCTCACTTTTTTTCAAGAGCTGGGAATGATTAGTTTCAAAATGTCTATTTATATTTCATTGTCTGCTTACTTCCATTTCAATACATAGAATGCAAAATAATCTGCTATTTTTTTCTATAATGCCATACATCTCGGTCCATGTCTCTTGAAAGGGTCGGCTACTGCTACTACCACTTCCTTTACTTAACCATGTTTTTATTTTTATTTTGGGGGGTTCTCCATTAGGGGGGGCAGTGACAGAAGACAGAATTATAGATAGCCTTTTAGTCCTGTAGGCAATTAGGGGTTATCTAGCCTAACTGATCACAAGATGGCACATGTAACTGTCTTTTAGGAAAGGGTATGGTTAATAAGTAGAAATAGGGGTTAATAAGGATGCACAACAGTAATAGTGGTGAAATGGAGTCTGCACTATGCTGCAAAATGACATTCCTTATATAAATTAAGATGGCTGTCGCTATTTCTGATGGCTGGAAACGGCACCCATAGCACAGGCCCTTGCCTCTCTTAGCCTCCCCCTCACTTATCTCAGTAATGATGATCAATTAGAAATCCACGACACCCCAGAACAGTAGATTGGATGATGGCTGCTGTGGTTATGTGGTTGCTGGTAATGGTGATCACAGTGCCCCCAGAGATGCATCCCCCAAGGCATTCCACTGCTCCCTGCTCAGCAGGCAGGAAGTGAGGTCAAAGATCCCTTTAAGGCCCGATGGGAAGTCCCAGAACTAGATGCTCTGTGCCAGAGTTCTGTTGATTTGGCCTACAGACCTCCGGCACAGAGTATCTACACTAGACTACAGCAAATGTTTCATTTTCAGGTACTGCATCTGGCTGTGCAGTAGCCGAGGATGAAATGTTCTTCTAGGCATGCGGCCCCATACTTCTCTGTATGCGACCACCTGTGGCCACGTGTCATCAAAAATGGCTTCATGTGTCAGTGCTGACACGCGTGTCATAGGTTCGTCATCACAGCCTTAGAGCATCAACAGTCAGAATTGGGAAAGAGATAGAAGCCTTACAATTGAGTCTCTGAAATCCTCTTTAACTCCAGGTGTTCCTTTTCCTTTTCCACCTTTTTCTTCCTCCTCTTCTTCTCCTCCTCCTCCTTCTCCCCCTCTTCTTCGTTTCCCCTCTTTCTGTGCTCAATAGCACTTCTATTGTTAAAAAAATGTAAAAAATAGAAAATTTACCTAAAGCTACGTTGGTCATGATGACACATGCAGATAACAACTTGTCATGGCTCACGAATATGATTTTAATGGAGAAGGCTTATTTTAAAGGAGTGTAGCATCCAGACAATATTTTGATTTATATATTGTAGTAACATTGTTAATTTTTTTCTTTTTTTAATAATATGATTTTCTAGAAAAAAATATATTAAGAGAAAGGTACCTTAAAGAAGCACCAAAGCTATAAGATTTAGATTTATAGTATGTTAGAGGTGCCTTCAAAAAGCCATGAGGATAAATAAAAGGGAGAAATGAATTGTGAGGCTAATTTGAGTCTGAACTGGAAGGTAGCCTCTCTGGTCTTCATCATAATGAGAAGAGAAGGTGCCTGCCCACTCTCCCTTGACTGGTATAATGACAAATGAGATGGGGATACATGGAATTATATTTATCACTTTTAAAAACTGAAGTTGTAAATTTGAATTTGTTTACTTATCAAGGGTAAATGCTTTTCAATATTTATCTGTGGAAATTAGACTTATTCTATTGGCATTTATGTTGTTGAGATTTTGTGAATTGTTATAAAAGAATTTCCATGGCCTTATCATGGGCTTCAACACTGTTCAGAAAAGAATCCTTCAAGTGAGCCAACTTGTTGATGTTTTGTTTTTAAATTCAGATACAATTTTTTCTTTTTCAGATTACTTGTCATTTGTGAACTATATTTCGTTGCTTCTGCCCAATATTTTTACCCAGTCTTAGTCCTAAATTTCTAAGTAACTTTATAAATAATATAAAAACAGAAGAAAATAATATAATTAAATTCTATCCTAACAATATGTACTGCATAATAGAAAGTAGCATTGTTTCACTAGAATATTTTGACTTTGGTGATTATACATTATTTAAAATAAAAGTTAGTTATAAGATGAGGGCATTAGACCAAGTCTCTGAAACACTCTTCAACTTAAGAACTGGGTTGAATTATTCTATCACTACAATTGAATAATGCATAAATATTTCCTAACTTTAATATTTTTTTCTCAATAATGGTTTTTAAACTTTTGTTATAACTTACCATCTAATAAACATCAGCAAAACATATCACATATAAATCAGTGTGTAATATTAATAGCAGTAATTAGAAATTATGCTGTACCTATCATCTCATCTTTTCTGTACCTTAGGGTATAACTTATTTTGCACAGTTATAATGTCATATTTCTGCTGGTAAAAAATGCTTTTGCTCATAAGAGACAATTAAATATGTCATTATTTCATAGTTGTTTTTATGGATATAAAAATCCCCAAAGAACACTGTGTCTTCAAGTGCTTTTCCATATTAGCACTGAGCCAGATGATCTATAAAAACTACATTTCTACAATTACTTGATTCAAAAATAGATATCATGTAGCCAAAGTGAAATAAAACATGAATATAGACTTTAAGTTAAACAATGGAATTTTAAAGCTGTTTAAAGTAGAGTTTACTTTGAATTTTACTCTTTGCATTGCTTTATACTTACAAAAGGTAACTAAATGGTTGGTCATAATTAGTGAGGGTTCATTCAGGGTCTGGACAGTAAGATAAACAGCAGGTATTTTAATAGTGAACACATTTAATATAAGAAATTGTTTGTAGGTACTGAGAAGTGAAAAGGCAAATGGAGAGCATTGATAGACCACAGGGAAGCAGTTTCCATTGGTAGGGCTGGGGAGACAAAGAGAAGAGGCTGAGATTGGACCCCAGTCTACAACTGGAAGGAGGGATCCTGCCTTCAGGGAAAAGATCCAGCCTCTTAGGAAAGGACAGTGCTCAGCTGGTGCTTGTCCTTAGATGAGGGACCCTCCACATCTGAAACTAAGATCTCTGAGGAGGGGGCCAGCCAATTGCTGCTGGTATTTCTGAGAGGACAGAATGAGGCTAATTCCAGGAGTGTTGGGAACAAGTTTCAAACCAGCTTCTACTGCCAGGGTAAAGAATTGTTGCTGGAACAATGCTGAGAGTAGACAGAAAACCAACAGGAAGAGTGAGTCCTTTCTCCTTCCTGACTTCCCAGCACCCTGGTAAAGCCTAACAGGAGCCAGCTGGGAATAGAGAAAGGGGGTTCTCAGAGTCACAGCCTAGGCCTCATACGTGTAGAACACAGGATTTGAAATAAAAAATGAATAGCTTAATGATCAGCACAAAGGAGAGAAAAATCCTAACAATGATTTAGAGAATGTACAAGTAAATGTTACATAAAACTGGAGACAAACTGTGAAGTTATAAACACAAAATTTAGATATTTCTGAATTCTATATCTCTACAAATGAACTTGAAATAATACCATATTTATCTTATAGAAGAAAAAAGGTGAACTGCTTCATTGTTTTACTGAATAAGCAGTTATTTATTAAATTGATGTTAGGTAATGGCAATTAAAAACTACCAACTCTATCTATTCAATGAAAACTGGAGCCCTGGTATAAACAGTAGTTATTTTTCTCCCCATAAAATATACGAATAAAGGTGGTTAAACAACCTTTTTTCTAAATCTGCTAATTTTATTTTCAGTCATGGAATATAAGCATCTAATAGGCATGAGTTTCCAAAGTTAATGCCAGTAGAACAAATGCTTTTAAAAACAAATGGTTCATTTAATGGAAATCAAATCAAAAGCTGCTCTCTCCTCATGTCAAAAGAACTATTGGAGTGAAAACCCACTAAAATGTTTACTTATAATTTAGGTGACTATAAATGAAATGAAATTTACACAATGTTATTGTACTGCTCTTAGAATGTTCCATCTATACTGATTAGTTAATTGATTCACCCAAGTATTTTTACTACTGAAATTGACTAATTAATGAAAGAGACTCAATTAATTAGTTGTTTAGATGTTATGGGACATAACAAACTATTAAAGTTTCAAAGCCACTCTGTATTTAAATAATGAAATAATCCTATATAAATAATCCTTTATATCCTATAAAAGCCTAATATGCTAAGTGTCCAGTTGACCAGTCAGCTGTTAAACCAAAGTATAACATGCTAATGATATGCTAAGGCCACTCAACTGCTTGTTATGACATGCATTGACCACCAGGGGGCAGATGCTTTGACTGTAGGTTAGCTTGCTGTTGGGGTCCGGCCAATCAGGACTGAGCAAGAAGGGCTGGACACGCCTTGGAGCCCTCCTGCAGTCCCTCCCCAGCTAGCCAACTTCTGACATCCCTTCCTGGTCCCAAGCATGCACTGAGGGTGTCCCTGGTCTGGTCTGTGCCGTCTTGCAATCTGGAATCTCACAGGGCGTGTTGGAGATCAGGTTTCAGCCTGATCCCACAGGCCATATGAAAATTGACTGAATGGCAGAATGACTGGTTGTTATGATGTACATTGATCACCGGAAGAAAGATGCTCAATGCAGAAGCTGCTCCATGGGGAACTGGCCTAAACTGCCAGTTGGACATGCCCCGAAGACTCCCACACTGTGAGAAGGTGCAGGCCCGGCTGAGGAAGCCCCTCCTGCCCCAAGCACACAAGTTTCTTGAACTGGACCTCTAGTAAAAAATAAAGGTTAAGCTCTTAAGCAAATGATATTTAACTTTGTATAGAATAAGTAATCTATAAATTATTATTTTTCTAATTTTGCACAACTATTTAGATAATAGATAAGTATAGTGAGGTTCATTTTATCAGACATCAGGAATTCTGTGATGCTTTTTACTCAACTATATTGTAGATTTTAATTCAGGCTATATGTTTATAGAGTATCTAGTGGCCTGGTGCATGAAATTCATGCACTCAGGGAGGTGGTCCCCCAGCCTGGCCTGTGCCCTGTTACAGTATGGAAGCCCCATGATCCATCACTCCAAACAGGTAGGCCTCTGCAAGCCTCACATCCCCGGGGCTGGCACTGGGGGTGGGGACGCAAGGCTCACACAAGTCCCTGACTCTGCAAGTCCCCACCCACTCCTGCTGCACATGCAACTTCCTGCTGATCAGTCATTACATGTGAGGACATCACAGCCATTTGCATATTAGCTCTTTATTATATAGATATGCAAATTCTATCTTTTTAGTGAATGTCAAAAAATTTTCCTATGAGAGTTCAATGAGATGGGGAAAATTTAAGTATTTTCATACTTGATTATGCACCTATTGAAACTTTACTTAAAAGAGATTAATAGCTTAATCCTTTAGTTTAATTAATTTTGATAGGGTAGCACAAAAATGCTTAGTAAATTATTATATGTTATTAACCACTAAGTTAACATTCAGAAATGCAGAAAAACTTCTACTTGTATAAATAAGACATAGTCCTAAACCTAGAAGAAGACTTTAATTGCAAGGATAGAACAATGTCTTTGTCATAAACTAGAATTCTTTTGAGCATTCCTGTTGCAATTGCCATGAGGTTCTTCATTTTCTTGGGGATCTAGTGGCTGCCCTTCCGTGAGCACAAGTCATCTATTCAGTCGTGTATCTCAAGGGCCTATTTAAAATTTTCTGAGTTAAGAAGTCAGTAGTCTGACAGTTGCTAATATTTTCAATGGCTGAGTGTGGCAATCTGTGACACCTGCAAATTCCTAGGATATTGCAAACTGATAAATCTCGACAGGGAAATTGATGTCCATTATATGTAATTATAGCCTGAATTCCTGGCTGCTTTCCCACACTCAGAGAGGGCAGTTGCTCCTGCTTTGTGTTTTGAACCTTTTTCTAAGGAATTCTATCTAATAAAAAGGGAATATGTGAATTGACTGCCGCACCCTCACAAATACGGTGGCCCCCACAGCCAATAAGGAGGGAATATGCTAACTGACTGTCATACCCTCAAGTTGGTGGTGCCCAGAGCCACAAGATGGTGCAATCAGTCCTTTCAGCTCCACAGGGGTGGCAGGCATGTGGCAAGGTCGGGCTCACCCCCATGAGGATCTGGCCATTCTGCGCACCTGCCTCTGGAGTACCCCAGTTTCCTCAGCCCTCTAGCCACCCAGGGCTGCCCAAGGCTCAGGTAACCAGGGATGGCCAAGGCTTGAGCTGCAGGCAGTGGCAGCAGCAGAGGTCTGATGGGGGCATCACCTTCCCCTGATCACTGGGTAGCTTCCTGCCCATCTGGGCTCCCTTACTGTGAGAAGGGACAGGCTAGACTGAGGGAACCCACGTCCTGTGAGTGAATTTTCATGTACCAAGCCTCTAGTATAGAAATAATTGTCTATCACAAACAATTCTTGATTTTTTAAATAAACTTGTTTTTTCAAAAATATTTTGGTATTAAGTAGGTATATAAGGTTTCAGGATAAGATGTCATTGCTTCTTCCTTGCAGATATTCTTCTGAAAAATATTCTTTTCTGTTTCTATGTGTTCTTTTCTAATCTACAGTTGAAAGGATTTAAAAGCCTTTTTTTTTCTTTTTTACTTCCTGGAGGCACCTTTATTTATTTATCCAAAGAACTCTATAGTGGCCCTAGTTTAAGGTTGTGAAAATATTGTTTATGTCTATGAATTAAATATGATACATTGGCCTCAAAAAAGTAATATTTTCAGTGGATTTTACGTCTTGCAATGATGCTTACTTGGTTATTTCAAAGCAGGTGGAATTAGTTCCATTTGGCCTGTTACCGTTCTCATACTTTCAGTAAACTCAGTACCTAAGAATACAATCTAGAAACTTCTAAATTGCTAGTACTAGGTTAACACTTCTTTTACTTAAGAACTTTTAAATACTGCTGTTTCTTTTGGCTAATGTAAATAACAAAAAAATATGCAGAAATAAATTTGAATCAGATTTAATAATTATTTTGGACCAAAAATCATTATCTATCTACTTTGCCATTTAAAAAAAACATTTTTGTTTATTTTTATCAATGTCAAAGAGGAAGGGAAAGGGAGCAAGAGAGAAAGAAACATCAATGATGAGAGAGAATCATTGATCGGCTGCCTCCTGCACACTCCCAACTGGGTTCAAGTCCGCAACCTAGGCATATGCCCTTGATTGGAATCGAACCTGGTACCCTTCAGTCTGCAACCTGACACTATCCACTGAGCCAAACCAGCTGGGCCTACTTTGCCATTTTTATTGGTTGAACTCTTTAAAGAAATTTTTAAATTATTTTCATCAACTTATATGAGAAATGCATTGATTGTCTGATCTTTTTCTCTTTATTCTTTATTCATTATCCTCAAAACCTAAATTTCTTTTTTAAAAAAGTAGCTAAATCACTACCCTTTACCTTCTTGAAATGAACAGTGTGCAGTTTCACTCTAATAGTATTCTTGTTTTTCTTGTGAGAAAAGACAGGCTTTGTTATGTTCATGTTCTCACCTTCAGATTGAAAAAAAAAAAACACAAAAACTAAATAATGTTTTTTCAGTGTACCAGTCAAATTCTGGTGATTTCTGGGCCATTATGTTGTCCTCTGACTGACTGAGGACCACCTTAATGAGGTGGGTGTGCCTGGCTGCATCAGTTTCCTAACAAGTGTCTGAGTGATTAAAGCTCCCCTGAGTTCTATCCCTTTTGCATTTCCTGGAATCCCATTTGTCTTAGGACCCAGGAGCTCCAGGGAAGATTCCCATTTGGATGCTTTATTTTTCCTTTTGAACTCTTAATTGAATGATCAAAATATTTTGTAAATATCTAATTATCAGAGGTCTTCCTGGGCCCACCTGCATGCAGGAGGCAGTTGGTCAATGATTCTCTATCATCGTTGATGTTTCTATCTCTGTCCCTCTCCCTTCCTATCTGAAGTCAATAAAAATATATTTTTAAAAAAAGTTTTCCTGGAATTTGTACCAAGATATTTATCCCATCCTTAATTTATTTAAAGATATGTGTCAATAAAATAAATGACAGTATTTTAAAATTTCAAATACTCCCTCCGATCTGCCGTTTGTTGGCCCAGCTGACACTTTGGTCTGGGTCCCAGAATTGTGGCAGATACAAAGTTGAACTATTGCATAAGAGACAGAATCATCTTTAGTGTCCGGGAAGAATGGGTGTCATTGAGAGACCGCCACTCTACCCCTCACAAACAGCTGACTTTTGGAACCTGTTTTATCTGCTTCGGAAAGAGGAAGGGGTTGGTTGACAGGATTTAAACCTGTGGCTCCAGGCAGTCTAGGCATTCTAATTTGGATTCTTAGATCACTAAGCCAAGCCCTGTAAGTCTCAGAAACTCTTTTATTTATACATAGATAACGATTATACCAATCAAGTTGACATTCTAGTAATAAGAATTTCACCAAGTTTCACTTATACCTTCAAATGTGTTATTGTTTAATCTCATCATGTGAGTCAAATTGAATCAGAGCCAACTTGTCATTTTTACCTTCCAATATCAATTTTGAGTAATTATTTTACTTTTTCCACTGCATTTATAGACTATTCTCAGAGGACATCAGAGCTGCCCTTGATGAAATATTATAATGCTGCCTTATCTATGAATATACAGTAAAAATCAAGGCACTTAATTCTTTATTGCAATAAAATGATACAGTATATTGATATTAATGTTTGTAAAAAAAGATTTGTAGAACTAGAACATACATTTTGTGCAATTTTCATATTAATTTTGAGGAAATCATTTCAAAATATAGTTTCCTATAGTCCTTCTATTGAATATCAATTTACTATGAATTTATTATTCTGCATATTTGGACTTTATTAATTGCTTGACAGTATATTTCTTGATATCTAAAGTTAGTAAATTGGAGGGGGGAGCTAATATTTCAGACTACTGTTAAAAATAATAGCTGAAACTGGTTTGGCTTAGTAGATAGAGTGTTGGCCTGTGGACTGAAAGGTCCCAGGTTCGATTCCGGTCAAAGGCATGTAACTTGGATGTGGGCACATCCCCAGTAGAGGATGTGCAAAAGGCAGCTGATTGATGTTTCTCTTTCATTGATGTTTCTGACTTTCTATCCCTCACCCTTCCTCTCTGTAAAAAAATCAATAAAATATATTTTAAAAATAAAATAAAAATAATAATATATATTATTCTAAAATAAACGTTATTCATCATTTTCATAATGGGCTTTTCTGAAAAGTTAATTTATTAATTTATGTATTATTTAGTCTATGCATAAAATTATAATATATTACAAAGATGAATATTGCTGAAGTGTAGATATTTATGATAATTTCTACAACACTCAGAAAGATATAATAGTTTTGCTTAATAAAAGAAAATATTGTAATTGCTAGTAAATTATAACATTAAAGTTGTATTTATACTGAATAAAGTCAGAATAAAAAGAATAGTACTGATTATTTTGTTCTTGATATTGGCCATAATATGTGTACATATAATTCATTAAGTGAAATAAAGCAAAGTTAACCACTCACCCCTTGCAGTAGATAGTACATTAACCTCAACTCTAGGATCTGCATAACATGAATTTTGAGATTTTTAAGTTATGACAGAACCCCAGATTTTAATGCAGTCCTTAAAAGAATCTCTTCAATTATGAGATCTCAAGAAAAGTTAATTCAGTAAGCCTATCCCTACTCCCATCCTGGAAAATTTTTAAAAAGAAAAAAAGGAGTTCAATTTGACCTGTTTTTGTTGTTGTTGTTGTTGTTTGTTTGTTTGTTTTTGTTTTTTGATAATTGTATATTCCATCATTTTGATCCCTTACTCTTTTCTTTAGGTATTTATAACATATTTTTTTTGAGGCAAAGCTGTTATTTTTACTCACATATTTCTAAATTTGATCCAATTTTTATATCTTATGGATAATGATACCATCATCAGGGGTAAAAATTTGTTGTAGTTTATATTTTTTTCTATGCAGCAAATTTCTCATATATTTCTAGGCTAGTTGAAGAATACTAGCAGTTCAAATGTACCACACTGCCATACAACTAGAATAAAGTTAGTGAGTTTGATATGGGAAAATCTGAAAGTTATTTCTGAGTGAACTGTATTGCATAAGTGAGCAAACTAATAAGTAAAAGTATTCAGAGTTCTCTTATGTGGAAGGCATCTGAATTAGGGCAATTTTTAAAAATTATTTTTTATACATATCTCTGTAGAAAAGTTCCTGAAGGCCCAATACCGAGCAATGTAATTGTAGCTCTCAATCCTGGCAATAAGGTAATAGAGAAGATGAATTTCCCTATGAAAATGTACCAAGCTATTCTTTTTGTGAAATGTAGAGTGTAAAAGAGGCTGAATTGTGAAACCTCTAAATTATGATCCAGTATTTTGAAACTACCTGTCAACCTAGTATTCACACCTTGCATTTTCCAACCACTGTTTTTCCAACTTGGGTACTTTTCATTTGCTAAGGTGTCAATAATGATTATAACCTTATGTGTTTTTCCACATGCATTTTTCTTCATAAATGTTCCTACCTAACTTGAAGATACTTCATTGCATTTCACACTTATTTCACACTCACATTCTCTTTTTTTATGAAAAAAATATAATGTTCATATTATTGCAAGTGTTCTTCTCTTGCTCCCCCCCCCCCCCGCTTTGTCACTTTTACCTCCCCCCCCAATCTCCCTCCCTTGGCCATCACCAAACTATTGTCTGTGTCCATGGAGTATGCATGTATGCTTTTTAGTTAATCCCTTCACCTTCTTTATCCAGTTACCCCACCACCTTCCCCTTAGTCACCAGCTAGTCTATTCACGCTTGGTATCCATGCTTCTGGTTCCATTTTGTCCTTTGATTTACTTTTAAAATTTGTTGGGGCGACAATGATTTCCAAAACTATACTGGTTTCAAGTGCACAACTCCAGGTACTGGTACAACTCCATGAAACATCACCTACACACTCTATCATGCATCTATCAACCCAGGCAAGGCAAAGTCTCTTTAGATCCCGATTTTGTGCAGCTTTGCCTATCTCCACCTACCCTCTCCCCTTTTTCTTCTGGACATTACCTCACTGTTGTCTGCATCTATGTGTGTATATATATATATATATATATATATATATATATATATATATATATATATAATTTGTGTTTTTTTCTTAATCCCTTCCCTTCCTCTCTGATAGCTGTCATCTGTTTCATATATCCAGGCCTCTATTTTTTTCATCAGTTTATTTTGTCCATTAGATTTTACATACAAGTGAGATAATATGGTATTTGTCTTTCTCTGTCTGTCTTATTTCACTTAGTGTTATAATCTCCAAGTCAATCTATGCTATTGCAAAATCAAAATGTAAGATTTCCTTTTTTGTTGTTTTTTGCACAGCTGAGGAGGAGTAAGCCATTGTGTAAATGTACCACAGCTTTTTCATCCACTTACTGATCAAATAAATACTGCCTTAATTCACAAGTTTAGTGAAACTCTATAAATTAAGTTTAAAGCATATATATGTATATATGTACATATAATACATATATACAGATATATGTTACTGCTAAAATTAACATTATGCATAATTTTCATCAGTACATATGTGTATATACATATTTTGCATTTGAACTCATTTTTCTCTTAACATTAATTCTCTCATATAATTCAGGAAGTAGCTGGTATATTTCTAAGAGTCTTGAATAACATTTAGTATGTATTTAAGCAGAAAATAAGCTTTATGCTTTACTCAAGTGGAGAATTACATTACTTTGGCTCTCTCATTGCAAGATGCCATTGTGTGAATGGCCTACATGGGGTCATGTGGTACACAACCTGAGCAAAAAGTAGCCAAACAAATGTATGTTGTAGAGGTTCAATACACATGTCTTACTGCCAATGATCTCTTTAGCAATAGTAGGAATAACTTTTTGATGACACTTTTTATTTTGGCATGCCACTAACTACAATAGAAACTAATACTGACTTGACACTTACAGTGTACTTGGCATTATTTTAGGCATCTGCCATTGATTTTCTTCATCTTCATACCAATCTGATGAAGCAAATATTGTTATCTTTATTTAACAAAAAAATAAATAAAATTGAGGTATAAAGAGGCTAAGTAGCCAAGGTTGAACGTCATAAGTAATAAATATCCTGTGCCTCTTAAATTAACTTTTTATTTCTTATTTTATGTATGTTGTTTTAGATTACCTTTTATACATGGAGAACCTAGGATTTAGAGCCTTAGCTCTTAATTTCTCAATATTTCTTATTTATCCTGATTATATTACCCAATTTATGGTTTTAAATTACTGATTACCTACATGTCAGTGGAATATTAAATGAATAAATGAAGCAATGTTGGATGAATAAATGAAACCTATGCTACAGATATATATAGTGTGTGTATATATATATATATATATATATATATATATATGTATATGTATAGTCAATTATTTGGGTCCCACTTGCATAAAGCATTTCCACAGATGCCTTAAATTGAACTAGTTTAGTTCTGAATTTATCATCCTCCCCATCAGCATTACCATCTCTAAGCTACTTTTATAAGTGTAGTCTCCCCAAAATTATGTTAGTTATGTACCAGAATCAAATCTAGTCCTTAAAAAAAGCAGAATTTGTAAATAATCTGCAAATTGCATTTATTTTTCATGACTGGCCTCCTTTAGTTCCAATGGGTAGCAATACAGACAGATTGGCAAGTAGAAAGGAGGAAGGGCGAATGTGATTCGTGATTTGTTGCCATTTGTAATTCCTGTCAACAACACCCTAGAAGCAGTTGGTTCCAACATCCAGCTTGCCTTTGCATGCATAGAACCAGCTTTATTGAGCCCCTGACACAGGCAGCAGTACTCACTCCTCAGGCTTCTGTGCCCCAGCCCCACAAAAACTCTGACAGCAGCAGCTACTTCCCATTGTTCCCTCACCTTTAGGGTAGAAGCTGCTTCCTGCAATTAAATTCTTTGTCTTTTCTTTAATTCTCCCAGCCTCTAGCACCAGGGTAGCCAACTGCCTATATTAAATTCCATGTGTTAAATAGCTAATGTTTCTATTTCCTGGCTAATGCTTCATTGAGATACTTATATATTAAATTTCCTTTAATTACTCCAATACCTTTCTTTGACTGTTCTGGGCAATTTATTTACCTACTTCAGAGCTGTTCCACATTCAGTCAGTTTCCACAAACTGTCAATTATATTCTAGAATATCTCAAAAATGTATCTTGTCTTTACGTCAATCAAAAGGTGATGGTAAATTTCAATGGTTTTTTATCTAGAAGGCCTGGATTTAAGCATGAGACCTCTACTTGCTAGCTCAAAGACCTAGGAGAGATTTGTTGGTTGGCTGGTTTACCACCAATTACTCTGGATATACACATATATGATATATTTTATGTATAACATTCTACATTACAGAAAATTATATGTATATATACACACACACATATAAAATCATTTTACCAGCATTCTCAGTCTAACGCTGTCTTTGCCCAAATGACTGTTTTTTACATCAGCTCTTATTAATGATGAATAACTTAGCTTTTAGGAACATAATAAATGCTAGATTTACTGAAAATAACCTCCTTTTATAAACTTATTTGTTACCTCTTTTCTTTCCTCTTTTAAACAATTCTTCTAAAGAAAAAAATTAAAATTGTATTTAATTAAAACTTTTAATATATAAAAGTTTTGCCCTGGTTGGTTTGGCTCAGTAGATAGAGCAATGGCCTGTGGACTGAAGGGTCTCAATTCAATTCTGGTCAAGGAAACATGTCTAGGTTGCAGGCTACTTCCCTAACAGGGGCTGTGCAGGAGGCAACTAATCAATGATTCCCTCTCATCATTGATGTTTCTCCCTCTCCCTCTCCCATCCTCTCTGAAATCAACAAAAATATATTTTAAAAATATATATGTATATACAAGTTTTATCAAAACATATATGGTTGGTGGAAATGCAGGTGAAAAGATAATAAAATCCTAATATATAAAAAGCCAAGGGCCATCATGACCAAAACAACCAACAGAACACAAGCTGTAAAGGGCCATCAGGCCAGCAAGGGTGGGGGCAGTTGGGGGAAACCAGGCTAGCAGTGGGGGCAGTTAAGTTGAAATGTCATGGGATGTTTATCTAGTTGAATATAGCCTAGTGGTTAACAAAATTACCATACGTACTGTACTTAGATAATAATAAAAATATCTAGCTTCTTAAAATACTCTTTAAAATTTATCTGTATAAAACAAATTAGTAGTTACTATGAACTGTAGTCAGTTATGGATGAGGTCTAGTGAGTAGATGATTCTAATCTTTAGAGTAGATATGCCATTTTTGCTCCTTATTAGCAACATCTGTTGACCCTTGGTTTGTCTTGCCCAGACAATATGAAATGTTCTATAATGTAAAACTCTCCACCTGCTCTTGTTCTTTAAAACTTTATGTCAGTGTTCGGCGTTATCCCCAGATCTCCCTGGCTATTCATAAAATAATCGCATTGAGGGTTTTGTGGGGTTTTTTTTGCTGTTTTTTTTCTTAATTCAAATAAAAGAGGATGCTTCCCATGTTTAAAGGAGCAAAGTTAGTTTTCTACTAAACTGTGCTCATATACTTTCTACATCTTAATTATTATGAATAGAATAGAATTGGATAGAGTTATTTTTGTATTACTAGTGTTTTTAAAATACATTTTATTTATTTTAAATAGTAAGGGAGAGGGACAGAGAGATAGAAACATCAATAATGAGATATAATCATTGATTAGCTGCCTCCTGCACATCCCCTACTGGGGATTGAGCCCACAACCAGGCATGTGCCCTTGACCAGAATCAAACCCAGAACCCTTCAGTCTGCAGGCTGATGCTCTATCCACTGAGCCAAACTGGCTAGAGCACTAGTGTTTTTAAAAATGTTCAATGTAAGTGGTTCAAGGAGTCAGAACACATGGCAAATTTCCTAATCTCAGAAAAGTTAAGTGTAGGTGTTTCAAATGATTTTCTGGAGGTACAAGCTACATTAGTGTTGTTTTACATAATAAATGCACACAGTAAAACAAATGTTGCAAACATCTTAAAGACAGCTGCAGGTATTTAAACATAATATTTAGTCTAATGCTCAAAGTAGACTAAATAAAGGGTTTATGGATTCAATTGTGAAAAGAAAGAAATTATGACTATAAAAATACCTCAATAGTACAGAGCCACTTCTGTCTTTTATTTTGCTGTAGCATTTCTTTTGATATTCTATACACAATAACAATTTTGTTTACTGACTAAGTCAATGATTGCTAATTTTCATCTCTAGGTTTTTACAAATGGTAGGACTAACTCCTTCTATTGAGCAGGTACTTAATAATTGCTTCAAGAATTCTGACATGAATAGAGGTCACTATATTGAACAATATAAGCATTGTGCTATATTCCATGAATTTAGAGCCTAATGGAGATAATAATAAAACATAAAACAAAAAAATCCAAGCAAATTGCAGAAACCATTTTTACTAATATAGCTGAGTACAATTCTTTTGTCTTATATCAGTACCAAGTAGTGAAAAAAAATGTAAGTGAAAGGAATACTAGAAGCAATTGACAGCATATATCAAATAATCACTATCCAGAATACATGAAATAGTCCTTAAATAAATTTTTAAAGGCAGATAGCATAAAATACATAACAGAAAAAAACATAAATGGACTTCTTTTTAACAGAAAATCAAATTTTGTCAATTGAACTATACACCTATACTGAGTGGTCAGATTGTGATCTCTGAATAATAATAAACTGACCACTCAGTATATATATGAAATTAATGAACTGAGCGTCTAATTTATATATATTAGAGGCTCAGTTCATGAACTTGTGCATGGATGGGGTTTGGCCAACCTGGCCAGAGGGAGGGGACATGGGTGATTGGCTGGCCTGCCTGCTGATCAAACTCCTGGTCGAGGGACAATTTGCATATTATCATTTTATTATATAGAATATATATTGAGTAGCCAGATTGTTATGCATTCAGAGATCGTAATAATCAGTGCATATCTGTAATTAGGCAAATGAAACTGAAGACTTCAAAGAAATATATCTTATATACCATAGGTTGGCAAAATAGAGATGTTTGATTATGTCAACTGTCTGAAAGCATGTGAAACAACCAACCAGAACTTAAATAAACTGTTGATTGGATTGTCAAATAGAACAAGCCATTTGAGGACAAATTAATATCCTATAAAATAAAAGGCTAATATGCAAATCAGCTAAAAGGCAGAAGGACTATTTGCTATGACACACACTGACCACCAGGGGACAGATGCTCAATGCAGGCGCTGTCCCCTGGTGGTCAGTGCGCTCCCACAGGAAGAGCATCACTCAGCCAGAAGCCAGGCTCAGCTGGCGAGTGCAGTGGCGGTGGCCGCAGCCCCTCCCGCCTCCACGGCATTGCTAAGGATGTCCAACTGCTGAGGCTCCCAGACTGTGCGAGGGTGCAGGTGGACTGAGGGACCCCTCCCACCCCAGCCCCTGAGTACATGAATTTCATGTACTGGGCCTCTAGTTATTCCCTAAAGTGGAAGAGTTAGCACCGATCTCTGTCTTTCACCATACTAGCATGCAATATTAATCTGGATTCATTTTCTTAGCCAGAAGAGGATAGAGGATAGGTTTACCTGCTTTCACTCTAGTTCTTTCTCTATAGATTGAGGAATTAATGTGAAATTCTACCAACTGCTAAGTAGAAATATTTCAATATATTCAGTATTTGGGGTACTTACAATGGGATGATATATCCATGGACTTAGTGGGTTCACTATGATGTTAATGGGGCTAGGATTCAAGGTTACCTGACGCCAATATACTGCCACTTTAAAAGAAGGATCCCTTGGGTTTCCAAGTAATCAGTATAAACTCATACTCTAAATTAAATATCTGTTTGATGATATGCTATCCCTTTATCCTCAGGGTCAAGTTACCTGATCACATTTATTTGAGGTAGCTTTAGAAAAAGACTAGGGTAATCTCCATTTTTTCTTTTGACATAGGTTTTCAGGGTCTTTCCTTATGGAAACAGTATCTTTTTTATCAGAAGAGTACTGAATCTAAAAACAGACTAAACTGGGGTAAGTGTGCCAGGGATTGTGACTCTCTATGGCATCAGCCTGTGTCCATCCAAATGTATATATACAAATACATACATACATGTATATACATGTAGTGTTGGCCTTCACATTTTTAAACTTGAGGTATATTGAGGTTTATTGAGGTATAATTTACATACAATAAAACTGGCCCCTTTAAAGTGTTCATTTCTATAAATTTTGAAAATCATAGTTGTATAACCATCCTGACAATGAAGATGTAGAACATTGTCATCATCCCCAAAAAGTTCCCTCATGCCCTTTATAGTGAATCCCCTCACACAATTCCTAACCTCTAGTAAGAATAGATCCATTTCCAATTTTGAAATTTTGCTTTTATCAAAATATCTGTCACTTAATTGGGATGTTTAAACAATGTAAATTTGATGTAATTATTTATATTGATAGATTAAATCTATGATCTCAAAAGTTTTTTTTTTTTTATTGATTTTTTACAGAGCGGAAGGGAGAGGGATAGAAAGTCAGAAATATCGATGAGAGACATCGATCAGCTGCCTCTTGCACCCCCCCTACTGGGGATGTGCCCGCAGCCAAGGTACATGCCCTTGCCGGAATCGAACCCGGGACCCTTCAGTCCACAGTCCAACGCTCTATCCACTGAGCCAAACCGGTCTTGGCTTGTTTTTTTTTTTTTTTTTTATAAGTTCCAACATTTTACTTCTACTGAAAACCCATGGAGACTATCCTAAGAGCAAGGAGTTTGGCACTTTGCCAAAAAAACCCATGTATGATTTTTCAGGCCCAACTATAGGTAGTTACAAAGGTTTTCCCTGGCCAGTCTCATTAGGGGGAAGCTGCCCTCCCCACACAAGATTTGGTACACAGCCAAATGCATTACAATCTTTGAAAGAAGTTGAAGTTAGGGAAGCAGAAACCCCTTGCTGACCATGCTCTTAGTTATAGCTACATTCCAGGCCCAAGTGCCATTATTTGGAGGTTTTCTTATCAGGGAACCATGACAATAAATTTCTCCACTCTCACTCAGTACTCAGTAATTTCCACCTCTCACCCTTCTTTTTGTTCCTCTTCACAGACTCACCTTCGTAAAACTATAGGAGCCTTTTAATTTTTGTCAGAAATCCCTCAATATCCCCATGTCTATGTCAATCCATCTGAAACTCTATTGGTAGGGGGAACACATAGGGGAGAATTCATACTTCCTCTGGTTTTAGACTCTTGCTCATACCATCCTGATAAGTGACTAAGAGCTTCACTGTACCTTTCACTTTTTTCTTGTGGGTTTCATGGGCTATTTCTACATATGATGGTTCCGCTTTCTCCACTTCAGCTGAGCTCCGGACAGTGAGTGAGTTTAAACTACCCATGTATTTGGGGCCCCAAGGTTTTATGTAGTCTTACTAATCTACACTTCACCTTTAGTAATTTAGCAAAATATTAGCTGTATCTCCTTACCTAGGCTTCCTGGGATATGGGGAAGTCAGGACGTCTTTGATTTCAAGCTCTTTGGTTATCTTATGACTGCAGCTAATTGCTTCAAAAGAATATCTTGTTGTAACAGTAAAAGTGATATTCTTTCCAGGCTTTTAATCTTAAGTGAAAGCAGAAATACCTGGTTAGCACTTCTTCTCAACTTTTGAGAGCTAACCCATCAGACCATTATAATTTTTCTCCCAGGGATCTTGCCAGGTTGTTGAATCCTATGTCATATTACTAAATGCCCTTTATCTTATCTGTTCTATTTCCAGGCTCACAGGTTTCCCTCTGTCTGCCCTTAGAATGGACAAGGTGAAAACCTGTCAATGAAGCAATCTTATTTTCATGATTTATATTAAATTTATGATAGGCAGATCTGTGCCTGTTTCATTCTCTCTTGAATACATCAATAGAAGCAATCACTCAGTCCTATATTCCATATTGTTAGCAATTGTCTCTATACTTCTCAAACACCTGAAATTTTGTATGTGCCAATACATTATCCCCCTCCTCCTGCATTATATCTCAGTTTAGAACATATAAAAATTCTAGCAATTGCTATAGTAGTGCAAGCCAAGGACTATTATTTATTGATCTGCTGACAGTTATGACACACCCTAGTTCAGTCAGTAATTAGCTAAACCCACAATATAATTTTAAGACCAAGAGCAATCCATGGTGGCACACCTCTCATGAAGCCAAAAGGAAGTTTCCAGAAAAAAGAAAAGTTTCGTATACACATAAGTATGGGAACCCTGCATACATGGGAGAGTCAGAGACAGAAAGGGCAATTGAGTTTCTGAGGTAGGGATGAACAAAAGTGCCTTGTGGCTTTGGAAAATAATTGCAGGGAGAGTCCATGTTCAGCAGTTATTAGTTTGCCCTGCCATGTAGAGAAATAAAAAGTTACTTATAGTGATAACTCTTAATTTAAATTCTTATGGATACTTAAAGGAGATACAGAAGTTTCTCTTGAACCTGCAGGATCTCAGTTGCTTTTAGATCAAAATAATTTGCATACCCCCAAGGCACATCTTGGGGTAGTTTAGTCTAAAGCCCTACAATGGTAATTCCAGTAACACTCATTTGGATCTTATCACATGGTGGTGTATATTATTGTTACTGCTTGTCTATTTTTGCATATGTTTTATCTCCACAACGAGAATATGTTCCTTAAAGCAAGAGGACAATCATTTATGCCTATTTTTTTAATCTTACCAAAATTAAAGGAACGGTTCTGTCTTTGAGAGGGCAATGTAGTGATTTTACTTTGGGTAATCAAGTCTATTTAATATGTGTGGCTAGCATGTAGCACAGTCCCTGGCACAGAGAAGCACTCAGTAAATATTTGCTGATGGAATAAATAAGCTAAGATTAATTTATGAAAAGCATCTCTTCCTCTTTGTGTATTTAAGGGTATTAAGAAAAATATACAAGTATAATAACTATATTTTTATTAGTTTATTTTCTGAAAGGGCAGGTGTTTTTTTTTTAATCTAAGTTTACTTTGTCTGCTTTAAAGTGCTATGAGAAAAGTCATTCTTTCATTCCCATTTATAAGCCACATAGTGATGAGCATTCTTGCATTTATTTCTCTATTTCTTAAAACCACAGACCTACAGATGAGTTTGAATCAGATCCAAAATCTATGGGTACTGAAAGCACACGGGGCAGGATGCAGTCGGTGGGGACTTTTATAATCAAAGGAACATGACAGCTAGAAATTAGTATTCCTATTTGGATGGAAAGAATTGAGTTGCATCTTTTTTTGAACTGTGTCTACTTACTCTTGTTTATGAAATAACTCTGGATCTGAAATTCTTAAGAAAATACTGGTAAATGTTAACCAGCTTCACATACTTCTTTTTCTTTCATGTACATTTTTACAAGCCCTCATGATGTATGTTATAGTCAGAATAATAATGGGTTTCTGTGAGTCTGTTCAAGAGTCAAAAAGTTGACCAATACTGCCAGCATAGCTGCAAGGAAGTACCAGATGCCCAAGGAAAACATTCTTCCATTTCTAAGAAACTTTGCAGAATAGTTCCACCAGTCTAAGAGATTTACATAAACATTTAAAAGCATGCTTATTCAGATTGAACCCTGATTGTCAAAGTGTTACTAACAGACAAATTATATTATTTAGAAATAGTGAAATAATATTAAAAGACATTTTCTCTGATAAGCCAGATGATGATGATGATGATGATGATGATGATTACTAGAGGCCCAGTGCACGAAATTTGTGCACACAGTTGGGGGAGGGGGTTATCCTTTAGCCCAGCCTGTACCCTCTCTAATCTGGGATTCCTTGAGGGATGTCCAACTGCCCATTTAGGCCTGATACCGGTGGGCAGTTGGAAATCCTTCTCATAATCAGGACTGCTGGCTCCCAACTGCTTCTGCCTGCCAGCCTGATCACCCCCTAACCACTCCCCTGCCAGCCTGATTGATGTCTAACTGCTCCCCTGCCAGCCTGTTTGCCCCCAACTTCCCTCCTCTGTTGGCCTGGTCACCCGTAACTGCCCTCCCCTGCAGACTTGATCGCTCCCAACTGCCCTCCCTTGCAGGCCAGGTCCTCCCAACTGCCCTCTTCTGCTGGCCATCTTGTGGTGGCTATCTTGTGTCCACCTGGGGGCAGGATATTTGACCACATGGGGGGCCATCTTGTGTGTCGGAATGATGGTCAATCTGCATATTACTCTTTTATTAGATAGGATAGAGGACTGGTGCATGGGTGGGGGCCAGCTAGTTTGCCCTGAAGGGTGTCCCTTGACATGTGGGGTGGCCTGGGAGAGGGTCCAGTGGTGGTTTGCAGGCCAGCCACCGCCCCCAGCGACCCAAGCAGAGACCCTGGGAACTGGGATTAATTTATGTTCTACAATTGAAACTTTGTAGCCTGGTGCAGAGCCAAGCCTTCTGCAGCCATTTCTGTTGGGACATTTACCTTCTGTAATTGAAACATTGTAGCCTGGAGTAGAGGCCTAGGTCAGCCAGAGCTGCAGAAGCGTGGCTTCCTCCATCACCTGGGCAACCCTAGCCTCTGCTCTCTCTAGCTCCAGGGCTACAGCCATTTCTGTTGGGATATAACTTCTATAATTGAAACTTTGTAGCATTGAGTGGAGGCCTAGGCCAGCAAGGGCAGGCAGAAAGCTTGGCTTCCTCCATTGCTGGGGATACCCAAGCCTCCCTCCTGCTCTCAATGGCCATAGCCATCTTGGTTGGGGTTTATTTGCTCCTTATTGGCGTGTGGGCATGGCTTGTGGGTGTGGCTTGATCAAAGGTATGGTCAATTTGCATATTACTCTTTTATTAGATAGGATTATTTACAAATAAACTGCAATGAGGGGAGCCTGTCAACTTTATATCCCATTCTTTCACTTTTACTTGACTTGCAGCTCATTCCAAGTGAATTTAATTTAGTTTCCAATACTTTGACATGTAACTTTTTCCCATAATAATCTGATCACCTGCTTAGAAATTTTTTTAATTGACCTTTCATTTTTATCTTTTTTTTCATGTGCCTCATCTGTGTAAAAACATACTTTAGCCACTTTTCTACAGTCTGTTGTCACATCACATTTATTCCATTGAAATCATACTAGCAACAGTCCATGTAAATATGCTTCCATAGTTGGCATATGCTGCTCTTTTTGAATAAAATATGTTAATTGTCCATATTCTATCACATGCCATATATACCTCATGACATATTCAGTTTGTCAGGTGACAGATCACTCATTTCTCAATATTCTCTTTGGCTAAAACTTCTCTTGATGATTCTAAAAAAGCAACTACTTTTGGCATGACTGCCTGGAGTGAAGACCAGAAGGATAGCTCTTGATTCAAGAGTGCACTGTATATCTCAGAAGCAATAATTTATAAATATCAGTCTCATGTTTTACAAACCATGTGAAACATCACTTAATATGCCTTATTTCTTTTGACATGATAGTAATTCTTGACCTTTTTCTTTATCTTTTTTAAAAATGTATTTTAAATTTAAATAAGTATAAATTTTTAGGAAAGGGTATGTAATGGTCTGAGATAATTATTCACTTCTGTTAGGTGAATCTCTTTTATGTATGATTATATTGTAGGCTTTTGGCCAGTGTATAATTGAGCTCTCTGGGATTAGATATTTACTATTGAGCCAATCAATGGTAACACATAACATAACCAGACAGAATTCAAGGGCTGTGGTCAGTAAGATAGTGTCCTAATTCAAGAGTGTGTGCATGAGCAGGACAAGCACTGACTGATATCTCATTTGCTTTGTATCTCTTGATGCAAAGAACACAAGGCAACACTATTATACATACATACATACAGTTTCAAAAGGGTGCCATCTTCAATTGTCCAATAAGAACATATTAGTCATTCAATATCTACTGAGTACCAAATATGTGTGAGTTAAATTTTATATTTATTCATATGAGGATATAGGCAAAAGCAGTTAGGGGCAATCGGGCAAGCAGGCAGGAAGGTGAGCAGTTAGGAGCCAGCAGTCCCAGATTGTGAGAGGCCCTATGGGATGGGGCCTAAACCAGCAGTCGGACATCTCGTGAGGGGTTCCAGATTGGAGAGGGTGCAGGCTGGGTTGAAGGATCCCCCCCATTCACAAATTTCGTGTACCGGGCCCTAGTATTATAATATTAATTTGACATGAAAACATGTAGCATTCAAAGATCTGAATACTACTATATATAAAAAAGTCTTGCTCAACTGTAGGTAGATAATTTACTGTTCTATCTTACTTTAAAACTAGGTCTTGGCAGACTTGAATAAATACTGTTACACAAGTGGGTTGCCCAGTGACTAATAATGAAGTAAACATTGGATTTGTACCTGGAAAATTGGGATTCAATCCAGGAAGAACACAGTAACAAGGTCATGTTCTTGACGTGGTCAAACACACTCATCCCTGCTCCCATGGATTGCTTTAGTTTTGTGCCATTAGGAAGAACTAGATCAGATAATGAAAAAATAATCGGTCATCCTGGATAGTTTAATCAGACCTTTGTTAAAAATATTTTCTCCAGTGAATGCTTTCTGCTGAACATTAAATCTGATAAAAATAGTCTTTCTTAAACTTCATTGTTATCTAATATTTCAATCTTGCTACTTCCAAATCACTGACTACCTACCTGGTGAAGCTATTACCTGCTAGCTGAGACCCCTTCACTGGCCCATGATCTGTCTAGTAGTACAGCACCCCATACTGATAAAGAGCCACATGCTTTGTTTAATGCTCTGCTTTCACTATCTTGAAGTTCTTTGGAATTGAGTTTGCTTTTGTAAAATGAAGTCTGACATGCATGTGAGTGCTTTGCCACCCAGAGCATTCAAAGGTAGTGGTAGAGCCACAATCAATACCTACTGGCTCAAGCTTGTGGGTATGGTGGAAGCATGAATGCATCGTGGCTGGCATGGCACACAACCACATGCCTTGGGGCAGTCCAAAGCACTATGGGGATTAGACAAGCTAGAATGTGAGGCCAGATAGGAAACAGCAGTGGCTACAGTAGCAGAAAAAGTCCCAGCAGCAGTGACTATGAGAGGGAAGAGGGGTTCTGCACAGGTATCAGAACCAGAAGTGCAATGCAAGGCTGGCTTACTCATAAGTCTCCAGAGCCTGCCTCTGAGGTGCCTGCAGAAATATTAACTCCAGTTTGAATGCCGAAACAGAAACTGCTGGCAGTCAAGCAATCACTATGTCAGTAAATTATTACAAAATGAAAGTTTATACATGGATGTTACAATAAAGAATACTGAAAGTTATTAGAACACGTCAAAAAGTTTAACATCTCCAGATCTGATAACTGATACAATACTGTGAAGAAAATAGTCACAGGCTTAGAATAGAAATGGAATTTAAATATTGTTGCATTATTGAATTTTCATATGAAGTTTTGGATGACTCTTATTAACAAGGAAGACAATTTTAATTCAGTCTTTTTTGAAATTGAAGATACAACAATAAAATGCATAGACAGGCATTTTGGATTATGTACAAATCATGAAGTTGCTCTGTTTCTTATATTATTGCCAAAAAATCATAAGAAATGTCAGGGAAAACATTAAAATGCCATTATGTAAATTTACATTCAAATTTATTGATGTTAGAGACAGAGGAAAGATAGAGAGAGAGAGAGAGAGAGAGAGAGAGAGAGAGAGAGAGAGACATCAGATTTGTTATTCCTCTTATTCATGCATCCATTGGTTGATTCTTGTATGTGCCCTGACGGGGGTGTGGGGGAGTCAAACCTGCAATCTTGGCATATTGGGACTATGCTCTAACCAACTGAACTACCACCCCACTAGGGCAAATTTACATTTCAATTATTTTCAGACTTAACAAGAAACTGATTCGTATAAAGAGTTAAATCTTTTTAGAAAAATAGTTTCATGAAAAACATCAGATCCTGATTACTAAAAAATATATTTTGAAATAATTTATCCAAAAATAATTTCATCAGCAGAAAATTATAAAAATTATTGTGACCTTGTATTTACCAAAGTGATTGATGTTGCTTCAAATTATGAGCAAAAATTTTGTGATAAAGATGCTGCAGTAGGAAATTATTTATAAAAATTTTATACTGTCTGTAATTTATAAATTAATATTATTTCTAACGTAGCACTATTGTTCCTATTAGGACTGGAATTATGTATAGTAATATAATCTTTTAAAGGAAAATGTTTTATATCTTTAATAACAAGGTGCAGTATTACAGATGTTCCCCATTTTATTGCCTTTCTTAATGGAAGATGTCTTAATGTATATATCCTAGGACTATATCATAGAATGATTATAGACCAGCTTCCTATAATGAAGTGGTTTAATTTTACAGAGGAGTGCATGTCGTGACAAGAAAAGCAATAGCAAAAACCTGGATATATTATTGAAAATTTTAGTTATAGCATTTTTGACACTTTGCAGTTTGGCATTTATTGTATAACCCATGATCTTATTTCCCTTTCCACTTGCTCAAGTCTCCCACTTCTACACATTTAACTTACAGTTTCCAAAAGTAAGTACCAAATATTTTAAAAATTCACTTTAAGATGTTTTCATTTATATTTACAAAACATTTCTGAAATCTTATATGATCACAATAAGAAACTTCCTCATGTATCTTGATAAATGTAGAAAATGCATTGGTTGTACTACAGATGGAGTGACCACATAATAACAAAGAAGTTTCTTCCTATTCCAAATAAATGACTGTCACAGGTCATTTAGTCAGTGGCTAACTGACAGGTATGGTATAATATTATCTGTTTTTAAGCAAATAAGTTCCCAATTCTGTGGCAAAGAATCCCAAATAACGCATTGTGTTTGCTAAAATAGTGTGGTGGAAATCAGCAGCTCTGAGTAATGGATTGCAGTGCCTACAATGCCTGTTTGTTTCCAGTATCCTTTGCAATTTCTGGGTCTGTTTATTCTGGGCCTACTCATTCTTATTTCCAGACACTCTGCTGATTTCTGAACTGAGGTCAGGCTGTTCTTTCTAACACAGCCTTATAAACAAGTGATGTAGAGATATGCAATACCCCAGCATAGATCTGAGCCTTCTAAAGTAATGGAATGCCTGGCACACTGCACAGCCTTTAAGCAAATAGATGGATTTCAGTTCAGTCTTCCACTTTGTAATTTGACTTTATATAATGGAGGAAACCATGTGGATAAAATTATAAAATTTAGAAGATTACAACAAGACACTATTTAGGAATGGCAAATATGCTAGGCTGTATTTTTTTGGATATAACATTGGTCAGAAACCTTATTGAAAGTTGTAGTCTTTCCTTCCTCTCTTTAATATTATACCATATTCAGACAAGATAAATAGCCTGCTCCAAATTCAGTCAGAGGATAAATTTCTAAATTGTCCAGTAAAAATCATGAACAAAATCAATACTTTACAAATGAATATGACATTGCTAAAAATGAATTACCTAAGTAGCATTTGTTTTTATCCTGATATAAAAAGCCATTAGTTCACCAATTTGGCTCAGTGGATAGAGTGTTGGCCTGCAGACTGAAAGGACCTGGGTTCTATTCCAGTCAAGGGCATGTACCTTGGTTGCAGGCACATCCATAGTGGGGTATGTGCAAGAGGCAGCTGATCAATGTCTCTCTCTCATTGATGTTTCTAACTCTCTGTCCCTCTCCCTTCCTCTCTATAGAAAATCAATTATATATATATATATATAAATATATATATATATTTAAAAAGCTGTTAATTCAGAATCACATTATCCAAAATGATTTTTACTCATTCTCAACTTAACTCATGAAAAATGTCAAAAATAACTTATCACTGATGCTGTCTTCTTTCTAAATATATTAAGTTAATAAATAGTAATGCTTTAACTGTTTACATATTTCACAATATAGTAATGAGAAATAATTATTAACATTTAAAATGATTTTATAGAAGTCATATGCAAACAAAAATATGCCTTGTCCATACTGCTGCTTAATTTACAAATTACAAAATAGTTAGTAAAAACTCAACAAAGTTATATTATCTTCAACATCTACCTGCTTTAGATGGAAACGTCAATCACTTAAAAATCTGAAATCTGAACATTTTAATTTGTCTTTATATCCAAGAAACTATCTTGGATTCATGATTATTAAATATGAAACACTCAAAATGTTTTTTACAGTTGTTATTGGTTCCAATGCCCTTCCAAAATCCATACACTGAAGTCCTCAGTACCTCCAAGTGTGACCTGATTTGGAGATAAGACATTTTAGACAGTTTTGAGCTGTTTTAACAAAAATGCCATTGACCATGTGGCTTGAACAAGAAACATGTATTTCTCATGGTTCTGGAGGCTTGGACATCTCCAGGTGCTGGCAGATCCAGTGTCCTTTGGTAAGGGCCCACTAGCTCGTGGGCAGCCACCTTCTCTCTGTATCCTCACACCAATCCCAGCAAGTGAGCTCCACGGTCATGACTTAATTTCCTTTCAAGAACTTCATCTTTAAATACTATCACATTGGAGATGAATGTTTTGAAATATGGCTCTTGAAGGAACACAAACATTCAGTTCATAGTGCAGGGTCTTTATGGAGGCAATCACGTCAAAATGAGGTTTCTAGGGTAGGTCCTAATATGATATGACTGCTGTACTTATTAACAGAGAAAATTTGGAGACAAACATGTGTGCATTTATGAAAATAAAGTGAAAATGAAGGTGGGAATGACAGTGATGCTCTGTAAGCAAGTGAAGGCCAAAGGTTGCTACCACACCACCAAAGGGGAGGCCAGAGACGTGGAATAGCTTCTTTAGCATCGCTCTCAGAGCAACCACTCTGTGAACAGTTTGAGGAAGAACTTTCCGAAGAACTTCGGAACTGGGAAGACAATACATTTCTGTTGTTAAGCTATCTAGTTTTTGATACGTTGTTATAGTAGCCCTAACAAACTAATGTAATAGTATCATGACATGTATACAACATGTACATGCTTATAGTTATTTATGTATATATTATGTGTATATATATATATATATCACATGTACTACATATGCATGTGTGAGTATACATAAAGACGATACATGGAGAGATACAAAAGGAATTTATATCAATGGTAGTGAGAGTATAAGAAAGGGATTGTAAAGAAATTGGTTTTATCATTATCCAAATTTGTAAAAGAAAAATTAATAAGCACATGTGCGATTTAGAGTTAATTATAAGAAAAGAATAAGGTTTAACTTTAAGCATCTATTGAAGTTTTCATTATATCTCATCTGGACAGTTGCAAAAGCTTTTTCAAATAGGGTTTCCTTTGTTTAAAATCCCACAACTTTAAAATTTTTCTAATTATAGACATCCTACTAACCCTCCAAGAACCAATCCTTTTTCCAATACTTCCAAGTGACATTAGTTATCCCTTCTTGTGTGAATATATACTATGCTTTGATTTCCTTTATGACATACTTAAAAATTTAATCTTTTATAGAGAAAGTTTGGTACATTTTTGTGTTACTTACTAGAGTGTGAGCTTCTTGAGATAAGACTGTCCTGAAAATACAACATTTATCATTTTACTTGATAAGGAGTAGGAACTTAGAAATATTTCCTAAGTCCTAATTTTTTTGGCTCAGTGGATAGAGCATTGGGCTACAGACTGGAAGGTCCCAGGTTCGATTCCAGTCAAGGGCACATGCTAGGTTTATTGGCTCAATCCCCAGTAGGGGGAGTGCAGGAGGCAGCCGATCAATGACACTCTTTCATCAATGATATTTCTATCTAACTTCCTCTCCCTTCCTCTCTGAAATCAATAAAAATATTTTAAAATATTTGCTGAAGTTTACAATATCCTGGCTAAATGAAGAATCATATCATAGAATTCAGAAGCATATATTTTGGGGTTAGACAGACCTGAATTTTTATTCCAGCTCTGACACTATTTATTTGACCTTGGGAAAACACCTACTATTTAAATAATAACGGTTAACTCAAAAGGTTATTGTGAATACTTAATATGAAGATAATATGAAAAATTTTGGCATCTGGGGTGGAATTTAGTACTAATTATTTAAGTTTGTTGTTATTATAGTTTTTGCTTTTATATAAATACACTAGAGACCTGTTGCAGGAAGATTCCTGCGGTCTGAGCAAAGCTCCCTCCTTTCTCTGCTACCTTGCTCCCTTCTCAGCTGCCTCGCTCCCTTCTCCCCCCACCCGGCCACCTTCCCTTCCTTCTGCACCCTGCCAGCTTCCCTCCTCTGCTGCCTGCCTGTTCCCTCTCTTCTTCCCCGCCCCACTTGCTTGCTTCTCTGCAGCTTTGGTCCTTTCTGCAGTGCTTGACTTCCTTCTACCTGGTCTTCTGGGCCAGAATATGCAAATTAACCACCATCTTGGTTGAGTTAATTTGCATACTTGCTATGATTGGCTTGTGGGCATGGCTTGTGGGTGTAGCAGAGGTGCAGTCAATTTGCATATTACTCTTTTATTAGGTAGGATTTGTATTGATTGCTATGTTGTTTGGGTCTAGAGATTGGGTCTAATGTTGACTGATTATTATAAAAGGAAGAACTCCACACCAGTATATTAATATGCATGATGAACCTAGTAGACTGGATATGGTAAAATAATGTACAAGGCAATGTTGAGGCAGTCATTGTCTGAGAATCCAGATGCTCATCTCTTATAGTGGTTTATCTATAACCGTAAACCATATGTTTCTCTCCCTCTCTTTATTTTAATTTCTGCTAGTACTCACCTCATCCTAATTCCTGTGTGCTTGAAATGTGCCATGCCTATTTTATACCAGATCCTGATTTTGTTTTTCTGACCTCCACAGGTAATCTGACCACTCCCCGGGTTTGCTCAACTTCTGCTTGAAAATACAGCTGTGCACTTGTCCCTGAAAGATGTTCTATTTTAGAAAACCCAGGTGAAGAAGAATATATATAGACTGAGATCTAAGAATTATGGCAAAGATGGTAAGTTGCCTGGAAATATTGTCAAATGAAGAACAGTTGTTGAAGAAGCTAGAAAAAAATAAAATATTAACAGGAAATGGTAATAATTTTCAAATATTTGAAGTATTGGCATGTAAAAGACAGACTAAATTTTTCTGCTGCTAAGAGATCAAGACAAAAATTAATAATTGCAAGATATGGGACAATTTTAATTTCATTTCAATATGCTTCTTAAAATATCTTTCCATACATTTTGACTAACTTTAGTTTATTCAGTGCATTTCATAAAAGAAGATTATTACGCTCTCTTGACTAAGTTGCCAGACAGAGTATGAGGAGCAGTTATATCAACCACCACTTAGATCACTCAGCATTAACAGACACTTTTACAGCTGCCACCCCTACCCCAGGCATGGTGTGGTAGGGCTGAAAAAACACAGTAGCATCCATACTTATGATGTAGAAACAAAATACTATTTGTTCTTTTTCAACTAAAGGAGGCCACGTATGCTTATCTGAGTTCTTTCTTCCTAGAGTTCCTTCTTTCCTCACCCCTTGCAGGATCTTATCTCCACCCTCGGGCATTCTCTTTCATGTCTCGGTTCTGCTGTCAGGGCCTAAAGTGACAGAGCATTTGGTTCCAAAACACAGTTGCTGATGAAAGAACTCTGAAAATTTCTGAATTTTGAATGGTATCTTTCTTTGGGTTCCAGTAGCTCATTGAATGATTCATCCTCTAAGCAGTTTCTGTAACTCCTCATGTGAATACAGCATCTGAACTCCTGATCTTAATGAGAATGCCTACCAGGATGGTCAGCTGGTCATGTAATTCTGGAAAGTACAGTAAACTGATCACCTTAATTAAAATATTTCAGCAGAGGAAAGGCATTCAACTATTAGGAATATTACAATTCCCATTAGTAGGAGGTGGGGGATATCTTATTTGTTCTCCTATGGGAAATCTCTTGCACCCATTTAAAATTCTCTTTGCCTCAACCCTTATTAAGCTCACTACTCTATTGACAAGTTCAAGCTATTTATCTAGCTTCATGCAGGTAAAACAAGGAAGTGCCTCACCACAATTTCAACCTCAATCCCACACTTCCTACCCATGACTTCCTCTGACATTGCTATATGGTATATCTAAGAGAATGTACTTGGATATTTTTGCAGAACATATATAGGGGTTAGGGTTATCATTTCATTGGGCAACTTTTGATGCTTAGGCTTCAATACACATAATTATCCACCCAAACCAGCATTTGGTGGCAGGTTAATGATTTTAAAGCCCTTATATCTCGGAAAAATGAAAGCTGGATATGGGTTTGCTTTTTTCCTGTGTACAGTGTCTAAACAAGCATCACCATCAAAATGCTCATTTTATCAGCATTGTATAGTGTACAATATTGTCTCATATTAAGGGACCAATTTTATGTCATCAAAGGTGTAATAAAGAGCAAATAACTATGAAGTCTGCTGACTAATATCTGCCATGTCACCAAAAAGAAACTGATCTAATTAAATGATGAATTAGCCTGTTAAAGTTTGGGTTTGTCCTCTGTGGTATGAAATACATCACTATAGTTAGAATATAAAACCTCAGGCCTACCCTGCACACATCTTCCCGGGGCTTCTCTGCTCTCCTGTCTCTTCCTATATGAGGAAGTTAGTATCTCTTGGAACAATGTTTGAACTTGGGGATAGAACCTGATACATAGTTCTCTTCCCCATTGCATGTGTTCCTGACGTTTCTCACATGGCTTCAAGAAATCAAGTACCTTATTTTCATTGTAATGGCCAATTTGATAACATATTGGTTCTCTATCCATTTCTGGTTCTTTTTCCTGTGTCTTATATCTGGCTCCTGGGATCATAGTTTCATATAAACTATTTGCACATCATCCTTTGTCTCAGGTACTATTTTCAGAGAAACAGAGTATAAGACAATATCTAAGTTCTCTACCAACTCTGGCAATGTATCAATTTTCCTAATGGTAATTACACTCTGACTTTTCCATAATAACCTATAACAGAAAGATTCTGGATTCTTTTCTATGAAAGGAGCTGTCACTATCTGTTTTTAATTGAAAAGCTGGGAGGGTACATTAAGTAACCTCTTAATCTAGGGCTTAATAGGTACAGTTTTGTGATATCATTCATTTGTCAGATAAAATAGAGTTACATGAAAATGGCATGATTAACAAAACAGAGCCAAGTTTAGACATTAGAATTTGGCAATGAGAATATGCAATCAAAATATTTGGCAAAGGCCATTGCTGTTGATTCATGTAGATGAAATTAGACAAGGTTTTCTTTGTGGCCATGAAAACCGCAATTTTATTATTATAACATAAATAACTGTAGGCAAAGGGTTGGCAGTCATATCTGACTTACTATAGAGAATCTAGAGACACTTTTAATCCTTAAGTACTTTTTCTTTCTTTCACACAGATACAAAAACATGAGAGATTCTACCACTTAATCATTTGATATGATTAAGCTAAATCTGTTCTGTGAGTGCTGCCATTATGGATGTCGACCAGATGTATGGATGTTGTTCACTGGTACACCTAATTGGTTTGCTGTCAATTGAAATTGTTACTCTATTATATTTAGACTGGAGGCCTGATGCACAAAATTCGTGCAAGAGTAGGCCTTCCTGCCGAAACTAGTTTGGCTCAGTGGATTGAGCATCAGCCTGCGGACTGAAAGATCCCTTGTTCAATTCCTGTCAAGGGCATGTACCTTGGTTGCGGGCACATCTCCAGTAGGGGGTGTGCAAGAGGCAGCTGATCGATGTTTCTCTCTCATCGATGTTGCTGACTTTCTATCCCTCTCTCTTCCTCTCTGTGAAAAATCAATAAAGTATATTTAAAACAAACCAAAAATAAAAGAGTAGGCTTTCCTTCCCCTGGCTGCCAGCACAAACTTGCCTCTGGCACCCGGGATTGGGGATTCCCTCACAGCCCGGGCTTCGACCAGAAGGTCATCCAGAAGGATGTCCAATCTAATTAGCATATTCCAGTTTTATTATTATAGGTGAGCATTAGGTTCTTAGGATTGTTACTCCAATTTCTCCTACTTCAGTAGTCTGCAAACTGCAGCCCGTGAGTCACATGCGGCTCTTTGGCTCCTTGAGTGTGGCTCTTCCACAAAATACCATAGCCTGGCCGAGTCTATTTTGAAGAAGTGGCATTAGAAGAAATTTAAGTTTAAAAAATTTGGCTCTAAAAAGAAATTTCAATCTTTGTACTGTTGATATTTGGCTTAATTGACTGAGTTTGCCAACCACTGCCCTACTTGCAAAAGATATAAAGCTAAAAAACTAGATGTTTCGGAGTCTCTTCTAGGTTCTATATGTAAAATGTGTTTGGTTATACTTGAAGATTTGAAAGGCTTAAAAGTGAGGTGACATTGACTTTCTTGTGGCTTTTGGCTACTGCTGAGGCTTAGCAACATGGTTATATGGGTTTTTCCTAGAATGCATTCAGTGTCCCTCCAGCTTCATGAATATGAGAGGTTTTCAGAATAACAGTGGCTGCCTCTTTATTTAAGCACTAGAGGCCCGGTGCATGAAATTTGTGCACAGGGGCAGGGTCCCTCAGGCCAGCCTGTACCCTCTCCAATCTGGGACCCCTTTAGGGATGTCCAACGGGCAGTTGGACATCGCTCTCACAATCCAGGACTGTTGGCTCCCAACTGCTCACCTGCCTTCCTTCCTGATTGTCCCTAACTACTTCTGCCTGCCTGCCTGATCACCCCCTAACCACTCCCCTACCAGCCTGATTGATGTCTAACTGTTCCCCTGCCAGCCTGTTTGTCCCCAACTTCCCTCCTCTGCTGGCCTGGTCACCCCTAACTGCCCTCCCTTACAGGCCTGGTTCCCCCCCAAACAGCCCTTCTCTGCAGGCCTGGTCCCTCCCAACTGCCCTGCTGGCCATCTTGTGGTGGCCATCTTGTGTCCACATGGGGACAGGATCTTTGACCACTTGGGGACAGCCATCTTGTATGTTGGAGTGATGGTCAGTCTGCACAGTACTCTTTTATTAGATAGGATACAGGCCCAGTGCAAGGGTGGGAGCCAGCTGGTTTGCCCTGACGGGTGTCCTGGATCAGGGTGTGGGTTCCCTTGGGACATGGGGAGTCCTAAGCAAGGGGCCTGTGGTAGTTAGCAGGCCAGCTACCCCCTTCCCCTGCTAGTGATTCAAGCAGAGGCCCTAGTGTCTGGACTTTTTGTATCTTTTACAATTGAAACTTTGAAGCCTGCAGTGGAGCCAAGCTTTCTGCTCGCTCTATGGTGGCAGCCATATCTGTTGGAATTTATTTACCTTCTAAATTTGAAACTTTGTAGCCTGGAGTGGAGGCGTAGGCTGGCCAGGGCTGCAGAAGCTTGGCTTCCTCCATTTCAGGGGCCAACTCTAGCCTCTGCTCTCTCCAGCTCCGTGGCTGCCGTCATTTCTATTGGGATTTATGTATCTTTTATAATTGAAACTTTGTTGCATTGAGTGGAGGCTTAGCCGGGCAAGGGCAGGCAGAAAGCTTGGCTGCCTCCATTGCTGGGGAAACCCAAGCCTCCCTCCTGCTCTCAGTGGCTGCAGCCATCTTGGTTGGAGTTTATTTGCATATTCACTCCTGATTGAATTGTGGGTGTGGCTTGTGGATGTAGTGGAGGTATGTTACATTTCCATATTACTCTTTTATTAGATAGGATAGCCCTACTGGCAGTCTCAGAAGTCATTTTCTTAGCAGATCAGTAGTGTTATTCATGGAGAACTTTCAGTACTTACAATGACTTTATAAGCATTAAACTGCCTATATCAAATATCTTCCTGGAGAAAACACCCAGATAATTTTGTTTTCTTCTTTGAAACCAAATGAATACACTAAGTTAAGCAGAACTGAGTTCATGACATAAAAACTGAGATTTCATGTGACTGGAAGAATACCATCACAGAGATGAAAAATATAAATTGAAAACTAGGTTTACATAAAATTATTTTTAGGAAAATATCATATGTTAAATATATTAGCAAGTGAAAGAAACAAGGTGTGAGATGTAAATTATGGTTTGTATTTATTTTTAGAGGACTCAGTGGAGTTAGATGGACTTGGTGTCAGAGAAAGAGTTGACATTAACTTTTGGGTGATTATATGTGAGGAGTCTTCAACCATAATTCCTTCTGTTGAACTAAAAAAACTCAACATACTAATTAATAAAAGTGTAATATGCAAATTTGACTTACCTTCGCTACGCTACCAGCCAATCAAGAGCAGGGGGCGGGGCTGAGAGTGTTGCATGGGACGGGGCCAAGCACTGTGTGCAGAGTGGGGCTGAGCACAGTGCACAGTAGCAGGGGGTGGGGCCGAGTCCCAGATCATAGCACAGCCACAGCCCCAGCAAGCGATTGCCTCCCCTCCCCATGGCCCGTGGCGAAGGCCAGCCATGTGGGTGCTTAGTCACAGGTGCTGGGGGTCCCTGATCACAGCCCAGCCCCAGAGGACAAATCCATGTTGGTGGGACCAAGGCAGAAGCCATTAGGGGTGATCAGGCCAGGAAGGGAGGGCAGTTGAGCGTGATCAGGCTGGTGGGGGGGGGGCAGTTGGGGCTGAGCAGGCTGGCAAAGGGGACTAGTTGGGGCAATCAACCTAGCAAGCAGAGTGGTTAGGGGTGATCAAGCAGTCAGACAGGTGAGCAGTTAGGAGTGGATTGAGAGGGAGTTGTCCAAGTGCCAGTTTAGGCCCAATCCCACAGGGGTCTCAGATTGGAGAGGATGCAGGCTGGACTGAGAGACAACCCCCCCTTGTGTGCACAAATTTCGTGCGCTGGGCCACGTGTGTGTGTGTGTGTGTGTGTGTGTGTGTGTGTGTGTGTATAAAATATATATATATACTTATATATATATGGTATTTGAATTTTATCTGACTGCAACTCTAAAAATATGTAAAAATACAAGATACAACTACATATTCCAATGTGTTCACATTTCTATCTTCCATTCAGTGACCTTCAATCCAGAACAATATTCTAAAGGGGAAAAAAATCCATATGAGTACACATTGAGCACTCAAATGTTTCTCAGATGGATTCGTGTAATTCTGAATATGGGGGCTATTAAGAGAAACAGTTCTTACAGT
The DNA here is from genome assembly GCA_027563665.1 of Antrozous pallidus. Classification (NCBI taxonomy): domain Eukaryota; kingdom Metazoa; phylum Chordata; class Mammalia; order Chiroptera; family Vespertilionidae; genus Antrozous; species Antrozous pallidus. Next base: position 53,697,760 of record CM050521.1, read on the forward strand.
AAAGGATTGTGCATGCTAAATGACGTCAATTCTTCGCAATTCCAATTTCTCACAATTTCATCATAGCTAGACACCATGTTATATCACCTGATTATAAGTTCAGGAACAATTTGTAGATTCTAGGGGCTGAGGTTTTAGAACATTCTAAACTTCTGATTTTCTGAATATTAGCTTTTCACTGAGTTATTTTTTAAAGAATCCTAAACTAGTACCAAGTCTATTAGCATTATTATCTGAAATCCATTAAGTACTACATTCATGCAAGGATTTTTTAAATTGTATATTTTTCAGTTGTGGTCAGTGGTGAAAAAAGTTGACTCTTAGACTACCTTTCCAATAATATTCTTTTATTTTGACAGAGAAATATGAATTATTCCCCATGTTCATTCAGCAGCTCACAATGACAATTAAAATCATAGATGACACACAACCTGGTCTCAGTCTTTTTGTACTACAACTATTACCACTCTATTTGTTTATGAAACTATATTATTTATACATTTTGCATAATCTTTGCTCTTAAACAATGATCAGCATGACATAAAACTTATAACCAAATAAACTGAATGACACAGAGATCATAAAAAGATGATTTTTAAAAATGAAACTAAATTATTTTTAGTCACCATGAAGAAACAGTTGTACTAACAGTGAACATGAACTCAAATATCGTACTCAATATACTATATAGTAAACTAATATAAGTATGTAAAAAGTTTCCTTAAATTTCTTTAAAAGAAAAACACTTTAATAATAAAATGTAGACATGTGATAAAGTTAGTGGCCCCAGTTTAAATGTTGAGAAGTATATTTCTTCTGCTCACTGCTTCACTAAACCTAAAAATACCCCATGCCTGTTCAAAAGTTTAAAAAAAAATTAAAGGAGATTTTTAGGTTACTAATTATTTTACACAATGCTTCTGAACAATGATGAGCCATATTTTCACTTAGTAACCTGTTTTGTGCTGGAATTATTGAGAAGACATTAAGATTAATATACTGAATTAAAAATTAATATCTGCCTCTGTCAGGCTGCCTTGATGCCTGATGAAAAAGGATTGAAATGGCTGAATTCTGAAAATATTACTCTTCTATTGACCTGAATTTTTTTTTTTGAAGGGGGACAGAATTGCAAGTTTTAGTGGTTGCTGATGAATTACAGAGGTGGGCAAAAGTAGGTTAACATTTGTTTGTATGGAAAATAGTACACTCATTACTAAATCATAATATAAGAATAAACTCTGTGTTTCTTCTCTCACAACTATAAATCTACTTTTGCTCCACCACTGAAAGGGTTGAATGAATAATGCATTGATGTCTGGATGACAGACTGTGGGGATTTGAGCATAGCTAGCTTCCAAGTGCAGGAGGGCTTCCTATGTCTCCCTCATGAGCGCCCCCACATGCTTTTATAAAGCATCTACCCATTATTACAAGTGCATGTGGTAATTGTTTGCCAGGAAATTCCTTCACTTAAGGGGACAGAAGAGACAAAAAAGAAAAAAAATATCTGGCAAGAAAAAAAACACCATTTATACTTTTATCTGCTGCCCTTTGGGGACATTCTTGGGATATTGTGGTCAAACAAATACTTTTTCTTGTATGCCAAGATTTCTCTAAGAAAATATTTCATTCAACACATGACCTTGACTTTGTCTGTCAACCACTTTTCTTCTCCCACTTTTATTTTCTTTTTTTAAAAAAACTAATTATTATAGAATTTGCAAGGGAATCAAGCCAGGATTTTAGAGTTCCTTCTGTATGCTACTATTTCCCCCCCAGAAAATTAATTAATACTTGTTGACTTTTTCTCATTATTACTTAACTCCTTGCAAGCTGTCTTCTCCTGCCCTAACCTCATAAAGGATACTTTCAAGTCAGTCAACAGTGTCTTTTCAGTGGCAAATCAGTGTTCCACATTGCCATCCTTTTCTTAAACTTCTGTCTCTGGTCTTAGTTTATGCAACATCATTTATTTAGGCTCTTTTCCCACCTCTCTGTCTCATTTAATTCCTGTTTTCTTTCTTTCTCTATCTCTTTTCCTGGTGTGTTTTCCATAATTTCTATGTAAATTTGTGCATTTTAAGTGTGCATTACACTTGGCTCTGCATTATTACACCCTGCGGTAGGCAGATGTTTAACATCCCCAATCCCTTGTTCTACACACTGTGCATAACCTTTGGGAATGCAATTATATCTGGATTTTACTCATCTAATTGAGGTACATTTTATGGCATATTTGATTTTAAGAAAGGAAGATTTTGACAAGGAACTGAGGCAGCTCTTAGGACCTAACAGTGGTCTCTCACACTCTAGCAAGCAAGGAAGGCTTTGGGGATAGTCTTACAATCAGGAGAAAACTATATTCTTCCAACAATTTGAATAAGCTGAAAAGTAAAAATTTCCCCAGATATCCCAGAGAAAAATTCAGCCTAATGACCACCTTGATTTCAGATTGGTTATACCCTGAAGAGGATAAAATAGCCATGCCTTGCCTGAACTTTGGACCTACACAAAGAATAAGAGGAGTAGAAAAAAAGGAGGAAGGTAGAAGATAGGAAAGGAAGGGAAAAGTAAAAAAAAAATACAATAATGGCTCCAACTGACTATTATCTGGTCAATATCAAATCCTTTAGCTGGAATGGTCACATATGGAACCTTAAGTTGATATGGTAGTGATGTGTAATTTAGGCAGCGAAGTACAGTAATTAAGGGCACCAATCCTATCTAGCCACTCTTTTATCTATTTGCTTTGTTTTATCTATTCTAAGCTATTTGTTCTTTTTCTCTCTGTTTCAGTCCTTTATCTATAAAACAGAGACTTTAATAATAGCACCAATCTCATCAAGTTTATTTGAGAATCAAATAAGCTAATATATTAAGTATTTAGAACAGTGTTTGGTCCACTTAAAGGTCCAAGAGAATATCCTATCTAATGAAAGAGAAACATGCAAATTGACTGTACCTCCACTATGTTCTCAAGCTATGCCCACCAGCCAATCAGGAGCAAGTATGCAAATTAACCTAACCAAGATGACAGTTAATTTATATATCCAGGCACAGAGCAAGGACTGAAGACAGTATAGAAGGAAGCAAAGCACTGCAGAAGGGAGCAAAGGTGTGGAGAAGCAAGCAAGGGGGGCAGCAGAGAAGAGAGAGAAGCAGGAAGGATGGTGGAGCAGGGAGGGAAGCAGGCAGGGCAGCAGAGACCGCCGCAGGAAGCCCTATTCTTGCAGGAATCTTCCAGCAACAGGCCTCTAGTATAAATATATGGCGTTATATTCTCAAGAAATACGTGACCTTTCCCAAATTGCACATATTACGCTCACCCACAATACTGATATTGCCCGCTATCCAAGCTTGTCCTCTCCTGCCCCTCCTCCACCTATGTTAATTTATTCAATTTGGATTCCCAATACCAAATATTATTGAATAACTAGAGGCCCAGTACACAAAATTTGTGCACAGGTAGGGTCCCTAGGCTGGCTGGAGATCAGAGGCAACTGGCAGGGTGATTGGTGTACCCCGCTGCATTCGCCTTGTTGTCCTGGTGCTGCCTGCTCACCAGCCCTGCACCCTGCCACCGCTGGTCAAGGCCTGCAGGCTAGGGGCAGATCCTGCATCTGTCCCCCTGGTGGTCAGTGCATGTCATAGCAAATGGTGGTTCCTCTGGTTGTTTTGATGTTCATTCAATTTGCATATTAGGGTTATGTTATATAGGATGGCTAACTTGACTGTTATTATAAATGTACAAAGGTATTACTAATGCATTTTTAATATGACTTCTGCTATAGAGATTCCCTTATCTTTCTAGCAATTCTTTTCTTCTAATGTTTATTTGCAACCTTACAAAGCTTTTAACTTAACAGAAGACACACATCTTCAAATATTACAGCAAGAGTTTGGTTTTCAAGGTTTAAACAGAAAACATCTCACATACATTGTTCAGTTTCTTATTCTACATTTCACTTCTCAGAGCTTAAAAGATCATGTAGAAAATGAGATAACTACACTATTCTACAAGATATTAATTGTAATATTTTCAGTATTTAAAATTACAAAGCTTAAGTCATATGATTTCACATAAGTAAAGGAATATATGACAGGATATTGATCTTATTTGTTTACTTTTTCTCTCAGTAAACTAAGCTCATTGGAGGCAGAAATTATGTCTAAATCATCATTGCATATCAAATATTTACCCAGTATCTGAATTACCATTTTAACTTAATAAGTACTACATGAATAAATTAAACTATTATAAAATATAATAATTATATTAATATGCTTTATGATGCCTATATCATTCACAAGTAGCAAACATGATATTTTTAAGGATAAGAAGTACTAAAGAATCAAGAAAAATTGGAGCCATAGCATTGAAAAATACAAATTAATAAAATTTAAAATTTTGGTTTAACAAATATCAAAACACCTAGTAAAAATGGGAATTATACTGAAAAGAAAATCCCATTCTCTATGTTTATCTATAACTGAAACTAGAAGTCTCTTATATATGATCCTTCTTTGTCATGAAAAAGATGAAAAATGTTTTATCATAAAAATGATATACTGATGAGCTTCTCTCCCTAAGCCAACAACACATGAGAATCATCAACCCATTTTTCTTCTTATGATATCTATTTGCCAAGATAATCTAAAGGCAAATTCTGATGATTTTAAGGCAGTTCCCCCCACCTGGTAAACTTTGTAGTGAAGGAAACACATACATAAATTTACTCCCAAAACACATGGGGAAAGTATGATTTCAGAAAATGTGAATGGCCAGATCAACTTGACTCAGTGGTTGAGCCCCAACTGATGAACTAGGGGGTCAGAGTTCAATTCCTTTTTAGGCACCTGCCCAAGCTGTGGGCTCATCCCCCTGTAGGGGGAATGCAGGAGGCACCTGATTAATGATTCTCTCTTTCATCATTGATATTTCTATATCTTCCTCTTCCTTCCTCTATCAATCAAGAGTCCCATTTACACACACACACACACACACACACACACACACACACACACACACATACTAGAGGCCAGCTGCAGAAAGATTCCTACAATAGGGCTTCCTGTGGCAGTCTCCACTGCCCCACCTGCTTCCCTCCCTTCTCTGCCACCCTGCCTGCATCCCTACCTTCTCTGCCACCTTACCTGCTTCCCTCCCTTCTCCCCTGCCCCACTTGCTTGCTTCTCCTCAGCTTCACTCTCTTCTGCAGCACTTGGCTTCCTTCTACACTGTCTCCAGTCTTTGTTCTGTGCCTGGATATGCAAATTAATTACATCTTGGTTGGGTTAATTTGCATACTTGCTCCTGATTAGCTGGTGGGTGTGGCTTCTGGGAGTAGTGGAGGTACAGTCAATTTGCATGTTTCTCTTTTTTTAGCTAGGATATATATATATATATATATATATATAATATATATACATATGTACATATATACACATACATATATATATACATCTATCTATCTATCTATCTATATATTAAAATATCTGTTCCTATTCTGGGCCCTTTTTAAAATTGGATTGTTTTTTATATGTTGCTAAGTTGTATGAGTTTATTATATATTTTGGATATTAATTTCTTATAGAAAGCATATTTTGCAAATAAATATCTTCTCCCATTTAGTGGGTAAACTAACTTTGTTGGTTGTTGCCTTCATTGTGCAGAAGCTTTTGGGTTTGATGTAGTCCCATTTATCTATTTTTGCTTCTGTTTTCCTTGCCTTTGGAGTCATATCCATAAAAGCATTGATAAAACCAAAGTTAAGGAGCTTAGCATTGGAAGTCAACGATAGCTATTAGGTGAGAAAAAATAAATAAAAGGCATCTATATATATTGGAAAAAAAGAAGTAAAACTATCACTATTTGCAGAAGACATGATATTTTATATAAAAAACCTATAGACTCAACAAAAAACACCTATTAGAACTAATTAATGCGTTTAGTGAAATAGCAAGGTACAAAATTAAGAAAATGTGTTAGAGAGAGGGAAAACAGAGAGAAACATCAGTGTGAGGGAAGCACATCAATTGGTTTCCTCCTGTACATACCCTGACTAGGGGTAGGGCCAGGGAGGAGCCTACAATAAACTTCAGTACATTCCATTTACAGGAATTGAACCTGGGACCCTTTAGTCTGCAGGCTGACACTCCATCAACTGAGCCAAACTGTCTAGGGTAACTTTCAGGATTTTGCAGTGAGTTACTTCTCTCAAGCTCTTGAATATATTGCTTCTAGTTCAATCACTGTCCTTTAACCCTTATTACTAACAAAATTATTTATGCAAATATTGCTCATCTGTGTCATCTCCTATCTAAAAAAAGAGTAATATGCAAATTTACCATACCTCTGATCAAGCCACACCCACAGCCACACTCACCAGCCAATCAGGAGCAAATTATGCAAATAAACCCCAACCAAGATGGCTGCTGCCACTGAGAGTAGGAGTGAGGCTTGGATTTCCCCAACAACAAAGGAAGCCAAGCTTTCCACCTGCGGTTTCCAGCCTAGGCCTCCACTCACTGCTACAAAGTTTCAATTATAGAAGATATATCTCAATAGAAATGACGGCAACCACGGAGCTAGAAAGAGCAGAGGCTAGGGTTCCCCGAGCGATGGAGGAAGCCAAGATTCTGCAGCTGTGGCCAGCCTAGGCCTCCACTCCAGGCTGCAATATTTCAATTATAGAAGGTAAATGTCCCAACAGAAATGGCTGCTGCAATGGAGTGAGCAGAAGGCTTGGCTCAACTCCATTCTACAAAGTTCCAAGTGTAGAACATAAATTAATTCCAGATTCCAGGGCCTCTGCTTGGGTTGCTGGGGGGCATGGCCAGCCTGCAAACCACCACAGACCTCTAGCCCAGGCTGTCCCACACCCCAAGGGCACCCTAACTTTGATCTGGGACATCCTTCAGGGCAAACCAGCCGACCCCCACCCATGCATCAGGCCTCTATCCTATCTAATAAAAGAATAATATGCAGATTGACCATCACTCCAATACACAATATGGCTGCCCCTGTGTGTTCAAGATTCTGCCCCCATGTGGACATAAGATGGCCACCGCAAGATGGCCAGCAGGAGAGGGCAGTTGAGAGGGACTAGGCCTGCAAGGGAGGGCAGTTGGGGGTGATCAAGCCTGCAGGTAAAGGCAGTTAGGGGTGACCAGGCTGGCAGAAGAGGGAAGTTGGGAGCAAGCAGGCTGGTAGGGAGCAGTTAGATATCAATTAGGCTGGCAGGGTAGTGGTTAGAGGGTGATGAGTCTGGCAGGCTGAAGCAGTTAGGGGCAATCAGGAAGGCAGGCAGGTGAGCAGTTTGGAGCCAGCAGTCCTGGAATGTGAGAAGGATGTCCAACTGCCCATTTAGACCCAATCCCACTAGGCCTAACTGGGCAATCAGACATCCTTCAGGGGTTCTCAGATTAGAGAGGGTACAGGCTGGGCTGAGGGACAACCCCCTTCCAGCCCCATGTATGAATTTCATGCTCCAGGCCTCTAGTTGGAAATAAAACCAAGTCCAAAGAAACTCCTGCTGCTCCATCAGGCACCTACTTTCCATTATTGTAAACAGAGAACTGTCATTGCAAACACAACCTTTGTGCCCCTTGCTTTGAAGAAGTGTTACCTGAGAAAGAACCCAGGAGCAAGCAAGCTGTCTGTTCCTGCAGCCTGTTCCAGGATCTCTGGGTTTGGGATTCTTTCCTATTAACTTGCAGTACAAAATTTCAGGTTTCTGTAAGTTTTATCAAAGTAGAATTTATATTTTTATTTCTTATTTCCATAGGATTTTTAGGTAAATACTAAGAGGAAAGAAGGAATATACAGACTTACTATGTTGTGTTACAATTAGAAATTATATAAAATATAGCTTTATTACTTAAAAAAATAAGTCACATGGAATGCTAATAAATTATATTATTTTAAAGTGTTTGACTTAAGAATACTTTTCAAAGATATTAGATAACAGTTATTTCATTCTATTTGTCATTAAGAGAAAGAACAAGTAAAAGTCAGAGAACATAAAAAAATAATTTTATACAGATTTTTTTATTTCTCCATCTGTTCCCTTTATTAATTTCAAATATACCTAAAGTTAATTTAAAAAATTACATATTGGTTAATTTGTGAACAATTAAGTGCAGAAATAGTTTGCCATTTCTCTTTTAAATCAATCTTTGTGCAATTTAGTGGTTAAGAATTATAGACTATCGTCTCATATTGTGTATATATATTTTTTTTCTCTAAAAATACCTCAAATATAAAAGCAACCTTTTCCATTATTTTTTATTCTTCTAACAACTGAACTTTTTATTGGCTTTATAAAAATGAAAATGTACATTACAAATAAAAATCTCGGTGCGACAATACCCTTATAAATCCAATTGCTACAATAGTCCAACAGATTTCTTTTACAAAATATAAATTAAATTTTTTGAAGTTATGCATTTCAGGGCGCATAGATGTAGCTTAAAAAACATATAACTCATTGTTTTTATGTAGTTAATGGAATTTCACATTTTATCTCTATGAGATCTTATTTGAAAGCAGGTGTTTGACTGTAGTGTTTTATGGCCACTTGAAACAAGTACATGCATATTTCAGGTGTATGATTAATGTCACTTACCAAATATGGTGAATCAGCAGTAAATCTTTCAAGAGAGGATGGAGGGCTATATCATTAAAGCACATATTGAATGAAGTCAGAAGATTTCTGCATTTCACAACATATTTATTAAATATCATTAACCTAAACAAAACTTTATTTTGTTGTGAGAACCACATAAGAGTTACAGCAACATTTTTCAGATTGTTTATTTTGTACAACCATAGAAAAGTAAATATTATATGAGACGATCAAAGGTAAGAAAATTAGAAAATATTTAAGTCACATTTATCTGTTGTCAATCTTAGTTATGAATAGGATGTTTTTAAAGGATTCTAAAATTTTCAAACAGATACCTCACAGATGTCCCCTCACAAATATATTGATAACAATTAAGGTCATGAAGAGATGTTCAACATAAGACAAGAGCTTAAAATTCAAACCACAATCAGAAACCATTTTATACTCACTAGAACCAAACACACACAAAAATAGAAATGCTTATAATACCAAGTATTTACCAGGATAAGAGCTTTTTGAACTTTCATAGGTACTGAGAGACTGACTTTGAGAGTGTTTTGACATTTCTTATCAAAGTTTAACATATTTTGGTATTTTTCCAAGGGAAATGAGAACATATGAACACCAATGACATATACAATGGCCCAACCAAAGCCTGTGACTAGACTGTTCCTCAGGCCGACATATGCATTTTCCTAACAACCAAATATCAGTGTACAGAGATCTTGTTTGTCAGCATCTGACCATCTGTGAATATAAAGCTGTACTTTTGTTATATCATTTGTAATTTTTACCCATATCTATTAATGTTTAAATAAATGCTTGAAGTGATCAAAAAATATATGCAATATACATTAACATGTGAGTGGAAAACAAACTAGAACATGCATACAATGGAATATTACTCAACAGCTAATAAGAACTAACCTCACATATAAACTACAACAAGCGTGACTTTCAAAACACTGTGCTAATCACAGGAAGCCAGATGTAGATATTGTAGAATCCCATTTACTTGAGGTCCTATAAGGGATATAAACAAGTTATTAAGATAGACTTCAATAAAATTAGTGGTTCTCTGCAGTCAGGGTTTGAAAGAGAATTTAATAAATAAGGACATGAAAACTTTCTAGAATGATAAAAAAATTGCAGTATGCTGATTGTGGCTGTGATTTACAAGTGTAAACAGTTCTTATACCATCTCCTGGACAATTGAAATGTGGACATATTATTTAATGTTAGTTATAATTTCAAAAATTAGGTTTCAAATGACAACCAGAACTATGCAGTACTTTATCATTTGTCAATGACATGCATGACTGAGACACCAGACGGAGGGTTTGAAAGATTGAGTGCTGGTAGAGCAGGTAAGAGAGTATTGTCACAGTCTAGAGAAGAGGTGGGAAGACCTGTGGTGGAAAGATAAATACAACTTAGGAAGAGAAATACAAAGAGATCTTTGAGGACTTGAGTGCTTTGTTTTTGTGGAACTGAAGTTGGAGAGCCAAACCTTTGAAATATGTAGCCACTCTGTTTTTATTTAAAGCTCTTATAATAATGACATATTTTATAAAAGAGTGAGTAAGAGGCAAAGAAACAAGGCAAATTTTAGAATGGAAACTATACACTTACCAACCTATGGTACTTATGGAGCCAATTTCTTACTATAACTTTGTAATAATATGGTAATACATATGAGAACAATATTTCTGAAGTATGTATCCACCATATCCAAACACTTCAAGACAAATTATCACTCTTTTGTGAAAATTTCTGTGGATATTTGGCTCACCAGTACCACAAGGTTTGGGATGCATAATTGAAAAATACATGAAACATGGGACATATTTAGAGAAATTCTTTGGTACAGTTTTCAGTAGGCATCTTTGTAATAGTAATGAAATAATTAAGTCCAGCCCCTGCTGAAAGCTTTATTCTTAGCTGTATTCAGCAATGTATTTTAATTATACTAAGAAAAACTGGGCCCCTTATCGTTTAAAACTCTCCCTGGCTCCTCTTTTAATTTGTTTAATTTGAATCCTTTTTCAGTAAAACCAAAATTCTATTACAAAAAGAAACAGCTGAAAATGCTCTAAAAGTTAAAATAGAGATACTAGTATTTTGAGAAAATTACGATGAATTAAGATTAACTATTCCAAGAAGGCAGGATACCTAACACAGAGAAATTAATAGTTTAATAAAAAAGAAAATGTTTTATAGGAAGGAAAGGTTAAGAGTTAAATGTCATAGTATTTAACAAACAGTTCTCTGTGGTTTATATCTTACTTCAGGATCTGAGATACAACCTTTCAATTGGGGCCCCAAACATAAAAATAAATAGGTTGTGTTAATATACAATTAAAGTGAGGAATTTTAATGGTGGTGTATTTGAATTTTTAAAAGACAAAGAGATACTGGATTTTGGAATAGTCTTTTCTCTGGCAAGATTTTGGCAAAGATGACATCTTTAGGAAATGTGTACGAGATATCTCACTTAGAGAATATTAATTTTCTTGTGCTTAGCACTTCCCGTCATTAACATATGAATTATTTTTAGGGAATCTTAAGGGATTGTATTTATAAAATATGATCACCCAGACTCTGTTCACTCTAAAATTATAAGAATAAAAAGTCTATAAGAAATTAAAAAAAATATTTTTATTGATGTCAGTGAGGAAGGAAGATATGATGAGAGAGAATCATTGATCAGCTGCCTTCTGCATTCCCCACAGTGGGGATGGAGCCTACAGATGGGGCCTGTGCCCTGCCTGAGAATCAAACCCTTACCTTCTGGCTCACAGGTCTATGCTCAACCTCTGAGCCAGGCCAGCTGGGCAGTCTGTAAGGAGTTTTCAAATTTCAGGAATATAAAGCTTCTTATCAGAAAGTTAATTATATTTCTAATATAGTTTAATCTCTTCTTATATCCTATATAATAAGTATCTAATCATCTACTACTCCATTCAACCAATCAATATGCTAATGATATGCTGAGGCCTCTCAACTGCTTGCTATGATGTGCACTGACAACCGGGAGGCAGTCAACTGGTTGACCAGTCGCTATGATGTGCACTGGCCACCAGGGGGAAGATGCTCTGACTGGTAGGTTAGCTTGCTGCTAGGGTCCAGCCCATCAGTCTGAGCAAGATGAGCAGGACACACCTTTGCAGCCCTCCCGCAGTTCCTCTGTGGCTTGCCAACCTCCTGTGTCCCTCCTGGGCCCTGATCATGCACCAGTGGGGTCCCTTGACCTGGCCTGCACCCTCTTGCAATTCACACTGAGGGACCCCCCCCCCACGCTGCTTCCAATGCAGAATTTCATGCACCAGGCCTCTAGTATATAATATAAAAATGCATATTTGCAAAGGTGTGTCATCCATAAAGTGTTTTTATTAGAGAATATATATATATATATATATATATGTGTGTGTATGTATATATATATGCTTTTTATGATCTATAAATTATTTTCCATAACACTATGGATTATATGCAACTCTTGTAATTGTATCATGATGTACTAGTAGATTTGGTACCATTCACTGACTAACAATGCTTCAGAGTCTAGATTTTGGGGTTCTTCCACTGACAGTTTTGATGCTCACAACTTGGCACTTCCTTAGTACTTCTGCTTCCCCTATTATTGTATTATTTACATTACATTATAATTGCTGGTCTGTCTACCACAGATTGTAGATTCTGTAAAGGCAGAGGACAGTCTTCAAGCACAATATCTCAAACATAAATGCGGGTGTTAAGTAAGTATTAAATGATTAAAAATGGAGTAAATTAAGAAACAGAGCTCTTGAGCTAACAGTATTTTAAATAAGCATTATTAATACAATTGAATTAAACTAACAATAATGAAATAATAAAACACAATGTTTTTGAATGATGAATTACATTGTCTTCTTTGGGTTTTTAAATTCTTCATTTCTGATTTTTGTATCTGGTCTGGCATCCAGAGTTCTTAGTAGGTCTCTCTAATGAAGAGAGCACAGTTATCATACCAGCTACACTACTGAGGGCTGTGTGCTTTCCACCTGACCCAGAAAGTTGTTTTGTAAACAAAAAAAGAACAGAGTAATGCTTTTTCTGATAACATCCTAGGTATAAGCGTTGTACTATATCTAAAGAAGAAAGCAGAAAATAAGTTGTAATGAATTATGTATTTTCACTCCCTTCCACTACTTGAAAATATTAAGAACTTTGCTTCAAAAGAGACATTACAAATTTAAAATGACACTCTGATATTGAGTAGCTTTTCTTCAATATCTTTAAGGTGACAGAATATTGAATTTCCCCACAATTTTTAAGAGAAAATTAATCTTTGACTAACTTGGAAATTTATTTTTTAAATGTGATTTATCTTCTCATGACATATAACAGTCTTATTCCAGAAAAAGATCATTTCAATATTTACCTGTCCATAATTTCACATTTGAAGAAACTCAGACAGAAAAGTAAGGTTACCTGCTGTGGCACAATGGCTAAAAACTGCTGGGATTGTCCTTCAGGGTCTGCACTGAGGAGCTGTGAGGCACAAAGCAATGTAATGGGACTCTACTTCTTTTCTTTTCTTTCTTTTTTTTTCTTCTTGGAAATGAGATAATTACTGAAACCTAACTATAGCATCATTGTATTAAAAACTGATTGTGAAATACTTGGAACAATTCCTGATATACAGTAACTACTCATTAAGAATGAATTCTCATCCTGGCCAGGCAGATTATTGGTTAGGTATTGGCCTGGGGACAAAGGGTCATGGGTTCAATTCTGGTCAAGGGCACATACCTAGGTCAAATATATCTCTCTCACATTGATGTTTCTCTCTCTGTTTTTCCCCCTCCCTTCCACTCTCTCTAAAAAAAAAAATCAATGGAAAAAAACTGTCCTTGGATGAGGATTAACAACAACAACAAAACAACAACAACAAAAGAATGAATTATCTACTATAGAAATTCCTACTCAGATCTTTCATTCAAGTCCATTTTCTTAACCCACGAAGGCATGTGCCCTTTCTTGTAATGCTCAGTGAAAACATTTATGCTGCTTTTGAAAAAGGCACTTTGTGAGGAGCAAAATTATTTTTTTTACATGTTACAATAATCCTCTTACTAATATATGGTAAAGTTTAGTTGGAGAAAAGAGGCCAGACAACCTGATGAAAAATACATAGATTCAAACTGATTTATATAATTGATGTAAATACAAAATGGTAAATAATAAGTTTCTACTATCTTTGATTTTTAATATTAAACTAGATTTTATTAATTAGTCTTTGGTATAAGAAGAAGTATTTAATCAGTTAGTGGCTTTCTTAAGGTATCAATTCTGATAATGCATCAGAGTATAAAATGTTTAATTAATTCCTGAGAAGTAACCAAAAAATATTTATTTTGAACTAATTTCTTTTTTGTAGTAATGCATAACTAAAATTAGTTACTTCTTTTTCCTTATTAACATTTTGAAAGGTTTATGTGTTTGTTTTTTTATCATAGCCAATTAAATATTTAAGAAATATAGTATAGAAGTACACAATCAACTACTAGAGAGTTGGTCTAGAAACAAGTCTCCTGCATCCAATCTAAATATCTTTGCATAGTAGCATGATTCATGTCAAGTATTTCAAACTACCCATATAATACACAAATAAAACTAAACAAAAAACCAAGATAATTATAAGAAAAAATATATAATTGATGAATGCACATAAGCCTCATCGTTATCTGGTTTTCTATTGCTTCCTTTTCTTCATGGCAGCTGTCTATCAAGATGATGATACTTTGGAAGATCACAGTTATATTAAAATTCTTTCCAGAGTGAGTAATCTTCACCAAGGTTTATTAATACTCTGGGCCATTAGACAAAACAATTGGTTTTGAAGTTCTTTTCACATCCTGCATGTCCAGGGTTCCAATACTAGGGTTGAGCGTCTGAAGAAGGCTGCACACAAATGAAGAGAGACTGGAAAAGCATCAATTTTGGGAATTATGGGGGTCAGGCGTGAGTCCACCTCTAGGGGTAAGACATCATTAGCTCTGGCTTTGCTATGCCCTTTTATTAGGACTATGTGATGCATCCATGTCCTTTAGGTCAGGGAATTCCAACAATGAATGAACCAGCAAGAATTGACATAAGACTAAAAGTGGCATCTACTTCAGCTACCAATGTCTCACCTAAACAATATGTGAATAGTTCAGACTTACAGAGCCATTAAGGTTCACCAGGTTTCCTATTTGTTCTATCTACATCTCTATTGGTGAAGCAATGGCTGGTTTCCTGCCAATTGGAAGTACTGTTTTTGATCTCACAGATGGCTGGGAGACACCCATTGAAAAAGGAGAGCTTTGTGATGTATTTCTTAACTTTGAAAATAAGTATATTTGGGGCAAGGCTTTCAAAGAGATCCCCTGGGAAAGAATCTTGAAAGGATGGCACCCTGCCCAAGGAGAATCGATAGCATTTTTTGCTTATTTCCAATGGCTCAGTCACTAAAAAACCCACCTGGAAAGAACATTACTCAACACTCACAATTCCAGAAGCCAGCACAACCGAATTTCACTTTCATGTGCTTCCTGGTGTTGCTAACCTAAAGGTAAAAGTCCGAAAAGTTTATTTGACAGAACAAAAGTTGTTTTCTAAACAGCTCTTAACTGAAGTGGTTTAGGATGTTTGTTTGTCTTTGCTTCATCCCATGCCCAACCCTCCACCCACTCCTTGATGCTTGCAGTCATGGAGAACCCTCCATAGACACCAGGACACATGAGAAGACGTGCCTGGGTTGTCCATGTCTAGCTCCTCCAATAGCTAAAGAGATTGTCAGTTTGCGAGGTCAATAGGCCCTTCTGACTGACTTCCTCCTTGGTGTGTGGAAGGTGGGAATACAGCCAACATTGGAAAAGATCACTTTCTAGCAATCCAGTGACTATTGACTAACGGTTCCAGAAAACTCGGATAGAAAATTAGTTGTTTTTACCTTTAACTCAACACATTTTTAAAGATGAATTTAACCTGACCAGAAAATAAATTATCATTCACATTCTTATTTATATGATGGTAAGACTTGCATTTGCTGTCATAGTTAACAAAGTATAGTATCATTCACTTTGAAAGAGTCACTGAAAACAATATTCACAGGCAATGCTACAGGAAATGAAGATTCATGAGTGATGATGCAATTACTGGTAAAAAAAAACAATATTCAGAAAGCACAGAGACAAGATGCTCTGCATTGTTTCATGAAACTGTGAGTTCTAAATAGCATTGCTACTTTTTTTCTCTTGGAAATATGACATTAGCCAGGATGGTGCCTTTAATAATAACCATAAAGGGACAGTACCTGGCCATTCACTGCCTGGACACTGAAACACAATTTCCATGTGCACTGATTGGAAAATAAACTGAGTTCAGAAAGTTTCCATATGAAAGTATCTTCTTACCTATCATTCTGAATCTTCATTGATAGTTCATTATATCTAACATAGCCTTATTTATGTTGCAATCAAAGTGTTTCTATAGATAAGAGCCCTAGCAAATATATTGCCCTGGAATCCTGCACAACCAACAATGAGAGTAAAAGTAGAACTCTAGAAAAATATTGCTAGAAAAACAATCCCCACTGCTCCATTGCCTTGAAGCATTTGCCACTTCTCACATCTCAGTCTAATAAAGAACAATTGGAACCAGCTGCTGGCTATTACTAATCTCTCTCGCCCAGGGTTCTGTACATATGTCAGGAGGAAGGAAGGTTAGTAAACTCAAACAATTGAGTTTAGCAAAAAAAACAAACAACAACAACAACAAAAAACTTGTTTTCGTTGGGATATATCCATATGACAATGAAATCAACAAACTACAGCCCCACTTCCCAAACTGTGCACTGCAGAATTCTCTTTCAAGCTGCAGCAAATGCTTGGGAGAAGAGCATGATATTTTAGATTTCCCAAGAAAACACTTTGTCAGGCACCCAGTGAACTAATCTATTAACAATATCAACATTACATTGAGTTACATTCCATCTGATGACATCATAACTTGTTAAACTGTGTGTCCTGTGGTGGCATGATAAAAAAAATAGTATTACATGAAAATCAATGTGAAACAGGAAATGAGTTTGAGAGTTTGATGTGATTTAAGGGCTTGGAGAGCCAAACAGGTGCACAGATTCAATCTGAATGTAATTGTGGTTACTTAAGAATGAAGTAAAAAAAATGTTAGTTTGTTCTTTCAATTGATGTGTATTTTTTTCCAAAAGTCTGCTAACTTGTTAGCGCATAAGTACTTATTAAGTTGTTTGGGATTGACTACTAAATAAATGGAGCTGTTTGGTGTTTCTTCTGGCCTAGTGAATGCAATGAAAAATGTACTAAGTTACTAAGAGTGTTATAAGGCCAAGTGTTTGTGAACATCCCAAGTTTGGGGAATGAGGAACTGTTTTGGATGATTTTTTTAAAGGATGGCTTGCATTTCCTTGACCTATTACTTCTTGGAAGATCTGAATGTGAAAGTCAAAATTTTAGGTTATAATACTGATACTTTTAAAGCTTCAGTGTTTATTTGGGCAAATATAGCGATTACTTAGTAATGCTAAGGTTTTGTTATTTTGTCAAAAATATAAATTTTAAAATCTGAAGTAAATTTACATATAAATTTGATTCATTTTAAGACAGCAATATGTGCCTCAAATTTAAAATTGATGATATGGAATTTGTATTCACCAAGTCTCTAAGAAATAAAATACATTCTTAAGAAGGTCAGGTCTTAACCAAGCTTGTGACAGCCCTTAATATTATAGCTCTTTCTGCTAAATTCTTCATTCCCAGTTGGGTCATCTGACCTGATAAAGTAGACCTTTTTTAATTTATTTATTAAGGTATTACACATGTGTCCATCTTCCCCCATTGATCCCCCCACTCTTGCCCTCACCTCCCTGGTATCTGTGTCCATTGGTTAGGGTTATATGCATGCATACAAGTCCTTTGGTTGATCTCTTCCCCTTTCCCCACCCTCTCCTACCTTCCCTCTGAGGTTTGACAGTCTGATTGATGCTTCTCTGTCTCTGTTTTTGTTCATCAGTTTATATTGTTCATTATATCCCACAAATGAGTGAGATCATGTAATATTTATCTTACTCTGACTGGCTTATTTTTCTTAGCATAATGCTCTCCAGTTCTATCCATGCTGTTGCAAATGGTAAAAATTCCTTTAGTATTCCATTGTGTAGTTGTACTATAGTTTTTTAATCCACTCATCTGCTGATGGACACTTAAGCTATTTGCAAATCTTAGCTAAGGTAAATTGTGCTGCTATGAGCATAGGGGTGCATATATCTTTTCTGATTGGTGTTTCTAGTTTCTTATGATATATTCCTAGAAGTGGGATCACTGGGTCAAATGGGAGTTCCAATTTTAGTTTTCTTAAAAAATATATTCTATTGATTTTTTTTACAGAGAAGAAGGGATAGGGATAGAGTTAGAAATATCAATGAGAGAGAAACATCGATCAGCTGCCTCCTGCACACTCCATACTGGGTATGTGCTTGCAATCAAAGTACGTGCCCTTGACCAGAATCGAACCTGAGACCCTTGAGTCCATAAGCCAACGCTCTATCCACTGAGCAAAACTGGCCAGGATCCATTTTTAGTTTTTTTTGAGGAAACTTCATTCTGTTCTCCACAGTGGCTGAACCAGTCTGCATTCCCACCAGCAGTGCACAAGAATTCCTTTTTCTCTGCATTCTCACCAACACTTGTCATTTGTTGATTTTAGTTCCTCTTGCTAAGTAGATTCCTTTTCTTCCCCTGTCGCTGTGGTTTAAGTTTAAGCACTGTGGAGGTTTGGTTTTATGTAATAGACTAGAGGCCCTATGCATGAAATTCATGCACTTGGGGGGGATGTCCCTCAGCCCAGCCTGTGCCCTCTCACAGTACAGGAGCCCTGGGATCCATTTCCCAATAGAGGGAGGCCCCACCCACCCACCACAGCACCACCATCCAGGTAGCCTGGGCTTCCCTCTGGGGAGCAATTGATCATGGAGCCCTGTGATTGGTTGATCCAAAGAGGTAGGCCCTGCCCACCTGCCCAGGGCTCTGCAATGGATTGCCCTGACCACCCACTTCAGCCCGCTGGTTGGTGGACTTGGCCTCCATCTTTGGGGCAATCATGGAGGCCCCTGATTGACCACCCCAGTGGCCAGTGTCCTGGGCCTTCCTCTGCAGGGCGATCATGTGATGTTGGCCAGGTGCCCAACCTATTGCATCATACCCACCTTGCCTGGCCTGGCACCAGTGGGTATCACAGCGTGATTGTCCTGACAGTTCCACTGTTTAGCCATTTGGTCAATTTGCATATTACTATTTTATTATTGATGTCACTCTACTTGTTGCCTGAGTGAATAAATCATTATTTTAAGGAGGCATTCTAAATAGTGCAACAAAAATGAGTTAATAACAATGGATAAAAATTGTAAAGACGTCCAGTGAGGAAATTTCTCTCTTGGCTTCATTTAAGCCCTCAAATATTTTAGCACATTTTTATATGAGATAATAAAGGGAAGCAACCATTTACTTTTCTAAATACATTGAAAATCTATTTTGTTGGCAGTTGGGAGAGATCAGGCCTGCAGGGGAAGGCAGTTAGAGGTGACTAGGCTTGGCCAGAGAAGGCAGTTAGGGATGACCAGGCCAGTAGAGGAGGGCAGTTAGGGGCAACCAGGCTGGCAAGAAAGGGCCCTTAGAGTGACTGGGCCAGGAGGGAAGGCAGTTGGGGGCAACTGGGTCTGTAGGGGAGGACAGTTAGGGGAAAACAGGCTGTCAGGGGAGGGAAGTTAGGGGCAACCAGGCTGGCAGGGGAAGATAGTTAAGAGGTGACGATGGTGGCAAGAGAGGGCAGTTAGGGGTGACCGGGCCAGCAGGGGAGGGAAGTTAGGGGCAATCGGGCCGGCAGGGTAGCAGTTAGATGTTGATCAGGATGTTAAGGGAGTGGTTAAGAGGTAATCAGGCTGGCATGCAGAAGTGGTTAGGAGCAATAAGGCAGGCACACAGATGAGTGGTTAGGATCAAGCAGTCCTAGATTGTGAGAGGGATGTCTGACTGCCTGTTTAGGCCTGATCCCACTGGACAGTCTGACATCCCTTGAAGGTTTCCAGATTGGAGAGGGTGCAGGCTGGACTGAGGGACACACACCCTTCCCCGTGCACAAATTTCATGCACTGGGTTTTTAGTATCAAAATAAGTGTACAGGGTAGTTTTGGATTATTCCTGCTCTATTTTACTGTTTTAATTATATCTTGATTATGTATGGCTGTGATGGGGTTACCCTGACTTCTATTGTCCTTGGGTTTAGTTGACACAAATGACATTAATTGGGTCTCTGTTCTCTATATCTCTGACCAGGGTGGTATAAGCCAAATAGTTTCTGGTTAGGGGGGAGAGGTATAAACTATTTGTTTCTAGTGTTCTTGGTTGGGAAAAAAGGTCTTGAGATTCATAAACTGGCTGTAAGTTTTTTAAATTATTTGGCCTTGTCTAACTTTCTTGTCTCAGTTTCTCTATTTCACTTGCCCAGGAATTTTCCTAGCTTCTTTATATCCTGCCTAACCACTACTCCTTCTAAGAAATAAACCTAACTAATTGCAACCTTAATGGACATATAGTGTTTGGAGTCAGACTGGGGTGTAAATCAGAATCTCACATGTGTAGTATTGGGAAAGATATTTAACCTGATGATAGTTTGAACATAACGAATATGATACAAGACTATAGTCTGAGAGTTTTTATGTAGATGAATTCAGGTAATGTATGTGATTTTTTAATGTGATGTGTTTCTTTGGACTCCTCTGAATTTATTTCCTAGCTCTCTCCCCTCTTGTTAAAGGTATGTAACTTGCCCAAGTTCAATTATTAAATAGAGGCTAATAATAAAACTTACTTATAAGTCTATTTTAACTAAAAATATAGCCAAGGTAAAATTCAAAGTACAGGGCTTCCATACAGAAAGTAATATATTATAGTTATTATTACTACTACGTCTGCTATTACCAGTGGTAGTACAACTTCCTTCTTCTACATGTCTCTTTCAGTGAACCTTCTTTGTATGCTTGGTAAAATAGATCCACTATAAAATTAATTACTTAAGGAGTAGAAGTAAGGATTAAACTTGACACTTTTAAGTGTCTAGAAACTTCAAAAGAATGTTTATGAGATAAATTAGAATTTTATGAAAAGCCTGTGGTTCAAATGTGTTTTCTCAAATGCGCTGTGTCACTGCAGCTGGTGCCCCATGTGAAGGCAGCAGATCCCAATGAGAATAAAGCAAGAAGAGGGCGTTCTCCGTATCTGCAAAGGTGGCCAGAATAATTTAGGAACGGTTCTCCACTGGGAAATTTTATATACTCATCACTTTCTTTTAGTCTGACATACAGTCAGTTCCTTCTAATACTCTTATTCTTGGCTCACTCAAATGATTGCTTTGCCAGAAATAAGGCCACAACTCCGTGTTGCCAGATGGGCCATGCTCAGCATGCTCTCAGAAGAGGATGGGCCCTGTTTATGACACACGTTATGTCTGAGGTGAGTGAGAGATTTCCCTGGGATTTCACAAAAGAAGTAAAGTATTCAGCAATTATTTTGAAGTGAAAAGAAAAAGTACAGATTGCTTTTCATAATGTCAGATGACAGGATACAATGCTATGTCTACTAATAAAGTCCTCTAAATAAAAATAAGAATTTAGTATAAAAACCATATTGTAATTCAAGAGCTGACATTCAAAACTCTGAAGTTTCTCATTTAAATAGGGATCTGCCCTAAACTGAATCCTTCTCCTTTATTTTATTTATCTTTTTTTTGTATTTTGTAATTCAAAAACTAGTTAACACAATGAACCTTATATTGACTAATGAAAAGTGGCAGGTACTTGCCTGTATTTTGTCCAGGTTTCTTATAAACAATAAGGTTGAAAAATGCAGTATAAACTTTTTGATGGTATTTAAACAGCCCTGTGTCAGACACATCATTGAAGTAACTCTTCTACATTTCAAAATCAATTTCATTCAATAAAAGTTACAAAGTTTTCTATTAGCATTTCCCTTGAAATTTTAAGAGTGAAGGGCACTTTGCAACCCACTTCTCTGACCGAAGATTTAAAATAAAGCGACAGTGATGCCTCTGGGCACTGGGGAGAGATACTCATCATCTCAGCCTCTCAAGCTTCACAAGTTATAGAGGTCACATGGGCGTATGTATCTGAAATCCATAAAAGCACGGCAAGATACACTGTTGACATACTTGCTTCAAAATCTTGAAATATAAACAGATCATGAAAGGCTTGTTTTGAAATTACCTCCCAGTGGTGGGTTCTTTATGTAGCTGGAAAGCGTGCAATTGTGTTTAAGGATCTAGAGATGTCAATGTGTAAATGTATAATGGTTTAGAAGAGAATGTTAGATGTGAGTTCCTTAAAGACAGAGATCATCTATTTCTCATATATGCATACAAAACACATATCAAAATCCCTGATCAAGAACAGACACATAAAGCATGATTACTGAATTTAGTTGAGTCACATTATTTCACCACATAGTAAAAAGAATACCAGATTGGAAGTCTAGGGCAGCCACTCTTAAACTAGCGTGTGCAAGAATGCCCTGAAGAATGTGTTAAAGTGAAGTTTCCTTAGGCTCTCTCAGTCCTCTCTCTCTCCACTCCATATTGATACATCTATATCTATATTTATATCTATATATACCTGTACCTATATCTATATATCTATATCTATATATATATATATATATATGTATCTATCTTCTATCTATTTTCTATATCTATCATCTACCTACCTATCTAGCATGTATCTAATTTCCACTAAGACTAAAGTAATAATGCAAAAGAAAAATTCAAAAATAAATAGAAAAGTAAGGACAAAGAGAAATGGTAAAGAAAAGCCTTAGATCCTGAGAAGTAAACTGTATCATGTCTTATTAGCTGCCAAACAAAATAAATATTTTCATATCTGTCTCATGTAGAGTTGAATATAAGACATAAATATAAAGAAGAACTTGCTGGAAAGCTTCCATGTAGCAAGTCAGGGGAGTTTTTTTCCCCCTGGACATGTTACCCTCGTTCAAAATGCTATCCTATATAATAATGGGATAATAAGCAAATTGACTATCCCACTATCACAAGTTTGGCTGCCTATGACCAGGCCAGCAGGGAGGTTAGTGAGGGAGGGGGGTGACCAAACAACTGAACAAGCAGCCTGCCTAGGGTGACCAGGCCAGCAGGAGGGTTAGTGAGGAATGACCAAATGTCTGAATAGCAGGCTGCGTGGGGTGACTAGGCCAGCAGGGAAGCCATGAGGGGTGGCCAGGCTGGCAGGGAGGACAGTAAGAGGTGACCAGGCCTGCACGGAGTAGTTAGGGACAACCAGGCAATCAGGGGGACAGTTAGGAGTGACCAGGACAGCAGGGGTCGGTTGGGGGCAACCAGGCGGGGCGGGGGGAAGTTGGGGTGAACAGGCCAGCAGAGGGGGGCAAAGTTGGGGTGACCAGGAAGGCAGGCAGGTGAGCGATTAGGAGCCAGCAGTTCACGATTGTGTGAGGGATGTCCGGCTGCTGGTTTAGGCCCAATCCCCAGCATCAGCACTCCTGATTTTATTATACAGAATTACTTATTAGCATATTATGGCCCATGTGCAGCCAGCCTCAGTGAATAATTTGAACAAGAGAAAGGAAAGACAGAGTGTTAATAGAAAAAGGTAGCAGAGACTTACAATACAACACATCCTTTCTCAGTATCCTCCAGAATGCACACATGACACATGTGTGTTTATACTTAGACTACTCTTGATCATGGGCTGAGATTATTTTACAAAACCTAAACTTTCCATGCTTTGTTTGTTTTGCAAGTTATGTAAAATGACTACTTAGAACACATGATAAATTTACTTTGTAGACCTTGTAAAACAATGTACCCTACAGGGATTTACACTGAATTCCAATGATTGTCTAGTTTTAGAAATCCTCATAAATCCTGAGCTCACCAAATGTAACATAGCACACCAGTTTGCTGTCAGCCACTCCAAACTGGGTCCAGAGATGTAGTTGGCAGTTAAAGTTGCATTATGTGAGCGAGTACAAGTTGAACATGAGTAAAAATTGGCTTTTCGTTAAAAATTTTATGTGATATAATTTATTAGTTTCAAACTCATCAAGTGAATATCTCATGCATAGGCTTGTATATTTTAGTTATATTTGGCTGAATTTAATTAGCTGAAAATGTTTTATGGTGTATTTTATAGTCAGTAATTTCTTTCTTATTATTAAAAATTCTTAGTTGTGAAAAAAATTACCATTCCCTAAATAGTGGCTAAATCTACAGATTCCAGTTAACGTTCTATAGGTTTTATTTCAGCTGCTTTACTTTCTCTCATAGCTGATGTGATGTCAGTATCAATCTCTCCTGATAAAGCCAGTGCAATTGTACCAACGACAGAGCCTAGACTGCACAGGGAAGTGAAATTAATAGAAAGTCATGTCACTGCACAAAAAGGCATTTTTGGGGATGAAGTTCTTGCTGAATTCATTGGAGGAAAATTATGTCTTTCAAATTAAATTGATAATTAATTAATCACTGCATGGAAGCTGCTGTTAAAGACTAAACATTGAACAAGGCTGAATTAAAGGACTTATTTTTATTCAGATAGTAATAAAAGAAGTGCTATGCAGTCTGGCTAGTGTGGCTTAGTGGTTGAGCATTGGCCTATGAACCAGGAGGTCATTGATTTGATTTGATCAGGGCACATGACCAGGTTGTGGCTCAATTCCCAATGGGGGTGTGCAGGAGGCAGCAAGTCAATGATTCTCTCTCATCATTGATGTTTCTATAACTATCTCCCTCTCACTTTGTCTCTGAAATCAATAAAAATATATTTTTTAGAAAAAGAAGTAGTATGCAGAAATGATCATTCCAAGGTAAATCGAAGTGTGTAGGAAAAGAAAGGTCAGAGATGACCTCCAGCCTATAGCTGTGTAATATTTCTCTAGTTTTGAATGAGGAAGGGTTGAATGAAACTTATAAGCAGAAACACAGCACATTGCATTTATTAGTGTATATATATATATATATATATATATATATATATATACTGTAACTATATAATAAAATATAAACTCCCCCCCCCCTCAGGAGTTTTTTTTTTTATCTCTATCAAATCCTGCATAAAACTGTTTTTAGATATTTTGGTAGCTAGATCTATGGACCAGTTGGGCCATAGCACACATTTGAGATGAAATATTTTATTGTGCCAATTAGGAAGAAAAGGAAAACAGCATTTTTTCCTTTGAGTTTAGCCCAATTGGGCATGTCTGTACTGAATAACAGTTGAGAAAGCACCAGACTGGGACTAGGCAGTCTGTTTTCACCACTTAGTGCTGCATCTAACCGGTTTGGATCATCTGGACCAAGGATTTTCAACCGATGTGCCACAATAATTTTTAGAACATGAAATACCTGACAATAAACTCAGGGCACTGACCTCTTTTCCCTTAGATTGTAGAAAAAAATGAATAAAGCCAATACAACAATATTGTTTTGGTATGAATAAATCAAAATGATACCTATTTTTTTTGTTAGATTGGCCAAAATACATTTTTTGGTGTGATGCAGAATTTTAGTAATTAGATTTCATGTGTCATGAGATTAAAAAGGTTAAAAACCACACTGATCTAAACTAAAGCATGTAGGATAGATAAGTAAATTTTATTAATAGAAGACTTTGACATTTCTCTTTCTTTAGGAGTTAGACTTGATCAAATTATACAATTCTTAAGGCCAAAGTTTTCTTATATATACAATAAGTATAACAGTGGTACCTAATTAATAGTGTTGAGGAAGGATTCATACATGTGAAGAGCAGTGGATGGTTTCTGGCAGATAATATATGCACACAAAAACAGAGTAAGAGAGAATAACGGTGGTTTAAAGCATAACTCTATTAGAATTTCACTAGGGTTCAAATCAAGACTCCCTCAAATACTAATGGTGTGAGCTGTCTTTTCCAAACCTTCTTGGTTTTCTTTTGTGTAAAAAGGAGATAGAAGTCATATCTTCTTCATCAAGATATGTCTAGTGATTAATTGAATATATATATGTAAAAAATTTAGGACAGCTTTGGAAAATGTAGCTATTTTTACTTAATTATCAATATGGAATAATTGTGAAATGCATTTTACTCCCTACATAAAGTAGTGTTTGTTGTATTCAAGTAGTGTAATTGAAAAGTTTTATCATGTTGATTTATGACTGAAATGGCTAAACACGAGAACCTGGGTTCTTAGTGCTCAGAACAGGGTGTGAATCCTTTAGAGAGTTTAATGTACCAGAAAAGCATCTACAAGGCATATTAATATTATTGTGTCATACATCATAATGTTACACATTCCCCAGATAGAAAACTCCCTTCTAGAAATAATCAATAATATTGTGATATTGAAGGCATATCTTGATTTCTAAAAAAAAGAAGAAAATTCTATTTGCCCTGCAAACATGTAAAAATTGAGGTGATTGATTGCTCATTATGAAAAGTTTTGCTTTATATTATTTATAATCATGTAATTTCATACATTATAAAATAAAAATACCCAATTTTTCTAAACAAAAGGGCCACACTCATGTGATTTCTGTGATTTCAGGTCCTATGAACAAAAATTGACTAATCATTTGGAATTATGTAGAATGAAATATTCTATTAGACTAGAAAATTTAATAGAAAGGAAGTTTATGCACTGCGGAGGTGGGGAGCCAGGGGTCCTTCAACCTAGCCTGCCCCCTCTCACAGTCCAGGAGCCCTCAGTTGATGTCCCTCTGTGGGACTTGACCAGGCCCATCAGAGGAAGGTGCCACCCCCATCACCCTATTTCTGCTGCCACTGCCAGCGGCAGCAGCTGCATGCCCTCAGCCTTCACAGCCACTGTGGCTTTGTCCAGAAGGACAGTTGGATGTCCAGTCTAATTAGCATATTGTGTTTTTATTATTATAGATGTGTCCACATGGCACAGAGCTCAAGAAGGAATTGGCTCAGTTCTGTGTCCCATTTGTCTGTTTTCTTAACCTTTTTCTGTGCATTAGAAGCCTATTAGGGCAACCAATTAAGTTTGGGACCCCAGACATTCTTTACTGCCTAATCCATTTATTTTCCTCTTTCTCTTTGCTGCAGTCACCAAATGATACTTCACAACAGCTACTTTCCATTAATGTCCTTAATCCAGGAACTCTCATGAGCGCATTTGTAAAATCCACTTAGTTCCTGATGGCCTGCTTCATGATTAGCTTTATGCATATTTTATATGTTTTGGACTGGCCCTTTCAGTGCCCTTTCCATCTTAAAAAAAGAAAATATGTTCCACTGGTAAACTGCAATAATAGTTTACAATGGAGGGAGAATGCATTCATGGAGACTTTTTTTGGAGGGCATTTATTTTCCAAATATTAAAATGTAAGTCACCTAAAGTTATATGCATACCATTTAGCATGATTATGAATAATAATGTTTTCTATTCACAGTTTTCCTCATTATACTGTCTGTCTCTTGTCCATCTGTTCTCCATTTTGCGATGCTGATCCAGATGGGACTACAGAAATTTATAGATGGAGAAGAGTAAAAGGAAGTCCTGCTACATTAACCAAATTTTATGTTAGTTCCAAAATGAGAAGAGTGTTCTGGAAAGCCAAAAGGAATATCTTCCTATAAAAAGACCAAATGGCTATTGAACACTTTCTTTAGGCAGCTTTGAGCACATTTTTTTCTGGGATTGATTTTGATTCAGATAGTAAAGAGAAAGATAATGATTTTGCAGGAAGTTTTCTTTTAATGCAATGTGTCTTTGATAAGGCAGTGAGTTTTCCGACAGGAGAAAATCTAAATGTAGAGTTTTAAAAATGGATCCTCACTATTATATGTAGTATTTGGCCTATTCAGGCTGGGTGGTAAATTATACCTCTTGGCTTTTTCCATTTTTTTTTCTTTTTGGCCCTTATAAAATGCAAAATGACCCATACCTGGTTTTCAAAGAAATACTTAATTAAATATGAAATTAACACTAGCACAGAATATAATTCTATTTCTTTGGTACTAAATTTTGAATCATGCAGTTGTAAACAATGTATTAATAAATCAACTATGATGTTATTAACAATAAGCTCTTTCAGGAAATACATGTAAAGTACACCATTTCATAAATATGATCAATTCGCTTTGAGAGAGGATATTTCTGCATGAGAGAATTGCCATACACCTCAATTTTAATCCTATTTCCAAAATTATATTTTCTTGGGCAAACAATGAATTATTAATGAGCCACTGTTTTTTCCCCCCCTATGTTCAATAGTGTGAACTTAAGGCAATTAACTTTCAACTAATATAAAAGGTTGTGTCTTAGATGAGGTGTACCTAATCAAAATGGCCTCATTAAGTATTTTATAACAAATTTCTTTGAAAATAAATTATTTCCCAACTTTATTAATACTTTAATATCACTGAAGCCATATCTATTTTATTTGTAGGAAAAAATAATTTTAATATGAAAAGCCATTTAACTATAAATGACTTATTTATGATGCTTAATTTATGATGCTTCATAAATCAGCATCATAAATATTTTGTACATATAACCTAACATTTCATTTTAAGAGGAAAAAAATAATGAATCTAGTGTTTGCGTAGGCCAAAACAATCCACCATAAGTATGTGAACTGTATAAAAGTTATCATACATATCCTTGAAAAAATATAATTCTATCTCAGAATATATGTGTGTTTTTCCAGAGCAAAAAATAAATAGCATTTAGATTGCTTGTCAATTAATTAACATATTTCCCCCCAAAAAAACTTTAAGTGAAATTTAAAAAGATGTATTTAGTTATTCTATAAAGAAACCTGTACTTGTACAGTATTTACAACCAATATTATCTTTTGCAAAGATAGTGCTAATTTAGTACAGATTTAAAAATAAGTATTTTATTCTTATTGCAAAAATTTTACTTGCATATTATCAGAGTTTAAGCTTTGTGCCTCTTTATTTGCCTGAGCTCCTTCTAGGACCCTGGCAGAGATCCCCGCAATGTATTCACATGGTCTTAAAGTTTTACTAGAATTTACCAAGTAGGGTACTAAAATCACTTGTCTCCTCACTCCAACTTCTGTGTTAAGTGGCTTTGCAGTAGCTATGGGCATTTCTTGAATCTGCTTGTGAGAATATACAGTATACATTTTTGTTTGGGTTTAGCAGGTTATTTTTTTTTTTGATAATCACTTTGTGATTTGGCCACTTCTGTGTATAATTTATTGCTCACCATTCCCTTCTAGAAATATTTTTCGGAACTGCTGTGCCAACTTACCCAACATTGTAGCATGGAGATACAAAGCCAAGAATCATACTGAGATACATACACCCTGTCCTACAGCACCCAGGTCTTGGTTTAGGGAGTGAGAAAGTTACAAGGTGAGAAATGTATGGAGCCGGTTGCTGATTTTTGTAAAAATATTTTCTATTGACTTACATTCAGGTTAAAACAAAGTTCTTTCCTTTAGTCAATTATTAAAATGTGCCCCCAAATCTTAGAACTTAATAATAATAATAATAACAATAATAATAAAGGAAGTTTCTATCATCTATGTTAAAGACAACTGCAACTCTTTCTCTACAGAAACTATTTAAAAAGCATTATTATATAAAAAGTTTGTTTTAAGTCCAAATCTATAGGGCAAAATGAATCTTAAAACCATGTCAGGCTAATGAAATTTTAAAAAATGTACATTATTTTTCAGGATTTTTAAATATGTTTGGATATGTCAGTTTTTTTATTCTTTATTGTTTAAAATATTACATAAGTCTCCCTTTTCCCCCATTGACCTCTCCCAAGTGCCTGCACCAGCACATGTACATGCCCTCACCCCCTACTGTCTGTGTTCATTGGTTTTGCTCATATGCATATATACACGTTCTTTGGTTGATCTCTTACCCCCTACCTCCCACCTTCCTTCATAGTTTGGACAGTCTGTTTGATGCTTCTATGACTCCAGTTCTATTTCTATTCATCAGTTTATATTGTTCATTATATTCCACAAATGAGTTAGATCATGTGATATTTATCTTTCTTTTACTGGCTTATTTTGCTTAGCATAATGCTCTCCAGTTCCATTTATGCTGTTTCGAAAGGTAAGAATTCCTAATTTTTTACAGCAATGTAGTATTCCATTGTGTATCTGTACCACAATTTTCTAATCCACTCATCTGCTGATGGGCACTTAAGCTGTTTCCAAATCTTAGCTATTGTAATTTGTGCTGCTATGAACATAGGGGTGCATATATTCTTTCTGATTGGCGTTTCTGTTTTCTTGGGATATAGTCCTAGAAGTAGAATTACTGGCTCAAATGGAAGTTCCACTTTTAATTTTATAAAGAAACACCGTACTGTTTTCCAAAGTGGCTGCACCAGTCTGCATTCCCATTAGAAGTGCATGAGGGTTCCTTTTTCTCAGCATCCTCACCAGCACTTGTTTGTTGATTTGTTGATGATAGCCATTCTGACAGGTGTGAGATGGTACCTTGTTGTCATTTTGATTTACATCTCTCAGATGATTAGTGACTTTGAGCATGTTTTCATGTCACTTGGCCTTTTATATGTCCTCTTTCGAAAAGTATCTGTTTAGGTCCTTTGCCCATTTTTTTTTATTGGATTGCTTATCTTCCTTTTGTTAAGTTGTATGAGTTCCCTAGAAATTTTGGAGATTAAACCCTTATTGGATATTGCAATTGTTTGATTTATTTTTCCATTATAAATAAATCTTCATTGTCCTATTGAAATTTATAATTTTGCATTTTTTAAAGAGAGTCTCAGAATTTGTATAAGCTATAGTCCTCATAAAACTGGATCTCATTTTATAAATATTAATCCTATCTAATAAAAGAGTAATATGCAAATTTGACCATACCTTCATTACACCCACAAGCCATGCCCACCAGCCAGTAAGGAGCAGATTATGCAAATAAACCCCAACCAAGATGGCTGCCACCACTGAGAGCAAGAGGAAGGCTTGGGTTTCCCCGGCAACAGAAGAAGCTAAGCTTTCCGCCTGCCATTGCTGGCCTAAGCCTCCACTCAATGCTACAAAGTTTCAATTACAAAAGGTACAGAAATGGCAGAAGCCACTGAGCTGGAGAGAATGAGGCTTGGGTTTCCCTGGCAATCGAGGAAGCCAAGCTTTCCACCTGCCATTGCCGGCCTCGGCCTCCACTCTAGGCTACAAAGTTTCAATTGTAGACATAAATTAATCCCAGATCCCAGGGCCTCTGCTAGGGTCGCTGGGGGGCATGGTAGGCCTGAAAACCTCCACAGGCCCCTCACCCAGGCTGCCCCATGCCTCAAGGGAACCCCTACCCTGACCTGGGACACATTTTAGGGCAAACCAGCTGGCCCCCACCCATGCACCAGGCCTCTATCTTATCTAATAAAAGAGTAATACACAGATTGACCATCACTCCAACACACAAGAGGGCTGGTCCTATGTGGTCAAAGATCCTTCCCCCATGTGGACATAAGATGGCCACCACAAGATGGCCAGCAGGGCAGGGCAGTTGGGAGGGACTAGGCCTGCAAGGGAGGGCAGTTGGGGTGATCAAGCCTGCAGGGAAGGGCAGTTAAGGGTGACCAGGCTGGCAGAGGATAGAAGTTGGGGGCAAACAGGCTGGCAGGGGAGCAGTTAGACATCAATTGGGCTGGCAGAATAGTGGTTAGGGGGTGATCAGTCTGGCAGGTAGAAGCAGTTAGGGGCAATCAGAGAGGTAGGCAGGTGAGCAGTTTGAAGCCAGCAGTCCTGGATTGTGAGAAGGATGTCCAACTGCCTAAATGGGAAGTCGGACATCCCTCAAGGGGTCCCAGATTGGAGAGGGTGCAGGGTGGGCTAAGAGACCTCCCCCACTCCCTGTGCATGAATTTCATGCACTGGGCCTCTAGTTAATTAATATCGTTCTTGGTTATACTATCATTGAAAACATGTATGTGAAAAACCAAATTTATATCTGTGATATCTCTGATGATGATTCTTGAAAAAGGTTTAGGAATAATCACAACATTCTCACAAGAACAAAGCTAATTCTAGTAGCAATGACTATTTACCAGGTACTGCTTTACCTATATTAACATATTCATCACTATAAACTCATAAGAAAGATTCATAATATCATTTCCCATTAAATAAATGAGAAAACTTTTGCACATAAAGGATCAGTGATTTTCCCAAGTTGATACAGCTGGAAATCTGAACTTAGACAGAATACCCCAGTGTCCATTGTGCATACTACCTGTCAAAGTATCATCTTTTATATAGTAGCAAATCCTTAGATTTTCAACATGCTGGGAATTACTTACCCAGCTTAGGTTAGCAGGTGTTTTGTTGTTCTATTTTATTTTCCTCTCAGACTTAGGGCACAATTGTCCATGAGATTGGGGGTCTCTTCCTCACATGAGATTGGATGCAGGGTTCACACAATTATATGTATTTTTTTAAAATTTACCCAGCTTATTCTGTGACACCTTTTAGATGACAAATAGAATAATAATATGAATGTAAGAACAGACTATGAAAATTGAGAGAATCAAAATTCTTAGAAAGAATTGGCATTTTCTTTTCTGCCTTTTCCTCACACTGCTATCTCCACAGTAATATGTTCTTCCTAGTTTATAAAAAGGGGTGAACTTATACCTAATGTCCTAGAGAAAATTACCCGTAGAATGTATACAGTCTTGATTAGAGAGTGAGTACTCAATAATTATTCAAGTAGTACCTGCTCAATTTTTGAAACATAGTTCCAATTTCAAAATTTATAAATTAAAACAAGCAATGAAATATAGTATATTATTTAGGTATATGTAGAAAAATAAACCCTTGGCAATAATAAAATTTAGAAAAATAGTTATATCTGTCATGGACAGTGGGGAAGGGCAGGTGAAAGGAAGAGATAGAAGGGCTAGGTACATGTAAACTATCAATTATATATGTCAGTTTGATTTAGTTTAGGGTTAAATGATGGTCCTTGAGTGTTCCTTATTTCAGTAAAAACAAATAAATGGGATTAAAAGTTAGATGCAGCAAAACTAAAGAGTATATTATTTAGGTATACACATATATGACAAAAGATTATTTTAAAAGAACTATCCATAGGCTCATGATGTGAGTGTGTTATGAGCCAAGGGTTATGTTTTCATGCACTTGGAAAGCTTCTGAAATAGATCAATCCCCACCCCACTGTGGGTGGATAACCTCACATAGTTTTCTTCCTATGTTCTTAGTGCCTCTGGCTTTACATAATAAGCAGAAGTTCATGTTTAGCCAATGAATGAATGCTGGCTATTATATTCATTAGATATGTCATTTAATTCAAGTATCTCAAGTGTATAATCATTGTAACATATTTATCATGAAGTAACACGAAGAGTCTTAATAAATGTGGCCTGCTCTACCCATCTGCAAATTTCAATAAATTTCCACTGTGCTGTTAAAATTATGTAGATATTAATAAAATCTTTAGTTATTTTTAAATCAAATAAACATATAGTTTGGTTCATAGCAATGACTACTATGCAAATTAATACCATATAGCTAGACCAATATGAAGGAAATTAATTCATTGGATTCCCAGATCCTATTATTCTTCTCTCTTTTCCATTTTCCTATCCTTTTGCTTTGAATGCAACCTACTGTCAGTACGCTTTTAATATAAGTCTTGGATATGTGTCAAAAACAGGGTGCAATTTAATAGTTCTATGAAAACATCATTTAGACTATGTTGGTTTTGGATACTTCTCATTAAAATTAAATGTTAGGCTATCATATGAATAATATGTGTTGTTATTAACAAGGTATTATGATTATAAAGTTTTCTTATTACTGAAATTCTTGACTTCTGATCAAATTGGATATGCTTCAATTATTTTCTCTTGTATCAACTTTCTCTTGTACACTTAATTAAAACTTTAGTGTTGTGCTTTAAAATTCAACTTGCCTTCTGTAATCAGAACAAAAATGGTAATTATTAGAAAACCTATCAGGTCTTCCTTTAGCCACACAAGGAGGCCACAATTTTCTTTAATCATCATTTATTAATACCTTAAATCCAATATTATCAAGTAAACATATGTATGCACATAAGTCAACATCTTAGCCAAAACCTTTAAAATTTTGTAAGGCACATTTTAGCATAGAGGCATGCCATAAGCAAAATGTGTTTTCCATCTCTTTCCAACCTGGATTTTCTCCTTCATATTCAAAGTCTTTCAAAACTCTTTTTACTTGTTCGTCGACCTAGTGCCTCAGGGTGCCCCTATTTGTTGGTTAATCATACTTTTCCGTTTGTGTTAGTGTTTTATAAGCAGTAACACAACCCCCTGTGCACAAATTTCGCACCCTTCCAGCTAATAAATTTCAACAAAATTATTTTTCCCCTGTAGTCCAAAGGCAACATTTATGCAGTTTCAGGCATTGTACCCTAGAAAGTTATTTTCTGGTTTAAGAAGTCTTTGGTATTTAAGATAATTAAGACAATTCTGAATGGTTATATTATGAAGTAAGAGAAGAAAAATAATGCTACCTTTATGTTTGGAAGGGAAATTCTGAGGGTGATTTTTTTCTAAGTGTAAGTTCTGGTGTGTATAGAAAAGATGAAGGTAGTAAAACCCTGCTCTCATGGTAAATAACATCTCTGGCCCTTTAGTTTTAGGCGAAATTCACAAAGTGCTAAAGTATAGCCAGTTTCTACCCCCACTGAATCAACCTGCTTTTAGAAATCCAGGGGAGGAAAAAAAGAAGTCACTGGTTAAATACACTAATGCTGGGGCTTTCAATTGTGGAAAGGCCATCATTCGAATCATTTAACAGAAGCAAGCAATTGGCACTATCCTTTTGGGAGCTATGCTTCATGTGTGAAAGCACCAGGGGAATAAATGGGCCAGTGGGCACTTTTCAGTCTTAGGTCCTATAATGCTATGGCTCATTTCTAGCTCCTTTTGGAAAGAAAAATGGTTTATTTTATGGCCCACAGAGCTTTATTCCTAGAGTTGAGTTTCATGCTACTCAATATTCTCAGACAGTGCCTGTCTGGGAGCTAAAACAGGTAAGTGAAGTAGCAGAATGACTACAATTTTGTGGCTCTGTGAAGTTAAAAGTTCCATCAAAATGTCAATTCCATTAGGTTATTTGGCCACAATGATAACCAAGCCACAGCATTATCATTTGAACTTCTAGATACGCTTTAATAGAATTGCAATTATGTCCTCATTTTTATTTTAGGAATGCATGAAATGGGGTAGGTTTGTAATGGAATGGAGTAGAAATAAAGGTATTTTTTTCTTTTCTGACCATATATCAGATAATATTTTAATAATATTAGGGTTTTGCCGAACCGGTTTGGCTCAGTGGATAGAGCGTCGGCCTGCTGACTGAAGGGTCCCAGGTTCGATTCTGGTCAAGGGCATATATCTTGGCTGCGGGCACATCCCCATTTGGCGGTGTGCAAGAGGCAGCTGATTGATGTTTCTCTCCCATCGATGTTTCTGACTTTCTATCCCTCTCCCTTCCTCTCTGTGAAAAATCAATAAAACATATATTTTAAAAAATAATAATATTAGGGTTTTTTTAAGGTCCATCATTTACTCACTGTCTATTATAAATGAACTCTATTTATTATTTATAAACTCACATTTAGAAAGCACTTTGCAATACATTGTACCATATTTTATGAAGCCTTGACATGGTAGTCCTGATATAATAGATGAGGTCATTGAATAATATGCTTAGCCTGCATAACTGCTAAAGATAAAGAAATGTTTAGGCATTTGAAGTTAAAATGGAAAGGGCAAAAACAGAAAAAAGTAAAGAGTGGCAATGCAGTATGTATGTATACACAATGGAAATAACAAATAATTATCTCTACCAGAGAATAGCATTACATGCTGTAATCATGGAGTGAATGTAAGTTTTGAAAGAGGAATGTTTTGTATGACAGCATTAATGGTATATCTGTAATGTGTGTGTAAAATAATATGTGCTACTATCCAGTTTGGAGAGGGTGCAGGCTGGGATGAAGAACACAACCCTCAGATGCAACCTTATTATGCCATATGACCAAAAAAAGGCAACTCTATTACATGACCTACATATTTGTGGTCAAGACAGTGCTAAAAACACCTGAGTGTAAATGCTGAAAACATGGAACAAATTTTTCATTTTGTGTTTCTATAACACTAAAAATTATGAGGCTTTACATACCACTAAACTGTTCACATGTGTGAAATAAAAACTCCTATAATATAAAAATATAATTTATTAATAAAGTGTTTTTTATTATTTATGATGAAATAAAAATATTTCCTAATAAAAAAGGCAATAGTTCCACTTCTTATTAGCAGTATTGCCTAAACCATGTGTGGTAACTATGAAACTACCCAGTCATTGTTTCTGGCTATGGGAAGCACAATGCCCAGTCTCACCTACTGTTCTCTGGGTCCCCCACCTGGTCATACCAATGTCAGACTGTCCTTCCATGGACCTCCCAGCTAGTGACTGAACAAGGCAAGGTACTAACAAGGCAAGACCATTGTGGCAAAATCAGGAGACATAACCTCATGCTTTCCATCCCTCGAAATGCTCTTTCAGATCTTTCTTATCCCTCTTCCTGTAGTAGCCAGATCATCATCAAGGTCTAAGGCTCTCCCATCTTTTCTGTCTCTCCCCCATTAAATCTATTCCACATCTAATTCCACCTCAGCATCTCTTCTTGAAGGTATGAACTAACACACATTTGCACTTTTATATACATACTGGAGGTCCAGTGCACAAAATTCATACATGGGTAGAGTCGCCAGGCCTGGCCAGCAATTAGGACCAATCAGGTTCCCCAGTTCCCAGCCTCTTCGCCTTCTCATTCCCTCACTCCCTCAGCACCCCCCGCCCCCGCCACCACTGCCACAGTGTACTGAGTCCCAGTGTACAAAATTTGCTCACTTGGGGGGGTTCCTCAGCCAGGTCTGCACTCTCTTTCAGTCTCAGAGCCCTTGGAGGATGTCCAACTGAAAGCTTAGGCCTGCTTCCCACCACTGATGCTGTACTTGCCAGATGTGAGCCCGGCTCTGGCTCAGGGGCACTCCCCCTGTAGGAGCGCACTGACCAACAGGGGGAAGCTCCTGGAACTGAACATCTGCTCCCTGGTGTTCAGTGCATGTCATAGCAATCAGTCATTCTGCCATTTAGTTGATTTGCATATTAGCCATTTATTATACTTCTAGGGGCCTGGTGCACAAAATTTGTGCACTTGGGGTGGGTGGTCCCTCAGTCCAACCTGTCCCCTCTCACATACTGGGAGCCCTCAGGGAATGTCCTATTAACAGCTCTCCCCCTGCCTGCCCAAGGCTGAAAGCCTCGGGCCGAAGTTTTTTCCATCCTTGGGCAGGGGACCTTGGCCAGGGGACCCCAGCCAGCAATCGTCCTGCAATGGGGCCGATGGCTGGCTGGCTCTGTCCCAGCCCTGGCCTTCCCAAGGCTGGAAAAAGCCTCTGGCCAAGGCTTTTTCCAGCCTTGGGCAGAAGCCATCTTGGTTGGGTGTTATTTGCATATTGCTCTTGATTGGCTGGTGGGTGTGGCTTGTGGGTGTCATAAAGGTGTGGTCAATTTGCATATTACTCTTTTATTATATAGGATATATGAGTGTGTGTGTATATATAATATATATAATTTCAGAGAACAAGGGAGAGGGAGAGGTAGCAACATCAATGATGAGAGATAATCATTGATCAGGTGCCTTTTGCATGTCCCACAATAGGGATCGGGCCCACAACCTGGGCATGTACCCTGACCAAGAATCAAACCATGAACTCCTGGTTCATAGGCCAACACTCACCTATTGAGATGCTGGCTGGGCAACACAAATTTGCTTTTAATAATTTTATTTTGAATTTTTGTATTTATAAAACATAGAAAAAATCTTCCTTTATATTAAATAGGATTTTAGTTTTAATTCACAAAGATGGCACTTTGAAAGCATAATTTAAATATGTTGCACTTATTCTTATTTAATCTAAGACACATTATTTCTTCCATCCAGAAAAAAACTATCAATAAATTATGAAATGCCAGTAATCGTAAGATATATCTCAATTCAAAAGATATAAAAATGTGTGCTTTAGAATTGGTGAAAGTGGTCATTATTGATTTCATAATAATTACATGAATTTTGGCATAGGTACCATGTAGAATACCCTTCACTTCTCATAGCTACTTTTGTGATGATTGGCCTTTTTTTGTCTTGAAGAATAGACATTAATAAAAATCCTCTGCTTGCTTAGTTCAAATATTTGCTTATATATCTGATTGTACATAAGAATAAACATAACAGTTTAATTATACATGTTACATGTAGTTTAGTATACATATCCTTGAGAAAAAAATAAAGATCTGAAAAAAGATAACCAATTATTGGATTTTATGAAATGCTTTTATAATTTTCAGAATAACTTTTCCAATTCATTACTTGACTTACACTGGAATTCTAGGGGTAATTTGATGTTTTTATCATCATTTTGTGGATGGGGAATTTGAAAGTTAAGTAACTTTATAAGGTCATGCAGAAAAACAACCATAACCAGATATCTGCAGTCCAAGATTTTGACCATTTGACAGGGTTTCTTTAAGAATTGGCTTCTTATAAATGTCTTATATTAGCTTTTCAAAACCTAATTTTTAAAGTTAATTAGCTATAGAATACGATGCTGACAAAACATTGAAAATTTTACCAGTAACATGAACTTGTTTCTTTTCAGTTTTAAAGTGTTGAGAAAATTAAGAATGTTAGTTCAGGATAAGTTTTCTGAACTTTGAGTATCTTGGCTTTTACTCATTAGAAAAATGTCATAGTGATTATTTAAACTTACTGGCTATATTTTTGACAGCTGTGCTATGGCAACACTCCTGGGAAAACTTTTAGTAACATTAACGAGATCTGGACAAGTACCATGACATTAAACCTTGTGAACAGTGAAATTGCCACCAGAAACCAGCCACTCAGGGTCTGAATAGCATAATAAAGTCCATCACATGTCTGTGCTGGGAAAATGTCAGTACTGCAGGTTTGGTAGAAGCTAATTCATCTTTTCACCAGCAAGCTTTTGGTTTCTTTCATTATTTTTCTTTCTCTCTGTCAATCACCTTAAATATTGCAATGGAATTTTTATAAGACTTTATAGAAAAGCTAATTTTTAAAATAAATATTCTATTCTCTCTGCTTAATCCATTTTCCCCCCTTTTTTTCTAAAAATAATGATCTGTAATTTTCTACCTGATTTTCAAATTTGGGTAGAAACAGTTGTTCAGCAAATGAATTTCACTGCTAAAATTGGATTACAGAAAAAAAGGAGATGGTTAGAAATCTCAGATCTTCTTGTGTCATTCATATGCTTCCTTTCCATGTAATTCTATCAAAACTTAGTTTATGTAATTTATTAATAAATAATATTTTCTAAACATTAGTCTAGTTCCAAAATTTTTCTGCCCTCAATATAACTATAATTCAATTAACACACACACACACACACACACACACACACACACACACACACACACACAAAGCAGCCCTGGCCCTTGGTGGCTCAGTTGATTGGAACATCATTCTGTACACCAAAAACTTGGGGATTTTATTCCTGGTTAGGGCACATATGTAGGTTGAGGATTTGTTCCCTGATTGGGGCATCTGGTAGGCAACTGATCAGTTTCTCTCTTATATAGATGTTTCTCTCTTTTCTTTCTGAAATCAGTAAACATATCCTTGGGCATGTGTAAAATGAAAAAAAAATTACTTCCTATGTTTACAATGTTGTGTGACGTCTTTATTTCTAGCCTTTAGTCCTGAGTTTTCTTATAAGGGTACTTATTTTCTGAAAAATTGAAAACTTACTGTCATATACTCATTGTTAGCTTCCAAATCTATTTTCTCCTACATAGCTTCTCAGTTAGTGCTGCCAGTATCGATGCACATCCCAGAAATTAGGAACTGAACACACTCCTTCACTCTAACCACCCCCCCATCTATAATCAATTACCTATGCACTTTAAGCCTTGCCTTATTAATAGACATGAGATTAAAACTTCCTACTTCCTGCATTTCTGTTTTTGCTGAGGCTCTTATTTCCACTGAGACTAATATTAACAGATTTCTAATTTATCTGTCAAAATTTTTCTACAATATTCTACAGTCTGCTACCAGAATAACCTTAAAAACATACACACAAACCTGACCATGGGTATGACTTTCTTTAAAATTCCTTTAGTGTCTCATTTTTTTATCATATAATTTAAATTTCTTTTTAAATCATGTAGGATGATCTTGCTTATCTCAATGTCCTAACCAGTGATATGTGACTATCAAATTTTATACTTTAGCAATATTCAAAATTGAATATTTTTCAAAATTGTTTATATTCTTCTGCATATGTACAATTTTTATGATATGCTGCTTGATGTCACAGTTTATTATTCAACTGTCAAAATCTGATATAATTTTTTATTCTCAGTACTAAGCTGTAATATTTAACTAAGTTATCCATTCAAATTATTTTTCTCCAGTATAGCCAAGATGGCAAAAGTTAGCTGCAATAACAGACACATTAAAACCTCAGTGGTTGGTCTGGCTCAGTTGGTTGAGCATCATTCTTTGTACTGAAAGGTTTCAATTCATTTCCCAGTAGGGGTGTGCAAGAGGCAGTTGATGTTTTGCTCTCACATCAAAGTTTCTCTCTCTTTCCCTCTTCCTAAAAAACAAGAAAAAAAACTCTCAGTGGTTTAATTCTCAATCTCATCACAACTTCTCCTTTAAGTAGACTCAGACTTCCAGCCTCCCTCTTTACTGTGGCTCTGGAATCTCCCTGATGCCATCTTGGTAATTAGCAAAGAGAAAGACAGAGAGGATGGAAATTGTCTTTTACGTGATATACAATCTATATGCAGGCATAGTCATATAACTCAAACTAACTGCCAGATCCATTGTGAATGTACAGAAGCACGTGGAATACTTGCTGACCTTCCCCAATAAGACTTAATCACAAACCTGTCTGTAACTGCATGTGTTATAGTGCACTGCAGTTGTGAACTAACATTTCCTTCTCTTCCTCTCACTTCAATATGAATTTATTGACAACAAAGGAAGTTCCTGTTTATCAGTCTGTACATAATTACCTACTGGCAAATAATGGATGGTAATGTGTTTCTAATTAACTCATGGATCTGATGCTTGGGTTTGAGCAGGACCAAATGCACTGAGACAGGTAAGTGTACTGAAGTGTAGGAAACAGCTCTTAGACTTTGAGGCTAGCAACTAGCAAAATTTACAGTCGAGAAGCTTTTTGATTCTCATATGTGAATTCTGATGTGAAATGTTTGGTCTGCCCCCAGGTGCGTTGTTGCATGTTTCTTATTTAAAACTCTAGTCAACATATGAATACAACTTCTCAGAACTTGTGCCATCATTGG
Source organism: Antrozous pallidus (assembly GCA_027563665.1). NCBI lineage: Eukaryota > Metazoa > Chordata > Mammalia > Chiroptera > Vespertilionidae > Antrozous > Antrozous pallidus. The sequence goes on from CM050521.1 coordinate 53,738,958, forward strand.
GCAGGTGTGCCATTACACAGTGCCAGCACAGCACCCTGATCTGACCAGATGAGTGAACCCCTACCAGAGGAGAACACAATCCACCCTCTTCAAGAAAATCTACATATTTTTATTGTATTTGCCCTGAATTGTGTGTATCTCTGCTGCAATTTTAAGCTTAGTTGTTTGCCACGTGTAATACTGTCTTAAATGTCAGAGAGGCTTCCTTTTTTGTTAAAAGCTTAGATGTCTGGAAATCATACAAAAGAAGATCTCCACCTGACCTATTGACCTTTTACAGGTCACGCAGAACTAGACAACAATTGGCTTCATGACCCTCCCTCATGATGCTACCAGGCAGCAGAGTTTATATCCTGAGTTTGCCACATATGACAGTAAGGTTTTCTATTTGTGGGGTGAAGACCTTTATGCTTCAGCGTCTCCTAATGCCATTATAGAGACAAACCCCTGGTTACTGCTGTCAGCACCCTGGAAATGAACGGGGTTCTTGTATCATTAATTCTATGGGGGAAACTGCTTTTGACATATGCATTTTTAAGTTGCAAATACTAACTCATAAACACTTCCATCCCGCATTCTAGAGTGCCAGTGTTCATGTTGGAGGACGAAAGAAACTCAGTGGAATTCTTTAGCAGTGGGATCATTAATCTCCTTCGTGGGTAGGAGGCCAAATGAGACTCCAGTTGGGGTCAGAAAGAAGTCATGTAGACTGAAATTAGACTACTGTCAATGTAAGTATTTAAGTGAGGCTTTTAAATCATTGGCCGACAAGTGTTCAAGGAGAGAATTTGGGGGGGAAATTCCTAGTTCTCTAGGAAAAGACATAATAAAACCAATAAGAACCACTCCACAGTTTAGGATTTAAATATAAAAACTGGCTCCAGTAATAATTAGCAGGAATAGCAGCAAGCCAATCTCTCCCTCCATCTTCACTGATTTGGACAATATATGGAAGCCTTTATAGGTCAACACCGTGAGAAGTTGAATGGAATCTCATAATGTTCCATTGAGCCCTATATCTTCAGCCATTTCTCCTAAAGCATGCATGCCATGTTAAAGTATCCATGGCAGATTAGAGGTACAGTCATTTAGCCGTAATATTTTTGCTTCAGAATGGACCTTACTACTGATTAACTAAATCTTGAGTCCATACTTTTTCTTTAATCACAATGAGTTCCCCGCTCTTTGGGGGAGGGTGAGATCATGTGATTCATGTCTTTCTATGACTGGCTTATTCCGCTTAGCATGATACTCTCCAGGTTCCTCCATGCTGTCTCAAAGGGTAAGAGATACTTTTTTTATTGTATAGTGTTCCTTGGTATAATTGTATCACAGCTTCTTTATCCTCTCATCTACTGATGAGCACTTAAGCTATTTCCAGATCTTAGCTATTGTAAATTGTGTTTCTATGAACATAGGGATGCATATATTCCTTTTGATTGGTATTTCTGATTTCTTACAATATATTCCGAGAAGTGGAATTGCTGGGTCAAATATCAGTTCCATAATTAATTTTTTGAGACAACTCCATACTATTTCCCATATTGGTTGCACCAGTTTGCATACCCTCCAGCAGGGTATTAGGGTTCCTTTTACTCCTCATCCTTGCAAGCATTTGTCATTTGTTGATTTGTTGACAGGTGTGAGGTTATACCTCATTGTCATTTTAATTTGCATCTCTCTGATGATTTGTGAAATCGACATTTTTTCATGTCTCTTGTACATCTATATGTCTACTTTGGAGAAGTGTCTATTTAGGTTCTTTGTCCACTTTTAAATCGAATTGTTTATCTTCCTTTTAAGTTGTATGAGTTCCCTATCATTTAAATCACTTGCCTTTACTCAAAAGCATTTGTGTTTGCCTAATCTATTTATATAAAAGCCTAAGAGACCCTTATGGTGGAACAATTGGAATGACCGGTCACTATGATGCACACTGATCACCAGAGGGAAGGCGCTCAATGCAGGAGCTACCCCCTGGTGGTCATTGTGCTCCACAGGGGGAATGCCGCTCAGCCAAAAGCTGAGTTCATGAGTGACAAGTGTAGCTGCCATGGCAGGAGCCTCTCCAGCACTACCAAGCAGCAGCAGCAGGCGCAGCAGGCTGAAATGAGCACGAGTGGCATAGTGCCTGGCCCTGATTCGGGCTCCTCCCACCTGCCGCTCAGTCACAGCTACATCCTCTGAGAAGTCCCAAACTGCAAGAGGGATGTCCGACTGCTGGTTTAGGCCCAATCCTGATGCCATTCTCTGTAGAAGGCGATCAGTTTGAACGACTCAGTGACTCAGGAAGCACAGGGCACTCAGGGTGAGCCTGCCTCCATGCTTGACTCACCCACTTGATGGTGTTCGCAGGACAGACTGTGTTGTCTCAGCACATGCACATGCAGCAGATGCTGAAGCTCAAACAGCAGGCCATGCAGCAGCAGAAGGCCACCCATCCACAAACTGGGAGTTGGACTTCCCCTGAGTTCGGACTGCAAGAGAGCAGAGGCCAGGCTGAATTTTGTGCACTGGGCCTCTAGTAATAAATATTGGAGCAGTATTGCACAGAAAACATTGTTACATTTTTACATTGATACAACTGAGAGTGATAATCCTAATGAATCTCCCAAATAAAGGTCAGCTAAAAGTGCTTTTTAAAAAAATACTGAATAGGGATCCCTTCAAGGGACAATATCAAGATGGAATATAAATTTTTCAAGTTATTTCTCCTAAAGCATGCATGCCATGTTAAAGTATCCATGGCAGATTAGAGGTCTGATCTGACTTTAGATAATTAGATCTTCCCTTACATTAAGTAACTGGAGAAGTAGAATCAGGGAATTGTTGTTGCAATAGTCAATACATAGTGGTATTCCAGGGTTAAGTTCTTCTTGCCAACATCTAAGCTTCTACAACTGTTCCTGGCAACAGGTTACCAGATAATGGAAGTTGGCTCCACCAATGTAACTTCTACTAACCACACACATGTCCAAGGACACGGCTGGAAACAGAAATACCTCACCTCTGCCTTCTAAAACTAATCTAAGTTTATGCATTGCCAGAACAAAAGTCACATCCAGAACTTTAGTTCTGAGAAACTATGGAAAAGTAGATTTTAAGTTTTTCAGACTTGTTGTTGTAAGAAAGTAAGGAAAATTAATGTTTTAAAAAGTGTTGCAGGCCATGTTGGATAAAAAGGGCACTAAGCTGAGTGGCAACTGAGTATAGTTAACACAGGCAGACAAACTATATAGAAAGGAAAAGGATCAAGAATAGTGAGAAGTTTAAAGCATTCTTTTAAATTGAAGAAAGCACCACCTATCTAAAGAGGGCATTAAATTAAAAAAAAACACTAAAATGTATACATTTATATAAAAGTTCCTATTTTAAAGAGTATATTGAATGGTGTTTTAAAAAAATAAATCATTTGACCTGGCTCAAGAACTGTTTTGTTGCTTGTGACGTACATGTATTTATAATGGGTTATCAGGAACAGGTATGAAAAACCCTACTAATTACTAATTTTTTATTTTCATAAGTAAGAAACATCATTTGAGGTATGTTTATTGCTGATGATGTGGATCTAAGTTGAAAATAGATACCCTTTTTCTCTATGTAATAACAATGTGTAGTATTATTTTAAAAATTGTTATGATGTTTTAGAGGCTTGTCTTGTCATGAAGTTTAAACACAAAATAACTGAATATTTATCTACATGATTTTCCTCAATTACAAATATATCACCTACTGTAATTGTATTCATATAACGAGTAATGCCTGAAAACTGAGAAAAACTCAGTGAAAAGACCCCATAGAAACTACACTGGAAATGTTCAACCTGGTTAACTAAAGAACTAAAGGGTGTAACAAGCTGATCTTTATACTGATCCTTATATCTGAACTACCTTTGAAGATTATCAGATGCTATGTCACAGATTTTCAGCAAAAATATGACTTGTGTTGTGAATATGATTAGAACCAGTGACCAAAAAAACACGTGTTTTGAAAGTGTATTTTATTACTGAATTTCTGAAACATTCTGCTTCTCTATATGTTTCTAACCATTCTTTTTTGAATAAAAATTCTTTTTAAAATAATGACAAATATAATATCAATCAATTTCTTTGGAATAGATAAAGCTTTTCTGTCTTGTTGGAACAACTACAATTTTTAGCTTTATACTGGGGCTTGGATTTGGAGCCAAACCCAGACTTTTTGGCTATCATCTCTATGTTTATCTCACCTATAAATATTTAACAGATATCAGAAATTGGGTATTTTTCTTTACCACAAATCTATGCTGACTTGCCTTTTCTGATGTGTGACATTGAATTTACCCTTCTTTTCATTTACAGTAATAAATGGTAAGTAAAGACTTAAAAATATTGGAACTTAATATTAATGATTATAGTAGGATCATTAAATATTTGAAAAGAAGAACTAAAAAGTATGTACATCCATTTATTTGTCTATTCATGCATACATTACTCCCTATATCCTTTGAATATGTGTGTGTGTGTGTGTGTGTGTGTGTGTGTGTGTGTGTATTATCGATTTTTTACAGAGAGGAAGGGAGAAGGATAGAAAGTTAGAAACATTGATGAGAGAGACACATTGATCAGCTGCCTCCTGCACACCTCCTACTGGGAATATGCCTGCAACTAAGGTACATGCCATTGACCGGAATTGAACTTGGGACCTTCAGTCCGAAGTCCAATGCTCTATCCACTGAGCGAAACTAGCTATTGCTCTATATCCTCTTGTGGGCAAATCTGAGTCTCTTTGTGGGCAAGGTCTTCCATACATTTAAATGACTATATAATTTAATATCCATATTGGGACATTTTTGAGAATGAAATGGGATTCTGTTTCTAATTATACCAGGATAACAGGTGTGAACTGAATTTATTTCCAGCAGACTTGGATATAAGCATCCATACATATTGTTCATGTTAAGGTAGTAAACAGGACTATTTTTCCTTAGAAGCAAAGCTAACAATCTACCTATTTGTGCTTAATATAATGGAGGTACATTTTTGTATCCTTTTCTTGAATAGATTTTTTAACTGCCAAGAAAGAAAATGCCACTGGGAAATTTGACATGTTTTTGTTTGTTATGAAATGTAAATGCAGTCACCAGCTCCAATCCTTAGAACATTTCTTGAGAGATTATCTAAAGGGTGAGTAAGCAAGAGAGGTAATATGGACAGAAAGCAGGGGGTGGAGAACTAAAAACAAATTTTATTGCTTCATTATAGCTTGATTTACTGATTCTGAAACAGTGACATATAAAATGCACATGGAAAGCACAGGTCACATGAAGGACTGGAAAACAAAATGTGGATGGGTTGAGTCAAATTTACTACCGGCTGCCAAGAAAACAAGTGAAAGTCCATATACTTCTGATGGTGTGTCAGAAAGTCAACTTCATATATCTGAGGTGGCATCATGATACTATTGATTGTCTAGGGTCATCATGAGTCAAACAATTTTCATATGACAGCAAAACAGAATATTCTTCTTCTTTTTTTTTAACAGATTGAGTTAACTTAAAAGCCTAGAGATATAACAGCACTTAATATTAACATAAAACTGTATACTTTTGTGAGAACAGGTCATGTTTTCATACTATTCAAGGAAGCCAAATGGTAATATAGTCCATCTGGGTTTCTTAAAAGTACAAGTGTAAACTCCTAGGCATTTTACTGATAGGAATGGACTACAGGGTTTTGTTTTAAATGTAGTTAAATGTTCATAGAGCCTTTCCAATCCTATATTTATAGTACCTTGACATACAGGGATATTCACAGTATTGCATCTGTTCTCAGAACCTAGTGTTAATGTATTTCTAAACAATTAGTTACAAAAGCACATCATGCAATTGATTTATAATTATTCTCTCAAGTACACTATGTTTATGAATAACATAAATCTTTTATTGAAGCAATTACTACATTAGTTTTTATAACTCTCAAATGTAGCAAACACAATTGAATATTTGAAGAGCATATTATAATTTAAATTTTCTATTGAAAAATGATAGATAGCATTATAAACAAGCCTAAGGAAACTCCAGGTCTAAATTATTTTTGAAAAAGTAAAAATTTTTACAAGTCTAATTTTGAGAGTTTGCAGAATTATGTTCTAAAAGAGGAGAATTATTATTTATATTGCCTACTACCAACTGAGAAGCTGAATTATTTTCTCTCTCTTGAGTACTCCTCAGCACAGTATAGCATACACTACATAATTAATGAGGCATTTTTTAAATTTTAAACTTTAAAAATATTTTGAAGTTCACAGGGAAACTACAAAGATTGTCAAGGGAGTTTCTGAACACCTACTGAATTAACTTTTGGTAATGTTAACAAAATACTGTATATACTATGGTGGTTTGATCAGTACTAAACCATTAACCTTGCTAAAAAGCAAAACACTTTATTCAAATTTCACCGAGTTTCTACTATTGTCGTTTTTCTGTCCTAGGATCTAATCCAGAATAGCAAATGACTTTTTAGTTCTGTCTCTTTAATCTCCTCAAACCTACGGCAATTTCTCAGCTTTTTTTTCCTTTTGGTTTTTAATATCCTTGACAAATAAATAATTTTACTTAAAAGAATGGATGATTTACTTTATTAAAAACAACCGATTACTTTATTTTGTGCTTATATATAGAGCTGTGTGATGTAAAATGTGTTTATTCTATGAAAACATTATGATTGTTCTCCTAAAATTTCTGATGTATATTATGTAATATAGCTTAAAGGTTGATATGAAGGCAAAGTATAAATAAGTTAAAATATTTATTCTGATTGTAAAGAGTGTGAAATTTATTTCCAAAAATAATCACTGATTTCTACAAAGAGTAAGAATTAAAAACCACAAAGGCAGAATATATTAGGATTAAGAACATGTACTTTGGATTCAGAGACTTGTATTTTGTTACAGACTTAGACTTTTGCTTTCTGTGTGGACTTCAGGTGAGTAGCAATCTTCCTGGAAATTAATTTTGTTTTCAACTAAGTAAAGATAATAATCTTACTCATCTTATAGGTTTTTAAGAAGATTAAATTATATAATCAATGTACTTTATTAAATTTAAATTAGCATTTAATAAATATAATTATTAAACAAAATCAAAGAAGCTTAAAAAGAGATTAGAAGGAATAATCATTCAGAAATATTTAAAAAGTATTGTTAAACTGAACAAAGTGGAAGAGATGTAGCTAATAGCTAGCTAATGGAAGTTATGTATACTTTCTCAAGAGGAAATCAAACACAATTAATTTGTTATCTGTTACCTGTTGACATTTTAATTTAATATTTATTTTTAAATGTGTATTTATAATCTTCTATAAAATTTCAGGTTTTTTATAAATTAATTTATCTCAATGGAAAACTGTATTTTTAATGCAACACATGCTAATGAACATCCACATGTTTTAACAATCCACTTTGAGATTGAAGACCTCTATAAGAAATAGTCTTTGCACCAGTCTGCATTCCCACCCACAGTGCACTATGTTTCCCTTTTCTCCACATCCTTGCCAGCCATTATGGTTTGTTGATTTATTGATGGTAGCCATTCTGGCAGCTGTGAGGTGATATCTCATTGTAGTTTTAATTTGCATCTCTTGGATGATTGGTGACACAGAATATTTTTTATATGTTGGCAGATGGGTACAGCCACTATGGAAAAAAGTATGAAATTTATTCAAAAAATTAAAAATGGAACTACCATTTGATCCAGAAATCTCACTTTTATGAATATATCCTAAGAAGGCCAAAACACCTATGAGAAAGAATATATGAATCCCTATGTTTATTGCAGCAAAGGCTAAGAGCTTGAAACAACCCAAGTGCCTATCAGTAGACCAGTGCATAAGAAAGCTGTGGTACATGTACATAATGAAATACTGCAGTATAAAAAAGGATAAGTGTTTCTTACCTTTTCCAACAGCACAGATGAACCTGAAGAGTATTATGCTGAGTGAAATAAGCCATTCAGTGAAATGCAAATATCATATGACTCACTTGTAAATGGAATCTAATAAACAAAATAGGTCTAGAGGCATGGAACAGACTGACATATCCTAGAGGGGAAGATGGAAGAGATGGGAAGAGATTAGCCAAAGAAGTTATATACCAACTAGAGGCCCAGTGCACAAAATTCATGCATGGAGGGAGAGGGCTCTCCAATATGGGACACCTTGAGGGATATCTGACTGCTTGTTTAGGCCCAGTATTATCAGGCCTAAACGGACAGTCGGACATCATTCTCACAATCCAGGACTACTGGCTTCAACGGCTTGCCTGCCTGCCTACCTGATTGCCCCTAACTGCTTCTGCCTGCCAGCCTGATCACCCCCTAACTACTATCCTGCCAGCCTAATTGATGTCTAACTACTCCCCTGCCAGCCTATTTGCCCCCAACTTCCCTCCTCTGCCGGCCTGGTCACTCCTAACTGTCCTCCCCTGCAGGCTTGATCGCCCCCAACTGCCCTCTCTTGCAGGCCTGGTCCCTCCCAACTTCCCTCCCCTACAGTCTTGATTGCCTCCAACTGTCCTCCCTTGCAGGCCTGGTCTCTCCCAATGGCCTTCCCCTGATGGCCATCTTGTGGTGGCCATCTTGTGTCCACATGGGGGCAGGATATTTGACCACCTGGGGGCAGCCTTCCTATGTGTTGGAGTGATGGTCAAGCTGCAAATTGCTCTTTTATTAGATAGGATAGAGGCCTGGTGCATGGGTGGGGGCCAGCTAGTTTGCCCTGAAAAGTGTCCCAGATCAGGGTGGGGGTTCCCTTGGGGCATGGGGTGGCCTGGGCAAGGGTCCTGTGGTGACTTGCTGGCTGGCCATGCCCTCCAGTGACCTAAGCGGGGGCTCTGGGATCTGGGATTAATTTATGTTCTACAATTGAAACTTTGTAGCCTGGAGTGGAGCCAAGCTTTCTGCGCGCTCCATGGTGACAGCCATTTCTGTTTGCATTTAATTAAATTCTATAATTGAAACTTTTAGCCTAGGCAGGAGGCCTAGGCAATAGGGTTACAGAAGCTTAGCTTCCTCCATCACCCGGGCAACCCTAGCCTCTGCTCTCTCCAGCTCCATGGGTGCCGCCATTTCTGCTGGGTTTAATGTATCTTCTATAATTGGAACTTTGTATCATTGAGTGGAGGCCTAGGCTGGCAAGAGCAGGCAGAAAGCTTGGCTTCCTCATTTCCAGGGAAACCCAAGCCTCCCTCCTGCTCTCAGTGGCCACAGACATTTTGGTTGGGGTTTATTTGATGGTGGGCATGGCTTGTGGGCATGGCTTGATTGGAGGTATGGTCAATTTGCATATTACTCTTTTATTAGATAGGATATGCACAACCTGTGTACACAGACAATAGTGCAGTGAAGGCCTGAAAAGGAGCAGGTTCTGCAAGGAGGGGAATAAAGAGGAGGGGGGCAATCAGTGGACACCTGTAATACTGTCAACAATAAAAATTTTAAAAAGGAAATAGTATGTGCTATCATCGGCTCATGTGCTCCAGGCATATTGTTCAGCAAATTTATCCATTGTAGGAAAGTCATTTTTTATGTTCCATAAATAAAAAGTACAGTAGCTGCACTAATAAAAGAGTAAGATGAAAATTAGCCATACCTTTGCAATGCCCACCCATCAATCAGGAGTGAGTATGCAAATTAACCCAACAAAGATGAGTTAATTTGCATAGGCAGGAGCAGAGCAGCATGGGAATGTGGAAAGGTGGTTCCAACAAGAGCAAAGGCAGTGCCATCAGCCAGGGGAAGGAAGGCCCATTCTTGCACAAATCTTTGTGCATCAGGCCTCTAGTATTGGATATATTTTGGGGGGAAATATTTTTTTCAGAAAATAGAAAAAATGACATTTAAAATTCAAGTTATTTCATGGCAGAGCACATCCATTGCTCTGGTTGTTACTATTTTCAGTGGAAAGTAAAGTCCCAGCTTCATGTATTAATTTTTCTATTGGATTTTCAACTACCAAATTTAGAAAAAACCTAACAAGTATGATTGATAAGGTTTGAACTGAGGATAAAAAAGAAGCTTAAGTAGTAATATTCTAGCATTTTAACATTGTTTATATGTTTCAAAGTTTATTTTTAAAATATAGTCATGTTATCTTAAACTAAACTGTGAAGTAAGTCAGGAGAATGATGCTGAATAGCACATATAATGGGAAAACTGAACATAGATGTAACATATTAGTTTTGTTATCTAGGGACTTCCTGAAAAATCTGGTATTAAAATCTGGTTCTCCCTAGTCATGTTTTCTTTATTACTCTTTGTGCCTTGTAAAAAATATATTTTAGTGAAAATGAATAATCTGGAAAGGTGTGATTTCCTGCTATTTGAACGTACACAGAGTTCTCACCAAAAGCCTTTTCCTCTTCCATACACAAACCTGATTCTCAGAAACAGCAAGGTATGAGTCAGATAATAGAAGACACTTTAAATGTCCACATTACCAATGGAATGGGACCTTTAGTCATGGTTTGCTTAAGATATTATGCTAAAAGCTATTTTTGTGCAGTTTTTTTAATTGCACAAATATTACAGGTTTCCTTTTAAAATCAGTTAAGTAGTCAATCAAATGATTCTTAAAACAACAACAAAACTTAATGAATACTAAGAATACTACTAAATGTCATAGGGCATACAAAAGATGTATAGCCATTGTGTCTTCTACAATAATATGATAATCTACTTGGAGAAATAAGACTAATATCCATCCAATAGTGTTAAATATGAAAAACTAACACCCAACAATATAGTATATTAATATGGCTTTTAATATATATCCTCAGAGAATGATACTAAGTGATCAGAAGGAAGAAAAATCCATCCATGTGAATGTGAGAAGGCTGTTTGGAAATTTGAGGTAAGCTGGGCCATGAAAATCATCAAGATTTGAAAAGGCAAGGGAAGATGGTAGGGCATTCCAAGCTAAGAAAAGAGCATGAAGTATAATTATATGGGTGTTCATTGGAAAACATCAAAGGAGATAAGTTAAAAGGATCATAGAATGTTAGAGTTTGAAGGGACTGCAGACATCATGCTGCAGACTCCTCTTTTCTGTTTGGGTCCCTAAGAATAAGAGAACAGAGGTGACTTTGTCAAAGTCACACAGCTTGTTAATAATTGAGTCTCTTGATTTTCACAATCCAGTGCTCTTTTAAATAAACAGTAAGTTCCATTTTACTAGTACCCATTTAATTCAATATGAATGAAGCAATTAAATTATAGTCTGGAAATAGGAGATTGCTAAAGAGAGGGCTGAAAAATATATTGTTGTAATTATTGTTAACCTGTGAGAGTTTCATCATGTCCACTTATCTTCCTGTTCCTGGCAAGAGATAATACTTCTGAAATCTAATGTGACCTCTTGCAATTATTTGGCATGAAAGGACCTATGTAGTGCCAGAAATATCACAAGTGAGACTGTACAGCAAAGTTTCCACCCCATTTCAGCGTTAAGATTCAAATACCGTTTAGTGAAAGCTCTGAGGAGAGTTCCAGATTTGGGAGATGGAATGCACGTGTTAGATGCTGATCCTGTCAAATACTGATCCTGTTAGAGGTCAGGCATAGGTTACAATTTGATGTTGCGAATCTGATTCTTTTTTTTATTTTGATGAATAAAATGTGTTTTGAGGTATAAACTTAAAGTCTGAAAATATTTTGTACACTAATACAATTAACAGTAAATAATAGGCAAATAACTTTAATGATTAGATACTTTAGGATAATTCAAATTGAATGAATCAGAAATTAAATAAACTATATAACTAATCAAATTCAATAAAATTTCATACGTTCAATGAATATTTCTTTTTTAAAAAAATATATTTTATTGATTTCAGAGAAGAAGGAAGAGGGAGAGAAAAATAGAAATATCCATGCTGAGAGAGAATCTTCTATCAGGTCTCTCTTGCATGCCACACATGGGGGATCGAGTCTGCAACCCAAGCATGTGACCTGACAGGGAATCAAACCCTAACCTGGGTCCATAGATTGATGCTAAAATACTAAGCCACAATGGCTGGGCTCAGTGAATATTTCTTTATTAAGTATATCCTATGTGCCAGGTACTTTCTAGGTGATCATGATAAATCAGTGAACAAATAATGAAAGGTCTGCCCTCATGAAATTTATTGGGTGGTGGAAATTCACATCTTATGTGAAAATTTATCTTCTATGTGCTACATAAAGTGTCAAGTAGAGAACATGAAAAGATGAAAAAAAGTGAACTTCCATTTAGGAACTCATTATTTTAAAAGAGAAGGCAGGTATCAATAATAATTACAAAATAATCGAGTATCACCTCAAATGGAAAAATGTACTGCCAGATGCAACATAGAAGAGTGAGTGAATAATTCCATAGGCAGCAGACAGAAATGGTTCTGGTAAGAAAGGGGCTCTGTGTTTAAAAAGCAGATGTGAAGCTTAATAAAATTAAATTGAATACTTTAAGAAATATATAAAATCTGACAATTTTGGAGTTGAAATGGAGGGTTATTTAAATAAGAAATTTTTCTTATAAAATTATATGTACTTCTTACTTCCTATAAAATGGAATGTAAATATTTTTTCCTCTTATGTAATTACTAGAGGCCCGGTGCACAAATCCATGTATGGGGTAGGGTAACTCAGGGTGGCCTGTGGAGATCAGGCCCCAACTCACATCCCCAGCCTCGCAGCCTTGCAATCCTTCCTGGCACCCTGCCTTGCCCTGGCACCACCTCCTCACCTGCTCCACCATCCTGCCTGTGGGGCAATTGTTCTGGGCCGGGCACCCAACTAGCTCTCTCAGCACCTACACTGCAGCCTGCTGCCAGCCGATGCCCACCATATTTCATGCTGCCCCCTGATGGTCAGTGCACATCATAGTGAGTGGCTGAACTCTGGGTCTCCCAGTCGAACTCTTGGTGGAATGACTGCCTTAGGAGACAATTTGCATATTAGGCTTTTATTATATAGAATAACAGTAACTATAATGGAACCCTTTATAAGAAGTATTAATCAACCAGATTTAATAAATGTAGAATAATAATGTTTTTGCATCTACATAGTACAATTTAGTTTATTAGTTTGTTAATGAGATAGAACTAATACATATTAAAATTATGAGTCTTTGTTGTTGATTAGGGCTAATGAGTTCTAACTTAATTCAAAGGAATTGAATGAAATATACTATAAAAGAACTAAGTTCAAATGTAATCATTTCTCCCATTGTTTATTTTCTCTTTAATAATATTTAATATGTTATTTGTAATTTTAGCCAGTCAGAATAAAAAGTAGCCAAAGAAACACAATATTTTTAAAAAATATTTTACATTGATCAAATCAAATCATTTGGTTTAAAAGGTGATTCAAAAGCCCTGGCCCAGTGGCTCAGTTGAATGTAGCATCATGTAATAAACAAAAAGGGTTTCAGGTTTGATCCCTAATTAGGGCACATATGGAAAACAATAATGTTTCTCTTTCATATAAGTGTTTCTCTCCCTTCCTCTTTTAAGCAACAACAAATAATCAATAAAAGCATTACTGGATAAAGATTTTTTTAAAAAGTTGATTCAAATATCAGAAATTCCCTTGCACTAAAAAAAAAATGCAGGCTGATAAGTTCCATCAATTTTGGCAGCTAAATATGACTTTAAAATAATTTTGGAACTTCATCAGTTCACTCAATATTTTGATTTATTTTCAGGGGAAAGCTTTCTTTTTTCTTAAAGACCCAAAACATTTAAACAACTGATAGAATCTAATGACCTTATAAATCCCCCATAAAGATAGAAAAAAATGCCTGGTGGAAGAGAAAGTGAAAGAATAGACTTTCAGTGTTAGCTGTTGGTGAAATCTATTTAAAATTGTGTAATCTATAAGATTAAAACTTATTTATTTATTTACATGTGTTGAGGTGGCATTGGTTAGTGAAATCATATAGGTTTCAGGGCTACAATTCTATCATATGTCATCTGTATATTACATTGTGTGTTTCTATTTTCAGTTCTCAGTGGAAAGACAATGGAATTCAGAGAATGTGTGTGTCTAATAGAATGCTTGAGAGGCAAAAGATCATCATGTTAAGAATAGAAATTATAAAGGACTTTGAAATAATTTACCAAATCTGTGCAAGCTTGGAAAATGTAGGGAACGTACAAAGCTGCAGACTAGTATATGAAAGCAGGAGAACTCAAGGATTATCTCAGCATATGCCTCTCCATGGATGGGTGGCCATTCCAACCACATATACTCAAACTTAAACACTATACTGAGAGAAACAAATTCAGTGGAATCATCAGAAGCAAATTTTCAGGTTATTATTTTTTTATTGCAAGGAATTCAGTGTTTCTTTTTTAATGTGAGGAAATTCCGAGTAAGGGTAAAAGGGAGATTTCTAAGAAAATTGATATTGTTATGTTTTTGTGTGTGATTAGATTACAGGTTTAAATCATTTCAAATTTTAAATTATAGTTTGAAATTTTCCTTTCATACAAGAACTTTCCCAAGAATTATATCCTACCTCTAAAAAGTGGTTGAATTAGTATACAAATCCTTTTGGATTTCTGTCATTCCTCACAGGGAAGCTTTAACAGGCATGTTTGGGTACAAAACTCAGTGCTATGCATTAACAGTTGTGCAAATTGGGTGAAATTATTACCCTTCTCTAGATGGTCTTCTCACTTATAAACTAGATTTTTGTGAGGCTTAGGTGAGAAAATCTTTGCACACAAGTAAATTTCTCTAATAATTCTACTAAAATACAAAACAAAATGTAAATGCCCATTTGATATTCTAGAGGCTTATTTTGTTTGATTTTTATTTTTGAGACAGATGAGACTGAACATATCCTATCTAATAAAAGTAATATGCAAATTTACCACATCTTGCTATACCCACAAGCCACGCCAATCAAAAGTGAGTATGCAAATTAACCCAACCAGGATGGCTACTGCCACAGAATGAGCAGGAGGCTTAGGTTTCCCTGGCAATGGAGGAAGCCAAGCTTTCCACACATCCTGGCTTGCCCAAGCCTCTGCTCAAGACTACAAAGTTTCAATTATAGAAGATAAATAAATCCCAATAAAAATAGCTGTGGCCACAGGGCAAGCATGAGGCTTGGGTTTCCTAGCAATTCAGGGAGCCAAGATTTCCACAGCCTTGGTCTGCGCTGGCCTTTGCTCAAGGCTACAAAGTTTCAATTATCAAAGATAAATAAATCCCAGATACCAGGGCCTCCACTTGGGTCACTGGGGGGTATGGCTGGCCTGTGAACCACCACAGGCCCCTCACCCAGGCCACCCCACACCCCAAAACATACTTCAGGCAAACCATCTGGCCCCCACCCATTCACCAGGCCTCTATCCTCCTATCTACTAAAAGAATAATATGCAAATTGATTATCACTCCAACACACAAGATAGCTTCCCCCATGAGGTCAAATATGGCTGCCCCCTTGTGGATAGAAGATGGCCACCACAAGATGGCCAGCAGGGGAGGGCAGTTGGGAGGGACCAGGCCTGCAAGGGAAGGCAGATAGGGGTGATAAAACCTGCAGGGGAGGGCAGTTAGGGGTGACCAGACTGGCCGAGAAGGGAAGTTGGGGGCGACCGAGCCTGTAGGGAAGGGCAGTTGCAGGAACCCAAGCCTGCAGGGGAGAACAATTGGGGGGGACCAGGCCTGCAGCGGAGGGCAGTTTGCAGCAAACAGGCTGGCAGGGGAGCAGTTAGGCATCAATTAGACTGGCAGGGGAGTGATTGGGGGTTGTCAGGCTGGCAGGTAGAAGCAGTGAGGAATAATCAGGAAGGCAGGCAGACAAGCAGTTGGGAGTCAGCAATCCTGGATTGTGAGAGTGCAGTTTGATATCCCTCAAGGAGTCCCCAATTAGAGAGAGTGCAGGCTGGGCTGAGAGACACACACACACACACACCTGTGCACAAATTTCATGCACCGGGCCTCTAGTTAAAGCAATATAAAGAGAGAACTAAGATGGCGGCAAAGGTAAAACACCTATCTTGCCGTTATTAATCAGCAATTTTAATGCTACAACTTAACGAAAGAACAAACACCTTCCAAAATCACCAGAAAGCCCGCCGAGTGAAAATTCCACAAATAAAAGTGAAAATAAGACACTGTGACTCGGAGAAGCGGCGGTGAACAGCATTGAAAGATTCGCGCGGAGAGAGGTTTGGAGTGCGCGCCGCGGAGAGGGTGGGCGGCTGAAAAACGGCCAGTTTTCTCGAACTGGGAGACAAAGGCGTCCCACTGGACTGATTCTCCAGCTCTGGGCAAAGTCCAGAGAACCCACTGATACACGGGGTGAAAACTGGATAGTGGGAGGGCACGCCGAAGCTCGGGTGCTGCCGGGTCGCCCGGCTTGTGGAGAAGGCAGCTTGCGCGTGAATAGCTCGGCTGTGTGACGGCGCAGAGAGCGCACCACGCTTGTCTCTCATTCAGAAAACCATCAGACTGCTTTGTTTTATGACCCTGGGTGAGACATTGCGCATGCAGACTCATTTTGGGAAAGTCTGAATTCCCCAGCA
The DNA here is from genome assembly GCA_027563665.1 of Antrozous pallidus. Lineage (NCBI taxonomy): Eukaryota > Metazoa > Chordata > Mammalia > Chiroptera > Vespertilionidae > Antrozous > Antrozous pallidus. Next base: position 53,755,509 of record CM050521.1, read on the forward strand.
GCCAGTGGAGCTCCGCAGCGGCTCTCTCTCAGAGGTGCTGGCAGCCATTGCCCCCTGCACAGAGTCCCCGGGGCCGCATAGGGCGGAGCTAACACTGTCTGCTTGGCCCGGAGACTCCGCCCACCCAACCTGAGCACAGCTGTGCTTCACAGACAATTGGCCTGGAGGTCAACCCCTCCAAGTGCTAACAACGATTAACTGAGCTTAAATTCAGCAAGACTGTGCAGCCCATATCCACCTCAGGTAACCGGGGAGGCTGAGCCACTATCCCTAGTCGGAAGTCTACCACACAAAGCTAATTGACCAACTCAGGGAAGCAGCCACCATGCAGCAACATGGAAAGAAATCAGATGTGAAAGAAATGGAGGAAAAAAAACGACTGGACATGGAATTCAGAACCACGGTTATAGGGTTTTTCAAGAGGCTCCAACAAAAGATCGAGGCCTATAAGGAAATAAGCAAGACCACAAAGGAAATGAATGAGTCCTACAAGAAAATGAACAAGACCCTCAAGGATATAAACGAGAGCTGCAACGAAATGATCAAGACCAACGTGGAAATGAATGAGTCCTACAAGGAAATGAAAGAGACCCTCAAGGATATAAAGGAGACTCTCAAGGATATGAAAAAGGACCAACCAGAAATTAAGCATACACTGACTGAAACAAAAAATATTATACAAAGACCTAAAAGTGCTCTGGAGCACCCCAAGAACCAAGTTCAAGATTTGAAATACAAAGAGGTAAAATCCACTCAGCTGAAAAAGCAAGAAACCAAAAGAATCCAAAAAATTGAAGATAGTGTAAGGGGACTCTGGGACAACCTCAAGCATACCAACATCCGAATTATAGGGGTGCCAGAAAAAGCGAGAGGCCAAGACAATGAAAACCTATTTGAAGAAATAGTGACTGAAAACTTCCCACACCTGGTGAAAGAAATTGACTTAGGAGTCCAAGAAGTGCACCGAATCCCAATATATAGGAACCCTAAGAGGACCACACCAAGGCACATCATAATTAAAATGCCAAGAGCAAAAGACAAAGAGAGAATTTTAAAAGCAGCAAGAGAGAAACAGTTGGTTACCTATAAGGGAGCACCCATATGATTGTCAGCGGATTTCTCAACAGAAACGATGCAGGCCAGACGGGAGTGGCAAGAAATATTCAAAGTGATGAACAGCAAGAATCTACAACCAAGATTACTCTATCCAGCAAAGCTATCATTCAGAATTGAAGGTCAGATGAAGTGCTTCGCAGATAAGAAAAAGCTAAAGGAGTTCATCACCACCAAACCAACATTATATGAAATGCGGAAAGATATTCTTTAAGAAGAGGAAGAAGAATAAGGAAAAGATGAAAATTATGAAGAACAAATACTCATCTATCAACAAATGAACATAAAAATCAAGTGAATTGATAGGCTGTTGAACAGGATAGACTGGTGAATATAACAGAGACATGGACATAGAGAGGGAATGGACTGACAATTCTTGGGGAGAAAAGGGTTGTGGGAAGTGCAGCAAGAGACTGGACAAAAATCTTGCAACAATGGGAGAGGACAGTGGGGAGGGGGAGGGGAGGGTGGAGGGTGGGATAGGTACAGGGTGGAGGGGAGCTATAGGGGGATAAAAAGGGGAAACAATGTAATTAATAAACTGAACAATAAAGAGAAAAAAAGCAATATAAAATACAAACATATAGCCTCTACTATATGAAATGCTAAGTTTTGTCTGAGTCACAGAAATGTTACATATAAACTCCCCTAAAACCCTGTATAATAAAAGTCCAGCCACCATAAGTGGAATGACCGGAATGACCAGAGACCAGAACCACCATGGCCTCTTGCTGAGCTGGTCCTGCTTCCCAGCAAGTGGTTAGAGGTAATCAGGTAGGCAGACAAATGTTTAGGGGTGATCAGGTAGGCAGATCAGTTGTTAGGGGTGATCAGATAGGCAGACAAGTGGTTAGGGGTGATCAGGTAGGCAGGTCAGCAGTTAGGGGCAATCAGGTATGCAGGCAAGTGGTTAGGGGTGATTGGGTAAGCAAACAGCCCCTTGCAGGGTTGGCCCTGCCCCTCAGCAAAGAAAGAGGGAGGCCCAGGCCACTGGCAGCAGTGACTCTGTGGCATGTTTGCCACCGGCTAGCAATCACTCCACAGAGGGAGGCCCAGACCACCAACCCATTGCACCCCACACCTGTCACCTGCAGGGGACGGGGACAGTGCTGCACAGATGGCAAGCAGTAGTGTGGTGGGGGTGGGGCCAGCTGTCTGCAGCCAGGGGAAGGTAAGTCCTGATAGGCCCTGATATCAGGTCAGGCCTGAGTGGTCCTGTATTGTGAGAGGGTGCAGGTTGGGCATGAGTACACAAATTTTCATGCAGTGGGCCTCTACTAATATTATAATCTATTAATATATTATACTGTGAGTTTAGAGATGATAAGCTAGGCTAAAGTTTCTGAATAATTCAGATTTTAGTTAGTAGCCTGCATTCTTCTACACTGGAACCATATCCCAGTAATAATATCTGGATTTGGTTAGATAAATATGTAAGACTGGGAACCCCTTTAACTTCCATCACTAAGCCTCCTTGGATGGACTCCTAAAGAAACCAACCTTATCTCACTGTACCAGACCACAATGTAGTGAAGCTGTATGGTGCCCGGCACCCAGCACATATAGGAAACAGCCTTTGGAGAGAGGATGTTCTCAGAGATGTTCTTCTATTTTGGGTATCATTTGAAAGTTCAAGAGAGAGTTTACTAAACAGCACCCGAGTGATTGCTAAAATTACTTCTAGTTTTAAAAATTCCATGATTCTATGATTCTGTAATTTGGCCTATGAAAACACTCTCCAAAAAATCACATGAGCCATTCAGGAAAAATACGACAAGGCCTGTCATGTTTATGTTTCTGCCTTTTGGGTGGACCACTATTTATTTTTATTTTTTCCTCTTCAGGAAACTAAACAGGAGGGGGAGATAGCAAAATGCTGTTCCCATTATTATCAGATTTTTTGCAAGCTTTGAATTTATTCAGTGGAAAATCATCAGATTTTTAGTGACTCTAGTTTGTGTTGGACAAAGGTCAATAAGTAAAATAAAATACTGGAAACAAAACGTCTAAAAAGTTTCCAAACATTATAAAAGCTGTTATTTTCTATTTTATTTTTAAGGCATTTTCACAAACTATGACTTGAGTTGGGTTGTTTTTTTTTTTTTTTCTCTGTACATTTGGAAATGCAGTAAAGGGAAATTTACTGAAGTGTATCTGATTTCATGTTTACAAGGTACAGTTAACAATCAAGTGATGAAAGTTTAAACATATTGAAGTATGTGACATTACCTACAACCTCTAATGTATTACATCTGCAAGGCCTAAAAGTATAATCAATTATCAAAGTGTATTGAATTTATAACTCAATGGTAAAGTTTTCTATTTTTATAATAAATCTGGTAGTTTATAATTATTCATACAAAAAAAGAAAATTGTTCTAAAGCATAGGAAAATTATATACACACTAGAGCTGTGATGGCGAACCTATGACACGCATGTCAGCACTTACACGCGTAGCCATTTTCGATGATACGCGGCCGCATGCGGATGGCATACAGAGAAGTATGGGGCCGCATGCCGAGAAGGATGTTTCATCCTCGGCTGCTGCATGGTCAGGCGCAGTAGCTGAGGATGAAACATTTGCTTTAGTGTAGTGTAGACACTCTGTGCCGGAGGTCTGTAGGCCAAAACAACAGAACTCAGCACAGAGCATCTAGTTCAGGGACTTCTGATTAGGCCGTTAGGGGATCTTTGACCTCACTTCTGGCCGGCAGAGCAGGGAGCAGGGGAATGCTGTGGGAGAGGCATCTCTCGGAGCCCTGTGATTGCCATTACCAGCAACCACATAATCACATCAACCATCATCCAATCTGTCCTGGGGTGTGGTGGTTTTCTAATTGACCATCATTACTGAGATAAGTGAGGGGGAGGCTGGGAGAGGCGAGGGCCTGTGCTATAGGTGCCGTTTCCCACCATTAGAAATAGCGGCAGCCATCTTAATTTAAATAAGGAATGTTATTTTGCAGCATAGTGCAGACTCCATTTCACCACTGTTACTGTTGTGCATCCTTATTAACCCCTATTTCTGATTATTAACCCTGCCCTTTCCTAAAAGACAGTTGCATGTATCATCTTGTGGTCAGTTAGGCTAGATAACCTCTAATTGCCTGCAGGGCTAACAGGCTATCTATAATTCTATCTTCTGTCACTGACCCCCTGATAGAAAACCCAAAAAATAAAAATAAAAAACAAGGTTAAGTAAAGGAAGTAGTAGTAGCAGTAGCCGACTCTTTCAAGAGACATGGACTGAGATGTATGGCATTATAAAAAAAAAAAATGGCAGATCACTTTGCATTCTATATACTGAAAGCAGAATGTGGAATATAAATAGACATTTTGAAACGAATCATTCCCAGCTCTTGAAAAAAAAAATGAGGATGAAAGGAAGGAATACATTTCCAGGCAGCTACACCTTTATAAGAGCCAATCTAATTCTATCCTTAAAATTATAAAATGCCCTACAAATTTAACATCTGCAAGTTTGAACATTGCTCACTCCATAGCTCAGCATGGAAAAGCACTCAGTGAGGTATAATTTATTAAAGAAACTCTCCTAAGATGTGCATCAGTCCTATTTCAAGATATGCAAAATAAAGATGCAAATATTAAGAGAATATCTGAGTTACCGCTCAGTAGAAATATCATAAAAGACTGAATGAGACTGAAAACAAACGTACAACATCAATTAAAGAGAGAAATAAGTAATTGTAAATATTGTTTTATCTCTCTTGATGAAACTACTGATGTCACATTACATGCTCAATTAGCCATTATTGGTCAATATTCTGATGGTCTCACAATGAGAGAAGAGTTGATAAAGTTAGTATCAGTGCCAACAAGTACATCACGAAGCAAAATATGTAAGGTTGTTATACAAACATTCCATTACCTAAGCATCGATATCTCTAAAGTTGTGTCAGTGATCACAGATGGGGCACAAAATATGGTGGAGAAAAAAGTCGGATTTGTCAAATTGTTTACGGAAGCTATTGGACATCCAATTGTGCCTTTTCATTGTATTATCCATCAGGAGGTTTTATGTGCCAAGGCAGCATTCACCGACTTAAATGACTTAATGTCAATTGTTACAAAAATAGTTAACTTAATAGCTGCTTGCCCCCTTCACAAGCAAGAATTTTCTGCACTTTTACTGGAGGTTGATTCCACCAACAGTGGACTGCTGATGTACAATAATGTAAGATTTCTGAGCCAAGGCAAAGTTCTTGAGCACTTTGTGGAGTGCTTTGAAGAACTTAAGGTATTTCTTGAGGATAAGAATCTGGGAAACTTTTCTCAGCTCAATGATGATAAGTGGGTCAACACCCTAATATTTTTTACAGATCTTTCCGTTTATATTAAAGAAGTGAACTTAAAGTTACAAGGTTTTGGCAAAAGTATTGACGTTATGTTTGGATACATAAAAAATTTTGAAAGTAAACTTAAAATTTTCAAGCGAGATGTAGAAACTAAAACTTATAAGTATTTTCCTCAAGTAACAAAGTATTTTGAGAAGCCCAGTGCAGCTGTACAAAATGAAATGGAACCCTTGCATATAAAGTACCAGCATGTTTTAGACTCGTTACTTGACCAGTTCAGTGATAGATTTAATTAGTTTAGAAGCCTAGAACAGACTATAAAAATAATTAAGTATCCTGATGCAGTAGTCTACAGTAGTTTGGAATTAAATGGTTTCCAATGGATGCAAATTGATGGTTTGGAGATGCAACTTGCAGAATTTCAAGACAGCATCTGGGCTCAGGTGTTTTTCAACTTGAGGTCAAAGCTTGAGAATCTGGAAAGGTGCCACTTGGAGAATCAAGAGGAGTGCCACTATGAACAGGAAATTTGGAGTGCCTGGAACTGATTACCAGACACTTTTAGCACCCTGAAAAATATAGCAATGACTTTGCTCACAAATTTTCCCTCTACATACTTTTGTGAGACCTTATTCTCAGTGTTAGATAATATCAAAACCAATAAGAGAAACAGATTGACAGATGAAGTTAGTAGCGCTTGCTTGGGCTTGAAGTGTACAAAATACCAACCTTCAATTGAAGGTGTAACCAATGAGATTCAGCAACAAAAAAGTCACTAATAGGTAGATTAGTTAAAGAATTTCTCCTCCCCCTCACTTATCTTAGTTCAGGGCACCCCACACAAGTTAAATAATATCAAGACCAACAAAAGCAACCAACTGACAGACGAACAAAGTCACTAAGCAGGTAAGTTAAATAATTAGTTTTTGGTTTATTAAATACAGTTATATATTACAATTATACATTTTTGTTATTTAAACTGTAAATATTGCGAAATTATGTTTTTTTTTCTTGAAATGACACACCACCCAAGTTATGGCCAGCTATTTGGTGAATTTTGACACACCAAGCTCAAAAGGTTGCCCATCACTACATTAGAGGCCTGGTGCATGAAATTAATGGGTAGGGTCCCTAGTCCTGGCCGGTGATCAGGGCCTATCAAGTTCCCCACCTCCACCTTCCCTTACTCCCTCAGTGCCCCACTGCCGCTGCTGGTTGCCCACCATGTTCCCTACCACCTCCTGATGGTCAGCGCATATCATAGTGAGTGATCGAACTCCTGGTCTCCTGGTCTAACTCCCGAGGGGACACTTTGCATATTAGCCTTTTATATATATAGATGCAATTCTATATTATCTTGTGTATGTAATGTGAATATTATATGTAAATACATGCATATAATGTACAAGGGTGGGCAAAAGTAGGTTGCAGTTGTGAGTATGTGAAATAGTTTATTCTTATATTTTATTTATTATTATTGTGTTTATGTTTTAATTTGAACAACTGTGAACCTACTTTAGCCAACCTCTGTATATATAATGTTTAAATTGTGTATATATTATGTAATATATGACATATATTATACTACACAAAACACACACATATATTATTAGTATATACTAGTATGTCCATACAAATAGTAAATTAACCTATAAGGATTTTTAGCAAATAAGGCTTTTAAAATGTTTTAGAAATAATTTTTGCATATAAAATTTTTACATTGAAACATAAAATAATCGGATAACTGACAAAAAGTCATAATTCTGAAATGAACCTATTTTATTTAAGAATTGAGATGTTTTACAAGCAAAAAGCTATAATCAACATTAATTCACTTTCAGATTTTTTTCATCTTGGGCACAAAATTATGTCAATGTTATCAATAGTTCCCAGAGAAGCCACAAAGATGTTTATACATTTCTGTGTAATCAAGGTTTAAATACATTTCTAACAAATATGTAAATCGGAGAACATAATATCATAAGGTAAAAAAGAACAATATGGCATTTTGTAGTGGTTATGCATTTTGTTGTAGTTAGGCATTTTGACATTTTATAAACACATCTTTGAAGTTTTTACAAGTGTTACCTTTGAAATAAAGCATTGTGCATTTTACTAAATATATGGAGTTTACCTGAATTATTTTGTGAAAGAAAATGTGGTAATCTTAAGAGAAATGTTAAACTGTATACCATGTAAAGTAGTTGAAAGCATTGATACTGATCAGGGACAGGTTTTATATGAAGTTAAAGTATCAGTTCAGACCACATTAGATTAGGACCCTAAAGCCTGCAGTAAAGAACATCATTCTACTTCCTTTTATGGCAAAAGGGCTTAATCTTAGCATCTCAAAGGAATATTTGTTTCTTGGGCAGTAGGAATGTAATAAAAATCCCACAGTGGGTATACTCATTTGTCCCTTTCTTTATCATTTTAAAACTTGGATCATTTTTGGTATGTACCTTCTCAGTGATGTGGCTACTCATGCCGTTTGCACTTGCAATCCAGGAAGAAAGATGAGATGTCATTCTTCATCTTTTCAGTTGTCAGTAGCAAATTAAAAACATTATCTTGGGCTTTCTATTGAATTATGTATCAACGTGGTTTTCCTGTTCAGTCCAGCAGGAATCTGCTGAGGAGAGGCCACAACAGATCCCAGAAATCAATGCGGAGCATTTGATGTCAAAATTAGTTTTTGTCATCCTGGAATATATTTGTCCAAAAGAGATGGACCGGTTAAGGCACAGATAAGAAACAATGGAGAGATCCCTCAGAGGCTGGTTGACATAGATTCCTTGCATTTAGGTTTGATGTTAATTGGCTACACCTATCCTCATTAACATGCCCTTTGTACTCATCTTGCTAAATTGAAAATATCTGGAATTTAATAACTAACTTTCCCCATTTCATTAGGGGTGACCTGGGTTATTTTCAGAATATAAAATGTTAATACATATGTTCCTGATTTATTTATACTTAATCCAGAGAAATGTTGCTGTATCTAAGCAGTTTTGGTATCCAAGAATGTTATAGGAAAAAAATAATCAAAGGTCATCTATCCCTTAGTCTTTCCATTTAAAATTTCTTTATTGTCTCCACCCTTTTCCCCCTGATGTAGTTTAAGTAGTCACAAGGATTCTTTTGCTTCTCCAGGGAAAGAATTTGATAATTTAATCATTTTTGTGGTTTTCCTAAAATTTAACTTTAACTACTCTGTGGTTTCTACTACGTTTAATCAAGGACATATTTTTATTATTTTTATAGCACTCTTAAGTCACTTTTCCTCTTCTATCAGATACTTAATACTATATTGTTAGGATAAGCATTAGTAACAATTTTTAACATTTTCTTGGCAACATTTCAAATAATTATTTTAGTCATCAATGAATGCTATTAAGCTGAAATATATGACCAATTTTCACAACTTTGATATGGTTTTAAATTGAGGCTCCATGAAAAGTCACAGGTAGGAGTGGGGTGCCAGAGTATAGGTTTAAGGCTATGACTGTGGTTATGCTGTATGTAATAAGACAACTTTTATACATATTAGCCACTCTGATCCATTCCACCATGTTTACCAAGTCAACTTATGTTAATATTATACTATAATCCTTCATTAAAGTTCTATAATAATAAAAGTATAATATGCAAATCGACCAAATGGCCAAACAGTGGAACAACCGTCCGGTCGACCTTCCAGGTGACCTTCCGGACAAAGCCAGAGCTGTGAGGGCTTAGGCAACCGGGACTGTGAGGGCCTACTCTTGCATGAATTTCATGCATCTGGACTCTAGTATACTAATAAAAATAAAACTTTTGAACTTTTCTCACAGCACTTGTAGTCTGCCATCATATCATCAGCATTTTGTATGTATTTGTACATGACTTATATCTCCATTTTTAGTTTATACCCTTTGTAAAGGCAAGATTTTGCCTTACCCATATGGAGTTTTACTATTTTTAGAGTTCCCAAAAATCACTGATAGGCAAATAGATAGGTGATAGATGATAGATAGATAGATAGATAGATAGATAGATAGATAGATAGTTAGATAGATAGATGATGATAGATGGATGATTGATAAATAGATAATAGATAAATGATAGATAAATAGATGATAGCTAGCTAGCCAGATGGATGGATGGATGGATGGATGGATGGATGGATGGATGGATAGATAGATAGATAGATAGATAGATAGATAGATGATAGATAGATGATATGTGGGAACCCCTTTCACATCCTGTGTGGTTCAGGGTTCAGGTTCAGAGTTCAGGTTCTGGAGAAGGCCACACACAAATGAAAGAGACTACAAAAGAATTAATTTGGGAATATTGGTGGCCAGGTGAGAGCCCAAGAGAGGATTCCACACTGCTTTGGTCTTGCTATCCTTTTTATTAAGACTATGGGATACACCCATAGCCTTTAAGCAGGAAAATCCAATAACAGAAATTTACATAAGACAAATAGAGGTGGAGGCTGCTTCAACTAACAATGTTTCAACTAAAAAGTGAATGACCTTTCAGGGCAATTAAGGTTGTTGACCAGCCTTATGGGTTTCCTGTCTACATCTTTCTATTAGTGAGACAATGGTTGGTTTCCGGCATAGATAGATGAGAGAGAGAGAGATAGCTAGAGATATTTTTTCTTCTGTCTCTCTTCAGAAGCAACCTTGCCTAATAGGGTTATATCAGATAGTACTCTCTACCACTTAATAAATGTGGGAATTGACATTAAAGAGAGATTAAATAACTTGTAGAAGAAAATATAACTAATACATAGCAAGACAAAAATTAACATTAAATCTTCTAATTAATTATCCAGTAATCATCATTATCAACATTTGTTATATGTTTATTATATGACAGATAGTGAGCTATGTAAAACTTTACATAAAAAACAAAATATTCTTACTACTAACTCTGTTATAGTGCTCTCTCATTGGTTCAGTATCTAATATAATGCCATTAAACATGCAGAGACTCAATAAATATTTCTGTTTGAATTTTTAGGTACCTCTAATATAAAAACAACATAGCTATAAGGTGCTTGGTCAGAATGAATGCACAATCTTTGTCATTTCAGTCAGTGAATGGTATGTAAATGTACAAAATAAAGATGGGCAAAGGATTGTTGAGTATCAACTACGCACTAGTTCTCAATTTAGGTTCTAGCCACAAATGAGAATTTGCCTTTTTAGGCTTTTCCATCTCAGTTTTAGCTCTATTGGATCTCATTGTTCTTTGAGAAAACAAACTTTCCATGTTCCCCAAATGATTCCAGACCTAAAGCACACTTTAATTATCTACATGATTTTTTAAATTTATTTTAGCCCAAGATCTCCAATCAGAAAACATCTCTTCACCTATTTCTGCCCCAATCTCCCTATGACACTTTTACCCCATTGTCAGCTCAGTCATTCTCTGTGAGAGTCTTATGTCTTTAGCTTTTGTCTAGAATATTCTTGCTCTTTTTAATAATGAGAAACTATATTTTTTCCAGTTATTATTTGAATTCCCTCAATCAGTTTACTTTTTATAGAATCACAATTTTGACAGAGAGGAAAAACATTGTATATATTACAAATAAGGAAAAAATAAGAACTAAAGGAATTATAGAAGTGTCCAAATGTACATATCTTGGAATGTCTTTCCTTACTGGTTTTATAGTTCTACTTATCCCCATCTACTTTTCCTTGAAGTTTATATTTTTTTTCCTACCCACAAGATGTCTTTTTCAGCATTTCAACAACTCTGACCTATTACAAAACCACCACCCACAAATTACATTTGAATTACATGTATTACGATTATATTTAACATAAGAGAAAGAGTGCATATATTTAGAGATTAATTTTGATTAATATAATTTTAAGAAAGATTGTCAATATTTGATATCAAAAAGTATTTTTCTGCTTTATCCATTTTATTCATTGCTTAGTCTTTTAAGTAACTGGAAGTAGAGTTTTTATTATGGTTTGAAAATATGAAACATAACATAAAATCATAAATCTTAATTTAATATGATCAGTAATGTCATAAATATGAGATTCTTTTATTTTCCCATGTCATTTATACATTTTTGTATCAAGACCATTTCTTTCACCAGTCCATTAATCATATTTCAATGTAATTGTTTTAACTCTAAAGTAAGGTTTTTTATGTTTCTGTTTATAATATTTAAATTATTTTTTATTTTCTGTGACAATGAAGAGAATGAATAATGAATTAAGTAAAAATTGTCTCTGTATCATAATCCTCACTGTTATTTACTTTACTTTGACCAAAATGCTTCTAAGACTATTCTTCATCATCTACAATTTTTTTTTTAAAAAATGAGGTCTCCTGCTTGTACTTGCACTAGCATTTTCAGTATCAGATTTGCACACTTCTTAGTCAAATATCAATTGCCCTGGTTTTTTTTGTTTGTTTGTTTGTTTTTTGTGGGTCTTTCTTCTTTCTTTCTTTCTTTCTTTTTTTTTTTTTTTTTGGTAGATGGTATTCTATTACAGGACACCATTACCCACATTTCTCAGAATTCCACACCTTTGTCTACACACTCTCTTTCAGAAGATCACAGTCTACCTGCTGGAAATGACTGGAAGGATTGTGTAGTAAGATCCTATTATTATGAAGATAGGGAATCTGAGGTCCAGAAATACAAGTTCAGATTTGCTTAAGTTCACAGAGTTTTCAGGCACCAGCTTTGAAACTGTTCATTCATGCTGCTTTTGAAATTCCCAGAAGACTTGCAGGGGGTACTGTGTTTGCCCTTTCAGGGTCATTCATTGATTTCCAGTGCTTAGAATTTGGAGGCAAGCGATTTGAGGCTTAGAACACATTTGACCTTCTGGCTCTACTACAACTTTTGATTTCCATTGTTGAATTCAAAGTGGTGGTGTGGGGGGCAGCAGAGTGGTCCCTACACCATGTCCACCTCCTAATCCCTAGAACCTGTGACTATATTGTGATATATGGTCCCGGGGCAGTAAGGTTTCAAGTGGAAGGAAGACTATAATCATTCGGCCTTCAGTTAGGGAGAGGGCCCAGATATCCAGGTGTGCCCCATGGAATCACAGGGCTCTGAAAGGTGAAGAGGGAGCAGGAGTGTCGGTGCTGACTGTGATGTGGGAAAGAAGCCTTCCCTGATCCCTGATCCAAGAAGTGCTGGCAGCCTCCAGAATAAACTCAACCCAGATGAGGCCTTGGTTGTAGCCTGATGAGACCTGTTTTGGACTTCTGACCGCCAGAACTGTAAGATACACATTTTTGTTGTTTTAAGCCCCTGGTTCTGTGGCCGTTTGTTGCAACAATAGGAAACTGATATAGGTTGAAATCCTTCCTCCGGACTGTTGAAATTTGAAAATCTGATTTATGGGAAATGACCTGCTAGTGAAGTATTCCAAGAGGTCTCTTTCCCAGAGGTGCTCTTAGTAGTTTGCACAAAGTCTGCCCTCTGCCTGGTGGACGCACAGTGAAGTTGTAATTGAATTTTCCTGGAGAAGGAAGAGGGCTCCGCTCTGGCAGGCAGGGTGGTCTTAGACAGCTGGGGCACAGTTCTCAAAGGCCTAGATTTGGAATAAGGGGATCAGGGCATCATGGATTTTCAAGTGAACACCATCTGGGCTTTCTAAGTTCTTATGTTATAGGCATGATCCCTCTGACTTCAATTCCCTTATTTGTGAATTGAATATATAATACCTCACTGCTCTTGTACAATTAAACTATATAGCACGTGTAATGCCTTATGCAGAGACTGATATATAATAAACATGTTAAAACCAATGTTTTGTTATACACATGGTCTTGGAGGAGAGAATACAGTTTATTGTTACCTGGGTGTCCATGATCTCTAAAAAGGAAATAAATAAAAAAAGACAGTTTTATTATGAAGTCAATGTTTCCCTTTTGAGTTAGTAATTACCAAAATGATGGGGGGGAGGGGAAGCCATGTTTTAGCTTCCCTTTACCATACCAAAGATTTTGCTTTTTCTCTCCTCATATACAAACAAAAGTAATAAGTAGTATGTAGTATGTTCTTTATTTGTGTTCAATGGTTAAAGTGAAAGTGCATTTATATAAATTTTTTTTCTCTTTGGAGAGATAAACCAAATAAATCGTGATAGGATGATTAAGATGTACAATTAAATACGTCAAAATGGCATTGTTTCAAGTCCTATTTTTATAAGTCAGTATTTTGATGTCGGTAATGACTGATTTTTATCAGGAGTTTTCTTATCACTGTTTAGTTCAGTAAAATTCTTGCTGGGATGATTTCCAGCCAGTGTGAATTCAACCTGTATGATGACTAGTATGTAATAAGTAATTCTCATTTGGTGCATCAGAGCACACATAAGTCTTAGCAGAATTTACATTAAGAAAAAAAAAGGAATTGATTTTTCAGATGTCAGATCAATCCTAGTTAGTTTTCTTCTTTTATTCCTGTGGTCTCCAATGAGATATCAACATTTTGAGTCCTCAAACAACTCCTGTGTTATAGACACTCTGCATAATACTGATGTTCTATCAGAGATATAATACAAACAATATTGATATTCTGTCAGAGATATTGGCATTGGGTCTATACTGAAATAGGGTTTCGTCACTCCTCTGCTCAACCAAAATCCATCTTGGCCAAAAACTTCTGGTCAGATCATTTGGCATTCTGGGTAATATCAGTGTAGTTTATTCAGTTGTTTCTTTAATAGCCTTGTGAGTTTACTGGTTCTGTTTTTGAAATTGCCAGCTGTCTTCTGAATATTTTTATAAAGTACAGTTAGGATTGTTATTTATAATAACAATAAAAGTTTGTCCCTAATTTTTGAACTTGTGAGATTTATTGTTTTTATTTACCTGGGATGTTGACGAGATTGAATTAAACACTGAACCAAAAACAGGAATGTGTAAAACTGTAATTGGCAGTAGTAGCAGTGTTATATCTTTGACATGTTTGAAATAGAAACTGTGTATATATGAAGCAGAGCCTCACAAAAAGATGGAGTAAAGATATTGGTCATGGACAAGAGTAATATTATTCTTAATCACAGCAATTGCATTTTGACAATTAAATATTGCATATTGTTTTCCTGATTTTTATTGGGCTTCTGATAAAACCATGCACATCTGTTAAAGGGTTGTACTTCCTTTTCTTCTTCATCCTTTTTTAACTGTCCATATAGATGTCTGGGTATATGAAAGAGCAAAAATTTGAAAGGGAGAAATAATGTGTCAGATTAGAAAATTCCTGCTCCCCTCAAAACAACAACAACAAATACAACTGCTTGGCCCTTGCTGATTGCTGCCTCTATCCCAATTGCCAAGTTGAAGAGGTTGAATCAAACACTGAGTGGGGTGGATGGAGGGTGGTTCTAAGTGTTGGAAATAAATCTTCTGAAGTACTTATATAGATACTAGAGGCCTGGAGCACAATATTCATGCACAGGTACTGTACCTAGGCTTGGCCTGTGATCAGGGCTATCTTCCCTGGCTGCTGGCAGCTGGGCCCATCTCCTGCCACCACCCACCCCTGGTTCCCCATTCCCCATTGGGCAATCAGAGCATGCAGGTCAGGGGAGAGACTGAGAGGTTGGCCATTCCTGCACCCCCCACTGTGATTCACCCTCTGTGTGTAGGGCAACTGGTGGGACCAGGGCTTTGGCCTGGCACCACCCACCCCCAGTTCCCTGTTCCCCATTGGACGATGGGAGCCTGCCTGGCGGGGAGGGGGAGGGAGAGAAGAGAATGAGAGGTTGGCCGGCAGGCTCTGATCAGGCAATTAGGGCCTGCAGACTGGGGGAAGCTCCTGCATTGAGCAACTGCCCCCTGATGGTCAATGTGCATCATAACAACTGGTTGTTCTGCTGTTTGGTTCATTTGCATATTACCCTTTTATTATATAAGGTTAACCTAGATTAAGCAGAGTCACTCTCTAAATTCTAAAGCTTTCGATTCAGGATGTACTACCTTGGCTGAGGACAGATGCATAAAGGAAGCTATCATTTCTCATATCAAGGACCTTTCTCTCTAGATAAGGGAAATTTGGTTCTTGCATAGTAAGGTGATTACAGCTCAGACTCTATGTTCAACATAAGGCAAGAAGAAGGGTAGGACCCAATGAATCTTGTTTTATTTGCCAGAAAATCAAAGGCTTCTACAGAATTCATAGATTTGCAACTAGGTCCCATTGATTAGACATTTGTCATATATAGGCCTTTAGCAGTGAAGGAGGGAAAGAACCATAATATTTGGTTGAGTTCATTTCTCTCCAGGATAAAAATCTATGTTTTGTTAATAAGGAAGAATGAGGAAACAAATATTGTTAGACTACAAACAGTTACTGCCACATTTCTCTTCCAAGAAGTTAATTAGTTACTGCTAATGTCCATAAAAAAAAAATATAAAGGAGAATTTTCAGAAAGATTCTGGAAAAGAGAGGTCAGAAAAGAGAGCTAAAAACAATTAATTTTTTCTCCATGAGACCAACTTTTATTTTCTTTTAAATCTTTATTATTAAAAGTATTACATATGCCTTCCTTTTCCCACATTGATCCCTTTTAGCTTTACCTCCTCCTTCTCCCCAGGCCTTCACCACCCTATTGTCCATGTCCATAGGTTATGCATATCAACCAAAGAACTTGCATACATACAGTATATGTATATTCATGAGACCACCTTTTAGATGCTATTTACTCTATACTTCATATTAGTGGATATTGTGGTACAGAATGAATCATTTATAATAAAGAGGCAATATTCAAATTGACCGTCACTCCAACACACAAGATAGCCATCCCTATGTGGACACAAGATGGCCACCACAAGTGGACAGAAGATGGCCACCACCAGCAGGGGAGGGCAGTTATGGGTGATAAGGCCAGCAGGGGAGGACAGGTAGGGGTGACCAGGCCTGCAGGGAAGGGCAGTTGGGTGTGATCAGGCCAGTAGGGGAGAGCAGTTAGGGTTGACCAGCCAGTTGGGCGGGAGGGGACCAGGCCTGCAGGGAAGAGCAGTTGTGGGGGACTAGGCCTGCATGGGAGGACAGTTAGGGACAACTAGGCTGGCAGAGGAGCTGTTAGTCAATCAGGCTGGTAGGGGAGTGGTTAGATGGTGATCAGGCTGGCAGGCAGAAGCAGTTAGGGGCAATCAGGTGGCCAGGCAGGCAGGCATGCAGGCAAGCAAGTGATTGGGAGCCAGCAGTACTAGATTGTGAGAGGGATTTTCCAATGCAGTTGGACATCTCTTGAGGGGTCCTAAACTGGAGAGGGTACAGGCTGGGCTGAGGGACACACACACAACCCATGCATGAATTTCATGCACTGGGCCTCTAGTTTTAAATAAAATCACCAATGTATTTCCTATTAACTGATTCTCCATCAACTGTCACAGGAAATTAAGTGTAATTGGTTCAATTCATATGAAATTCAGGGCATGAGAAATATGTTAATCTAAGGTGTTCTCTTGATAGTTGTTGCTCTGGGGGAAAAGGGAACATTTTTTGAGAATTTTTTTTTCATTCCTAACATCTCTTTTGGAGTTAGACATATGCAGTGGTGCACATACTAGTATGTACCCTATGTTTAGGTCACTATTGAAAATAAATTTGTCATTTAGTTATTTTTATTGACTAATTTGAAGGTGGTCTAAATTGATTTTGTTGTATTTGACAAAATTTAAGTAATCAGATTACATTCATTTGGCTGTTTCTGCCACAAAATTTAATGTTTAAATTTAGAATAATTTGATCTTATAAATATTTACTATACTTAATAAATAAGTTGGTGGTTTTCAGACAAGAATACATTAGATCTATTTGTGTATTTCTTAAAATTAAAGGCTCATCCTTCTCTCCAGATCCTATTAGATTAGAATCACTGAAAGCTGACTCAGGAATATGCAAGTTCCATACCCACAACTTATTTTTGTGTATCCCTCATTAGAGCCAGACATCTCTGCATTAGTTTATGTCCAAATATGGTTCTGACAATAAAAAATCGGATAAAAATCTGTCCTCATGGCTCCCGACCCTTTCCTTTCTTGGGAATGAGAAGATTAGTCTGTACTAAGACTAATCTTGACAAAAAAGTCATCATTTGATTTGTTGCTTAGCAGAATTCTGTACATTTCATAATTTCTAAAAGTACAAACTCTTATATGTAGAATTTGAGTCAGTAATTACATATTGTACACCTAAAATGTATAATCTCCAAATTTTATAAAATGGTTATAAAAATAGTTCATAGATTTGTTAAAATTTTTACTAAACACAGTTCTAAAGATATATTAAAAACACTAAACAGATTAAAAAATCCCTGATGTGAATATTATTAACATTCAAGAAAATAACATTTATTATAAGTATTAAAGAATATCTTCAGAGCAACAAGTTGATAGAGTGGTAATGGGATACCAATATTCTATTGCCAGCATTGACTTAGATGTCCCATTTTACAGTTTATGAAATTTAGACACAGATATTACAATTTATTCAATGTCAGTAGTAATCAGTTAAGCTGAATACTAAGCATGAAGTTAAAGGTATTTTGTTTTTAAATCAAAGAAGTCTGTGTAAATCTTGCTTTCCACCCATTCTTTATTTCCAAACTGAAAATGTAATACTTTTTTTTCAGACATATCTTGAAGTCTAAATGACATACTCTCCATCATATCCTTGGGCATAATAATTTTTATCAAAGTACTCAGCAAATATTACTTATCTAACAACTGCTTAAGATGCATTCTGTGCTGAGTACAAATTTTAAGTACTACATACATGAAATAAGAAAGAATTGCTATAGACTCTAAATTCAATCCAGATTAGCCATTGATACACTATTTATGAATAAGTTAGTTGAAAAAATGGCATTAAATATTTGAATTTTCTGGTTCAAGAAATACTCATCAAAAGCACAAGAGTCTAGATAAAATAATTTATTTAAAAATAAATAAACATCTTTGGAAAGCATAATTTACAATAAATACAAGAAGTCTCCAGAAGTAATTTATTACAAAAAATTGAGTCACTGGTTTCTCCTGTTGAGGATAAATTAATACTGTTATTCTATCAGTGATACAAAGCTAAAATTATGTGTATAAAATACTGGTTAAGGAAAACCAAATCTAAGGGGTCTCAAAATAAAGTTACCATATAAAAGTCCAGTGCCAGAAAAATAACTCAATTTAGGTGTTTCTTCTCACAGATTATTAGTTACAGAAATTAGATATAAATAAAGGAAATGCTAAAGATAAGGCATGTGACTCTGTAAATAACATCAGACCAATACAGAATTGATGCATTGGTAGAGTAACTACTTCTAATGCCACCAATGGAGACTTGAGATCAAGACAGCATATCGGTATCTGGAAGTTCCAGTCAAGAATTCCTACCATCCCATTTGTTACTGTTGCTATAACCGACTTCATACCCAGGATTTCAATATAGATATTGAAATGATGCAAAAACAATTCCACTTCATACTTCAATGATCTTTCTTACCAGTGCAAGAAGATAACTCTTGTCTTATTTTTCCTTTTACAAATCTTACACATTCACAAAATTGACAAAAACAATAGCTTAGTGGCACAGAAGTCTTGGAAATATAATTTAATGTCCAATTTCTCTAATTAGGAAAGTAGAATAAGAAAATAAACCTAGAATATTGACTTACATTTTAACTATTTAAAATCAATTATGAGGTTTATCAGGTTACTTAATATATTGACATGAAATTACTGTGTATTCTTTGTGTATCCCTTGTTAGCATAATTTGTATTTACCAATATTTCTCAAAATAAGAATACCTTAAAAATTATTTTGCTGTTTTTGACAAAATTTTAGGCAAAAATATTATGTTTTAAGAGATCCAATAATGGTAACATTGACCCCAAAATACATGGGAAGTTGCAGAAAGAGGTAAACTTCATCATTCAGAAAAATGGAATTAATCACCTATGGGTTTATAATTCTAATATTAAATAATATACTGAACTTTTTACTGTAAAATTGAACTCAAGAGTGAATACTCTGGAAGAAGGAATTAAAAACAATTTCTATAGAGTCCAATAGTCTGGACAATATTTTTGAATGTTAAAATAAAATTACATAGTAAACAGGAAAAGAATAAAATATTCAAACCCATGATTTAAAAATGTTGACAATGTCCTTCCAAGGATTAATCTACTAAACATTTATTCTGTGACGTCTGTTCCCACAAACCAGTATGACGCAAATCTAACTCCAGGTTTATTTAATAACAGTGAGGCAGGAAAGAGGTAACCATCTGAGGAAGTTGTTTTTTTTGTTTTTGTTTTTGTTTTTTGTCCAAGCAATGGCTCTATCATAATGATAGTCATACATGCTAACTAAATTCTAATTTAATATATATGTGTTATTTAGATGATGTCATTAATGCCCTATAGAAGAAATATATGAAAAAAATGAAGTCAAAATCATATCTATCATATGAAACCTATTTTTACATTATTTTCTATGTTTAACCTAAAATTTCAACCATCCAGATGAATAAAGTTTCAAAGAGAACTGTGCTGAGATACGGAATTTAGTTAGAAGCTTCTTTGGGGCATCTAGTGTTTATGTCTGTCTGAATCTTAAATTGGTTTTGGAAATTCTGGGGTTGAATTAAAAGTTCTGGAGAACAGGGATCTCAGTTGAAGTCCTTTATTGGGTTAATGGGAAAGGCTGGAATAAAATCTTTACTTATATGAAAGATACATGAGCCACAGAGACAGAATATTGCCAGGAAACTCTAAAAGCAAAAATGTAGATTGTGTGGCTATAATCAGAATTTCATGAGAACAAGGATTCATTTCTGGGGTCAGTCTGATTAGAATGAATGGTTCTAATATTCACTTTCTGGAATTACTGCTTAACTCAAGTTTTCTATAAATAATATACTTTTATCTGATGGGTTATGTCCTCAAATCTGGAAAATAATACAAAGTAACACATCCAGCCATATAAAAAGCTCCTTTGAAATTGAAAAAAAAAAAAAACCACAAAAAAAACCTGTTGAGATTATTCCTTTTCAAACATGCTTTTACATTACTAGTAACTAATATTTGATAATATAACTTTCTTTACTGTTTTAAATACAAGTATAGGTCTGTGTCATTTTATATATTTGCCCTACATGAGAGAAAAAGAAGCAAAAATTGATCAGAACTATTAAGAGAAAACTAGTTTTGCAAAAGAAATCAAATGTCTCTTCAAGGAATCGAGGAAACATTTGCTCAGGAGTCTAAGAGAAAAAGGCCTGACAATGCCATAAAAGGAGGAATCAAAGGCAGAACACAATTCTCCAAGAGGATGTGTGTGTGTGTGTGTGTGTGTGTGTGTGTGTGTGTGTGTGTGTAATTTTCTAATTAAATGAATGTCCTTGGCCTGAGAAGGAGAAGATAGAAGCGTTATTCATAAGTGTTATTTTAAATCATTAGTAAATTGAGCTTACTACATATATTAATAAAATGAAGATTCCGTAAATGAAGTGATATGTTACAACCAGTTTATATTTCCAAAGTAGTCAGCTCAGTGCCTGAGCTTAGGGGATGTAATGTTTATATGGCTGCACACTATTTTTACCATTGTGCAGGCCTGTAGTAATCATAAAGGAATACAAGAGAATCTTAAGGACAGGAAAGGGAAGCTCTAAAAAGAAACATCCAAATCGCACAATAGCCCAGCCGGTAGCTCACTTGCTTGGAGCACCATCCTGTACACCACATGACTGTGAGCTTGACTCCTGACGAGGCCCCATACTGAGGTTATGGGTTGGATTCCCATCAGAGCACATACCTAGGTTGCGGTTTGATCCTCAGTTGGAGTCAGTCAATCAATATTTCCTTCTCTCTCCTTCCCTCTCTCTAAAATCAATAAACATACATTTGGGTGAGAATTTTTTTTTAATGTATAATCTTTTAACTTTTTCCCGGTGATAAATCTGTACTTCTGATTTGATAGAAATAACACTGGATGGAAATCATCATACAATTACCTAGTTCTCTTTTCACATGAATTAACCCTTAAGATCTTGACCTTATGTTTCAGCTACTCTGGAAACTATCTAATGAAATTGGATTAGATCATTCCAGACAACCTTTGGAGAATTTAGAGTTTTTAATGTTACATAATGTGAAGCATCAAGATGGTGAAAACAGGAGGTGCCACATGTATGGGTGCAATGTAAGTAGAGCTAGAAAAAAGGGTTGATACAAGACATGAAGTTGGGATTGGGATCACAATAAAGGAGGCCTGCAGTGATATGAATGTGAGTGGGAATTGCCAAAGGTTTAGAATGATAGGTAATAAAGACAGTCAAGAAGTAAAAATGAAAAGCCAATAAAAGTGTAAGTAGAGCAGTAGCCTGAAAGCAGTTACTATATTTGAAATGTGTACTGCAAGGTAAAGCTGTTTACAATGGCCCATATGCACAGTATTGGTCCAACA
Source organism: Antrozous pallidus (assembly GCA_027563665.1). Classification (NCBI taxonomy): domain Eukaryota; kingdom Metazoa; phylum Chordata; class Mammalia; order Chiroptera; family Vespertilionidae; genus Antrozous; species Antrozous pallidus. The sequence goes on from CM050521.1 coordinate 53,777,397, forward strand.
GATTATGTTAGATGTTTCCAGTAGAGAGTAAAATAAATAAACTGGATTTAGTGTTTAGATGCTAATCTTTCATGCCTAAGAAATCTTTTGTTTCTCTAAGACTGATTAAATAGTCTCATTAACAGAGCCTGGAAATAACCTGTATGTCCACAGAGATTGATCTTAGTTCAAATTAGAATAGCCTATATTTATCAGTGTTTAGTCCATTACAAGAGTTCAAATAATTAAGTTAGATGATTTCTGTTTTTATTATGTGGGTCAGCTCCAACTCCTGAAGACCCTAAGAATGAGTGATGTCCACAAGGCCTGTCCTCCGCGGCCCTACTCAGCTCATATAGTCTCATGCTTTTGGCTTTTTTTATGGAGTCAATCCATCTCATATTTGGTCCTCCTCTTTTCCAGCTGCATTCTATTTTTTTTTGAAAGAATTATGTTTTCTAAAGAATCCTACTTTCTTATGAGGCCCCTGAAGTATAATAGCTTCAGTGCTGTCATTTTTGTCTCCAGCAATGTTTCAGGCTTCATTTGCTTTAGGATCTATTTGTGTATCTTTCTGGCCATCTAGGCAGTATCCATTGAGCTTGCTTCCAACACCATGTTTCAAATGAATCAATATATACATATATTTTTTTGCCTATCAGCCTTCCTCACTGTCCAGCTTTCACATTTATTCATAGTAATTGAGACTATAAAGGTATAGATCATCTTATCCTTGGCCTCTTCATGACATGTCCTTGCTCTGAGTGATATCTCCTAATTCTTCCCTTGCTTCTCTTCCAAATCTCAACCTGCTCTTGATTTCTTGACTTTAGTCTCTTTTTTATTTTGTGATTGAAGCAAAGTAAGCAAAAACTTTAACAATGTTGAAATGTTCATTGTATACGATAAAGTTGTGCATTTCTTCTGTAGTCATGATCTTTGTCTTCTTATTCTTATTCAAATACAGTCCTTCTTAGACACTTTTTTTCACTCTCATCAGAAATCACTTCCAATCATTGCCACTTTCTTCCAATAAGATGGTGTTATCTGCATATCTTACGTTATTGATATTTTTTCCACCAATTTTCACTTCTTCCGAGGGTAACCCAGTTTTTCATATAAAATGTTATGCGTACAAGATTAAACAAATAAGGAAAGTAAAATACACTCCTATCTGACATCTTTACCTATAAAAAACCATTCTGAATCTATATTCTGTCTTAACAGTGACTTACTATTATATAGGTAGCATGTCAAAAAGATCTAGAGCTGAGGTATGTCCATTTCCTTCATAAAAACCCATATCTTTTCTTTTTTTCCTCCATAGCTTTTCATATGCACACAATCAAGGGCTTTACTGTAGTTTATAAAATATAGGGTAATATTTTATTATTTATATATAGGTAAAATTAGTACATGCAAAATTCACAATGAAAGAAAGTAAATACAAAAATCATTCTTTAAAAATGAAACACAATGCAGAAACATACTATTTTTTAAAAGAATCATATTATAAATGTATTTATTATGAAAAGATAATGGCACTTTCTCCATAATTTGGATCAGACTTGAAAACTTTTATGGCTTTTCTTTTGCTACCTGTCACTTAGAGATTTGGAGCTGGCCCATGCCTTATAGCATTAATAACGAAAAGTACTTAAGTTTCCTTCTCAAGGTGGATGGATAATGCTCTTCTTTGATGATAAAATTCCAGTGAACCTCTCATTATAGTTTACCCATAATACTTTAAAATGTGTATAGTCTGGGATTTTTTAATGCATTTAACTTGTCAAGGATTTCCTGTGCTAAGGAGTCCTTGGGCAAGAAGATATATTCTTGCCTTATTGCCTTGTCTACAAGATTCTCCAGTATAACTTGGCTCAACAGAGGCTCTAGGTATTTGCTTTTCCCAAGAAAACAAAAATACATATATAGAATGCACTTGCTTCAACATTGATAAGTATTACATTTATTTGCATACTAGAGGCCCAGTGCTTGACATTCGTGCACTGGAGGATAGGGGTCCCTTGGCTCAGCCTGCACCCTCTCACAGTCCAGGAACCCTCTGAGGGATGTCCAATTACTGAGAAGTGGGCCTTAGCAGGCAGTTTGACATCCCCCTCAAAGAATCCAGCTTCTGGTTAAGCTGTGCTCCCCCTATGGGAACACACTGACCACCAGGGGGCAGCTCCAGCATTGAGTGTCTGTCCCCTGGTGGTCAGTGCATATCATAGTGACCAGTTATTCCATAATTTGGTAGATTTGCATATTAGCCTTGTATTATATAGAACTAGGGGCCCAGTGCAAAAAGTTCATGCACTGGAGAGGGGTCCCTCAGTACAGCCTACCCCCTCTCATATACTAGGAGCCCTCAGGGGCTCCTACTGATGGCTTAGGCCTGATCCCTATTGGAGCAGTCTGTCCTCCCTTTGCGGGAGGTGACTGGGCTAATCGGGGAAGACACCAGCCCCATCACCCTGCTACTGCAGCCACTGCCAGTCACCACAGCCAGCAAAGTATTTTCTTCAACATGAACTCCAGTGCCTTCACCATGAAAAAATGACAACTTTCTTTAGACATTTTCAAAATGTGCCTTTCATAAGATATGACATTTTTTATTTTTAGTTTTATCCTCACCTGAGAATATATGTCCATTGATTTTCCCCCCTTCCCTCCAGATCCAGGCTTGGCCTATTCCCAAGCCTACAGCCTCCACCCCAGGCTGTAGGATTGGAAAGCAGGCATCCCCCTCCCCTCTGATGACAGGCTTGGACCCTTCCCAAGCCTACAGCCTCCATCCAAGGCTGTAGGCTTGGGGAGCAGGAACCTTCTCCTCCCCTACCCCCACCATTCTGATCACAGGCTTGGCTCCTTCCCAAGCCTACAGCCTCTGTCCCAGGCTGTAGGCTTGGGAAGCGGGTACCCAGTCCCCCAAGCCTAAAACCTCTGCAGTATGGCTGGCTGGGAGTGACCTGGGTGCCAAGGAAGTTCCCAGGATCCAGGTATGTATGCAAAATAACCACCATCTTTATTGGGTTAATTTGCATACTTTGATTGGCTGTGGACATAGTGGAGGTATAGTCAGTTTACATGTTTTTCTATTATTAGAAAAGATAGGATACTGTAGCCTATACTATAAACTTGCAAAATAAAATAAAACTTTAATTAAATGTCAATAAATTTAAATCAATTACTAAATCTTGTAAAACACTTGGAAAAGATCCTTTTAAGCTAACAATGTTCTTTTTTCTATTTAATGGAAAGGAAGAAACCCCACCCAAGTCAATTTTTTATCTCCATTTTATAATTATTATAATTAATTAGAATAAAAATTATAAAGAGTAAATTAATATACAGGGAAGACTAGAAAAAAAGTTTCTGAGAAAGACTTGTGGCTAGATCATGCAAATGACCATAACTCCAAATTCTTAGACAGTAAGTGTATGAACACTGCCAAGTTAAATCTGTCTTATATAGGAAAGATATTAATTAAATTACAGAAGAACAAAAATATATAATCCATGATATTTATAATGACTTACATTTGTGATGATATAAACTGAAACAAAATTATATGTATGTATTTTTTTCTAATTTGGTTAGTTCATTTCATGGTTGCTGTTGTTTTATTGGTGTTTCTTTTAACCTTGGACAGACTTAATTATAAATTTAAAATGAAATATTTAGTAGTTTAATTCTGTTTGATATACAATACTTACACTCTGTCTTGGGAAATATTTTTAAAAGGCATAGGGAGAAATCCCTACTTTTGATTGAATTGTTTACTCTATTCACATTAAGTGCTATTATTTATATAGTTGGATTTACATTTGCTATTTGTAAAAATGGGTGTATTTTTTTGCTTCTCTGCACTTCTTTTACTGCTTTTTATTGCATTAGCTGTATATTTGCTAGTGTGACATTGTAACTAAGAATTGTTTCACTTTCTATTTCTGATTTTTATGATTGATCATTCAAGGGTTTATTATATACATCTTCGCTTATCAGAATTATACTAACTTAATTCTAAATATAGAAGATACTATTAATATATAGCTCTTTGCCTCCCTCTGGTTTGGGGTGCTTTTAGTCCTATGTATTATCCTAAATAATAAAAGAGAAATATGTAAATTGACTACCTCTGCTCACCAGCCAATCAGGAGTGTGTATGCAAATTAACCCAACAAAGATTGTGGGTTAATTTGCATACACAGGCACCAGGTGGAGAGCAGAGCAGGGAAAGCCAGAGGACAGTGGAGCGGGTTGGGGAACTTGGCTCCCCAATCCCCCAGATGGAGAGCAGAGAAGGAGAGCTGGTGGCTTGGAGGACTTGGCGGGGGGAGGGGGCGCTGTAGGACGAGACAGAGAAAGAAGGGAAAACCAAGAGTGCAGGGAGCACCAGGAATTCTGGAAATAGTAGTTCTGGTGGCAGATGAATCTCCTAGACGTTAGAGCAAAGTGAGCCTGGAGCAAGTTACTATTGCAGTGGAGGATGGAGGGAAAGCAAAAGTGAGAGACAAGTAAAATCAGAGTGTCTAGGAAAAATTAAAGGGAAGATATCCTAAAACTTCCAGAAAATCTCCACCAATGAAGCAAAGAAAAAAAAAATGCCTCTATTATTCTGAGAGCAACAAACCAAGCTATCTTGGGGTCTCAAACAATTCAATCATATGATCGCAAAGACAGACAAAAACTCCCAGATTGGAAAGGGCTCCCCTGAGGGCTACCAGATTGGAGAGGGTGCAGGTTCAGACTGAGGGACCCACCCCCCATGCACAAATCTTCATGCACCAGGCCCCTATATTTATATATCTCACAAACCCAGTATTATCCTATCTAATAAAAGAGTAGTATGCAAATTTGACCATACCTTTGCCACACCCAGCAGCCACACCCACCAGGCAATCAGGAGCAGATTATGCAAATAAACCCCAAACAAGATGGCTGCCACCACTGAGAGCAAGAGGGAGGCTTGGGTTTCCCCAGGAATGGAGGAAGCTAAGCTTTCCGCCTGCCTTTGCCGGCCTAGGCCTCAATGGTACAAAGTTTCAATTATAAAAGATACATAATCCGAAGGTAGCCATTGAGCTGGAGAGAGAAGAGGCTAGGGTTGCCAGGGCGATGGAAGAAGCTAAACTTCTGCAGCCTTCGGCCTAGCCCTCCACTCTAGGTACAGAGTTTCAAACAGAAATGGCTGTCGCCATGGAGTGAGCAGAAGGCTTTGCTGCGCTCTAGGCTACAAAGTTTCAATTGTAGAACCTAAATTAATTTCAGATCCCAAGGCCTCTGTTTGGGTTACTGGGGGTGTGGACAGCCTGAAAATCACCATAGGCCCCTTGCCCTGGCCACCCCACGCCCTAAGGGAACCTCCACCCTGATCCAGGACACCCTTCAGGGCAAACCAGCCAGCCCCCACCCATGCACTAGGCCTCTGTCCTATCTAATAAGAGTAATACACAGATTGACCATCAGCTCAACACACAAGAGGGCTGCCCCCATGTGGTCAAAGATCCTGCCCCCATGTGGACACAAGTGGCCACCACAAGATGGCCAGCAGGGGAGGGCCATTTGGAGGATCCAGGCCTGCAAGAGAAGGCAAGTTGGGGGCTGTCAATCCTGCAGGGGAGGGCCGTTAGGGGTGACCAGGCCAGCAGAGGAGGGAAATTGGGGACAAACAGGCTGGCAGGGGAGCAGTTAGACATCAATTAGGCTGGGAGGGTAGTGGTTAGGGGGTGAGCAGGCTGACAGACAGAAGTGGTTAGGGACAATCAGGGAGGCAGGCAGGCAAGCAGTTTGGAGCCAGCAGTCCTGCATTGTGAGAAGGATGTCCGATTGCCTGTTTAGGCCCGATTGGGATCCGGCCTAAATGAGCAATCGGACATACCTCAAGGGGTTCCAGATTGGAGAGGGTGCAAGCTGGGCTGAGGTACAACTCTCCCCCCAACCCCTCCATGCACGAATTTCGTTCACTGGGCCTCTAGTATTATCATAATGGTTACTTCATATAATTTTATTTTTTTTCATGGAAGCTGAAGGGTAAAGGTGAATAAATATATAAAATGTGTTAATTAACCTTTTTATTTATAATTTTTTATTTTCTTTACCTCTTCCTGTAGATTTGAGTTATGAGCTGGTCATAAAGGCAGTTTCCTTAGTGAGAGCTTCAGAGTCCTGGAGCCTCTGCCCCAGGCAGAACCTTCGTGCAGTGGCATCTACTTTTCTTGGAGCCACACCCCTGCTCTATAAATGGGGAGTGGGCTGACAATGGTAGTTCTTGATCCCAGTTTGCTTCTCGAGGTTAGGGAACCTTGTCCTAAATGTGAGCTGGTGCTAGGGTGATTGGGGCAGAGAATTCTCATCTTGCCATATCTTTACATAAATGTGTTTAAGCATTTAATTCAATATAATTTTAATACATTTAAATTTAGGTCTAGCATTTTTTTGGTCTTATTACCCCTATTCTGTCTCTCCCCCCTTTTTTTCTCTACTGTGTTTTTTTTAAATATTTATTATTTAATTTAAAATTTTCTCATTTTTTCTTTATCTCTTTGCATAATTCTTTTAACAGTTGTCCAAAAAGATTACAATTACATACTTACCTTTTTACATTTTACTTAGAAACAATATTTTATTACTTCCAGTAGAGATAGAAAATTTAGTACAATACCCTCATCTCTCTCCTTATGCTGTACTTGTCTTATAGTACCCCTACATACATTGAAATTCCATTAGGTAATGTCAAAATTTTTCATTCAACCATCAAGTTTTAAAGAACTCATGTGCAGATGAGCTCTCTAACATGCTTACCCAGGTACTTAGGTTTCTGCTGTTGCTCTTCCTTCATTCTTAATGATACAAGTTTACTTCCCACTGAAAACCTTCTGTTAATGAAGTCAGCTGGCAACACTTCTCTTATTTTATCTAAAGGAATGTGTATTTTTTCCTTCCCTTTTAAAGGATATTTTCACTAACTATAGAATTCTAGGCTAAAAGTTTGTTTATTCATTCAGCACTTTAAAATGTTTTCTTTCACTAAATCTGTCCTCCATTATTTCTGAAGTAAAATTTATTACCCAACAATCAATGCAATATTATTATTTGGCTACTTTCCAGTTTTTTCTTTGTCTCTAATTTCTAGCACTTTTGTTATGACTGATATGAATATAAATTTCTTTGCATTTATTGTGTTTGGGGTTGATGAGTTTCTTGAATCTAGTTTGTCTTTCATAAAATCGGGGAAGTAGTCAGCTAACATTTATTCAGTTATTTTTCCTGCAATTATTTTTTTCCCTCTTTCTATGGCTATTTTACATTGTCCAATATACCCCTTAAGTTCTGTGCATTTATATATATGTTTTGTATCTAATGTTTAGATTAAATGGTTTCTATTGATCTATCTTCAATTTACTTATTCTTTTCTCTGTCACATCCATTCTGCTATTAAACACATCCACTGAGACTTTGGGACTTGTTGTTTTTAAGTTGTAAAATTTCCATTTCAATTTTCTTTATACATCCTGTTTGTTTTCTGAGGTTTTCTAGCTTTGCATTCACTTCAATTGATCATTTTTACTTACTGTAACATGTTTTATTAGCCGCTTCAAGGTCTTCGTTGAATAATCCCAACATCTGTGTCATGTCATTGGCATACATTGATCAATCATATTCCTGTGGATAATTTCCTTGCTTTTGTGTATGCAGTACTATTTAAATGCTTCTTGGACATCTTGAATTTTTAGTTATGAGACCTTTATGGTTTCTAAGACCTGTAATGTTTATATTTTGTTTTAGCAGACAATTAGCTTGGCTTTACACCAGAAGTTCCACTCAGCCATCTCTAGATTTTGTTTTCAGCATTATTTTTGTTTTCTATTTCCAGAGTGTGCTACACACTGAAAGAGTCTGGGAACTGGGTGATTGTCTGTCTTTTAGCTTAGTTGCCAAAGTATTTTATTTACTTTTTAGGACAGATCCATGCATGCATTTCTTGACATGTGTGTATGGGTCAAGGGGGCATCGGGAATGTGTAGTCTCAGGAGTTAAGAAATAAATGTGTAATTTTTTTTCAAGTTCTTTCCTTTCTGTGAGCTCCATGGTACCTTGCGATTCCCTGGAAGTACCCTTTTTGGTCCTACAGCTAAAATGCTGACACTGTATTTACAATATACCACTCTACATTCTCTGTCACTGTGCCTGCATCTGTCAATTGGATAGCAAGATTTTCCCCGCACACGTGTGTTTATAGCTTCTCCAATCAGAGAGGAAGGTTTACTTCCTTTAGAGCTGTAGACAGCCATTTGCCTCTGCTGCTTTACATTGCTGCCAGGAAGCTGCTTCTCTGACAGCAGGCTTGAACTCCTGGAATGCTCTCTGCATGTTCCAGTGTCACCGTCCAGGTAAGGAACCATTGATTAAAGCCAAGAGATCATGGAGAAAAAAATGTGTGTGTGTGTGTGTGTGTGTATCCTATCTAATAAAAAAATAATATGCAAATTGACCATACCTCCAATCAAGCCATGCCCACAGCCACACCCATCAGCCAGTCAGGAACAAATTATGCAAATAAACCCCAACCAAGATGGCTGCGGCCACTGAGAACAGGAGGGAGACTTGAGTTTCCCTGGCAATGGAGGAAGTCAAGCTAGGCCTTCACTCAATGATACAAAGTTTCAATTATAGAAGATACATAATCCCAATGGAAATGGCAGCAGACACGGAGCTGGAGAGAGCAGAGGCTAGGGTTGCCAGGGCGATGGAGGAAGCCAAGAACCTAGGCCTCCACTCTAGGCTACAAAATTTCAAACAGAAATGGCTGTCGCCACAGAGTGAGCAGAAGGCTTGGCTCTGCTCCAGGCTACAAAGTTTCAATTGCAGAACATAAATTAATCCCAGATCCCAGGGCCTCTGCTTGGGTCGCTGAGGGCCATGGCCGGCCTGCAAACTACCATAGGCCCCTCACCCAGGCCAACCCACACCCCAAGGAAACCCCCACCCTGATCCAGGACACCCTACAGGGCAAACCTGCTGGCCCCCACCCATGCAGAAGGCCTCTATCCAATCTAAGAAGAGAGTAATACACAGATTGACCATCACGCCAAAACTCAAGAAGGCTGTCCCCATATGGTCAAAGATCCTGCCCCCACGTGGACACAAGATGTCCAGCAGAGGAGGGCACTTAGGGGTGACCAAGCCGGCAGAGGAAGGAAGTTGGGGGCTAACAGGCTGGTAGGGGAGCAGTTAGACATCAATTAGGCTGGCAGGGTAGTGGTTAGGGGGTGATCAGGCTGGCAGGCAGAAGCAGTTAGGGGCAATCAGAGAGGCAGGCAGGTGAGCAGTTTGCAGCCAGCAGTCTTGGATTGTGAGAAGGATGTCTGACTGCCTGTTTAGGCTCGATCCTACTAGGATCGGGCCTAAATGGGCAGTTGGACATCTCTCAAGGGGTTTCAGCTTGGAGAAGGTGTAGGCTGGGCCAAGGAACACCCCCACACACACACCCCATGCACAAATTTCATGCACCAGGCCTCTAGTGTAATATATATATATATATATATATATATATATAGACACACACACATATATGTATATATAAATGTATGTATATATGACTTCGTCACTGATTCATTTTACATTGAATTCTAATCTTTCCCCAAAAATGTTCTTTTGGAGTTCATATATCTGCCATGCATTCTGTGTAGGATTTTCAGCTTTATTGAGTAGACTTACAGAGTGGAGTAGGCTTTTTTTGTCTTACCTAGAACAAGAGCAACTATTGATAGTGTTAGTTAGGATTAATATTAAAACAATTTTTTATAATTGACATACCTAATATAGTTACGGGAAAACTATACAGATAATTTTTATTAATCTTACAGATCATATTTATACACAACTTTGAGATTATTGATGAATAGTTCATTTTCAAGGTAGAGTAAATAAAGGTACCCTAATTTATATCATCATTCTACTCATGAAGAACAGTGACTTTTACTTTGATATTTTATGACCATTTAAAGGAAAACTATCATTCTATACACTTCTACATGTTAAACATATCTGTAAAGAATGAGAAGTATCCTGTCCATATGTAACTTATACATATGAACAAAATCAAAGGAGAATAAAAGTTTGAGAAATGCTACTTAAGACCATAGCTTTCAAATGTCATTGTCCTGAGTTTTTATAGTTTGGTCTGCAATATTTCTTGAATTAGGTTCTAGATATCTTATTAAATTACTTAACTGAAACTAGGTCATTTTTGTTATTGATTTCAAGTATTAGACTTAATTATGAATAATAGACTATAGTCTTTGCCCTGCATTTAATAGTTATATTTTTTAAAACATATTTTTTTACCTCTTCTTGGGATAAAATATAGAAGTATTTGGGATCAGAGTCAACTCAACCTGTACTTCAAGATAATGCTGTAAAGATGATTTAACATTAAATGGAAACTTATAGAGGGCCCATTGTGTCATAACACAGAACAACACGACTTGAATCTGAAAAATTGTTTGAAAGCTGTTGTTATTTAATATACAAATTATTTATGAAAAGAAGTTCCTTTAAGAATCTGAGTTGGATCAGCAGTGAGTCATTTTAGAAACCCATTTCTAAAGGATAAGGAAAAACTTACCACCACATTATACTACATTACCCGTAAAAATGCAACTTAAATTTTCAATGGATTTAAATTCAAAATTGAATGGGCATGAAAAGTTAGATGACATTTACAGAGAATTAGTTAAAAGCCAATTTAACTTAGTTCCAAAGCAATTATTTCAGCTAGATTTTTTACATTATCTTGTGCTGTGTCAACAATGTTGATGACTGTAATTATTCACAGATCCCAAGATATAAAAGGATTCATCACTCACACTCCACAGTATCTATGATGCCAAAGTGCATCATAATGATGCCATAGTTTACTGTAAAATACTTTCTGAATGTCACTTTGATATTCAATATGTAATTTTTTTGTGACAGACCTTATAAAAAGAACAGTGTGTACATCAAACCATAAAAGTGGCTTGCTTTAATTTAGGGGCATTATTTTAGAGTGTTTTTACAAGCTGTCTGTTGTGTGTTTGTGTGTGTGTGCACTTAATATATCAGGAAAAGAAAGAAAAAACATTTGTTTTTTTTTTTTACACCCCAGTGACCAAATACAACATAATTTAATACATGATCATCTCAATAAACTCAGCACCCATCCAGCACCACTCTTAGTTATTAGAATTGCCTGACTATATTCCCTATGCTATACTTTATATCCCCATGACTATTCTGTAACAACCAATTTGTACTTCTTAATCCCTTTGCCTTTTCCCCCAAAGTCCACAAAAAGTAATCTTATAAGGCTACATTCCAACCCTATGGTCAATTAACACTAATATGGAAACTGGCTCTTATCATTGCTGAAACTCAGTCTGTCCTGTGTGCAATAATAACCTGGAACAGACTTTTGGTGACCAAGGCAAAGTCAAATGCCAAGCCTGAATTAGGGGAGTTCTACAAATGAGACATCTCACATAACCACAAACATTTTATTGGATGATTACCGGAGTGTTTTTTATTATGACTCACATAGTTTCATCTCCTTGTGTTATCCTCTCTAAACAGCAAGTAGGTATAAACATGGTATGGATATTGACTATTGTTTTGGCCATCCAATTCTTCCTTGATAGGATAATCTAGGGTTTGGGTTTTACTTGTGGTATTTTAGCATACTGTCTGAATTTTAAGCAATTTAAGCTATATAGTGACATAGCATTTTGAAAATTGGTTTCTCCTTAAAAGGCATGTTTGTTCCTTTGAAATATGTATTAATGCAATGTATAGGATTTAGGAAAATCTCTTGAAAGTCAGAATCTAACTTAAAATAAAAATGTGTTTTAGAGATTAATTTGGTTAAATTTAAATTAAATCTACTTAAAAGGGAGTCTATTAGTATATATAAATTTGGGGTGTCCATGTGCATGTGTGTATGTAATAAATTACTTACTTAGAGAATGTGATACTTATGGTTGGTTGAGTTTGCCTTTGCCATTCCCAGGAGTTATCACTATCCTATATAATAAAAGGTAATATGCAAATAGACCGAATGGCAGAACAACCAAACAACCAATCAAAGCATAATATGTTTTGATATGTTAAGGCTACTCAACCACTCACTATGACATGCACTGACCACCAGGGGGCAGATGCTCCAACCAGTAGTTTAGCTTGCTGCTGGGATCCAGTGGATCAGGACTGAGTGAAATGGACCAGACACACCTTCGAGCCCTTCCGCGGCCCTTCCCCAGTCCAATCTGCACTGGTGGGGTCTCTCATCCTGGCATGTGCCCTCTTGCAATCCATGACCCCTTGAGAGATGTTGAAGAGCCAATCTTAGTGCAATCCCAATCCCCTTCGGAGGGCATCAGATGCAGGGCTCATGGTTGGTGAATGATGCTGGGGCATCACAAGCCTCTCCCTATCTATTGGGACTAATTGGGCACAAGCCCGAGGCAGGCACAGTGGGGCCAGGATGAGCAGGAGCAGCAGCCAGGAGCTGCATGTGGTGTAGGACTATAGGTTTCAGCCCAATCCCTTCAGGCTACCCAGAGGGACCCCACTTGTGCATGAATTCATGCACTGGGCCTCTACTATAAGCATAAGATATTAAGATAAGCATGAGTTCTAGCATGCTATATATACTTGGTAAATAGCAATATAACCCTTCATACTTATTTCAAGGCTGCTTTTCATTTGTTTCTAAATAGTATTTTTGGTTGTTAACTTGCATTTTATGTTATAGATACCATCTGTTAGTTTATTCCACTAGAGTTCATCTTTTGTTCACTTGAGCTTTTTATCTTTGTCAGAAAGCTTTACAGTGATTTACCCTCTTTACTCTGTTTTTCTACTGCCTAGTTTTCATATACTATTGAACTGATTCTATATATAGGAAATGAGACCAGCATCTATAAAAGTAGGGCATTCCATCTCAGTTGAAATCTCAGTGTGCCAACCTGAAGACTAATGTAACTGTAGTAAAATTTTTGTCCAAACTTCAAAATTATAGGGCATCAAAAACAAGATGCACAAGATTCCATCCTGATGGATCTGTGTCAAAATATTTAGCTAGAATGTGGGGATAAAATGATTCACATTTTCCTAAATTTTTGACTATTTTTTAAAAATGACTAAATTATTGGCTAAATAATATATTACATCAGACTTAAGTATATGGTCTACACATATGCATAGCATTTCTTACATTCTTTCATATTATGATGATCTAATCACATAAATGGAAGGTAATGCTATAATTGTAGCCCTATAATAAAGCTATATGATATATTATGTGGTTACATGATTTGTAATGTAAACTGCTGGATTTGATATGGTTATCATTGTTGAAATGAATGTTAACTTACATTTTTTATTTCTATCAACTAGTTTTGAAAGTAAAGAGTTTCATATTAGATATCATTTTAGATATGTGGTCATGGAGAATCCTAATTTTTTTTAAACAGGAGGAGAATCCTGTGTTTTCCTTTTAATGTTTTTATTGATTTTTAGAGAGAGAGGAAGGGAGAACACAGAAGGATAGAGATAAAAATATCAATGAGAGACATTCATTGGCTACCCTTTCTATGCCCCCAGGTGGGCATTGAGCCAACAACCTGGGCATGTGCCCTAACTGTAAATTGAACTGTGACCTCCTGGTTCATGGGTCGATGCTCAATCACTACGCCACACTAGCTAGGCAACTCCTGCTTTCTCTAAGCACTACTTTGATGCTGGATCAAATGCACAGATAAACTGTAGCAGTTTTTCTAAAGTTTAAGATTTCACTATAACTCAAAAATTTTAAAGGTCATACGTTTATTGTAAAGTACTGAAATAATATTTACAAATAAAAACCAGTAACTGGCACACATAATGTGTCCCTTACTCCTTATTTCATTAATGTGTAACTGATATAGTGAGCTGCCTTCTCATTGATTCAGAATTTCTGAAAGTATTGTTGGGATGCTGAATTATATTGCATGTCTTTTGGGAGGGACTTAAGATGTTCATAAATATAATTGTTCATACACACACACACACACACACACACACACACACACACACACACACTAGAGGCCCGGTGCATAAAATTCATGCACAGGGGGTGAGGGGTGTGTCCCTCAGCCCAGGCTGCACTCTTTCCAATCTGGGACCCCTTGAGGGAAGTCCAACTGCCTGTTTAGGCTCGATCTTGGTAGGATCAGGCCTAAACAGTCAGTTGGACATCCCTCTCACAGTCCAGAACTGTTGGCTCCCAATTGCTTGCCTGCCTGCTTGCCTGATTGCCCATACCCACTTCTGCCTGCCAGCCTGATCACCCCCTAACCACTCCCTGCCAGTCTGATTCATGCCTAATTGCTCCCCTGCCTGCCTGTTTGCTCCTAACTGCCTTCCCCTGCTGTCCTGGTCACCCCTAACTGCCTTCCCCTGCAGGCCTGGGTTACTGCAACTGCCATTCCCTGCAGACCCAGTCACCCTCAATTCCCTCCTCTGCTGGCCTGGTCATCCCTAACTGCCCTCCCTTGCTGTCCATCTTGTGGCCACATGGGGGCAGGATCTTTGACCACATGGGGGCAGCCATCTTGTGTGTTGGAGTGATGTCAACCTGCATATTACTCTTATTAGATAGGATAGAGACCTGGTGCATGGGTGGGGGCCAGCTGGTTTGCCCTGAAGGGTGTCCTAGATCAGGGTGGGCGTTCCCATGGGGTGTGGAGCAGCCAGAGAAAAGGGCCTGTTGTGGTTTGCCTGCCGGCCATACCCCCTGGCGACCAAAGCGGAGGCCCTCATATCTGGGATTTATTTATATTCTACAATTGAAACTTTGTAGCTTGGAACAGAGCCAAGCCTTCTGCTCACTCTCTGGTGGCAGCCATTTCTGTTGGGTTTTATTTAACTTCTATAATTGAAACTTTGTAGCCTTAAGCAAAGGCCTGGGCAGGCCAGGGTATGTGGAAAGCTTGGGTTCCTCCATCTCTGGGTGTAACTCAAGCCTCCTGCTCTCTCCAGCTCTGTGTCTGCTATCATTTTTATTTACTTTCTATCATTGAAACTTTGTAGATTGAGTGGATGCCTGGGCCAGCAAGAGCAGGCAGAAAGCTTGCCTTCCTCCATTTCCAGGGAAACCCAAGCCTCCCTCCTGCTTTCTGTGGCCACACCATCCTGGCTGGATTTATTTGCATATCTGCTCCTAATTGGCTGGTGGGCATGGCTTGTTGGTATAGGGAGGTACTATCAATTTGCATATTACTCTTTTATTAGTTAGGATACACACACACACACACACACACACACACACATATACATATCAACATATATATCTACACATATGTATATATGTGTATGTATATATATATATATCCTAACTAATAAAAGAGTAATATGCTAATTGATAGTACCTCCCTACACATATATATGTATGTGTATATATATATGTGTATATATATATATATATGTATATATATATATATTCATATAATATTTGGGTGCAAAACTTTTAGTTACTATTGCAATGATGGCATACATTGTTAGTATCTTCAGACATGTCTCCATAATTACAAGGAACCATATTAAGATAAATGTCTTACATGCCAACCATTGCAAATATTGATCATTTAAAAAATATCTTCATTGTTGACAATATTACAGCTGTCCTACCTTTTCCCTCATTAGCTCCCTCCACCCTGCTCCAGCCTCCCACAGGCCTTAATAGTACCACAATTTTATTGATATAAACTAAATTATCTGGATTAACAGAAGCGGATAGTTAAACATTCAATATAACAAATATTTATTTTTGTTTAACTACCAATACATCTTTGATTTTATAATTTAGAAGAGTTCAGTTTTACAAAAGATATTTTCTTAAGATTGTGAGAAAATCAAAGATTTTTTTGACTTTAGATGACTAGGCATTATATTTTGTGTTCCACAAAGCACATAACAAAACTTAAACATGCAAAACAGCCGAAACCGGTTTGGCTCAGTGAATAGAGCATTGGCCTGCTGCTTACTGAAAGGTCCCAGGTTCGATTCCCTGTCAAGGGCATGTACAGTGGCTGCTGGCACATCTCCAGCAGGGGGTGTGCAAGAGGCAGCTGATCGATGCTTCTCTCTCATCGATGTTTCTGACTTTCTATCCCTCTCCCTTCCTCTCTATTAAAAAAATCAATAAAAAAAATATAAAACACACTGAAATAGACTGATGAATAAGAACAGATCCAGAGACTGAGAAATGTCGATCAGGACGTCATACCTCAGGGAAGGTAGGGGAGGGTGGGGGTAAGATGGAAAAATCAACCAAGGGACTTGTGTGCATGCATATGAGCCTAATTAATAGACACAGACAACAGGGCGTGAAGCATTAAGTGGAGGGAGGGGAAGGAGACAAAAATAAAATAAAACACACTGAAAATAGAAGCTATTCTTAAGCAAACTCCCCATCCCCCCTTCACTTCTATGTATGGCAAACTTTTCCTCCATTCCAGATGTTCTGGAAAGTCTCACTCCATGTCCCATGGGTCTTTTTCACAGTTTCATGTGGTCAGCAAGCACTGACAAAGCAACTGCTCTAAGTGTGTCTATGCATGCATTTATCTAGGAGTTGGAAAGACGATTCAAGGGAAAGTCTCTGAGTTTGAATTTCACTGATGCTTTCATTTGTTTCAGTATGACTTGACAATTCCTGGATGCGTATTTTTAACTTGTTAATCAGAGAAGTATGTGTTAGCTCATCTCTCACTGGAATATTTTGCAGTTAATCTTTATTCTTAGATACACTGCAGTTATGGAGAGCAAAAACTTCCATTTTTTTTAAGTGAAAATTACTTTTTGATGTGGCTAAACTGAATTCCCCAGTAAATATTAACCGAGAGGTAATGGTACCATACATGATACCATTAAATGATATACTACCCCAAATTTGGTATTATCTGACCATTAAGGAATAAAGTATACTTAACAAAATTTGGAGTATGCACTGAATTTTCTACAAAAGTGCGTTTTTAGGCATGTTTGTGATGTCTTGAACCATGGAAGCTGAGGTACTATACCTCTTTGTGCCACAGCATAGGAGGATGTAAAGATGAAGGGTACACCCAGTGACCATCCTAATTTATAACATGGACTGAAAATGCTTTTATCCTGAAGTGAAAGTTGAGGGAAACAAAAGATAAGCAGAGACGTCAAAACTCACTCCAGATCACTGAAGTTGTTGGTATGGCTGAGGGATTGAGGACTGAGGAAAGAGAAGTTAGGAGGATCTGGTATTGCTGATAGGGAAACATTAAAAGGGTTCTGTTGTTACTCCTGTCTAAGACATGAACCTTGAATGTGTGCTCTTCTTTGTACTGTGTTATCTTTGATTCTCATGGCAGCATAGCTATAGTGAGTGGTTAATTTACAAACTGTAAGGCCAGGCTGCTACTCACTAACTTTTTGACTGTGGGTATAGTGTGCAACTTTCTCTGTGCTGGTTTGATCATCTGTAATCCTGGGATAGAAACTACAGTACCTAATCTATAATGCTATTTTGGGGACCATATTTGATAAAATGTGCCAGATATTCAAAATAGTGTCAGGAAGCTAGCAATCACTATATAACTGGTTGTTGTTATTATTCACCCCTGGACTTATTTTCTCTAACAGCCATGTTGCACAAACTCATTACCTTTTTTATTTTTATTTCTTAAGAAGAGAACATAAAGCCTTGGGGAAAACTTTTGAGTGACTTTTGAAGTATTTTGGAATCCAAGCTGTCATGTTGCTGTGTGTTTGACAGGAGATAGCATATTGGCAGTCGTTCTATAACAGATAATTATAAACTTAAAAGTGCCTATAGTTATTTCTTAATTAATTTGTTTTATAAATTTAATTTTGAATCATCAGCCAAATGCGAATTTAATAGTATTATTATTACTAATCATGATAAAACTGTTACAGAATTAGTGGTTCTTATCTATATGGGGGTGAAATTCTGATAAAAGTAATGATTTCTTTAGAAAAAACACACATAAAATATCCATTTGATACCATTGTAATAACCAGGTTATTATTTAACAGGAAAGGAATAAAGGGGAAACTAGCTATAGGCAGGCCATTTACACAGCTTTGCCAAAAAGCTGCATTTAACTCTCTCCAACCCTGTTCCCTGCCGATTGATGGGGGAAGGAACTGGACAAAGGCAGTTTGGACGCATGCCCAGTAAGATCTGAGTGATGTGAGAAGGTGCCTAGCTGTCTGCCAGTCACACCTGGGAACAAATTAGTAGTCAGGATGTATGTGGTCACTGCAAGGGCACAGAGCCTACATATTTAAACTTCTAGACAAAGAAGCACACTCTCTTCTCTTTCCTGCTCTTCTGAGCTCCTGTGAGTCCTATTGCAGGGAAACGCACCCCCTACCTCCCCCATGGCTCCTGGCCATCGGAGCCTCCACACATGGACTAATGTGCTCAGTTAGCTTGAATGCAGCTATACCCGCTGAAATATGGAATGGAAGCTCTGGACACTGACCTCCTTTGGGCTTTCCTGGAACCCCAGCTATACCCCTTTCAGGACTGGTTTAAGGGACAGGGTACTTTGGAACCCCAGAAATCTAACTCCATGCAACTAAAGCCTTTTATCACACTTCATTTTCTCCTGAGGGCTTCTGATAATTCTTATTTCAGTGCTACCCCAAGAACCTTGCTCTCACATGTGCGATAGAGGGATTTGATTGTCTGGTAACACACTTATATGCCTAAAGTTCTTTTTTTATATTTTTTATTTTTGATAAACTTACTGAATTACATCTTTGTACCTCAGGCGAAGAATTTCTGAACAAGAGACTATCTTATGAGATATTTATATATAAAGTAAAATTGTTTGCTTCAACCAAGTTCAAATGTTAACTCTTTCACTACATAATACCCAATTATAATTTCATTATAAAAATTCTAAAAAATATATAACATGTTATTTTTTAAATAGCATGGTGTTATTCTTTTTTTGTTGTTGTTTTTTTTTATTGTTCAGTTTATTAATTACATTGTTTCCCCTTTTTTATCCCCCTGTATCTCCCCTCCACCCTGTACCTATCCCAGCCTCCACCCTCACCTCCCCCTCCACAATGTCTTCCATTGTTGCAAGATTTTTGTCCAATCTCTTGCTGTACTTCCAACAACACTTTTCTCCCCAAGAATTGTCAGTCCATTCCCTCTCTATGTCCATGTTCCTGTTATAGTCACCAGTTTATCTTGTTCATCAGCCTATCAGTTCACTTGATTTTTATGTTCATTTGTTGATAGATGTGTATTTGTTGTTCATAATTTATATTTTTACCTTTTTCTTCTTCCTCTTCTTAAAGAATATCTTTCAGCATTTCATATAATACTGGTTTGGTGGTGATGAACTCCTTTAGCTTTTTCTTATCTGTGAAGCACTTTATCTGACCTTCAATTCTGAATGATAGCTTTGCTGGATAGACTAATCTTGGTTGTAGATTCTTGCTCTTCATTATTTTGAATATTTCTTGCCACTCGCGTCTGGCCTGCATCGTTTCTCTTGAGAAATCCGCTGACAATCGTATGGGTGCTCCCCTGTAGGTAACCAACTGTTTTTCTCTTGCTGCTTTTAATATTCTCTCTTTATCTTTTGCTCTTGGCATTTTAATTATGATATGTCTTGGTGTGGTCCTCTTTAGATTCCTATATTTTGGGGTTCTGTGTACTTCTTGGGTTTTTAAGTCAGTTTCTTTCACCAGGTGGGGAAAGTTTTCAGTCACTATTTCTTCAAGTAGGTTTTCATTAACTTGCTCTCTCTCTTTTTCTGGCACCCCAATAATTCGGATGTTGGCTTGCTTGAGGTTGTCCCAGAGGCCCCTTATGCTATCTTCAATTATCTGAATTCTTTTTGTTTCTTGCTTTTCCAGCTGAGTGGATTTTGCTTCTTTGTATTTCAAATCTTTGACTTGGTTCTTGTGGCCCTCTGGACTGCTTTTAGGACTTTGTGTAATATTTTTTATTTCAGTCTGTGTATGCTTGATTTCTAGTTGGTCCTTTTTTTTTATCTGTGAGGGTCTGGTTCGTATCCTCAGAGGTCCTGTTCATTTCCCTGAGGGTCTCATTCATTTCCTTGTAAGTATCATTCATCTCCTTGTAATTCTCATTCATTTGCTTGTTGGTCTTGTTTATTTCCTGGTAATTCTCATTAAGTTGATCGGCCTTTTGTAGGAGCCTCTTGAAAAGCCTTATAACCGTGGTTTTGAACTCTATGTCTTGTCGTCTTTTCTCCTCCATTTCTTTCACACCTGATTTCTTTCCATGTCTCTGCATGGTGGCTGCTTTATGTGGTGGCTATCCTCAAAGGGACAGTGGCTCAGTCTCCCCAGTTACCTGAGGTGGGTACTCTTACTGCAATCCTTTATGGGTTGTATTCAGTGTTTTTGAATTTAAACCCAGCTTTTTGATGTTAGCCCTAGGAGGGTTTGACCTCCAGGCCAATTGTCTGTGGAGCTCAGCTGTGCTCAGGTTGGGTGGGCGGAGTGTCCGGGCCAAGCCGACAGTGTTAGCTCCGCCCTATGCAGCCCCAGGGGCTCTGTGCCGGGGGCAATGGCTGCCAGCACCTCTGAGAGAGAGCCGCTGTGGAGCTCCACCGGGTGCCCGGGAATTCAGACTGTCCCCAAATGACTTTGCATGCGCAATGTCTCACTCAGGGTCGTAAAACAAAGCAGACTGACGGTTTTCCGAATGAGAGACAAGTCGCAGAGAGCTCCCTGCGCCATCATGCAGCCGAGCTGTTCGCACAAGCTGCGGTCTCCACAAGCCGGCAGACCCGGCAGCACCCGAGCTTCGGCGTGCCCTCCCACTGTCCAGTTTTCACCCCGTATGATAGTGGGTTCCCTGGACTTCGCCCAGAGCTGGAGAATCAGTCAGTGGGACGCCTTTGTCTCCCCGTTCGAGAAAACTGGCCGGTTTCCAGCCGCCCGCCCGCCCTCCCGCGGCCTGCACTCCAAACCTCTCTCTGAGCGAGAATCTTTCAACGCTGTTCGCTGCCGCTCCTCCGAGTCACAGTGTCTTATTTTCACTTTTATTTGTGGAGTTTTCACTCGGCAAGCATTCTGGTGATTCTGGAAGGTGTTTGTTCTTTCGTTAAGTTGTAGTATTAAAATTGCTGATTATGATGGCAAGATAGGTGTTTTACCTTTGCCGCCATCTTAGTTCTCCGCATGATGTTATTCTTTGGGTATAATATCAGCTGTTTAATGTTAATATATAAAGATCTGTACAAGGGAAGCTACTTTGATTTTTTTTTTTTTTATATTCTCTAAAGCCAAGAGCAAGAACTAGTCCTCACACATCAATGCATCAGACAGATGAACCGGAACTCATGTATCTCTAGATCTAAACATTGATTACATGTGTGACATACTCCAGGGTCCAGAATGCATCCTCAGACCGCCCTGTTTCCCCAATGAGTTGGCTTTTCTGTAAAAAGATAAGACTGGCCTAGGAAGTTCAGGCATTATTCTGCTCTGTTTTCATAATGTAATCAATAAGTTCAGATTCATGGAATTGCAGAACTAACTGGATGCATCAGAAAACAAAATTTACTGGTCTCCCTTCTTAGAAAAGGAATGAAGAAAACCAGCAGTATCTAAGTAAACTGAGTAAATAAACTACCAACTTTTTTGCTGAAATACACTTAATGCCAATACTTTCTAATCTCCTGTTACTTCTGAAGTCAAATCACCTTTTCTCAAATTAAAGATAATAAATGTGAGCTTGTAACACTAAATTATACTTTTAAAATAACAAATATACTTAATTTAGGTCATGTACACAGTAAAAATATGCAACATTGCGCATCAATTACTGAAGACTGCAGAAATATCAAAATTCTATGTTCCATTTCCAGTGAGCCAGAAGGGTTCTTTCATAAGCAAAGTCTCCAAATAGACAGGAGAACATTTGGCACATGATTTCTCTGATTATAACAAGCTGTATCCAGAACTAAAATAAAAATAACCTTGAAATGTGATGCTGATTAAGAGAGTTCAGCACAGTGAGGTTACCAGTATCTTCCTACTCAAAGGAATTCTATTTTCCAAACATGTAATATTCAATCTATTTCTTACTAGCAGACATTAGAAGAGTAAGCATATATAAGAAAATAACATCAAATATGTATCACTGATTAGCATCAACCCCAGTTTATTATTTTTTTCTAAAAAATAATGAGATACAAACACAAGAATAGAATTCAGCTTCTTTTCTCTTCCTCTAGAATGGTCATATCAGATAAATTACCACTTTCACGACTGAGTTTCAAATGAATCATAATTGCATCACCAACAAAGCTTACAGGTGATATTATGCTGATATCTATTTGCCCTCCATTGATGTCATTAACTTAATTAAGAGGAGGGTTGCATAATGTACTGACTGAGGGAGGGCTCACATTCTGAGGTCAGTATTTCTTTAAAAAGCCAAATACTGATTGATGCCACTGTTTTGTTTTTTCTGTGATTTAGTTGCAATTTCAGTAATGTTTTCAAACTTTAAAAAGAGGACCATTTCTTACATGGAAGTTATGTTTTCAATATGTAAAAGAGAGGAGAGGAGAATGGAACAGGTTGAAGAGTTAGAGCAAGAATCCTACTCTCTTTGCTTTCCATCCCCTTTAAGTTTTTGAGGGAATGAAAATGACTGAGTAAATTACTTTCCTTTCTTACTTGAACCTAAGCTGACAGAAGCAGAGAATTTTTCTACAGTCACTTGTCTGAAAAGTAAGAGCCTTTGACTGTTTTGACAGAATAGCTAATAAGCTGCCATTAACTTATCTCTCTGAATGCTGTCTCCTGATGTCTTACTATAAGTTTCCTAAAAGTTTCCCCAGAAGCCCGATTCTGCAGTGCACACTAGAACTCACATTGAAGCATAGATTATACATCATGCCAACAGATTCTATATATTACACAGAAGAAAACAGGAAGGAAAGCAAATTCTGTTTTCATTAATTTGCATATTATATTACCAGAAGTTTTACCCTTCCCAAATAATACATAGATGGAAAGTTAGGCAACATGCTGTTGGTAATTACTGTTAGTGCTGTCGTGGTGTCAGGAGAAAGCAGTCAAAGGACTCATTTTTCTTCCAAGATAATCATACTTTTCAAATGCATCTGAACGACAGCCAAAGGGTTACTTCTTATCTGGCTGTAACTAAGGCTCTTTCCAACAGTCTTGGATGTAAAAAGAAACCACCTCATTGTACTAACAAGTATGCCAAGGTCAGCTACAGTTGCCCAGTTTTGAAAGAGGGGATAGGCAGACCACAGACTGGGCTACGGTTCCTGCTTTGAAAAGCTCTGTGTGAGCAGTTTCTGAATGAGTCTGAGAGCTCTAAGGGCCAGGTCTTGATGGCCCTTCTGAGGCACGCATTTGTCAGATTTGTGAAAAGGATAGGAAACTACTCTGTTCTCTGGGATGGGGAAAAAACTCTTAAAGGAAATGACAGAGGCATTCTTATAATTGATGGCCTCTCTGTCTCCCCAAAGGAAGTCTTCCCAGGAGCCTCGTATGTCATTCATATTACAATGATGAGTGAGTAAAGGGGACTGAATTAAGTTAATTACCTGAGCCTTCAGCTCCAATTCCTGCCAGACAGGTCCAGGTGATAGGACTATTCCAGACAGGCATAGAGTCAAAAAAATGTCAAGTTCATCTTACTGCCAGCTGCCATATCTGAAAAGCTAAATGACTCATACTGAAGTACTAAATGCTTATATGTGTACATGCATAGAGCACCAGAATTTATTTCTAGCTCCAAATAATTCACTTAAGTGTATATACTTTTCAGTGTTATGAAAGTGAGGAGCCTTCTAAGAGATGATGCAGGTAAAACAAAACAAAACAAAACAAAAAAACCAAAACACTTAATTGGGAAAGTAAAACAAACAAACAAAAAAGATCAATGAGGCTACATTTTATAATATCAGTTAGGAAATTAAAAACAGGTATGAAAATGGTGCTAATTTTCCAGGGGAGAAGCCTATGAAGAAATAGCCTGATTAAGGAGCTCCAGGGGAGCAATCGGTTAGCAAGCAGTTTACAAGAAATAGCTTGACTGCCATTTTATATAACCAAAAAGTGTAAAATTGGGATAATTTCCCCTGAGTGAGTTACATACTGAACTTGTGAGCTTTGGCACCTCCAACTAGATGATTACTTCTTGAAGGACACAGCTATTTGACTCCACTTATACAGAACTTGTAGGGATGTAGGAAATTTAATATAAATTTCCTTTCAGTATAAAAATGGCTTGAGCTACACCTTTGACTTGATAGACAAGATCATTGATGTTTATTTTAGATTTACATTTTGGGAAACAAAAACAATCATGCCCAGGCAGTGTTGCTCCATGGTTGGGTATTGACTTATTAGCCAGGAGATCAGGGTTCGATTCCTGGTCAGGGTGCATGGCTAGATCTCCAGTAGGGGGTATGCAGGAGGCAACTGATCAATGAGTCTCTCTCATCATTGATGATTCTCTCTCTCTTCCTCTCTGTAATCAATGTAACTATGGACTTTTTATAATATTTATTCTTCAAATTCTTGAGCTCAAAATATCTTTCCATTTATTTGTGTCCTTTTAATTTTATTTTACTATTATAGTTTTTAGTGTATAGGCTTTTCATCTCCCTGGTTAAATTTAATCCTAGGTACTATATTCTTTTTGATTCTATTATAAATAAGATTGTTTATATAATTTATTTTTCTGACAATTTATTTTAGTGATAGAAACAACTTATTTCTGTGCTGCAACTGTACTGGATTTATTGGTTCTTACAAATGTTTTTGGTAGAGTCTTAAGGTTTTCTACATATAATATCTCTTCTGCAAGTATTGTTACTTCATTCATTCTAATTTGTGTGCCTTTTATTTCTTTTTCTTGCATATGTTTTTCTTCCACTATGTTGAATAAAAATAGTGAGATTGGACATCCTCGTCTTGGTCACTATCTTGGAGGAAAGTTTCCAGTTTTGCACTGTGGTTATGATGTTAGCTATATGGCCTTTATTATTTTCAAGTATGTTCCCTCTCTACCCCTCTATACCAACAAAGGTTGAGAGTTTTTTTTAATCATAGATAAATATTGATTTTAATGCTTTTATTGCATCAATTGATATGATTGTGTGATTTTTATCTTTCAGTTTGTTAATGTATTATATCACATTGATTGATTTGTGGATGTTGAACCATTTTTGCATCCTTGGAATAAATTCTACTTGATCATGATGTATGACCTTATAATTTAACATTGAGTTAAGTCTGCTAATAATTCGTTACGGATTTTTGAATCATTGTACATTTATATTGACTGGCAATTTTATTTTTCTGTGCCATCCTAGCCTAGTGAAGATATCATGGTAATGCTGGCCTCATAAAGTGAGTTTGGAAGTATTCCCTACTCTTCTATTTTTTGGGGACAGATTTAGAAGATATAGTATTAATTCTCAATTTAATATTTGGTATAATTCACCAGTCAAGCTACTATCCAGTATTTTTGTTTATTAGCAAGAAAAAGAGTTATGTTAAATGTTGTTTCCAGTAAATTTCCTCCAAAGCACTGTGATACAAGTCACTAGAGATCAGGTGGATAAATCTATTTTGTCTTATGTTTTTAGCGTTGTGAGTCTTTTCTTTTTAATACTTTCATTATCAACAGTGTTTCTCTCTTCTCTTAAATTATGATATATCTGCTAGATTTTGTAGACTGTCCATAACTAACTTCATAGAAGAAAAATGTCTAGACATATGGAATCTTAGTGGCAAACATTGCAATAAAAGAGGGAGTCACACATTCACACTGTCTCCACCCTATATATACATGTAAGTGTATTAATACTTACATTTATACATGAAATATTATTCTGACTTTCGAAAGAGAAAGATAAACTATTTGAAACTATCTGAAAATATACCCCCAAATTCCTAACAGGTTTTGTAACACCACAATTCTCATTCTTCTCATAATTTAGCTGTCCTCACTACCTCTCACCAAGTTCTTTCAAAGTTCAAGTGAAATAGTAAACATAAATGTCATTGCTTACTATAGGAGAAAACAAAAAAAAATATAGAAAACACATAGCACTAAAACTCTGCCTCCATAATTCATACTGACAGCATAAACCAAGGTATGCAAAGCATTGTTCACTTGGAATAGCTTTACACCTCTATTTAAAACATATCCCGCCATAACAAAGGGCTGGAACCTGAGCATTGAGTCTTTAACCAAGAGTAGGTATGAAGAACAAAAAACTAGCCTGTGCTAGTTTTTTTGATTGATTGGGGGACATAAATTTACTAACTCATTCAACACAAGATAGCTTTTGAGCACAATGTGAGGGCATTATTTAAGATACTTGGTAATGAACCTCTCTCAACCTCAGATATTTTCTCAATATAGTGTGAGGGGAAAAAAGAGTTGGTCCGGTCCATAAGTGTGCAGTCTAAAATTCTAAATTCTTTGATAAGAAAAAGACAATTGGGAGAAACACACTTAAACAGAGCCAACTCTAGAAAACACTTACATTTAGAGCATATGATATTAATGGCATCATGAAGAAAATATATTTTTAATGGGAACTATATTTTAGAAGTTTATAAGATTTATTATGATATGTGGAAATTCATGCAGCCCACATCTCCAATTTCTAGAAAACATTTTATAACATCATTGGAGACGGTAATAGAACATCTGACTGCCCAAATTTCCTGGGGGAAATATAAAAAGATTCTTTGTTTTCATAGATATTCAATCTGTAAACCATTTACCACACCACCAGGATGAAGCACACAGACTATGACATTTGGCAGCTATTTTATTATATCTTCTTTGGTTTTTTTTAAGCAGTTTGTCAAGAGTGGGTGTAACTTATGACAGAGTTTGTGTGGATCTATTCCTTCAGAGTTGTGTCATTTTGTTTAAATTCTATTTAGCTATGCCTCCTCCTAAAGTAATGGTTATCTTTGAAGACTTACAATCGTGCTTTGGCTTCACAAGATATATGGTCTTCAAAATTATCGTGTAAATGACTAAAAAAACCTATTCTGAAACACAGCAGGGTTATTGTATGCCAAATGCACTATTTCAAAGAGTGCCTAATATCACTCTTGCCATGTATTGTCCACAGAAAAAAACATGCAGGTTTTATATTAGTGATATCCCTCACAGTGTCACCCTGAGACTTAACTGAAGCCATGTGTTCAGTGAGATAAATCAGAAGAAACATGCTCACACTATTTTATGTATATAGCAGATAGAGCATTACCTGATATTAATTAATTTATTAGGATAGGAACACCCATTAGCTACCATGTAAGGTAAATCAGAAGTGAAAACAAATGATTGACTAGGAAGTTGAATGTCTGTTTGCCAAAGCTAAATAGCATGGTTTTGTGATAAGAACACCTTGCATTTGCATGGCAATTTATTATTTTCAAAGTATTTTATAAATGATATCTCATGTAATTCCTAACATACAATTTTGTGGGTAATTGGAGCATGTTCAACAATAATAAAAATAATAAAACAAGAACAACAAAAGCCCCCTTTTGTGCCAGTTTTTATTCTTTTTGCTTTACAAATAATAATTTATTTAATCCTTGCTATTACTCTGTGAGTTAGGTACTTTTAATGCATTTATTTTACAGATAAAGGAAGTAAATCAAAGAGGGATTAAGCAACTTGTCCAAGGAAACAAAGTTAACAAATGGTGAAGCCAGGCATTCTGTTGGTGTCCCATCATTAATGGTCTAACTTGGCTGAAGTCACTTAGCACTTTTGGCAAATACATTTATGTCTTTGAGTAAGTCAGTTTTAAGATAAGGAAAAGAAAAAGGCACTTAAGAGACCCTGAGCTACTGATTAGCGTGAGAATAAATGAACAGTATTTTTGCTTTGGTAATGACTATTTTAATCACACTTATTAAAATATCCATGAGTATTTTGATAGTCATTAAAAACACCTGATAGAAATTCAAGACCTTCCCCTGTTCTAAGGTAGTATACTAGAAAGTAGCTGAGTGGATAGGAACCAAATATTCCCTTATATCTTCTGTGGGCCATGTGACTGATTCTCACAAAATGTGAGCCACGATGATTTAGAAGAATTAAGGCTTTTTCCCACTACCTCTTATCCCATCTCCCTACTTAAAGATGATGACCAGGACAATCTTGGAAACCTTTTGAGGATCAAGGAAAGTGTCAGACAATCTGGAATGTTCACTTTGAATTGTTGTGAATGGGCCATCATGGTTTAGGATAATAACATGGGCTATTCTTTATTTAACAGCTTTCTCACTACCTTATACAAGTACCTATTCAGTGAGGTACTATTTTAAAAGCAAAAAAAAAAAAAAAAAGGAAGAGGAAAAAGAAACAAAGTCACAAATTCAAACTACAAAATTAACATATACATATATACATATGTATATGTAGGGGGTGTGCAAGAGGCAGCTGATTGATGTTTCCCTCTCATCCATGTTTCTGACTTCCTATCCCTCTCCCTTTCTCTCTGTAAAAAATCAATAAAATATATTTTAAAAATCCCAGTCCAACTTTATACTGTTGTCTCCCCAGTCCTGAATCACATTCCCTTTTACACTCCAATGTTTCCTGGTTTGGGACAATCCACTCTTTAGTGACCAGGTGGATCGTTCACCTGTTCACTACTTTCAGAGCACCTACTCTGGACTCAGCTCTAACAATAACTGGAAACACAAAGGTGAGTGAGGTAGTTCCTAGCCCCTGAGGACTCAGGAATGGAAGGTCAGGGCAAGGAGGGAAGGGGAAGCACTTAATGACAACAAACATGATGAAAGTCCCACAGAGGTCTATGCCATGTGCTGGTGGGACCACAGGAAAGGAGAGCTGATGAGTCAGAGGAACACCAGGCTCCTTAGGGAAAGGGGCAAGCAGATCAGCTGATCAGTGATGTCAGACAGCAATCAGTTCTAGAGAGGCAGGTAGGTCTTCCCCTTTTACAATAACGGATTCATTTGTGCAGGGAACTGGTGTGGTAAGAATTAAAGTGGGGAAAACACAGTTTCTGGCTCTTATTTCTTCAGTGGTTATAGCAAATGATGCCCTACCTGGTGAATCTTGAAATATGTAGAGACAGATAACATTTGTGCAGAGTGCCAGCTGGTTTGGCTCAGTGGATAGATTGTCAGCTTGTAGATTAAAGTGTCTAGGGGTGTGCAGGATGCAGCCAATCAATGATTCTCTATCATCATTGATGTTTCAGTCTCTCTTTTCCTCTCCCTTCCACTCTGAAATCAATAAAAATATTTTTTTAATGTTTGCAGAGGAAGATGGTTCTCCACAAATTACTACTTTTGAATCATAAATTGGATCATATTACTTCCTTGGTTAAAATCCTTCATGGGTTGATCACTGTTTTCAGGATAAACTGCACACTCTTCCCATGGCCCACGCTCTGACCTTCCTCTGCCGCCACAACTCTTGCTGTTCTCACACCAGCTCACTACCCTTTGGCCATCTTGAAAAATGCCAAGTTCTTTCCCACTTGAGCACTCTTTTTTTTGAGCTTTGCTGTCGCCTCTGCCTACAGGAAAGCCCACCTGAGAATGACTCCAGCACAGAGGGAAATGAGCAAAGCCAAGAGGCCAGGAGAGGTGACTCCTGCTGAGGTCATAGAGCACCCAGGCCATCAGCTGCATGAGAATGGAGTCCTCTGCTTGCGTCACCCACTGCTGTGTCCCGGTGCCTGGAACCTGCCTTGAATGCTGGGTGCTGGCCTTTTCCGGAACCACATTTGTTTCTGTTGGAGTTCCCCTTATAAAGTCCAAGTACTATTATCACTACATGCTTCTCCAACTGCAGGATGCACAGCCCTAATTCTGGACAGAGAAGAAAAACAAAGAACCCAATATGCCTTTCTGGAACATCAAGTTTGTTATAAAACTGGAGAGAACCAAATACTTTAATAAGCAGCTCACAAACATGGGAGCAAAGGAGCAGGGGAGGAAAGGGTTTTAAGCAAGGAAGTAATATGATCCAATTTATGATTCAAAAGTAGTAATTTGTGAGAATAATCTTCCTCTGCAAACATTAAAAATATTTTTATTGATTTCGAGTGGAAGGGAGAGGAAAAGAGAGATTGAAACATCAATGATGATAGAGAATCATTGATTGGCTGCCTCCTGCACACCCCTAGACTTGTTAGCATGGCTTGTGGGTGTGGCTTGATCAAAGGTATGGTCAATTTGCATATTACTCTTTTATTAGATAGGATAGCTAGGCTATAGCCAGTACAGGAGCAGTGAGTTTGCAATTTCTTACCTTTCTGGTCCACAAACTCAGCCATTCAATCAAAAATACATACATTCTTAAGATTACTTCCTTAAAAAAATGAGAATTATAATTTCAAAATGGTAAATAGAAAGTTTAAATATTTAACCAAATAGATTTCAAAACAAATATAAGAAAAAGCCAAAAATTAGCGCTGGCTGCTTTGGCTAAGTGACTAGAACATCAGCATGCAGTGTAAACTGAAAGGTTACAGGTTTGATTCTGGTCAGGGGCACATGCCTGGATTTTGGGCTCAATCCCTAGAAGGGGGCATTCAGGAGGTAGCCGATCAGTGATTCTCTCTCATCCTTGATGTTTCTATCTCTTTCTCTCTCTCCCTCTCTAAAATCAAGAAAAACATATATTTTTAAAGGAAAAGCCAAAAATAAGATGTTAGAAAAATATTTTTTAAAATAATAGAAAATATTTTAATAGTCTCAGGAAATTTAAATTCCTATAAAAAAGAGTTTTATATTTACCAACATGACAGACTTAATATCAGAGAAACTTTCCTAATAAAGAATATTTTAAGTTACTTAAGGGAATATTAATGATGGAAAAAATTTTCAAAATTATAGTGAAAATATGGTAGAATTATTTATCAAAAACAAAAATTAGTGGACAAGATTTAGAATAAAACTCAGTGATAAGTTAGTCCCTTGGATTTCCCCCTCAAAAAGTAGATTGAATTTAAAACAAATAAAAACAAAAATACCCTACAAAACCTGAAATATATATATATATATATATGGCTAATATGAAAATTGTCCACTTGGGAGTTCAATCACTCACTATGATGTGCGCTGACCACCAGTGGTGGTGCGGAAAATGACAGGCGATCAGTGGTGGCGGCACTGAGGGAGCAAGGAAAGAAGGAGGTGAGGAGGCAGGGAGTCCAGGCAGCTAGGCCTAGTAACCCTACCCTGCATGAATTTTATGCACCAGGACTCTCGTATCTATATATGTAAGGCAGAAAGCAAACTGAAGCTACAATACACCTGACACATCTGAAAACAGTAGAAATCACTGTGGGGCAATTTGAGAACAGCTTCCCCAATGAAATAATCAGTTGGCACCCAGACTCTGCATAAGCACTAAAGGGCTAGGTCATTCTAGCCTTTAAGAATTCCCAAACCTACTAGCCAGAGCTTCCTGACAGGACAGAGCTAATGCATTGAGGAGAAATTGCTGAGTGGAATAAAAATTAAACAAGATATTGGCAGACAGGGAAGAAAGGAAATGTCCAGATACTAAAGGGATAGGGTTAACAATCCAGAAAATCTCAGAAAGCATGCTAGTATTTATTTGTTACACTCTTAAAAAATAACAGAAAATGGAGAACTAATAAAAGCCTCTGAACCATGCATGCTTCTCTTTTAAAATTTCAAACAAATGGCTTTGTATAACAATAAGCAACAAATAATTATCAAGATCAAATTCCATGCATATTTATTATAAGAAAAAATAAGGTGCAGAATAATACCCTATAGAAAATTTCAAAAAATTGATATTAAGTCATTTAAAATGACATAAGGCATGAAAGAACAAAATACATGAGTATTAAGACAAAGCAGAAAAGAGGTGACACAAGTTTTGAAAGCATTTGAAAAAAAATGTAATTGAGGAAACACAATAAATAGATAGCTATGGTAGAAACTGCTATTTAAATTTAGGAGATTAAAAGAAAATTTGAAAAATAAACATATTAAAAATGGTAGTTATTGAAGATAAGCAAAAAAGATAAAAAATATTATATGATAAGAATTTCAAGAAGAAACCAAAGTAGGGAAAAATAGCAAATATAAAAACAAACTATAACAAGAAATTTACATTACATTAAAAATATAAAACTTCACACTGAAAAAAAGCACATCGGGTATCTAAAATTTTGATCCAGAATGAACAACACCAATACTTATTTTATTGAGATTATTGAATTTAAAAAGATTTTTAAAAACAAAATTGATTTGGGAATCAAAACAGTTTACATGAATTAGAAAATTAAGTTATCATTAAACTTTCAACAATAGAGCGGAAGGAACTAAGAGGGCGGCATAGGTAAACACCTATTGTTCTGCCCCGTGAAATGATTTAAGAACTACAACATAACAGTAGAACAGACATCACCCAGAATCACCAGAAAGCTGGCTGAGTGAAAACTCCACAAATAAGAGTGAAGGTGGGACACCAGGACTCAGAGGAGCGGCGGGAGCGCAGCCTTGAAAACGGAAACAGGTTAGGAGCCGTCCTGGTCGCGTGCGCAGGCTGGGGCTGGAGCACCAACCCCGGCTGGTTTTTTGCCAACGGGGAGGGCAGAGATGTCCCACTACACGGATTCCCCAGCGCCAGGAGAGGTCCGAGATCCGGGGTACGTGGAGAGGTCCCCCTGCACAGATTCCCCAGTGCCAGGCGAGGTCCGAGGTTTAGGGCATGCACCCTGGAAGCAGGGCTCGGCAGAGGCTCCTAGTCTGCGAGAAACCTGGAAGAGGCGGGGAAAAGAAGTTTTTCGCACGAGTGTCGCACAAACCCACGACTTGCCCCCTGGAAACTTGTCTCCAGGTCTCAGAAATCATCAATTTTACAACCCTGGGCTAGACTTTGGGGGTGCAGACCCATTTGGGGAGACGCAGAGTTGTCTGGCAAGGGGAAGAGACTAGCGGCTTTCTCTTGTAGGTGTCTGCAGCCATCCCCATCCAACAGAGACCCGTGAGCGCGCGCATGAATGCCGCATAGGACGTAGCTGACACTGAGGCTGCCTGCGCAGCTCAGAGACTCCGCCCATCCAACCTGAACACAGTCTCCCTTCACAGCCAATTGGCCTGGAGGTCAAACCCTCCTAAGGCTAACAACAACAAGCTGGGTTTAAATTAAAAAATACTGTACAACCCATAAAGGATTGCAGTAAGAGTACCCATCTCAAATTATTGGGGAGGTTGTGCCACTGACCCCTAGAGGATATCTACCACATAAAGCAGCCACCATGCAGAGATATGGAAAGAAATCAGGTGTGAAAGAAATGGAGGAGAAAAGACGACAAGACATAGAGTTCAAAACCACGGTTATAAGGCTTTTCAAGAGGCTCCTAGAAAAGGCTGATGAACTTAATGAGAATTACGAGGAAATAAATAAGACCAACCAGGAAATGAATGAGACTTACAAGGAAATGAATGAGACCCTCAAGGAAATGAACAAGACCTCTGAGGATAAGAACCAGACCCTCACGGATATGAAAAAGGACCAACTAGAAATCAAGCATACACAGAGTGAAATAAAAAATATTACTCAAAGTCCTAAAAGCAGTCCAGAGAGCCACAAGAACCAAGTCAAAGATTTGAAATACAAAGAAGCAAAATCCACTTGGCTGGAAAAGCAAGAAACAAAAAATTCAGAAAATTGAAGATAGTGTAAGGGACCTCTGGGACAACCTCAAGCATGCCAACATCCGAATTTTTGGGGTGCCAGAAAAAGAGAGAGAGCAAGTTAATGAAAACCTACTTGAAGAAATGACTGAAAACTTCCCCCACCTAGTGAAAGAAACTGACTTAAAAGCCCAAGAAGTACACAGAACCCCAAAATATGGGAATCTAAAGAGGACCACACCAAGATATATCATAATTAAAATGCCAAGAGCAAAAGATAAAGAGAGAATATTAAAAGCAGCAAGAGAAAAACAGTTGGTTACCTACAGGGGAGCACCCAAAGGATTGTCAGCGGATTTCTCAACAGAAATGATGCAGGCCAGACAGGAGTGGCAAGAAATATTCATAATAATGAATAGCAAGAATCTACAACCAAGATTACTCTATCCAGCGAAGCTATCATTCAGAATTGAAGATCAGATAAAGTGCTTCAAAGTTCATCACCACTAAACCAATATTATATGAAATGCTGAAAGATATTCTTTAAGAAGAGGAAGAAGAAAAAGGTAAAAATATAAATTATGAACAACAAATACACATCTATCAACAAATGAACATAAAAATCAAGTGAATTGATAGGCTGATGAACAGGATAAACTAGTGAATATAACAGAAACATGGACATAGAGAGGGAATGGACTGACAATTCTTGGGGAGAAAAGGGTTGTGGGAAGTACAGCAAGAGATTGGACAAAAATCATGCAACAATGGGAGAGGACATTGGGGAGGGGGAGGGGAGGGTGGAGGGTGGGGTAGGTACAGGGTGGAGGGGAGATATAGGGGGATAAAAAAGGGGAAACAATGTAATTAATAAACTGAACAATAAAGATAAAAAATAAAATAAAATAAAAAAGAATGTTAAAAAAAAGATAATTCTACATAGTTGAAAAAAGAAAAAAAATAAACTTTCAACAATAATGCTTTTCTTGTTTAAATATGAGTCAGCATAAAACCTAGTAAAACAGTAATTTACTAGAGAACGATCTTCCAAATGTTTATGAAGGCATTGTCATTAGGAGGGTGGTGAACAGTAATATATAGTTCCTTATAGAATTAAAGGCTTAAATATAAAAGAAAGTATGTATACTATATGCTCAGATATTGTAGATATAACACAACTATTAAAACTGAGGGAAATTGGGGAACCTTATGCAAAAAGTTAAACTTTTCTCTCTAATTATTATGTAATGGAAGTATTTATATAATTTTTCTGGGAATTTGTATGTATAATATGGAATAAATTAAGTTAGTGCTTATGAAATATACAAATAGTATTTTTTTCAAGTGACCCCAGAGAACTTGGATTCACAGTGAGAAAGAAAGGAAATATGAATATAAATATATATATAGTCCTGTGATCCTAAAGTTGAAGGAAGTAGTATCAGAAAGTGGAAACAGATGTTAGAATGACTACAGAATTGCTACAAGACTCCCCCAAATGATGACATTTTGGGTGGCAGGTAACTTTGCATGAGGTTTTATTTAAATGCCATCTTTATGGAGATGCTTCTGATATTGTGAAAAAAGAATTGACCTTTTAATATCTTATAATACTACCTGTATTTCTCATGATGATTTCATATTTTAATCATTATGTGCATATTTTATATGTATTCTAGGAAATAAATTATTTGAGAAAAAGATCCATGTCTCCTTTAGCTTCCTATCCTTTGTCCAGTATTCAAATATCACAAAGAAAATAAGTCATTTAGAAAAATAGGTAATTTATATATTAATTCTATTAATAACAATTTAAATATTTTCAAGATTTGATCAGCTAATTTCACATGTTTCTCAGGAATACATGTGGATAGCCATATGTGACTGGTAATAATACATCTATTGTTTCAAATTAATGATTTACATTGCAGTATAAATTGAAGAAAATAATACTAGAAGAGTAAAGTGACAAAAACCTCAAAAAATTAACCCTGAATAATAAACATGAAAATATATATGATTTAATTTTAAAAGTCAATCTAGAAAGTTGAATAGAGACCAAAGGGATGCAAAAAGTACTGCCATGGCAAAGCAAGGAGTGTCTAAGTTGTTTAGAGACACCGTGTGTAACTGATGAAAGGACAAGCTAAAGAGATATTTTAGGCAGCAGGAAGAGGCTTGGCATTGCATATGCCTTATGGGAAAAGGAGCGTTTCTTGTACTCAGAATCTCCTTCATGCCAGTTACTATTAAGCCAGAGCATGAGAAGAGAGGGTAGGTAGAACAGAGTAGGGCTGAAAGGGTTGACCCTGGGTTACTGTAATATTCAGACCTTAGGGAGAATAGAAGAAAGCAACCAGAGGCTGCAAGTTGGGTGGGGTGGGGCAGGGTCTCACAGAATCACTAGGGCAGGGTGAACAGTGTTAGCCACTTTTGGTTGGAGATTCACATATTGAATGCACCTGCAGAAGCCAGGCCTCAGCAAAGGAACAACTGCTTCTTCTAGTATTTCTGTCTTGGAGAAAAATGTCCCTCAAACCCTTTCCCTGAAGCCAATTCAGCTCCTTTCCATATGGCCCTGGTGCTTTTCAAGCTGATTCCCAGCACTGGAGCTCAGAGTGAATGAATCTATCAGTAAGTGTCCAATCCCTTTAAGAGCAAAGTCTGGGACTCCAAAGCCCTCCCTCTCACTGGGCCACACTTTCTGCTGGTTTCCACACCAGAAGTCATGGGGGCTTTTCTTCCCAGCACTGGAATCCTGGACTGAGTGTCTGATGTGGGCAGGGCCTACTCACTCCTCAGGGGGGACCACCACAGAAAAGATAGCTCTTTTAATTTTTTCCTTTTGTTTTTATTCTTGCTCTTAAAAAATTATTATTGAAAGTATTACATATGTCCCCTTTTTTCTCCCATTGACCCTTTATAGCTTGCCCCTGCCTCCAGCCCCAGGTCTCCAGCGCCATATTGTCTGTGTCCATAGATTATGCATGTGAGCATACAAATTCTTTGTATGATCTCTTCCCACTCATCTACCTACCCACTCTCACCTTCCCTCTGACTTTTAACCATCAGCCTGTTGCACATCTCCATCCATCCTTGTAGTCTTAAAGTGGCTTCTTGTATATCCTTAGCTATAGGACTTCTGTTCAGTTAGATTTCAGGTGGTTTTCAGTGATGATTGTTCTGTAGTTTAGTTGTAATCTTGATATGATCACAAGAGAAGACAAATAAAGCACTTACCTAGTCTGTCATCTTGACTGCAAGCTCATAAAATTTATCTTTAAAGTGTTTTATCATATTTGTATTAAAAGGTGAATAATAAATTACTCTAAAGACAATATGGGGAAATCTTTTTTTAATATATTTTATTGATTTTTACAGAGAGGAAGGGAGAGGCATAGAAAGTCAGAAACATTGATGAGACAGAAACATTGATCAGCTGCCTCTTGCACACCCCCTACTAGGGATGTGCCCACAGCCAAAGTACATGCCCTTGACTGGAATCGAACCTAGGACCTTTCAGTCCACAGGCCGAAGCTCTATCCACTGAGCCAAACCAGTTTCAGCAATATGGGGATATCTTGATTTTGAGATTAAGTTATTGGCTGAGTATGATATTTATTAGAGAGTTCATATATGTACGATATACCAATTATCTTAGTAATTGATAAGTTTGCAATTATTTTCTAAATAAAAACCTCATATCAAAATTTTAATTTTTAATAAGAGGAATGGCTACTAATATAAAAGTAACATTTGTGTTTTATTTGATTTCTTATACCCTAAAGTGTTTAGTTTCTGTGGTGTAGTCTGTATTTAAAAAATCCATTGAGAGTTATAATGCTTTTTTCCCTAAAAAAGGTGGATTTTTAAATATTTTAAAGATTTTTTCTCTAGTTAATTGAGTTGCACATGTGTTTCCCCCAAGCTATATTGGATAAAACTACATAGTACAGTGTGTTGACATATATGAGTTCACCTGATGACATGTTCCATTTCCTGTTCTTTATGA
Source organism: Antrozous pallidus (assembly GCA_027563665.1). NCBI lineage: Eukaryota > Metazoa > Chordata > Mammalia > Chiroptera > Vespertilionidae > Antrozous > Antrozous pallidus. The sequence goes on from CM050521.1 coordinate 53,815,156, forward strand.
ATATCATATGTCAAATACCTGTTCTACTCACTCAAAATCTATTTATACAGAACAGGTCTTTTACACTAACAACACAAGGAAAGTAATAATCAACTTTAAAAGTATTCTTATTGTGCCAAAGTTTTGTTACTACTTCCTACAACTATAAGTACAGTAATTACATACATGTCTAATTTTAGTTCTCATTATTTAAATGCATTTTGATATTCAAATTCTTATGCTTTCTGGATTATTCACATTTTATTAAAGCATTCAAGTCTTGCCAAAGCCTTCAACTCTTAGAAATCCATTGGGGGATTATTCGAATAAGCTTCTAGTGTTTTATATACATAAACTGCATTTTCTGCTAGGTTCTGGATTATGTAACCATCATCGTTGAAAGACTATAAATCTACCTGAAAGGTTATGCCTATAACCTAAATGAGGGGTTGAAGTAACCAGCCTTTCTAATGTTATTTCTTAAGATACAAATAATTATTTTAGCCAAAAGCTGGCATTAATGAAAACATATAATATATCAAAAAACTCTGCTGCTATAAAGACTAGCACAGATAGTTGGTTACATAGTTAAACCAAATTTAGGTGCCTATGTACCTAGATCATGCTTTGCTACTATTTATCTATGGATAGACATGGGTGAATAGACAACTAGTATACATCATCATGCTTGATAGGTTTATTCTGTTGCTTCCCAAATGATAAGATAGAGACAGAGAGAAGAAAAAGACAAGTATCAGGAAAACCATAACCCTGACCAGCAGACCCTGAGTGGTGGATGAATAATTACTCTGACACATGATTGCTGTGAAAGAGAGGGCTAAGGGACTGCTTGGCTATAGAAACCAAACAGCCCCTTTCACCTGTCTCTTTAGGCTTTTATTGCAACACCAACTTGAACTAAAGTTAGATAATATCAACAGGGTAAGCATTCTTGAGAAGACACATGGGTCTGCAGTATACTTTAAGCAAGGATGTATAAAGATTAAGCATAAAAATTCCAGTAAACACTTGGGGGCTTGCATATACACAGTCTTGATTGGAAAGGTCAAGGAACAATCAGGGGTGGTTGTCTTCAACTGCCGCAGGAGGATCCAACATTTTGGAGTTTCATCCTTACAGATTTTCCAATGCTTACCCACAAAAACCATAACCAAACAGACTTTCTTTTTGTTAATCCTCACCCAAAGATATTATATATATATATATTGAGAGAGAGAGAGAGAGAGGTACAGAGAGACACAGAGAGAGGAGCATTGTAAGAGAGAGAAATTAATCGGTTGCCTCCTACACTCACCCCGATGGTGCTGGATATCTAGCCTGCAACTAAAGTATGTGCCCTTCACCAGAATCAAACCTGCCACACTTCAGTCTGCAGGCCAGTGCTTAACCACTAAGCCAAATTGTCTAGGGCCAAGCAGACTTTTGTGTGGCCTGTCTCCTGCTAAGAGACACATTTGGTCTTAGTTACACAGAGTAGGAGAGTTCAATGAGTCACTGAATTGAGGTTTTAAGAAATGTGGAGTCCTGAGACCATTCTATTTCTTCTCCAGGCTAAGTGTATTTACAGGGTGACTATAAGAGAGCATTAGAATTAACTAAAATAATATTTTGTGTGAACTCTACTTTTATTTTAATTTTTTAAAAAGGTAGTTTACTTATGGGTTAGGGTGATAGAGCTAATTTAAGATATTATAACTATATTTAAAAGCAGACCTTTATCTCATGGCATAATATAGCCAATAAGGAAATAAATGTATTTAATTTTTAAGCTTTATATAATTCTAAACCTCTAAAAAGGTCTCAAATATAAAACATATGTACACTAATAAAAGAGAAACCTGCGAATTGACTATATTCTGCTACACCCACAAGCCACATCCACCAGCCAATAAGGAACAGGTATGCAAATTAACTCAACAAAGATGGTGGCAGCCATGGAACTGGAGCAAGCAGGAGGCTTGGGTTGCCTCAGCAATGGAGGAAGCCAAGTTTCCCGCCTGCGCTGGCTGCCCTAGATCTCTGCTCAAGGCTACAGTTTCAATTATATAAGATAGATAAATCCTAGTTACTTGCTTCCAGCCATCCCTGGCCTCCACTCAAGGAGGCGCTGAAAAAAAAATGAAGAAAAAAATAAAGGAGGGGCTGGGAGCTTGGGTCGCTGGGGGATGATCAGGCCAGGATGGGACAGCAGTTGTGGGTGATCAGGTTGGTGGGGGCTGGGACAAATGGGGGTAATCAGACCAGCAGATGGGCCAGTTGGGGGCGATCAGGCCATCAGTGGGGGTCAGTTGGAGGTGATCAGGACAGCAGGGGGGCAGTTTGTACTGAGTAGGCCAGCAAGGGTGCAGTTGGGGGTGAACAGGCCAGTAGGGAGGGGAGGTAGGGATGAGAAGGCCAGCAGGGGGTCAGTTTGGACTGAGCAGGCCAGCAGGGGGGGCAATTGGAGGAGAGCAGGCCAACAGCCAGAGTAGTTAGGGGCAAACAGGCAGGCAGGCAGGCAGATGAGCAGCAGTCCCAGATTATAAGAGGGATGTCCGAATGCTGGTTTAGGCCCCATCCCTGTAAACTGACAGTAGGACATTCTTTGAGGGTTCCCAAATTACAGAGGGTACAGGTCAGGCTGGGGACTACCTTCCCCCCATGCATGAATTTCGTGTACCGGGCCACTAATATTTTACCATTTTGCAATATGTTTTCTGTCTAGTTATCTGTAATTCCTTTCAAACCATTTGAATAGAAGTCATATTTCCTACCTTTGAGTAATTTAACACCTATTTCCAAGGAACAAGAACGTTTTTCTTTTATAAACAGTAAAATTACAAAATCAAGCAAGTTTATTTTGGTACATAATCTTATCTACTTTACAGTTCATACTCAAATTTAATTCATTAATGTCTTTTTGGCTTCCCCTCCCCCTCAGTATTGGTTGAATCAATGAACATGCATTGCCTTTCATAAAAATGTCTCTATTCTTTTTATATCTAGAACAGTTTCTCAGTTTTCTTTCATTTCATGAATGTGAATGAGAAGAGGGCATTGCATTTGTAAAATGTTCCCTTGTTTAAGGTTTTTATATCTTCATTGTCAGGTTTATGTTGCATAACTTCAGTAAAATAATAGTGTTTTTTACATTATTCTCAGTCCATTACATGAGTATTCACATCAATACAAATTTGCACCATTATTGGTGATCTTAATTTTAATTACATGGTTAAAATAGAACCCATTATGTTATTACAGTAAAGTTATTTTTTCTTTATAATTAAAAAGTTTTTGGTAAGACTCTTAGATCTTATATAATATACATTTTCTCAACAAACATAAAGAAACTTGTCATATCCTCTACTGATGATTCTTGCTTGAATCAGTAATTGCTGCCATGGCTCTGGAACAGTGATTTTCTAACTTCATCATTGTTTCTACATTTTTGTTAGCATTCCACTGAAAAGAAGAACTTTCTCTTCTCCCACAATAACTTGTACATTCTTATTTTTTAACATAAAAGGTGCATCCCTAGTAATTTTCACTAAAAGCAGAAGCAGCTAGAAATATTTTTATTTATCCTTTATTGATTATGGTTCTGAAAGATTTTTACTAGCATACTAAAACATTATGCAGACAGACATAAGTGACCTAACAGGAAATTGGTGAGATAATATTATAATTGTTTTTAGTTCATTACATATTGCATAAAAAATAGAAGACAGACACTTAGGAATTCTTACACTTTATATAATGGTATGAAAATGTAGCTAGATGTTGCTCATCATGTTCCACAAATGAATGAGATCATGAGATATTTATCTTTCTCCCACTGGCTTATTTCACTTAGCATAATGCTCTCCATGCTGTTGCAAATGATAAGAATTCTTTCTTTTTTTTTTTTTTACAAGTGTGGTATTTCATTGCATAGATGTACCACAGTTTTTTAATCCACTCATCTGTAGTGGCCAGAGAGAGGTCAATAGGGGAAAAGGAGATATATGGCATAAAGAATAAAGAATTTTAAAAATAAATAAAAAGAAAATGTAGTTATATATCATTGAAATGTATATAAATCAAGGCTGATAGATTTATATCCATAATAATGATGAGTTTTAAATAAAAGAAATACAAATTATATAGCCACAATGATAAAACAAGTCATCTTACATGGGTAAAAAAAATATATGTTAACAGTAATAATCAGATATGTATTATTTTAATATGAATAAAATTATGAAATTTTACTACTAAATATAGAGTTATTTGAAAAATGAGGAGTTTGTATTTTCTGAAAATTTTGTTTGAAAGAATAGCTAAAACAATTTCTTTAAAAAGAACAATAATTAGTGTGGCTTTTGCTACTAAACATTATAATATAATAAATATTATAAAAGTGTGGTCCTTGCATAAAAGTAAATGAATAAAGGGAAAACTTGGATATCACAAAGAGTTTCCATTATAAACAATAATCCTATATACTGAAAGGCTAATATGCAAATTGCCTCCTTAACCAAGAGTTCAACCTGGAGTTTGACCAGGGGGCGTGGTCAGGCCAGTATGCCAACTGCCCGCTGTCCCTCCCCATGGCCAAACCAGCCCAATAAGCCCCAATTTGTGCACCAGGCCTATAGTATCTATCTAATAATGGGAAAAAATCACCATTAGTGAATTGTGAATTATTTATTACATAGCAATGTGAAAGCTAGAAAGCAAAATTTGAGGAGATGGGGGAAGCAAATTCTCACATTTATCACAGACAGTTTTCTTTTAAGTGGCCTAACTAGATAACTGTACAAAGTGAAAATATAATAAAATGTACCTAGAATTTCTCAGTAAAATTTTATTCATTTTAGTCTTAAATACACATCTACTTGTTACATACACATATCCCTGGGGAAAATTATGTTCTCCATCAAATGAGCTAAAATTCCATTGCTGTTGCTTACAGGTTATTTTGGGACTTCTAGGTGAGGCAATTCTTCCTGCTGGCACACTTCTACACATTGTAGACTTGATCATTAATTTCCCTGACCCTGGGGTAATAAATACATACAGAACCTCTCAGTAATAACTCATTTTCAGATATCCCCTAAATTGATAATTAAAAGAAACTTTTTTTTTCAGATACACATTAGACAACTTGATGTATAAAGGAAAATAAATGTAGAGTATGAATTATAAATTTTAATTGTTTTTACATATATCTAATTCAAATATATAAATGAACTTCTAGCAAATAATCTTAGTGCAAGAAACTAATTTTTGCTTCCATGTACATGGTATTAATTGATCTTCTCAGTCTCATTATCCACAGTTTAGCTTTGGGATTAAGAATAGAGTGAAGTTGAGCTCTCCACTAAACATTACAATATTATTATATTATAATGTTTAGTAGAAAGGTCTCAAAGTTACTGGTATCTTCAGATATGTTGTCCCAATATACTTTTTGTGGGAAGTACAGAAACCAATGAAATAAAAGCTGGACAATCTTTTTTATTTCCTTCGAGTTTATATAGCTATTTAAATATTTTAGTAGAATGACTTTCTAGTGAAATGGGACTAATGCCAATTAGATTTAAAATAATCAAAAGCCACAAAATCAACTCTTCCTACATATGTTCAGGCATGCCATTTTTTAAGCCACTCGTAAAAAATGAAAGACATTGAAATTTCAAAAGAAAGAAACATTCGTAGTGATATGAAGCAGCCTCCATATGTCATCTATCCTATGATCCACATAAAATTGCTTAAAAAGAAAAGTCAGAATATGTTGGCTAAGGAAGAAACAACATACTGGATCTATCAACTTCTTCCTTGGAAAGTTTTAGTACAACCCAAACTTAGATATCCATGTTGTATCTAAATGAAATGTTGAAAAAAATGCATGACAGAAAAATGGTTATTAAAAAGCCATTATTTTATATAAATATGTATAAATATAACATTTTTATCATAGTAGAAATATTTCTTTTAGTGGTAGCATGATACCTATTCATATTTTAAGTAATGAAAATATTTGAGTACTCTTTACTACAGGAGTTGCTGTTGAGAATGAAAAATGATTTAAGATTTGTCATTAAACTCTCACAAGATTTTAAATCTTCAATAATTCTATTCTTAGTCCTGCAGTGGGTATTAGCAGAGCTCAGATGTTCACCTCTCATGTCTCTCAAACAGTGGAGCATATGTTCCATGGTCAACTCTAATGTCTCAGACCCATCAGTGCTGCACTCACTTAAGCATCGTTCTCCATGTCATTATAAAACTGCTTTTCATAAAGCCCATGGAGGGATCAGAGTTGGAAATGGCTGACAACATATAAAAAACACATTTCATCTCCATAACTGCTTTTAGTTTACATAATTCTGACCCATGCATTGGTCATATTTTGTATATTAATCTTTGAGCGAGACAATATATCTCTGTTTTATAAATGAGGAAAGGGACATTTGGAAAACTTAAGAGATTTATCATGGTTTATATGTCCTTTTTTTCAGAGATGAATTTGATATCAAATTCTAGGGTTCTTAATTTGACATAAGTTAACTATTTATGTATTTATGCTCTATCTATACATAGTTGAAGGAAAACGCTCAAATCCCCATAATCTTATAAAGGATATTTTTTAGACCTTAAAATGCTTTGAAATAGAAAAGATATGATGATTTCAAAGAGAAGCAATACATTTTAGTTAAAAATTATACTTACCTTGATATATCTATTTAAAATTGGCACACAATGCAATATACAGATCATGTATCATAGAAATGTACACTCGAAACCTATATAATTTAATTAACCAATGTTACCCCAATACATAGGAAAATTAAAAAATAACATAAAATACATGTATTTATAATTTTAAATAAACTACCAACATAAAAATAATAGTAAAGAAACATTAAAATATTAAGAAGTGGGAAGGAATTTTAATTTATATTACAAGTCAATGTTAAAGATTTATGTATACTAATACCATGTACTATATTTAAAATAACATTAATGAACAACCTACATTTCCTAGCTCCTAGAGAAGAGGTTGTGAAATTGTTAATTATCCAAAAAAAGCAATAATACTAATGGTAGAAACTACAGCAGAGTAAATGAATAAAGCTTTATTTTTAAAATGAGCTAACTTAAAAAATGGAGTAAGGATAGAGCTAGAGAAAGTATTAAAATCAAAGACTGGAAAACTTTTTGGAAAAAATATTTTCTTTCATTTATATTGATAATAATATACATTTTTTTATTACATAGGGTCAGACTGTATAATATTAATCCATTTATTTTGCAGATCATTTATTACAACATATATCCTATTACCAATTCTGTTATCAAAGTGTCAAAAGTTAAATTTGGGCATTCAGTCAGATACTGTTAGAAATTAATAACATAGTATATTTAAGGACTAAATGTCCAATCATTGAACTTTAATAAAGGGAGCTTAATTGTTAGGATTTTTGTGGCAACAAGACTCTCCTCAAAGGAGAATGAAAGCAGGATGTTTAATGTGAGCAGACTTCACAGTGCCCAGCTCCACTATTTCTTAACAGTAGGAGTCAGATCTATTTTAATAGTTTGCCATTGCAAAAACAAGGCTACATTCTACATGTTTATTTTGGTTTTGCTCCTAATTCTGCAATGATCTTGTTCTCTACCATACTTCACCACCAATTTCCAAGTGCCAAATTTAGGCTTTAGTATTATCAATAAGTAATGCTCCTGTAAAAGAATTGGGAGACATTTTTAGTATTCCAATTCAATCTAGAGATTATTGATCTAATCACATTTTATTACCCTCACTTTTCTTAAATCAACTTACTCTTTAACCTATCTTGGATTTTATGGCCCTTATATATGACATCAGTTTTCTTTGACTAATCTAGCCTAGTTATACATCCTTGGGATAGTCTTGATTGTAGTTGAATTCATTTCTTTATTTAGTTTATGGTGTCTCTATAAAGCTAAACATGCTTAAAATTACACCAAAGGTCTAATACTGATCCTGCTAACACTGATAGTAAATTATTTCTGCTAACACTGATAGTAGACTACATTTTCATAGTAATGCTCACACTAAAAATATCTTAAAAATTTGGATACACATAGCAAAAACAAAAAATTTTCTTAAAAGCTAGATCTATCAAAGTAGTAAAACTTGAAGGCCAAAAAATCTGAAGAGGTTGCTTTTGCTCAGTGTTCAGTCATGATAAAATATAGCTAAAAAACTAAGCTGTAATTGTGAAAGCTCCAAGGGCCAACGGGACCTAAATACAATTTAATTACCTCTAACCCCAAAGTGAGCAAGCTACTCGATCCCCATACATAATCCAAGCAAGAAGCATTTGGGCTGCACTCCTCAGAAAAAGAGTGAATTATAGCTGTCTTTTCAGGGAAAGTTGTATACCTGGTTTAAGCATGGGGGGAAAAAGTTATAGCTTTTCCCCCCAAAATCGTGATCCACTAGCCAGGTACCACATGAATTTAAGTTTGAATTTGCTTGCTGGATTGGTTAAATATTCTTTAAGCATGGATTTATTTAAAGTTTTTTTTTCCCCATTTGGTAGTACTTCAGTCTGTCTGCAAAAGCAAATGAAAATGCTTTTTGAAAGAAGTGCCTTCATTTTCCTAGAAGCCATTGAAAAGGTCATCAATGGGCAAAGAAAACCATGCACACATGCAAAAAGCTACCAAGCAGTGATATAAAAGATAAGGAGTTACTACAAAAAATTTCAGATACTAAAATTAGACTAGTAACTAATGCAGGTATATATGTCAGATTTTTAGAGAAATAAAAGCAAAAAAATCCCCACAAAAAAACCCAGAAACTATAAATTGACAATGCAGATCTAAAAAAATAAGTAAATACTAAGCATGTATAATAATTGGTCATAGATACAACATAGTGAAATTTCTAATAACCAGAACAAATAGAAAATTTTAAGAGAAGCTAGGGAGATATTTACTTTATAAGAAGTATATATAAGCTTACAACTTAACCTCTTGCCAGGAAATTTGGGTGTCAAAGAATAGAGATATGATATCTTCAGTGTAATAAAAGAAAATATCTTCCATGAATAAAGATGAAACAAAAATTTGGGGAACACATAAATGAGAGAATCTGGAATCAGTGGATGTTTATTAGAGGAAGTTCCAAAGAATGTACTTGAGTCAGGAAGTGATAAAAAGCAAAACATATGATAATTACATAGGCAGATTATAAATAAACGGTAACTAAATACATTAACCATAATATCTAGGGAGATTTAAAAATAAATTGAATTAAAAAATTAAGCATAGCCTAACTGGTTTGGCTCAGTTGATAGAGCATCGGCCTGCAGACTGAAAGGTCCCAGGTTCGATTCCGGTCAAGGGCATGTACCTTGGTTGCGGGCATATCCCCAGTAGGTGGTGTGCAGGAGGCAGCTGATCGATGTATCTCTCTCATCGATGTCTCTGACTTTCTATCCCTCTCTCATTTCCTCTCTATAAAAAATCAATAAAATATATTTTAAAAAAATTAAGCATAAATAATTTGGAAAGCTGTCAAATGAAGGTCTTTGAGGAGGTAAAATATTAATTAATTTTAGATTGGTGATAATATATTTTGTATATTTTATTGCATGAAAAAAGATGTAATATGACTATAGTAATGCCCTGCTTAACAACATTTCAGTCAACAATGGACCGCATGTATTGCAGTGGTGCCATAAATTTATAATGGACTGAAAATATAAAATTCCTATCACCTAACAATGTACTGGCATAACACACCATAGTACAACACACTACTCCTGTACTTGTGATTATGCTGCTGGAAATGAAACTGCTGCCAGTCATAAAAACACAGTGTATGGTATTTTACTGTCCCTTTATTATGTTTAGTTACATTTAGATGCTAAATACCTTTGAGTTACAGTTGCCTATAGCATACAGCACAACAATATACTGTACAGGCATGTGACCTTGGAGCAATAAGCTACACCTTATAGCCTAGGGGTATAGTAGGCTATCTAGATTTAGGTACATACTATTTTATTCACATAATGATAAAATTTCCTAAGCATGCATTTCTCAGTACATATCTCCATTGTTCAGTGATGTATGACTGTACATAATTTCAAATTGTTCAATAAAAATGAATTAAAATATTACTCAAGCCCTAGCTTGAGTTTGGCTCAGTAGATAGCCTGTGGACTGAAGGGTCCCAGGTTTGATTCCAGCCAAGGGCACATTCCCATATTGCCAGCTTGGTCCCCACTAGGGGGTGTGCAGCAGATAGCCGATCAATGACTCTCATCATTGTTTCTCTCTCTCTCTCCCTTTCCCTTCCTGTCTGAAATCAATAAAAATATATTAAAAGATAATAAATAAAATAAAATACTACTCAACATGAAAGAGAACAAAACTCAAAATAGGCAAAAGTAATAATAAGCACAAAATTTACACCTATATTAAAAATTATAGTGGTGAAGGAAGATTAAATGCTTCAATTAAAACCAAAAGGATACAAGTTTAAATTAAAAACTCAAAATATGTAACATTCAATATAGACACACATTACACATTAAGAAACAAAAAGTTTGACATTGAAACTTGGGAGGATATCCCAAGCAAACACCAACCAAGAGCAATATGGTGTCGTTTTATTAACTTAAAACAGATGGTAAGACAAAAAGCATTTCTTGATATAAAGGATGTAACATTATTGAAAATAAAAATTCATTTAATCAATTGTACAACAATTTTCATCAGTATAAATTCCAATGGACTTATGTCATGCAGAACAAGTTCTCTCACAACATTACAATTAAGCTAGCAAGAAATACTAAAAAATTTAGAAAAATCTTTATATTATTGGAAGTTAAGGAACCCATGAATTACCATAGGTTGTAGAAAATGTTTTTAACAGAGAATAATGAAACAGTATATTCTAATAATTTGTGATGTAGTTATAACAATTTTTAGAGTAAAACATCCATTAATGCTACATTGATAATAGATATGTGACAAAGATGGTATAGCCATTAAGCAAAAAATAAATGATCTTTTCAAAAGATGGCTGAAAAATGGATTTCCTTATGGGAAAATATGATATATTTTCTAACAACATATAAAAATAAGTTACAGATGGATTCCAGAACAAAATATGGAAAGCAAAACTATAAAGCTTTAACAAAATATTATCTGAGTATACTAGTATCTTCTCAACTTCAATATAGAGAAGTTATTTTCTTAAGCAAAAATAAAGGAAAAGATAAATAATCTTAGGCTCTATAAAGTAAAGATAGATAATTTTGGTTATATTAAATTAAAACTTTGTTCATCCACAAAAAAGATCATATGAGCAAACATAAGAGTTGTAGAATGAGATAAGATATGGTCAATATAGGTAACTGACCAAGAAAAGATTTTAGAATTTCTACACATCCCTCCCACAGCCCATACTCCAATGTGCACACGCACAAGTAGAAAATCTAATAGGAAAAACGAAAAAAAAATTTTTTTAATATCTTTTTTTGATTAAGGTATTATATATGTGTCCTTATTCCCCCATTACCCTCCCCACCAACTCCCCCACTCATGCCCTCACCCCCTGTTGTCAGCATCCATTGGTTAGGCTTATGTGCATGCATACAAGTTCTTTGGTTGATCTCTCCCCCTTACTCCCAACCCCCCCTACATTCCCTCTAAGGTTTGATGATCTGATCGATGTTTCTCTGTCTGCTTATCTCACTAAAAAATATCTTAAATAAGCAATTCATGAAAAACAAACACAAAGGATATAATAAATATAAGAAAAGGTATGTAGCTACATAAATAATCTGAGGAATGAAAATTAAAATTGTAGAATAAATTACACATACATCAGTTTGTCAAAATTTTAATGTCTGACAATACTGTTATTAATGTGAAGCAATAATTTATATGATCCATTCATATGAAATGTCCAGAAAAGGTAAATCTGTAGAGATAGAAAGCAGACTAGTTGACTGAGGTTGGAAGTGAGAATGGGAAGTAATTGTGCAGCAGGAAAGGACATTTTAATGGGTGAGGTTGGATCAACGAGCCAGAGATTTGCCAACCAGTGTGGCTCAGTGTTTGAGTATTGACCTATGGTCATAGTTGAGTTGTGGTCAGGGCACATGTCAGGGTTGCTGGCTGGATTCCCAGTAGGGGGTGTGCGGGAAACAGAAGGTCCATGACTCCCTCTCATCATTGATGTTTTTGTCTCTCTCTCCCTTTCTCTCTCTGAAATCAATAAAAACACATTAAAAAATTAGCAGAGGCAGTCCTTGACCTTGTAGCGAATTGCAAAGCCAGTTTAGGAAGGACCCTATGTGTATGACTGGAATTCTGGGGAAAAACAAATTTATGGATTATGGTAAAGGAAGAAAAACAGAAAACAGACAAATCAGAGAAAAAGAGAAAATTCAGGAGGGATTGATTCAATAAAAAATGAGGGGAGGGGGAAACTTTTGAAAGTTGAAATTTTCAGCAGCATCATGTACTCGAGGGAAGTCACATATGCCACCTTTTCTTACACCTGACATGTAAGCAAGAGAAGTCAAGGTCATCATCAGCTTCTCACCGAACTTCATACTGCAACCAATTTACTTCACGGACTACTGACTTTTCTTCCCAACTGTCCCTGAAACCAATTTATTTTTATTTCTCTTTACTTCTTTCCTTTACTTATAAATTGGTTTCTTATTATCTCTCAATCACTTTACTTGCTTAGAGGAAATTAATGAAAAGAGTAACATTCTATTGTCATTTTATATCAAGTTGAGAAAGAACATTGTCTTCCATAGAGGCAATTCTAGGAGAAACAATCACAGATTTGATATTAAACGACCAGACTAAAGATATATTATAAAGTACTATAAAAGTACAATCTTGATCAAATTCTTTTCAATGCATTAATGATGCCAAGAAAAAGAAAACTTTTTTTCAAGTTCAAAGTAAAATAAATACTTGCAATAATTTTTCTTTGGTCTATATTCATGATGGTTACTAGTGTATTTAAACTAGAGGCCCAGTGCACAAAACTCCTGCACTCAGGGGGATCCCTCAGCCCGGGAGCAGTCCAGGAGTCCTCGGAGGGTGTCTGACTGATGGTGTATGCCCTTTCCCCTTGGGGAACCAGCATAAACTGTCAATCAGACATCCTTAATGCTGCCAGAGAGACTCCTGCCACCACCGCTGTGCTCACCAGCCTTGAGCATCTGCCCCCTGGTGATCAGTGCATGTCATAGTGACCAGTTGTTCCGCAGTTCGGTCGATTTGCATAGTAGCCTTTTATTATATAGGGTATTTTAAGACCTAGGGAAAAAAGGTGAGATTTTTTTCCTAAGAAAATGATAACTTAATCCTCCATAGTATAGCAAGTAGTTTGAACAGGGTTGATATGACATAGTGGTTTCAAGAATAGGCAGTCAGTTCTGATGTTATTAAATCTGTAACTTCAATAGTTTACTTATAACCAATTCTAGCCTCAGTTATTTTTTTAAATTGTGGCTATAATTGTGCCCATTATATGCAATTGCTTTGAAGCATAAATTAATGCCTAGCAATAAAAAATGCTTAATATTAATCATTTTTATAACCCATATATTTTATTTTTATAAGTATTTAATATTTCATTCTGAATCAGTTTTGTTTTTACATTCTTCTACCTTGACTTCCATACATTTATAAAAACAAGTCCTGTGGTAAGTATGGCTAGCAGTATGTTTTTGGTATACTAACTGGTCGTAAGGATCTCAAAGTTCTATTTATAAGAGAAGACAGCATTACTGATATTTTACATAGGAAATTTCATTTACTTTTATGCTCTAATTCATATTTCCTTCTTCTCTTCTCTATATTTTTCTTTCTTGGAACCATGAAACTCGGTAGAAAGCCATTATATCTACATATTTTCTTTCCTTATTGGCCACCTCAATTCACTTACTAATAAAAAGAAGTCACCTTAAATTGTCTTAGTTCTTTGTCATATATCTAATATCCATAAATTTTAAAATCATTTTTAGTTCTTCTCTAAAATTCCTATGCCAGCTTACATATTTCTTTTCAATTTTTAATTAAATGTTAAACAGATTATGTATTTGACAATAGAGGTGCAGAACGTGAATTTTTCTTTAGAGTCTCCCTGTAATTTTATCATTTCTCCAAGTCCTTAATTTTACCCTTTGTTCCATCTAAGCAGAAGCCCTTCATAGTTTTCTGATTGCCAATGATTCATCTTTTGCTTTTCAATCACTTCAACAGACTCGTTCATATCCTGTGGTGGTTTTATGAACCTACTTTCCATACAACTATATTTAAAAGAAAAATTTTTATTGAAGTATTTTTTTCCATATTACCAGGCATTATTGTACTTTCTGGAACCTGATTTGTTGTGAGGCATGGTGCCATGCTTTGGGGTTGTGCAAATAAATAGGTCCTAGCAAGTCAAAAATTAGGACAAAATGCACCATTCCATTTGGCTAATATACTCTGCAAATTTCTGATTCATTCATCTTTGGCAACAAAACTCTTGGAAACACTGAGGACAAGCATCCATAGAAACCAAATATTTGTATAAAGGTGCTTAAAGAAATTTTAAAAATAAGAGTGCAAATTAAAATTGTATTTCGATGACAAAAATAGTCAGTCCCAACTTTTAAAAAAGTATACTAGTACTGAAAGGACATTTGCCTAAGCAATAAAATAAACACGCCTAAGCAACTTTCATCTGTCTAATGTGAACTCTTCACAGTCTATAAAGGGGATGGAGCATATGACGATATGCACTCAATCCTGGGGAATAACCATCACCAACCGATAAACATCCATTTTGTTCTTATTCTTTGAAGAGCAAAAAAAATCTGTGTGGTTATAAAGAGCTACAAACATGTAATCCTTTCCAACTTGTGGTTGGCTGGTGGAAATTCACTTCAGAGGAGAGGAAAAAGAATTCACTTGGCTTTTCTCTTACCATACTGGGACAAAGAAAATGAAAAAAAATTGAGAAATTAAAGAGTCCTTTAAAATATATATATATTTAGTGGTTCAAGAATGAACTTCACAGATGTTTTATCTAAAATTATACATATCCCCCTTTCTTATTATAGTTTGGGAAAAATTGTGACGTCCAGAAATTAGAATAAGAAAACCTCCTACAACTTAACTGGCTTGAATTGTTTTGACTTTTTTTTTACATAGGCATTCTAAGGACAAGCTCCTAAAATTTTTTGCTTTTATTTTCTAACTTGCTTGACAAGGTGGCTTGAGAATTGTATCTCCCTGACAGAGAAATGAGAGTCCATAAGTGTTTTTAATTTTATTCTCACAATTTGTCTTTTTAAAGTTAATTCTTTGTTAGAACCATATTTTAGTTTTCATATGCTGAGATTTATTGAAATAATACTCTGATTGAGTTTACTAATACCCAAGCCTGTGACAAAATCAGAGGACTTCTAACCTTAGTCATGGAGACAGGCATAATGTTCATGAGCATATGAATGGACTCTGAGCAGAATGCAGACACACAAGAGAATTCATCACATTCTCAGTCCATGCACTTCTCCACATCCCCCCCCAATAGTTTTAATTTGATGAGTCCAGAGAGAATTGCAGAGTCTGGCTCGACAGTCTAGAGAGGTCAATTATTTTTATTGGGAGGGAGAAAATGTAAGTACCTTATGGGGCAAAGAGAAACCTGAGGTAATGTTGTACCTCTTGGCTGTGATAGGCATTTATATTTGAGTGTATATTCCCTGTACCTATATTTTTCTCTGACACAGTAAGAGAACCACACCTCAGGGAATATATCCAGGTGAATTATTTCCAGTAATGTAATGGCAAAAGAAGAACATTGTGTTCCTTGCCTCCATATCATTTCATGGTACATTTCTGAGCTACTTCACCTAACTCCCTGTGTGGGTCAGAGAGAGCATGTCCTCTCTGTGGATGTTTATGTTGGCATAATCTTGCCTCTCTACTTTTCTTCGCCTTTCCTAACCTTGCGGAGACAGGAGGCCCCTTAATATTAGGGAACCAGATGAACTCAAACCTCTTATTCAAGTTCTTCAAGGGGAAGAGAGCATTCTGGGTGTGGACAAGGAAAGCTGAGATCTATACCTACAAATCATAACTAGCCTCTGCAATTCTGATACCTGCTTCTCTCATTTCTATTGTATTCTCTTCAGCAAAGAGGCACTTTAAGAAGGTCTCAATCTCTTACTCTCCCTTTCTCTATTTTCCCCTTAAAAGCATTCAGATAATCCCTGGCCAGTTTGGCTCAGAGCATTGGCCTGCAGACTGAAGGGACCCAGGTTTCATTCTGGTCAAAGGCATTACCTCGGCTGTAGGCTCGATCCCTGGCCCTGGTGGGGCATGTGCAGGAGGCAACCAATTAATGTGTCTCTCTCTCATTTATGTTTCCTTCTCTCTGTCTTCCTCCTCCCTTCCAGTCTCTATAACAATAAATGGAAATATATTCTCAAGTGAGGATTGACACCAACAACAACCAAAAAAATTCATCTGCAAAAATTTAAAATCTATTACTGCCTGCTTGATAGTTTGTTTAAATACACTGATTATCAAAATAACTGTTGGGTCAACTTCTGTCACTGCCACTGTTTGGGGAGAACTTTTTATTTCTTAATTGTGCTTTCCTGAACATTAATGGAGCAAAGTTTTGATATTGTAAAAAAAATCACTAGATATATATTTTATGGCCGTTGATGCCCCATAAAGTTGTTGTCTTTCATTGATAAGTAGCAGCAATTGTGTGATAACATGGCTATGCTCACTTCAGAGTTTTGTCATATAATCACCACTATAGAGGCATGCAGACTCACTTGTAATAAACCTGCTTTAAACTTTATACTTTTGGATCACAATGGCGTAGCACATCAGTGAAATAAGAGCTCCTGGCAAAACAGTATACAGCCCACTGGTTAAAAATGTTGTCTTTCCATAATGCTTACAAGTTGGCTTGTTTCAGACGCAGTCCAGATTTTCTGCATTATCCATTATTATGGCAGAAGGGTAAGATAAGACCAAAGACACCTTAGAATACTGAGAATTTTTAACTTTCAGGTGCTGTGCTTTCTTTTCCATTTTCTCATTTAATTCTCGGGTAAGCCCTTGTTAAGAATAGCATGAAGAGCCTTAGATTTAGAAAAATGAAGTAAATTCCCAAAGGTCTCATAGCTCTCTAGCAGAGGACCTGAGCAAAACCAGCCAGGGCCTCTCTGTTTAATTTAATAAACCATTTTCTCATTTAAAGAATGAATCCATTTACTTTCCATTTTTGTTATCACAAACAAGAAATTGGCTTACCTGTAAGAAGGAAGAAAACAGTTTAGCTATTTGGCTTAAAACTTGATCCCATCCCAAAATTGATGGAAGCAATATGTTTGAATGAAAATCCAGAGTCAGAGCCAGGGATTTAAATCTTTTCTGATTTGTAGAGCAAGGACTTGGTAGAGAAAGCATGGTTCTCATTCTTAATTTTCAGAAGGTGTCTCATTGGTTGTGCTACTTTATGTATCAGCTTGTATTATTTAAGCTCAGACAGATATCAGAATTGAATTAAGGGTTTGTGAAAATCTTGATTCATAGCGGTTGTCCTCTCCACCCATGAGAAGATGGAGCTTAATAAGTATCATCACCCCTGTCTACTTAATTCCCCAGGAAATAACTCCAGTCATGCTAAATACTCTCATTTTTCCCCAAACTCTGTTGATTCTGTTACTTATTTCAGACTAGTGGATCACATCTCAAACCTTAATCTTTTAAAAAATATATTTTATTGATTTTTTTACAGAGAGGAAGGGAGAGGGATAAAAAGTCAGAAACATCAATGAGAGAGAAACATCGATCAGCTGCTTCTTGCACACCCCTTACTGGGGATGTGCCTGCAGCCAAGGTACATACCCTTGACTGGAATCAAACCTGGGACCTTTTAGGCTGCAGGCCGATGCTCTATCCACTGAGCCAAACTGGTTTCAGTGCAAACCTTAATCTTTATAGGAGCCTGAGGAACTTGTAGGAGTGTGGTAGGACCTGAAGGCCTTCATTTCTAATGAGTTTTAGGAGGCGCCAGTGACACTGGCCCAAATACCACCCTTAGAGTAGAAAGGCTTCATTTTCAAAGTGTGGTCCTGGACCAGCAGCATCACTGTCATTTGGGAACTGTTTGAAATGCATTTTCTCAGGCACTATTCCAACATCTAAAACTGTGAATCTGATGATCACTAACTTCGGAGGGATCCCAGTTTCAGACCATTTTTTGTTTCTCTAGTCCCCTTGCCACTGTCTTAACTCAAGTGCACACCAAATCTCTCTTAGACTGCCCAACAATCATTCATATTGATCTTTCCCCTCAAAACTCATTTTGTTACAAATCATTCTTCCCATTGGCACAATGATTTTCATGGGGAAATCTCTCCAATGCCCCCCTTTCCTTGCAAAAGAGAGTCTAACCTTTGTAACCTAACATTTATAAGTTAATTAAAATAAATTCTAGTGATTTGCAAACAAGAAGTGATAGTTTAAGATAAATTTATAGTTAGAGAGTCACACATTGAAGTAAAAAGTTGTATATGGACAATTCATGCAGGAAAAATGATGATTTTTTTCTCTAGGAAAAAACTTGAGTAATGATAATACTTGTTGCTCATTGAAATTAGTTAATAATCTCCCTCAGCTTCTATGCAGTTTTCTGAAAGAACGTCTAGAACCAGGAGAGAAAAATTGGGTCAAACTGTAGACTTTGGAAAGTTACAAGTATTTGTAATTGCTTTATTTCTATGCCAAACTTTTTTTGTTGTTGTGCTTTTTCCAATCATAGTGCCACAATTTGGCATTTTTGGTGTGAGGAGTAAAGTTTTAAAAATGTACACTCTCTAATTTCATTTCCCAAGATCTGTTTTTAGATTAGGTAGATGAACCCACTTATGAAGTTCCTTCCAGAAGTGCTCAGTGTGATATTTTCCTTCTGAAAACTGAGCCCATAGGTGTGGTTATAGTCTGTGTTGTTTAAAGAGGGATTTTAAGGACTTGTCTGATGAATAGCCCATACTTATTCCAGTTTGAGACTATCTTGCTATGTTACAAATATTTTTCTTTCATTTGAAAACCTTTACTTTTGCTCTGATTTATTTTGTTTTGTGGATATTCATAAGTAATGTAAGATTCAAAGTTAAATTAATTACAAATAGTTTAGAAAGTAGAAAATGAAGAAAGCTCTTTCCAAAGAAAACAAATTATGTAGTTTTATAAAAGTTTGCATCAACTTTGCATAGTTTTGCTAGAAGCTATTGGCAGCAACGGGGGTAACCATTCAGTTAGATTAACTTCCTGATTAAATTTATGCAAACCCTCAAATGAACCAAGCACATTGAAAGATTAAACAAAATGCATTATGTGTCTACATTATTTCTCTTGGGTAACCTAAAGGAAAAAGAAGAAAAAATAAAAACCTTGTGTCCTTTAAGTCCAGACATTTGCAAATCATAATGATCAGCAAAACAGGGTTTTGAGAAAACTCATTCAATTTCAGTCCACTAAAATGCAATCCCCTCTTCATTTCACAGCAAGGTGTTAGGGGAACTCCTCTTCCAGCTATTGTCCAGTCTGGTAGCCTGGTGTTGAGCTAGGTATTTTACTCCTCAAGGGGGCCTCCCACAGTTGAGATATCCTTCCTGATTTTTAATTGCCACACTCTAGATGTGGAACCTTCCTGTTCAGTGTCGTCACCCTTCTTAGAGCCTTAGCTATATGCCTTCTGTTCAGCTAGTCTGAAGGTGGTTTTCAATGATGGTTTTTCTAGAATTCAGTTGCCCTTTTCATGTGGGAGAGGTGAGCTCAGTGCTAACTAGTGCCTACTCTGCCCTTTTAACCAAAAGTCATGAATCAAGCAAAGTCTATGGCTTTCTGTGTTTGCGTTTCTAGTTGTCAAAACTACCATCACTTGGAAGTAGAACACCATAATTTGGAGGCCATTTAAGAGCTGAAAACCTATCTTATGTAATATTTATAACACATAAGAAATTTGTCACTATACCCTAGTAAAATTGCTTCATAGTTAATACAGAGAGAAAGGTTATATAATTAATAAGTTATGTTTATTATTAAATTGTAGATCAGTAATGGTAGCATGAGGTCGATTATTAGATGGGTTGGGAGATTTAAAGTTGGTACTTTCCATACATACATTAAAACACATAATAAAGAATAAAAGGAAAGTTTACTTAGCTAATTAAACCAAATATAAGCATTAGTTTCAAGTTTTCACCAAAGATTTTAATATTCCTTACAGATACTTTAATGATATTAGTTAGCTTCTAAAGAAATACTAATGAAGCCACATTAAAAATACCTCTGCAGAAAAATATGACTTAAAATAAAAAAGAAATGATCAAATTTGTGTGGTACTCATATTTCCTAATTTTAAAATCAGTCTTTGATTTTGATGTCCTTCATCATATTTTCAAAAATAGTGTTCACATTATAACATATTAATGAATAAAATGGTGGAAAATATATGACATTTTAAGTTTAGAAGTT
The DNA here is from genome assembly GCA_027563665.1 of Antrozous pallidus. Lineage (NCBI taxonomy): Eukaryota > Metazoa > Chordata > Mammalia > Chiroptera > Vespertilionidae > Antrozous > Antrozous pallidus. The sequence goes on from CM050521.1 coordinate 53,835,706, forward strand.
TCTTAATTTATTTTTCACCTCCCTTTATATGCTGTATCATTATTTGGACTGTACATGTTGTAGCAGTTAACAAACTTAGGGGATAACACAGATTATTCAACATAGTGTATGTATATGAAGGCTGACTAAGCAACCAAGATGTCTCAAATATTTTCCTGCTAAATATATTTTCTGTTTCAGAAAAGATTTAATAGTGACATAAAGTCTTATAATATTTGCATGAATAGTGTAACCTACTTGGTCCTTTCTTTCCCCAGACAGTAGTGACTAAAAAGTCACAAAATAGAATTTGTTTTGGAAATTCTAGTTAAGATAATAAAAAGTAACTCAATTTATCCTCCAACAATGTGCATTATGCATCTGATTAATTTCTAGAACACTTTTTGTTCAGTAAATATGACTGCATGCATTTTCTTACATTACATTTTACAGATGACAGATGGCCCTAGCACGTGTTCTATCTTGGCTCACAATTGGAATCCTAATTCCAATGACTGTGCATGCATGTGTTTGTGTGTTTGTGTGCCGATGAGCATGTAATAGAAATATGGACATCCACACCACATGTAACTTGTCTCAGTTAAAGGGAGGGAAAGTGACTGGTTATTAACAACAAATGAGTAAAGCAACAGGATTCTATTTTCTTGGTTAAAAAAAAAAGGGTCATAGGAGTAAAGGGCTCCTCAAGCAACCTGAAGTGGTTTGTTGGGAATGCCCCATATTCAAAATATTAGTGTTGAATGGTCCCCTAGAGGTCATCTGGCATCCCTCCTCTTAAGAAAAGGATTAGAAGTTATAACCTGGAGGATTTAAGTAAATAAACAAGATCACAAAAATAATTGTGAAAGAACACTATTTCAGGTGAACAATAGTATTATTCCAGTTGACTTTATGGAAAATAATACCATAATTAACAGATGATAATATAAGAATAAACTCTGTGTTCTTGCATACTCACAACTGTAAACCTACTTTTGCCCACCCCTGATTTTACAAAAAGGGAAAGTTAGACAAGCTAAAATTTAATTGTTTAACTTGTTAAAGTCAGAGAGCAATCAAGTAACCAAAAATCTGGGAAGATACAGGCACTGGAAGGAAAAAATAGAACCTGAACATTTGCTTACCTCAAACCCCACCATATGTCATATCTATAATAATAATAGCATAATGTGCTAATTAGACTGGCATTCTTCCAGACATTCTTCCGGACAACCTTCCAGACAAAGCCTGGGCTGCAAGAGAAGCCTGGGTCCCGGGTGCTGGAGGGAAGCCGGTGCTGGCAGCCAGCGGGGGGAAGGCCTACTCTTGCACGAATGTCATGCATCAGGCCTCTATTAAGCCTATAAAAAGGTACAGTTAAACCTATTTTATTAATTGCTAAAGAGAGTTGAGGCTAATGAGAATGTGAGTCTCTGGAGGAAGGTTCAAAAGTATTCACACACTTTCTCCTTCAGCTTTTGCCTCCACAAATGCCACCACACACATATGAAATACCAATGAGGATCCTGAGAAAGCTTTTATTGAGGTGCTAGCTTGGCTATGGTGGGTACCAGGAGTGGTTTACCAACATCATTGCCAAAACTCTATCCAGATCTAATTCCCCTTCAGAATAAAAGCCCGAATTAAAAAAAAAAAGGAAGAAAAATAAAATGTGTCACCTTGGGGCATGGTAGAGAACCATTTCAGCTGGGGGAGGCAACAGTGAAAGAAAAACAAACAAAAAGAAAACATCACCTTCAAGGATGACCAGAACACATACAATCCTAACTCTAGAGTTGAAGGAAAAGTAAGGGCTATAAAAATCATACTATGGAGACCCAGGGACATGGCACCCTTCTAAGACTGTGGCTTAATCAGAGCATGAGAGAATAGCTTTAGATAACAAGAATCACATAAATAATGTTAGGATACAGTTGGAAGGTGTTGAAGAGACATTGTTCCTAAGCACAGTGCAAAGGGAAGCACCAAATCCAATGTGGAAAACTAATCATCAACAAATGCTCTGACAGCCTACTTAACTAAAAACCCAGTATCACTGGAGGGATTTAAAATCTGTGTGAACCCTGGCCAGTGTGGCTCAGTTGGTTGAGCATTGTCCCATGCGCTGAAAGATCTCCAGTTAGATTCCTGGTCATATTGTGAGTTCAATCCCCAATCAGGATACATATGGGAAGAAACTCATCAATGTTGCTCTCTCGCACCAATATTTCTCTCTCTCTCCTTCTTCCTTCTTCCTTCTTTAAAATCAACACAAATATATATATATATATATATTTAAAACTAAACCTGGTTACACCTGTATATGTGTGAATAAATGTGGAAATACCAACAAATCCTCATATCACCCCAGATCACTACTAGAATCACTGAAAGCCACACAGTAGAGGCCTCACAGCAGTTTCTCTAAGAGAGTGGTTGGCAAACTGTGGCTCACAAGCCACACTTTGCTGTTCTATTGACTAATCAATTTGCCAACCACTGCTCTAAGAGAAGAACATATTTACCTCAGTAGCTACTGTCCTTGAGAGAGTGTCAGTTTTCAATAAATCAGGCAAATAAAAAGATAAGAAAAAAAAGCAATAAAAGGATAAGGTAATCCTCACACGAGACATTTTTTTAAATGGATAACATGTTAGAGAGTCTAATGGAGGGAAGTTGAGCAGCGGCCTGTGAGGAACCAAGATGGTGGCATAGGTAAAACACCTATGTTGCACAGCAATTTTAAAACTACAACTTAACGAAAGAACAAACACCATCCAGAATCGCTGGAAAGCTGGCTGAATGAAAATTCCACCAAAAAAGTGAAGATAAGACACTGTGACTTGGAGGAGCGGCGGCGGACAGTGTTGAAGATTCACGCAGAGATAGGTTTGGAGTGCGTGCCAGCAGATAGGGCGGGCAGCTGAAAACCGGCCAGTTTTCTTGAACGGGGGAGACAAAGACGTCCAACTGGACTGATTCTCCAGTTCTGGGCGAAATCCAGGGAACCCACTATCATACGGGGTAAAAACTGGACAGTGGGAGGACACGCCGAAGCTCGGGGGCTGCAGGGGTCGGAGGCTTATGGAGAAGGCGAGCTCGTGCAGAGTGCACATGAGCTTGGGAACAGCGCAGCTGCCTGACCGCACAGAGAGCACTCGTGACTTGCTCTTTCATTCGGGAAACCATCAGACTGCTTTGTTTTACAACCCTGGGTGAGACGTTGGGAGTGCGGACTCATTTAGGGAGAGTCTGAATTCTCCGGCAGCCGGTGGAGGTCGGCAGCGGCTCTCTCTCAGAGGTGCTGGCAGCCATTGCCCCCAGAACAGAGTCCCTGAGGCCACAGAGGGCAGAGCTAATGCTGTCTGATTGGCCTGGAGACTCTGCCCATCCAACCTGAGCACAGCTGAACTTCACAGACAACTGGCCTGGAGGTCAATCGCTCCAAGTGCTGACAACAATTAACCTGAGCTTGACTTCAGCAAGACTGTGCAACCCATATCCACCTCAGATAACTGGGGAGGTTAAGCCACTGTCCCTTGTAGGACGTCTACCACACAAAGCTAATTGACCAACTCAGGGAAGCAGTCACCATGCAGAGACATGAAAAGAAATCAGATGTGAAAGAAATGGAGGAAAAAGAAATGGCTGGACATGGAATTCAAAACCACGGTTATAGGGCTTATCAAGAGGCTCCTAGAAAAGGTCGAGACCTATAGGGAAATAAGCAAGACCTACAAGGAAATGAACGAGACCGTCAAGGATATGAACGAGATCTGCAAAGAAGTGAACAAGACCAACGTGGAAATGAATGAGTCCTACAAGGAAATGAAAGAGACATACAAGGATATGAACGAGACTCTCAAGGATATGAAAAAGGACCAACCAGAAATTAAGCATACGCTGACTGAAATAAAAAATATTATACAAAGACCTAAAAGTACTCTAGAGCACCCCAAGAACCAAGTTAAAGATTTGAAATACAAAGAGGTAAAATCCACTCAGCTGAAAAAGCAAGAAACCAAAAGAATCCAAAAAATTGAAGATAGTGTAAGGGGCCTCTGGGACAACCGTAAGCATACCAACATCTGAATTATAGGGGTGCCAGAAAAAGAGAGAGAGCAAGACAATGAAAACCTATTTGAAGAAATAGTGACCAAAAACTTCCCACACCTGGTGAAAGAAATTGACTTAGGAGTCCAAGACACACACCGAATCCCAATATATAGGAACCCTAAGAGGTCCACACCAAGGCACATCATAATTAAAATGCCAAGAGCAAAAGATAAAGAGAGAATATTAAAAGCAGCAAGAGAAAAACAGTTAGTTATCTATAAGGGAGCACCCATACGATTGTCAGCAGATTTCTCAACAGAAACGATGCAGGCCGGACGGGAGTGGCAAGAAATATTCAAAGTGATGAATAGCAAGAATCTACAACCAAGATTACTCTATCCAGCAAAGCTATCATTCAGAATTGAAGGTCAGATAAAGTGCTTCACAAATAAGAAAAAGTTAAAGGAGTTTATCACCACCAAACCAATATTATATGAAATGCTGAATGATATTCTTTAAGAAGAGGAAGAAGAAAAAGATAAAAGTATAAATTATGAACAACAAATACACATCTATCAACAAATGAATATAAAAATCAAGTGAATTAAAAGCTGATGAACAGGATAAACTGGTGAATGTAACAGAATCACGGACATAGAGAGGGAATGGACTGACAATTCTTGGGGAGAAAAGGGGTGTGGGAAGTGCAGCAACAGACTGGACAAAAATCATGCAACTATGGGAGAGGACAGAGGAGTGGGGTGAGGGCGGAGGGTGGGACTGGTACCAGGTGGAGGGGAGCTATAAGGGGGAATAAAAGGGAACAGTGTAATTAATAAACTGAACAATAAAGATTTAAAAAATAGGCCTGTGATTGTAGGCAATAAGAATCTTTTTTATTCTGAAAAAAAAGTCTAATGAAAAAGATAGATGATATCTAATAGTAGAGAGATAATTTCATCAGCATGATAGACACTATAAGAAAAGTTTCAAATGGAAATACTAAAATTAAAAACATAGTGACAAAAATGAAGGAAATAATGCCTTCAACAGGCTCATTGGTAGATGTGTCATATTTATGGAAAGAGTGGCCAAAATCACCCAAAATAAAATGCAAATAAAGAACAGAGTGCAAAGGAAAAGAAACAAAATACCAAAATGAAATGCAAGCAAACAACCAAAAATTATGAGAACAAATCAATTTTCTACATGCATAATTTAAATTTAAGAAGATAAAATAAGGAAGATGAAGCATTTTAAGACATAATACCCATAGATTTTCTAAAACTAATGAAAACAAACCACAGGCCTAAGAATCTCAGGGAACGTGAAGTAAGAGAAGTTAAAACACATACACATACACACACACACAACCTATCTTGTTATATATCAAACTTCTGAAAATAAAATAATATTTTAAAATCTTGACTGAAGCCAGAAAAAAACATATATATTTGGAACAAGGGTGAGAAAGGCAAGCAAGAAAATAGCATATGAATTATTGAAAAGAAAGGGAGGAAAGCCAAATAATATACCCAATGAAAATAGCCTCCAAAAAAGACTAAAAGTTTTTTTTTTAAATATATGTTTTTATTGATTTAAGATGACTGAGAATCATCAATCGGTGAAACCCCCTACTGGGGATTGAGCCTCAAACTGGTCATGTATCCTGACTGGGAATTGAACCATGGCCTTTTGGTTCATGAGTAGATGCTTAACTACTGAGCCATACCAGCCAGGCAAGGTTAAGAACTTTTTGAAACTAACAAAACTACCTAAAGATCTACATTGCTTTGAATCTGATCTAAAAATTCAATTTTAAATGAAGGCTTACGGGCAGAAGAAATATAATATCAAACAAACTTGCTTCTATCCAAGGAGTGCATGGAATAAATGAAGGAGAAATGATAGCCAAGATATGGAGACAACCCAAGTGTTCTTTGATAGAGGATTAGATAAAGAAGATTGGTACATGTATACAATGGAAAAATATAATACTGTCACTTGTGGGAACATGAATGAACCTTGATAATTTTATGCTAGGCAAAATAAGTCAGCCAGAAAAGGCTAAGAACCATACAATTTTATTCAATGTGGAATATAAAACTAAAACTCATTGGCATAGACAATGGTATGGTGGTTGCATAGGGAAGAGGGTGAGGATGTAGTAATGGGTAAGAGAGGAGCAAATATATTGTGATGAAAGATAATTTGACTTTGGATAATAGGCACAAAATGCAATATATAGATCATGTATCATAGAAATGTACTTTTGAAACCTATATGATCCTATTAACCAACATCACCCAAATACATTTAATTTAAAAAAAAAAATAAAAGAAAAAAAGAATGACCTCACTTCAGTGATCTAACTTTCTAACCTAAGAAAGTAATACATGAATAGCAAATATGACTCAAAGCAGACAGAGGGAAAGCAGTAATAAGGCGATGTTGTCAAAAACAGTAAAACAGTAGGGAAAGGCAGTAAACACAAAGGTTTTCCAAAGTTTTTGGAAAAGGTTAATAAAATTGTAAAGCTGTAGACTGGCAAAGAAAAAATAAAGAGAACAGAATTTACTATATTTGGAATGAGAAAGAGAACAGTATGAGGGATCCTATAGACATCCGAAGAAAAATAAGGAAACCTTACAAGTCTATTCTTATAAATTCAGCAACTTAGACAAATGAATCATTCCTTAGAAGACACAGACTAATACCATTTGCACAAAAATAAATAGATAACCTCATTAGTTCTGTACCTTCCACTCCTACACCCCCCACCCCTTCCCTCTGTCCATCACCATACTGTTGTCTATGTCTATGGGTTATGCATAAATATTTTTTGGCTAATCCCTTCACCTTGCCCCATGTTCTCCTACCCTCTGAAAGCTGTCTGTCTCTCCCATGTATCCATTCCTGTTTCTATTTTGTTCATCAGCTCATTTTGCTCATTAGTTTCCACATTAGAGTGAAATCATATGGTACTGGTTTATATCCAGGTCCATCCAGGCTGCCACAAAATATAAAATTTCTTTTTTTTTTACATCCACATAGTATTCCATTGTGTAAATATACAACAACTTATTTTATTCAGTCACCTAACAATGGCCACTTGGGCTGTCTCCAAATCTTGGCTATCTATAATAATAAAAGCTAGGTATAACGGTTAATAATGCCGGATTTTGTAATCAAAGGAAACATGAGAATTTCAAGAGAAACATCAAAAGGGCTTTATTCAAAGTAACTTCCATAGCTAGCTATACATTTCCCTCACCTTTTAGGTAATTTGTGGAGACCGTCCCAATAGAACTTTTTTTGTTTTGAGGCAAACCATTCAGAGACCCAATTTTCCATTTCTTCATATGTTTCGAAATGCTGATCAGAAAGTGTGTATGAAATCGATTGGAACAAGTGATAATCTGAAGGTGCAAGGTCTGGGGAATATGGCAGGTGGATTAATTCTTCCCAGCTAAAATATTTTAATGTGTCTTTAACTGGTTTTGAAGTGTGTGATAGTGCATCATCATGAAGCAAAATTACTTTGCCATGTCTTCCAGCACATTCTGGTTCTTTCATGATCTAAGTGTGGTTCAAATTATTTGTTGTCAGTAGCTATCAATTTACAATTTCACCACACCTTCTTGATCCCACAAAACACAGAGCATTGTCTTCTTTCCAAAGCGATTTGGCCTTGCAGTCGATGTTGATGGTTGACCTGGATCAAACCATGATTTTGTGCATTTGGGATTCTCCAAATAAATCTACTTTTAATCACTAGTCACAATTCGATGTAAAAAAGAATTTATTTCATGCTGTTGA